>JAREYC010000006.1:13355000-14601666 GCA_030015325.1 Cryptoblepharus egeriae
GCATGCTGTGATGGGGTTTCCTGGTCTGGCAAACACATCTATCATAGGTTTCCATGGAAAATACCCGACCTGAGACCAAAACGACAATTTGTTATGCTTAACTTTACCATTTGATTTCTATGACTGGGCCTCAGTTTTTTTAAGGGTTCTTTGGGGGAGATGCTTGGCTCCTATGGGTGAAGTCAAAAGGCTACTCCTTTTATGGTGTCAAGGGAGATGAAACGAAATTCATCACATAGAACATCACTGTGGTTCTGTATTTTTTTAATATATTACATCCAAATTGCCTTTTTTTGGTTTGTTGTACTGACTTATGTTGCAGTCCTAAAGACATGTTCCTGGGAGTAAGACCTTTGAACACACTGGGGCTTACTTTTAAGTAGACATGGTTAGGTTTGTGATCTTAATCAGTTTTTAACTGAATAAAGCTGCAATCCTAAACACCCTTTCCCGGGAGTAGGCCCCACTCAATACAGTTGGACTTACTTCTGAGTATTCATGCTTAGGATTGCACTGTAAGAGATCTATATGTTTTTCTTAATCTGATACTGTTTACGGACAGTTTTTAAGACTTTTCACAAACTGTAATATTGTAGAACTGTTATTGCTAGGGGCACATACAGGTGTCCTTCATTATCCATTAGGGTTCCATTCCTAAAACTCCTATGGATAAAAAAAATCTGTGGATAAAAACCTTCTTAATGGTACAAGGTGAGCCACAATATCTTCAGATGATTGATTCTGGTACTCCCTGCTGATACAAAAAAATTGTGTTAAATATAAGCAGTTTTAAAAAATTAAAAAGTTTGTCCCTTTCCTGTTTAAAAACAGCTTTTCTTTCTGTTGTAAAGAGGCAATCATCAATTAGTAATGCAAGAACCCCTTGCCTTTGCCTGGCCCAGTTGAAGACTGGAATGATTGCTTGCATGACTCCTTCTCTACAACAGTAAGAAAGGCAGTTTTTAAAACTGATTTGCAGTGGCCATTTGTGATGAGTCAAATCCATGTATAAAAAATCATGTATAACAAGATTCGATCTCAATATCTTATTTCCTTTGTATTTATTTATTTTGTTCCATGGTCTTTGGTTTAATTAGTTTTGCAAGATTTAAAGCATATATAATCTGACTGTAGTGGTTCAGAGGTTAAAGGTGCTTTGCCTGTTGATCTGAAGATCAGCAGGTCAGTGATTTGAGACCTGGGTGCTTCATGAAGGAGTGAGCTCCTATCACTTGTCCCAGCTCCTGCCAACCTAACATGCAGGTGCAAGTCAATGGGAACCACTTCAGTGGGAAGTCAACGTCCTGGCAACTGGTCTCTGTGACATGTTGCGTGAATCCTGGTTAGGATGACTCCAATCAAGAACAAGTTAATCCCACCACCACATGGGACAAACGATGAAGGTTGACTTTTTGCCAGGATTTAAAGCGTTTGCAAACTTGCAAAATCTGTGAAATAAGATACGAGCGTATATAATGCCAAGAGTCTAGTACAGTAGCAGATCAGAGGTGCTGTCCATGCTTATGCCATCAGGTCTAGAAGAAGGCACTCCTTTTTTTGCAATCCACTGCATTTTAGCACTACCACTGCAAATGGCCAGAGCACACAAAGGCCATTTTAACTCCCTGGTCAGCTGAGGTCAAGCATCATATGGAGTATATAAGGTCCCACCTGGTCCTGCAGTGCTGCTAACTCTAGTGGTGTCAAAATATCCACTTTGCTTCCTGACCTGCTCTATACTGCAAGTTCTGATAATCTAGTTGCTCTGCTTCTTCTAGTCCCAAAACAGTAAAATAAAAATAACCTACTCAAAAATCTTTGTCGTTATCTGATTCAGAGGAGATCAGAAAGTGCTGCTGACCCCATTACTTATTCATGTCTTTTGGTGGCAGAAATTGGCTTCCTTTTAACCATGTCAGCCGGAGAGGCCAAACTACTCAAAATCCGCCAGATGGGACTTTGAACACTTGCGCTAACAGGACATCACTGCTGCCTGTCTTACGACTTTCTCCTGGATTCTAGAGTGTTATCTATTCTTTTTCATTTTTGAGGCAGCCGCGACAGCTCTGTCATTCCACTAACGCCTCAAAATTTTTCTTTCTGTTGTCAGTCAGCACACATCAGTCACAGAACTCCGATGGCTGTGATTGATGGCGAAAAATGAGAAATAGGAAAAGGGCGCTGAACGCTATGTCAAAAATAATAATTTTCTGTTTTTATTATTGCTTGTAGAACTTTTTGTTGGGAACATGACCTATGCATCTGCGTGTATCCCAGGTGTGTTACTTTGTGAAACTGAAATGATTTAAAGAAAACAGCAGCATAAATAAGAGACTTCTTTGGTTCAGATTGACATTTGAACAATATGGGCAAACGGCAACCATAGTGCCGAAGTCCCATTGATTTCAGTGGAAAAGTTTTAAGTATACACACAACACTTTTGACTGGTAAGGGACCAGAGATTGGACTAAAGTAAAAATTGAATCATTATCATGTATTAGACGTATTTAGCTTGCAAAAATGTACAAAACTACACAATACATGTGAAAGTATGGAAAAACCTATAGAAAAAAGAATGTTAAGAAATGTTGTGGAAGGTTGGATAAAAGTAGAAGAAAGAGGAAAACATGGAAAAAAATGAAATTGGGTTATAACTGAAAAAGGTGAAAGAGTAAAGCAATGAAAGTAAAGGTACTGCTCTATTGTTTATTAGACATGGTATGTTGCAAAATATGGGTTTGCTACTGATTGTGCATTCAATAGGGCATTGTACCCAACTTAAAAAGATTAGAAGAACCCTGCTGGATCTAGCCAAAGATGGATCTAGTCCAGCTTCTTGTATGTCATAGTGGTCCTCCGAATGCTTCCAGAGCACACAAATCAACAGGAGACCATAATTCAGGTTTCCTCCAAACTGGATCTCGAATGAAAAAATTTCCACTCGTTAGGTTTGGACACTGCAGCTCCAAGGTAAGGGAACAAATATTTCCCTTATCTTGAGGAGACCTCTGTGACTTCCACACAACTGTAGAATATAGTATATACCCCGGGTGACCATATGTCAGGACTGCAAAAGAGGATAGGCAACCCTCCTCCCCAAAAATATAGGACCCCCAAGAAAAATGTAGATGTGGCAAAATAAAACTTAAAACACTCAGATATATTGCTTTCATCTTGCTAATTTAAACCATGTCAGTGCAATCCTAAGCATGTCTACTCAAATGCCTCAGTGCTTGGAAAGGGGGAAGTGTTTCCCACTCACTCAAAGCTCTGGGGACTACTTAGTGTGGGGGACCCGCTGGGCTGGGGTGTAGATCTCCATCAGCATCCAGGGCAAGAAATAACAAGCAAGCGGGTGCCAAGGAATCAGATGCAAACTGGCACATTTGATGTCTTGATGAGATGTCTTGCTGATGTCTTGTGAGAAATCTTTGCTCATCTTGCAAAACATCTTCCTGACCTGCTCTTATGTGTATAACCAGGATTATATGCTATAACTCCATGGACAGAGAAAATTTAGAATCTTAACTATTGTATAGGGTGCAGGAAACAAACAGGTTCTTGAGAAAATTCTCAGGAATATTACTTCTTTATTTTTTTTTTAAGGAAATAACTTGTCCTTAGCTGAGCTAAGCATGAAAGTATGTCAGACATGACTGGTGAATTCTCTGAAGACTGCTTTGGGGCAGGCAGGAGTTGATCAAGATTTACATGTGGGCTCTGTAGCTGCACAGTCATAACTAGGAAAAGCAGGACTCACTGTCGCCTGAGTAAAGAAATCTTGGCCTATTAAATATATGAGTTTATGAGCGTTAATTTAATTGAAATTAATTTTCATATGAAGAAAATTATGTTTGGAGGAAAAAAAAACTATTCATTGTTTTATATGATGCAACCTATCACAGTAGGAATCTTTTTAGAGGAGCCATTCAGGTTGGTGCTTGCTACTAGCAGTTTTAATAAGTGTGTCAAATATTTTTATTTGTGTCAAATAGCAACTAATAATTTTGTTTTCGGACTGCTGTTTCATATGAAATGCTGTAGTCCTCTGTTTATCTAATGCTTGACTAAAGTTAAAGCCAACCATATTTTTCCCCCTAAACTCTGATTTAAGCTACAGTCCAAACTCCAGTTAGGCTGGCCTAAGCCCTGGCGTGAGTCCTGTGCTGACCTGGGGGTGTCAAAAGTGTCATAAGACACTTCAGCACCACTTCTGGGGGATGGTTATGCCAGTGCACAGACATATGCTTGCTTCCCTACATCATCAAGGGAATGGGAAGACTGATGAGTTGTACCAGCCTAGGTAAGGACAGCATCCTAAGATCTTAAATGTACAATTTACATAGCAAATGATTTAGTTTACCTCACTAAGCTCTGCTCTGAAAGGCTAAATATTACCATGTTGCAACCAGGGAGACTGGAGTGGGTAGCAAAGCATGATTCGTCCCACCATGACTTTTACAAGGTAAATGTAACACAACACTAAGGTTAAGACATACTATGGTTTGCAAATGTAACATTCTGAATTGTAGCCGGTTCTTAACAGTGTTTAGGTATTTGGAAATAATGCTTAATCCTGATTAAGAGAAATAATATTGAATAAGCGTTATTTCTGCACAGGGCCACATAAAGAGAATTCTAAGTTGAAATTTCCAACAACACACCCATTCAGGATTAAACTAGAAATATACTCAGTAATAATATGCAATCGTAAGAACAATTCAATAAAACTAGTTTAATAGTAAATTCAATATTGTAGCAGTCTGGCAGTAGGATGTTTTTCCCTCCCAATAGTTGGGAAGAGAGAATCACGGGAAATATTCTGTTCTCCCTTGGAGCCAAGGCAATGTATTTACTTCAGTTTTTATTAAATGAGTTATAAATTTTCCAAGCAATTTACTCATAGCTCAAGAGGTTTAATTTGCATGTGTTGCCTTTTACAATATGCTTTTGGTAATGTTGCAGATGCTTCTTCCTTAGCTTCAGTAAACAACAGGCAGTTAGCCAGGTTTTGACTGAACATTTGCCAACTCATGGAAATATTAGTTAACTCTTCAGTGCCCAGAGTTGACACTTCCCTTGCGTTGCCCACAGCCTCACAACAAGAGCCCTGAAAATGTTCCAAAGAAAGACTTCTCTGGAAAAGTCTCCTAGTTCCTACTACACAGCATTTTATATCTCACTGAAAATAAACGTTAAATGTGCAAGCTTATATGTATTTTATGATTGCTTGCAAGCCCAGGATTTGGCCTTGGGTATGGAATTCAAAACTCTGAGAAAGAGCTGCATAGAAGATAGAGTGCCTAGAGTTGCAAAACATGCCCCAATCCATCCACCGAGTGGGGAAATGCCTGGTGAAATCTGAGAAGCTGCTAAGAAGGAGAATAAAATGCATTTCTCTCCTGATTTGAGGGTATCCCTGAGGTGGAATTATTGGGTTGTTGTGGGAATGGAGATGTGCCTTTGGCATGATCCAGTATAACTTTTCATAAGGTAAAGGTAAATAACAAAGGTAATAATAAACGTCAGATGTTATGCAAGATTTCAGTGCATAGTGCAATTTCAGATCAGTTTAGGACACGTTACTTTGGTTAGGACCAAACTAGCCTGAATAAGTCTTCACACCTCCCCAAAAGACTAGCAGAAATCAGAATTTATCATTGTGCAAAAATAAGCAACTATGCAAAAATTGTTCATTTTCCATAAATAATACGGGCCACAGAACAGTTTTTTGGCCTATAAAATATACGTTGTCTTGATCAAATCCTAGCCTGCTGTACTCAGATATGTTAATGTGGCTAATCAGAGGCTGAGACTGAATTAAAATAAAAAGTAACACAGGACTATATTATCATTTTGACTGTTACAAGCCACACAATTTCAAGTAAGTTTACTAAAGAGAAAACACTTCTCATGGCGTCTGACTGCTTTCTGTGCAATGCATTTTTAAAATATATTTCCCACTGTAACTGAATGGAGTGCAGGCTTGTGGGAAATAAATAAATATATTTTTAAAAACTCTAGCCACAACACTTACATGGTGCCCCCCCGAGTCAGGCACTCACTCTCAGGGGGATGCCATGTGAGTGTTGTGGCTAGAGTCTTTCCCTAGTTTTTCCTAACAGCAACTTTATTTGGAAATATTAGCCGGTGAGTACTCTCTGGTCCAAGGTTTCCGTACACTGACTTTAACACGTCCGTATGCTAACACATGACCATATGCTACAACCAGAAAAGAAGACAAGACACCCCAAAATACTGGACTTTCAAGGAAAATGTAGGAGATGACAAAATAAAAGCTAAAAATGCTTATATTTATTTCATATGTTTCATATAGGGAGACTTGAATCGTGCATTTTTTCAAAATTTATATATGTACTATTATACAGTATATTGCTGTTTTAAATTTAATTACTATACAATGTTTAATTGTAATTAAATTTAAAACAGTACTATACTGTATAGTAGTACATATACAAATTTTGAAAAAAAATGAACGATTCAAGTCTCCCTATAAATCCCAGTCCTTGCAGGACACTGTCCACATCTAAGATGTTTGCAAAAATGCACACCAGCTCTTCCCAGGCATCCACCCCTAGCAGGAAATTTACTTCCTTGTTATTGAAGTGTGGATCTGGACCCTGCCTGAACTCTCCTCAAAAGACTGCACAGCTCCCTGGAAGCAAGTTTTTCTCTCTTGATCCCTGGTTGCCATTCAGACAAAGGACTAAAAAAGAGGACATGTCCTGGAATTTCCAGTCATATGATCACCCTGGACAATCTGTCCACTACAGAGGATTGGTGGCAGGACTGTTGCAGAAGTGTTGCTTTGTTTGTTTTGAAAGGGGGAGACTACCCTGGTTGGATTGAGAATAAGAAGCTGGTAAGCCTACTCTTAAGGAAAAGGAGGTGTAGAGTCATGATGTTATCAGTTGCAACAAATGCAGCATGCAAGCTGCTTTTTTCTCAGCCTCTTCCCTTCATAGGGTAGATAACACTGACCTACCTTAAAGATCCTTAAGGAGTTGTTTCAAGGATCAGTGAGCAAATGTGAAACTGAATATAGATGCTGCTGACCAGTGATGGGATTCAAAGAAATTAACAACCGGTTCTCTGCCCATCTGGCAGCCACTTTTAAATGGCTATTTTTAAACTTTATATTTCCTGTCTCTCATTAACAACCGGTTCTATAGAGTAGGTGCGAACCTGCTGGAGCCCACCACTGCTGCTGACGATAAGTTGTTATTGTCGTAGCGGAATATATAGTTTTCCTAGTAATTGAGTGAAAAACTGGTTCTCTCTATATGGAAACTCAGGCCTCTGTCAGTCTTGAAAGACTATGGTATCATGCTCGGCGCTGCATATGCTGCATGCGAAGCATGAAAGCCTGGGTTAGATTGTTATGGAGGATAGGCTGCTACCCAAGCAGCAAATCCCCCCTTTCCACACCACTGAATTAGTCCAATGGAAAGGCAGAGCTGATATGATTGGATTCAGCTGCGTCGCAGAGCTGGGTTAAGGACAGGAGCTCATCCTGTCTTGTGGGGCCAGCCCGGGTCTCGAACCCTGGCCTGTTGGTTAACAGGCACAGTGTCTTAACAACTTGCACCACCCACAGAGCATATGGAAACTCAGGCTTTAAAAAAAAGTTCTGTGTAGTTTATCTGAAACTGATTGTTGGTTTAAACAAGAAAATTGTAGGTAAAAACAAACAAGTCCATGCCAGTCACTGAAAGGCACTCATATAGGAACAAGTGAACCTGGATTGAAATCCAGGTGTTTGTGTTGCAGAAGCTTGTGTTGCAGAAGCGGTAGCACAGCACACACATGTGCAGTTGCGTGTTAAATCTGGTCTGAGTTGCTAAGTTTGATACCTGTGTATTTTCGAAACAAAAGACTATTTCAAAACTGTGTGTTTTCAAAACAAGGTCTAAGCAGGTAAAATATGGGAGGGTTTATAAGGTAGATGATTCAGCATGATTTAAACAGAAATGTTGAGCATAATTAACTTCGTGGTTAAGCCACCCTTCCATCTGAGAAGATTGTCCTCTGCACCAAGGAAGGAGTTGTCCCATGCACGTGTGCGTGCATGACGATATGCAAAAGGAGCTCTGGCTTTCCTTGGCATGAAGTAAGGAATATTTGATCCCTTCGAGATACTTGTTGCTTGTCCTAATTCAATGATAATTTGTAGATGAATTGCTAATGTGTATTTGATTGCTTGCAGCTTGCAAATTGGCAGCAGTCCTACGTAGTAGGCCAGCTAGTGGTTGAATTGTGAAGAGATATAGTAGCATTCAAGGACATTCACCTGGTAGCAGCCGTTGGACAAGATATTCTCTTAATATCTTGAATACTTGATATATATTTTTTGCATGAGGGGGCAACATTTAGAGCATAATCCTAACCATGTCTACCCAAGCATTAGGCCTATTGTGTTCAATGGATCTTACTCCCAAGAAAATGTCTTGAGGATTGCTGCCCTTGTTATGATTCCTTCCTTCTATAAGTAGGCTAGGAACAAGGGTGAGGGCTGCAAGTGACATGGTGACTTTAAACATCAGGATATTATTAAATTGCATCTTAAGTCTTATGATGGTGCAGTTTTGTAGATATAGCTAGCTAGATTTTACGATATGCAGTCCCTCACTTCCAATTGTCACTGATTGCAATTGTAGGAGCATCTAATTTGATCCTTGTTCATGAAGTATTCCAGCTGTATTTATTAGTGTTATAATTTTGTGTTTATGTCGTTGATCATTTGTGGCAAATAACCACTTTGGGTTGAGATATTTTTTTTTAATTTTTTTTTTGGCATTAAAACAGTGGGAAGAGAAGAATTAAACTCCACCTTCTTGTTAGCCATGTTGCCAGTCAGGATCTGGCCACTCATTATTATTTTTAGTGACACACTTCTTGTTGGAAGCAATGGGGAAAATGTTTAGTTTGACCCACAAATTCTCTATACTTGCACATTATCAAAAGTGTTATTACTGTTGGAATAATACAGAGACAGCCAATACAGTTCTAAGTCTGAAGGTAAATGTTTGAAAAAAAAGTAACTTTGCAATCAAAGAAGAAAATGGATGATGCAAGGGAGTGAACGTGAGATGCAGATTATATTGAGACAATATATTTCACAAGGTTCCTCTGTGATTTGGAGGAATGGGCAAAATCTAATGGATCTACAATTTAACAATTTGTGTGCATTTCTGTGAATTGGTAGGTATCACTTTTACTGGAACTCTGTGTCCGTTTAAAAGTTTTGGGCTAGTCTTAATCCCCAAATAGGCCAACACAGGTTCTGCACAAGTCCCATGCTAGCCAATACAAAAGTGTCATAAGGCACTCCTGGGCCTCTCCTGCAGGGGGATAGCAGTGATGTTAGTGATAGTGAAAGACATCCTACAATATCCTTCCTCTATCTTGTCTCCCTCAAACCAGCCATGAAGTTTTTCAAAGGTACAGTACAGTTCAGGATTGTACAATATTTTCTTTATTACAGTGTTTTGTATTATACTCGTATTAAAGCATTTTGTAATCAATTTTATATACAGTAAATATTTTTATAAGAATATTTTTGGGTTGTGGAACCATTTGTTTTGAGTTTCTATTATTTCCTATGGGAATATCCAATTTGGATTACAAGTGTTTTGGATTACAGGGATGCTTCCAGAATGAATTATGCTCGTAAACCAAGGCACCACTATGAACATGTTTAAAGGTATGAATCTAGTTAACGTGCAAAATATCAAGACCTGCAAGTAGAACTTGGCAATCTTGGGGAAAAGGCCAGTTTCATGCCAATTGTCATTGGAGTCCTTGGAGAAATGCCGAGTAGTTTAAACAACACCTGTTCTTGGCCTTGAGCAAATTATGCCAGATGAGCCCCAGAAAGCAACACTAAACGTCCCACTATGGTATCTTTGTGGTTCCCTGAATCGTAAACAGCCAGGCATAGGCTATGGTAAAGCATAACAGTAGTAAATAACAATCTTATCATTCTCTCCCACTCTGATAGGTAATTGTTATTCCCAGGCTGGGAACTGAAGTTCCCATTTTACAGAATTTTACACACTGGGAACTGAAGTGTCGGCTAGTTGCTTGGTGTCACCCCAGCAGCGTTTGAGAAAAATTCAGGTTCCAGATCCCACACTTTGTTCATACCAGCTCTTGTCCTATCGACATGATATTTTCAGCTCCAGGGCATTTTCCATATCCTGATGATGCTACGAGCAGAGCAGTTAGTAAAATTCCTGAGCTTGGAGCAAACAAGCTTTCCTGCTGTTCACAAATAAGGATATCTGTAATTTACCATCCAAGCCAATTAGTGTTTTGTGATTTTTGACCGTTCTACAAAGCTATCCTAGGAAATTTACTTTTCTGACTGCTGAATCCTGTCCTCCCTCCAAGGAGCGGGGAGGGCGGGGAGTTCGGGAGTTTAGCAGGGAAATTTCAATCTCCTTATCCTTCTCTGTGGTCCTTTTTCTCGGCAATGTGTTTCCTCAAACCAGCTCCAACAATTTTGGTAGTGCAAGTCCAAAGAGAGACAGAGAGAAGGAAGGCTGAAGGAAAGGGGGATAGGATCCAGTATGCACCTTTGCCACTGGATTCAGTTCCTTCCACAGCTTCCCAGTCCCAATTACAACTCCTTTCTGCCCAGTTTTACTCCCTCTCTCCAGTTCCTTTCTCATCTACGGTACCACCTTTCCTCCTTCCTACAGGGGCTCTGCTGCAAGGTCAGGAAGATTCATTCCACAGACATGGGAATGAATCTCATCTATCCCATAGAACAGGGATGCCAGTTAACCATCAGCAGTTTTGTAAACATTTACCCTTAATGTGGAAGAAAAATTATGAAAATTGTATTAGATTATTAAAAGTTAAGCAAATGTAATGAGGAAGTGCATTTATAGCAAGATAAAGATATTAAGTTGGCAACTTAACATGAATTTTAAAAAACTCATCTTTTGCAGAGAAGCATTGCAAACTAATAAGAATTTTAATCTAGTTGAATCATCACACTTTTGCAATTGAGCATCGCCTTGATAAATCCCGATAGAGCAACCTTTAAAAGGACACTTTTTTTTGCTATGGAGTTTTCAGGCTTTAATGAGATTTGGAAAATATGAACACTGAGGGGATAAATGGGATAAAAGAGGAGGAAATGGTCAATTGGAATATGAAGGTAAATGCATACCGGAAGAGAATAAAAGAAAACACAAGAATAAAGACCAATAAAAATATGAGTTAATTATCCTATCAATATTCATAGCACTTCATATACTAATGAAGTGGGCCCCATCCTTGGAAGAGCTTGCAATCTAACATCAAGGTAAAGGTGTCCATGCCAGGCTGCCTTGCAAGTTGTGACCAACTCGAAGAGCGGTGCTCATCCCCATTACAAGGCTGAAGAGCCAGACATCTCTGTGGTCATGTGGCTGGCATGACTAAATACCAAAAGCGCATGGAATGCTGTTACCTTCTCCGCAAAGTGGTACCTATATATCTACTTGCATTTACATGGTTCACACTGCCAGGTTGACAGGAGCTGGGCAAGTAACTAGAGCTGACTCCGTCTCAAACTCAGGTCTCAAACTGCAGACCTGCCGATCTTCAGGTTGACAAACACAGTGTCTTAATCACTGAGCCACCATAGCCCTCAAAGTTTGACATAGATGGAGATAAAAGGAGAGAAGGTATAAATAGGGTACTTTGGAGATGAATAGGCAATTAAGAAAACTCACAAAATTAGCAGATACTGGTGTCCCTCATTATCCACTAGGTTCCATACTGGAAACTCCTGTGGATAAAAAAAATGAATGGTTAAGAAAGTAAAAATGGTTAAAAAATAGATTTAAAGACCCACTTCCAAGTTTCTTTCTTCTCTGTTGCTCCAAATGAAATAAAATTGTTCCTCAATCAATACCTGTAGGGATTCGATTCGGAGATTCCCTGCTACTGCCAAAAAATGTACTGAATGAAAGCGGTTTTAAAAAAATTTAAAAAGTTCATCCCTTTACAATTGTTTAAAAACTGCTTTTCTTCATGTTTAAAAGAGGTAGTCAGGAATTAGAAATGCAAAGGACCCCTGTTTTTTCCTAGCTTAGCTGAAAAATGGGATGATTGTTGTACAAGTGCCTCTCTACAACATTAAGAAAAGCTGTTTTAAAAACTGTGATTTGCTGGGTATAAAAATCTGGGTATAAAAATCTGTGGATAACAGAGTTGGACCTATATATTATTCCTAGGACAAGAGGTTTGTAATTTTAAGGCAGGGGGTTTGTAAATTAAGGCAAAATATATATGGGTGCAATCCTAAACCTCATATGTAAGTCCCATTATATTCAATGTGGCTTACTCCCAGGAAAGTGTGTTTAGGATTGCAGCCTTTATCTTTGCTTTCCATCTACATGTATTTTATAATAGCTTTTTCACGTATTTGACTTTGAAGCAAACAAAATGAATGTCTATATATGAGCACAGTCAAGAGGGAAAATGGCTGAAAGCGGGCTTTCTCTTCCACCTCCCTGCTCTCCATTCAGTAATGTTATGGTGCTCCTCAGATTTTAACTTATAGTGCATGCTCTGGTGAATGACCAAGGTTTAAACATTCATTCAAGATTAGCATGTATAAGAAATGTAGGATACTTTCATTAATTGGATTAGGGTTATATGTGTTTCATTTAAAAGCTGCTGTGATCACTAATGGAATGACCTTGAAGTCATTATCTGTTAAGAAGCTGGAGACAAGATTGTTCTTCATGTTCCAGTTGTATTTGTCATTCCTCGGTAGTGTAATGTTCGTATAAAATATTGCTCCCATACTACTATAAAGGTATATTTATTGAGATTTTAAAGCTACTGCAATGGTTTCACTAGATAGTAAAGCATACAATATACACAATTTAAAAAACCTCTTTTTCCTACCATGCCTCAAAGACACACACACACACACACACACACACACACACACACACACACACACAAATTATACACAATATAATTAGTGTAATTATACATTAATAATTAGACCAGTGGTGTAACAAATGCTCGTGTAGTCTGGTACAGAGCTCAAAATGTTGCCCCGGTAGTGATGTCACACTGGAAGTGTTGCCCCTGGAAGTTATGTCATTCCCAGGCTTAAAAAAAAAAAAAAGAAATTTGGGCAAAACCTTCTTCTTCCACCCCAGCAGCTCCCCTGAGCTCTGGGTGCCACCAGCCCTGCACAGCTCAGCTGATTCTGGGAGGACGTTCCACACTGCAGCAGTTATGGAGCTTATGCCTGAGTGTGGCCTGCGTCAAGCGACACACGAGCAATAGCAGCACCACCCCTACCTGTCACAATTCACTGTCAACACCTTTAGGCCTGCACTCTGTCTTCAGCCCGCATCAGCTTAAGAAAGGTGCCAGTATGCAGTGCCATTAAAAAGCACTGGAGATATAGACCATCTCTGGAGGTAACCTAAATCTGAGCAGAGTCATGCTCTGTGATGCCTTGGAATGGAGGCTTGGATCATTTGCTTAATTTAAATAGAAGTGTACTTATTAAATTTAGACGAGTACATATACAGTAATATGTAATTACTCCCAGGAAAGCATGTCTACTCTGAAGTATGTCCCACTGTGTTCAATAGTAATTCAATAGTCCCACTGTGTTCCACTGTGTTCAGTAGCAATCCCAGTAAAGCGTGGTTAGGATTGCAGCCATAATTTTTTACATATATTAATTACAAGAAACCTACATGCTGTCTGCTTACTACAAAAAAAGAAGGACATTTAGGTTTTTTCCCAGACACAAAGCTGAAACCCAGGATATGTTCTGGAAAAAGAGGACATATGGTCGCCCTGCAGCCACCCACTACGGGAACATGCTGCATCCACCTCGAAACAACCTCTCCTGCCTCCTCCTTGCTCTTCCCACACCCCCTCCAAACCCCTGCACTGAATGAGCCAGCACATTTTACCTGGTTGTGAGGACCTGCAGTGTCTCCTGCAGCTGCCACGGATGGGTGACTGAAACCCCAATTTTTAGTTGGTGGGTGCACAAATCCAAGAGTTTCATCACAACATTGCTGCACTTCCAAATTGCTGAGCTTCATGTTGCACGGAGCTCAGCATGGAGGTGTGCTGCACACCTTAGCATTGTTTATGTGTTACTGTCCCCCAACACATCCTTGTCTCCAAGTTATGAGATCTGAGGACAGTTGTCATAAGTTCCATTCAATGCAGGTACATCCCTTATCCCCATTTCATGCTGACTATTCAAGATGTTTTCCCCTTATGGGGAAGGGGGAATATTTTGTAAAATATATTTTTCTTATGGGAACTAATTGTGAACATTCATTATGTAGTGGAGACAAATGAAATATTTGAGATGAATCATCCATTCTAATATGAAAAAGGCTTCTGTGGGGATGGATTAGGCTTTTGATTTACAGGGAGACTTGTCTGTTATGAAGATATACACGTTGGGATTTATTATCAAGAATCTGTTTTTAATTTTAAAGATTGTTTACCCTTAACTACTGCATGTCAGAACTCAGGACAAATTTCTGCTTAGCATTTAATTTCAGATACTTGCCATAGTGAGCAGTAAAAAATGGGCCCCTAGAATTTGTGGCATCATTATGAATCTTACCTTCTGGCAGCCCCTGGAAGTAGTTTGTCTTTGAAATCTCCTTGGTACTTGTTAACCCTGCTCCGACTTGTAAGAGCTATCGTTTATTTATTGGACTTTGCCCATTTATGAAAAAAGTACAAGAATTATTAATGGTTTAGTATCTATTAATGCATTACTTGGGTGGAATTCAAACTCCAGTATTTATGGTAAACCCCTTTTAGAATAAAACGTACAGAGAAATAGAGGAATGCTGATTCGTAATGTTGGAAATGGTCTGGTGCCATTGGAACAACTGTCTGTAAAATATGATCTTACCAGCTTCTTTATTTATAGCTATAAATAAGAAATAAGCACTTTGGATAGGAGAGGAAATGATTAAGAATATTTGTGTTGATAATAAAGACTAAATAACCTGATGCAATGAACCATGTGTTCAGTATATAGCCATTGAGAGGTGGAAAGACAGGGAGATGCTATTTAGTCTGTGCTGAGACACTCAGTGGTGGTGACATGAGTGAAATTAACAAATTTACTGTGAAGTAGGGGGTGTCCATAAAGAACGTTGTATATCAAGTTCCAAGGGGCACAAAATTATGACAAATAGAATGAATTTCATTCATTCTGTAATAAAATAGAATGGAACAAATAGAATGAATTTCAACAGGGAGAAATGCAAAGTTCAGCACATAGGCAATAAAAACCAAAGAAATAGGTATAAAATGGAAGATACTTGGCTTGGCAGCACAACATGTGAGCGGGATCTTGGAGTCGCCGTGGATCACAAGCTGAACATGAGTCAGCAGTGTGATGTGTCTGCAAAGAAGGCAAATTCCATTTTAGGCTGCTTTAAGAGGACTGTAGCTTCCAAGTCACGAGAAGTTCTAGTTCCTCTTTACTCTGCATTGGTCAGACCTCACCTTGAGTACTGCGTTCCGTTCTGGGCACCTCACTTTAAGAAAGATGCAGCCAAACTGGAGCAAGTCCAGAGGAGAGCGACAAGAATGGTCAGTGGGATGGAAGGGAAACCCTATTAGGAAAGGTTGGGGGAACTTGGGATGTTCAGCCTGGAGAAGAAGAGGCTGAGGGAAGACATGATTGCCCTCTTCAGATACCTGAAGGGCTGTCATAAGAAGGAGGGGGCTCATTTGTTCTTAGCTGCTTCTGAAAGCAGAACTAGAACCAATGTGTACAAACTGCAAAAAAGAAGATTCTGGTTGGATATCTGGAAAAAATTCTTGATGGTGAGGGCGGTTCAGCAGTGGAATAGATTGCCAAGGGAGGTGGTGGACTCTCCCTCACTGGGGATCTTCAAGCTGAGGCTCGATGAGCACCTGTCAGGATGCTCTAGGAGGATTTCCTGCTGCAGGCAGGGGGTTGGACTAGATGACCTACTGGGTCCCTTCCAACTCTAGAATTCTATGATTCTTTGATTATATGACAATGCAGGCAGTGGGAGGTATTGATTAGTTTAAATGGGACAAAAGTGTGGCAATGTATTAAAAACCTTTATATGATGGAATGTTTGATAGATGGTGTTTCAGCTTTCATGGACTAGAGTCCAGTTATGAGATCCCATCAGTGGTCTCATACATGTTGGAATTGAAGACCCACCACAGGAATAAACACGGGCCCCCTGTTTGCACAAATGATTACAACAGTTTTGTTTAAAATGTGAATTGGGACCACAGCTGTTAATTCTTTGCTGCAGAACAAAATGAAAATGGGAAATGATAAAATGAAGGGGGTAGAGGGTGCAATGATCCACATTAGGATATGTCACTTTTTGTTCCGTTGACTATATTACATTTTCAAGGTGCTTCAGCGGTAGTAGCATTGCACAGCTTATTGTAACAATTTTTTTTGTTCAGTCAAATATTAATCTTTAGAATATTCATCAACTTGGTTCAATATGAACAATAGTAATCAAATTGTATGGCTTCTGGTACAAAGGCAGAGCCCATCCATCAAAAGCATGGCCTATAGCTATATATCAATTTTCAGCATTAAAGTTACACAGTATTATCTTAGCATTAGGTTAACTGTCAAATAAAAATAAAAATTAATAAGCTGGAAAAAGGAAAAGACAAGGCATTCCTCATTTAAACCCGTTAACCAGAGCCAACCATAATTGAAATGTCTTTTTTGCTGAAATTTTACCTTTAATTCAACTAAAGCTCACACTTCAATGTAATTTTTATGATTGTTCAATAATTCTGGAAGTGAAGAACTAAATCTCATGTGGTTCTAACTCTGGGTTTGTTTGCTGTTGCACTATAAGTGAAGGATGAAATGCACTCTAGATAGAGTTTGACCTTGAAGCTTACTTTACTAAATGAAAATGTTGAAACAATATAAAGAGTACACCCATAGATCGATCGATCGATCGATCGATCGATCGATCGATCGATCGATCTATCTATCTATCTATCTATCTATCTATCTATCTATCTATCTATCTATCTATCTATCTATCTATCTATCTATCTATCTATCTATCTGGGTGGATGGATGGATGGATGGATGGATGAAGTAAATGCGTGGTGTGTGTTGTGCTCACTTCTCTCTCTCTCTCTCTCTCTCTCTCTCTCTCTCTCTCTCTCTCTGTATGTGTGTGTGTGTGTGTGAGTTAATTTGCTGGCAAAAACATGTAAGCCTTAAGAAAATGCCTTCAGAAGGATTACAGGAATGTAGCCTTCAGAATTTTGAGAACCATGTCAAATGAGCATAGTGGTGGAATTGTAATACATTTGCCTAGATCAGTGACCATTCATGTGAAATATCAGGCAAGTCTCCATGTACACCCCTATAACCTTACAGTTATAGTTAATGCGGGAAGTAATTTCATTTGTTGTGTCACTGTATTTTTGTATCCCCCACCTGCAATTCCTGTATAACAGTTACACTTTATTTTCTAAAAGTGATCTAAATCCCTATCACTGTGCAGTAAAATAATATCATATATCGGTGTAAGCAACGCCCGGCACGGGTACCAAGCTCAGCATGTGGAACGGTGCTTTCTGGCATGCCAAGGCAGCCCTGGCAGACAAAGCCAGAGTGCTGCCATTGTAACTAACCCAGATGCCAGCAGACAGCTGCCCATCACTATCACTGGTACCCAGAACGGAAACATCTCTCCTTCCCTCATGCCACTCTGCTGCCATCAGAATGGAAGTCCCTAGGGCAGATACCCTGTGCCCTCTGGAGCCTTCTGTAGGAGAGCAGGTGCACAGCTTGGATGTGGCCAAGCTGGGGGAAAGGCACCCAATGCCAGCCTCATTCCCTGTGGTGCCTGCTTTGGAAGCCTTCTTCTCAGAAGCCCCTTTGCAATCAAAGGAACATACTCCTAGGAAGGGGTTGAGAAGAGGACATCCTTAGAGCCCAATGCTAAACTTCTTTACTCAGAAGTAAATCCTTTTGCAAGAAGCATGCCAAGGATAGAATCTGGCTGTTCTTCAGCATCTGCAGCTCCTACGGCAGTGCAGGGATGGAGAAGCTCCTTGGCGGGCATAGGAAGCCACATGCTGGCTGGAGGACAGAAGAGCCCCAGGAGGTGGTCTGTGTATGCACATATATAACTTTAGACCCATGTCAGCATGCAAAATTTTAACTAGTTCAACACTACCACCAAAAGGTTGCTGACCACGATCATGTATCAGTGGTCCATATGGAGGATAATACAAGTCATGCTTGATTCTTGCAGTTCTACTCTTTCCAAAGAAATATGTGTCTATTGATCAATCTGGTATCTCTGTGGTTGGAGCTGGTTACAGTTTAATTTCTTTGTCACTATACCCAAATAGTTTTCAAACTTTTCACCCTCAAGAGAATTAGCAATGTAGTTTGTGACATATTAGTGCCTCTTATGTGACGAAGTGAAACTCGTAAGACCCATTACTGTCCGTTTTATGAATTTGTTCAAATATGCACAAGGCTATTGTGGCTAATCTGAGAAATCTAATTTCCACCATTTGGGAATAATTTGAAATATTAATCATATAATGCGTTATTCTGCTGGCAGGACCATTCTACCTGTGAGGCAGTTTCCAAAAGGCAATGAGGGTTTTTCTTTTTTTCTTTTACCTCGCATTTTGTCCCTTTAGAAATTATCATGACGCATGTCAGGAGCTTTCACACGGAAGGAAAAAAAGTCACATTAGCTTCCAAGTTTCTGATTGTCTAAATAACACAGTAACTCAACATACAGCTGTCTGGCATTTTGACAGTACAATAACCCATAATTCCTTCTGCCACTCAACACTTCAAGGTTAGCATTTTGTAGTTTGCTCTCAAGGAGCATTCATTTAAATTTTCAAGAGGCAAAGTGTTGAAATGCTGCCTTAGACCTCTTTCTTGATATATTTTTTTATTTATATTTTTTTTATTTACTTTTCTGGTGTCCAATTTTTTCCTTCTCTCCTGATGGTTTTTTCCCCCTTTAAGTTACTACTGAAGGAGTTAAGAGTCTTCCAAACTTTCTCCGCCAATTTGTGTTTAAGATAATAAGCATTAAGATTCTGCTTTACTAGGAAAAAGGCATCTAATTGCAAGGCATGAATTATAGTAATACACTGTCAGAGAAGCTCCTTCCCCCAAGAAACAAGCATGTTGGATTTCAAATGATTTCCTTCACTGATTTTGCTTGGAGGAGTTTCACCAGCAGATTGATAGAAATCTCAGAATTCTGCTCATGAATTCTTTGTAAGAAACAGTAATGTGGTCATTTGAACCGAATGCCTCATTTTGTGTCCTAATGAATAAAATCTAATGCATTAACCCTATTTAGGGTGCAATCCTAAGCAGAAGTAAGTCCCATTCTGTTCTATGGGACACACTCTCAGAAGTCAGTCCCATTCTGTTCTATGGTACGTACTCTCAGGAAAGTGTGTTTTGGATTACTTGAATATAACGCTCACCTTTTCCAGCCAAATTTAGCTCGCCTTTTTCAGCCAAATTTAAACTCCAAAATCGAGGTGTACATTAGATTCGTTGGCACATATAAACATTTTTTTTTAATATCAGGCCTTTTAAAAGAAGTGTGTGTGTTAGATTCAATGGGGTATTAGATTCACGTAAATATGGTAACATTGTATTTGGGGCTGTCATGGATACTTATTTGGATTATTGACAATTCTTTTCTGAGAAAAGAATATTTCAAGGTAATGCTTGGGCTGTGTAAATATATATGGAAAATATATAGATTTCTTACACAAATATATTTTTCTATATATTATACTCCAGGTAACCCACTTAACGTACAGGTAATGTACTTAAACCAAAAGGGCTGCAATGGCTCAAAAATAACTGAGGTGGCTAAAGATTCTTGTGTGTGTCAACCTGAAGGTTGGCAGTTTGAGACTCAAGTACTACAAGATGGAGTGAACTACCATTACTTGCCTAAGTTCCTGCCAGCCTAAGAAACTGAATGCATGTAAATGCAAGTAGATAAATAAGTACCATTTCAGAGGGAAGGTAATAGAATTCTGTGCATTTTGACATTCAGTCATGCCAGCTACATGACGATGGAGGCGTCTTCGGACAATGTGGCTCTTTGACCCTGTGATGGAGATGAGCACTTCACCCTGGTGTCGGTCTTAGCAGGTCAACCTGTGGGGACACCGTCACCTTTTTAACGCACATATACGTGGCTGCCATAAGATATTAAAACTCATGTAGCGGTTATATTTTTGACTAGCAATATATGTTCTCATTTCAATCAATAGGGATGTTTTTGCTTTTCCCACGGTAGATGTGACTTTTCTCTGCACCAGCCTATCAAGAGAAAAGAGTGAAAAACTTAAAAATGTAGCCTCTTTTGTCCTCACAGTGCTGAGTTCTACATATGTTGGTTCAAAATTAAATTATGCTAAATGTGTTATGGTTGAGTAGCCTGGAAATGTTTACATGTCTCATCAAACATTAGGTTGTCCCTCGTTATCCACTAGAGTTCTGCTCTGGAACCCACAAGTGGATGAAAAAATTCAAGGATAAAACGGTGGAAAATGGTAGAAGGTTTTGCAGTGATATTTGGGGGTTTGATTGGGACTCTACTGATATAAAAATTGTGTTAAATAAAAGCAGTTCAAAAAATAAAAAGTCCCTTAACAATTGTTTTTAAAAAGCTTTTTGTTACTATTGTAGAGACACAAATACAAAGGACCTGCTTTAGCCTGGCTCAGTTGAATAAGCCAGGCTGAATAAGAGCATGAATAAGGTTGAATAAGAGCATGACTGCCTCTACAACAGTAAGAAGAGCAATTTTTTAGACAAAGTTTTTTTAAAGAAATCTCCAGGAATCGGCACGTTTCTTCTCATTTACTGTGGCTATTGATGTTGAGTCAAATCCATGTTTAAAAAAATCCATGTATAACAAGTTTGGACCTGTATTAATTATTGTACAATTGCTAAAGTTATTGAATGTTTCTGAATGCATATATGTCTTTGGCTAGAGGTATTGATATTGTTTTATGCCAATAAAGGCTCCATAAAGTAATATAAAGTCTCTATTTTAAGTAGAGTTCATCAAGAACAGCTCTTATGTGGTGACTGCACTTGAAAACATTTGTACCATATATATTTTTGAAGGGTTTTTTTGTTTGTGTGTGACAGCATTTGTGCGAGTGTTACATTGGTTATGAAGGTGGATGGTTGTGGCTCTAGCTATTTACATCTACTTTATTTCTAGATTTCATTCATAAATAATTAGTTTTTAATTTGATGATTGTCTTTATGTTTACCACTTGTAAAAAAGCATTTGTGAAAGAGGTTTCAAAATCTATTAAAAAAATAAAACTTGGGGAATATTGGTGGTGGAATCTTTGAGTTAGCAACATTTGTGATGTGATTGGGCTGTCAATATGCTGTGGTGTAGCTATCTTCAAATGTTTTAGGCCCAAGATGAACTCCAACTTGCTCCTAACCTACAACTTACCCCCAAATCCAGAGTAACTACGGGAGCACGTAAGAGACTTTACGTGCACCCATAGTTACTGCACCACCTGGTGAAAACCTATGGGAAATTCATATTGGAATCCAGAGTAAGTTGTTCTTACACCAGAGCAAGGACTCCCTGTAGTTACTCTGGATTTTGCCCATGGGACCCTAGTTAAATTATTTTAATTATTTCAGTAAGTTCATCATCCCATCCCTTTAGATCTCTTGAGTGATCAGATGTCAAGAAAAATTGTGTAAGAAAGTAAATGTCAGCAGGTACAGACTTGCTATACCATGGCAAGAAAAGCTGCACTTTTTGACGTTTCCACCTCAATACAGTTGTGAACCTACACTGCTTCTGGCAGGTTTCCTCTTCTTCTATTCAAAAAGAGACTAGGAAACAACAAGAAGACAATCGCGGTGGGGAAATCCACTTAGAATCATCTCATGACACCAAGCCATCCGCAATCAAGTGGAAAGAGGGTCAAATGTTGTAGTGAATAAAGATTCCAACCTGGATAGTCCCAGGTTCAAATTCCCGTTCAAATTTTAAACCTAATCATATGACCTAGGGCAAAATCCAGAGTAACTAAGTGAGCACGTAACAGACATTACATTCACCCATAGTTACTGCACCACCTAATGAAAACCTATGGGAAATTCATATTGCAATCCGGAGAAACTTGTTCTTACTCCGGAGCAAGGACTCCCTGTAGTTACTCTGGATTTCACCCTTAATTATTCACCCTTTTCATTTAGCCTTCCTCAAAGAATTATTAGGGGGAAAAACAGGCAGTTGCAGGAAAGAGAACCAAAATCTTATGTTTTGATGAGGAAAGATGAGATTTTTAAAAAAATGTGGCAAAGACACAAATCATACTTTTAAATGTGCTTGCTACAGTGGGGAAGAAAAAGGAAACTGAAAATAGGAGAAAAGCATATAAATTAACAGTGATTTATTTAAATGTTGCTGCGACTATTTTGTACGCCACGCACAGCAAAACTGTTCAGAACAAATTTTGTCAGAACATAACGGCTGTGTAACAAAGTAGTTCTTTTTCCTCCTCCTCCTCCTCCTGGTATAAAAGAATGCAGGATTTCACTCTCTATCTCTGTTCCAGCAGGAATATGTGCTGCTTAGGTATTCATTTCAGTGGCATTGACAATGCTGACAATATAATTGACCTAAAAAGTTCTGGATTTCCTGTTAATGCACTTTTAGAAATGTACATCAACTACAGAAAATCATTTCTATCTACATTTTGCTTGATTTCCATTTTCAAGAAAAAAGGGTTTCATCATTATTATTCTATTTGAATAGCACTGATATCTGGAGAGATGGAAGGAGACTCTTCTATTGTATGCAGGAGTACTTTATTTCGATATTTTCTTTGTCTGATTATACATGATAAACACACATTAGTGACATTCCGTGCATGTTTTGAAGATAAATGGAATATCTCTTTAAGCCATTCCTGACACTTCCTAACCTGTGGGTTTAATGGCATATTCTTTCTTTGATTCAATAATTTGTCTGTCAAAAGAGCTGTGCTGACATTCTCCTTGTTGTGGGACTGAAATGGAAAGAAATCTCTTATCTTTGAGATAATTTTTTTTTTTAAATCGAGCTGAACATTTTAGGATAAAAATGTTTTTAAAATGATTTTGGTGAGGGGGGAAAAGATGTAAGAGTTGACATTATACCAAGTGCTGGTTAGCAAGTGATAAAAGGAATAATATTATCTAAAACTAGAAATCTTGAATTAATTAGGGAATATGTGAAATTGTTAAAAGGAAGTAGTTACCTATTTCTATTGCTTCTGGCATAAGTACTAGCTCTGACAACTTACAGATATAAATGTCTAAAATAATGGACTTTGTCTTGACAAACCAGTGACTGTTCAGTTTTGGGGATAACAATCAGAATTTTATTCATTTGATGGCACAATCCTAATGCCGGCTGAGTTAGGCCAGCCTAAATTGGTTAGGATTGCACCCTCAGTCATATTTGTCTGGCTTCTCCTTTGTTTAGGTTGATGTCCTGCATATTTTGGGCAGTTTATCATCATTAATTTCAATTTACATAAATTAATTTAATAAATGTAATAATATCTGTTTTTCCTACAAAGAGTTCAATGGATGTTCTCCCACCTATCCCCACAGCAATTATGCAAGGTAGCTTGGGGCACAATCTAGAGCAAGTTCCACCTGCTCTGCCCTAACTGCTCTCTCTTAACTATTCTGTATCCAGAGCAGAAAGTTGTGTTGCATCCAGAGAGTCAGGAAGCCTGGGCTGCCCTAACTGCTCCATAGCAGGCTAATTAACTGATACATGGGGAGGACATACTCCGGAGGAGACACCCCTCAGATCACACTGAACAAGGAATAGCTGTGGTGCCTACAGTGGTGACATGACTCTGCGCATCACCCGGTACGGAAGTCTGTGTGTCACCCCTGAGATGCGCGCACCCCCCTACCTGGACTGCGCAGTCACCAAAGTTGGCGCCTGTGCAGTTATTTCTGAAGCCAACTGGCTTCAAAAAGAGTACTGCACAGGCACCATCTCTGACACCTGCACAGTACTTTTCTGAAGCCTTTCGGCTTCAGAGGAGACTGCAGATGTCAGAGTTGGTGCCTGTGCAATACTGTTCTGAAGCCATACGGCTGCTGCCCCGCCTCCTGAGTGAAGCAGAATGGCTGTGCAGAGGTGCGGACTTCCTCATTCTAAGGAAGTCTACTCTGAAGCTGTTCGTCATGCTCAGTGTGTTTCTGCGCAGTACACCTCAGATGGCCATTTGGGCCAGCTCTGAGGACAAGTGGCAGCTTCTGGCTGTTGCTCTGTCTTGGAGCAGGCCTGAATGGGTGTGCTAATGCCCAGGGCCTGCCAAAGGACAAACTCCTCCGGCACATCACCCCATACGGAGCGCATCCCCAATGCAGCCCACACCAGCCGCTCCAGTCTGGTGACGCCACTGGGTGCCTGCCTTATAAGGAGTCCCTGATGAGATGCCAGTACATTCTCCAGTGAATACAAGGGGCTTCTTGGAGTGGCCTGCTGTATCCTGAGGTTTGTGGGCAGCCGTAGTTTGTTCCATATCCTGAGGTTGAGAGGCAGGGGTTGCAGCTAGGCTGGCCAAGAACTCAGATTTTTGGTCAACACTGCCATTCTTACTTGGGCCTTATCATGCACCCCCATGGGTCTACTCATTACTATACCTGCTCCTGAGGTGGTATATCTCTGAGGAGCTGGAAGAGGGCATTTCTGCCTTGGAAACAGGCTTTGGACACAGAGTAACTGCCCTGCCCTAGGCAATGCTAAACATGCCCTCAACATGCCTCTCTTGAACTGCCTAGGGCAGAGCAGCTAGGGCAGAGCAAGTCCACCTCTCTTAGGGCACCCTATCTTGCCTTGCTCTGCCCTAAGCCTCTTCCCGAGTAACTGGGGTGGAGCATCTTGCAGTTGCTCCACCCTAGTGATAGATAGGGCAACCCAAGGGCTCTTATGTGGACAGATTAGTTGCTCTGGATTGTGCTGTTGGTATGAGAGATAGCAACTGTCTGAAGGGTGACCCACTGAGCTTCATAGCTGATCAGGGAACCACTAAATCACATGGAGCAAGGTATGGTTATTTGCCTCTGGCAAATATTAGAACATTTCAGTGCCTAACATTGGTAAAAACTCTAGAAGCAAGTATGAGAGCTTGTGTGGTTGTCTAGCAGGGATTTATTTCTCTTGAGGGTTTCTGCTGCTTCTTTAATGTTGATGTCCTCTTCCTATGCTTTATAATCTTGGACACTGTTTTAGTTTCATCATGAATAATGTTGGAAGTAGGCAACCCATAAAATTATGAGGTCACCACTGTAGAGGGTCTAACTGCTTTGAAATACCTGTTACACAAGGAAGGTCCTTACTACAGGATACGAGTATTTCATGCTAGATGTCTACAAGACCTGTGATACCATAAAAATTATTGCAGTTTTGGCAAGAAGAAAACAGAAGGAAGTTGATAATGGAAGAAACAAATGGTTTGTGAAGGTAAAACTAAACATAAAAGGAATGTGGAAGGTAAAACAGGAACCCCTCTCAGCAAAATATATATATATATATATATATATATATATATATATATATATATATATATATATATATATATATATATATATATATATATATATATAGTATTTAAAAGAGGGTCAATCTTATTTTTTTCTATAATGGAAAGGACTGCCATCCACATAGTTTGGGTTGGCTTATAGGGAGAGGAAAAACAATAATTGAACTGCATATCCTTGCTGTTGCGACAATAGGATGTCCAAGGTGACTGTTGCTAAAGCTTAACAATTTGAGTGCCAACTTGATCTCAACATTTTATAAGACAGCAACTGCAATCCTAATCCTTAATTAGGCCAGCATAAGTCTGGCACAGTCCTGTCCAGGCCTGAGCATGTCACAAAAGTGCCACTCCTGGGGAGGAAGGGGGAAGGCCAATGAACAGACATGCACTGGCCTTCCCAGACCACAACGGGAATGGGGAGACAGGTGAGTTATACTGGCCTAAATTGATTAGGATTGCACCCACAGAAGTACCAGAGTCCTTGAGCAAATGAAATCATTTTTGTTTAATTATCACAATTTTGACTGCTATATTTAAACAAAAAAATTAGTTTTACAATTTTTAGTAAATTTATTATCTAGACAATTTAATCTATCTTTCTCAACCTTATAGCAAACATGCAAAGTTGGTCAAAATTATCCCTTTATTACATATTGAGGTACGGTATATTACAAGCAGAGGTGGAGAGAACAACAGCTTTCCTTAGACCACACAAATCAGCAAGATCAGTATCCCTACAATCCAGAGTAACTATGGGAGCACGTAAGAGACATTACGTGTATCCATAGTTACTGCACCACCTGGTGAAAACCTATGGGAAATTCATTTTGCAATCCAGAGCAAATTGTTCTTACACCGGAGCAAGGACTCCCCGTAGTTACTTTGGATTGCACCCTTAGGAAAGCAAAGCTACTATCATGCCAGAACAGGAATAGTACTAGATGGTGTATACCCAAAACTATTGTTTAACAAGGTGCACATCTTTTTGTATTGTTCATTGGCTATCTTTGATCATTGAAGCAACATGTGGAAGCATCCTAATAATATTAAAATATAGGTGGATGCTAAAACTGAGCATAAAAAAACAAGGCATGAAATTCTTATGTTGAAACCAGAATTGCCAGATGGGTTGGCTGGAGAAAGGTGATTATTATATGTATTGTTCCTATTGCAGTGGGAGATGTTCCTGCCAGTTCCTTTCCCAGCTCTTGTGTCCAAACCTCCTTTAACCTTATAAGCACAATTCCCACAGTAACTGGAACGCTGCTGCAGGATGGTGGAGGTGAGTGGAGAATCTGTGCTGTTACGTTCAGGTGGCAGAAGGAAGGGCTGTTGTTGGCGCCAGGCAAATGTACCAATGCTCTTGCTGGCATCAATGGCCTGCTCCTACCCTGGATACCTGCACTAAGCAGCTGTTTGCACATGATTTAATGTAGCTCCTTCTGCCAGCCTAAGAGCAAAGAGTCCCTACTCCCCTCAGTCACAGACATCAATTTAAATATATGAATAAGGAGGGGTGAAAAGCAGGGAGAGGAAGTGAGTAGGAGGAAGAGCACCTTCCGTAACAGATGGAAAAGGAAGGTTTAAAGTAAATGCATTTGTACAGGTGACTGATAAGGCAACCCTATTGCCAAATCCGCTAAAATGAATGGGAATTGTGCAAAAGATTGCATGGCTCCCATTCATTTAAATGGGGCTTGCAGAAAATAACTTCCCACTAGATGGTGCCTACTATGTTGTAGTAGTTTGTAGTTGTACTAAGCTTTATTGAGTCTCTGGCAAGAAGATGGGATTGTTAACTGATCTATTTTGTGAATAATCAGGTGATGAAACAACTAAAAAAAAACGACCGCCCATAACTGCCTTTTGGTAAAATATAAACAATGCCAGTGGTTTTACATTGCCTTTTGAGGGCGTATAAATATTTAATAATCTGTCTAGAGCCAGTGAAAGGATGGAAATCTTTAAGTAGACTGTTTCAAAGGCCAGAGCTTGAATTTTAATTGACACACATTAGTCAATGTGGCTTGTTCTTGGCTTTGAATGGTTTTATCTCTTCTAGACAATGCTTTTCACAACTTGTATCTCCGATACACCCTATGTATTAAGAGAAAGTATTTTTAAACATACTGCTTAGTTTGTAACTATCAAGCTTGAAATTATACATTGTTATTAGTTAGGATACTTTTAATATTTTTGTTTTTAATACCATCCACAGCACCCCTGCTAAGTTTATCAGTTTTTACTTTGTGTGTGTGCCCATGTATATTGATTAATTATTGTACCCATCAGCCACATGCATGCCCAAGCGTGTTCAAATTTTCTTTATCTGGCCATATAGCGCAAGGCACCTGAGTCAATGGTCCCTTTGGATGTACCTTCTGTTTCTCACACGAGCCAATTTCAACCATCTAAGTGCTCAAATTGAGCTATTTTGCTCTCTGTAAAAATAAACCCAGGACTATTATGTGTGATTTTTCATTCACACACGCTCACACACACAGACACCTCTCCTCCTCGGCTTCATTTTCCCCTCTCCTCTCCTTTTCTCTCGGCAGCCCTAGTGAATGCAGAGTGGCAACATTGTGGAAACTGGTGCGTTCACTCCAGGCATGTCAACTTCAATCTGCTGCGATTTGGTGTGAAATCTGTGCCATGGTGCAGGGCATGAAAGGTCAACCCCCCATAATTGATGTTGCTTATTCATCTGCTTCCCGTGTATTTTTCTCTCTACACGCTGGCCTTTGTTTGGATAAATTGTTTGAAGATTTACTGTAGTCCTTAAAGCCTGAGACGCGGCTCCTGCCGCTGTCCAACTTCAATGTCCCCGCTAGGCAGGAGGCTCAGCCAAGATGACACACAATGGCATTTAGAGAGAGCTTTTTACCCCCCTTCTTTCCTCGGGACAAAACCGAGAGGACATCTTTGAGTGTAACGATTAAGGCAATTTTGCAGGCTAATTTACAGTGGGGTCTCAGTCCAGCCTTCTTGTGACCTGCTATGAAATATGTTAATTGCTGTTAAAGTCCCACATGTTATTCTTAAGAAGTTGGACTGACGCATGTGTGATGGGGTAGGGGTTGCAAAAGAGAGCAAGCTTTAATCTACATGATCTTTTGAATTCCTTATTGACAGTTTACAGATTATTTCAGGCAAGAGAACTCCCTAATGATAATGATTGATGTAGTAATTTATCCTATTTTGGGCCATTACCTTTGTTCTGCTTATGGCAGCAAATGACTTCATTTACAAAAATAAAAAAAAAATTATCAATCCGCTCTCGTTGGCAACTTGGGGGTTGACGGAAAAAATCAATTCTACTAAGTGGTAGAATTTCTGAATCTTGCTATTTGAGGCGTTCACACCACAGCAGATGAGAGGATGTGAACTTAGTTTGGTTCAAGGGACTGAATGATGTTGAGCCGTGCAAAGCCAATACAAAATATAAATTTAAAAATATAATCTTTGTACTTGTGACTGCAGCCAATAAGAAAAGAAAATGTATAATATACCCTGCTAAAAGGAACTTTTCAAAACCAGCAGAAAAGGCTACTTTCTGTAGTTCAGAAGAAAGAGGGAGAAAACTCCATCACCGAGTAATCCTGCCTGTAGATTGAATGAAATAGTTTGAAATCATTGTTTTGATTCCCATTGACTGAAGGCTAGAGTAGCTTTATTGGTTAAGCTGTTAAGTCTGCTGCAGTTTAAACACTTCTTTCCTGGTGTGCCCCTGTTTCGATTGACCTTGAGATGCGTTATCTCAAGTCCTGTTTTGTTTTTGATGGAAATGTGTGTGGCTTCAAATGCACAAGGCTGCTTCGTGGTATCGAAATGCACATATTTTATTGCATTTATTGAATGCAATCTTTCATTTTAAAGTAGGGAATGTGGATTAATTTTTGAAGACAAACACACATGTGATCTAAGGAACTCAAGTCGCACATAATGGAAAACTATTATATAATCCTGATCTGTAACGCATAAAGAGTATTTTGAGTGTTCCAATTTATGTAGCATCTCTATGAACAAGCATGAGTCAGAAGTTCTGGTTACAATTGGAAACTGAGTGTTCTGGTTTCAGATCCTTTCTTCGATAACGGATTCATATGGTCAAGGAGCTCTTGTTAGCATCTTCCCAGTTTCCCAAGATAAAGATAATAAAATGTAGATCCTGCCTATTTGATATGAATACAGTACTGGGAAGCCTTTCAAAAGCAAAAATAAAATCATCAATTTAATTAAATTACATCAATAATAATAAATACTATACTGCAAAATGTGAAAGCAGTGTGTTTCAACTGCTCATCTAAAGAAGCCCATTTTACAAGGTTGTCTGCATATTAAATGGCATTTAAATAATGGCTGCTGGCTGTTGTTGTTTGTTGTTATGGTTCCTAATTGTTTTCAGAATTATTTATAGAACAAATAGTATGTGTGGGGAAAACCATGCAATGCTTTTCTTTGCCTGAAGATGCAATGATAGTAAGAAGCTAAAATTCTTGTTTGCTGAAGAATCATTACATTAACAGGAATGATGGGGTAGATGAAATCTTCTTGGAGCTGAAAGTAATTGACAATAAAATGCAGACAACCAAAATTATACAAAATGTCCATTTTATTGAAATAAAGAATAGATTTATAAGCTCTGTATGCAGGTTTACTCAACTGCAAATTGTTTTTTTTGTATGGATATTGGTTAAACTCTAACTATGTTAATATAGTGAATAATACATGCAGCTATTTTTCAAATTCAGGCTAATTGTTGCCACCCCACGGTACACTACTTATTTTCAATATTGTTCTTTTTGCTTCTTTTCATGCTATCAGTGACGAGTTATTTGTGTTTTTCCAGTGTTTTTCCAGTCATTTATGGATTAAAGGAGAATGTTTCCCTGCCACTCTCTAGTGGTGAAGAATTATCAGGAATGTACCCCCAATGCAGCCAGGCCTCTATTTAACTGTTTCTTTAAAAATATTTTTATGAGTGTTTTTTAAAATCTTTATTATAGGAAAAGAAAAAGAAAAACAATAAAATAAAAATAAGCAACAACATTAGATAATACAGTACATCAAAAAAGATTAAGAAAAGCTCTAAATGTCTAGAATTGTGAAGCTGAATAATCTAATTACTTATAGCTTTATATCTTAATAATCTAAATTTATGCCCGTTTTATGTTGTATCTCCAACAGCCCATTTCAAACAGTTATTCCAAAATAATATTATCCATCCCTTACAATCTAATCTTCAAATCCACAGCTCATTAACTCAGAGCCGGGATGGTGTAGTGCTTAAGGAGTTGAACTGAGACCTGGAAGAAGATCCCATTTCAAATCCCCCTTAGGCCATGAGTTTCCTGGGTGACCTTGGGCCAGTCATACCTCACAGGGTGGTTGTGAGGACAGCAGAAGGAGAGGATCTAAAGCTGTGGTGGCAAAATGCCATAGCGCCATAGCATTGCCCCAAGCCCCCAGCCAAGCATCTGCTCCTGCCCAGAGAACGCTGGTGCCCAGTGTGCATGTGCTAGCCCACTGTGCATGCCTTTTTGGAGGAGAACCGAATGAGGATGCGAGTGCCCATTGCACATGCCCAGAGCTCTGTGCATGTACAATGGGCTCGGCGCAAAAGGCTCAGAGCTGGCACTGGTACGCTCACTTGGCTCAGAGCTCTTTGGAGCAGAGCTGAACATAGGAGCCCATTGCAGATGCCCAGAGCTCTGGGCATAAGCCAGTGGGGCTGGGTGCTCCTGGCCCACTGCACATGCTCGGCATTCCAGGCACGTGCACTGGGCAATGATGCCATCAGTCGTCAGTCAGATTCACCACCACTGAACTAAAGGTTTGTAAGCCACCTTGGGCATTTGCCTTCACAATGCCAATTAACTTAAATAATTAAGGCTACAATCCTGAAGTGCACTTGCGCTAGACTATCCATCACTAGGGTGGCCAAGTTGCAAGATGAATCAGTCCAGTTACACCAGATGAACCAGCCCAGTTACAGAAAGGCTTGAGGCAGTGTAATTCAACATAGGCTGCCTCAAGACAGATGGACCTGGGTGGGCCTAGCTGTGCCAGCCTTGGCAGTGAAGGAGAAGCATGTTCAGGGGATGTTCAGCATGGCCTAGAACAGTGCAGTTGGCTGTATCCAGAGCCTGTTTCAATGGCAGAAATGCCCTTTTCAAGTCCCTCAGAGTTATACCACCTCAGGATCAGGAGTAAATCTGAGTAGACCCATAGGGTCTACTAACTGCAACCCCTGACTCTCCACTTCAGGATATTGCACAACTACGACAGTCTACCAACCTTAGGATACAGCTGGCCACTCCAAGCAATCTCCATGCATCCACCCTCCACTGCAGGTACTGCTGTACTGCAGTCTCGTGCTGCAGCTGTTATTGGTTGTCAGGGTCTCCTGGGCTTTCTTACAAGGCAGGCACCACAGCTGTTCCTTGTTTAGTGTGATCTGAAGCAGGTCTCCTTGGGAGCAAGCCCTCCCCAGCTGCCACTTGATGCTCAGCAGTGTCAGCAGACTGTGGATTTGGCACAACTTTCTGCTCTAGATACAGCCTACTTGGTGCAGTCCAACTGAGCCATTCTCACTGCCCTAACTCTGGATTGCACCCTAAATTATTAAGAGTAGAATCCTAACCATATCTACTTAAAAGTAAGCTCCATTGTGGTCAAGGGGTCTCGCTCCCAGGATTGCAGTCTAAATATCTAAAACAATTAACTCATTTTTATGCAGAAAGTCAGCAATTGCCTTCCAGTTCCTCATAAAGTGTTCTGTTGATTTTTCTTTAAGATTATCAGTTGGTCCATTTTGAGAAGTCCACAATTCTTTTATCAACAGTCTATAGTTTTCCAATATTGTGCATACAATATTCTAGCCACACTTATCATGTATAAAAATAAAATTTTGTGACTTTTTCCACATATTCATCGAACACAGGGTTGTCCAAATAGGGGTCTGGGGGCCAGCTATAGTCTCCGTGCTATAGCTGTGGCAAGACCCCTCCATGCAGTGTGCAGGCAAACCTGTCATCTTCCAGAGGAGAGCTCTGCTCCCTGCACACACATTTTCTCTCTGTATAAATGGGTTTATGAACAGGCTTAAAGATCACTTTCTCTGTGTGCATGTGTGTTAGAAAGTGTTTATGAACTGATTTGAATTACAGTGGTACCTTGCTTTATGAGCATCATTTGTTCAGGAAACATGTTTGTAATTCAAAACGCTTGAATATCAAAGCTAGTTTTCCTATAAAAAATAATGGAAACTCAGACTTGGGCCATATCCCAGCCTGAGGCAGGCAGGAATGCCTTTTGGCTGCTCCTATCTCCTTAGGCCACCTCCAGAGGTCACCTAAATTGGAGGAGACCTATAGAGGCGGCTACTACCTTACATTATGGTAGGGTAGAAGTGTCCCTCCCCAGGGTAGTGCCACAGCAGCCTCCCAAACTTGCCATGGATGCAGCATGCCAGCTTGCCTGCTCCAGCACAATTGAGGATTGTGCTGTTCGTCTATAGGGCTTACTTTTGAGTAGACATGGTTAGGATTGTGCTCTATGTCTTTTAATTCAGGTGGAACCAATTGTCTGAGTTTCCATTGTTTCCTATGGGAAAATCCGCTTCACTTAAAGAGTGTTTCACTTAAAGAGCATGCCTCTGGAATGAATTAAGCTCTTTATGTGATGCACCACTGTATATACTTTGAAAGTATGGGGACATACTGCCCATAAGTCCACGCAACTCATATTGAGCATATCTCTTCCCCAGCAAATGTTCATTCCTCTGGGTCCTAAAGAGGAAGGGTTGCTGCCAGTACCACTGAGGTGAGCAAAGGCAAAGCACTAGCTGCAGCCACATCAAGAAGGTCTTATCTACCAGGTGAGCAGCTCCTGCTTCACCTTGCCTTCCCTCGCTCAGGATGCGCTACTTGTTCTCCCAGGAATGCTGAGGAAGAACAGCTCCTGCCTGGGCATGTATACTCAGAACTAGGTCTTATTAAAGTCATAGGGGTTTACTCCCAGGAAATTGAGGATAGGATTGCTGCCTTAGAGCCCAATCCTATGCATGCCTACTCAGAAGTAAGCCCCATTATAGTAGGGCTTATAGCCAGGAAAGCCTGGCTATAATTGTAGACTGAGGCTACAATCCAGAGCAACTACGGGAGCACGCAAGAGACATTATGTGCACCCGTAGTTACTGCACCACCTAGTGAAAACCAATGGGAAATTCATATTGCAATCCAGAGTAAATTGTTCTTACTCCGGAGCAAGGACTCCCCATAGTTACTCTGGATTGTGCCCTGAGAGCCCAAGCCTGTGCAGGTCTGCTCAGAAGTAAGTCCCATTATTCATTGGAGCTTACTCCCATGAAAGAATTGCAGCCTGAGTTACATCCCAATTTCTGTACCGCACTCAGGCACACAGTTGGCAGGGGCAAGCATTAGTTTGATCTGGACCAGTGTTTCCCAAACTTCTTAGCTCCAAGACCCACTTTTTAACACCAAGACCTATTTAGGTTTACCAGACAAAAACAGGAAGCAAGAAGCTGTATTGCTGGTGAGTACATGAAAAACCATAACTTACAACCATAGCGCAATCTCTTCATTCCATGGTTCAAACTGGTCAGTCCAGTAGCACATGGATGACCTTTTCCTCTTTTGTAAAAAAACACTAACCCTGAATGGGTTTTTGTAAATATTTAGTATTGACTTTAGCTTTCAGTGTGATATTTCCAAGTGACAGTCTGTGCCATCCTCCCTCTGCTCTCCATCTTTTCGCTGTCAAAAATGCCCCCTTTGGCAGGATATTTTTCAATGGATAAGTGCAAGTCAGAGATTCTCTGGTTGAGGATTCTCCGCTCCATAGTTTGAGGATTCTCCACTCCATAGTTTTTCATCTTGCTTTTCATTATTACTTAGATATCACACTAATTCCTTTGACTTATTTGTGTGTGTGTTGGAGTAGTTCTTTACATTTCATACCCACAGTATGTGATGTGTCTGAAAATGTCTGAAAATAACTCTTTTGTATACGATTGTAGTGAGATGTAAATTAATATTGCCAAGTCTGAAGATGGAGACTGGCAAATAGAGGTCCCTGACTCCATTAGTTACAGTGAAGGGGAAAAAAGCAATATGGAAGAATGGCATTTATGATAAACTGATGGCAAGATTCTGAGAGATTTTAGTAAATAGTTTTTAACCTCGTTATGATCTTGATCTTTGTTTTATTTTAATTAATACATAGAAGTCATTTTATGTCCGTCCATCTTCCAGCAATTTAAGTAAGTATGGGTTTCAAAGCTATATTGCCTATACCTGGAAAGTGAAAGGATTTGAAAGAAGGTAGATTATTCCTGGCATAGTAGAGCATATGGAAAACCTACAGGTTCTGCCTCCACCAGTTACCACCTTGCTTAGCCCCAGCTGGTCCAAATGAAGGCTCTGCCTTTTCTTTCATCTGAAAATTAAAGCAGCACTGGATCCTTGTGAGATGATTTGAAGGCTCACATCTGTTACCTGCTTTGCCATGATTTGATTAGAATTAAACAAGAAGTGACATATATCACTCTAAATGATGATGCACCTGTTGTATGATGGTGATTTACCTTTCCAAGAAAGACACAGTGTAGATCTAGTTGAACTTTTGTGATTACTTGGCTGTTACGGTCATGTGGATCCAGATGGACAGACAGTTCAAGAATGTGGTCTATCTGCAGACCAACCCGTGTCCGCATCATTAGTGTAGTAAGTGAAGCTGGACTTGGAAATCTTGATGTCTAAGACTTTCTTCTTGGTGTGTCCTTAGAAACACTTCTGTTCGTTTTGTTTAGAACATTTGGCATTTCTCCCTGTTTGTGTGTCTCTCTGTCCTTCCTTTACACATGCAGTGCCCATTAGTGCTGGCAGGAGCTTTGTGCTTGCATTGCGAGAGGAGAATAGACCCCTGTGTTTGTAATGATATGTTAGATCGCCTCTTGTAGCTGTGTGCGATTTTTGATCTGTTGTGCCAGTGAAACTACAGCATGAGAGAGAGCTGCTGTCAAATTCTGTAGGAACCAAGAACTTTAAGTCCTCTTTTCTGAATAGCACTTTTGCAGCATGAAGTGTAATTTATTTTTAGCACTGTAGGCACAAAGCTTCCAGCTTTTCATAAAGAAACATGATCCATATAGTGTCCATGTTGGCTGAGCATTCATCTGAAAAAATGTGAAGATCAAAGCATAAACCCTTCCTTTGTGTAAAGTATTATTTTGATTTTTGTTACAACTGTATCCATAAAACACCGTCACCTATAAAACACTAGGTTTGGTTCTCTCAGTAATATTTTAGTCGTAATCAATCTATCTTTGCCACAGTGGTGATAGAAACTTTTGCAAAGGCGTCTTTCATCTCAAAATTACCCTCAAGGATGTGTATGTTGACTGCATTTTTTTAAAAAAAAGATGCTTCAACGATGGTGAGTTTTAAAAAACTTTTTTTTGCACTTTGCCTAACATGCTCAGGGAGGAGAATGAAAACAAACCGTTCCATTATTTATTTTACAGCTTGTCAGTTTGATTAGTTGCCTCTCTCCCTTCTGAGAGAACGGTGGATCATTAAATGATGTCCATTCTTAAAAGCAGGAACCCTGCCTTGTGTCTGTTAATGCATAATTGGACTGTCTCTTAATACATGCAGCGGCGGCACTTGTTTCTGAATATAAACCCTGCACCACAACAGGTCAGGGAGATAGTGAAAACCTGTTTGTTGTCTGGCTTTGTCTTGCCAAATAATGGAGTCACTAATCTACTTGATCTCTCCCAGTCAGATAAAGAAGAAAGTGAGCGATGCATACATTTCAGAGATGGAAGGCACTTGTAAAAGCAATTTCTTTGGAGGGGGGAAGAAACCTAGAGCAAAGGCTGTTGGAAACCTTTTAATTAGTACTAATTACCTCAGCAGAAAAACGTTGGAGGCTTGAAAGGATTTGTGTCAGCAAGTGAAAGATCAAAGATTGTGGCGCTTGCATTTTAATCTGTTGGCTATAAAAACGAATAAGGGGGTGGTAATGGGGCCCAAGAGAATGACAACCCAGGTGGCTGAAGGCCTTAATCCCTTCTTTACTGCTAAAGCCTGAGGCCTACTTCCAATTACATAATAAGATGATTTAATTTTTGCTTTAATTTTTTTAATACCCCCTTCCCCCTTTACCTTCAGATAAGGCCAAGGCAATGTTTCAACTCTGTCACACACAGGTTGGCTTGGTATATTTGCAATCCATAGCATGTTTGTTGAAAAATGTCCTGACACAATTTTCACATGTATGTATAGTTTACAGCCAGTGAGCCTATATTAGTGACATTGTGCTGGTGCTGATATGATGCTGTCATAGCAATTGCTATGGATTGCATATTACATCCCCCTCTGGAGTTCAAATTCAACTTGTTGGGCTAAATTCAGTTAATTGTTGCACTAGCAGTTGTATTAGCTATGGTTAGCACTAACCAGGTTCACTCTCAACGCTTGTACTTATTATTTATTTCAAGATATTTATATTCCACTTTTCCCTTTTGAATAAAAGGCCCCAGATGTCTAGCAACACATTTCATAAAACACAGTAAAATATAAAATCATACAATAACAGTAATAAAAAATGTAGTAATCAACCAGCAGTCAAAGTTGCAAATCATAAAAAAAAGTTTCTAGTCTAAACTATTGTCTTGGAGCCTGGATTATTCAGGAACTCTGGTTAATGTCACAAGTGGTGTAACTGCTTTCCTTGGGAGTCAAATGGGGAAGAAACAGAAGTTCATTCTGACAATTGTTTAACCATTACTAATTGCCAGCATGACAAGCACCAGTCCAGAAGATTGCTGATATATGTTATTTTTCAAAGTTGTTTAAGGGCAAAATCCAGAGTAACTATGAGGAGTCCTCGCTCTGATGTAAGAACAATTTACTCTGGATCCCATTATGGAAATTCCCATAGCTTTTCACTTGGAGGTGCAGTAACTATGGGTGCACGTAATGTCTCTTACGTGCTCCCGTAGTTGCTCTGGATTTTGGGGCTAGGCGACAATCCAGAGTAACTACGGGACCTTTTACACCAACATAGTTATGGTACCACCTATGGGAAACCAATGGGAATGGTAATGTCTCTTACATGCTCCCGTAGTTACTCTGGATTGTGGGGTAAGGCTCTCTGTTCCATATTTCAAAATGTACAGTACTTAACATATATAAGATCTGATTCATAAAGACTTGTACCCCTTATGTTCCAAGGCATGGTCCCACAAGTCAACTTATAAGGTGGTAACAAATCTGCCAAACCCAGATTTCATGTTAGGCCTTAGCTTACACAAAAATACAGTGGTACCTTTATTTATGAGCATAATTTGTTCCGGAAGCTTGCTTGTAATCCAAAACATATGTATATCAAACCTAATTTTCCCACAAGAAATAATGGAAACTCTGGCTGCAATCTAGAAGTGCACTTGGGCAGCCCTATCTATCACTGGGGTGACCCAACGTCAAGATGGGGCAGCCCTGTTATGTCAGAAATGGCTTGGGACAGCCTAAGGCAACATAGGCTGCCCCAAGACAGATGGACCTGGACTGCCCTAACTGGGCAAGCCTAGGCAATTCAGGAGAGGCATGTTGAGGGCATGTTTAGCATTGCCTAAGACAGAACAGTTACTCTGTATTCCAGGGCAGAAATACCCTCTTCCAGCTTCTCAGGAACAGGTATAGTAATGAGTAGACCCATAGGGGTCCATGATAAGGCAGAGTAAGAATGGCAGTGTTGACCAAAAATTGGAGTTCTTGGCCAGCCTAGCTGCAGCCCCTGCCTCTCAACTTCAGGATATGGTGCAACTACAGCAGGCCACTCCAATAAGCCCCTTAAATCCACTGTAAACTGTACTGCAGCCTCAAGATTCAGCCTCAAGACTCTCTGGATGCAGCATAACTTTTTGCTCTGGATACAGAATAGTTGGGGCAGCTCAGGTAGGGCACTCCTCACTGCCCTTACTCTGGAATGCACCCTCAGATGATTTGTTCCACAACCCAAAACTATTCATTAAAAATTACTACTGTCATATAATAAAAATAATAAAGAAAACACAAAATATAAAAAAACCAAATAAACCTGCACAGTGCAGTCCTAAGCATGTCTACTCAGAAGTAAGTCCCATTGAGTTAAATTGTACTTACTCCCAGGAAAATGTGGTTAGGATTGCAGCCTTAGAGCACAATCCTAACCATGTCTACTCAGATGTAAGCCCCATTGTGTCCAATGGGTCTTACTCCCAGGAAAGGGTCGTTAGAATTGCAGCCTTACCCTACAATCCAGAGTAACTACGGGAGCACATAAGAGATATTATGTGCACCCGTAGTTACTGCATCACCTAGTGAAAACCTATGGGAAATTCATATTGGAATCCAGAGTAAGTTGTTCTTACACCAGAGCAAGTACTCCCCGTAGTTACTCTGGATTGCGCCATTAGTCTCTCAGGTCTCTCGCGGTGCAGAGAATCATAGAATCCTAGAATTGGAAGGACCCAGTAGGTCATCTAGTCCAACCCCCTGCCTGCAGCAGGAAATCCTCCTAGAGCATCTCTGACAGGTGCTCGTTGAGCCTCTGCTTGAAGATCCCCAGTGAGGGAGAGTCCACCACCTCCCTTGGCAATCTGTTCCACTGCCGAACTGCCCTCACTGTCAGGAATTTTTTCCGGATACCCAACCCAAATCTCTCTTTTTGCAGTTTGTACCCATTGGTTCTAATTCTGCTTTCAGAAGCAGCTATCAACAAATGAGCCCCTTCCTCCCTATGACAGCCCTTCAGGTATCTGAAGAGGGCAATCATGTCTCCTCTCAGCCTTCTCTTCTGTAGGCTGAAAATCCCAAGTTCCCCCAACCTTTCCTCATATGGCTTCCCTTCCATCCCACTGATCATTCTTGTCGCTCTCCTCTGGACTTGCTCCAGTTTGGCTGCATCTTTCTTAAAGTGAGGTGCCCAGAAACTGAACACAGTACTCAAGGTGAGGTCTCACCAATGCAGAATAAAGAGGAACTAGAACTTCTTGTGACTAGGAAGCTACAGTCCTCTTAATGCAGCCTAAAATGGCATTTGCTTTCTTTGCAGACACATCACACTGCTGACTCATGTTCAGCTTGTGATCCATGGCGACTCCAAGATCCCGCTCATATGTTGTGCTGCCAAGCCAAGTATCTTCCATTTTATACCTATTTCTTTGGTTTTTATTGCCTAAGTGCAGAACTTGCATTTCTCCCTGTTGAAATTGTCCCCTTACACAGGAGTGAGCCTCACTGATTATAATAGGGCTTACTTTAGAGTATACATGCAAGGCTAGGTCTCTCAGGCTCCTTCCTACTGCCATCCTTACATAAGACTGACTGTAATAGGCTTACTTCAGATTAGACATGCACAGACACCAGCTGAGCAGGTGTTGGCAGAGCACCGAATATGGCCATATCCTTTCTGGGACTATTTTTTGCTTGTTTTCAAGACATTGCTTGTATATCAAGATAAAATGTATTACAAATGTTTGTCTTGCAAAATACTCTCAATCCAAGTTATTCTGAATCCAAGATTTTACTGCATCTTGAACTGAGGAACTCATCATTGGCATCCTTCAATCTCAAAAGACTACAGTATCGTGCTCTGATTGGAGGTCCTGAAACAACATCTAGTGTGGCTAAAAAGGCCAATTTGAGAGTGTCCATCCCTTCCACATTGAGGGCAAATAAATTCAGTCCCCTGCCCAGGCCCCAGGTTTCGCTGTTTTCGGGTCTGTCTCTTTGCTTTAGCCTGCCGAACAAGTGTCTCTTCCAGTTGGAGAAGGCCATGCTGGGTCTTTTGCCTCCACGCTGAAGGATTGGAGGTCAAGGTTTCCCAGCTGTTGATGTCCATTCCCAAGGCCTTTAGATCCCTCTTGCAGATTTTCTTGTATCGCAGGTGTGGTCTCCCTCTAGGGTGCTTTCCCTGCACTAATTCTCCATATAGGAGATCTTTTGGAATCCGACCATCAGCCATTCTCACGACATGCCCAAGCCAGTGAAGATGCCGCTGTTTCTGAAGTGTGAACATGCTAGAGATTCCAGCATGTTCCAAGACTGCGTTGTTTGAAACTTTGTCACGCCAGGGGATGCTAAGAATACGTCGGAGACAGCGCATATGGAAGGTGTTCAGCTTTCTCTCCTGCCATGAATAAAGGGTCCAAGACTCACTGCAGTACAAGAGTGTGCTCAGGACGCAAGCTCTATAGACCTGGATCTTTGTATGTTCCGTCAGCTTCTTATTAAGCCATACTCTCTTTGTAAGCTTGGAGAACGTGGTAGCCGCTTTACCAATACGTTTATTCAGCTCAGTATCTAAGGAGAGAGTGTCAGAGATAGTTGAGCCAAGGTACACAAAGTCATGGACAACCTCCAGTTCATGTTCAGAGATTGTGATACAGGGAGGTGGATCCACACCCTGACCCATGACGTGTGTTTTCTTCAAGCTGATTGTTAGTCCAAAGTCTTGGCAGGCTTTGCTAAAGCGGTCCATAAGTTGTTGAAGGTCTTTGGCAGAGTGAGCAGTAACAGCAGCGTCATCGGCGGAGAGGAACTCCTGCAAGGATTTCAGCTGGACTTTGCTCTTAGTCTGGAAGGATTGTAGAGTTTTCCATCTGATCTGGTCCAGAGATAGATTCCCTCTGTTGCGTTTCCAAAAGCATGCTTCAGCATGACTGCAAAAAAGATCCCAAATAAAGTTGGTGCGAGGACGCAGCCCTGCTTCACTCCACTTCGGATGTGAAAGGAGTCTGATGTTAAGCCATCAAAAACTACAGTGCCCTTCATGTCCTCGTGAAAGGACCTGATGATGTTGAGGAGCTTAGGTGGGCATCCAATCTTGGGGAGGATTTTAAAAAGGCCATCCCTACTAACCAAATCAAAAGCCTTTGTAAGGTCTATGAAGGCTACAAAGAGTGGCTGTCTTTGTTCCCTACATTTCTCTTGCAACTGTCGAAGGGAAAATACCATATCAGTGGTGGACCTGTTGGCTCGAAATCCACACTGTGATTCAGGATAGATTCTCTCTGCAAGCACCTGAAGCCTCTTCAGTATGACTCGGGCAAGCAGCTTCCCTACAACACTAAGAAGAGAGATGCCACGGTAGTTGTTGCAGTCACCCCTGTCGCCTTTGTTCTTGTACAGTGTGACAATATTAGCATCCTTCATGTCCTGTGGTACTCCATCTTCCCTCCAACAAAGGCAGAATATCTTGTACAGTTCAGTGGAAATGGTCCCTCTACAGCACCTCAGAACTTCAGCAGGGATGTTATCTTTCCCGGGTGCCTTGCCAGAAGCAAGGGAATCCAGGGCTTTGTTTAGTTCTTCTAAAGTTGGTTCACTGTTGGTTCATCTTGAACTGAGGAGGTTCATAAAATAACTGTTGTTCTTCTTTCCAGTAAGAGTGGAAAATCATCCAGGATTTCGGATGGCTCTACAACCTGCCCTCGTGGAATTAGACTCTTGAATAAACTGCTCCATTTCCATATTCCCAGCCTTTGTGACTCTGCTCCAGTGAATGAACGCCACAGTATGTGGCACTTAACCTGTTGAAGCCCCTATGTCTTCAGTGCAATTTCCATTGAATACTAACAGCTTGTTGCCCTTACATGATATATTTTAACAGTTTTGCTCTATAAATTATACACGTGTCACCTTTACCATCATCTTCCTCCTCCTCTACCATCACCTTCAGTCCTCTTACCAGTATGTATATCTGTAACTTGAAGAGCTTCTTAGTCATTTGCCATCTTGCATTTACCACAAAAGGTCATCGACTTAAGAGTGAAGAAGCCTATAAAAAATGGGGATAACAATATTTGACTTTACAAGTCAAAGCAAGGTATATAAAGTGGGGGAGAAAGAAATAGAAAACGTCAAGGCACAGTCAACACATGCAAAAATGCAACATATATAAATACAGTGATCATTTACAGATCATCCATTTTGGAACAAGTTATTTTTATTGATCTGACCCCATGATGCAGGTTCCTGGTATCAAGATTTTCAGAGGGGCCAATTTACTGGCCCGATTCCTCCCACGGTCTTCTCTCCAAGGAGAGGAGTACATTGTCACATTTTTGGTGGTCAGCAAGTTTTTGGTAATTTTGAAAAATGGATTACAGGTACTGTAAATACTTGTAAAAAGTATTTCATTGATTTGCCAGATTAGTAAAAAATTACAAGTTCAAGCAGCTGTTGTCTTATATAAGACAACTTATATATGTTGTCTTATGTTGTCTCATATATTGCTGGGACATGTCAAACAGGTCAGTGTTTTTGAGAAACAAATGTAAAAAAATACTGGCCAGTAAGTTTCAATTGTCTCTTATCTGCTGTAACCATGCAATAATAAAATATTAAAATAATATTAATATTTAATATTAAAATAATAAAATATATTTTCCAAATCTTCTCCCCCTTCCCAATAATCTTAATACATTTACTGTATGCTTTTAGTTGTGTACCTCTGTATGTTTTTTTATTATTCACAAGTAATAGCTTTTTGGGGAATTTTATTTTTTGCTCTGTAAGTGGCCCAGGTTGTTGTTTTATATACTTTTTAATTTTTTCCCTTATAGAGATAAGCTTCTTGCTTCTGTCAGTGATTTTTTAAAATGTTCATTTAAAAAGTTTAAAAATCTTGAATTGTGCTTGAATTCCTTTGATCATTCTGCATTTGTGAAGAATTTGCCTAAGACGCTTGTGCGGCAATGTGGTCTCCAGAGGGTCACACTTCCATGACAGCTAGATAGCTTTTGTGTATGGTAACAAAGGAGGAGATGTCAAAACTATCCCAACAAGCTTGAGCCAGGTCAGTCGGTGGCAATGGTTGGAAAAAAAAAATTGGTGTTTGGTAAGGAGGGGTGGGCAGCGGCAAGATGGGATCCTGTTCAAAAACTCAGCTTTGTCAAAAGCTTCAGTCACTTTCTTACCTGCAGGCAACCTCTGGTGATCCCAACTCATTAATCGAACTGGAGAGCCGTCTTGACCCTGGCTCCTTTCCTTTGAAGTGTGATGTCCTCTGCTGCATGAGGAAATAATTTGCTGCCTGATTCAATGAGCCATCAGTAGAGCCAACAGACCCAATGACATGTGAGAATATTAACCTCCTACCTTGAAGAGCTGTGAATCTTGAAAGGCAGTCTATAATTCACCCAGCACTCCTAAGCCTTACCTCTCCATCTTTCTGTCTCTCTCCCTGCTTTCTCACTCTCTCACACATACATGCAAGGAGAAGCAAGGCCTTATGATCAGTGTTTTTATAATTTTCTTCAAAGGGGGAATGAATCGAGGCTTTCCAGATGTCTGTAACTCTGGAAATAGAGCCTTTCCAGAGTTTCCCAGGAACAAAACAGATTTCTTTTGGTAGTTCAGCTCAGCGTTTAAACTGAAAACTAAATTGGAGTGGATCATTCATATTTCTGGATCAGTTCTATTTGGTAAAAGAGCTGGAAAAAAAGATGCTTTGGAATGATACAGGCATCTTGCTTGCAAAGCCCGTTTTCTGACATCTTGCTTGCAAAGCCCATTAAGGGAATTTCGAAAGAAGCAAAAAATTCCACTAAAACTAGCAAAAGGTCTTGGGATGGAAGATTCCACAAATCTGGTATTTGAAGATCCACAGAAAATAATCAGCGTAGGTTTCTTCACTCATTAAATAGTACAATATTTCCACTCTTTGCTTGCAAAAACACCAAGATGCAAGATTAAAGACTGGTAAAATATGATCACCAGACTAAGATTTGATAGTCTGAGCTTGTAGGACTGAAGCAATGGAATGCACTGTAACATTTCAGACCATAGAGGAATCATATGAAATTGTAATCCTTTTGTGTAGTCTTAATTCAGTGGCGTGGAGAGGGGGGATTTGATGCTTGGGTAACAGCCTATCCTCCATAACAATCTAACCCAGGCTTTCGTGCTTTGCATGCAGCGTATGCAGCGCCAAGCACGATACCATAGTCTTTCAAGACTGAAGGAGGCCTGCTGTGTAGTCTAAATGGTACAGTCTACCACGTTAGGACTATACCATCTCATCCTGCTGAATACGTAGGGCAGGTAAATAGCAGTAGCTGCTTTTATTTTAAAACCAGTGCCAGCAAAACCACCACACTCAGTTGACCAGAAGACCATTTTCACATTTCTTGCATGACATTCGTTTTGGCCCTAAAACTGAGGAACATTAAACAAAATATGTGCAAAATATTCTTGAACATAACACAAAATATGATGTCAAACTTTGAAGTTTCTGCTTGAATACAAGACTGAAACAAGGATACTGAAGACTAGATAAATTCCTCAAGGGTATGCCACACATCTAAAACCACCATCTGTAAATATGTCGTATTCCATAGCTTGTGTTAATGTGGGAATAAAATTGGAGATACATCCCAGACACAACTCTTGATCGTTTATAGGCTAAAAGTGGTCATACGGGATAATTTAAATACTTTTTCTTTGGTGAAGAGTTTTTGATACAATGGAGTAATGGAAAATATTGAATGGTTATTGATGACAACTTCCTCTTTAATCATGCTCTGTTAGATTAGGGAAAGAAAAACCACTCTCAGGATTTGGGGACAAGTTGGCCTGTTTGTGGTTTGAAGGAAGGGGTGGTAGAAGCTGGGGATTGTGAAGTGGTGTGAAGGATGAGGATGAAGGGGGTGGGAGGATGAAGGATGAGGATGAAGAGGGTGGGTGCCAGATGGTGAAGCTGGTGACAACCCAACTGAACACAATGAAAACCAGAGACCTAAGAAAAGGCTTATTTGTGTATGCGTCCAGTTCCATATTTGAACATTGCATCTTACCAAGTTTTTTGTATGCAACAAAGGCAGATCCCAAAGGGCTTGCAACCTATTGCACCTTGTAAAGGGATCCCCCACTTACTGGATGGGTTAGGAACCAGAGCACCATCCAAAGTGGAAAAGTAGAGTTGAAAAGTGGAACCCAATCTTTTTGATTTATAAATATTGCTTCAAATGCTTTTTTAGCTTACAAATTGTAAATGCCCTTTTTATCTTGCAAATTTCTGCTTACTTACTAGTATACACAGCTGTATAGTTCATGTCCATTTTCAATGCATTTCAATATGATCATCAGGGACCTCCCTCTGGAGTGATTTGTGGGGGCCATGTTTTATTGCAGTAAGACAAATCTGGTGTCCTTGGATTTCCTTGAGTGTGATCTTTCCAATGCATTATGGCATATTTGCCATCTCTTGAGTAAAACCATGTTATGGGTCACTTTCACTTTCCATAGAGTTCAAAGTATTTTTTTAGTTTTTTGGCCATAACATTTGATAGAAAGGCACTATTTTAAAATGGAATTTTGCACTGGATTCTGCTCTTCAATCCGAATTCAGCAGTATATGACAGGATGGGGTTTTCTGCATAAGTTGCATTTATGGGGTCCCACAGTGCGCGTCACCACCCCTGGGTGCGTCACCTGGTGCAGACTGCACCCCCTAGCGACGCCGCTGCCTGTACTGCTTAAAGCACAGTTATAGCTGGAAATGAAGATTAAGGCTGCAATCCTAAAGACACTTTCCTGGGAGAAAGACCCATTGAACACAACGGGGCTTGCTTTTGAGTGGGGATGGTTAGGATTTTGCTCATAGAGAAGGGGGCAGAGAAGAAATATGGCTGGGAGAAACCTCATGAGGCCTGGGGGCAAAAGGAAATGTTTACTGTCTGCAGGAACAAAATGGAAAGTTAAAGAAGTCTGGCTGAAGTTGGTGGCAGGATAGGGCTGAATTTCTCATCTAAGATAAACAGCCAAAGTCTTTACTGCGGAAGTGTATAATATAATTTATCTCACCTACAACATGTCCCATATCTGCACAAAGTGTATCAAGGTCAGTGTTCACTTTTGTATACTTTTAAAGAGGGACGGTATGTGATTTTCTCAGTTTAATAATAGTTAGTAGCAATAGGAATTAAAAAGAGAACAAGGTGCTCATTCCGCCGTTTTAGAGCTGCCCTCAGTCACGTTTGTAAGCCAAATACCTTCTGTGCAGCCAAATGTAGTGAATATCCTCACTGTGAGACAATTATGTAAGGTGGAGCAAAGCCATAAAAAGCAATTCTTTATTCTCCTGTAAATACGAGATGACTCTCATCCTGTTGCCACAGAAATTAATGTCGTCAGATTCTGTGCACGTTTGTAAGGGAGAAGCTATAATTGGATAATTCCTGGACTGTTCAATTCAAAAAATAAAAAATAAAAAAATTAAGGATTTACAATCCTCTTTCTCACCAAAAAGCTGCTTATTTTTAATTTAGCGTACACCATCTTAAGAGCGTACAGTTTGTTCAAGAAATACAGAAACAGTAATGAGAGAGATCATCCAGAAGCTCTTTAAGGTAATTAGAGATCAAATATTTGTTTAAACAGAGAGGTTAACTGTTTGCCTCAGTGTTTGCTCCTGTACCTCATAGATCTTTGAAAGCAATGCGTATGGTCATTACCAAGGAAAAGCCATTAATCTGTGAGGGAAATTGTACCTTTGATGACAATGTCGCCACAATAAGCGTTTGCTGTGTGTGGGGGAGCCATTGCTTTGGGGTCTCCAAAGCCCAGGCAGTATGCAATTTTGAAGAACCACCACCACTTTTCGTTTAGCTCTCCAAGATATTGGCAACTGCTAAACATCCTCAAAACATGTGCCATAAATCTTAGTGACAATTGGAGTTGTCAACCAGTGTTTGGACTCACTTATAGACTGAGGTGGTGTTGGGTGAAAACAGATAGATAAAACTTTATTATGGTCAAAAGACCAGCCACAAATAAAATGTCAGTAAAACATCAAAATATACAAATATGTTGAAGTATTCAAAAGTCTTAGGATCAAATGCAAAGCAATAATCAATTTTAAAATAGAAAAACAACAACAGCATCAAAACATCAGAACAACTCCCCTGAATTGATTCCCAAGTGTCTGGCAGACCATTCTCTAACTACAGTGAACATAGTGAAACGTAATCCAAAGGTGGTGTTGGCGATGGTGAGGTGGTGATGGTGGGGCCAATGCATATATCTGGGTTATGTTCTCTCTAAGGCACAGGCTTACACTTTAAGAAGACTACTGGTGCCAGAACTGTGCTTGGATGTTCAGATTGGTAAGATAGCTATACCATTACCTGAACACAATATGGTTACATTACATGTCCTGGCATCTTCTATCACTATAAGTGTGACAGATGCTAATACTGTGACAGATGCTAATACCATGTATTTACTCAAATCTAATGCCACATCAAATCTAATGCACACACTGATTTTTTTTAAAGAAAAGTTTCCTGGTGATTGTAATGCGCAGCTGCAAATCAGGTGCAAAATTTAATTTTACTGCATACAACAAATTAATTATATGATAATAATATGATAATGGGTTTATGTTATGATTTTTACGTAATTGCACTATTTTATTCAACAACTGGTATGTGTTAACATCTTTATTACAATATAATAAAGTATTAAACTAAATGGCTGTGGGTGGCGCAAGTGTTAAGACACTGTGCCTGTTAATCAGCAGGCCAGGGTTTGAGACCCGGGGCGGCCCCACAAGACAGGGTGAGCTCCTGTCCTTAGCCCAGCTCTGCGACACCAACTGGATCCAATCATATTGGCTCTGCCTTTCCATTGGACTAATTCAGTGGGGTGGAGTGGGGGGATTTGCTGCTTTGGTAGCAGCCTATCCTCCATAACAATCTAACCCAGGCTTTCGTGCTTCGCATGCAGCGTATGCAGCGCAGAGCACGATACCATAGTCTTTCAAGACTGATGGAGGCCTGCTTTTTAAACTAAATACTGACCTATACTTACTATCAGAATACTATATTTATTTGAATCTAATGTGCCATCAAATCTAATAAGCACCCCAATTTTGGAGTCTAAAATTGACTGGGAAAGGTGTGCATTAGATCTGAGTAAATATGGTATAGACACTCAGGACTCCTTACTCTTAATTGTCCATCAGCTACATTGGCCTCCTGCAGTTTTTATGGTCCAACATAAAGTGCCGCAGGTCCAGTATAAAGTTTCTATCTTCAAGACATTAAGGTACGAGACAGGAAATGCTCCAAATCCATAATCTCTCATGTGAACTTACCATCTCACTCATCTTCTGAGGGCCCTGCTGTGTTGTCCCTCTGCAAGCTGTGGTGTGCTGTGTGGCTGTGCTGTGCCGTGTGGTGTGCCGTGTGTCATGAGGATTTTCAGTGGAATTCATTCCAACCTTCTTCTTTGATGTGCAGGTAGCATGCTAAGATTCTGCATTTTGGGGGTGGTGGAAGACCCTACCTTTGCCATGTCTGGCGTTGTTGGGCTTTTTAATTGCAACTTTTTAAAAATGATGCAGTCGTTATGCTTTTAATTGTAGTGTTTCAAATTGCCTTGTTTCAAAGCTGCCTTGTGGAGCAGGATAATTGAAAGTTCATGGTATAAATTTGGGAGACATGGACCTGGTATTGGCATAAGAGCTGCTGATGTTCCACTTCCTAGTATATCTTTAAGGTATTGATTATTCATTACTCCCTGGGTTATGTGGAGGGACTGTACATTAGTGCTCCCTCTTAATAGCAGCAACAGTCCTCAGAAAACTGGATTAAAGCTCGAGGAGAGCCATGCTCCATTCTCCTAGCTCATGGACTCTGGTGGCATGGGAAGGGGGATCTCCTCAGTGGCTTCCATATTGCTGGGTATTATGAGTTCAAAGCCAAAGCTACAACATGCTGGGAGTCCAAAACACCAGGAATCAGGGTCAGAAGAAATTCTTCTAACTTTGAAGCACTTTGTCTTAAAACACAAAATGGGGATATCTTTTCCTTGAAATACCACCATGCCAATATCACTCCAGAATGTGGCCTGATCTCTAAAAGCATATGTGGACCAAGGGATAACATAGGGCCTAATTGCAGTACATTTCTCTTTAATGAGGTTGACTTCAAATTCTGAAGTCAGCCATGAACAAAGAGAAAGTGATTCAAATATCGCTTTTCCGTGACATTTTTCTCCTTTCCCATAATGTGCAGCACGACTATTATTCGTTTGCACCTCTGGTAGCTGGTCACAAAGGCTGGTTCTCTGCTGGCCTCTCTCCACTTCATCTTTTTTATTAAGTTTATTAAAACTAGTCAGATTATACTTTTCTTATGGTAGAGGCCCTGCTTGGTTCATTCATTATAGTTTCTTATCTTGGCAGGCAATCTCAATTGAAAGGCAGCTAGTCCATTATGCACATATGAAGCCCATCACTCCTCCAGCGATGGCCAATTCATCAAACATTTATCTTTTGCCCTCTGAGCAGTGCGTCAATTTGCTTGTCACTCCCCAGCCTTGGTTGTTGTAGAAGATGGGAGAAAAATGTCTTTCTCTCTCCTCACCCTGCCTGCTACCCTTTTTGACTCTACTGGTAGTTGAAGTGTGCTATGTACTGTCCAGTTATGTCTGTACTCGCAGTTCTCTTAAAAGGGAGGGGAGGAACTGATTACTTTGTAACGCTGAAATTAAGATTCAGATAAAGCTGTTAAAGGTAAAGCGACCACTTTTTTCATTCACATCAAAAGTGTCACTTTCAGTGCAAGGTAAATGTATCATGTTAGATTCATTGTATCTTCAGAGGGTGTGGATAAAAAGTATACATGCTAACATATGAAAATCTAAAAGAGCGTTATTTAGACTCCCAGCTTTTAATCTGGGCATCCCGGTTCCTTTTTTAAACAATGATAATATTATTCATATTTGCATGTCGACTCTTCCTCAAAAGGCTGGAAGGACAGAAGTGATTCTTCCTCTGCAAGCCTTGTTGTGGTTGTTATACTTAATGATTTCTGCTTTGATGCTTTCCACCAATTTACCTGGGACAGATGTCAAGTTAACAGGAGTTATTTTCTGGCTCTCTTTGCTCTCCTCCCCAAGTAATTCCTATTTAAAAATTGGCATTACATTGGGTACTTTCCAGTCCTCTAGTAAGGAAGGTGGCTTCCGTGAAGTGTTGCATATGTGCCAAGGCACACTGAGGTGCTGTGTGAGAAAAACCGCTGTGCCAGAAGAAATCAAGTCATGAAAGGCTCCTGTGAGGCCAACATTCCCTTCCCACAGAGGAAGCATCTCTTTTGTGATTCACTACTTTACCTCTGTCAAATAAACCTCTACTGGTAAATTCTTCTACATCTTTTGTAGCTGCTGTGGTCAGATCGTTCAATCACTCCCAATGCAGAGATGTAACAGAATTACCTTCCCTTTGAGGAGGCTCTGTGCCCTCTATATAAGTCTGGACTTGCCACATTTCAAACTGGAAGGCATGTCCAGAGCAGGGACTTATTCAAATGGAGAAGCATGGCTCCTCAGAATTACAAGTACGGGGGATAACACAATTATGTGTGGTGGCTGACTATGATTTTGGCCAAGATTTTGAGCCTGGGACTTTCTAACCCTAGTCTGACACTTTAACCACTATACCATTGTAATGTCCTAAATTACCTGCATTGACTGCAAAGGCACGACAGCCATATTCAAGATATGGCAAGAAAGCTGTAGCCATGTATTAAACACAGGTTTTAATATAAATAAGTAGAATAATATGGACAAACTTTTGATTAGCATTATTACATAATCATCCTATCATACCAAATCAATGTATCATTTCTCTTGCTGGCAAAGTATGTAGAAGGCAGTCCTTAAAAATCACACACACATTTGCATTTTCACAAGCAGCCAACTTATTCAGCCATTTATGATGCTGAAAGCCAGGATAACATCAACAGAAGCATAACACACAGTACATCATGACATCATTGGACATTATGTCACATGTCCGGGGAAGGCAAAGAGGGGTGGTTATTCTCTCCTTTCTAAATATAAGAGGAACACTTAGAAGTGCCTCATTGCTCAGCATGGGCAAAGATTTTCAAATTATGATACATGATATATATGATATTACAATATATGGAAATAGGAGCTGACTCAAATTAACATCTTATTCGTTCCTTACTGTACTGTAATTACATCTGATGGCTCTCAGAATAATTAGTCTCTTGGAGTCAATTTTGTGTTTAAAAAGATGCACTTTTTGTTCCATTGGCAGTTGTGTTTTCATTTTCTGGCTAATTAGCTATAACATTTGATAAAACACAGATATTCCAATGGAGTTTGTTTCACTGCATTCTTCATTAAATTACCTTTCCAATGATATATAACATGATTGTATTATTCTTCACACATACCCCATTTTTCACTAGTCACCAGGTAAGAATCAATATTGGTCCAGGGTCATCAGAGAGCAATGGAGAAAAGCAGCAGCTGAGAATCCTTGACCCTAGGAGGGTCAGCTGGGCATAGGTTATGATAACACTCACCTATAAACATCTAGGGGTAATGTTGGCTCCTGAATATCCTACCAGATTGTGCATCTACTTCATAAAGGGATGTGCAACCCCTCCTGGAGTAAACCACCACATGTTTATGCACCTGAATGTAGGCTAAAAGCCAAAGCTTCATATTGCTTTGCATTGCAGCAGAATGCTGGACTGAAACATCATAGTACTTTTTTTGGAAATTCTGCTCTAGGAATCTTCTGATTAGATTATTGGCAATGGGGATAATTAAAGAGCTAATTATGAGTTCAATTTAAAAGAACTTGCTAAACGGAGGCAGCTACGTATCTAAAATTTAATAACTTTAAAGGTCTATTAGCAGCATTTTAGAGAGATACCGACATCAACTTTACCAAAGGATCTGAACAACAGCAAAATATTCATATACCCCTTTTTGAGTGTGCAAAGTGCTTTACACAGCATCAACATGTTATCTGATTTGCCCTTTCAACCATGCAAGATATGGTAAGTGGTGTTATTCCTCTGTTGCATGTAGGACTGAGGGTGTAACTTGCCTAAAGTTACCTATTGAAAATTAATAACAGAGGTGAGATTTAAACTGGGTAACGCCTCACTTGCACCACACTGCTTAAAGGTCAAACTTACTTGTTTGCACATAATGTGTGTGAATTAGAGGGTGTGTGTGTATGTGTTTTTGGGTACCTTAGAAGGGGAGTGTACCTGAGGAGAGTATTCTCCATTGACATTACTGGGACTTACTTCTGAGTAGACAGACATAGGATTGGGCTGTAAATGAATTTGCAACAAGCTTTAAAAATTAGGAACGTAGGGCACAATCCTAAGAAATGTTGGCCAACCTAACTCACAGGCCTATTTTCACACGATGGTATGGGCAGGTTGGCATGTGGCTGTGCATTGATCTAACCACCCAAGGGATAGAACAGAAGAGTCTTAATGCACTTTTGTGACACCCCCAGATCAGCACAGGACTGTAGCCATAGACATTTTTCCCCTTGTAATGATTCTGTCTAATTTCTGCTGATAACTATTTGTTGTTGATAGAGAACAAATCAATGTCCCCAATTCTCTAATTTACATATAGTTAGCAGGGGAAAGGAATGGGAGGGGGTTGGAGTTGTCATTTGGAATGAGTAAAAAGTCTTACTACTTTAAGGGGGGGCATCGACATGTTCTGTTTAATATACATTTCTGTGTTGATTGAAGCTGCATGGCAAGGGTCGCTTGGTTTGCATTCCTTCTTTGTTGAAACAATACTGTTTTCTTTCTTTGAAATGTATAGGCCCAAACTGCCAGCGTGCAAGAGCTGTGATTTAACTGCTTTGTAACCTATTCTCCTTCCAAATTTTGCACGCCAGGCCAAATGGCCTGGCATACAGAATAGCATGAAGTCGGCAGCTGCCCCGCATGCACAGACAAGAAATAATTATCAGCGCTTATTCCTAAAAGAGAGAAACATTTGCCTCGAATCACGAACAAATGATAAAGATAAGCGGGGAAAAAACAACACAGAGGAGTTGAAGAGCTTAAATACTTGAAATATTTTTTAGAGAATGTTGTGTTCCAAGAGTCTTATTTTTCTCTTGAGGATGTGGAGCTTCAAAGTCGCTGGGCAGGAGGGAGTCGGTTTGCCTGCTCAGCACACTGTTTTTGTAAGCTAATGAGGGCAAAGCGTGAGCCATAGGCAATGATGCTGTGATATTAGCTGTGACAGGGAGCTTGATCATAATTATCTTAACGAGGATAGGGTTAATTACAGTGGAAACTTAAAGTTCTTTCTGTTGGAATCAGGCAGAGTTGAATGCAGTGTGTTTTGTCATTTTGATGTGACTTTGGAAATAGCATTGGAAATCCCTTGGCAACATTTGCTCTCCTCTGAGAGTGTAAGTGTGAGGCCCACAATGAGGTAACCGAGATGGTACCTGTGGGTGAGATAATGGGCAGCTTTCATGTCATTAGAGCAGGGACAGATCAACCTGCAATACACTTGAGTGATGCTTATTAGCCTTCTAAACCAACTAGGGAGGACGGCTACCTGCCACTACCCCTTAAGCCCTTGGTGGTGTTCATGGTATTGAGCCTGTGCTTTGTTGTTTTTAATTCACTAAGACAGATAGAAGGTTCTTTGAAACGAACAAGACAGCTTGCAGGCTTTCCTCACTGCGTGTTGAGTTTTTGCAGCGTGTTAATAAAAGAAATATTCCAAGTGCAGAAATGAAAGCTCATTTCTAGTGCTGATTTTAATGGTGATGTTAATCCCTGAGACCCGAATAGCACTTCACAGCTAAAGCTCTTAACGTTGTCTATGTACAAAGTTTTACAGTCTCCAGAGCCTAATCCTAATCTGTGGTTAGGCTGGCACAATTCCCGTATTGGTTTGGGTGCACCACTTCTGCGCCACTTCTGGGAGTGGGGGGGTGGTAATGCCAATGCTCAGACATGTGCCGGCCTCTCCATGCCGTTGTGAGAACAAGAAGATGGGTGAGGGTGAGGATGTAAATTGGCTAGTATTGCACCCATAAAAAAAGCAGGCCTCCGTCAGTCTTGAAAGACTATGATATCATGCTCGGCGCTGCATACGCTGCATGCAAAGCATGATAGCCTGGGTTCGATTGTTATGGAGGATAGGCTGTTACCCAAGCAGCAAATGCCCCCTCTCCACACCACTGAATTAGTCCAATGGAAAGGCAGAGCCAATACAATTGGATCCAGCTGGCGTCACAGAGCTGGGCTAAGGACAGGAGCTCCCCCTGTCTTGTGGGGCTGACCCAGGTCTCGAACCCTGGCCTGCTGGTTAACAGGCACAGTGACTTAACCACTTGCGCCACCCACAGCCCATAACATGCACCCATAACATGCACCCATAATCAGTAATGGAAAACTGAGGCACATGAAAATGGTATGAACTGCCATGGGTCATTCATGATTACTCTGTTATGGTAAAGAGCTATAAAGTCTTGGTCCCAACAGAGACAATTAGATGTCTCCTGCTCTGCCCCAATATCTTAGAAATCAGAACTGGAGCTAAAATGATAGAGAGCATATCAAAAGAGCTCCTGTAAAATATTCTTGGGGCATATGACATGCAAACCCTTTTAACGATCACCATGAAGACCTAAGTAGAAGTGTTTGTTTCTGGTCAGTGAAGATAATAACACCATTTTCAAGCATTTCAAAATTTTATATTTCATATATTTTATATTTCATTTTTCGTATTTTATATTTATAATGCAAAATTGAAAATTTTATATTTCATATATTCAAAAATAAATAACACCATTTCTACTTCTAAGTTTTTGCTTGAACAGTTTCTTAGCAATGAGGTGATTTGTAGCAAATAAATTTAGGCGAGGAAGAGGAGGCAGTGCCACATCTCACTTGCAACTCCTCCAACCCTGCCCTTTGCTCTGGAAATTGAAGCAATTAAGTCAAGAAAGTAAGTGCTCCCATAAAACATTACTAAAAGTAATGAATGCTAAGCAGCAACTGTTCTAGGTGGACTGTGCCCAATATGCATTCTGCCTCTGCAGAGGAAACAAAAACAAGAATGAACAAATTAGCCCTTGTGCAACATATCTAGATAACTACTGTCTTCCAAATGGAGGTCACCCTCCCTTTCCAAAAGGAGGGTGACCAGTGCAGCCTAAGCAATGTGGACCCACCAGGATCTAGTCTAGTCACCACTGGCATTTCAGTTAAAAAAATTTTAAACAGATATTGGGACTTTTCGTCATCAGCATAAGATGTTTCATTGACGAGCCACCATACTGTATTCCCATACAAAATGGTTTTGGCTGAATTCAGAAACAGCCTCCTCACTACTTGAACTTGATTTTCACTTCAGATTGATAAAGAATTTTGGCAGAGGTTTACTGGGGGATTCTGGTGCCTGTGGCAACACTTGATGTCATGACACATGACACCATCAGTGTGCTCTCACTGCTGATGGGAAAACAGCAGGAGCACAAGCGCATGCACCAGGCAACTTTACCCAACTGGCTGTTGACAGGGCACATGTGCTCAAACAGCTTCCCAAGGGGAAAGCAGTTGCAGGACATGGTTTGGTGCCCGATCCTGATGGTGCCAATGGCATGCACTAAGTTACACCTTAGGAATAATACACCACTGTATTATGATACTCTTCCTATGAAGCGTTCTCTCAAAGTTCCTAATAACTTCCTGTGGTGTAGTAGTAGTAGTAGTAGTAGTAGTAGTAGTAGTAATAATAATAATAATAATAATAATAATAATAATAATAATAATAATAATAATAATAATAATAAACCTTTATTACGGTCAATAGACCAGCACAAAAGACTAAAAGCATCTTAATTACAGATATATCCAAGGAGAGGTACACAATAAAAATAGAAGCATAGGAATTATAAAAATACAAAGATAATAATGTATCCTAAAAATTTGCTCCTGCTAAAAGCTTTTGGGATACAATCAGTGGTGGGCAGATGTCAGTTCAGGCCTACTCGCCCAAACCGGATCTTCCACCGGGGCGAATGCTGGCGAACCGGCCAGACCCGCGGCTGCCAAGAATTGCGGGAAATGGTTCGCCAGCGGCCGCCGTGTTTCCTGAAGCTCGGCTTCAGGAGATGCAGTGCACTAGCGTCCAGCTGGACGTATGTGCACTGTGTCTCCCAAAGCCGAACTTCAGGAGACAGAGCACGTGCGTCCAGCTGGACGGAAATGCGCTGAGTCTCCTGAAGCTCAGCTTCAAGAGACTCAGCGCGCATGCGCCAAGCCTGGCGCATGCACAGTGCGGCGGAGTTGGGGCCTACCCCCGCCCCACCCCGCCCCACCCCCTGACCCCAGCCCCGCCCCCTGACCCCGACCCAGCCCCCCAACTTCCGGTAAACTGGATCTTGGGGCTGGCTGGGCCTACCCCTGGATACAATCCTAATCCAGGCTGCCACAACTCCTCGGTCTTCCCAATCCCATAGTGATGTAAGGAGGCAGGCACATGTCTGTGCAAAGGCTTAAGACCACCCTCCTAGGAGTGGCACAGAAATGTCTTGTGGCGCTTGTAGTACTTGTGCTGAGGCTTATGCCAGCGTTACTGGGGGTTAGGATTGCAGCCTTAGATTGCAGCCAACACCCCAATAGGCATCTTATTCTGTGTTCCAAGGTCTTTGATCCCCTTCATGGGATGTCATTTTGTTTTATGCCTGCCCTCCAGCAGTTTTGGATGTGTGCTTTACACTTTCCAGTTACCAGCCATTTGCAGTTTCTCATGATAACTGTATTATAGTTGCATAATACAACACATGAACTATGTGTGTTTTGAGGCTGATACAGACCAGAGCTGAAGCAATGCATACTCACAACGCCTCTTAGCATCCCATAAGGCTCTGTGGTGCTGACAGGATGGCGGTCTTTTCTGAACTCCCTTTGGCAAACAGAAAGTCTGATTTTTTTTTAACTTGGCAATAAACTGAGGACTGGACATAATCCACTACTAACTATTTATACAAAGAGAGCATTTAGCTGATAATGTCCATTTAGACTTTATCATAAACCAAAACTAACAGTCATAATCGCATGATAAGTTTGCAGCTCCTTCCCGTGGATGTTTACAGAAGGGTGTGGGGTCAGAATAATTACAACTTGTGTAGCTGAACCTACTCCCTCTTAACCACGGCAACAACAATTCTGTGATAAGATTTCCAAAGTCTGAAACCTCTAATTCAGTACTTCATTATTACTAACTGATGTAAACTGGCATAATTTTGGTAAAATTGAGCATAAGTCAGTTCACTGTAATTTTTTGTGAATGGCTCTTTTTTCTGACTGTCTTGGAGTGTCTGTGTACAATTTTTGAGGGTGTGATTCAGGAATAAATATGGAAAAAGTGAGGATTTTGATAAAAACAAAGACATTACGTGGTGGGAGAAGTAATTGTATAAGGGTAAGAGAAACAGAATTTGTTTCCCACTCATCTGGTCCTTTTGCATTTGGAGATCATTAGTGACTTACCCTACAATCCAGTGCAACTGCAGGAGCATGTAAGAGACATTTACGTTGACGTAGTTATGGCACCACCTAGTAAAAACCTATGGGAAATTCATATTGTAATCCAGAGTAAATTTTTCATACATTGGAGCAAGGACTCCCCATAGTTACTGCTTGTACCCTTGGGGTGCCATCCTAACCTAGCCCACCTCAATTCATCAGTCTTCCCATTCCTGTGTTGATATATGGAGGCAAACACATGTCTGTGCACTGGCCTAACACTCCCTCAGACAAGGAACAGAAGTGTCTTCTGGCACTTTTGTGACACCCCTAGTTCAGTACAGTAGTTATGCCGGGGTTTTGGCTGGCTTAGGATTGCAGCTTTAATTACTGAGACTGACGACGTAAACCTTTATATGTTTACTCAGTATAAGACCCTCTATATTCAGTGGGACATACTCCCAGGTAAGTGTATATAGGATTGTAGTAGCATCAACAGCTTGAGCTGAGAAATCCTGAATTCAAATTTCACCTAACTGGCAACTCACTACTGTATTGTCAGGCAAATTGAACCTTCTGGGCTTCAGTCCATCATCTGCAATGTGTGAGTAATAATATATCACACATATCCATATCTGATTGTTGTATCAGGTTCCATATCTGATTGTTATAAGAATGGTAAAAATATACATTTCTCATGAAGCTCTGCTATTTTTTTCTGTAGAAAGAACATAGCATGTTGCATTGCATGTTGAAATCTATTGCTTTAAGCAATTTCGTAAGAACTTTGACTCTCCATCACAAAAATTGGGCTTTTAAAATTAAATTTTTTATTATCCATTCTAATAAACACACAACTCAGATGTGATTTGGAACTGTCAGTGTTAAGTCACTACGGAGAAGCAAAGAGTTCCATGTTATTTATAGCTCTCTCAGCAGCGCCCTTAAACCTTACCTTGAAGGTCAGGGGTTTGATTTCCCACAGAGGAGTTTCATCTCCAATTTTCCTGCCAAGGGGCTGTAAGTTTTTCTGAAGACACAGTTGATGTAAGTTTCATTCCTCCCTCCCAAGCATTTACATTTTGTATGAGATGAATAAGTATTTATTTGCTCATCACAAAGTAGACTGTACCATATTCCCAATAAGAATTTCCTTTTTGAAACTTGGAAAGGGGTTAAAAGATGGAATAATTCCCGTCAGTATAAACGTCATTGTACAATGAATAAATTGTGTAGACTTGCATCTCCCTTATTCATCACATTTTATAAAACAGCCAGGAGATAAAGTGATGTTCCTTCCCACTGGTAGGCATACTAGCTCAGCTGTCAAGTCATGCAACCTCAGCATATCTCTAGGTGTCTGGTAGGTGAATGAGCTGTGAATGTATGGGTATGCTCGGTATACCATGCCAATCTTATTTGATTAATATGGAGGGTCTCCCTCCACAATGCTGTAAGAACTTGGAAAGCTATAAGATAAAGATGAACATTAAAACAGCAGCCCTCACAAAATACCAAAGCCCACTTTTTAATTCTTCCCCATTATCTTTCCTATTTGGCTGCCAAAATTCTACAAATATAACTATGTTTACAAGCCTGACAACTGTGTTTCCATAATGAAAAGATTTTGCTTTAACCTGAAGGATTTTCGGATGAAGAAATATTTAAAACCCAAAGGATTTTCAGATGAAGAAATTTTTTAAAAAATAAAATCCTGTTGTTTCTGGATCTGGAGTATTTTTGCATGCCTTTCTCTTTTGAGCTTAAAACAATACAAAACAAAGGAGGCTCTATCCAGAGCAAACTAACTGGTTAATAAAATAAAAATTGCAAGTGTAAGAAGGGAAAACTTGCTTCATATCATTTCCCAACCGTTTTAGATATAGGGTCGCTGCTGAGAAACAATTCCTGAAGTTGTATTTATTATTGTTAGTGGGGTATGATATTTCATGGCAGAAATGATGGATGACAACTTAAATTTGTGTCCAGGGAATGAAGGTGAACTGTGACAGAGTTATTTATCTTGGGAATGGAGGTTAGGGTCAGGCGAGGCTGGGTGCCTGAAGGCACAAGACATTGACAAATTCATCCTGCAGGCCTCATATCTGAAGCCTTTTGTTTTGGATCCTGGCTACTCACTAAGTGACCCCCATCCTTCATTCTGCCAGCCTGTGAAGGATGTGTTGCTCTAGCGGCACTCCCCTTGCCACTAATTCTTGTCATTCAGTCTCCTGACAGGACTAAACCAAAACTCTTCCCGCTCCTTGAAAGGGAAGGTTAAAATATTTATTTCAGCTCATAATGGCCTCCCTGATTTACTGGAGTATCATTTTTCCTGTTGCCTTTGTCGTTGCAGGTCACTGGAAGGACTGGAGACATTTAGCGGCTTGGAAGAGCTGATCTTGGACAACAATCTCCTCGGGAATGACCTCCAATTGCCCAGACTACCACACCTTCATACCCTGATGCTAAACAAGAACCAAATATCCTTCTAAAGTGGGATGGGGACACATAGGCACACATGCCCCCTAATCCAGAGTAACTACGGAACCACGTAAGAGATTTTATGTGCACCCGTACTTACTGCACCACCTAGTGAAAACCTATGGGAAATTCATATTGGAATCCAGAGTAAGTTGTTCTTACACCGGAGCAAGGACTTCCCTGGTTACTCTGGATTTTGCCCAAACACACACTTGTATGTGTGTGTGTGCACACAGACATTTGCGTACATGCATGTGCACACGCATATATACATGCATGTGCACAACTCTGCCATATGCCAAATAATCCTTATATGTCAGCCAAATTAAAGTACGTGAAATATAGGTCAAACGCAGACAAAGCGTTTTCTTTCTTTCTCTCGTCACCCGGAATACTTCACAGTAATTTATTGCAGGTCATTCATAAATGAAATGCCTCGTTATATCTTCCTGTTGCTCTTTTTTTTCTTTTTAGTGTGTGACTTAAGTTTATGGCTCTGAAGGAATCTTTGTTAATAGATTGAGAGGTGGAAATAACAGTCGGTTGTGCTCAGTAGCAGAACCCAGCTTGCTTGGGTTCTGTTGCAGGCTGACCTCTAGTGGAATACAGTGTGCAGTGAAACAAGATGTAATGTGGGCTTTCCAGGCACAACACCTCTAAAAGAAGAGATGTCTTGTTAAATTTGGCAACTGCTGTCTCTCGGCAGGAGCAGGCAGGGCTGGGCTAACTAACTATTAGGCTAAATGTGCTTCTGAGGCATGTCCCATTGCCTTGCTGTCTTGTGACTGAATGAGAAGGCCTACACGAAACGTTTAAAATATCTTAAAATATCCAGTCTCCCTGGGCATGGTGGCAATTCCCTTGTTATTAGGGTTGCCATAATTCTCTTCCACAAAATCGGGACAGGATCCTCTGACCCATTTGCTAGTATGTGAACACAATCCCCCAAAATCGGGATTGTCCCTGTTTTTCTGGCAACCCTGCTTCTTGCGCAGCCACATGAATTCTACTCCCCTTAATAAATTAACAACAGGTTCTGTGTCCTAATAACTTAATAACCTAAATTAACAACAGGTTCTATGTCCTAATAACCTCAATTAACAACAGGTTCTATGTCCCATTACTAACCAGTTCTCAGAACCAGGTGCTCATTAGCAAAAGGTTCTATAAAACCTGTGAGAACCCCTTGAAGCCCACCGTTGCCCTTTGTATGAAATGCTTGTAATGCATGAGAGTTGAGGAGTTGAGTTGAGAATTGAAATGCATGCAATACAGTATTTTGAGACTAAACTAAAACTGGCTTTGTTTCCAAAAATAAAACTTTTGCTAATGTTTTGCCCAAGTCTAGGTTATAAAAGCCCTTGGAAGAGGGCCAAGGATGTGGCTGTTGCTTATTCTTCCAAAGTATGTTTAAGACTCTTCTGATGCACCCATACTCAGAAAGGCTGAATATATCAAGGACATATTTGTTTTCTCTTTGCAGTGTAGGCCTGATTGACAAGTTCCTAAGAGACCAGTAAATGCCCTTAAGCCTGCAATCATGACCTGCAGTTAGGCTGGCCTAAGCCCCAGCACAAATTGTGTGCTGACCTAAAGGTGTCCCAGAAGTGCTGCAAGACACTTCTGTGCCATTCCTGGGAGAGGATTAGGCCAGCTCACAGACATGTGCTTGCCTCCCTATATCACCACAGGAAGGAAGACCAGTGAGTTGGGCCAGCCTCGGTTAGGATTGCATTCTTAATAAATCAAAAGCCTACATGACAATTAAGATCCTATAAATAACTTTAATACTGAGATGTTATAGGTATAGAGCAGTGGTTATTACACTGGATTGCTAACTATCAGTGAATCTCTGATTTTTGTTGGGTCACAAAACAGAAAAGCTGATAGCTGACAAGGAGAACGTATTAAATCCTATGGAAATTGGAACAGAACAAACAAGGGTGTTTGTTAGCAATTAGGTGACTTTGCTTCAGTCCACTTTGAAGGGCAAGAGGGGAATGCCATATTTCTCCAAAATAGTCACAATCTGATGAATGCAGTCCCAACAAACTCTTGAGGAAGCCTCTCTATCCAGGCTGACAATAGAGCCGCATGAAAAGTGAAACTGAGCCACACATTCATGTTTACTTCTGAGTAGGCATGTTTCAGGTTTCATTAAAGATCAGGCAAAGGGGAACTCACAGTCACAAGGATGGTCCCAATCTGATGAACATGGAGCTCAACAAATTATCCCATATTGTGTTCCCCCATATTGAAAAGGATAAAAACAGGCTTGGGTAACTGGTAAAGTGAAACTTAAGTCTCATAAAGCTATGTGGCTCTCAATATAAAGTTGTTTTGAAAAGTGGGTCCTGGAGCTAAAAAGTTTGGGAACCACTGGAATAGAGGGTTCAGCATTCAACTTAATAGTAACATTTATGACAACCTTGTAAGACAGAGTTTTTGAAACTGAGGTGTTGCAACATCCCAGCCCAAGTATCCCTATCTCTGCCCCCTTAAGGGGTGAGGCAATGGCAGTGTGACCACCACAATTGTGCCAACATAAGGGGAAAGTGTTTTTGTTACTGAAGGTCTTTCTGGCCTTCTGGGGGTTGCAGGGACATTGACCCTTCTGCAGTGACCCCCCATGCGTCATAACACAGAGAAAATATGGTCACAAACCACTTGCGGTTTCATGATCACATATTTTCAGTGTTCTGAGGCAGAAAGGAGCCATTCTTAGGGATCTGTAGGATTCCCACACCCTCTAAAAGGCTGGCACATACACCAAGAAAGAAAAAAAAAATAGTAAGAAAGAAACATACAGTAAGAAAGAAAAAAATAACCTTTACTCTGGCAGTGGCACAACTGGCAATTGTGTCATCCCTCCCTTCTTAAGTCTCAAAGACTTAAGAGGTCCCAAGCTCTGAGACTTGGGTCCCTCTGATGTAAGATATGCACAATTACCTTTATGGTCAAATGAGGCTGAGAAATATTCATCACAATCCTGAGTAACCGCGGGAACTCTTACATTGACTAAGACAAATTTACTCTGGATTGCTCTATGAATTTCCCACAGGTTTCCACTAGGTGGCACCATAACTCCGTTGACGTAAATGTCTCTTAAGAGCTTCTGTAATTACTCTAGATTGTGCTAACTGTGTTTATGATTAAGGCTATATTAGAATTAGGGGCTGCCCAGCAAGTCATGCTCTATGCTGTTACAGTACTACTTATTTTATGTTGGAGTCTATGCAGCCATGTTAGAAGGAGCCCAGCCTTGTTAGAAGCAGCTTGGACTATGTCTACTTGCACTACTGGTACTTTAGCAAGGGTTAACAGGGGTGCACCCATAGCCTTCTGTGATGGCACAAGGGATTTTGAGATACATGCACAATTTGAGGGTAAATAGGCCATAAACATAGCAAGGATTTTGTGTTGTCAATTTACCCTACAATCCAGAGTAACTACGGGAGCACATAAGAGACATTATGGGTGCAATCCAGAGCAACTATGTGGAGACCTTGCTCCAGTGTAAGAACAATTTGCTCTGGATTGCAATATGAATTTCCCATAGGTTTTCACTAGGTAGTGCAGCAACTATGGGTACACATAAAGTCTCTTACGTGCTCCCGTAGTTACTCTGGATTGTAGGGCATGTGTACCCTTAGTTACTGCGCTACCTAGTGAAAACCTATGGGAAACTCATATTGTCATTCAGAGCAAATTGTTCTTACACCAGAGCAAGGACTCCACGTAGTTACTCTGGATTGCGTCCTTAGAGGCTCTTTTCCCTTCCACGTAATGCTACAGGATGTTGTGATGGCATCTAGCTTAACGTCTTTTAAGAAGGACTTGGATAAATTCCTAAAGGACTATCACAGGCTACAAGCCATGAGCGATGTGTGTAGATGTGGACAAGCTCTAAAATGCTAGATGCAGGGGAAGCCACCTCGCTGCAGGTGTCATGTGCTCCCTGAGGTGTCTGGTGGGTCACTGTGTGATACAGGGAGCTGGACTAGGTTGGCCTTTGGCCTGATCCAGTGGAAGCTCTCCTTATGTTCTTAAGATTCGATTTCAGTTCCATTCATATACGTAACTGTCAGATACCTACATAAATTATAAGCCTTTTAAAAATTGAAAGTAGTTGATTTGGTCCATTGGAGGTAAAAAAAACAACAACTCAAGTAAGGCAAATTATTGTTAGAACCAATTAAAATTAATGTTATCTGAAAAGGTGGGTGGTGGCAGATTTTGGAGCATTATTAAAAAAAGAAAAAGGGTTCAGTATGTTGTATGATTGAGCAGAGGAGGTCTTACATATACGGACAGCCAATCCTATGTATTGAATGGTAATGAAGCAGCATTGGTACAGCAACCATCATCACCAGCTGTGCTCAAATCAGACCTGTACCAGTTTGCTGGAGCAAGTCTGCATAGATCCTGGTAAGGAGTTCAGGATTCAGCATGCGCTACTGCCACCAAGCATGCTCCTTGCCAGGCATGATTTACCCTTCTCACTGCCGTATTCAATCCACCTCATTCAACCCCTTCTTCAACCCTTTCCCTGACTTCCCCAAACCCCAGCATGGTCTATCCTGTTCCAGTGGATCTCCATGAGTCCACTGGCATGCAAGAGGCTACTCTAGCCTCCCTGTCAGCAGAACCACTGCAGATGTCTGTGGAGGCTGCTTTGTGATGCCACAAAGCATTGTCTGCTAGCACAACCTCAGTTTCAGAAAGTGGTGGTGAGAGTAATAGGATTATATGCTAGGTGCAAAACAGTTTGTACTAAAAGCAAATGCGGGAAAAATTCAAAATTGTGGATTCTCCCCTCTGGAAATATAAGAACTAGCTCTGTTGTCTTTCCATCTATCTTTCTGAACAGTTTTGGTTTTGATCCTTCAACAAAAATTTCAATTTCTGCACTTTTTAATGTTGATTGTAATTGTTGTTATAATCTATATTGTCATCTATATATATAAAAGAGAAAAGTCACTAACTGACTCACTCACTCATTGACTGACTCATCACCGCCCTGCCAAAACCAGTGGGCCTAGAAGCATGAAATTTGGGGTGGGTGTTCCTTCCATGAGGGAGGGGTGCACTAAGAACTGGTTTTCGGAAATTCCAACCGGAAGGGGGTGAAAAGGGGCGCAACGCGTTTTCCTCCCTATACTTTGCATTGAGAATTGCTGACTCATCAACATTCCGCCCCAACTGCTGGGCCTGAAGCATGGAATTCTGGGAGTTCCTTCTGTCACCTGAACACCCACCAAGAACCATCTGGAGAAATTAACCCTTCAGGGGCTGAAAAGGGGGCAATGTGTTTCTGTCCTATACTTAACATGGGAGACTGACCAACATCTAGCCAATTTGCTGCTCAGTGCCTGGTGCACTGGGGGGATGTTGTTAAGAGGAATAGGTTGCACTGTGGAGGATGCTGCGCATGGGGGGTTGGTGCGTAGAGGGGTTGGTGCACATGGGGGAAGTTGCACATGGGGGAAGTTATGCATGGAGGGAAGTTGTGCATGGGGGGTTGATGCGCATGGGGGGTTGATGCGCATGGGGGAAGTTACACATGGAGGGAGGATGCGCATGAGGGTTGATGTGCATGGGGGTTGATGCGTATGGGTGGTTGATGCGCATGGAGGAAGTTGCGCATGGGGGAAGTTGCTGCGCATGGGGGAAATTGCTGCGTATGAGGAAAAGTTGAACATGGGGGAAGTTTCACATGGGGGTTGTTGCACATGGGGAAGTTGTGCATGGGGGAAGTTGTGCATGGGGGAAGTTGCGCATGGGGGAAGTTGCGCATGGAGGGTTGATGCGCATGGGGGTTGATGTGCATGGGGGGTTGATGCGCATGTGGGAAGTTGTGCATGGAGGGTTGATGTGCATGGTGGAAGATGCGCATGGGGGTTGATGCGCATGGGGTAAGTTGCGCATGTGGGTTGATGCGCATGGGGGTTGATTCACATGGGTGGAAGTTGCGCATGGGGGTTGATGCGCATGGGGGTTGATGTGCATGGGGGGAAGTTGCACATGGAGGGAGGATGCGCATGGTGGAAGTTGCGCATGGGGGTTGATGCGCATGGGGGTTGATGTGCATGGGGGAAGTTGCTGCGCATGGGGAAGTTGCTGCGTATGAGAGAAAGTTGCGCATGGGGGAAGTTGCGCATGGAGGGTTGATGCGCATGGTGGAAGTTGCGCATGGGGGGTTGATGTGCATGGGGGAAGTTGCGCATGGGGAAGTTGCACATGGGGAAGTTGTGCATGGGGGGGGGTTGATGCACATGGGGGTTGATGCACATGGGGGTTGATGCACATGGGGGTTGATGTGCATGGGGGAAGTTGATGCGCATGGGGTGTTGATGCGCATGTGGGTTGATGCACATGGGGGAAGGTGCGCATTGGGGTTGATGCACCTGGGGAAGTTGTGCATAGGGGAAAGTTGTGCATGGGTGGTTGATGCACATGGGGGGGGTTGATGCATATGGGGGGATGGCATACGGGGGAATTTTACTCCCGCTACACGGGTACGCTCTTCGCTAGTACATACAATAAAACATTAGTTGTTATGCAGATCTGTTGCAGATTTATGGGGTTCTTTAAGTTTTCAAGAAAGGGAATACAATATAAATCCTATTTCAATGTTGCCTCTGGCAACCCACTCAGAAATACTATGATGCTTGCTTTGACAGTTGTATGCATCAACTGGAAAACATCCCAGTCTCTGTGATGGTCTGATCTGTCTTGTATTTTTTCCTTGCAAGATCATATGTAGATTTAGAATCTTGAAGTAAAGATTAATAGTTCATGGTTAGGTTTTAAGAGGTCAGGAATGTTGGGTTCATGATTGACTTGAATTTAGAAGTATCACCCCTTCATTAACCTGATCCACTTCTCAGTGTGCATTTAAGTGGCTGTGAAGGGAGGAACAGCTATAACTTTTAAACCTGCGTACGAAGTTTTTTATGAATCAATTACAGGAAATTCAGTCCATCCATTTAACAAAGATGCAGTGTTCTGAATATCATTGAAAAGATATGTTCTGCTTGTAGCTGATATTTTCATAGATAATCTGAAGAGATACAAGTACAAGATACTTGCTTGCATTTTGTTTTTTCCCATTTCCTTATAATGCATGCAGGTAGCCATTTCAGATTACATCACAATACTGCTGCAAGCTAGTAGTAGGTTTTAGAGATATACCCTACAATCTAGTGTAACTATGGGAAGACGTAAGAGGCACTTACTCTGGATTGCTCCATGCATTTCCCATAGGTGGCACCGTAACTGTGTCAGTGTAAAAGGTCCCGTAGATACTCCTTTGATGTAGCCTTTGACTATCTTCAGGCTACCCAGTGATCAATGTTTTCACTAGCTGGTTGACCACTCCATGCTGCAATGGCTTTCCTTTTTTGAAAAAAAGCAACAATAGCAATGTGTTAGTTGCTGTACCGAGAACAGAAAAATCACAATTTTTGTTGGAAATTGTTTTATTTAAACCATTTCCCCCTCTAGAATTCCCCTTCGCTTCTTTCCCCCTCAAGGTAAAACTTATGAGCCCCGAATATTTTTTCCGCGTGTAGGGTTTAAAAGCCATTCAGAAGAGGCACAATTTTGGAGCAATTCCGGTTGCATTCAATTTTTTTTAAAATAATGCTTCTCATGTGTCCTAAACCATTGTTTTTGGGCTCTATGTTTCAAATTGAATATGAAAAGAAAAAAAGAAATGGGATCTTGAATCTGATAGCTTTCCTTATTTGCTCATTTGGTTGTGGCAAGTAAGATGTAAATTAGAATGCACTTAGGGCGCAATCCTGACAGGGATTCCTTGCTCCGGTGTAAGAACAATTTGCTCTGGATTGCAAAATGAATTTCCCATAGGTGGTATTTCACTAGGTGGTGCAGTAACTACAGGTACACGTAAAGTCTCTTACGTGCTCACGTAGTTACTCTGGATTGTAAGGTTAGTGAAGTAATGGTTTTAAAGGGCAAAAGTTCTCTTTTTATCCTGTGCTGATGCCACTGCCCTTCAGTTATTGAGGTGAAGAATTGGGGTATATTCCATCTTCAAAAGATAACAAAGATAACAGGAAAACATAAATCAAAGTCAGAAACAAGCAGCATAAAAGACCCAAACACTTCAGATAACTCCATAATCGTGGCACACAACTCCAGATGTAGAGGATAAAAGTTAAACCAGTTAGTTGAATTAGGCAATTACAACAACTGTGTTGAAAACAGGTTATGCACATTAATATGGACATTAGTTGTCGTAAAGGTGGTGGTGATGATGTTGATGATGATGATATAGAAAATGGTTCAAGAATTTTCAAGTCTAAGGGTGAAATCCAGAGTAACTACGGGGAGTCCTTGCTCCGGAGTAAGAACAAGCTACTCTGGATTACAATATGAATTTCCCATAGATTTTCACTAGGTGGTGCAGTAACTATGGGTGCACATAATGTCTGTTATGTGCTCCCATAGTTACTCTGGATTGTGCCCATAATGTGTTTTGTTCATTTCTGAAGAAGCATATCCCTGTGAACATAACTGAACAAGGAGATCCCTGGTTCAAATCTCACATTAGCCATTAACATGTTAGACAAGAGAATTACTGTTCTCTCTGTTTCTATAGTCTTGTACTTTCCAAATTTCTAAACACTGGAACCCACTTCTTAAAACCACACTCTTTCATGTTTCTCTAACCCTCCGCCATAAAAAAGAGATCTGGAAAGAAATATTTGATTTAATACTGTTAATAATTAATATATAACAATCAAGATCCTCCCTTCCCAAGGCTGCTTTGAGACCTGCTCTAGACCTGAGATTCAGAGTTCTTTCCACACTTCCATGTAACCATTCCAGGTTACCCAGAAGGCATAACATGGAGGGAAAAATGTCCAGTTAGAGACTTCCAGACCAGACAAAAGGAGAAAATGGGGTTGAATGCCAGTTGCTAGAAAAATCAGATAATGTGACATTTAATTTAGGGGTATGAAGATTGCCTCGTACCATAGGTATTCCAGATAATGATTTTCTTTTGCAAACTAGGCAAGGGTGCTTGCAAACTCTTTTTTTTAACATTAAAAAAATTGTGCTCATGATCAAAATTCAGCTCATGATCCTGACCCACAGTTTGAGAAACACATTGGGAAACAAATAGGGTGCAGGTGCCCAGGTACTAGGCCAGAGGGTACATCAGTGGCCAGAACATGGGCATGTTTGTAATTTGGAGATGTGTCTCCAGAGAGCATGCAGCACTCTTTACAACTCTACAGCTCCAGAGCACATGTGTCTCTGCAGTGCTTGCCTTAAGGTACTTGCTGGAGACAGTACTGTGAAGTGTCTGCTAGTAAAGAGCCTCCAGCAAGAAACTACTAGCAAGTAACATAACCATGCATATTCTCCAGAGTTCTCAAGAGTCTTTCTTGCTTGATGGGTGGGTGTAAGCCATTGGCAAGAGCGAATGTGGAAGTATGTAGAAAGTAGAAAGGTCATCTGGCAAGAATGGAGAACATCTTGAGAACCAGCCTGGGACATGATTTGCAGCTGCCTTTGGAAGCTTGGAAAGATGCAGAATTGTGCAGCCCGGATGACGACTCTAATATAAAAGGAAATGCCTGGAGAAATGGAGAGTTCTATGAGGTCTCTCATAGTATAATACTTGCAAAAAAGGCGTTGGGGGAAAAATGAGGTTTATGCTCAGCCAATTGGTTTATGTAAATTCCTTTGAGTTTTGAGAGAGACAGGTATACCCTGTATCTGTGGGGGTCTGGAACGGGGGTTAACGGAACAGTTAATTGAAACTCCTGGTGTTGACTGCCTGCCACCCTCTGGAAGCTAGGGAGATCTACTGCCCTTGCCTTCAGAGGGTCCTCTGAGCCCAGCAGATGTATCTTGCATCCAGCTGCGGGCTCTGCTGGGCTCAAAATGACCATTTCTAGCCAAAAAGTGAAATTTCTAGTTTTTGACTGAATACTGGTAATTATATTTCTATGCCTTTAAAAGGCATTAGGAAGGCAAGAGAACCCCCGGTGTGTGTGACCAAGGATGGCCTGAGGATGTGATCCATGGATAAGTGAAATTGCCAATACGTTAACTGCAGATACTGTAATACGTTGAAATTATGTCCAAACTGACTTGACTTTTTAGCATTCCTTGCAGCTGTGTGTGGGTTTGTCTGTGTGTGGCTATATTAAAAGGCAAATATATGGTGCTGGTCAGAGTTGTGCCATACCTGAAAAATAATATAAAAGCATTAAAATTTTCCTTGCCATCCAGACAGTGCCATATATAAAATGGCAGCAAAATGTCAAAAAGATGAAACTATAAGCAAAATATCTGAAACATTTCAAGGGATGCTGAAATTCAGCAGAAGAAGTAATATTTCTGAGATCCTTACCAAATCACTTCCAGCGTTACAAAATTCATCATCATCACTTTATTACGGTCACAGACCAATGCTGTGTTACAGCTATACAACAATTTCAACAACAAATTTTACAGTTCCTTCCTATTAGAAGCCTTGTGTATATCACACACTGCAGTGCTGTAACACTAGGGTTCTTGAGGCCACATTTGCTAAAGCCCTTATGCCAAAGCGTGCACTAATTAAATGTGGCATTGCTACCAAAAGCATTTCTTCTTTTGGTAGTTCTTGTGGGGTGTTGTCATTGGACTTCCTTTCCCAAAATTCATTTTTCCAATAGTCTGCAATGCATTTAGTGATGAATGTACTGTGAAAGTAACTGGTTGTTGCCATGTTGGAAAAGTTTCATGGCTTCAGCAATCGCTAACCATTTCCCCAAACAACATCCATCATTTTGTCAAAAGTTTTTAATGTTTTGCAGAGAGTCATCTAGGAAAGAAAAAAGAAGAGGAGAAAAGAATGAGGAAAAGAAGCCAAGTTCTTTAATTCAGTGCCAAGAAACTGACTTGGATCTCATCCCCTTTACCCTGGGAACAATCAATATTGTATTTTCCTAAATGCCTGTGTGTGTGTGTGTGTGTGTGTGTGTGTGTGTGTGTGTGTGTGTGTGTGTGAGAGAGAGAGAGAGAGAGAGAGAGAGAGAGAGAGAGAGAGAGAGAGAGACTCGTTTCATAGATTTCATAGGATCAAGAGTTGGAAGGGACCCCTTGTGTATTGCAATGTGGTTATTTAAAAGACTTTCTTTTGCTAATGTAATTAGATCCTTAACCTTGGACACATAACTGAACTCGAGGGCCTGTTGGATCACTTAGCTGAAGTGGCGCCCTCCTTGGAGTATCTCAGTTTGCTGGGCAATGTGGCATGCCCAAATGAGCTAGTCTGCAAAGACAAGGATGAGGGAGACTATCAACGGTACAGGTTAGTATCTTCCATTGCATGCACAGTTGTATTTCAAATTAAAAAAAAAATTCAGACAAATTTCAAAGGCTGTACGTGTGAAAGCAAGCAAATTGTGAGGAGAGAAAATATAAAAACATGAAGAAAAGTAAGATGATTATTTCTGGTGGTGGTTTGTGGGAGCCAGTTTGGGGCTGTTGAGTCTCCTGAAGCTCAGAAAATGGATGATGAAGGGTGAAATCTGTTAGGATTGAAATAGAAGTTTGTGGTGCCTACTGGTGGTAGAGGATGGTGGGTCAGAAGAAGACTCTAGCTGTGGAGTTTAATGGTCACAGGAGGGCAATGGATAAATCTCATGCAGAAAACAACTGCACTCCTTGACTCTGTTCCCTCATTCTGAAATTTTAGTCTTTCCCTTTGGGAGCCCAAAATCAAGACTAAGGGTGCAATCCAGAGCAACTACGGGGAGTCCTTGCTCTGGTGTAAGAACAATTGCCTCTGGATTGCAATATGAATTTCCCATAGGTTTTTCACTAGATGGTGCCGTAACTACGGGTGCACATAATGTCTCTTACGAGCTCCCGTAGTTACTCTGGATTGTAGGGTAAGGCTGCCATCCTATTCTCCATTTAGGCCGCCATAAGCCCCAGCACAAGTCTTACGCTGGCCTGGGAATGTCACAAAAGTGCCCAGTTCTGTGCCACTTCTGGGCAAGGGTTAAGCATAGCCATGTGCTTGCTTCCCTCCATCACCACAGGAATGGGAAGACTGATGAATTGTGCTGGCCATGGTTAGGATTCCACCTATGGGCACAATCCAGAGTAACTACGGGGAGTCCTTGCTCCGGTGTAAGAACAATTTGTTCTGGATTGCAATATGAATTTCCCATAGGTTTTCACTAGGTGGTGCAGTAACTACGGGTGCACGTAAAGTCTCTTACGTGTACCCGTAGTTATTCTGAATTGTAGGGTAAACCTCTGAGACCCATCAATTCTCAAAACCATTAATAAAGAATTAGTCACAGGGCCACAAGGCATGGTTCACTTCAAAGTTCTGCTCAGGCCTTGGTAAAACTAGAAGAACTGTATGGACAATACTTCCATGTAGGACTTATGCAAAAAGCTTGAGCTACTTTTTGAGCTGTTACAATTGTGAAAATTGCAGTAACTGCTATATATATCCTGTAGAAAATCATCAGTCCATTCAGTTGGTGTCTCCATATAGTTCCCATTGTGTTATAAGCCCGCCATCGGCCCTTCGCTTTTTCTACAGAAGAGTGCATAGGGGATACCAGTTGTTGGGGATCATACGTTTACTTTCCCATTTATAATATATAAAACCCTTTAATGTCACAGTATGTTTTCCTACTCCACTGCATATTGTTAACTGCCATTAGTGAGAACACATACAAACAATAAACACAGTTTCCAGACCAGGATTCTTAGTCTTTGATTTTCAGAACCCCAGTGGATTACCTAATATGCCTCATATCTCCTTTGCCAGACTGTGGAAAACATCATCACCAACCCTTTAAGGTACCAGTATGATTAAAAAGAAAGGCAATGGCTTGATTATAGTTTACATATGGATAGCTAGAAACAGAATGCTTCAATCCTTACTGACAAATGTGATTTTTAAAAAATTGTGCTGAGATTGAGTTTCATATCCCCACTGTATGGTTCACCGTCCTAAGACATCATTTGGAACTTAAGGCAGAGGTTCCCAAACTGGGATGTCATTATGCCCCATCCAGGAAAGCCTTCTGTTTGTCCCTTTAAGGACAAGGATTATTCTGCTCTCTGGGGTAAAAGGGATTTTTGTTCTTTACCCATGGCAGCAGCAACCTTTGGTTTCAATCCTAAAGACTGTTTCCTGAGAGTAATACCCACTGAACACAATGGGGCTTGCTTTTGAGGAGACATGGTAAGGTTTTTGCTCTAAATTAATGTGAGACTAACCCTACAATCCAGAGTAACTACAGGAGCATGTAACAGACATTACGTGCACCACCTAGTGAAAACCTATGGGAAATTTATATTGCAATCCAGAGTAAATTGTTCTTACACCGGAGCAAGGACTCTCTGTAGTTACCTTGGATTGCACCCTAAATGTTACAGCTGGTATAAAATGCATGTACTGTATTCAGAGATGATGACACATAAGAAAGCCCCATCACATGGTGAGATGCAGTATAATGAATTAACAGAAAATGTATTAAAGACATGCAAGAGATATTCTAAAAGATACATGAACTGGTAGCAGGAGGTCTTTTTCTGCTAATATGGCAGACAATTGTACTTTTATTCAGTAAACAGGCAGCTCAAAATTTCTCTGTAGTGGCTATTCCATGTTCAGCATTTCAGACTTTTCTGAAAACAGATTTAAAGCTATCTTTAGCCTGGAGATTTTTTAAAAAAATTATTTCCAGCAAGCCAACTTCTGAATTGTGCATAAACGTGTCATCTCAGCTTTCGCTAAGTGGCCTAGATTGAATAAAATATTTTCCCAATGCCTTAACCCCAAATTGGAAAGCACGTTGGCTGTCCAGCTTACAAAGAGCCTAATAGTGGTGTTGCCATGTAAATTTATGAGACATTTTCACCACAAAATTGCTTAAAAATGAATGATATCTCTGCAGTTTACTGTTTTTCACTTTAAGTACATTTTTCTGACAATATGCCTCCTATTAATCATTTAAGCAAAAGTAGTTCCTTAAAGGAGCTATTCAGAGGCAAGAATCCATGGTTCATTTAGTGCTGTCTGGGAAAAAAAAGTCTTGTTGAGTGACATTCTCTGTGGTCGTGTGATGTAATATTTATAATATGTCACACAGCCATACATCAAAACAATCATGTCTGTTATTGCATTTCCATGCAAAATGCTGAGATTTTTTAAAGAAGGTCAAGTTTAACATTGTGGCAAACCATTGTGCCAAAAATCTGAAGTATCTGGATATAGGAGACTGTTGACAACCGCAATATTGTTTCAATCTTACTCTCTTTTTCAGATTTTTTTTTTTTTTGCACTTCTTTTCCTTGAACAGGGTTAATTGAAATGGGATTAAAGTGAGTTTGATTCTCTTTTGTATTGTTTCAGACTGCACCGAAATCTGAGTGAGCCTTTGTGTTTTGTTTTTCTTCTCCTCCCATAAAATTAGCATTTGGTGGGTTTTTTTTTCCCTTTCAATTCATTTATATATTTATTTACCTAAAATAATGCATTTCCCATTTGCCTACGCATTCTGGGTGGTCTGCACAAAAACAACATAAAAATTAAAACTCAACTGATACAACAGTGTCTTAATAGCAAGATCTGTGTTGTTGTTGTTGGCGGGGGCCTTTCTCTGGGATTCTACACAGGCCATTCCTGTGCCAGTCTGTACAGGGAAATGCTGCTTAGTCCCTCCTTTCCCATGTAGTTAAGGTACAACTGAGGGTGCAGTCCTAACCTTCAGTTAGGCTGGCCTAAGCCCTTGGCAATCCTAACCTCCATAAAACACTTCTACCTCACTCCTCAAGGGATTAGGCCAGTGTCCAGGAATAAGCCAACCTCTCCACACCACCATGGGAAGATATGCCAGGTAAGTTAGGCTGGCCTAAATTGGTTAGGATTGCACCCTTAGTTAGGCACATTTCCTTTGGCATAGGAAAGGCAGATTATAAATTTCTTAAATAAATAAAATAATAATAAATAAGTTAATGGCTCTTTCCTACTTACAGTGGACTAGCTTAAAAGCCGCACTCTGTGCGGCACTTTTAAGCCAGCTGCTGCTGAGGGCATTTTGGGTCTTCAGCCCAAAACTAAAGGTACCTCTGGTCCAGCTACGAAAACAGCAATTTTGAAGAAATAACTTTGAATTCCTCAATTCAGTCCATGAAACTCGAAAGCCTCGCTGTAGGTTTTGTCAGTTATTTCCAAATTTTAATTTTTAACTATTCTCTCCTCATCCAGCCACAAATCCCAAGGCTGGATGATATAATATGTCTATGTAGAGCAAGTGTGTGTGGAGCAAGAGGACATGTGTGGAGTTGTGTTGTGGGTGTGGAGTGTGGGGTTGGTTTGTGTGTGTATGTGGGGGTTAATCCCAGGATACTCCCCATTCCATAAAGGTATAACATGTTTATGTAGAGCAGGTGTGGGTGGCCCTACAGGGGTTTAGGATGTGCGTGGAATTGTGGGTGTGGGGTTTGGGGTTCAGTTGTTTGTGGGGGTTAATCCTGGGATCACCCCAATTCCAAAGAAGTATAATATGTCTATGTAGAGCATTCGTGGGCAGGGGTAGAGGATTATCTGACAGACGGACAGAATTAGCCTTTTATTAATATAGATGATGGCGGCACCCCTCAACAGCTGGTGTTGACTGCAAACTTTACTCAGAGAAGACCTCTACAATTCCCCACCAACCGCAGGATGAAGATGTAGCCATTTTATACTGAGGAACAATGAGGTGTGGGGGAACAATAGGATTGAACTCTGGGTTTTAAATGTTAATAGTGCTTAGTATTTGGTCGTTGCACCCCTTACCCTTATCTGTTCCTTATTGGCTTTTCAACCACTTCTCTCCCTTGAATTTTATGTTGCTCTGCATGTGGAGTATTAAAAAAATTCAATGTCTTATAATGCTAAAATTAATGTTTTAATGTCTTTCATGTCTTTTAAAACTTGATGTCAGAATGAACGTTCTAGCACCTTGTTGACGTTTTATGTTTGCTGCATTACTCTGTAGTTGATTATATAAACTGTGTTAGCCATTTTGACACATGGGAATGGTGAAGTATAAATCCAATGAATGAATGCATGAATGAATGAATGAATGAAATCAAACAGTTGTTACTAAGTACTATTGTATAAAATGACTGCCAGCTTTATGGTTTAAATCCATGATTTGTAAGAATAAATATAGTGTGCATAGAGAGATTGGAAAACCACTATGACTAGCAAAGCAGCATAAATCCCAAATAGTCTCATCGGTAGCCTCTGTTTTGAAGATCCCTAGAAAGCAAAGGTCATGACCCAGAGATCAAAGACAGCGAGTCAACACAATAATTGCCGGTTGCATCTCATGTAGCAGCACTTGTTCTGCAGTCAGGGTCCTTTGTTTGCAGTGAAACCCTGAACCCTGTTATTACTGGACTGTGAAAAATGGCTGCTTCGGAATATACAGCAAAGCATTTTTAATATAGGTGACCTTACTTGTTTTTTAGCAGTGAGATAATTGCACAGGAGAGGTGTGTTGTATCATTTTAGTGTTTGTCATTCCCTTGAACTTTAAGGTACATATGGAGTCCACCTGTTTTGTCGTCCGTCCGTCCCCCCCCCCCCCCACGGCTGTAACTTCCTTCTGCATTTATGGGTTTTGCCTCTTTCTGTACAGATTTAAAGCCGCACAGCCTAAACTCAGACATTAGTGCACGGACCTATGTTAATTCCAGATTGGGGGAGTGAGCTTTCTTAAGTGGCCTTGAGCTAGTATCTGTCACTCAGTTTTACCAGCACATGGGGAAAATAAAGGATCGCACTGTGTTTACCACCCTAACCTCCTTGATGAGATTGTGTAATAGAAGCAGTAGTAACAATTTTCTAGTAATACCAAAAAGCTGTTAGATTTGGTTCCTATCCGTTTAGAACAGTGATTTTCAACATGTGCCATGGCACACTGGTGTGCCGTGGATAGTCCTCAGGTGTGCCGCAGGAATTTGGGGAGGGACATTTATTAATAAGAAAACTTGGGGCTTTGAAGAGCATGGTGTGCCTTGTCAATGGTAAAAGCAACTGATGGTGTGCCATGAGATGAAAAGGTTGAAAATCACTGATTTAGAAGGAACTGAAGTCTGGTAAAGTCTGAAAGGCAATGCAAACACTGAAACATTGAATGCAAACCCTAACTTGCACTAGAATAGGCAGGATGGCTTAGCCTGCACTATATCCAGTGCAAGTTTGAGGCTGCTATTGCCTCAACTATTGCCCTTCCACTGTGTAGGACTGCTGCAGCTCCAATAGGTCTAGCTCCAATAGGTCGGCACCACATCTGGAGGCAGTGCAGAACCAGGTAGATGTGAGCTACCAGAGAATTTCTCCACCACCCTGGGAAGTGGGTTGGGATCACTGGGTCCCAACCCCCAACCCCACCTCCTACTCCCCACCCTGAAATGCCCTCTCCATGGATGGGTGAGATGAAAAGTACCCAATTTGTGTTAAAGGGGGGGGGGGTCTCCTCTATATGTGTCCCCACATTTTTGAGGGCCTGGACATTAAAATTTCCTGCACTTGCCCATAACATCCTGCACACTGTTCTATTTCTTCCACACTTTTAAAGGGACACCCCTGGATTTTGCCATTGCTGTCCCTCCAAGCTCTTAAAGGGGCAAAACATGTGATTTACATTCATGTTTAGCCACTGCTTTATGGTGCTCTTTTTCCTCCCCACACCCTTTGAGCTATTGAAAGGATATCATTATTTATAGCATTACAGTATTGTATTGTCAATTTTGACATATGTTTGATTGTTGATGTTATGTCATTAATTAGACTTAACAGAGAGAGTATATTTAACAGCAATTCTGTGCAAGTCTACTCAGAAATAAGCCCCACTGAGTTCAACAGAACCCATTCCCAGGTATATATAGGATGGTAACTTTTGTATCTGCCCATCGTATTTGATTTGCTTCACAGACATGATCTCAGCGGCTAATACCTGGTAACTTCTACTTACAACTCTTTTTTATGGTGGGAAATGTCCCTTTATAATTCATTACACTATAAGTCCAAGTTCTGAAACTTATAAAGGAAACCCCTGTAGCATAAAAACATATCGAAATTTCATTGCCTCCATTCAGAATTCTACTCTCAGATTGGTAAAATGGTTTATCTCACTGTAATATAAACTGGAATTTTTCCAGTCTGGTGCATCACTCTAAGAATATATACAGACATACCTTGTCAGGTTAGTGTTAAAACAAAAAAAAAGTCAGCTTGATATAGTGATTAGATTAGTAAATAATGATTTTAATTTATCCTTTACACTTATTTAGTATTGAAATTACATTAAATTGTGCTGTGTTTCCTGCTCATTTTCTACTGTAGATAATTTGCGCTTCAGTTTTGTGCAACGAGCAACAACCACTCCCTCCACCCAGATTATTTCCTATCAAACTGTACAAATGGCATGCCCTGAATGGGCACACACAGCGATAGAGGAGATTTGAAAATAATAATCTTCATTTTTTTGGTCTTGTTATGAGGCTGTGGGTGGCACAAGCGGTAAAGACACTGTGCCTGTTAACCAGCAGGCCAGGGTTTGATTCCCGGGTCGGCCACAAGACAGGGTGAGCTCCTGTCCTTAGCCTAGCTCTGTGACGCCATCTGGATCCAATCGTATCGGCTGTGCCTTTCCATTGGACTAATTCAGTGCGGTAGAGAGGGGGGATCTGCTACTTGGGTAACAGCCTATCCTCCATAACAATCCAACCCAGTCTTTCATGCTTCGTATGCAGCATATGCCAAGCACGATACCATAGTCTTTCAAGACTGACGGAGGCCTGCTTTTTATGAATGCCTAAAACCATGTTTGTCTGTCTGTCTGTCTCTCTTGTGTGCACAAATACATAAACATTCATGCTTGGAGATCCATATACCAAAAGTAGGTGGCTCAGAAATAACTCCAAAGGCCATTTTGTTGAACTGGCAGCAAAAACAGCCTCTGGTAGGTACCTGAGCTCCTGTTTCTGTGCCTTGAAATAGTCTAAATGGGGGTTTGATACAGTTGCTGTGTCTTTGTTGGTGAATCTTAACCTCTATCCCTTGACCTGCTCCAGAAGAAAACTTTCCGAATTGACCAAACTCTATGCATAGCAATTTTCTAAGGACATTGTCGACTAGAAGAGAGGCTCACAGGCAGAGATAAATGAGCCTTTAAAGACCTTCCTGGGATATCTGTTTTCTCTCTCTCCAGAGCTCTCTGCTTTCCCTTACCAGTATAGATAATGACTTTCTTTCACACATCTGCAAAAATGGCTAAGCCTTGAAACATTGGACTCATGAATTCTGAAGGGGTTTCAAAGCGGTGTTTTAGAAAGCACACATATTTTACCCCCTTAACCAAAATAAAATATACTGTACGTAGAATGTAAAATTCAGAGGTATTCTTTTTCATTAAACAGAGGTCCCTTAACAAGCAATCTTATAAGTTGAAAGCAGTTGCAATATGTCATGCAATTTATAGATCCCTGTGCCTGCCATAAAGTGTTTTATGATGGCTGCATTCTGTGTTATTAGTAGCTGTCTCTTTCTGTAGCCATTGCCATTTGATAATAGTCTTAAAACACCCAAAATTACTTACCTGCAAGCAACATTCCAGATAGTCTCTGTTGACAGTTTGAATAAGTTTAGTGCCCTTTTGTTGTATTTTACCTTCAAAACAAACTGATTGAACCATCAATAGCTCCTTGGAAGCTGACAGAGGCCTGTCATCTGGTTTAACCCCCGATAGTAGGTTATCTTGGGGAGTTAACCTCCTTGCATTGTTAACTGGAATGTTTTATGTACTATGCAACTTTAGGATACTGTTCTGATAACCTCCGTAACTAAGTCATACATCACAGTAAAGGGATCTGGAGCAATAAATAACCTTGGATTAAATTTACAAGACTTGAATTTATATTATATCAAGTTTGCACTGTGCTTTAGCAAGCCTGTTCTGTATTTTATAGTAAACTTAGGTTGCTTTTAGAGCAAATAGGGACTTATTGCTTATTTTAAATAAGGTGCTTCTTTTATTATGTTGGAAACATTATTTCATTCATATGTAGGCACAGATATGTTGAACAAATGATTACCCATTGGGTTAAAAAGTGTGGCACCATAGAGCCTACCAAATTTGTCATGATTTTCATGTAGGCTTTTTTTCTGATTCTGGATGGTGGAAGATCCTACCTGTTCCCTCCCATGTGCATAAGTTCAAAAGTCTTCACATCATGGAAAATTTTTCATATGCATTTTTCAAATGCACATGCCACCAATTGGACGCTGATAGTTCTTATACAATAGAATAAATGAAATCAAAAGCAGTGAAATGTATAAAATGTAAAAGCAGGAGCAGCAATTCAGTTAACAAAAAATGTAAACTACTTTGTGAACTAAAAAATTCATAATAATATAATATCAAGCATGACTTTGGTTGCAGTCCAGAGTTAGGGCAGTGAGGAGAGCCCAAGCTGGGCTGCTCCAGTGATTCTGAATCCAGAGCAGAAAGTTATGCTGCATCCAGAGAGTCAGGAAGCATGGGCTGCCCTACCTGCTCCAGAACATGCTCAGTAGGCACCAAGTCAGTGACACCTGGAGAGGGCTTGATCCCGAGGAGACCTCCCTCAGATCACACTGAACAAGGAACAGCTGTGGTGCCTGCATTATAAGGAGTACCTGACAACCAGTAACAGCTGCAGCAGGAGACTGCATTACAGTTTACAGTGAATGCAAGGGGCTTCTTGGAGTGACCTGTTGTATTCACAGGTTAGTGAGCTGCTATCGTTGTTCCATATCCTGAGGTTGAGAGGCAGGGGTTGCAGATAGGCTGGCCAAGAACTCAGATTTTTGGTCAACACTGCCATTCTTACTCTGCCTTATCATGGACCCCTATGGGTCTACTCATTACTATACCTGCTCCTGAGGTGGTATAACTCTGAGGAGCTGGAAGAAGGAATTTCTGCTCTGGAAACAGGCTCTGGATATGGAGTAACTGCTTTGCTCCAGGCAATGCTAAACATATCCTCAACGTGCCTCTCCTGAACCACCTGGGCTGGCCCAGTTAGGCAACCCAGGTCCATTTGTCTTGGGGCAGCCTATGTTGCCTTAGGCTGTCTCAAGCCTTTTCTGGCATAACATTGGACTTGGGCCACCCCTGGGATAGATAGGACAGCCCAAGTGCTCTTCTGGATTGCAGTCTCAGACATCCTGGACATCTTCTGAAATAAAACTTTTTGCCACCTTTCTGAAAACCGCAAGTAAGCAATTCATCTAAGGTAGCATATTTGTTTGGCAAGGTGGCTTGACTGAAAAGGCCCCGCTTGTTATTCGTGCCATCTTTATCTTAGAATGTCAGAGCACTCAGTGTACATCCTCATTTAATGATCTAAGCACATGGGATGGTATATGTGATGTGATACTGGAACATATGGATATCTGAAATATTGGTGGTTCATATTGCTTGAATAGAAAAGGAAGAGTATGATGCAGCATGGGTCAAACAGACGTGTGGACCTAACAGCAGATATAGTTCACTGTGGAGCCATTAAGGGTGTGCCTTTGAATGCATGTGCTTCATTCCTCCTTTTGACAAAAGGAATTTGTGCCGTTGCGATTTAATCCAACTGTTCTTCAAAACGACATCATTATTGCAGTGCTTCAGCACTGATGACAGGGTTGCTTTTAAAGTCTGCTTCAGATTGCCTTTTATAGTTCATCATCCTCAGCTATATAACATCTGCACTGCCAGGATGTTTGGGGGAAGATTTGTCATATGATACATATGGCTTTAATCCCCTCCTTCTCCTAGCGAGGGAGTTGCTTGTTCCCTTTTTAAAGGAAAAAATTTCCAGAAAGTTAAATAGGAGAAACCTTTCCTGCTTAAACCATTCGGCAACAAAATTATATTCATTTTAGCAGGGATACGCAAAATTGAATTTTAAGGGCTTTTGTCCAAAACTGGCAGGAGGATGATGACGACACCACCTGAATCTGTTGTCCATTTTGTAGCTGCCTGCTTCTTGATGCCATCTTTCACTCCATCATTAAACATTTGCTGATTTTCTGACAGTGATGCTTTCTGCACCCGAGTATTAATCCATTCTCACTCTGCACTTAGTTGGGTGTCTTTACTGCTTCTGAGCTTTATTCTTGACATATTGCTTCCTTCTGTTCATGTCACTGTTTGAAAGAACCCCTTGTGCTCTGAGCCTTTCTGCCAGTAATATAAGATGGAAGTATTTTCTCCCACTGAAAGATAAGGGCCATCAGTGTCTCATGGAGGGCTCAAAGGGTAGTCAGGGAAGTTGGAGATGTGTGTGCAAGAGTATTTCAATATCCCCAGTCATCCAGCAAAGCTTAACAAATTGTCTGTCTCAGGGCAGGCTATGTTTCAGAAGGAGCCCTCTTATTTTTACGACTGTCACTCTTCCACAGAAGTACCCCAGCTAAGGGTTTGCATTCAGGTTGTTGATGGATCTTAAATGTGTGTGGGTGAAGGTACTCTAATTTTTAAGAATTTGCAAGGCTGCCACTGTCTCAAGCAATACTAGGTATACCTGGCAGAATTTTTTTGTCTACTTGTTGAATGAGTAAACAATACAGGATGCAATCCTAACCAATTTAGGCCAGCCGAACTCATCTGGTATATTTTATGTGGGGATGTCAGTGTATGTCTGTGCACTGACTTAAATCCCATAGGAGTGGGGCATAAGTGCCTAAAGGCACTTTGTGAGACCCCCAGGTCAGCATAGGACTTATGCCAAGGCTTAGGCCAGCCTAAGTGGAGGTTAGGATTGCAGCCTTAATTCATTAGAGTATTACTTCTCTTGCTCCAGTACGTGATTTAGAAGATACTCAGGGTGCAATCCTGACCAATTTAGGCTGGCACAACTCACTTGCCTCCCTGTTCTCAAGGTGGTGTGGGGAGGTCAGTGAATGTCTGTGCATTGGCCAAACTCCCCTGAGTGGAGCAGAAGTGTCTTGCGGCACTTTTGTGACACCTCCAGTCCAGCACAAGACTTGTGTCAGCTTAACCAGGGGTTTGGTTTGTGGCTATCAGTGATTTATCTAATTCACAATGCAATCCTAACCCCTGATTAGGCCGGCACAAGTGTTGGCCTGGGAGTGTCACAAAAGTGCCATAAGACACTTCTGTGTCATTAAGAACATAAGAAGAGCCTCCACTGGATCAGGTCAAAGGACCATCTGGTCCAGCTTCCTCTATTACACGGTGGCCCACCAGATGCCCCAGGGAGCACATGCTCTCCTCTGCATCTCGCATTTTGAGATTGTCCATTCTTTGTGGTGGGGGTTAGGACAGTGCACAGAAATGTGTCGGCCTCCACAGTTACATGACCACCACAGGTACATGAAGACCAGTAATTTGTGCTAGCCTAAATTGGTTGTAATAGAGCCCTCAGTCAGGGAGTCTATAAAAAATTTAAAAAGCCTTCCTGCTCAGCCTTTTTCTGAGGCGAAGGAAAGAGGATTTCACAACTTTACCAGACAGCATAATCCAGTGAGTACAGATCTGTTTGAGGGCAATCCATTATATTTCAAACTAAACAGTTTCTCATACTCCTGGACATGTTCACGAGCCTCTTCTATGCCACAGCGACACCGTCTGATTATTAGAATGATGGTATGTACAAAGTTGGCATTTGTGGGAAATATTATCAATCACCTTTCTGTTTCCTGCCAGGAAAAGATCTGGCGCTTCCTCTCCCTGACTCCACAAACTCTGTTTCATATCTGGGTGGCGGGCTGTAAATAGCAAGTGCTTGAGATGGGTTGATATTATCACCTTCCTGGGCTTCTTCTAAACATTGATTCATGCCATGCTGTGCCATGCTCTGTCAGCTTTTAGTGAATAAAGCTGTGTGTGAGTGTTTGGCAAGCTTTCTTGCCAAACTGCCAGCAAGGAATCCTTACGCAGCTTTGAATCCAGGATGTTCCCCAGACCAAAGTGTGTGTTGTCCTTAATGGTAGTACAATCCTTAACTTTTATTTGTTTGGCCTTGCAAGAAAAAGCACCCAGATATAAGCAATGCATATAAGCAGTGCATCAAAACCTCTGTGTTCAGTGGAAATAATCTAACAAAGGGGCAAATAACTCTGTTGGCACAGTCCTATCCATATCTACACAGAAGTAAACCCCATTGTGTCTTACTTCCCAGGAAAGTGGATCTTATTCCCTTATAAATGTGTCTTTCGTATTACAGTCTATGTTACTCTTGCAGACAACCTAACTTAGAAGCTGCAGTGGAAGAAAAAATCATAGTGGCATAGCTAAGGGGGTGCAAGAAGTAGCAATTACAACTGTAGAAAGGCAACAAGCTGTCCTTGATACTTGTGACCAAAATGGTACAGAACTTGTATGAATAATTCCATCATGTTTTTTTTTCCTAACTTCACTTTCCCCTTCCCAGACTCTGTGCTACTCTGGGGTCTTCCTCCGAACTATCCCCACTGACCTTCATATGCCATCCTAACTGCTGGAGGGGTGACACAGAAGGGCCTTATTGCGCTTTTATGAAACTGTTTGGTTGACACAAGACTTGCACCAAAATTAGGGCAATTTAGGATTGCCCTTTGAAGCACTAGATCTTAAATAATGAAATATCCTTCATAATTTTATCCAAACCAATCTCAAAGTAAAAGCCTCTGCATGCACAATTAATACCACTAATCCTATACATCAGTGGTTCCCAAACTTTCAGTCGGCAGATCCCTTGACCTACTGGGCCATTGACCGTGACTCTCCATAAGAGCTATAATTCTGTAGGGTGGTGGTGGATTTTTTTGCGAGGAATAGGTAGCTTCTCTGGTTGGTTTCTTAGGGACCTGGGGAGCCATAGCTCAAACTTTGGAAACTATTAGTAGTAGATCTAGTGCTTCATTTATTATCATGAGGTCTTTTTTCTGCTTATGAAGTTTCCTGGTAGTTAATTCCAATGAACTCAGGAGTATTTAGTTCTGACTTGTCAGACATAAGATTCTGTTGCTTGAACTAGAAAACACGTGTAACTCTTCCAATTTTCTTATCTATGTTTCTAGTAGCTACTTTTTGTCCATTAGTCCTTGTACTCTGTGCTGTCTGTGATTTAATTACTTCCTAGTCGGTATTACTGGACTGTATTACCTCTTTTGATATATAATATATATCATGTGCTATCTTGTCTGCCCTCAATTTTCTAGGCAAAACTAAATAAGGTTGTTTATCAAGCGTTCTCAAAGTTGTTCACTGTGAAGTCCTTAAGTATAGGTGACCAAATACTGGAACACAGTATTTCTGTTTGCAGCTACATTAGTGCCTTATGTATCATTAGTCCCCGATACCTGCAAAACATTTCTTTGTTAATGCATCATATTACAGCTCAAATACATTTTCCAGTTGTTGCAAATGCAACACACCACAACATGAGAACTGGCCACTCAAGTAGCCTTGTTCATATGCCTGATGGCCACTGACATTGCTAACTGGGCACAAGGGGTTGAATGGAAGTGGGGATTTCTGAAAATGGGAGGCAATGGGGTGAGAGAGGAAAGAGTGACTGGGAAAGGGACAATTTCAGTGACAGCAGCATCTTCCAAATCCTAACTGCTTTTGGGGGTCCCCTCAAACTTGCACCAGTTAAAAACTTAAAAGTGACTGCTGCAGATTGAGGGAAGAGCAACTTCCTTCTCTGAGCTCAGGCTTACTCTCAGGCACATAATTATTGAAATATCCTTCGTGGCTTACACTGTTGTTTATTTGCTGACCTTGTGTAGTTGAATTCATACAAGTCAAGAAGAGACTTAATCTGAATGTACATAGTGTGAGGCATTTGGCATACAGTCAGAAAGAGCATTTGCGCAGACTGTGGATGCAGTCTTAACCAGCACAACTCAATCATCTCTCTGTTCCCACTGTGGCATGGGGAGGCCATTGCATGTCTATACACCAGCCTAATCCCCCCCCCAAGACTGAGGCCATTATGAGACTTGTGCCAACCTAACCAGGGATTAAATGTCCTTAGGTTCTGTACATGTGAATGAGGACCCTTGAATAGTTAAGATTCATGATCATGCATACAAATTTAGTTTCTGTGCACATACCCTCTCACAGACATTATGCCAAACGTTTATAGGGATGGAGGCAGGGGCACAAGTGGATGTAATCCTGCATTTCCCACTACAGTGGTACTTTGAATAAAGAATGTCTTGAATAAAGAGCGTTTTGTATAAAGAGCAAAATTTTCTCAGAAATTTTTACTTGCTTAAAGAGCACTGTCTTGAATAAAGAACACTTCTGAGGAAGTTTGGAACAGGCTTCCATGGCAAGGGAACTCTTGGGCGGGATGAGGAGACTAGCTTGAGCTACAGTGGGGCCCTGGGCAAAGTTTGGAAAAGGCTTCCATTGCCAGGGAACTCATGGGACGTCAGGGGGGACGTCATGGGACGTCAGGGGGAGCAGCCTGAGTCAGGTCTGTATGTGGGATCTGTGTGTGGCAGCGTGGAAGGTGTGCCTTATCAATGTTCTAGTGCTGCTCCCCATCAGCAGCTTGGGAATGTTAAAGTTGCACAAAAAGACAATAGATTCCATTGAGCCAATGGATAGCAGTGACTCCATTAGTGAAAGAGCACAATCCTAACCATGTCTACTCAGATGTAAGCCCCATTGTGTCCAATTTGTCTTACTCCCAGGAAAGTGTCTTTAGGATTGCAGCCAAAGTCATCCCCTCTCTGTAACCCTCACACCAGCCATGAAGGTTTTCAAAGGTACAGTACAGTTCAGTACTGTACAGTATTTTCTTTATTGCAGTGTTGTGTGTTACTGTATATTACAGTGCTTTGTACAGTGTTAAATTGCAGTGTTTTGTAATCATTTTAATAAACAGTTAATATTTTTATATGAATATTTTGTGGGTTGTGGAACCAATCGTCTGAGTTTCCATTATTTCCTAGGGGAAAATCTGCTTCACTTAAAGAGTGTTTCACTTAAAGAGCATGCCTCCGGAACAAATTAAGCTCTTTAAGTGAGGTGCCTCTGTATGTTCTTTCAGAGTGACATCTATTATTTGATCAATCAATATTTTAAAGTCCTTTCTTAGTCATTTATAGGAATGAAAACTGAACTAGGATGTAATGGAAAGTATTATCAAGTTATAAGTAGAATGAATAGTATCGGAATTCTACAGCAAAAACTCTTTAGGACGGCTCTCAAGTAAACTGTTTATTGTATCCTAAAATGAGATATAGGCTACAGTTGTGAATCTTATCTGTGCAAGCTGTTAGGTAGAACTGAAATAAAATTCACAAAAAACTCAGAACATTACAGTTATAAGGGAATAAAGGGTCAATGATGTTTGCCAAATATTGGTTTGTGTCACTGAATGATTTTTTCCCCAAGTTGCTTGAATGGAGAACACTGTTAGCAGGTCAATTGAAATATAACATTTTATTTTACTTTTGAATCACAGGTATTTTGTTTTGCACAAATTGACTAACCTGAAGTTTCTGGATTCTCGGAAAGTAAGCAGAAGTGAACACAAGGAAGCCATTTTGAGGGGTGCCTTTATGAAAGTGGTGAAACCCATGGAAGTTCAGGTAAGGGATTCAATGAACGCAAGATTTTTTTGAGGCTCCTTAAAATTGCAGTTCTAGACCCTTAACATTGTAGCAATTCTCAAGACTTGTGTTTGCTCAAATTTTTCCTGTTGACTTTTAGTCTATTTACCTTAATTCTTAATTGACAGAATGGTTGGAATCCAATGGAAAGTTGTATTTTTCTAATATGAGTATGGGAATTGATAGGTATTGATGGGTATTGAGAAGATTTGTGGAGGAGGACCCTTGGATTTTTCCAGCTGTACTGTAGTGAAGCAGATGTTGGAGCAGAATTCAAACATACAATTCAGAGACAGGTTTTCAGGTGTCGTCGTCCCCAGATTGGACAAACTCTGTATTGCTTACTCAAAGGTATCTGTTCTCCTGCACCACCGTTCCACCAGCAGAATAACAATATTCTACATAGTATAGTGCTTTTTCAGAAATACAAACATCTTTTGGAAACATTAGCTATCTAAAACTCAATTCGTGTTTTTCATCTTGCAACTTTCAACATGCTGGTTTATTTTTTAATATATGTGTTAAATAATTTATTACAGATTTCCAGTCATCTTAAATAGCAGCATCGCAGTTACGGAACTACACTCTAGTTGGGGGCTTAGAACTGTAGCTAGATGCATTCATTATCAGCTGCATGTTTGCAACAGAAAAGCAAATTAATTCAGAGTGACTCATTTTATAACTATTAAAGTTTTAACAGTTTGTATTTGGGGATTGGTTTGACATATTGTTTACTAGCGCTTTTAGCTATTTCAGCTCTTACAATGCGTTCTGTAATAAATGAAATCATTTGCTTTGAAGCACTTGTGAAAGGCTTCCTCCTTTGTTAAATGCAACTGTTGAACATGCAAAGGATGTTATGTTTGTTCTGTCTCCTTTTGTAACCATTCAAATATTCCATCGACTTAGTATTTATATCTGCATATTCCTGAATTTTACTCTAATACTGCCGACAGTTATATTTTTGGAAACAGTTGTAATCTTATGTACAGTATCTTTGCCCAATCAAGGGATCAAGTGGCGTTTTGCCAAACTGTTAGTTTATTTGACTGCAATTTTGTACTTTCCAGCTATTTATCTATCTTCTTAAGCAAAGTGTTGTGATTCATAAGATAGCTTGAAACCCTGATGTTTTGTTCTAGTAATTCAGTTCCATATTCCAAGATGTATAATTTTTGAATTAGCTATCCACTAAACCTTACTCAAAAACATATACTTATTTCCCCAATCCTTTTAGCACAAGGTACAAATTTAACATTGTGATAACCCTTTCTGAAATTGCTTGTTACAGAATTGCTAAATCTTCCTTGCATAATATATCCTCTTTTGTAAACATTTTGGATACCATGAGCTGATGCTTCTTGGTGCGCAATAGGATTATTATCACTATACTTTATTATATGTTATTCATATACTGGTTTATCATAAAGAACAGGAGAGGGTGTTTGAATCTATTAACATGAACTTAGTACACAAAATTGATACAGTATGTACAAGTTCTCGTAAACATGGTATAAACAGTTTACACAATGAAGTTGTTAATTGTTCAAGCACTCATTACAGAGGTGGGTCCAGAGCTTCTGGACCATGTAACAAATGAGTTTCTCCCGAGTCCACCACTTTCCACAGCCTGTGCCCTGTTCTGCTGTTTGTTACTTCTTCAAGCTCTGCATATTGAACTCTACTTTTACTAATCTATCAAATACAAGCTGGTTTTGGTACCCACAGATCTGGTACCCATGGTTTCAATTATCCACAGATCCTGAAGATACTGGCGGTGCCCTTTAAAGAGGTAGGAAAAGTTAAGAAAAATGTAAAAAATAACTGTGCCAACCTCTTCTGGGGTTTTCTGAGGATCCTCCATTCCCCCAATGTAAGAAATCCAAGTCAATGGGAATGTTTCTAGCTTCCCTTGCTAGTTTTCTGTGTACAGAGAGGCGGTGTGTTTTCTTTCGTTTGGTGCAGAAACAGTTAGTCTCATGAGACAGAGATTAGTTCATGGAGAAGTAGACTTTGCATTATGTATACGTGTGACATCGTAGGTATCTGGCATCAGAAGGTAGGTGGGTGAAGCCGAAGTCCATCCTGTCATTGTGCAGCAATTTAGTGATGAATTTTTACTGCAGTGGTATTCATGTATGTATACTGAGGTTAGTGTAGAATGACTTGTGAATTTGCATAAGCACTGGTAGCTTGAATAGATGAAGGCTTGGTGTATGTGTACACACTGAGAGCATCAAAAAGTGATTTTGCACATTGACTAAACCAGGGATGTCAAGCATAAGGCCTGAGGACCAGATGCAGCCCATGGAAGCTCCTTATCTGGCCCTCATGGTTCTTCTAACATCAGCTGCTGAGCTGTGCCAGGATGTCACAGCTGAGAGGGTGGCCTGCATAATTGGGCTCTCCCATATTTTGAGAAATACAGCCAATGTTTGCATACTTTCTGTTCTGAAATTTTTCATCTAATGAGTTTCTAAGTGAGCAAAAAGGGCTTATTTCTGGTTGTGACCTGCTTAATGAAATCACATCCTGCATAATGACATCACTTCTGGCCCTCAGCAGATATCATTAATGATATTCAGTCCATAGTATGAAATTAGTTTGATACCCCTGCCCTAGACAATATGCATAAAATTGCCCACTGGGCAAAGAAGCACTTTTGAAGTGGATTTTTTTTTTATTTTACAGGAGAGAGCAAATGTATCTATTTCTTCTTTCCAATAGCTTTGTGCTGATATCTCTTTCATGTCTCTCTCTCTTTTGTCCCTTTGGGAAAGGCAACAATTTTGCTATTTAAACATGTATTATGCTATATAAATATCTTTGTGAATGTGTTTTTGAGCAAAAAATTATCATTATCAATGGATGAACAGGAAGGAATGTGAACTGAGTGTACATTTTGTTAATTTCTTCCATTGCTTGGGCAGCAGAGTCTTAATTAGGACAGGGACTCTGGGGCAACCAGCTTGGGTGCACCATCAAGCAAGGGCTCATGACTCCCCCAAGCTCCCCTCTAGTTATGGAGGAGGTGTTGGAGGCTTCATGCATCCCATTCCTTCCCTTTGGAGGTTTCCAGTCCTCAAAGAGAAGGATCAGGGCATGTGAAGTGGCCACAATGAGAACCTTGGAGAACTTGGAAGTGACAGCAATCCAGTACAGCAATCTGTAGGCAACATGACTCATTCCAAAGCAGTGAATCAGCTGGCCTATGGAAACTGATGCTTTTCGATTGTCCATCTTTTCCAGTATCACTTTTAAACGATGCACATTGACCGATCAATTGCATGAAATTCCACTTTGTGCATATTTTCCATGAATTACCATCATGGCACAAATTTGTAAAAAAAAGTAAGTTGCAAATGAAATGAAATCACACTGGACCACACAAAGGATCGCCCAGCAATTGTAATTGCCATACACTAAATAAATAAATTGGACCACAAGATAGGCATTGCAAATTTTGTGGTATATATGTACATACACATAAAAGGATATGCACACTGTGCATATATATGTGGTATATGCATACATATGTGGTATATATGTACATACACATAAAAGGATATGCACACCTTGGGGAAAGGAAAGTTGTTGAGAACATCAGTGGGACCACAATTGAATTACTTACATTTGAACTGTACTGCCAGCATAAGACCTATTTTCCAAAGTGAAATCTACATTTAAGGTTAACTTTATCTGCAGTGGAAAACTGGAAATGAACAGCTTATTCAGCAGAAGAAAACAATGGACGATGTTGGGGGGGTTTACATGGGAATTGCTTTCATCTTATACTTGACATAAAAATCTTTAGAGAGCAAGTTATCCTTCTGAAAACAACACATGAAATGAGAATCAAGGCAGGGTATTTTCATCCAGCCGGCTTATGTTTACTCAAATGCAAAAGTAGCTAGCAATCACCAATCTTCATGAAATCATAAATATTTAATTTTATCTAACTCCCTGCCTTCCTCTGGTTTTTATTTTTCTGAACAGAATGCTGCTTTCTTCTGCTTTGCTTCATTTCATCTTTTGTTGCTTAAAGTCTGTTTGTGATGGGACTGTCGTTCCAGGGAAGATACAGTCATTCATTAGAAAACAGCTTAACATTGCGACGCTCTGTTCTGTCTCGCCATGTAAAGCGAGCTGAACTTCATTACCCAGTGATGTTTATATTTAGAGTTGTCAAAATATTGAACATAGTCTTATGCTTGATTTCTTAAAAAAAAATTAAAATCTTGCAAGCCTGACTGGGCAAGGGGCATCGTGCCAGACGAGGAACCTTCATTTAATGACCAAACCATGACCTCATTTCGCTGGCATAAGTGTAGATCAAAGTGGAAGATGCCTGTCCGGCGCAAAGCATGTTGCTCGGCCTGACAGCTCTTCACATCAAAATGACAGCCTAAGAATACGACAGCCAAAATTGCTTAATTATGTCCCAGCCTTGTAATTATTCATCCCTACTCCTGCAAAGAGCACAGTTGTCATGTCTCTGACATAATTATTTAGAGCTGTGCCCTTATTCTGTTCAAAGCTTGTACAGTAGTACCGGAAGGACTCAGATGTTTTGGAGTGGGGGGAAGAAAGTGGAGGACCATGAGAGAGAGAGAGAGCGAGCAGCAATTTTGTTGCATCTATTATGTTTATATTGAAGGGGGAGGCACAAGCCATTATCTGAATGTTGGTGAATGTATATAATCTGTAGAGGCTTTAAACTTTCAGTTGCATCAGTGCATTATTGAATATATTGAATTGCTACAAACATGACTAACAGCACAATCCTAACCATGTCTACTCAAAAGTAAGCCCTATTATGTTCAATGGGTCTTACTCCCAGGAAAGTGTCTTTAGGATTGCAACCTAAATTTCTCAAACTTTTAATGTTTGAAGGAAGAAGGAAGTGCATCTGATTGAAGGAAAATGTGGCCCAAGCATGCTCCATATTTTTAAAATCACATTCCATGCTTATGTTATGAAACCACAACTGTGAAGAAGATTTAGACTGCAATCCTAACCTTACTTGGGAGTAAACCCCACTGACAATAATGGGGTTTATATCTGAGTAGACAAGGATAGGATTGCACTTTTAGAGGACAGTTCTGACCATGGTGCTTACCACTGGTGTGCACATTATAAACATGATGTAAAGCAATTTTGAGAGGGTTAGCACTTGCCAAGCACCAGATCTGGCCCAGTATGAGCCTGCTATGGGCCAGCGCAGGTGGGTGGCAGGGGGTCTGTTACCTAGAAGTTTCCCAGACTGCCAGGCAGTGAAAAGGTAGGTAAGGGGATGAGAGACGGTGGGGTGGAGGTTTCTGGGGCAGATGAGGTGGAGTTGAGAATAGGGAGAGGACAGGACATGACTGGGAAAGGAGGGGGTGGAATTGGTGGTGCTGAGCTCCACCAAATCTTGAGCCCTATGGAGAGCTTTGTGGCGCAACATGGGATTCTTTGATTCTGTGCCAGTTCAAGAGCTGCCACAGAATTGAGTAGCCCCGTTGTGGGGCTGCTTCCATTACTAAGGGTGAGGTTCCCTTCTCCCCAAAAGACAGCAGTAACTGTTTTGATGCCACGGCAGTCCTATGCTCTGGGCAGCTGCCTGTTCAGCCTGTACACAAGTTTCCACTTACAATGAGTTCTAGATCTCTACCTAGAACATTGTTGCAGTGATCTCACATCAGCAACTTGAACCTCTAAAGAAATACAGACTTTTTTCCCCAATGCTTTTTTTTGGTGTTATTCACCTCACAAAATGATTCACATGGTTTTTGGCTTCATGAAAAGGATTCAGCACATCATTTTTTTGCTTTCTGGCAATCAAAAATTGTATTGGTTTTGGGAGCAATGCCTTTTGGCAAGGAAGATGATTTGTGTTAGACTCCCATAAGGCTATATTAGTGTGCGTGGAGTGATGACAAAATTGTCTCATTGTGGAAGAAGGCAGAATGAAGGACATTTCTTATAAATGTATTCATGGAACATTTGGTTGACTTCCTGCTCTGAAATGTCAAAATGTCTGTTCTCATCCTGACTCCAAAATTTAGCTTCAAGTAGGACCAAGGTGTATTTTGGGGAAGTTCCCAAAAGAGAATTTATATATTTTAAACAGATGACAAGTGCGGTATTATTTGGATAATAGCAGAAAACTCTGCTTCGTTTAAGTATCTGTGTAGAAAAACTGTGTAGGAGTTGGAATAGTGTATGAATTTCTTTTAGCAGGTCCTGTCAAAAAACTGTAAAAAATAAGTATTTTTAACCTTTTTAAAAAAATAATTTTGATCACTAAACAGGGATTTGTTTGTTTGAGATAAGGATGTTGTTGATAAAGGTGCTTTCTTTACCCAAATGTGCAGTAAGAACACAGAAATTTGCAAGCCTATGCAGTTACCTATGATGAATGATTTTACGATTTTAGAAATAATATCCCTTGAGTTTATTGTGTGATGACTTATTAGAATGGTTGGTCTTGAGAAATACACCTTTTAATTCAGTTGTCTTCAATGTGAGAGTCGTGACTTCATTTCAGGAGAGTCACAAAAAGCTATTGGGCACCTTTAATGTCTCTTCAGCCATGACATCACTTCTGGGGTCCAGGACAGGTTTCTTATAAATGTATTCATGGAACGTTTGAACATTCAATGAAATGTATTCATTGAACATTTGAAATGTATTCATGGAACATTATGAGATTGTCATTCTCAGAAGGGGTCTTTGGCTGAAATGCCTGAATACCACTTTTAATTCATCCAAATTATGATAAGGTCTAGCAAATCTCTCCTTCCTTCCTTCCTTCCTTCCTTCCTTCCTTCCTTCCTTCCTTCCTTCCTCCCTCCCTCCCGTCCATCCGTCCGTCCGTTCATCCGTCTGTCTGTCCATCCTCCTTCCTTCCAAATAAGCAAATTGCTTTGGTACAATTATAATTGTATATTTATTGCACATAGATTTTGTGTGAGTGAATAGGCAGTGGGCCTGAGTTCATATTCACATTCAGTAGAGTGACTTGATGAAATGTCACAATGTTAGAATGGACTAACTTGGTAGTTCTCAAACTTTTGAGAGGCTTTAGACCAGAAGTGGCATAATTAGTGATGCCATATTAAGCAGATGATGACCAAAAATAAGTAATTTGTTCTCACATAGAAACACATGAGCTGCAAATGGCAGAAAAGAAAATGTGCAAATCTCAGTCATATTTTCAAGATATGGGAGAGTTGATTATCATGTGGGCTGCCCTTTCAACAGTATCATCTGCTGAGGCATTACTCTGCAACTCAGCAGCTGAGAGTTGCACTGCTCAACAGCATCTCTTTCACACATGCATGTGTGCACACACATGTACACCTGTACACACACTCCTTGAACTGTCCATTACTTAACACTGTTTCTTGCCTTGCTTGCCTCCTTGCATTTTTCTCTTCCAGAGCCCTGGCAATAGCAGTGCTATTGAAAAGGGCATCTCTGTGCTGCTGAATAGTCAATGGGGTCAGAGAATGAGCGTCTAGGGATCATCTATGCACATGCCCTACAATACAGAGTAACTACGGGAACACATAAGAGACATTATGTGCACCCATAGTTACTGCACCATCTAGTGAAAACCTATGGGAAATTCATATTGCAGTCCAGGGTAAATTGTTCTTACACTGGAGCAAGGACTCCCCGTAGTTACTCTGGATTGTGCCCAATGGCCCTATTTTTGACACCCTTGCCCGGGAGGCTGTGTGTGATTTATAAATGCAAAGGTGTGTGGCTACAATGGTGACAGGGCAGCAGCATTCCCCCCCCCCAAGTAGCAGCTTATTTAACCCTTGATTGATCCCAATCTCCCTGTCAGATTTGTGAACTGCCAAAAATTGGGCCACAAACCACTTGTTGGGACCGAAACCACAGTTTGTGGACCAGTGGACTACCACATTTAAAGCTACAAGTGGGAAATTGCATCTTTTAATTGTTCTCTTCACAGGCAAGAAACCGAATATTAAAAGGAAGGTTAGTATTAAAAGTACAATTCTTGCGTGTGCTGCACATTCTGCTACTGCTTAGAAGAATTATGCTCTTATGGGCCATACTATCTAATTTTATATGTTTAAAACATCCCACATTCAGGAGATAAAGCACTGGGGACATCCCATGGAAAGTTCCTTGTAAAGCCAGTAAAACCTAAGGCTTCAGGAACGTTGTCTGGAAAACAATTACTACCATTTCCACTCTTTCCTTCTCTTTCACAAGCGTGACCACAACAAAAGGGAGGGGATTTATGAAAGGGAATGTCACACTTAACTCAGAATTCCTGATGTTTTATGACTTATAAATCTGGCTGATGCATCTGGGACACTGCAGTTAAAAAATGCATTAAACAGAAGGATCCTTTCCAGTAAGCAGCAAATCCATTTGTAGGCCTGAGAACATTAAAAGAAAATTTAATATACAGTTCTGAACCGTAAGATAAATATATACATTTTTCCAGCTCTTTATGTCCTTCGTTACTGATATACATCTTGAAAGTTTGACTTCTGCGTATGAGCCTTCTGGCTTTTATCTCTGCCACTTAAATGAGCTATCTGGAACACTTAAAACAAAACTGGTATACAAAAGGAAAAGAGCAGCTGGTATCCCTCCTGGGTTTTCTGTCTTTCCAACAATTGTCACCCACACTGCCAGTACTGTGAATAGAAGCCTGATGGGGGAGAGTGCTGGGTAACCAGCCAGCGTGATCACAGAAGTTCCTGCCAGACAAATAACTATGATCACCATACCTTGTGTGCATGTGTACCAGACTAGCTCCTGTGAAACTATTCACATGCAAAGGCAGAAGGAAAGGCAATGGTTACAGGCTGCACTATGCTTGCCAATACTCAAATTTTCAGTTCAGGAAAACCCATGCTGAATCCCTGACAACATAGTCACTTGCACGTGCAAGAACTGTGATAAATGAATTGGCCCTTCGCGCTGAGTTGTAAGAATGTGTGACCGAGAACAAAAACATATTTATGTACTTTTAAAAAAAATAATATCTTGCCCCGCACAGTGGTTCTCAAACTGTGGGTTGCGACCTAATTTTTTAAAGTTTATTTTTCAACAGTTCTGTACCAAAGAGTTTGGGGGGGGGGGGGGTGAACATAACTCTTTTTCTACATCTACAGTATTTATATACCGCTTTTCAAATGAAAAGTTCACAAAGCGGTTTACAAGAAAATGAAAAAATTAATAGCTAATTAATAGCTAATGGGTCCCTGTCCCAAAAGGGCTCACAATCTAAAGTGCAAAAAGAACACCAGCAGAAGCCACGAGAACAGACATTGCTGGGGTCTTTCCCTCCTTTTTGTCCACATGAAAAACTTGTGAGACAGGTATGGTTTAAGAGATAGTGACTGCCCATGGTCATCAAGAAAGCTTTACGGATGAACAGGGATTTTAACGTGATCTTCTTCTTCCAACTCTCAAACCACTACAGGTTGCTTGTTGGTGTAATCTGGCAGCCGCAAGGCATTCTGGGGTGTGATGTGGCCCACCACCAATGTCAACTAAATGGGTCACAGCAGTAAAAAAAATTTGAGAAGCACTGGTTTACTGTAATAATGACGCTCTCTGCAAAATTGCACTTTTGAGGCAGGGATGGGATCACTGGGCCCAATCATAAATTAAGTTCCTTGACGCAAGTCAAGTAACAAATCATTACACACACCATAACAACTTAGCTTGTTTAAAATTTTGAGTCACTGTTTGGAGTCACAAGTCATTTTGAAAAACAAGTCAAGTCCTTGACTAGTCATTGGGCCAAAAATCACCCCCTTAGCCTTTCTCTATCCCTCAACTCCCCCCCCCCACTCTGCCTTCTGAAACCACCCACCCTTCTCCTTCAATGTCCACTTCTGCCAAAAGTCTGAAGGCCAACTTCTGGACAATTCCATAAGGTCAAAAAAGAAAGCAAGAACACATATCCATTAGGGATTCTAGATAGGGACTTGAGTCTATTTATCTCATAGCCCTTTTTCAAGTCACTGGTCCCAAGTCACCAATGGAGTCAGTGACGTCCACAACTCAAGTCATCTTGAATCATCAAAAATGGTGCTTTCATTATTCAATTACTCATTACTCAATTCATCTGGTGTTTAATACCTGCTCAGAGGTTAGTGTAGTAGGAAAAGCATTTGATAGCCTGATGCATGTTCAAAATAAGATAGTATCATGAAACGGTCAGCTTCAGTGGCTGCTAATCACATGTCTACTCCTTTACCAAGTGGTCTTATACATAAAGGGAGAATAAAAATGTGTCCCCTCATCAGCAAGATAATGTGTGACCCAGCCAGATGAGCAACAAATGCCTACCTTCCAGGATACGCATTAATAGCCTTGCTTTAAATTACCGTTAGAATTAAATATTGTAGCTGGAGAGGAGTGTGACTCAGTCAGTTCAGATGGAATGTGGAAATCCTGAATGTGCCTCACCCTTAAAACAGTCAAGAGCTAGGTTTACTGCTTTATTTCTGTGAATCATGGAATAGGGGTCATTGCCATTTGTAGCTGTTAACAATCCCATTTTGTTTTTATGTTGGAGTCATAGGTGTTTAATCCTAAAACCTTGGCAACATTCCAGGATGTGTGTAATTATCTTCTCCCTTCCTACAGTTCTTGGCAAATTACTTGAAGCTTTCTTCCTCCAAAGACTGCTGTACAGTAAGGCAGTATGTGCTAGTTAATGGTTGTTGGAAGACACTAAAAGATGGCTGCCTTTAGGTAATAAATAAATTTTTCCCACTGGTTGATTTTCTTTTCTTAAAAAAAATGCTCCTCATCTCCCTATTTCTGATGTTAATTTGGGCACAATCCAGAGTAACTACGGGGAGTCCTTGCTCCTGTGTTCGAACAATTTGCTCTGGATTGCAATATGAATTTCCCATAGGTTTTCAGTAGGTGGTGCAGTAACTGTGGGTACATGTAATGTCTCTTACATGCTCTCGTAGTTACTCTGGATTGTATGGTTTGTTTTTCTGATTTTCTGGATTATATTCTATTTGGCAATATTATTATTTTTTTTACGATTATTAATATTTTCTATTGAGTAATGTTAACAAATAAAGACATAATTTCAGCTATGTACATCCTACATAAAAAAAACACATTAGTTGATGAGGTTAACTTGTTAGGAAATATCATACATTACCACAAACTTAACAGTTTTCCAAGAATGCACGTCATTCTGATAGGTGCACTGTGACTTGGAATTAGTTACTTTGTTGGCTGAAAAGTGGCAAAGGAGAATAAGACCTAGTGACTTGATTTTCTGGTCTCTAGAAAATGGTTAGCATGATTGGATTTTGTTGGTAGCTGTCACCACAGATAGATATGGAACATGTTTATTTGGTAAAAGTTCAGGAAGACAAATTGCATTGCAGACTTCCAGCCTAATCTTGAGAATCACTGCCCTGACAAAATATGTGCAGCGTCTGAAGCATTAACTGACTGCTGTGCCATTACAGTATTAAATGCACAACAAGATGGTAACCATGCGTTGCAATAACTTTCTGTGCCAGTTAAAAGCAGTAACTTAGATGCAGATCAGGATGTTCATTTTAAAAATGGCAGAAGAGGTCATTTGGAACTGATACATCACCAACTCTTCCTCTGTGCAAAATTTCAAGGGATATTGACCCTAAAAGGCTCAGGGGTGTGAATGTGCGGCAAGATTTTGTCTTTGTGGCAAGTACTGTGTTTCCTTGAAATCCTAACACAATTAATAATTAATAAACCTTTATTACGGTCTTAGACCAGCACAAGACACTAAAAAAACAGCTTCATTACAAGTATATCCAAAAGGAAAGGAGCACAATAAAGCGTTTCTTACGCTTTTATTGTGCTCCTAACACAGTTTGACTTTGAACGCATGAAATTCCTCCCCTTCCACACTGAGTCCACAAAGATATAGGCCCATATCCTAAAGTCTAATTAAGCCCTTTGCGATGGAGCAGTTAAGGTGACTTTCCATAAGATAACACTAGAGGGTGACATAACTTGTGGACCCGTAACTGCTCTGGATTTTGCCCTAAGTGCCTCACTGACTGGCAGTGGTTTACCACATTTTCAGTTTATGTAGAATTTCATAGCCTTCCTATAATATTATTTTAATTTGAGATCCAACTTGGAATCTTCTGCATGAGAAGAATGCTGCCAAATGATTATTTTTCACTGTGAAACAGCTATTCAGGATCTGCCATTGCTGAGGCCAACCAGTTGATTTGTAAACCAACCACTGGCCAACCAATTGAAAGTTGCACTAGTAGCAATGGTATAGGTAGATGTATGTAAAATATATTTTTCCTCCATTCTTCATTATGAAGAGAAATGGTTTATGAATTATAATGAATAATAATGGCTTATGAAGAGAAACAGAAGAGAAAATACATTAAGTGCAACGTTTATTTTTTGGCAAATTTGCATGCATTTCTGAATATAATTTAGCTAATAGTAAACTTTAAAAAAGTTGGTGTAAATGAAAAGAGTGTTCCAGCAGGAGGAGCTATTTCAGTTATTCCTTCACTAGGTGTTCCTGTAACCAGAGTATGCCTTCAGAGTAAAGATATACAAACTATGTTCATTCGTCCATGTTTTACTGCCTTTGCAGGGATACCAGGACCCATGTATAAGAGTGAAGAAATAAGCAGTGTACTGAACCGTAATTATTCAAGGAGTTTGACAGGCTTTGCAATGTATAGAGATACCTTCTTTTGAAGAAATTACTATAGGGTGGTTGAACTATTAATCACTGATGTTTTTGTGTTTCTAATATATGGTCTGAAAATTAATGGATGTGAATCTTCTTTTTACATGAAGAACACCAGAATGTCATTTTTTCTGCTCAAAGGTTCAATCAAGTATGCTATTTATATAGGTTAAAGGAAAGAGAAGAAAGGAAGTAAACACTGTGCTTAAAAATAATTAGTATGCTCCTTTTCCCAACATTGTATGGATAAATGTACAACTTAGATCACATAACTGCTACAAACAGTTCACTGTGTAGGCCAAATGCTTTCTAATGCACTAAAATTAAGAAATAATGTGCTTTGAAAATGATTTATGAGTGTGGTTAAACTGCCAGATTTACAAAGAAATAGTTCAGATCTTGGGAAGCCTCAGGAGTCACGTCAAAAATGAATTTGACCGTGATTTAAACTGCTACCTTTCTTACATGACATTTAATATGTGTACTTTGGAGGCCCATATGTCTTTAATAAAATAGCATTAAGTTTTAAATATGATATGAATGCAGTCAGTTTCTAAATTCATAACCTTTTCCACAACTCCAAAATGCTAACCAATAAAGGGAGTCATACATGCAATAAAACACAAACCTTAGAAAATAGCTTTTTATTAAAACAGTTAGACAGTTGGCAGCTGTGTTTTAATGTAATAAATTCTTGAAACCAGTGTGGATACATCAGTCGTTTTTACATTGCAAGCAATTTGGACTAGACAACTAATTAGAACTGAAAACCAAAGGTCATAAAAAAAGAATTTCTACTCTGTCTGGACTATTCTTGTTTGGCAAACTTTTAAAATTTTAACTAGCTAGCTCATTTTAATGGAGATGTTGCATGTAATGTTATTTCATACTACTTGTAAACACGTACACTACATGGTTCTTGAGTTTAGTGAGGATCTAAAAATATTGAAGTGAAAAGTGTTGAAACTGAGTTGAAACAGAGATTGAAACTCGTTCGAATTTAAGGAATCTATGCTGATATATTATGGTTCATAACAAAAGAATGTCAGCATATGGTGAAGTAATGGCCCTGCAGTGACAAAGCAATACTGTGGTTTGTAATGTCATTGCTGGCTCAGCTGCCAATATGCCTGGTGCAATGTTTTTCAGACTATTCTGGGAACCTTCAGGTTCCTTGGAAAATCACCAGAATGTCTGCAGTGAACGGATGAGTCACGATTGCCAGGCATTCCTGATAGATACTTGCCCACATATGACAGATACCCAGAATATGCAACTGCAGGGGGAATGTTAGGTATGTTCTAAGGATAGCCTAAGTCAAACTAGACACAGTGGGAATACCTATATTAGTTTGTCTGCCCCATTCATATATAAAGCAGCAGTTAGGTGGGATCCAATTTTATATTCAAAAGAGCCATGAAGATGTGGGTATGCTGAAACTTCTTCTGTCTGAGCTCCACATGTTCCCTTGCTCCAGATGTGAATGTGCTATGTGTTCTTGTGCTGATGAGACACACAAATCACAGCACTTTATGAATTGAAAATGGTGTTACTTTTGGGTCATATCCAGCTGAAAATACTCCATGCAAGAGGTGATGGCTGGAGAACCTGCATGTGGCCTGTCAAGCACATGGACATCCTTTGAAACCCTTCATATGTTTTCTGAAGGCCAGACAAGCCATGCACAACTTCTGCAACCAACAGAAGACTTTCTGAGGCCTCTGGAAGGCCTTTTAAAAGTACTTCTGGGTTTATGAAAAACCAGAAGTATCTTTGAAAGGCATTTTGGAGACCTCAGAAATGGAGTGCACAGCCTTTCCAGCCCTCAGAAGGCCCCAGACATGAGTGTTTTTGTTGTTGTTGTTGTTGGATCGAGGTGAGTGACAGGGATGACCACACATTCAGTGGTGGGCCCAGGCCGGTTCAGTCCGGATCTGGGGACCTGTTGTTCCCAGCTCCCCGCCACTGGCGATCTGGTAGCTGCGGGGAGGGGGCATAACCAGGTGGACTGGTTCGGCTGCTGGTGTGGCAGTGAAAGCCTCCAGCAGCCTGCTGCCTGCTGGGCATTTTTAAGTTTGCTGCTCCCAGCAGTGAGGTGCCCCACAAGCCCCAGTGCCGGAGCGTCCTTTCCCTGGCTGCTGGGGCTTGTGGGGCGCCTCGCCACTTGGAGCGGCAAATTTAAAAATGCCAGGCAGGCGGCAGGCTGCTGGAGGCTTTCACTGCTGCGCTAGCAGCCAGCCTGAGAGCCCAACCTGACTACTCTGAAGTAAGTGCCATGACAGTCAATGGGACTTACTCCCAGGAAAGAAAGTGTGGCTGGCACTGCAGCCTGAGAGCATCCTTCCTAGCATGACTATTCTGAAGTAAGTGCCATGACAGTCAATGGGACTTACTCTCAGGAAATAAAGTGCGGCTGGCACTGCAGCCTGAGAGCATCCTTCCTAGCATGACTACTCTGAAGTAAGTCCCATGACCGTCAATGGGACTTACTCCCAGGAAGGAAAGTGTGGCTGGCACTGCAGCCTGAGAGCATTACTACTCTGAAGTAAGTCCCATGACCGTCAATGGGACTTACTCCCAGGAAAGAAAGTGTGGCTGCCACTGCAGCCTGAGAGCCCAACCTGACTACTCAGAGGTAAGTCCCATGACAGTCAATTTTAATTTTTTTAATTTTAAAATTTTAAATTTTTCCCTGGCCCCACCGCCTGACCCCACCCCACCCCCTGACCTCACCCCCTGTTCCCCACCTTCCCTGGAAGTGGTCAGGGCCAGGCTGGGCCCACCACTGCACACATTCCTGATTTTTATGCATCCTGGTTCTCATATAGTAGTGGAACCCAATTGGGACAGAAAAAAGTACCTGGTTGTTAAGGAAGCAGTGGAAGAGAATTTTGGTCTTCATGCCCCTTTGCTATTAAAATTAGATCATTACTTCTCATTTTATATGTGAAACAGAGAAGTAGGCATGTGAACAACAAATCTGGCTGCGCATGTTTGACACAAAAGTGGGGACCAATGAAAACGGGGAATAAAAACACAATGCTGTAACCTCAAGTCAAACTTTCAGATATCAACTGAGAACAGTTATTTACAGAATAGTCTATTGAAGTATTAGAAGAAGAGGCTTCACACCATTTGGAAACGAAAAGGAGTGACGGTTCAATGACGTCTAAAATATCCTGGTCTGTTCTAAAAGTGCTCACTGCATGTGAAAGGGTTAGGTGAATAATTATATATTGCCATTCTGAATATATTCTGTTTATCCAGTTTTTTAATGTGTTGTGATCTATCTATCTATCTATCTATCTATCTATCTATCTATCTATCTATCTATCTATCTATCTATCTTTCCATCCATCCATCCATCCATCCATCCATCCATCCATCTATCTATCTACAGTATGTATATACCGCTTTTCAACTAACAAGTTCACAAGGCAGTTTACAAAGAAAATGAAAAAATAATAGCTAATTAATAATCTCATACCTGATCATCTTCATTCTTCTGAGCCTCTTCATTCTTCTGCACTCTGACAATCTGTTGTCATATTATTTTTGTTAGTAAAAGAAAAGAAACTATCTCCAAGAACCACTTCTCGGCATCCTTGAATTTTCGTTGCCCACGGTATGGTGCAATCTTGAGTGAAACATACGAGCAAAAATAAATAAATAAAAACCTTTTTATGTGAAGTGAGGAATAGATAACATTGAACGGGCGCACAAATGGGACCTGCCAACTTTCGGATTAGCAGCTTCCATAGGAGCATCCATGGAAATCTCCTGCTCATGGTCAGGAAATGGTTGCTCGTAACAGAACTATTCCAGCAGGTTTTGAACATACCTCAATAAAAAAGTTGTATTCAAAAGACTTTCTATCGAAATGATACTTTAACACTGAATCTTTGTGGTTCTAGAAGCTTAAGTAAAAACCTACCTTGTGAAATTGCCCAGTGTATTTCAAAAGCTCAGCTTTGTCTTTCAGAATTATGGGTCCCCTAGAGCATCCAGAAAATTATTAACAGCATGTAATCCAGCTCAGTGTGAATGTGTCTTTAGTCTGTTAGCCAAATCTTTACATAATACAAATCATTCTACCTATAAAAGCACAAATATGTTATTGTTCTCAACAGGCAATTTAATGCAACTATAGGGAGGAGAATAAGAGAAAAGAAGATTACAAGCTAGCTGATCGTGTTTTTATTTCTCTCTTAAATCTCTCTACATTTCTCTGTGGTTATACTTGTTTAAAGATTGTATGCAACTGTGCTGTCTACATGATTTGGAAAGCAAATCAGCCTAAATATGAAGTTTCAATGGGTACACTTTTTAAAGGATTTGATACATTTATTACAAATATACATTTTTCCTAGAGCAAAGCTGAACCTATAATTTTTGTTTCTTGTAAGAAAAAAAAATTTGTAGATTTAAAATTTTGCTCATTTATACTTGCCTATCCTGTTGTGCTATTCTATTCACAAAAGAGCTATTAAAGTTAATTATTCTCTGGGCCTTTTTTCTGTCAAAGGAGAATATTGAAGTTAACAAAAAAGATGTATTTATTAGTTAGGAAAAAAACCCATCATTCTGTTGGAATAATACTTAGTTGCCTTTTGCAAATGAAGCTTCCTGACACATTGACAGGTCAGAAATCGGGTGGGATGAGTGCTAAACAAAATGAACCTTTGAATTTAACAAATAATTCTGATGAGCACGAAGTAGGTGTTTAAAAAACTAATCTTTTGGATACCCAGCATAGAGAAACTGTTCTCTTCTTGCTGTAATTTTCTGCCATTTTGTTTTCTTTGCGTAAGTTTGGTTACATGGTTTAGGATCAGAAAGTTATTTTTCTTGAAATGGAAGAAAGTCTTTAAGGAGGTTGGTATCGGCTAGGAAGATTCTGTGGAGAATTTTGAAAAAGCTCTAGTAAAATAAAATAAAAAGCTGATAAAATTATTTGTTTGTTTGTTTGTTTATAAATGAGAAATTTATGCCCTGCCTTTCCCATACCAAAACAAATCCCCCAACTGACTTTTAAAAATCAAAGTAATAAGTAAATACTGCTAGTTTGGCAGGAACTTGGTAAGGGATAGGAACACACTCTGTCTTGTATTCCCGGGTTTCAAATCCCAGCCTGCTGGTTGCCAGGCATGGCATCTGAGCCACTTCAGCTCTGAGTAGTTAGTTAGACCTTAACTAATCCAGGTACAGCAAGACAGTGAGCTCCCGTCCCTTACCAACCTAGCAGTTCAAAAGCATGGCAGTGCAAGTAGATAAATATAAACTGACTGTGTGAGACTGTGTAACAGGTTATGATGTTCAGAGATGTGCTTTCCTAAAGGCCAGTGGAACCAATTTCAGGTGCTTTTGAACTGCTAGGTGTTTGCAGGAGCTGGGACGAGTGACAGGAGCTCCCTCTGCCATGCAGCCCTCAGGTCAAAAACTGCCAACCTGCTGAACTTCAGGTCAACAAGCACAGAGCCACTGCAGGTACCACTAGGGAACCCTATAAGCCTCGCACTCACCAATGGGACTCCTCAGATCTGTGCCAATGTTTAGCTGGTGCAAGTCTGATGAGATGAAGAGAGCAGGGAGCTTAAAAACAGGGGATCCGATCTATCATGTACCATCGCTGCTGGATGTACCCCCTCCTGATGCTTCCCATTCCTGTTGCTCTCTCTACCTACCCATTTTTGCTCCAGCCATCCCTCCCTCCCTCTACCCACTTGGTCCAGTGGGCACAGCAAGATCTGTCAGCAGAACTGTAGCGCTGCCATCTCCTGTGCTATGAGGGGGGGAAAACACCTCAGAAATACTTGTTAGAGCTGGTTTAAATAGTAAAATACTCTTTTATTTTATTCTATGCATGAGCATGAACTACACCATAACCTTGAGATTGTATGGTTTACTTGGTTTGGTCCCTTGAGTTAAAACTGAAGCTCATTTCTTTTCAAGCTCATTTCTTTTCAATAATAAACCCCAGCAGCTGAATGTGGTTTGAGGTCTTGGAGCTGTCCGATAAAGAGCCAATGGGTCTCTTGTCCTTTGGAACCAGGCTAACCATTTTTTCCTCCAGAATTTGTGTGTAATCAGTTTTGTGACCAAAAAGGCATTATAGAGGACTTGTTCCAGACTAGGGGCAAAATCCATAGCGGTTACGGGTTCACGCAGTTACATCACCCTCTAGTGTTATCTTATGGAAAGTCATCTTAACTGCTCCAGAGCAAAGGGCTTAATTTCGCTTTAGGATATAGGCCTAGATCTGAAAAGGCAATGGTCAGTGCAGTTTAGTGTGATACAGGACCCAGTTATTCTTCCTACATTAAAATTTCTACATTTACAATATGGTCATCTCTTGTTTCAGGTACTCTTTAGTTGTACAAATTGACTCTTTAGTCAGCACAAATACATGGGCTGGGCAAGAAAAACCACATCTTAGTGCAGGTGATTCCGTCTTCCATACAGATTGCCTGAGAATGAGGATAAGATCAGTCTCAGATCCTACCTGTCTTCTGTATTTTTTAGAGAAAGTTGGGATCTTCCCTAAACGTAGTGTTAGGTTAGAAGCAGGTTAGGTTTTTAGCATTTGCTTTTGTTACAGGCACCTTGTCACATTTGCGTGGCTTCCATTATCATGGTGCGCTTTTCAGGGGAAATTGAGTGGCACATTATCTAGTAGTGTGACTTGCTTTCTAGATACGCGAGACATCAGTTAAGGTTCCTTCTGTCTACTCCTCCCATCTTATTATAAATATGTATATAATGTCGAGAAGGAGGGATAAAGCCCCTGAAAGGCACAGAGTGATTAATGCTCATAAAGCATATTGAACCAGATTAAAATTTACTTTGTTTAATGACAACGTGTAGAGACCATATCATCAGATATTGCAAAGACCCATAAAAGGGCCTATTATGTCTGTCAATCTGAACTTGCCTTAGAATCCATGGAGTAGTTGATAATATCCTATTTCTGCCAGATTTCGCATTTTTGCATGGTAATATTGAAATTTTTCCCTTGTGTACACTATCCAGTTGAACTTGCCATGAACATTTTTATTCACTTCCCTAGAATCATAAACTAATTCCAAAAACTGAATAAAACATGATTCCCATTTTCTTTTTCTTACAGTATGAAATGGCGGAGGTGGTAGTGGAGTGGGCAGGGATACTGGCAAAATGCACTACTTGTGAATGTCACTCAAGGTGGCTGGTTTTAGAGGTGCAGTCTTCATGCGCAAAAAATTCCCACATGTTTACAATACTGGGGTGACCTAGCTTCCCACACTAAGTGACTCTAATCCTGGTGGCACCCCTGTGTGCAGATAATTTACAAATGCAGTGGAGGTGGAGAGTAAGATTGTACCTGCTGGTTTAACTTGTATATCTCTGTACTTGTATATCTAATATATATCTAATTACTTGTATATCTAATATGTATAGGTGCTGTGCTTGTGATTTGCAATTACAGATTGAAAGTATAAAACCTAAAAGTAAAGGTGTCCCCCACAGGTTGTACTGCTAGTTGTGACAAACTGTAGGGTACATTGCTCATCCCCATTGCTAAGCCAAAGAACCAGTGTTGTCCAAAGATGCTTCTGTGGTCAGGTGGCCAGTATGACTATATACTTAGGCACATGGAACACTTTTCCACTGAGGTGCTACCTTGCATTGACATGCTTTTGAACTTCTAGGTTGGCAGGAGCTGGGCAAGGGACATGAACTTTATAGCACCCAGGTCTCGAACCCCAGACAGCTGGTTGACAGACACAGCATCTTACCCACTGAGATGCTACATAAATCCTAAGCAGGTACATACCTAATCAAGACATTTCCTTTACACCTGTGTGCAAGGAATGTTCATTGTGGAGGAAAAGGCAATGTCTGTGTCTGACTCTATTTTTCTACTCATGTTCTTAAGGTACATTTAAAGAATCATCTGGAAGATACAATTTTTTGAGCTGTGTAGTTGGACATAATGCAATCTTCTTTCAAATGTCTGGCAAAAACAATTCAGTGAAATTTGCTGAATGTGTGCTAGACATGCCTATCGCCTAACTCAGCTGCAAAATAATGCGTCTTCCAATATGTCTCATTTTTTTGTCAGATAAAGCAGCAAACTGACAGAATTTTAATTTTGGTGATTGGTTCGATCACTCATGTTTACCCTTTCTTTTTTGTGTGGGAAAAATGAGATACATGGCTCCAGGCCTAAAGAAGTGGTTTCCAAACATTTTCATCTGGCCGTTCCCTTGAGTTACTGGACCATTGGCCATGGCTCCCCATAAGGGTTACAGTCCTATGTATAGTATTGGGTAGTTGGTTTTTGAGTGGTTTCTGTGGCTCCCTGGAGAGTCACAGCTCACAGTTTGAAAGCCGCTGGCCTAGGGAATCCTGCTCTTACAAAAATTATCGTTTTTTGTTTGTGTTTTTTTTTAACAAAAGTACAAAAATAAATGATACACTTAAAGTGTCATTCTCAAGGGGCTCTTGTTTTTTTCATCTTTTTTATCTTCCTCTTGCATGGAACACGTTTACACATTTTTAAAAAAATGATCTTTTAGAAGCCAAACTAAGCACGATGGACAGAGTCATGTTTATTTGCTGCTTGGGTATCAGCCTATCCTCCATATCAATCTAACCCAGGCCTTTGTGCTTCGCATGCAGGGTATGCAGTGTCGAACACGATACCATAGTCTTTCAAGACTGACAGAGGCCTGCCTGCATTTGCTTCATAATTTTGTAGTTTGTAAGTGGAAGGGTGTGATTTAAAATTCACACAGAATGTGCTGCCGAAGGTAATGGGATCCTTTTCCTCCTCCTTTATTAAGTTCCTATAGCCTATGACACATTGTTCTCCCAAGCCAGCTCATATGTCAGATACAGATTAGTGGACAGTCAAGTTCAACCAACTAATCACAGACCAAGGAAGTAAGAGGGTATTACCAATGGTGTTTTTAAAAACATACACAACATGTGTGTTTTCCAAAACCCGTGTCATGTTCATTTAAAAAAAACACACACACACAAACCTCAGGACATGAGGCTATGATTACATGACACAAAATATGGTGTTTCAGAAGGATTTAGAGCTGTGAAGCTCTTATTGAATTTTGGAGGTGTGGAAACTCCACTTGAATTTAAGGAGTAGCCAGGTCTTCATTCAAATTTGAACATCAAGCTCTGTAGATCTGTCAGTCTTGGGTGCGTGCAGGGGAAGTGATTGAATTGTTCATGAATAGTGTGGCCTTCCTGACTTGTACATCTGTGGCCACTTGCCATCAGTACCGTTCAGTACCAGTCATCAGTACCACCATGTCTCTTTTCTGGCCCTTGCTCTCCAGTCAGGCACTTAGAGCACAGTCCTAACCATGTCTACTCAAAGGTGTGCTTCCTCCCAGGAATGTTTCTTTAGGATTGCAGCATTAGTTCCAAATATGTGTGTTAAATCTTATCTCCATGTGCCCTGAAGAAAACAGAAATAGAGAATAAAAATCTAACAAGTATGCGTGTTTAATAGTTTCCCATGTATCTTGAATAAAATAAAAATAAAGAAGATAAAATATTAAATAATGAGGGTAAATCTTCCTCCCCTACATCCCTACTGCCTTGCGTTGTATTTGGACTACGCAGATACCACTTCTTGTTTGCCTTAGTAAACTTACCAGAAGGTCGGAAACTGCATTTTAAAAATTTAAAACCCCTGCCCTCTATACTGCGAAATATACTCTTCCATAATGGTATCTGAAACATTAGAAACAGTTTGTGAAATCCTGCCATTGTGCTGGGGGTTGGATGTTGTGTTAGTTGATGCTTTCCAACTGTATGATTTCATGACAGCTGCAGTTAGCTGCCATATGCCAGACTTGACTATTCTCGGGATAAGAAACCACATTAAGATAACTTTTGACTTTAAATAGGATAGAAAAAAGAGTGAGAGAAAATACAGTGTCATTTGAATCATCACAATGCACCCAGTTTGTCCAACTACATATAGTATTTACCGACTGTATTTTTTATTGTCATTCTTTTAGTGTAAAGCTATTGCTTGGAATTTAAAGAATTTCCATCAAACATACCACTTTACTTGGCATCCATCAGTCTTGAAAGACTATGGTATCATGCTTGACTCTGTATGCGAAGCACAAAGGCCTGGGTAGATTGATATGGAGGATAGGCTGTTACCCAAGCAGCAAATCCCCCCTCTCCATGCTACTGAAATAGTCCAATGGAACGGCAGAGCCAAAAGGATTGGTTCCAGCTGTGTCGCAGAGCTGGGCTAAGGACAGGAGCTCACACTGTCTTGTGGGGCCGACCTGGGTCTCGAACCCTGGCCTGCTGGTTTACAGGCACAGTGTCTTAACCACTTGTGCCACTTAACCACTTGTGGGTGGCTACAGCCCACTCCATCAAACAGACCATGGGATTTTATGCAAGTTAAGCTGCAATCCTAATCTCCGGTTATGCTGACCTATGCCTCAGCATAAGTCCTGTGCTGACAAGTCCAGTGCTGTAAGACACTTTTGTGCCACTCCTAGGAGAGGGTTAGGCCAGACATGTGCTTGCCGCCATACATCACCACAGGAACAGGAAGTCTGATGAGTTGTGCCGGCCTAGGTTAGGATTGCACCCTTAGTCGAAAAATCTGTTGGTATATCTAACAGAATATTTGTAAAGTACCAACCCAACATCAACCCAAAATGAAAAATATGAAAAAATGTGGTTCATCTTGAATTTCATATGCTGGTTTGTGTTCTGAGGAGAATTATAAGTGTCAGACATATTTTTCAAGTGTCTTAATTATCTTGAAAGCAACTTCAAAATATAGAAGAAAAAGTCACTGTCTTCACAGATAGAAGGCAGATGAGCAGTCAGTTATACAATAAATTATTATGTCTTTACATCCAGACATTAATCCTGTAGAGAGTGCCATGGCTTAAAGATTTTTGGGGAGGCAGATCATTTCATGGCACAGATTATCTTGATAAGTCAAGACTGCTTGAGACTGGGAGGCAGGGGCAACACTAGGGTTTGTGTCACCCGGTGCGGGAGGCCAGCACATCACCCCCATGCAAACCACGCCCACCACCCAGGTTATGTGCCATTGCTCCACCTTCATTTGTTTTGGGCCACACATTTTAATAGAATAAATATATTTCAAAGTGGTTTGTTCCATTACATTCTGCTGTAAATTACGCTTTCAATGGTATGTAACATGATAGGATTATTCCTAAAAACAATGATTTTTAGCCATTTTGGTCACTAGTGGTGTCAGCCCCTCAAGGGCACCACCTAACAACTTATTGCAAGGTGTCAAACCTTCTAGCGTAGGACCCACTTTGTAGAAGGAAAATCTGTCCAGGATGCACCAGAAGTGATGTCATACACTTATACAGGGTGTGTGTGCTTGTGTGCATGTATGTTCATGTTTGTGACTACATGGTGTATGTGTGTTTGTGTTTATGTGTGTGTGCTGTGAGTGAATGCTGTGTGTATGTCTGTGAATGAGTGCATGGTGTGTGTGTTTATGTGTGTGAGTGCATGGTGTTTGTGTTGTGGGTGAGTGATGGAAGGTGTATGGTTATGTGTATATGTGAGAGTGCATGTGGGGATTTAGGACAGTGGGGGGTTAAGTGAGGGATGGAGGTTGGGGACAGTGGAGGAGGGAGAGAGACTGCGGTCTTAGGAGAGCAGGGTGACCATATGTCCTGTTTTTCTAGAACATATCTTTTTTCACGTTGTCTCCTGTTTTGGGGGTAGCAAGTTTGAAAGGGGGTCCTGGACCGAAATGGCTGAAGAACACTTCCATGAAGAATGGCTGTGTCTTCTGAAATAGCCCAGTAACTATGGGACAAACCCCAAATTTTGGAAATGATATTTACTGCCGTGTGACTCAGATTTTTCCTGGGAGTAAGCCCTATTGACATCAATAGGATTTACTTCTCAGTAGACATGCATAGGATTGGGTATAGCTGGTATTGGTCTTCAGCTATGGCAAGATATACAGTAGAAAAGGAATACTGTGACTTTATTAAGGATGCTTGTCTTGTATAGTTGCTTAGGTAAATGTGTCTCCCAAAACTTAACCTAGGGAATGGTACACATTGACTCTAGGGATGGTGCACATTTCCATTTCTTAATCCACAGAGCCAGCGTTGTCCAAAGGTGTCTCTGGTCATGTGGCCTGCATGATAAACATCAAACCCTGTTCCCTTCCCTTCAAGATAGTAAACTATATCTACTTGCATTTACATGTTTTCAAACTGCTAGTTTGGAAAAGCTGGGCAAGGGACAGGCGTTCACTCCATCTTGTAGCAGCTGGGTCTCAAACCCTGGCCTGCTGGTTGACAGACATGCTGTCTTAACCACTGAGCCATTACAGTTGATTAGTTGCTGCTTTTTCTAACATTAATCTTAATTCTTGGTTTTTTACAGAGCATGTTTTGTGAACAAATTTCAGTGGATATTTTCCAATTAGTTAAATCCTGTTTGTTAGCATAAACATTTCTGGCATTATTTCTGGAAGGAGGAGTTATGAGTTTCACACTGAAGACTCTTAAACTTAAACCATAATTCTCAAATATTGTAGTCAGAAGAGACTAGCAGCTTATATTTTACTACTGTGTTTGTCCTATTAATAGGAAAAGGTTGCAGAAGCCCTTTTATGTTTTATGACTCACCTCAACGTTAACAAGAGGTCACACGGCAAGGCCGCTGTCTGCAGATCACCTGAATTTGAAGAGCTGACTCTTGTTTTTCCTATAAATCATATTGAATAGCCTATTATGAACACCTTGTAAAAATCAAAGGGCTTTATGATTGCTCATAGCTACTGCCGTAGTGAGTTACTAGCTAATTCAGAACAAAATGTGTTGCTCTATCTGCATAAATAACACTATAATACCACACTGTGCACTTGAGAGGAAGTAGTGCTGATAGTTCAACTTTTCCTCATGAGTTCAGTTAAGCAAGACAGAGACAAATGGTAGACATCTGGTTTGACCTTGTGACTCAGTGGTGTGAATTGGAAATCCCTCTAACATACAACTTCCCTTCACATTTTACCAACCCTGTCATATGGCATAAACTAGGGGTGTTCAGATCTACTTCCCATCTTAGCAGGCCTCCATCAGTCTTGGAAGACTATGGTATTGTGCTTGGCGCTGCATACGCTGCATGTGAAGCACGAAAGCCTGGGTTGGATTGTTATGGAGGATATGCTGTTCCCCAAGCAGCAAATCCCCCCTCTCCACACCACTGAATTAGTCCAATGGAAAGGCAGAGCCAATACGATTGGATCCAGCTGGCGTCGCAGAGCTGGGCTAAGGACAGGAGCTCACCCTGTTTTGTGGGGCCGACCCGGGTCTCGAACCCTGGCCTGCTGGTTAACAGGCACAGTGTCTTAACCGCCTGCGCCACCCACAGCCCATCTATAATATGGAAATAATACAAATTTGGATTACACTTGATGCCAGCTGCCCCAATCATTTTGTGATTTGTTTGTTTGAAAACTACTATTCTTCTTTGGAAAGCCATTTATTTTTATTAAAATAATTAAATGATACACTAATAACAGCTGTTCAGAAACTGATGAGAATGAAACTGTGGGGTTGACACTGATGTTGGCTAACTTGGATTGCAACCATGTCTTAGGCTGCAATCCTAACTTAGGGCAAAATCCAGAATAATTACGGGTTATTGCTCTTGCTCTGTTGTAAGAACAATTTACTCGGGATTGCAATATGAATTTCCCATAGGTTTTCACTAGGTGGTGCAGTAACTACAGGTGCACGTAAAGTCTCTTACGTGCTCCCGTAGTTACTCTGGATTTGGAGGTTCAGCTGGCCTAACTTATTAGTCTTCCTGTTCCTGTGGCATTGTAGGGAGGCAAGTGCATGTTTGTGCACTGGTGTAACCTTCTCCCAGGAGTGGTGCACAAGTGTCTTATGATCTGGTCTTCTCCACATTTTGTAAATTATTGATCATGTGTAACATACGTGTGAGAAATTTTACAATGGCAGGGAATAGCAGGGAACACTGAAATGGACTGTGGCCTTGCAAACCACTTTCATTGTTCAATTTTCATAGATTTTTGTAATTTCATTCTCATCAGTTTCTGAACAGCTGTTACCACAACATCTATCTTATTTGTAGACAGACAGTGGCCTCTGGGAATACCTGCAAATCCTTCCGGAGACCCTTTAAAAAGTTAAATTTTATGTCCATATTTTAAGATAATTGAAGACCTCAGATTCTGTCTCAGGAGGGAAACCATAAAGCTACTTTCCCAATTAAAATTCAACTGCAATTGTAGCAGTTGGCCGCCAAATAAGCCCAATGCCATCCAACCTTAGAGATTATTCTCAGTGGTCGTGACTTGGCAGAAATTTGATTATTGCATTTCCTTCTGAAGGTTCTTCGGGTTCATACAGGCCAGAGTGTGAATTTTCACAACAAATTTAGTAAACCCATAGTTAAGCTTTTGACATGATTTCAATTACCAAATCTCTAGATCCCAAATTTTAATACTTGGCCAGAAAAGTAATTTGGATCTGAAATAATTTTGTTAACCTCTCTGCCCCAAGGAATTAGCAGAATATAAACACAGAAGATGTGTTATTTATATGTTATTTATATATAAGAATGTGTTATTTATACTTATGCAACTCTCCGGAAAGACTTTGCAAATCCAAATTCACTTTGAAGAATGAAATATAAAAGTGCATTCTCCTAGTTAAGAATTTCCAGTTTCAGAGTAAGGTGCAAATAAAGTCCCTATTCAGGAAAGAATAATTATGTATTTTGCAACCAGAGAAATGGGTGTTGAAATGTGTCCACAAGACATGTGAGTTGATCTACAAATTTAATTCATAGTAAATATATATGCATGGGTTCCATTTAAAAAATGGATTTTTATTAGCACCCATATAAACATTCCACTTCATGACAGCAAAAATAATCATTCCATAGGTATGAAAAAACCATAGCATACCTTCCAGTCTTTTACTGCTTAATTCCTAAGGGTTAGAGGAAAAGGATTATAATAAAAGACAAAAGGTGCAATCCTAACCAATTTAGGCTGGTAGTATTTACCAGAGTCTGCATCAGACTCCCGGGGTGCAGGTACGTGGTGGTGCCTGGTGGTGCCCATCCTGGAGGATGCTTGATGCCCACTGGTGCCCACTGGTGCCTGCTTCCTGGTGGTGCTCACTGGTGCCCAGTCGGGATGCCTAATGGTGCCCATTGGTACCTATTGCCCACTGGTGCCTGGTGGTGCCAGCTGCCTGGTGGTGTCCAGTAGGGATGCCTGGTACCTGCTGCTCACTGGTGCCTGGTGGTGCCAGCTGCCTGGTGGTGGCCACGTGCCTGCTGCCTAGTGGTTCCCACTGGTACCTGCTGCCCAATGGTGCCCAGTAGGAATGCCTAGTGCCTGCTGCTGCCCAGCACTGCCCCCTGATTCTCTCTGGTATCTGGTGTCCAGCGGTGCCCACTGTCACACACCCACCACCTAGTGCCTGTGTCTTGTGCCTGGTATTGTCTGCTGTTGCCCAGCCATGGCTGGGGTCCACAAATATTCTTGAAATTTTACTCCTGCAATAATGGATAGGACTGCACCCTATCACATCTGCTTTAGGGGACAATCTAGAGTAACTACAGGAGCCCGTAAGAGACATTACATGTGCCCGTAGTTAGTGCACCACCTAAAGAAAACCTATGGGAAATTCGTATTGCAATCCAGAGTAACTTGTTCTTATTCTGGAGCAAGGACTCCACGTAGTTACTCTGGATTTCACCCTTAGTGGGAAGTAGGTGAATGATTCACTACTTAGTGGGAAGTAGGTGGAAAGTAGGTGAGTAGTTGAGAAATTTATGATCCCCAGTTTGAGTACCACTGCCATGGGTAGCCACCCTGCTCACCCTGCTTGTCTCTTGCCATGTCAAAATGCAATGCCAATGTGTATGTGAGAAATCAGTTTGCCTGCAAACTTTAATAAATATATCTTCACTTCTGTATAAACAACCTTTCCGCTACATTACCAGCACCTTCCATTTATTTTCAGTAAGATGTGCCTTGTATAATCTACTTTTATTTTGCATGGTTCCTCTTTTGGGCTCTTGCCACTTAAAATAAATGTTCTATTAATGAATCTTGTATGAATGTAATATATCTCAAGGGAATTCTCTCTTGTGAGTCCTCCTGAAGGTTTCTTCCAAAAGTTATTTCTGAGAATGTCGTGATTTCTGGGGATGACCAAAGGTGTACTTTGGTCCCAAGTATACCCAAATATCTTTGGCATTACAATTTGCTCTGTACCTTCAATCTTGAAGTATTGTGGCATTACCTGAGATGACGGTATATGTGCTTTACAATAGTAGTTTCCAAACTTATGCCAGGTATAATTTGTGTTTCACCTTCATCAATTCAGGTTCACAATTCAGGCTTTCTAAATAGGGTCCTCATACCGAGAGGAGACCTTAAGAGTTGCATTCAACACGAGTTGTGATCGTGTGTGTGAACTGTGTGTGGGACCCAAGGGTCCCTGATCATGTGTACACACATTATGTTAAGCATGCCTAGGACAGGAGGAAAGACAGAAGATGCAGTCATGCTTACTAACCCTGTTATGTGCATGCATTGAGATGTGTGAAGAGGACTTACGAAAAAAATATGATGAGCATCTCTTAAAGGGAAAAGGCTCTTTTGAGATTAGTTCTGGCAGTCAAATACTGGATAATAATACGCGTAGCTAGCTAGCATTTATATAAATACTTTTAACCAAATTGCAACAGATAGATGTAATATGTACAACCTTTCTGTAAGGCAGAACAATATTATCATCTTTGATTATATCACACAAAAAACCAGCCAACCAACCATGAAGGCTGCAATCTGAAATACACTTTCCTGGGAGTAGGCCCATTAAATACAATAGGACTTAATTCGGAGTAGACATGCTTAGGATTGCACTGGAAGTGTACTGTTGGAAACAGCATCTCTGAATTATAAAAGAAACATTAAGAATTTAACACAAACAATTTTTGTTGCACCCTGTAATCCGCCACTACCCTGTCCTTAAATTTCTGCATAGAGTTTCAGTGTGTAAGATTCTCACCCAAGTTATTTTAACTTTTCCAATTTAGGTGTTTAATGTCTGTTCTGGAAAGCTGTGTTATTGTTTTGGCCCCAAATTGTTGACATTAACACAAGGCCAATTTACCAAAGTTTGAAGTGTTTGCTCAACTGCATATAATTTATACCAAAAACTTGACTTTCAAATGAACTTCCCTGCTCCCTCAACTCTTTTCGGTTTGCAGTTCTGGATTCATGTGATCACACCCCAAAAAAGCTCATTACTGCTTTAAATCGCCTCCTTGAAGAGGCTTCCAATCAACTAGATAATGAGTGTAATTTCAAAGCTTTAGTTAAGACTTCCTAACAGGTTATATCCATCAAAAACTGATTTGACTTTCATGCCAGATGTAACACTTTGTCTGGGAAATAGCAATCTTCAAATTAACGCCAGGGAAAAGCAATTCTGCGATGCCACTATTCCCCTGTTAAGTTTATTTTAGAAGGCTTAATAAATGGAATTTAAATCAGGATGGCATCATTCCTATGCTGCATTGATTGATTGTAAAAATAACTCTAATAAATCCTTACCATACCTTGTAAGCTGAAACAGTCATTATGACAGACTGCAATCATATTTCGAGTCCCAAATACAGTGGATTATTAATTATTTTAAAGGAGGGAAAAGCCAGAGCTGTCTAATAATTTTAAAACTACTTTCCAGTGGGTACAAATGCCTGCTCTTCCTACTTTATTCCTTCTTCCTAATAAGATCTACATTGCCATATGATGTCAAGAATTGGTGCCCGCATACTGAATTATCCAAAACACTATGTAAGCATCTCTTAAATGTATATAGCTTGATATGAACAGGGGTATGCTGTTCTGTGGTTGGAATCACCTGCAATATCAGAATGCCTGCAAACTATTTTTGAAGAGGCTTCAAAGAAACATCACTTTCCACAGTATTAATTTGGTTAAATTTGCTTCTATTTGGCCTTTTCAAGTTTTTAAAGCAACAGAAAAGCCTATTATTGCAGGCTTAGTTCTCACATTTGTCTGGGATGTACAGTTTGATGCTCCAGGTGGGGCTCCACATACTGGAAAGATTCTCAGTATGTAAATAGAAAACCAGGTGTCAGGAGAATTTTAGCCCAGCCTTCTTCCTGAAGTTTATTGGGGGTGAGGGTATTTTATAAATACCCCCTGTCAGTTTTCAGAATTAGCATGAATAAGTAGTGAGTGTGGGATGTGTGTGTAAACTACAAACAGCAGTCTCTCTTTCATGCATCCTTAAGATTTTTTGTTGTCCCATAGTAGCAGTATGCCCCATAGTAGCTTTAGATGCCCCATAGTAGCAGTATGAGCCCAGGGAACTGCTATTAAATTTGCTGAGCATTGCTTAGCTCATCGCCCCCCACCACCACCATCATATGCAGATCTTTGAGGATGCTACAGAGACCTCACATATACACCAGAAAAAAAATTTGTGACTGATTTACATAGTTTAATGCCCCAACAAAATCTTCATATACTGATTACTATCTTCTTCTTCTTCTATATGTATAAAACTGAAGAGACACTGACTGACTCACTCACTCACTCACTCATCAATGCCCAGCCAAAACCACTGGACCTAGAAGTATGAAATTTGGGGATGGTATTCCTTTTGACATGTAGGCACCTACTAAGAACTAGTTTTTGGAAATTAAAATTGGAAGGGGGTGAAAAGGGGCACAGTGTATTTTTGTCCCTGTACTTAACATTGAAGAATCCCTGACTCATCAACACTCAGCCCCAACCCCAGACCTAGAAGCATGAATTTCAGGGAGCATATTCCTTCTGTGACATAAGCATCCACTAAGAACCAACGTTTAGAAATCTAACCTCTAAGGGGTTGAAAAGTAGTGCAACATGTTTTTGTCCTATATCAACATTGAAGTCTGACTAATCAACACCCAGGCCCAATCCCTGAACTTGGAAGCATGAAACTTGGGGAGCATATTCTTTCTGTGAATACTACTGATTTGGTCTATTCTGTTTGACCAATTTTTTTTTCTAAGCACGCAACAAGTGGCTTGGAGAGAAGAAAAAGCCATTGAGCATCATTACTTTTATAGTCGAGTTGCCTTTCTATTAGTTAACGGTGAGAATGACGCTCCCTTCCACATAACTCCTATGAAGGAAAGAGATCACGCATCTATATATTCTTTTAACTGAGCATTTATCTTTGAATGGGAATGAAATCTGTGCATTTCTCATTCTAGAATCAACCCCACAAAATTTGTCTTTACCAAAATAATCTTAGATGGACTCCGTTAAGAATTGGCTGATAAGATTTTTAGGCCAGCTGGTCAGAGTTTTGTCACAGGAAATCCATAATCATCATTTTCTCCTTTCCCAAAGCACTTAAAGGTGAACAGATGTCAAAGTTGCAATCACACCCTTCATGCTTTAACAGATAAAGTGTATCTTAAACTGCATAGTTTTGAATAAAGAAGACATTTATGACTTGAATCTTTCCCACCACCATCACCATTATCCAGGCTAGATGTGGGGGCACAAATTTAGCATAGCTGTCTCAATTATCTTTTGCTGTACAAAACCTTACTGCCCACCCTTGTGTTTTAGTAGCGTTGTGGGTTTTTCTGAGGCTCTCCAATTCCTAGGATTTTGTAGCAGTTCATAATACAGAGCAAACAGACACATTCCACAGTGTTCTATATCACGACTGAGCATACCAAAGAGCACAGATCTCTGCTGAGTGATTGTGAAATAAACATACACTATAATGCCTTTATCAAGGAGTGATTCAGTACATTGGTAATAGCAATCTCAAAGTGCAATCTTAATTCTCATTTAGGTTAGTGCATGTCACTTGTACCAACCTAAGGATGTCATAAAAATGGCATAAGCCACTTCTATGCCACCCTTCCACAATTAGGCTGAGGCTTGTCAGGCCTGACCTAGCAGCTGTGCTCCATGACTCTTGGGGACAGCATGAAGGGAGACCCGTTCTGGCCATTCCAAACTAGCACAGGGTCTGGGGAGGGAAGGGAGGAGATTGGAGGGGTTACTCTAGGGTGAGTGAAGACAGGTAGAGTATAGCCACCTCCTGGGCAGCTGTCTGCTCAGACCATCTCCACAAACGGCCTAAGGGCGCAATCCAGAGTAACTACGGGGAGTCCTTGCTCCGGTGTAAGAAGAATTTACTCTGGATTGCAATATGAATTTCCCATAGGTTTTCACTAGGTGGTGCAGTAACTACGGGTACACATAATGTCTCTTGCGTGCTCCCATAATTACTCTGGATTGTAGGGTAAGTCTGAGTAGACCTATTCGAGCTGCTGATACTACCTTCTGTGGTATTCTAACAGGAGATAAGGAAGTGGTGGTGTCAATAACCTTACAAGATTGTGGTAAAATTACAAGCTGCTGTTCTGCATGGTGGAGAACATTCTTTAAACATTGAGTATTGTTAATTCCATTTTTCCACAACTATGCATGATGTGTGTGTGTGAGAGAGAGGAGAGGTTCGCTTGCCTGGTTACCCGCTGAGCTTCATGCCTGAGCATGGTCTTGGATGGAGTCCAAATCCACCATTCGTACCATAACATCTCCCCTTGCAGAGCTTTGATCAAAGACCACTAGGCCCATCTTTCACTGGCTTGCATTTGGGAAGTTCAGGTCTCTCTTAAGTCTCAACTGCAGAATGCTGGCTTTTGAAGATTAAGTTACTTAATGCTTTGCCATGCTTTTTATCTTGGTGGGTGCTGTTGACAGGAGACAGCTATTTTCTTCTCTAGTTTGCTCTTTCCTCTGTCTGCGTGTACAACTGCATCAGTGGAGGTATCCGTGTTTGAAAAAGGATTATATTAGTCCAAACCTTTCTCAAATGATTTGCCCCTTTCCCTTACTTTTTGACATGAGCCCAAGCAACTCACTTAATCTTTGCAGTTCACAAGAGAGGCATTAGTGCCAGAAAGCTTAACTTGGCAAGGCAGCCAAAATGAGAGACAGGACATGGGGAGGGAAGACCAAAAAGGGGACACGTCTGATGGAAGCATGTGTTCTTGAACCGAGTGGGCAATCTCTTCCTACTCTTCCCATTCTAAAAACCCTCTGTTCTATGGCTGGGGTGGAAGGGAAGCCTTACGACCCAAGTAAAAAGCCTTGGTGCCAATAATATTTAATACGTGTTGCCATGTTTGTTTTTTCCTCTTCCGCAATTACGCATCAATCAAGAGCTTAATCTTATTAAAAATTTGAAGGCCAGTGCAGTCTCGAGGTATCAGAACATTCTATTATCTTGCGGAGACCTCCATGGTTGCCCACCACCACCACAGGATGCAGCACATGTCCCATTGGCACAGCACTGGAAAATTACCTAGAATATGAAAATTGCCTAGAAAATTGCCAAGAGCAGGAGGATCCCAGGTGCACTGAGCTAGATCTTCCTCTGCCTTGGAACTTGGAAGTTTGTTTCAGTATTATGGATATTTGCTATTGATATAACTATATGATCAGTGAATTTCTTTAACCAGAACTCCTGTTGATATAAGAATAGGAAGGGAGAATTTGTGGGAAAACACCCTAGAAATTACCAGCCAAAACTACTACCAAGTTGCTCTGTCTGCTATGATGACAGATTCTTTTTTTAGGTTCCTCTGCATATTTCAAGCTTCCACAAAGTATCTTTTTTTTGGATCACTGGCTATGCACCTATACTACATTAAAGGATGCTAATTCACTCTTGTCTTTGGTTGTGTTCCTGTATCAAATACTGGATCCATCCTTTTACCTTTGTCCTTTTTGGAACCCTCGATTGGTTCCACATGATCATTAAACTGCCTTGAGAACAGTTGTTGCTCATAGGGGATCATGGTGTATAAGAGGCTGTGTTCCTGAAGAAGCCAATCAAATGATCTTTCTATGTCCCATCAAAATGGTACTGTTGCAAACACATGTATTATTATAGGGAAATACCAGTTATATATCTGTATATACCAGGAATTTGTGGGGAAACACCAGGATCTACCTGTGTATATATGAAGGATGTTCATTTACAGATAACTAATATTTTATTACAGACAGCTAATAGTCCATTATTGAACTAAGAGAAAAAATTATTGAATTGTGCAGTACAGATGTACTAAAATCAATGGAAGTTTTGCTGTTATCTTTAATGAGATGTGGGGATTCACAGCCCAGACCTATGGTTCCTAGCACCCATCGCTTGGGAAGGAGTGTTTGCTCCCTGATCCTGGTAGACAGCAGCCAGTGGCAATGGGTCTCCACAGCTCTGCACCCTTGTTTGAGCCTAATAGTTCCAGATTGGGAGAGATGATAGGATATGGCAGCAAAGTCTGCTACTATTCTTGTCCCTTCCTGGGTTTGATCCTGCCCCTCTATATCAGAACTCTATATCCCCTTTCCACTTCGAAGGCAGAGATTTTACTGCTGCCCAATAATCTTACTTTGTTTCAGGTTGTGTCTGTCCAACACTAAGCTCATTGGCCTGACCTCAGCACTCCCTACTCAGAGGGTGCCTTAAAGGTGCTTAATCATACTTTATGTGGCCTATTAGAATTGGGCCTTTATACTTAAATATTCTTTGGTCTATCTTTGGTCTGTGTATGTGAGAGAGGAAGGAAGTGCCATTTCAAATCTCATTACAGACACAAGATTCACAGTAAGGTTCAGAGACCTGCTCCTGAATATAAAAGCACCCCACCCAAATGGAAAACCCATCTATTATTCTAAATGCATTTGATTTAGCTCCTTTTTTATACCTCATAGTCATGATCAGGGTTTTGCCAGGGTGGTGCAACTGGTGCAGGCCTCACTGGGTGACTTGTCCCTCTGGGGTGATGCGACGGAGGAGTTTGACACTCGGTAGCCACAGCACTCCCAGATGAGCATGCATGTCTGAAACTCCAGGCATGCATGCTGGTTGGGAAGAGCTGCGTACCCAGCATACATGCCCAGAGCTCTGGGCATACGTGCTGAGCACCAGCATGCTCCGTTGGCTGTCCTCTGAAGAGGAGCAGCTTGCATCTCTTTGGAGCATGCCAGTCCCAGTGCACATGATTGGAACTCCAGGTGACGCGCATTCTGGCATCACCCCTGGGCATGATAGCAACAACTTTCAATGAAAATCAAGGAATCATCCTTGTTTTTTTTCTAGCTAAGGAACTGGTGCCTTTAGCTTACAAACCTCATTGAGAGGCCAATTTTTTTTTAAAGCAGTCACTATATGCAGCATCAGAAACATTGGTTTATCCCTGATGAATCAATACATATTGTCTGGAACATTTGAAAGGAGGGGAAGCAAGAAGCTTTCTTCACGGCAGCCATATTCATGCGTTGTGTGTGTGTGTGTGTGTGTGTCAGAGAGAGAGAGAGTGCATGTGTGTGTCTGATAGGAGAAAGGAAGATGATGGAAAACAGAAATGGAAATTCTCTTGCCTGGTAACTTATTTGTTGAAGGAAAAGACCCTTTATACAAAGTTACAAGCATTTCTTATGGACAGAATTTACAAGCATGTTCTCTTACCCTAACTCCAAAGCTTTTACGAGAAGATTTCTTTTTCAAGTATGGAGCATAACAACTTTCCAAGGTATGGATTATCTGTAGAGAAAAAAAAATGTGGAAAGCCTGGGACTTGGGTGACTTACACATGGCTCTCAGAAGGCTTTTTATCAGCTACAAGTTCACATGTAGAGTTAAAAGTTACTTGCTGCCTCTCTTTCAAAGAAAACTGCCTGTTTTCTCGCCATGAAAACCCATTTCGGAGATTTCCGAGTTGTCAGGGATTGGCGAGGGGGGTTCAAAGTTCACAGTGCTTTTCATTTGTGACTCCTTTGAGGAATAGAGGACCGACTTGCAGCAGTATTTAAAGCAAAGATACCAAATGAAAGTTCCTCTCTCTCTCTTTCTCTCTCTCTCTTTAAGTTTGTGCTTACACAAAGCTTCTTTGTGGTTTTTTAGGCCTGTCAGGCTTGTCAGGCGTGGTAAGAAAAAGTATATTGTTTCCAGCACTTGGATTCCTTTCCTTCTGACATCTGCCACTCTCTAAAGATGATAAATTCCTGCCTCATTAGCCAGGGGTGTGGGATTACAGCCTGACAACACATTAATCACCAGCTTCTGTGGCAGCCTGACTAGCAATAGGCATTGTTAACAAAACTTTTCTAATATGTCACTCTTCTCTATGACAGCCTGTAATCAATCATCATGATTGACAGCGCTGATAGATTACACTATTTATACTTTTTGTAATGAAAGATAGCGTTTCCACCTACTGTCATTTCTAGGCTAGCAATGGAGGGATCGCTGAATAGAAACAAACACAACAGCTCAGTCCTCCGCTCAGCGTTTGTGAAGTTAAAGTCAGGCAGCATTGAAGGTCCTTTGTTGCCGGCTTCATAGGAGAGCTGTTGTTAGGTAACCTGGTTAAAGCGCCTGGCTTTTTGAGCAGCAGATCTCAAGCAGCGTGTGGCTGTGGTGGTGACTTTGTCTGACGGGCTGTCAGGTCAAGTTCAGGCAGGTAAGAGGCTGCTTGCAGCTCCTGCCTTAAGCCCTCCCCTGTTGACAACGTTATATGGTGATTTAGACAATGAAGCCCTCGTTCTTTTGTGGCTTAAAGGGCAAAATTATACTCATTTCCGATCGCTGAATGGCGCAACAAAGATAAACACAGTTAACAATACACATTGCTGTGTATGAAGGAAGTCAACTGGCAGGTGGCAAACGCTGGGATGAACCAGGCATCAGCTTTCATAATAGTACATGGCACAACACATTGATTATTCAGGGCAGCTTGGAGGAGGTAATTATAACACTTTTTCCTACAACAGACTGGCACAGGCAGATGTCTAGATGCCTCCAGCCAGCCAGCTCAGTACAAGCAGGAACTGTACCTATTATGTAAACCATTGGTGAGAAATAAGTATCAGGTAGATTCATCATGGAGACTGTTTGCAACTTCTGTTGGTTATGTTCCTTGAAAGAGCAACCCCATCCATTAGGCCAGGTGATGTGCAGAAAATCAGCAGCAGATTGTAGGAAAGGGGGAAAATTTTTGAGTCTGCTGCCACCACCCCCTCAATTCAGCCTGCAGTAAATACAAGCCCTACCAATCTACTTACCACCCCCTGGATGCTTACTGAAAGTGGATCTGCCTTCTGAGCTTGGTCCCATAGCGAATGGAGGGTAAAGACTTTTGCTTAAGGACTTCTACAATCTATTAAAGACTTTTACAAGAACCACACATGATATTCCATTCATGCAATGCCTTTAAATAAAAATTTATTTTCCTTACTTATGCATTAAAAAAAAAACCACACAAGGGGCTACTTGCTTTAAAAAATTGTGTACAAGTAGCAATGGCACCCAAGCTCACATTGAACAGTGTTCTGGGTCATGCCACTACTGATACATTGACTACCATAAGCAACAGTCCTGTTCATGGATCTGTTTATTGCACCTTGTTTGTGTCCTGCAATCTTTAACTGAGATAGCAGTTTGAAGCACTTTTTCATATTTTATATGCTGCTGGTCTTTCAAATGTTTATAATGGTTTTCCTGGAGAAAGTTAGGAAGGAAGAGCAAAGCATGTTAGTAGCAAAACAGGCAAAATCAGCCAGTAAATATATAGCCAACCAACAGGGAAAAAACCCCTGGAACACTACAAAAAACAGGCCATTCTGAATATTGAATTAACATTAAAGGTCTCCTTCTGGCCTCCCATACAGATGATGAGCAACTAGTCGGAGCTCAGTCTAATTCATCCCTCATGGGGGGAATATGAATTGTGTTCCCTGCCAAACCCAGATGACAAAACAGACAACATGGCTCAAGGCTGTATAGAACCCATTCCAGGGTGACCATATGACCAGAAAAACCCGGATTTGTCCAGATTTTTAGCCTCCTTTCTGGGTGTCCTACATTTTGGCTTCATCGTCCTACATTTTGGCTTCATTCTGAAACTTCGCAATAGTGCACAGTACCCCATCATGCCATATGTTGTTGGATTCATATTGAAGAGCAGAATCCAGTGCAAAAATCAGTTTGGAGGTATCTCCTTCCTATCAAAAATTATGGTCAAAAAACCAAAAACCAAAACCAAAAAAATTACACTTTTTGGCAATTTTTTAAGCAGGTAGGAATTTTGGCCTGGGATTAGGAATTTTGGCCCTGGGGTTCAGGAATTTTGGCCCTGGGGTTCAGGAATAATCTGGTCACCCTGACCCATTCTTACCTCTCATTCCCAGTCTTGAGAATCTTCACAGCGAAAGCTTAGGTCTTCCAAAATTTCAGATAATATAGTTGCAGAAACACGTAAACCAATGTCTGGAAGAACAAGGTAAGAGAGTTCATGAGCTGTGTGTAAGTCTCAGGTTCAATTTTTGGAATCTTTAGGGTAAAAGACTGGAAAAGGTTCCTGTCTGAAATTCTGGAGAACTTCTGCAACTCAGGGTCCATAGCACAGAGGGACTGATTAAGTAGAAGAAAGATTTCTGTGCTCTTATAAGATCCTGGCTACAATCCTAGTCTCCAGTTAGACCCAGGTATAAGTCCTGTGCTGACACAGCGGTGTCACAAAAGTGCCAAAAATCATTTCTGCCCCACCCCTGGGAGGGATTAGGCCAGTGTATATGCCAAAATCCCCATACCATCACAGGAAGATATACCAGGTGTGTTACAAATCTGCACTACTTGTTTGTTTTGGCCACTTTGTAATATGTTGTCACTCATCTACACACTTAACATTAATTGGCATTCATTACTTGTTTTCTTGCTGGAGGTGTGTGGGGGGGGGGGGGGCTTCTCCTGGAGGGAGCAGAAAAGATTTATAACATGTCCAATTGCATTCCATGAACAAAGACAGAATGTGCATATTCATGCAGTTTTATATTTGAATTACTACAAATCTCAGATTAGAATCTCAAATAAAACCCTTAAATTAGCCAGCAAAACCTTGCAAAGATTTGTGTTGCCTGTGTTGCACCTGCAGTCATGAGCCACAAGTGCAAAATGGAAAACAAAATGGACTCTCTGGAGCCGTTCAGGTAAAGCTGCTCAGTGTCCGTCTCAGTGGACTGATTGCTCCAAAGCTCTCCCTAGCAGGCAGGGAGACACCCTTGGGCAGTGGACACCACTTGGTAACACTGGGCATCCCTACCAGACATCAGTGGACAGCAGTGGGGATACTTGGGCTCCTGTGGGCACTCACCCCTACTGAGAACTGGGCACCAGTAAGTAACACTGGGCAGCAGGTACCTTCTGGCACTACAGGGCACCAAATCAGTTCTTAGTGGGTCCTTACATTACAGAAGGAGTACACTCCATAAATTTCATGCTTCTAGTTCTAGGTGTTGATTGGTCAATCTTCAATGTTAAGTATAGGATGAAAACATGTTGCACCCCTTTTCAACCCTCAGGGCAGTGATGGGATTCAAAGAAATTAACAACCGGTTCTATGCCCATCTGGCAGCCACTTTTAAATGGCTATTTTTAAACTTTATATGTCCTGTCTCTCATTATCAACCGGTTCTATAGAGTAGGTGCGACTCTGCTGGAGCCCACTACTGCCTTAGCGGTTAAATTTCTAAAGATTGGTTTTTAGTGAGTGTTCAAGTCACAGAAGGAATACCCTCCCCAAATTTCATGCTTCTATATCCCGGGGCATTGATGAGTCAGTCAGTGAATGAGAGAGTGAGTCGTATATACTGTATAGAAAGAACGAACCAAAATATACATAGATAAACAGTTCAAAGTAATATCTAAATTTGAATAACATGACAGTGTTTGTAAAACCTTTTTCTAACTTGGAATTTTATATTAGCACCTAATTTCTTCATCAACATTTAGCAATCTCATATTGTATCTTAAACAGGAGTTTTTGGGTGATTGCAATTAATGTTTACTCGTTGAGAGTCCAAATGCATGCTTGCAAATGAAAAATTCAATGAATTTCTTGACAATCCTTTTCAAATATGTCATGAGAGTAAAGTTAAAATCTGGATAGGGGCTCTAAAAAGTTGTTTAGCTATGAAATATAAATCAGCTTAAATCACAATTCTGGATAGTTTTTAGCTAGAATGTACCCAATACAGTAGTAATATGGGGATAGGAAATTCAATTTAGGGCAAAATCCAGAGTAACTACGGGTAGTCCTTGCACCGGTGTAAGAACAATTTACTCTGGATTCCAATATGAATTTCCCATAGGTTTTCTCTAGGTGGTGCAGTAACTACGGGTGCATGTAAAGTCTCTTACCTGCTCCCGTAGTTACTCTGGATTTGGGGGTTAGTCAAAACTTTAATCTCCCAGAAAAGAGTTTCATTGTTGCAGGCATGATTAGTAATGAGAAACCTGATCATCTGATTAAGCCTCCCTGTGTCACAGAACATGATTAGTAGGCGACAGAGACTGTAACAGTATCCAGCCAAGCCTTGTTTCTTTCACAGCTCTGTTATATGATTAATGTCTCCAAGGGCTATCTCTGGGTCAGGCAGAGGGACCTGTCAGAACAGGTGGAAGTGACAAATTCAGCAGAAACTCCTCTTTTTTGCCAGGGAGATGAAGAGTGAGAATGGATGAACAGGGGGGATTCCAGATGGGCTGCCTGACCTTTCCGTGGCTCAGAACAGACACAGAGCTCATCCTGGGACTGGAACGTATAAGTGGAGGAACGTTCCTGCAGATGTTTCATAGTAGCAGAAGAATTATAGCATTGCCAAATTGAGTTTGGGGGAAAGTGAGCAACACATCTTGCTATCACTTGTAGTTTATGCTTCCTGATAAGCTGTATACAAGAGTCTGTCGAGTTTGTGCAAATGCTTGTGTGGATTCAGACGAGGCAAAGCACCACACACTGTGCTTTACAGCAGTGTGCCCGGATACTATGTTTCAGAACAGATAAGGTTGATCATTGATGCTTTGGTGTTTAGAAAGCAGGCTTCTAGTGTCAGTCTAATCCATGTCATTCCCTTCGGGGCTGCTCTATTTAGATCAAGGCATTAGATCAAGGAATGGTTTTGCCTTTTTAAAACACACACACACACACACACACACACACACACACACACACACACACACACACACCCTTTTTATGAGGTGCTTGTGATCAGCAAGGCATCTTATCTCATTCTAGAGTGCTCTCACTTCACAGGTCAGCGGTTCAAATACAGCAACTGGATTGTCTACTGCTTGGAAGAAAAAAGAGTAATAACCTTGCCTTCTGAAAGAAAAAAAAAAACAACTTACCCTTTTTCTGCCATTGTAGTGGTATTATAGTAATGTCTTATAGTAACAGAAGTGAATAGCATTAACAAGTTTCTGGCCTTCATTTCTGGTTGGTAAAATAGGATATCTATCATCCCATGGTGTATATATCTTGGGTTTCTTAAAGTTGCTTCATCTATCCATTTTTACTACACAATGAAAAGGAAGAGTCTGCATAGACTTTTCTACTTCTGGCAGAAAGGATGTTCAAGCACCTCTCGTTTTATGCTGGGATTACATTTTTGAAAAGCAATGCATATCTCAAAAATGCATACATCTATTTATATATTGATAGGTCACTAACTGGCTGATTGACAGACAGACACACTGATTCTCTCTCTCTTTCTCTCATATCAACCCCCAGCCAAAACCACAAAACCTAGAAGCGTGAAATTTGGAAAAGGTCTCCCTTCCATGATGGTGGCACTCACTAAGTTGAAATTCAAACCAGAGGGTGTTGAAAAGGGGCGCAATGCATTTTCATCCCTATAGTTTACACTGAAGAATTGCTGACAGATCAGCATCCTGCCCCAATCCCTAGACTTAGAAGCACAAAATTTGTAAGGACCCACTTATTTTTACAAATTTAACCCCTAAGGGGATGAAAAGTGGTGCAGTGTGTTTTTGTCCCTATACTTAACATTGAAGACTGACTGATCAACATTCATCCCTATCCCCTAGACCTAAAAGCATGAAATTTGGGGAGCATATTTCTTCTGAGATCTAAGGACCCACTAAGAACCAACTAGGTGCACAGTGGTGCCCAGTGCCTGGTGCACAGGGGAATGGTGCACGGGAGGAGATGGTGCATGGTGGAGGATGGTGCACAGGGGAGATTGTGCACGGAGGGAGGGGGGTTACTCCTACTACAGCAGGTAAATTTTTCTAGTTAGAAATATTTTTATCATAAGAATGCACATAAATGGTACACGCTTGGCAAAGTTTTATAACACTTTGATGAATGACAACTTGAAGAGGAGGCTACTGGGAAAAGGAGAATAAGGCTACAGTTGTTGATGTTGGAGATAATTAGTTTCCAGTTATTTTGGCTCTCATGGTGTTTTTAAGAAATATAACAGTTTGTTGGTATGACTCATTTTCTTACTGTATTTGTTTGCACACTGCATGGCCAACAGTACATTCCTACTCACTTGTTATGTTCACTGTTTGGATCATGTTCATCCAAAATGACCCAAACAGTCTCAATTAAACTGAATCACCTCTGTCTATTGCTTGCCTTAGTTGTTAAGAGTTCAAATGTCATCAGACTATTCTCCACTCCATCATGCTCTTTCTTATTTTCAAGGTCAAGCAAATCTTGGGACAAAAGCAGTGGTGGGCTTCAGGGGATTCTCGCAGGTTCTATAGAACCCTTTGCTAATGAGCGCCTGGTTCTGAGAACCGGTTACTAATGGGACATAGAACCTGTTGTTAATTTAGGTTATTAGGACAATCTAATTTATTTATTAGTGAATCCCACCACTGCACAAAAGTACTTCTTTATGTGAAGCTAATAACTCTTGCACATCTTCTAACTTCTTCAATACCTACTTTCTTAGATAAACCCACAACTTTTTGAGAGGACACTTTTCAATTTTCTCCAACTTTTCAGTTTTAGATAGGACACTTTCAACACTGAAGTGCCTAAAATAATGCACTAGTTGTGAATGCAGTGGTTTTCAAGCACCTTTCATACACTTGTGACCAACTATGTATCAATAACAATCATTCTAGAGTCTCTAATACTAAAAGATGCTCAGAGAGCTTTAATGGTCCTTTTCCCATTATCAATACATTCACTAGAACATCAAATGTTTTATTGAAATAATGAGTCGTACTAATTAGAGACCAAACAATTGATTTGATGAGGGATATAATATTCAGGGGAAGATAGACAACTTGAATATTTTCACAATCAAATGGAGCTGGGATGATTGACGGTATTATCCATTAGAAGTAAGATTTTAAATGAAAGATTCTCATATCCTTAATTCTGATGTAACTCATCTTTAATTTTGCAACAAGATAGTCATAGAAAATATGTCTAGTACCCGAACCCTAGGTTGGTAATTTTGGCAATAGGAGAGTTAGGAAAATAGAAAGAAAATATTTCTTCACCCAGCATGGTGTAGTTAAATATGTGAAACTCCTTGCCACAAGATGTACTGATGGTATTCAGCCTAGATGCCTCTTCTTATAGTAAGAGTTCAATAGTGATAAAGTCATGGATCAGTGAGTTTTGGGTTCGGATCATAATCTTTCTGCCTATTTGTACCTCTCTGGGTGATTGTGAAGATAAAATGTGATAAAATTTATCAGTTAAAGATTTCCTTCATCATCTCTTTCTTTCACATCACCCAGCAATGGTAGCTTGGATCAGTTTTGCACACAGTATTATTATTTTTCCCATCCATCGCTTCTGTTTTTCTTAATATTCAACCTGCATCCAGAAAGTTGTACAATACTTTGTCATTTGGGTTTGTTTGTGACAAACCTTGCTTTTCTATAGTGTTATGGGATTTTTCTAATGCACCAAATGTGGATTCTTAAAAAAAAAAAGAAAAGCAGTACACAATCTGGTTAAAAAAGTATGTGTATGACATAGAGAGAGAGAGAGAGAGAGAGAGAGAGAGAGAGAGAGAGAGAGAGAGAGGGCGCAATCCTGAGTAACTACGGGGAGTCCTTGCTCTAGTGTAAGAACAATTTGCTCTGGATTGCAATATGAATTTCCCATAGGTTTTCACTAGGTGGGGCAGTAACTACAGGTGCACGTAAAGTCTCTTACGTGCTCCCGTAGTTACTCTGGATTGTAGGGAGAGAGAAGCTGTAACTGTGATGTCCTGCTACCTTTGAGGGTGTTCTTGGGCCCTTACTGGCTGTTTTCATTGATGGGTATGATCAATATACGTCCTGATATGCCAGGGAAAATTCTTTGGGGCATGCCGGGAATGTAAGAGATGGCTTTTACCTCTCTCTGACATACTGCTACAATTATAACTTCCATGGAGATACAGCTTCCAAAATTCAGAATGTGAATTAAACTCCCCCCTTTTTGTGACACTGTTGGCTCTTGTGCCTCTTTTTAACCTTTCTCCAAAGGCCGCAGGGCAATAAGCCAATAATGAGCCTGGAAAGTATGTATGAAGTTCTTGATAATACAGCACGATTTTTCTTTCTTGGGCTCTTTATTTTGTCTTAATTAGTCCCAGTAGGAATGATTGATTTTCCCCCCAAACCTTGTAGCTAACATCTGTTGGTATTCCTGGGGTCAATTCTACCCTGTCCTATGTTTGACATTTCTTGTAAAAGAAGAGGCATTTGTTCATATTGACATTAGCTGCCTCTGTATCTCTCAGTGGTGCAGATGGCCTCTGAATAAAGACATCAAGCTAATAGGCAAGGTGACAAGCTTCAATTGTACTGGTACGTCTCATGCTTAAATGGATCGGCAAGTAATATTTCGTTTGCTGGAGTAGTCAGTGCTATTTCTAAAGCTCAGAGTCAGTTTTAAAAATACACCTTTAAGAGATAATCCAGTCTTTTGGGGACTACTGGCCTAATTTTCCAAGAAGTGATTCATTGGTCTGTCGGTCTGTCTGTCTGTCGCTGTCTGTCTGTCTGTCTACTGCTTTTCAACTCACAAGTTCACAAAGCGGTTTACAAAGAAAATTGAAAAATAACAATAGCTACTTAAAAGCTAATGGGTCCCTGTCCCAAAAGGGCTCACAATCTTAAATGCAAAAAAAGAACACCAGCAGAACACTTGAACAGACACTGCTGGGGTATGTAGGGCCAGTTACTCTCCCACTGCTAAATAAAAGAGGAACACCCACTAGAAAGAGTGCCTCTTGCTCAGCAGGGGAAACAGTGATCACACACACAGTGTGATCCTGGTGTGACACAGACATATTGATCAATAGAAGCACCTAAGTGATTTCATTTGTTTTATGAAAATTTGGTTCATTTCCTTTAAAAATTGTCCTGAAATTCGTTTAGATTTGTCTCTAAATAAAGTACCAAGCCTAGGTAGAAATATAGTAGACTACAAAAGAAAGTGTAAATCTGGATGTACATAGTTCATTAGTAGGCTCCTAATTAAACCACTGTTGCCTAAACTCCATCTGTAAGGATGGCCTGCCTTACAGGGTGGTTGTAAGAATTACGGTTTGGAAATGTGTATGAGTGGCTTTGGAAATGTGTATGAGTGGGATAAATACATACATACATACATACATACATACATACATACATACATACATACATACATACATACATAAAAATTTCAGTAATTTTATACTGATTTTCTCATAGATTCAAGTTGGGATACACAGGCAGGCATAAACCCCATATTGTTTTTTCAAATGAGGTTTTTACAAGTTTAATGGAAAAATTCATAGAACCCTAATTCCTTCAAGTGCTTCCGTGCATAGTGCAGTTGTTCTGGTTGCAGTTCTAGCCTTCCAAGCTTCCACAGGCTTGATGGGGGGGGGGGGGGCACAGTGGCAGCTGGGTGTCACAAACATGCTATAAGAGATGCCTGTGAGCTCCACCACCAGGCCAGTGCCAAAGATAAAACGGTGCTCAAAGGGGCTGCCAAGTATAGCATCAGACAACCTGCCATAATACCAGGTAAGTGCATGTTCTTCACAACTTGGCGGTCCAAGTGGACTGCAAAGCAGTGGAGAACTGGGGAGCATGGGAAAAGGAGGGGAGGAGGCATCTCAGGGTAGGGGAGGAGAAAATGCATAGGAGACATGTTGGGGAAAAAGAGGGATCAGTGGAGTCAAGAGCTTTTCTCCCTCACATGGAGGCTTTTATAAGTAACCCCACTGCAAGAATATTCTGCTTATATGGAGATAAGGGACAAAGTCCTCTTCCCCTGTGGAATTCTCAGGTTGCCACCATAGCAGCCACTGGTCTGCAAGTTGCCGCAGCAGCCATTCAGGCTCCGCAGGACACCTGGCACCACTGACAGCTCAGGATTAGATTTCCCAACAGGTTGCCAAGATGATAACTGTTTCTTTTCTGCTGACACCTCCACATTCCTTCATGTTCCATCATCCAAGTTTAAAAATTAAATTAATTTTAATTTTTTTAAAAAAATAGATTTTTTTTAAAAAACATGGCACACCTCACATATTCTCATACATGAATTGGTGCCTGACATTAGCCCAAAGCAGTGGGTGAGGCAATGGATAAGATTTGGGAACAGAAACAAACATGGAGGACATTTAGCTAATAAGCATCTGTCCACCACTTTGGAATAGTCTAGGTACTAGTCTAGGTATATGCATTATTTCAGTAATTCTTACAGCAATTCTGTAAGATGGATCATTTCCATATTTCAGATGTTGGGTTGAGAGAGCTAGAGTTGCCTAAAGCTTTCTAGTTCATAGCTGAAATGAAATCTGAACTTTGTTCACAGCTCAGACCCTATTTTACAGTTTCACCATCTTTAGAGACTTACAATGTGATCGTGACTTTAAGTCAGAAAAATGGTTCAGCTAAGCTGACCATAACCTGAGCCAAATCCACACAGCTAGGGGACCTCTGACTGACCTAACTGCTGCTGAAGAGGGTAGCATGCTCTCTGGGCTGATGCTCACTCTGACTTATCAGACCCCTATGGGTCTGCTCAGATTTGTTCCTACTCCTTAGTTGGCCTAACTCTGAGGAGCTGTGAGGGTGCATGTCTGCCCTGGAAACAGGCTCTGAATACACATAACTGCACTGTTCTAAGCCATGCTGAACATACCCTCTACATACCTCTCCTCAGCTACCTAAACTGGCACAGTTAGGCTGGCCCAGGTCCATCTTTCTTGGACCAGCCTAAGTTGACTTATGCCGGCCCAAGCCTTGAGGTGTTACTGGGCTGGCCTATCTTCGAATTGAGTCAGCCCAGTGATAGATAGGCTAGCCCAAGTGCACTTCAGGATTGCAGCCATAGAATCTCTGCCACTGAGTCACCATCTTGCTATCAGCTGCCATTTTCTAGTTTAGATGTAGAGGTTTGAACAGTATATGGAATAGCTGTGCGTTTTAAAGTAATCATGTTCTTGTTTCATCTGAAGGAAGTTAAATTAAAATAACTATGATTAAGACTGATTGCAAATTACTGTTTTGCTTGTAACACTAAGCTCTGTGTAATGAGTGACTAGATGCAAGAGCATCTTTGCAAGGCGCTCACCTTTTTCTGATGTGTGTAGCTTGGATTCAAATAGATTTTTCCTGTCCAGGTGTAAATATCACTGTGGTTTCTTTGTCTTCCTACTTGGCTTAGAAGTGATTAGGCTAATGCAATTACTGCTTTCCATTCTTGGCTGTTTCACACATTAAACAGACCAGTGGTGGGCTCCGGCAGGTTCACACCCACTCTATAGAACCGGTTGTTAACGAGAGATAGGACATATAAAGTTTAAAAATAGCCATTTAAAAGTGGCTGCCAGATGGGCATAGAACTGGTTGTTAATTTCTTTGAATCCCATCACTGAAACAGACTCATAGTACTAGTGTAATTAACTTTCCAGCACTGGCATAACTATGCAGCTGGGGCACGTGTTGCATCCTGCAGTGGGGGGGGGGGGGCAGTCACAGAGGCCTCCTCAAAGAAAGGAAATGTTTGTTCCTTTACTCTGGAGTTGCGTTGTCCTTATGCCATTGCTGGAAAGTTAGTCAAGATTTCACCCTCAGTATGACTGGCCTGCATCGTACAAAGGGCTATGTTCCAAGGTTGGCACAGTAGGGGAAAATTGCTTGTAGTTGAATCCAACTTCAGTGTGAAAAATATGTAAAAGTAATGGTGTCCCCTGCATTTTGCCCTGCTATTTGTGGCAGATTCTAGGAAGCGGTACTCATCCCTGTTACAGAGCCGAAGAACCAGCGTTGTCTAAGACATCTTCATGATCATGTGATCAGCACGACTAAATGCCAAAGCACTGCATCCTTCCCACCAAAGTGGTACCAAAACACCGCATGCCAAAACTAAATGCCAAAACAACCAGCGTTGTCCAAGACATCTTCATGATCATGTGATCAGCACGACTAAATGCCAAAACACCGCATCCTTCCCACCAAAGTGGTACCTATATATCTCCTTGCTTTAAATGCTTTTGAGGAAGTGGTTAAGACACTGTGCCTGTTAACCAGCAGGCCAAGGTTTGAGACCCGGGTCTCCACAAGACAAGGATGTCCTGCTACAGGCAGGGGGTTGGACTAGATGATCCACTGGGTCCCTTTGAACTCTATGATTTCTGTGATTTCTAGGTTGGCAGGAGCTGAGCTCACTCCGTCAATCTTCAGGTCAATGAGCACAACATATTTAGTCACCAAGCCACTGTAGCCCTCTTTCAGCACTGGCATAGCTGTGAGAAATACTGTACAGTATGTATGAAAATACATTCAGTCTCTTTAAAAACTAGCTTAGGCATGTGGGAAATTAGACTAAGAGCACAATCCTAACCATGTCTACTCAAAAGTTAGCCCCATTATGTTCAATGGGTCTTACTCCCAGGAAAGTGTCTTTAGGATTGCAGCCTAACTGAGGAACAGCATGTTCATTCTCTGATCTCACTCACACTCATTCAGGGGGATGTATTTAGTAAGTGACAAGGTGAGAGATATTGCTGACATTATTTAAACTTTTGTTTATTCCTCTTTTTTGGTTTGCCAATGCATATACTTAAATTCATTCAAGTAAAGTGTGAGAAAAATGTTGGTTGACTGAAATTGAAAACACTGGATTATCTTTTTTCTGTCTCAAAATGAGATTGTGGATATTTAAGGTTAAAAACAATTCAGAGTTACTCAGTTGTTTAGGGATTCAGTTCTTTCTTCCAAGAAGGAGCAGGTTCATGTGCTCCTCCTACGGAAGCTGGAAAGTACCCAGACTGGACGTGTGACCACCTGACCATGATATGAAGACAACAAAGGATGTTCAGGTGACCCTGCCTTGATCAATGAGGTAGAAAAGTGATATCATTGAACCAAGGGCATTCAAGGTTAAGCTGAAAGATGCTGTTGACCCAATTACTGAAGTGGCACATTTTGGGGATCAAGCCCACCTCAATTTGAGTTGTTCCCCTATGTAAAAACCAAGCCATGGGGATAAAGGGGATGCTGCCAGACTATGTGAGTGTGAGAGAGGAAGAGATAGTTCACTTTAACCCATCAAACTGAATGGGAGAATCTCCATGACACACACCCCCAATTTGGTTTTAGGCTTGGTAGAGCAACATTCGTACCATTTCATTTCAGAATAGGGTTGAGCAGGGCCCCATCCGCTCAACTATTACACCATGTTTGCCACAGAATTGAACCCCAGCACTAACGGGTTGAAGAAACTTAATATGCAATCACTTAAAACAGAGGTCTTCAAAGTGGGGGTCGGGAGCCCCTGGCGGGGTCGTGAAGAGCTGGATGCAGCCATTTTGGAATCAGGCACTGGGCAACTTCAATGTCACTTCCAGCCATGACATCACTTCTGGGGGCTCTGGACAGATTGTCATTCTCAGAAGGGGTTCTCAGACTGAAATGCTCAAATACCACTGGCTCAAAAGATGTAGTGCATTCAGTGACCAATGCTATAAGCCTTATGTCTGTCATCCAGTGTGTATGTATAAAGCTCAGTAGGGTGTTTTAAAAGCAGAAGACAGATAGCAGTAGCTCTAGTTCTCCATTCTTGCAGGTACTTCATCACTGCTCTGCAATCCTTAACCTACCTCTACCTTCCTAATCACTTTCACTTAAACACTAAAGGCCATAGATTGCATTTCAAGTAGCACATGAATGAATGCCATGAGGTGCCCCTGGCCTTTTCATTCTTAGGATCATTGACTTGCAGAACTAAACATGAATGAATGAAACTGCTGTGCAACTGCCAGCTGCACAGTGGGATTAGTCGTGCAAACTCAGATTAATATCCCTCAATGACAGGAAAGCTAGGTCATTTATACTTCCCAAGTTTCATTCTAAACATATGGTTCTTGTTGCAGCCATACCATTTAAACTCAAAATAGATAGAAGTTGAAGCAAGCTCCAGTTTACGCTCTGATGATCATCTTTGGTTGCCAAAATAACACCAGTGACTTCTGTTTCTTCCTAGATTTTAAAAAATGAGTAATTTGCTTAAACCGTGTGAGTACTTTTCTTTTACCATGTATATCACCTACTACAAATGGCTTGCTGTTTCTGCCTTAGGGGAGAGGCTTGCTGCTTCTGCTTTAGGTTCCAGAGAGCCATGGATGATGAAATTTGCAGGTGCCAAATGCACAGATACAGTAGACCTAGTGTCTGCTTATAGCGACCAGTTAGAGAACATTTTTGTACTATGTTTCAAACATTTTTGTACTATGTTTCATTTTCAAACAATGTTAATCGGCTCATATGGGGTCCACAATGGTGTGAGGTTCACAGAGACAAGGTTCCCCATATCCCTAGATTCCCCCAAGGTTCCCTACAATTTCCATGGAATTGATCTCCCAAGGAGACAAAGTCCTGTCTGTATCAGCAATAACATGTATGTGAAATATGTATGGGGATTTATCATTGCTTTTCCTTAAAAGTTACAGTGCAAACTTTTTCTACTATAATTTGATTTAAAGCTTTTGAAGCTGAATTTGGCCCTTGGATCAATAGTTACATTATTTGACCCTATACCATCCTTCTCATACTGCTAGTGATTGGAATTGGGAACACAAGCATTCCCTTTACATGGTTAGAGCTATATTGGGTTTTTTTTTATCATGAATGGATCCCATACTGTTGGAAAACACTTAAAGGATCTGAGGAAGTGCAGAAATGTATGTGTCTTTCTCTTAGCCCAGCTCGTGACACTAAACTAAGATCTGTATATTCCATATCTCCTGTATAACTATCCATCCCATACTGTCTGGTTGCCCCTCAGTCTGATCCCCTATCAAGCCCCTATTTTCAGAGATGCAGAGAAAGAGATGCTTTCTAATTTAGTCTATAACAGAAATACTTTGAACTCTTCCTGTACTCTGTCAGTCTGCTGCTGGAGGTGGGTGTGGAGATTTGCCCACTGGATGTGTGCATTTTTGCGGTGATGATAGGTTTTTTAAAAAATGTCTGTCTTAATATTTATCATTAATGTTTGCATGCAATGTTCAGTATACTGTAAACCCTAAGAAATGTTTGTTCGACATTTGAAAGATGTGAACCTTTGGCAATGCCTATAAATGTCTTCACATGCCTATAAATATCATATAGATTGACTGGTAATCACAAAGGTATACACAGAGCAAACTGAAGTGGTTCCCTGGTTAATAAAACTGTGGGTGGGAGGGTGGGAGAGAGAGAGGTCACAAATATGAGTCTGACGACACAATCCTATTCAATTTCAGTCAGCACAACTCACCCATCTGTTCCCATGGTGGCATGGGAAGGCCAGCACGTCTGTGCATGGGCCTAAGCCTTCTAGGAGTGGTACAGATGTACCTTATGGCACTTTTACGACACCCCCAGACCAGTACAGGGCTTATTAGACAAGATAACCACCTCCTGCTATCTTCTTCCCAATCTTCTGCTCAATGCAGAACATAAACTGGCTACAATTTTCTTGCTACTGCTCGTCTGGTCTGCGTTGTGGCCCCAAAAGTTGTTTCACACACAAAGAAAAGTCAGCAAGCATACCAGACAGGCTTGAGTCTACGCATGTGAGGACTCACTTTGTAGTTAATGGCTCAAACTTAATGGCTCAAACTCAAACTGAGTTAATGCCTGACTCACACCTAATTCAAGTGAGCACAAGTCAGCAAAAAATGTGTTTTGGGGGATTCCAACTCAATTTAACTCAAGTTCCTATCTCTGGTATGTAGATGTGGACTTCCTTCAGTAGAAAAAAGAATACGTCTGTCCAAATGAACTTTAAATCTAGAAAGTGTGGGCCAAATGCAAAGCCATGAGCACATATAATGTCAACAGATGGATGTTCATTCAACTTGCTAGCCATCTGCAAAATAATTTAAAACATCATTTTCTCATTGCAGCAGCATTTACTGATGGTGCTGGAAATCTTTCGTTGTAACCTTAAAGCTTTAGTAGACTCATGAGGGGCACAAACAACAGTAAATGCAATTGTTTTATAAAAATTTCTTTTGTTCACACTATAAAATAAAATTGTACTTGCTGTATTTTCCCCTTGTGATGATTACATGAACATTTACATTCTTTCTGCCCTTTAAGAGATTTTGGAGAGCAATCTCACTGCACGTTTTGCTGGACAACACATCTGTTCAGGAATGGTAGAGGTGCTATGTTGGCAAGTGGAAGAATATAGGTTATGAATTGCTTTGTAGTATGAGCCAACCATGGTAACAATCTTGGATCCCACATACGTTAAAGCCAGGATCCAAGAGCTGACTTTCTTGGCAGAGAATTATGATCTTCTTTGCCTTTAGAAAATATCCCCTTTCCTATTCCGTGTTTTGAACTGTTTCCCCATATGAAGGCTTAAGCTGGCTTTTAGCAAGTGGTAATTGAAAAAATTTCCATCTGAAGGGTAGCATCAGATTTGTTGTTCTGAAGATTTGTTGTCTTTCTGTAAAAACCTATTTAAAAAATTGAATGTTTCTAACCATGAAAACGCTAATGAATGAATAAACAAATAATAGCAAAGAAAACTGCATATGTAACAACATTACCAATGGAAATAGTCAGAAGACAAGTAAAAGAAATACCCTGCCAATATGAATAGTTCAGGTAGGTAGGTATGCTAATATAGAATATTAGAATAAAGACTAACCCTACAATCCAGAGTAACTACGGGAGCACATAAGAGACATTACGTGTACCTGTAGTTACTGCACCGCCTAGTGAAAACCTATGGGAAATTCATATTGCAATCTAGAGCAAATTGTACTTACACCGGAGCAAGGACTTCCTGTAGTTACTCTGGATTGCACCCTAAGGTACATATCCTAACATAGAATAAGGCTGCAAATCTAATCTTCAGTTAGAGTGGCATAAGGCCCAGTATAAGTCCTGTGCTGAACTGGTGGTATCACAAAAGTACCGTAAGACACTTCTGCCCCACTCCTGGGGGCGGGGGTTAGGTCAGTGCACAGGCATATGCCAAACTCCCTGCATCATCAGGGGAGTGGAGGAAGTCATAGAGCAGAGGAAGTCTCCTCTCAAACTGGCCAGGCATTGAGTTGGCGCCTGCACAGTACTCTTCTAAAGCTAGCTTCTTCAGAAGCAACTGCGCAGGTGCCAACTTTGGCGCCTGAGCAGTCTCGGAAGGGGTGCATGCTCATCCTGAGGGTGATGTGCATGTCCTCGCACTGGTTGACAGACGTGCTGGGATTGCCCCTAACTCAGCAGCAGTCCCAGGAGGTGGTACAAATCCAAACAGAACAGAACAGCCTGAGACTGCTCTGCACTGTCCAGAGAACAGAGTTGGAAACTTCATGCACCAGTGCAGCTTACTTCATTGAGAACCCAGAAGACCTGATTTTTATCTTTTCTGTCACACCCTTCCTTTGCCCTGTCCTCACCCGTATCATCTGAACCATCCGCACACCTTTATCACTTCCCCCAATTGTAATGCTTTTAAAACAGCAATCCTAAACAACTCTCTCATCTCCCTTCCTGTGGTGGTGTGGGGAGGTTAGCACATGTCTCTGCACTGGTTAACTTCCCCAGAACTGGTGTTGAAGTGCCTTGTGATACTTTTGCAACATCTCCAAGCCAGCATGGGACTTGTGCAGGCCTAACTGGGGGCTACAATCCTCTATACTAATTTTCCAGGCATTAACTCCATTGAATACAATGAGACCTACTTCTGAGTAGATATGCATTGGATTGTGCTTTCAGTTTATGCATGCAACTGCCAGTTATCAAGTAATGCATACTGATGTGAGAACCAATCCTCAGATCATAGGCGTGCTCCTTTTTTTGGTTTTCTGTTCACGTATATCAGTGAAGTTAGAGATGATGAGCTTAACTTGGGTTCCCAAAACCCTGACATTAGCTTGGAAGTCTTGTTGTCAGAGGAAAGGATTTGCCAAATGAAATAAACAAAAAAATCAATTTCAAGACCGCCAAAATGTGTTGGAAGTGGCATCTAGATTTAAGCTACCACATCAAAATGAATGTAGAAAGAGCTCTTCTCGGGGCCGAAGAGGAGATTCAAGTTGTCAGCAGCCAGCTTAGATCTGGCAAACAGCATACTGCACTCAAGGCTAGAGTACTTTAATTAGACTTTTCTTCAGGCTAAACAAAAGTTATCACATAGACTTTGTGCATGATAACCACATTAGGATTGGTGTCTGTTGTACCAGCAAATACTGATATTAACAGTGACAGGAGTTGGTGGGTGAGTCTGGCCGCTTGATAATTTTATATTATATTTTATTATAACTTTTTAAGAGGAATCCTGGAGGGGCTCAGGGGTCCGTTCCCCCCCTCCCCCGAGACTGAGAGGGGTTTTGTAGGAGGCCTCTGGGAAAATCTGGAAGTCTGGTCACCCTGGGCCTGGCTGATCTCTGAAACTTTGGTGCTGTAGTACTTCCAGTGCATCATTGAGATGAATAGGAATGCCTGGTGCAAGTTCACCAATGAGTTTGTATGACTTTTAAAGTCTTCAGATACATGAAAAATAAGTGTATCAACACCCTATGAGATGATAATGAATGGAAACCTCCATGTAGAGAAGATATACAGATATTGTCATCCCTTCGCCACATCCTGTGTCTGTGGGGGATATCTGAATCTGAGGATAGCAGTGAACTCTATAAACAGTGGTTCTCAATTATGTCTGCTGCACAAATGACTTATGTGTCTCTGATCCCTCCTATATCTCTCTCTTGTGTCTATAGCAGTGATTTTCAACCTTTTTCACTTCATGGCACACTGAACAAGGTGTGAAATTGTCACACAGGTGCATCATCTGTTATTTGACCATTGATAAGGCACACCATGATGCTGGTAGAGGACTCGAAAACAATAATTGCCCTTCCCAAAGTTTTGTGGCACTCCTGCAGACCATCTGTGTCATTGGTCCACAGCCTTGTATCTGCAGTGTTGGAATGTGCTATCTGCAGTGCGCTAACTGCAGAGGCTAACATGAATCAGGAAGCTGGTTGAAGATCAGAAAATAAATCTGATGCTTAGTGCTTCATTTTTGATTTTCAGAACAACACAGAGAATTTGTGAACCTTGGGTTTGTGAAAGCATGGATAAGAGATTCATGGATATCCATGGGGAAGAGGTGCTACTATATACCTCTGAATACCAGATACTGGAACTAACAAGGGAGGGGTGTTGTCTTCATGCCCTCCTTGTAAGCTTCTTTGAAGCATGTATCTGGTTGTACTACTTTATCTAACCAAGCCAGGTTTTTATTTCTTCTTACTGGTCCATTTAGCCTAGCAGAGACTTCTCTGGCTGACAGCAGCTCTCCAAATATTCAGGTAGAGATTTCTCCCTTGCTATCTAACCTCTGACTACATGAAAAATAGTGCTTTAATCTATAGACCCTTCTTGATGGAAACTGGGATTTTCAGCATTTAAAGCAAGCACATTATCACTAAGCTAAAACCACTTCCTGTAACTGGGAAGGACTTTAAAGGGTCAGAACAAACATCTGGAATTAGGACTGAGGATTGTCAAAGCCAGTGCATCTATAAGTAGTTGATTATGCCCTTTTTTCCCTGTACTTGCTAGGAACGGAGCTGAAGCATCATCAGTATTGTAGGGTACAGGAGAGAATATTCCTAACACAAGCTAATTATTTAGTCATGTATCTAACATAGGGTGAACCTGACTAGACGATGTTTGGCAATGGAATGAGATTGTGTCTTTAGAGACTTTCTTTCTTAAAAGGGAGCTGGGTTCACAGTATGCTCTTGTGTCTTGAATAATTAATTACAAGCGGTTGTCTCCAACTGATAAATGTTGAACTAAGGTGCATTATTTGCGAACTGTATTAGGTTTAGATCAAGTGTGTATTAAAACCAATTCCATGCTTTGATCATCATTGTGATGGTTTCACTTTGAAAGAAATCTTGCAGGAATTTCTGTCTTCCTAATTGAAATGCAAGTGACAAAGTTTTGCAGGAAATTCCCTCCCCCCATTTTAATCAGATTTTTCTTTAGAACTGCAATATCTAATGCATGCTTGTAATATTTAAAATCCTTTCCAGATATTCAAGCTGCACTTTTTCAAATGGTGATAATCTTATTGGCAGGGGGAGAATAACTGTGCGTCTTCTCCCTGACACAGTGTCTTTCCTAGTGGCTTTTGCTGGTGTTCTTCTTCGGCTACAATCCAGAGTAACTATGGGACCTTTTACACCAACGTAGTTACAGTGCCACCTATGGGAAACCTATGGCAGTAAATCCCCCTTAATGTTTATGAACCACTTCTCTAAACAATTTAACAGTTTTGTTCACTTAGGCTGGAATCCTTAAGTCACCTTCCTGGGAGCAAGACCCATTGAACACAATGGGGCTTACTTTGGGGTAGACATGGTTAGGATTGTGCTCTTAATTGTTGAAATGTTTGCAGATGTTATTTGTTGCCATATCAGCTCAGCCAATCAGATTGAAAGGAATCACCGCCCCAAGCATGATATAAAAAATGAGCCATGGATTCCATTAATAGAGAGGTACAATTAAAACTCCACATTTTTCTAAAACATCTCCTTATGGATTTCTAGAACATCTCCTTTCCAGATTAAGGGTGTGGTCCTAACCTAGGCCAGCATGACTCATTGGTCTTCTAGTTCCTGAGGGTATGTAGAGTGGCAAGCGCATGTTTTTGCACTGGCCTAACCCTTCGCCAAGGAGTGGTGCAGAAGTGTTTTACAGAATTTGTGTGACACCCCCAGGCCATCACAGAACTTGTGCTGGAGGTTATGCCAGACTAAATGGAGGCTAGGATGGCAGTCTTAGAATATTAAATACATTAACTGTATATGCATTCACAGACTCTTTAATTAATTAAAGCATTATGACTCTTGCATTAATCCATAATGTACTCTTGAATGTAACTGTGCCAGCCAGCCATTGTTTAGACCTCACACTATTGCCGCCTGCACATATGTGCAATTTCTTAAGAACAGCAATTTCTTGTTCTTGCCTTAGGTTCAAATTCTTTTAGAGCCTGTTTTCAAAGCTTTGGAGACTAAACTTTATGTAGCACGGGATGTTTAAATAGAGTCAAATAAGATAATATGTGCAGGAAAGTTCTTTATGGTTGTTATTCTCATGCCGATTGGTTGGAACCTGATTCACTTGACAGATAATTGCTTGACAGCCAACGCCTTTGATGTTAAGCTTCAATAAAGCAGAAAGTCGGTTCCTCACCTCCTCCTAACAGTCACTGGGTGGTCTGCGGCTGCCCTGTGATGGAGATTTTTTCAGAGGTGGGGTGTGTTTCTTTTCCAAAGAAGGGGGGTTAATCTTAGGGTGGATTTCAGCAAGGCGGCCAATTCCTCCCCAGCCAGAGTGCCCCATGGAAACCAACTGCGGTTTAAAATAAACAATTTCTAAATTAAAAAGAATGTTAAGTATAGATCAGCTGCTCAGCTCATGACAGCAAATTGAATTCCTCCCTCCCTTCCCTTTTCTACCTGACGGGGATGCGCCTGCAGGGTTCACATCAATTACCTGTTGACATGTGGAAGATGATTGATGAGCTGCCTCAGGCACTGGAGTCTACTTTGTCAACTACTCATAATTTATACATCTTATCTCGAGCAGAACAAAAGGAAGGACAGTGCATGCACCAAAGGAAAAGAAGAAAGAATAACAGAGAGAGGGAGGACAGGACCTGGGAGAGAGGGCTGTTTGGGTGCCAGCATGCAGTGTGAGGTGATAACACTGATGGCTATCTATTAGCTCCTCTCATCAGATGTATTTCCTTGCTGCTTCTGCTGAGGCGGCCTGGGTTCATGAAGCTATTTGCCCTGTTCCCTGCTTGAAAAGACGCTGACACAGAAAACATGCCGCAGCTAGAGTTACATTTTAATTACACTCCTATCTGCAAGAGTCTCTGGAGCACTGATGTTTGCGGTGACCTTTTGTTTTAATCAGCATTCTCAAGGCAGGCTGTTAACCGCTCCTGACAGAGATTGATAATTTTATACAGTGGGGCCCTCTTTTAAAAGCTTTCATTAGCAAGCATTACTGAAATCGGATATACATATCTGCACTGTGGAAGCTACCCATCAATTTGAAATATTTAAATATCGTGGGGTGGTTGAGCCTATTTTAACAACATAAGAATGAAACTTGAACCGCATGCTCATCAGTGTAAGATCTCAACCAAAATAATGTCTTCAGGCATGGGACAGTGTTGTCCTAGTTGGTCAGAAACCAGCCTTTGAGGGGAATTTTATAAAGGGAACAGTATTTCGTTTGGGCATTTTCCCTTCTCTGCTGGGTTATTATTTCTACAAATTGTGATATATAAAATGTAGGTTTACACAAAATGTCAGTGCTCCGATGATGCCTTGGACTAATGCAGTGGTGTCCAAACATCGGCCCAGGGGCCAGACGCAACCCATGGTGAGCCTCAATGTGGCACCACTGGCATGTCAAGTTTGGACATCCCTGGACTAAATTTGATCACGTCATGAATGATGGTGTTGGACAATAACTGGAAGTCATGTCAATGGTAATGAAACTGTGGGAAGGTAGGCTTAGATGTTATAATCACATCATACATGATAAAGAAGACTAGATGGCAAGAACAGCCATCTGTCTGGACCCTGATGCAACCCAGAGGTAGACCCAAGAAACAGTGGATGGATTCACCCTGGGAATGTCTTTAGATGGAACCATGCTTTAGATGAATTAGATGGTATGATTACCACAGTGTTGAAAAATATCACATCACTCTTGTAACATCTTTAGATGGAAGTATGGCAATGTACTTCCAGATGGCAGCGTTGCCAATCTCTGATGCTGAGCTGCCATACGAAAGCCCAGAATTCATTTTCCTGACCTGTGCTATTCAACTATTCAAGCATTACCTGAGGAGTGGCAGTCTAGGATCCAACCATGATCTTTTAGAGAAGTATGGATTTACTTTGAGGAGAAGGATGAAAAGGCAACTATTGCAAATATTATAAGTAAGCTTTCTTGAATTCTTTCTTGAAAGGGTCAGGAAAGTCAATGACTACATACATGAAGCAAATGGGTGACTGGCAAAATGCCTTTTCTGAGCCAAGGCCATGTGTGCAAAAACAGTATACATAAATTATTGACTTTTAGTGCAGTCCTCTTCTGGTCCGTGAAATGTTCTCACTGTAGATGCTATCACCTTGTAACCTATAATTTGCTTTGGTGAGGAGGAGGGCTGTGCTAAGTGTAACTCATTTGAGAAAGGGCTGCTTGGGAGTGAAAAAACGTTTTCTTGCCAAATGCATACATTTATGCAGCTCAGGTGAGATGTCAATATACCAAGCTGGCTATTCTGGATGTGAGCTCATTTGTTTTAATGACACAACAGTGATGGTGGTTGGAGATCTTGCTTCATAATCTCCTACACAAAGAGATTGTTTCAGATTGCTTCACACTGAGGCTGATAACGAAATATTTTCCCCCACTAGAAGTTAAATTGGTAACACCTTGAATGCCACTTTCCCAATACCAGTATCAGGGTGTTGAGAACAAACCCTTGCACTTGAACCCCCATGACATTTTCTATGTGCTGCTTGATCCTACATGAAATATTACCACTTTTACAATTATTAAGAGTTCATGTCTGCCTGAGTGGACTATGACATTGGTCTGAGGTACTGTCTGACGAGGCCACTCCAAATTTGGAAGGTAGCTTTTGGTTGGTCTCATGTTACTTGAGTAAACCTTTTCTGCAGGCTTACCCCCAAATCCAGAGTAACTGGAGCATGTAAGAAACATTATGTGCACCCGTAGTTACTGCACCTCCTAGTGAAAACCTATGGGAAATTCATATTGGAATCCAGAGTAAATTCTTCTTACACCAGAGCAAGGACTCCCCATAGTTACTCTGGATTTTGCCCTTAATCTGTTTCTGAGGCAATTATTTGCCTCATATTTTGCAGATTTGCTGCAAGTGTAAAATATAGTTCCTCTCATCCCTTCAGCATGGAAGAGTTTGTCTACTTACTTATAAGATGTATAGCCTAACCTCTAAGACTATTCTGTTCCAAGCAATCTCAGATTGCTTTGTGGAACTGCTGAATGGAATGAAAGGCCTATTTTAAAAAGTCCAGTAAAACACACAGAATTTCTCACTTCTCCATATTGATTAATAAATCCCACATTTTGTAAAATGGCATGAATGGACAAAATGGACAAAAAAATTTTGTCCTCAGTTTTCGGTCACAACATTGGTTTTGTGTACTTATATCTGTAGAATACCTATTCTTCTTCAGCTCTTGTCCTTTTTGACAGCGGGACTCACTGTTCTGGATCAATGTTGCCATTTCTCTCAGTCATGGACCTTGGTATGGTTGTAGGTGGGTGATTTTCATGTCACGATATCATGTATCGTGTATCGTGAAAAGCCGAAACTTTTTTTGTTGACACTTCAGTTGTTTGCCATTGACTTTCAATGGAATGTGCTTCTGTGCCAGCAACATATAGAATACAATGGTGCCTCTCATAAAGAGCTTAATTTGTTCCTGAGGCATGCTCTTTAAGTGAAACACTCTTTACATGAAGCAGATTTTCCCATAGGAAATAATGGAAACTCAGACAATTGGTTCCACAACCCCCAAAATATTCATATAAAAATATTAACTGGATGTAAAAATGATGACAAAACGCAGGAATTGAATTTAAAACATGCATTCAATGTGCATGATCCTATGAAATCTACTTAGGCTGCAATCCTAAAGACACTTTCCTGGGAGTAAGCCCCATTTAACACAATGGGGCTTACTTCTGAGTAGACATGGTTAGGAGGCTGCAATCAAAGACACTTTCCTGGGAGTATGCCCCATTTAACACAATGGGGCTTACTTCTGAGTAGACATAGTTAGAAGACTGTAATCAAAGACACTTTCCTGCGATGCTTACCTGGGCTGCTGCTGGAGGTTCAAGATGGTCAGTGGGGGCACTTGGGGGCAGTTAGGGGCAGCTGCCTCTGGCACCTCCAGGCAACTTCCCCCAAGTTGGGGGCAGTTAGAGGCAGCAGCGCTGGCTGGCAGCCCTTTTAAAGAGCCTCCGTGCAGAGCATCAGGGCTGCATAGCATGCGTGCCCATAACGCATTTGCTTGTTAAGTGAAGCGGAACTTGTTATGTGAAGCAAGATTTCTTGGAAATTTTTGCTTGTTATGTGAAACGCTTGTTAAGCGAGGTGCTTGTTAAGTGAGGTGCCACTGTATCTACATAGATATAATAAAGCATAGGTATAATAATATCTAGATATAATATAGGTATAATAAAATCATAGGTATAATAAAGCCTATAATAATATGTAAGTAGTGATGACACAATTGTCAGAAGTGCTTGAGGAGCAAGGTGCAAGTTCTGGATGATGAGCCCAGTGGCTCATCAAATTTTAGTGCCAAATTTTAGATTGTGAGCTCTTTTGGGCGGGGAGCCATTAGTTATTTGATTTTCTGTGTAAACCACTTTGAGAACTTTTAATTGAAAAGCAGTATCTAAATACTGTTGGTGTTGTGACGTAAAAGAAAAAAAGAAAACCACAGCCACACTGGCATTCAAACATGACAAAATGCATTCCTTTTATTAAAATGTGGATGTGAATCTCCATGTTGAGAGGGTGGGTAGAAGAGCCAATATTTTCTTTGGCTGATTAGAGCAATGCTTACCTTGACGGTATACGATCCTTTGCGCAGTTCTTATTTGTGTATTTCAGCTTCTCACTAATGGTGGAATCAGTGCTGTTTTAGATCATACATGCACAGTGAAAAATAAATTCTAATCTTAAAAGATGCTAATGCTGGTTCTTTAGAATTGCTTGTCATTGTGGCAACCTCTTTTACCCCTCGCTTCACATTCTGAGATTACTCACACCTTGATTATCGAGAGTTCAAACTGCCTTTAAAAAAATCTGTGTCCTTATTTTATATTTTAAAGTGCTGCTTTGCTTCAGAGTGCTAACCTATTTTTGTTGTTCTGTTTGACAGGCTGCTTGTAGATAGAACAGTTTTCCATAAGGAATTGAAATCATACATCAAATGTATTGTTTTATATGTAAGCCACTTGAGAACAATGAAAGCAGTTGCTGGAACCCAAATACCATTACAAATAGATTTATTGTAGTATGTTTTCTCCCACCCTTTTCTAGAAGTTATTACTTTAATCTTAAGAATTTATGTAAGTAGGTTTGTAGCTTTTATATGCGTTATGCATTCACTTTTGAGACTTTTTAGCTATTTAGTGGCACGGTGTTTAAAACAAGTGTTATCAAGGAAATAATTTCGGCTTTACATCATTTTTTTATATTTGCTTCTGAATGCTACATATAAAATAGCCAGATGGCAATATAAAAGAGTTATAGCGAGTGTCATGGAAACTTATCTTCACAATGCCCTTTTGCTTGCTCAGTGCTCATCTCAGGCTACAAACATCAAGGAAGGGATTGAGACGCAATATCCCTTTGCAAGAAAATTATAGAAAATTTTAATGTCTTCAAACTTTAAATGTTTCTAAGAGAGAGTGCATGTTGGAAATGTGAGCAATTAAAGTCGTTCTAGCAGTACATTAAAAAAAGACAGAAAAGAAAAATGGTAGTATAAAAAAACTGTTCCTCCCTACTTCATTGAGCAGAAAGCTTCTTTTGAAGTACAAATAATTCTAAAACCATAATTCTAAGGAACCACATCAGCTGTTCCTAAGAGAATCTATATTTTCATTGCAATATACATCTCTAAGGAATTAAAGGCTGCAATCTTATCCGTACATTCCTGGGAGTAAGTTCCATTGACTCTAGTGGGACTTCTGAGTAGACAGGTATAAGACTGGGCTCTAAACGGCAATCCTAATCTCAAGTAAGGGTGGCATAGGCCCTGGCATAAGTCTAATGCTGACCTGGGGGTGTCACAAAAGTGGCGGAAAGTACTTCTGAGTGGGTATTGTAGAGAATGGGAGGCTCATGTGCCACCTCCTGTGTCTTAATCAGACTCATCCTCTGCTGTACTATGCAGCCTGTGCATGTGAGCAAATTGCATGGCATGTGGACCAGTGATGGGATTCAAAGAAATTAACAACCGGTTCTATGCCCATCTGGCAGCGATTTTTAAATGGCTATTTTTAAACTTTGTATGTCCTATCTCACATTAACAACCGGTTCTATAGAGTAGGTGCAAACCTGCTGGAGCCCACCACTGATGTTGCCAGAGGACTGGGTGGGAACATGCTGTATTTTTCTTGTGCTGCTAGCATGTGCAACTGTTTGCTGGGGGGAATGCATGAAGAAGTTGCTATTGAGTTATCTGGGCCTTCTGAACTTGGGTGCTGCTCAAATGTACTGTAGTGTCCATCCAAGATGCAGTAGATATTCAAGTGCATTCATCCAGCTTAAACTGGTGCATCATACTAGACCTCGCTACAGTTACCTGTGCTTTTAGTGACTTCAAGACCAGACTCCTGCAATGCGCAATATCTGTAAAAACAATTCAAAAACTGCAGCTAGTTCAGAATGCAGCAGCAAAAGTGGTTGCAGTGGCCAGACATTGTGACTCGCCTGGACCGCTGCTTCAGCATCTCACTGGTGGTGTTGGTTATAACCTATCATACCAGGCCTCCGTCAGTCTTGAAAGACTATGGTATCGTGATCGGCGCTGCATACACTGCATGTGAAGCACAAAAGCCTGGGTTAGATAGTTATGGAGGATAGACTGTTACCCAAGCAGCAAATCCCCCCTCTCCACGCCACTGAATTAGTCCAGTGGAAAGGTAGAGCCAATACGATTGGATCCAGCTGGCGTCGCAGAGCTGGGCTATAAGGCCCTAAATAACCTGAAAGACTGCCTCCTTCCATACATTCCAGCTCGCCCTCTTAGGTCTGCTGAAGAGCTGCTTCTACAAGTGCCACCTCTGTCCCAGGTCAGGGGGGTGGCAGCTCAGGGGGAAATCTCTGCAGTGGCTTCACAATATGGAATTCCTTCCTAAGATAACGGAGAAACATTCCCTCATGAGCCATTCTCATGGCTTTTCAATGAGAGGTGAAAATGTACTTCTTTCATCATTTGGGTGGCATTTGGTTGCTGATTCGTTCTCTGCACCCCTTAACCTGCGTACCAAATATCATCAGCCAACTACAAAAGGCTACCTTACTAGCAACAGCACATATACTCCAGTGGTATCTGTAATGCATTAACAGGAAAATACAAGATAGCTACCTATGGACAGGATTTCACTTTTGACTTTATTTAAGGTGATTTACATTGGCAGGCTACTCTAACCCCCCATGGTTTTACAGAAAACAGAAACTGTTGTTGCTATTATTACACCAGCAATGGGATGTGGGACAAGGTCCTAAGTCTACTTTCACATGTATCTTTCCTTCAAGTGCAATTGACCCACCTCTCAATTCACAGTGGAGAGTTGCAGGGGCTGCATAAACATGTTGCTCTCTAGCACATTACAGTGTATTCAAGTGAATGTACTCCAGATAACCTAGATTATTTCTGGGCCTGCCAGGGGGCAACATGATCATAACAGTGTTGAATCCATCCAGCCATGAAATTGAGTTTATTTACCTGATTGAGAAATACATTTTTGAGAGTGTCATGCTTATAGGCAGCCCTTTACCAGCTTCCAGCATATTTTGTGCACTATTTGAGTTCAGATACCTCTCCTATTAGAGAGGGGTATCTAAATATATGTTAAATGTCCCATTTTCTATTTACCAGCAATGTTAAAATTTTTAATTATAATTGTTCTGTTGATTAATCAGGCCTCCGTCAATCTTGAAAGACTATGGTATCGTGCTCAGCACTGCATATGCTACATGCGAAGCACAAAGGCCTGGGTTAGATTGATATGGCGGATAGGCTGTTACCCAAGCAGTAAATCCCCCCTCTCCACATCACTGAAATAGTCCAATGGAAAGGCAGAGCTGATACAATTGGTTCTAGCTGCGCAGAGCTGGGCTAAGGACAGGAGCTCACCCTGTCTTGTGGGGACAAACCCAGGTCTTGAACCCTGGCCTGCTGGTTAATGAGCGCTGCTTCTGAGAATTGGCTACTAATGGGACATAGAACCTATTGTTAATTTAGGTTATTAGGACACAGAACCTGTTGTTAATTTATTTGAATCCCACCACTGCTCTTACTCCTAGGAAAGTGTCTTTAGGATTGCAGCCTCCTAAGCATGTCTACTCAGAAGTAAGCCTCACTGTGTTCAATGGGGCTTACTCCCAGGAAAGTGTCTTTAGGATTGCAGCCTCCTAAGCATTTCTACCTAGACGTAAGCCCCACTGAGTTCAATGGGGCTTACTCTGTGGTGGGCTTCAGGAGGTTCTCACAGGTTCTATAGAACCCTTTGCTAATGAGCACCTGGCTCTGAGAACTTTTTCCTAATGGGACATAGAACCTGTTGTTAATTTATTTGAATCCCACCACTGGGACAGGCTGTTTAAATATTTGCCTTTCACATTTGCTTTTACCATAACATGAGAGTGGAAACAGCCTTAAAAAAATTAGCAGATGTGCCTTAAATGTTCAGGAACAAATTGCCCCCCCCCCCCGCTTCCCCCAATAGATTGATCAACTAGAGTTTTTGGGCCTTTATCTACCAATTAACTAGATGAGACTTTATACCATATTAAAAGTACACTGATTGAAGTTGCTGATGCTAATGATTGTAATTTCTACCAGAAATATTCTGTATATTTTAAATTAGCTAGGAATTGATTTAATTATAGAATTTAATAGCATGATTGAAAATATTAAATAATTAGTGAAAATGTACCTGCATTGCAGAAGTAATATTCCCCCATACGCCATCCTCCCAACTGCACAACACCCTCATGTACAACAACCCCCCCATGCATCAACCCCCACATGTACAAGACACCCCATGTGCACAACCCCCATGTACAACATCCCCCACTGCACATCAATCCCCATGTGCATCAACCCCACCATGTGCACCACTCCCAGAGGTGCACCAACTCCCCATGCACATTCATCCTTCCATGTGCATCAACCCCCCATACGCACCAACCCAAGTCTTCCCAGCTAACCTTCCTGCATGAGAGGGGAGGAGCTATCCCACAGATGAGGACTGACCCCACCATGAATGTACCACTGGAGAAAAGTTGTTTCATCTTAAGGTGTACCAGTTGTTAAATTGGTTTAAGTTGCTGATGGTATTCAATGGTTGACAACTTTCCAATAAAATCAGTAGGCATGACCCCTTTATAAGTTCCTCATGTTGTGGGGACCCCCAAGCATAAAATTATTTTCATTGCTACTTTATAACTGTAATTTTGCTACTGTTATGAATCATAATGTAAATATCCAATATGCAGGATGTATTTTCATTGTTACAGGTGAAATGTGTGTTCTATGCACACATTGAACACAATGGGATTTGTTTCAGAGTAGGCATGCATAGGATTGGGCCCTGAGGCTGCAATCCTATCCACATTTACAAGGGAGTAAAGGCCATCCTGACTATAATGGGTTTTATTTCAGAGTATGCTTGCACAGGATTGGGCCCTGAGGCTGTCAGTCAGCCCCAGTGCACACACAGCGACAGCCGGAGGTCTAGCAAGCCTGACCCGGTCCCCTGCACCAGGGGTCTTAGGCGACCCCCAGGAAAGCTCTAGGTGACCTCCAAAGGGGTTCTGACCCCAATTTTGAGAAACGCTGATCTAAGGGAAAGTGATTTTTCTTGTATTCAGTCAAATGCTATAAGAGTTTAAATACTGTATTGGGATACACAGAATTCTTCATTAGCAAAATGAGACGTTAGCTTGTACTCAGTCATACAACACCTGGGAAAAGTTTGCTTCATTATCCAAGTATTTTAGTTAGTCCAGGTCTGGATGTCAGTGTTTGTAGCTCTTATTCTTGGGGACCAACATAGCAACAACAGTCTATACTGTAATTAATCACCACATGTACGCATTAAACTGGGAGTTATATTGTAGTGAGCTCTTAATCTATGTACAGTATTGTCAGTTCAGCTTTCTGCTCTCTTCGAATAAATTGTGCTAGTATGCTATTACAGTGGACCCTTGGTTTACAAGCATAATTCATTGCAGAAGCATGTTTGTAATCCAAAACGCTTGTATAACAAAGCAAATTTTCCCATAAAAATAATGGAAACTGTGACGATTCATTCCCCAACCCAAAAATATTCATGTATTGAATAATGATTACATTATTCAGTATAAATAATTACAATACTGCAATATAAAACAAAATAATAAAGAAAATACAAAATATAAAGAATAAAACAAATTAGCATGCACTTGGGCTGCAATCCTAAACACACTTTCCTGGGAGTAAGACCCGTTAAACTCAATGGGACTTTCTTCTGCTCTGCAAAGAAGGCAAATGCCATTTTAGGCTGCATTAAGAGGACTGTAGCTTCCAAGTCACGAGAAGTTATAGTTCCTCTTTATTCTGCATTGGTCAGACCTCACCTTGAGTACTGTGTTCAGTTCTGGGCACCTCACTTTAAGAAAGATGCAGCCAAACTGGAGCAAGTCCAGAGGAGAGCGACAAGAATGATCAGTGGGATGGAAGGGAAGCCCTATGAGGAAAGGTTGGGGGAACTTGGGATGTTCAGCCTGGAGAAGAGGAGGCTGAGGGGAGACATGATTGCCCTCTTCAGATACTTGAAGGGCTGTCATAGGGAGGAAGGGGCTCATTTGTTCTTAGCTGCCTCTGAAAGCAGAACTAGAACCAATGGGTACAAACTGCAAGAAAGGAGATTCCAGTTGGACATCGGAAAAAATTCCTGACAGTGAGGGCGGTTCGACAGTGGAACAAATTGCCAAGAGAGGTGGTGGACTTTCCCTCACTGGGGATCTTCAAGCAGAGGCTAGACGAGGGCTTCTATGATTCTAAGTAGACATGGTTAGGATTGTGCCCTTACCCTACAATTCAGAGTAACTACAGGAGCACGTAAGAGACATTTACATCGATGTAGGCACCACCTAGTGAAAACCTATGGGAAATTCATATTGCAATCCAGAGTAAATTGTTCTTACACCAGAGCAAGGACTCCCTGTACTCTGTATTGCGACCTTCTGCCCCCCCCCCACACACAGGAGTGAGTGCCACTAATTGTGATAGAGCATACTTTAGATTAGACATACAAGGTGAGGTATCTCAGACTCCTTTCCATTGCCCCCCTTACGTAAGAGTGAGCTCACGCTTACTTCAGATTAGACATGCATAAGCTGGTCTCTCAGGAGAGGGTGAACAAGTGCTATTGGAACTCTGAAACCGGCCATATCCCAGCCGCAATCATTTTCACTTGTTTATCAAGACATCACTTGTATATCATCAAAAGTTATTAGAAATGTTTGCTTGTCTTGCAAAACACTCTCAATCCACGTTACTCTTAATAAGGTTTTACTGTACTTGAACTTATTGAACTAACAGCTTGTTCTTAAGCCATGAAATAATTTTTGAGGCAGAGAATAATGATTGTACTCACTTCCACAAGCATAAAAATAATTTATATGCTGATGTGGATCTTCAGGGCCATAACTTTAAGGAAGAACATGACAAGCCATTCACAATTATCCTAGACAAATGCTGGGAAAAACCCTGTCTTTCTATGGACTAGTTAGGAAAGACTCAAGAAGAACTGGAACTGCTTTACTTCTCCTATAACAAGGGGTAGTATAAGGTAAGTGTCATCAGTTAGAAGTGCTGAAGTGTTGCCTTTAAAAGTATTGCCAACAATCCAAGTATCGGGCTCAGCAGGAGATAGACTGAGAAATTTGCCTAAGGAATTAGGTTAATCTGTCTACAGCATTTACATATTGCTTTTCAACTAAAAAAGTTCAGAAAGGGGTTTACAAATAAAATAAAAAAATAATAGCTAATGGGTCCCTTTCACCTTCCTTTTCTCAATCTTGCATCTTGTTTTCTAATAGTTTTACAAGCCTCTGTTTTGATTCTCACCTGTCTTTGTCATAGTGGAGAGTAATATACAGTGGTACCTCACGTAACAGAATTAATTCATTCCGGAGGCAGTTCCTTTACGTGAAACTTTCTTTACATGAAGCGGATTTTCCCATAGGAAATAATGGAAACGCAGATGATTGGTTCTACAACCCCAAAAATATTTATATAAAAATATTAACTGGATGTAAAAATGATGACAAAACACTGTAATTGAATTCAAAACATGCATTCAATGGGCATGATCCTATGAAGTCTACTTAGGCTGCAATCCTAAAGACATTTCCTGGGAGTAGGACCCATTTAACACAATGAGGTAGACTTCTGGGTAGACATGGGTAGGAGGCTGCAATCAAAGACACTTTCTTCTGTAATCCAAGAAACTTTCCAAGTGTCTCCCCACTTTCTCCTTCTTTTCCTCCTGAGCCTCTCTCTCTCTCTCTCTCTCTCTCTCTCTCTCTCTCTGCCCTAACTGACAACGAATGTTTTCTTTACATGAAGCACTTTCTTTACGTGAAGCAGAATCCTAGAGAAATTTTTTTTTGTTACGTGAAACTAACTTTACGTGAGGCATTCTTTACGTGAGGCGTCACTGTAGTTGGATGAGTAGTTTCCCTAGGTCATTCTTTACACAATTATTGGGTAAGGCAGGAAGAAGGGGGAGAGCTGTCTGATGAACTCCTTTTTTTGCTTATGAACTGATTTGGGTGGGTGTGGTGGAGCTGAAGGAGGTGGAGACAGCATGTGGGCCCAGGAAGTGAGGCCTAGACCTCCCTGGGACTGGGTGCTGGAGTCTACCAAGGAGGACAGACTGTACTGGGCAGATTCTTATTGGGACCTGTTATGTTTATACTGTGCAGGGCGAACCGGGGTCTACCCTGGATGCCCCATAACCGACCGACCCAATCCGGGGACTTCCCGCTCGTTGGGAGCCCTGAGGTGGATCAGGGGAGGACCCCGGGGGGCGGGGAGGGGGCAGATGTATATAAAGGCTGGCGGGAAGGGGAAGCAGCAGTTGCTGGAGAGGAGAAAGAGGACGGAGGGCAAGCCAGCGCGGGCGCTGTCCAGCAAAGGAAGAGTGCCGCCCCTGGACCTGCCAACAGAAAAGAGAGAGAAATTAGATACCCGTTTATGTTGATGGTTGGACTTACCTGTTCTTGTTGCAATATAGCAAGTGTAAACTTACCTGAGATCTTGAGAGGTAAAGGATAAAGGGAGTACCTGTGGAGAGAAGGAGACAAAGTCATTAAGGAAAGAGAGACTTGAACCCAAAAGGCGGTGAATCAACCAGCCTGAGGACTGGGGGGGAAACGGACTCTATTGTATAAAGGGAGAGAGAGTGAACCTTCCCTCTGCCCATCTAGTAACCAAGCCCCTGCATCCTGTGTTCTCTGTTGTGCGACTGATCAATGATTTACCCTCTATTTCTTACATAAAAGAACTTGTGTTACTTTCCTGTTTGGACTCATCCTTGGTGACCAGCCGGGGGAGGAAGCTCGTCCAGAATGGAAGACAAGAGGGTTAGTGAGTCTGAGATTGAGGTATCCTTGGCGGGAGACAGTGAGGGTCGGGACAGTGGGTCAGAAAGTTCATACTTTCTACTCCACCTCAAAGCAAGGAGACAGATGAAGATGTTAGTAGGTTTGCGCAGGTTTTGCTCTCATACTACCAATTTGTGTCAACCCTGAATGCATTAAACCTGGGTTTCTCAACCCCCCAGTCCAGGGACCACTGGAGGTCCTTGGCAGCTGACTGATCGGTCCACGAGAGAACTCCTCTAAGTGCATCTTCCCCTCCTCACAGCAGGAGGGCTCTGTCGGAGGACTGTAGCCTCATGCCTGTCTACTCAGAAATAAGTAGACAACCCTATGCCTGTCTACTCAGAATCCTATGCTTATCTACTCAGAAATAAGTCCCATTGTAGTCAGTGGAGCTTACTCCTAGGAAAGGGCAGTTAAGATTGTAGCCTCAGAGTCCAATCCAATGACTGTTTCTCAGAAATAAGTCCCATTACAGTCAATGAGGCTTACTCTCCAATAAGAGTGACTAGGATGGCTTTGTGTATTTTCAATGAATCCTGCATTGAAAAAGGTTGAAACCCCTGCTGTAAGTAGACATGCATCAAGACATTGAGCTTTCACCTGCAATCCTATCCAGAGTAACCCAGCAATAGCTCTATTTATTATAATGGGATCTACAGCTGGAGGCAGCTGTTTTGTGCTGTTGGTGGGGAAGCCCTACCTCCAGGTTGCCAGAGGCACAACACTCCCCCCCACCTCTGGGCTAGTCTTTGGAAATTTTTTTTATACACAGAACAGGTCCCTGGGGCCAAAAAGATTGAGGACCACTGCATTTAAACCACATCTTCCATCAGTTAAAAAGATACCATGTACATTCATTACATGTGACAGGTTACATGCGGGTTGAAGCAGTTTGCTCCCTAAGAATTGTGTGAATCATTGTAATAGCAACCACAACTCAGCCTTCCAGTATGGCGGTGCCTGCTGATATGCTATTAATCATATATGCATACAGGAGTAGTAACCAGCAATTTCTAGAACACATGTTCAGCAGGCTCATATGATTTTGTCAGGTCAGGAATTCAAGTGTTTGTCTCCCATCTTCTCTATGCAGGCTTTTTTTTACTACTTCTGGATCCTGTACAAGCCTCTTGCCATAACCTTCAAGTCACACTATGATCTTTCTACTCTTTATCTCTCCATTCTTATATCCCAGCACATCTGTGTTTATGGCTTTCATTCAGGGTGACATCAGAGGTCATGCTATCAGAAGCCCTCTTGACTCCTAAACTCTTCGCACTTATGCCCGTGGACACCTCAGTGTACCTTTTGGGCAGGTGTCACCATGGAGGTGTCACCAGTGTGGAGATTTGCCCCAAGTCCTTCAGCAACCTGGCTCTATCACCTGAATTATCCAGTGGTAAACCATTCATTCAAATGACTCCATCCTTTTTCTCTCTTACTACCTTTTATGCCTGGAACTGCCTCCTTATGCTGTAACCTATGCATGTGCTCATAAAAAAATTAATTAATTCTTATCTGGTTGATTCCCACCCCTGCACTTCTCTCTGTTGTGTCTTCTATATCCATTTTAGGTTATCCCTACAATCCAGAGTAACTACGGGAGCACGTAAGAGATATTACGTGCACCCATAGTTACTGCACCACCTAGTGAAAACCTATGAGAAGTTCATATTCCAATCCAGAGTAGATTGTTCTGATACCGAAGCATGGACTCCCCGTAGTTACTCTGGATTCCCCCCATGAGTGTTTCAGGATAGGAACTTGTCTCACCATTCTTTGTAAGTACCATGCAGAAAGATTACATTATACATATAAATAAAGAATACTGTACAGCCCTTTGGATCTTGACTACATAGCATCAAATTTTGGATTCTGCCTACTCAGTTAAGCTATTAACACTTTAGTGTGAATCATCTGTTTTGCTTTAGTACATTATGTTTATACTCAAGCTTTATAATTAAAAGTACACAGTAGTCAGGATCATTATTTTCCTACATAAAGTGCATGATAATATTGTGAATATCCTCATAAAATGAGCTACTATCAAAACTAGTATTGTGTGCAGCTCCAGTTAATGTCTCAAATACATTTTGGAAATGGCTATCCATCCATTGTTTAACAAAATCTTCTTTTCTTAAAAGGTGTTTACATTCCATCTGATAATACCAGGAAGATAGAATAAGCTATCATAGCTTTTGCCACAGTGATTTTTGCTTTATGCATCTCTGTATTAAATGATTACACATTCTAGCCCTTCTTTATTTCTTATTTCTTCCTGAGCCAACAAATCAAACAGATTAAAGACTACTTTAATGCCCAAACCTATGTGTGGAATGCAGTGATGGATCTAGTGATCTGTCATCACATCCCATGTGCTCTTGCATAGCAGCCAGAGAGTTGGTGTCAGTGCAAACATCTGGAGGACACATGCATGTGCCAGTCAACTCTACAGATAATCTGCCATGCTGGTAAATTGGCAGAGGGAGGATGGAGACGAGTGTGGCAGGAGCTGGACTGGGCTGGGGTCAGGAGGGGTAGGCTCTTGGTGGTGGTAGCAGCTGCTGACAAGCTATGCTATATCATTCTATGCTAACATGCCCCATTTAATCTACGGGTTTATGCCAGCAAAAGAGCTGTTGTAGATCCAAGTAGACTATTAGTGATCAGGAAACGGCAGAACAGTTACTAAAAAGATATTGGGTGCTTTGGTGGAGGCTCTTTGCCAATCAAATCAGTACTAGATCAATGGTCTGATTCCATTTAAGACAACTTCAAGTTCATATCTCTTGCAGCTCATCATTCATTTAATCTTCCACCTTCATCTTTGCCAGGTAAGAAGGATTTAGTTGACTTAAAAGGACTCTGATTTGATATCACTTGACTGATTAAGAGGCACAGTAAAGTTGGATTTAATTTATCAGCAGTTGGAAACCTCTGGTACTAAAATAATTATCCATTCCAAATACAGTTTTGACACCAAATAATTGGAAAATGATAAGACATGATCATGCTTTCATTTGTAATTTCCGTTCCTTTAGCAGTATGTGATTCACAATTTCAAATGCATCATTAACTGTAAGGACTAGAAACTTGCTTTAAAAATAAAGAATCCTGAAGGATGAGATTCTTGGATCTTAAAAAAGCGAGTGTCATTTTGAGATTCATACTGTCTGGCCTCCTACAACCTCACTCAATAATTTTCTTCCTTTTTAAAAAACCTTAGAAAAGGTTCCTTTTTTCTATAATGTAGCCATTTAAGTCAAGGACAAGGCTTGTCAAGCTGTTTCTACTGGGCCATTTGTGTTGCTGCCTCCTCTGCTTTGTCTGACATCTCTAAACAACTCTTTAAAAATGTCGATTTTGGCATGCTCCACAATGGAGCACTGAAGAGTGCTGTTTAAGTTATTTGGGGCTTCTCTGTTTCTCTTGCTGTCACATGTACAAAAAAAGGGGGGACCCCTTTTTTGTGGCCTCCTCCATGAACGTGTGTTTTAGCTTCAAACGACCCCAGCATCTGAACATGTCCAAGTGTTAATAAAGCGCTTGAAGCTGTCATAATGTGGGGGTTAAAGTAAGTCTTCATGAGCTGTCTATTAAGCTGTGTTTTTTTGTTTGTCACTTTCTGTAGTTTCTTTTACGACTGTGGCTTGTCTTGGTTTGTGGGCAGCCAAGCAAACGGGCTTTGTCTTTGTTCCCTGCTCTGTTTAATTCTCTCCCTCATTCATTAATCATCCCTTTGACTATTTATACCAGTGGCAAGTATAGCTAACACACTTAACGTTTCCTTTTGTCTCGGTGGCACTCTTTGTGGAGACCAAGGGAAGGCTAATTATTAACTGTAAAATGACATTAAAAACTCTTAGATAAGCATACAAAAGCAGCATCTTGGTGAAAAGCATTTTTTTTGTAACCTTCAAGTGCTTGCAGCCAAGTGAGTTTTTTCCTTCTTTATATAATGTCGAGTTCATGGTAAGCGGTGCCAGCGCTCGGATAATTAATGAAGGAGTTCCATTAAAACCCATTAAGCCTGCCAAAGTCAGTTTTTTTCCCTCTCAGTTTCACCTCCGGACAGCTTAGCTGGAGAATTCCACACCTTATCAGGCAGGAGCAGGAATGCCACCTTGTACAGCTTAGGGCACCGCTTCCAAAATTGTTGTCATTCCCGTTTTTTGGCGCTCCTCTGCTCTGGGAGTTTGATGCCATCTTCAGTGCAAAAAGTTTCAGGAGTTTTTTTTTCCCATCAAAATGAAAAACGAAGAACGATACTCACTGTCGCCTCAGCACAAAGAAGCTGTTGTGTGATGAAATGAGAATTCTCACCATGTTGAGGATCATTTAGAGACTTCCCAGTAACAGTATATTCAGTTCTAATGAGGTCTGACTGTAACCAGCATGAAAACCCAAAACATTTTTTAGAAGTGGAAGAAGAGGTGAGAACCCCTAAGAACAATCAGTAGCTTTTTTTCTTCAGGGGTCTCCAAACTTTTTGGCAGGAGGGCCACATCATCTCTCATACACTGTGTCAGGGGCCAGGAAACTAATTTACAGATCAAATTTGAATAAATTGTATGTAAGAATGTATTGGAGTGGACGAGTGGACTACAAGACTTCCCAAGGGATGGATAGACTGGTCTTGCTGGGGGCCACATTGAGGCTCACTGAGGGATGCATATGACCTCTGGCCTGGGGTTTGGAGACCCCTGTTGTAGGTAAAGCCATCCCCATTACCAGGTCAAAGAACCAGCATTGTCCGAAGACAGTGCCATAAGGCCCTTCGGCCCCACTCCTGGGGGTTAGCCCAGTGCACAAATGGCCTAATCATTTGTTAGGTAAATTGCACTCTTAATGATGTCGGATGTAAAGAAATGGATGGTAGGAGCACTGATGGGAGAGAGTGTCTTGCTCTATGGGTCTATGTGCTATGTCTCCGACTATACCAGAAAAGAGTGACCCAGTTGCTCATCATACATGATTTGATAATCTCCTGACTAGACTAACATACTTTACATGAAATAACTTTTGAGATTTTGTAGAAGTTTCAGTTACAACAGAATGCAGCTCTGTGTTAGTTATGGGAGTGAACCATAGGAACATACTACACTGATGTCAATCTAGGAGCCAGGAGAACTGTTTTCTCAGTTCTGGTTTTGATTTCTGTCGTATATAGCTTTATATGGTTCTGCTGTCTCTGTCCTCCCTCCCAGGTACAATCTGCGCCATTCCACCCTCCCACTGACAAAAAAACAAAACCTTCCTCCCTACCACCTGCCACCTCACTCACTTGCCCCAGTGGTCATCAAGCAGGATTCAGCACCTGTGCAATGCACAGTTCTTCCTGCTGACGCTGCTTACTTTCTGGATGATGAAAATTGCTAACCTCACTTTTTCAACACCCGGCACCAACACAAATATCCTGATTTAATTATTTGTTTTAATTTTAAAGGGATCTCAGGCAGTAGGACTGGAGAAAACCTCTCTTTGGACTCTGGAACGTCTTTGCCAGTTGAAACAGAAATAATGAATGGAGCTATACAGATTATGTATAGGCATGTCCCAGAAATTCCTGGTGCTTTCCATAGCTTGTGTAGTAAAGTGAGCATTGCTTTAACATCAGAGCAAAGAGCTATGAACTGCTAAGTCCCCAGTTAGTAGTTATATGAATGTTGCAAAGTTTCTATTGCTACTTGACAAAGAAACAGCAATGGTTAAAAATTAAGAAAATTTCTCACTAACAGTGCAATCCTAACCATGTCTTCTCAGAAATAAGTCCCTTTGCGTTCAATGAGTCTTACTCCCAGGTAAGTGTCTTTAGAATTGAAAAAGTGAGGTAATCGTTATTTAAATAAATGTCGGTTCTAATAATTGTGTACCTTTCTAAGTCTGAAATGGAACCTTTCCATTATTGACTTTATAATATTCTCATAACATCTCTGAAGCCGCCGTAGCATCATGTTCTGTGACATTTTTCTAGTACAGCATGTTGTATCTCTCACTGTAAGTGTATTTTGGAAGCATTGGTCTTACAACAAGGCTGAGGAAGTGTTTGTGATGTTTAAATAATAATGAAAAAGTGCTGCTGTGTTTTGGCAAAGCTGAATTTCTCTTATGTGAGTGAGATAAAACTATATTCTATTTCATTTCTTATATACCTTATGCTGCATTTGTATCCCTCGTCAAAATGTATTTTATATTCAGCGTACCCATACACATATTAAAAAAAAATATACAGCCAAACGATCAGTCTTAGAACGAGATCTTCTGGAATTTTTAAAATGTGCAGTTGGCAGCTGGTGCCCTGGAACAGATTTCAGAAACTGGTGAGAAATACGAGTTTAAACCATTTTAATGTTTATGGGATATTCTTGAGAAATGGATAAGATAAGAAGGAAGAATGGAATAAAAAGAGAGAGAGATGGGTGAGATTGTGAAGAACACAGCAATATTCATGACATCTCTGAAATGTTTGGCTGGAGAAATACAGTATGCCTTGTGAGATAAATTGAAAAAACATGAAAGGGAAGAGAGATTTTGTCTACCTTGTGAATTTTTCTCAAAATAAATGGACAATAATATTAAACTAAAGCTAACTCTCATTTTAAACGGCTATTTTCGCTTTAAAATTGAATAGCATTTCCTGATTTCAGTCTCTGAAAGTGTACAAATTGCACATAAGGTACCTGCTTCTAGTTCACAATTTTCACAAAGCCTGGAATCTTTTAGGAAATTGAATGTGGATAAAGGGGGGAAGGGTTCATGTCGAAGAGTATGGGATGCAAATGAGGAACTCCATGGTTTGAAGCTAAGCCCTTGTTAAGTAAGCTACATAGACTCTGCTCAGACTTGCTGTCAGCACTAGGTTGCAAAGCCCTCCACTGGACACTCTTGAGACAACTTTGCCCACCCCCATGATGGAGTGTTGGAGGTTCCTGCTGGGACCAGAACAGAGGTTTAGCTGCCCCTTGACACTATCCATGCTTCGGCTTCAGTAACTTCTTCACACATAAACAGAAACAGGAGTGTGTCTGGCAGGCAAAGGGGCTGCAATCCTATACACACTTACCTACGAGTACTCATTGGGGCTTACTTCTGAGTAGACATGCTTAGGATTGTGCTGTAAGTAATGGCTAAACTTAATCTAGTAGGAGCCTGGCCTTTAGCCCTTTCATGAATCTTGAGCTCAAATACACCCACTTGGCTTAAATTTTGTCATGTCTACACTTCATTCTAACAGAATGTTCTTAACACAAGTGTCATCTATACATTAAACAGGAGGGGTCCATCTGATTTCATTGCCCACATACTTTCAAGCTTATATGTAGTCTTAAGGGCTAGGAACTTTTAAAAATGATGAACGCGGATATTCTTAGGAAACTGAATTCTGCACGCACTTCGGTATTGGGCAACAATATAATCATAGCATGCTCATCGTCCTGGATTTTACTCAGTTATTTTTGAAGCCAGTGTAAAATCTGTTTCAAAATATTGACAAATGAAGACACATGCCTCTGTTGAATATAATTTTATTTTGTTTTTAAAAGGCATATGTTAAATAATTATTAAGAGCGTTACCATCCAAGACACAATTAGATAGTAAATGCTTGTGATCTAAAACAGGAGAAAAACAACACAACTTCCATTCACTTCAGGCAGCCCCCATGGTTGACTATGGCAGTGATTCATTCCATTGTTGTGGGGATGTTTCTGAACATAATTTAATGTCTTAAATGTTGCAAAGATTAAATCCCAGCCAGCGCCACAGAATTGTCCTTGAGTTTCATCCTCTGTATTCAATCTTGTAAATGCTCTTTCCTGTTGAATAGTAATCTCACTTTCCAAGGCTCAAGCTTTCCAGCCCTTAGAAATATAGGTTTTGTAAAAGATAGGACCTCTATGCAAGATTGGGAGGACGGGGGTATCTGGCGTGATATCACACTTCAATTTGTTCTATATCATTGGTTCTTTCATCAAGTCTTGGTATCTGTGGGTAACAAAGGAAAGGACAGAGGGCATGGCTGCAGAAAAAATGAGGCCACCGCCAAAGTGCTCTAAATTTGTATTTTATTGAACCCCACACATTTCAACATTTCAGGAAATGCTGATTAAACCAGGAAGTCTTCTATGCTGTCTTAGGGCAAAATCCAGAATAACTATGGGGAGTTCTTGCTCCGGTGTAAGAACAACTTACTGTAGATTCCAATATGAATTTCCCATAGTTTTCCACTAGGTGATTCAGTCACTATGGGTGCATGTAAAGTCTCTTATGTGCTCCTGTAATTACTCTGGATTTGGGGGTTAATCACCCTAAGACCTAAGTCACCCTAAGACTGCATAGAAGGCTTCTGTGTTTTAATAAGCACGGAACAAGAGTCTCTGACTCAAATGCACTGGGCTCAGTAAAATTCCCCTTCCATGAACCTTTGAGATTCTCTCTCTTGTTTGTCCAGAGGTAACAAAAATGCAGTGGCTCATTAGTTAAAGATGCTTTGCTTGTTGACCAGAAGGCCAGCAGGTTGGCAGTTCAAAACCCAAGTACTGCAAGTGATTGAGTGACCTCCTGCTACTTACCCAGCAAGAAACCATGGAGGCATTTTTGGACAACACTGGCTCAACACAGGACAACATTGACTCAACACTGGTCATCCCTTGTAACAGGGATGAGCACTGCTCCCTAAGCTTGATCACAACTATCGGGCAACCAGCGGGGACGCATTTACCTTTACCATTTTAACAAAAAATGCACCAAGGACTGATGAATTGCCACATTTCTAGAACCTGACCATATTAATTGTGATGATAAGTGACAATGAATCTGTTGCTTTCTCACCTAAATGGCAGGATTGGTATTTCCCTATAGTCGAACTGCACATACTTGCTGTTCTGATCTCTGCATGGCCTCCTTAGCTGTTGAAGAACTTTATCATTTTAATGCTGGATTGGTGATCCTTTTCAGAGTTGCAGAGCATATTTATAATTGTGAGCTGCTAGCAAATGGAGAAATTCTCGGTAGAAGCAAATTCATTCCAGCTGTGGACTGTTACAAATATTGTATTAGCCTGCAATAATATTGATACAGTTATTTTTAATTATTTTTATTAACTAATATATAATAATAATAACATGCATGAACTTGTATTGTAATAGTTGTAATAATTTGAGGTATCCCAGAGCAAATGAGTCCTTGAGAGTTTAGACTCAGAGATTAAAGCCTGCTTCTGGACTTTTGGACGTGCCTTATGGGATATGCCTGTTCTTTACTTTGCAATTCATGTGGACTATGGAATGGCAGAGAGCTGAGTGGGAGGCTTGGATGATTTATTCGGGGAAATGGAAAGGGTTGGCGAGATGCAAGCTCACTGGAGATAGGGAGATGGGTCTGGGGCCTGCTTGCCCACAGGATTCTATGGTAGCCGCACCACAGGAGCCTTGCCACCATGGGCAGCTCAGGATTGGGCTGCCTGCTATTGAAAAAGAGTGATGTATCCTGTGTTTTAGCAAACTGATTGCAATATGTTGACAACAAAAATATTGGTAGCATGTAATTGAACACACACCTCCAGCTACAGAGCAATCAAAACATGGTTTAAATTATAATGTATAACATATTATTAAAAAATAGGATTGAGAAAGTATTAATATGGAATCTATGGAGCAATGAGTATATTTTCTTTGAATACTAATCCACTAATACTAATCCTTTATAATCCATATAAGAATGTTATGGTAGAGATTGTGTGAATTTTTGTATTCTGCTGTTGTTTACTTGAAGTCACTCAAACTGAACTTCAAACCCTGGGAGTGAATTAAATTGAAGTTCTTTTGTTTCTTGTCTCAGTGTCATCATTTTAATTAGTCTCTCTCTCTCTCTCTCTCTCTCTCTCTCTCTCTCTCTGTGTGTGTGTGTGTGTGTGTGTGTGTGTGTGTGTGTGTGTGTGTAAATGCATTAAACTACAGGCTCAAGTGAATCCATAGATCTGACACATAAGAGAGAAAGGGAACAGATGAGAATCTCCCCTCTTGAATTCTTCTGTTCTGGATGACTCCCAATGCTGCTTATATAACAGAGCTGGACCTGGGTTTACTGTTGGTGCAGACAGAGGTCTTGTGTGGTGAGGATAGGATTAGATGCTGAGGACTCAGTCTTGTCCAGCATCCCATCAATAATGGGATGTTCCAATAGGGCATGTGCTGTATCCTCTGGTGCAGGACAATCATGCTTCCTCCACTTAAGGGAATGTTTGTTGGTTGAGCCTGGCCTGGAAGGAAAAACTCAGTTATCTAATATGGAGAGCAACTTGCTTTAACCAAGCTCCACTGTAGCTCCTCTCACCCAGGCACCTCTTGTGCTTCTCATGATGTGCTGAAGTGGTGGTTTCTAAACTTTTAGCACCAGGACCTACTTTTAAAAAACGTCACTCTATAGAGATCCACCTAGTTTTATAAGAGTAAAACAAGTTTAACTTTACTAGCAGTTCAAGCTTCTGTTTCACCCTTGTACTGTGGTGGTAGGTGCTGTCTTCTGCCATGATAAGTGAACTTGGAGCTCCACAAATTGGGAATGTTCTGGTGGCTATCAATTCCTGGTTGCCTGGCCTTCAGTAAGAGCCAAGGCACAGACACCTACTTCTGAGTAAAGGCACACATGCTCTCTCTTTCTGGGTGGAATCCAGAGTAACTATGGGGAGTCCTTGCTCCGGTATAAGAACAATTTGCTCTGGATTGCAGTATGAATTTCCCATAGGTTTTCACAAGGTGGTGCAGTAACTACGGGTGCACGTAATGTCTCTTACGTGCTCCCGTAGTTACTCTGGATTGTAGGGTCTGTTTCAGTAGGGCTTAATACATTTTCCTTGCCAGCTACCAGCTTATCAGTTTCACAATCCACCCAAAATTGGGTTGTGATCAGTGGTGGGCTTGAGGGGGCTCTCACAGGTTCTATAGAACCCTTTGCTGATGAGCGCCTGGTTCTGAGAATCGGTTACTAAAGGAACATAGAACCTGTTGTTCTATGGACATTGAACCTGTTGTTAATTTAGGTTATTAGAACATAGAATCCCATGACTGGTTGTGACCCACTGATGGGTCCTGACCCACAGTTCAGGAATCGTGTTAAGGCTATGAAATGCCATACTAGGGTTTTTCCTGAGTAACAATTTGTACTCATCTTTGTCTTCTCTCTCTGGCTCTTGTTTCCCCTGCTGGATCATCTCAGTACTATGATCTTCTGCACCCCACTCTGTAGGCTGTCCCTAGCTTACTTGGCTGTCCCTGGCCACTCACTTGGCTGTCCCTGGCTTAACACCACAACACTTCACAGAGCTTGTGCAGGACTCTTCTTATTCTTGTTCTTCTCCTCCTCCTCCTCCTCATCATATCAAAACAATTGTACTCAAGAAAAAAAATAATCAAATGAAAGCAGAGCCATGGTCCCTCTATGTCAACTAAGTACCTGTAAATCCAGGTCATGTGATACAAGTACTCCCATGAAAGAGCAGTCCCTCTTTTGCATTGGTTCTTATATCATTAGACATAAAAATTGCATTATCAGTAGAGCCCTATTTTATTATAGTCCATGTTGTTTTCATTTTCTTAGCGCATTGTTAACCAGTAGGCCAGGGTTCGAGACCCGGGTCGGCCCCACAAGACAGGGTGAGCTCCTGTCCTTAGCCCAGCTCTGTGACGCCAGCTGGATCCAATCGTATTGGCTCTGCCTTTCCATTGGACTAATTCAGTGGTGTGGAGAGGGGGGATTTGCTGCTTGGGTAACAGCCTATCCTCCATAACAATCTAACCCAGGCTTTCGTGTTTCGCATGCAGCGTATGCAGCACAGAGCACAATACCATAGTCTTTCAAGACTGACGGAGGCCTGCTTTTGTCTGAATTAGCAGGAAATTTCATAGTTGTATCAGGCTGTACACTATACATATTGAATTTTTAAAAATGATATCATGACACCCCAAACTGTCTTTTCATTATTTGTGACACATCTTTCTGGAGTTTATTGATATAGTTTTTAAAATGACTAAACTCAGAAAGTTGAGTAGGAAGGAGAATTTTTTTAAAAAAGAGTCTAGTGCTTAACAGTTCAAAAGCATGTAAATACAACTAGAGAAATAGGAACTACTTCAATGTTTCCCACTGAAATAGTTCTTATTTATCTATTTGCATTTGTGTTTGGAAGGTAAATAGCATTCTGTGCGCCATGCTGGCCAGATGACCACAGAGGCATCTTTGGACAATCCTGGCTTTTCAGCCCCTGAAAATGGAGATGAACGCCACACCCTATAGCCGCTGGTCATGGCTGCAGTTGCACTGGTCATGGCTGGCAAGGCAACCTGTGAGGGATCTTTTACCTTTACATGAGAAACTGGTTTTGAGCCCAAACTACATGTACTTGTACCTGCATTTCCCTTAAAAACAAACCTAACTAGCAAAAATGTCAAAAAAGATACTTTCATAATAGTCATCCCATCAACTCATGTTATTATTTGGTCTTCAAAATTACATCTCTGCTTCAATTCTTTGAAGGGCTGTTCAGACTTCTCAAGTCACTGTCCGTTTATTTAAATGGCTTGAAGGTACAGTTCTTGAAATTTCACCTTTGGGGCTTGGATTAGGAGCCCGCCAGGATTGGCCTAGAGACACCAGAAATCAGCATACATCTCCAGGCAATCACTGAAGCAATCCTGGAGATTTTAGCAAGGCCTCCAGGAATGTCCAAAGTCATATGGGGGGAATTCTCCAGAAATAGCTTCAGTCTGAGCTGACAGTTCTACCTTGGAGACTTGGCTGCCTGTCAGGAACTCCATGGACTGAATGTCGGGTCTGAGCTTCATGAGCTATCAGGGGAAGTGTGTGCTTCATCTCCAGAACCTTCACCAGGTGCATAAAGGAACTGGTTGTATAATGTGCAGGGAGTAGCAAATACACTGGGCAACAAGCTGGCTTTTGCACTAGTGGCCAAAATTGTGAAAAACTTGATATGTATAAATAATACCAGCTTTGAGAAAGTGTATCATTATATATCAATGGAAATGTAGTTTAGGCTGCTATCCTAACCTGCAGTTAAGCCGTGCACAAGTCCTGTGCTGATCTGGGGGTGTTATAAAAGTGCTATCAGAAACTTCTACACCACTCTTGGGGAGGGTTAGGCTTGTGCACAGACATGTGATTGCCTCCTTACACTACCATGGGAATGGGAAGACCGATGAGTTGTGCTGGCTTAAGTTGTTTGCACCCTTAATGCTGAATTCAATAAAACAAACCACATTGGATTATCTTTAGTCTATCCAAGGTTATGGCCAATTAACCAGAAAAAAACCTTTCATTGTAAAAACCTTGATATTCATTCATTCATTCATTCATTCATTCATTCATTCATTCATTCATTTGTACCTCACCTTACTTAATAAATTAAATTTGATTTCATCTTCGGGGCTGCAAAATATTATTTGACCCAAGGTAGAAGATGCCTTCGTTATACCACTGCCCCATTTTCAATTTTTAAAAGCCTGGGTACGATGTCACTTCTGAAAGTATCGTCACTTCCGCGGCGTCATGAATTTGGCACTTGTCTACACTTTCATTAGCTATGCCACAGGTTGTGTAACATCAGCTTCTGTGATTCGTAGGCAATGTGAGGCCTTTGGATCAGTAAGGTCAGGTATACAGTATATTCTGTGACCAGAATCCTGGTCTTCGGCACATGCCATGATCAACCAAACAGAACTTCCTGCTATCTCAGGCTTGTATTGGAACTTCATATGAACTTCATGGGAACCTCCATTAATTCTGAGCAGCAAAGGTGCATGTATTGTTACAGTTCTGTCATCGATAGCATTGCCACTACAAAATGCTGCCCTAGGCAGCCACCTAGAGTTGCCTAGTGGTAATACGAGGCTTGGATACATGTCACTAGAGTCCATTATTCTTGTATTCAGTATGCAGAATTATCCTTTGTAGGGTTTGGCTGCTTCATTGGTTGTTTCCATGCTTAAACAAAGGAAGAGGAAATTCTTCTTTCTTTTTCTATCCATCATAGGAAAGATCATAGAATATAAATCTTGGGGCTATTAAAGACCTCTGCTAGCTTATTGCCATATACTGTTGGTGTGTCCTGCGTACAGCATCCCATAGGCTTTACCATGCACCTCTCTTCTCACAATCCCCGGAAGATGCATCTTTTGAGAGCAGATGCTATTAACCAGAGCAGGCTGAACATCTTCATCAGCCGTGTGAGTGGAGGCCTGGGCTGTAATTGAGACACATGTGGTGCTGTCAGCAGGTGATGGCAGACAGACGTACCTGAATGACAGTGTGACAAGGAGCAGAGACAGGGGCCCCATCTAGCCACTCTTACTGCCAGAGTGATGAGCACACGGGAACACAGTCTGTGAATTATCAGCAGGCCAGGATGGAGCTGAGGCTTCGGGAGGGCTGCCAGACAGTTTGCAATGTGCTACAAATTTCTTTCAGCAGTTAGTCTTTTGGCTATGCACAGCCCCTTGCTATTAAGCAGACAGAGCAGCTCATATCCTGTGGATGGATGATAGATGTGTCACATCTTTGAAAAAAGCTGTTTGTCTTCCACAGGTGTATGGGTTTCCATCTCCAGCAAGAGGCAGAGAAGAGCAACACATGACACTTTTCAACACTCTCTTTCTATAATGATTTGGCATTCCGGGTGTATCAAAAAAGAAAATCTTTCACGTGCAATTATGATAGAAAATAAAGGCGATGACGTGTTGCGTACAAAGGATCTAGGGAAGATCAAAGGGCTCTAATGAAAATGGATTACGGTAAAGGAGATGCTTCAAACTTAAGAGCAACACAGGACCCTTTGGGGTGCGACAACACAATGCACGCAAAAGAAGTCGTTGACAGAACTGCAGACACTGCCTCACTTGGGAATGCTCTGTATAACCATCCAGCTTAATTTCATGAGTAGCACAGAATAATATCCAGACAAATAAGCATTCTAAAAGTGCTTTTGTGTAGAAAGAGATTGATTATTTTTATATCCCTTTGTTCATGCTTTTATAGCATTTCCATGATGCCAACAAGATTCTATTTCATCTCCATAATGTACCTTAGGTTAGGTTAATGGCAGAAAGATAGTGTCAAGCACAGTAGGCCTCCAACTGGGAGTTGGAAACTGGCTCCTTAGGACTGATCTCTGCATACAACAGAGTGAATAAATGCCCTTGCACTTTCAGTTGCAGGATGGGGAGTGTGCATCACATTTTAATGCTCCCCTCATTGAAAAATAAATGCATTGAATCCAGGTGAGAGAAGACCAACTACAATCCAGAGTAACTGTGGGACCTTTGACACTGACTAAGACTGCAATCCTAAAGACATTTTCCTGGGAGTAAGACCCATTGAACACAATGGGGCTTACTTTTGAGTAGACATCTTTAGGATTGTGCTCTTAGTTACGGTGCCACCTATGAGAAACCTATGGGAAATGCATAGAGCAATCTAGAATAAGTGCCTTTTATGTCTTCCCCTATTTTCTCTGGATTGTAGGGTTAGTATAATAATTAAAAGGCTGCATGTTTACCTCTGATTTTTAATTAACCACATTTTGTAGTTTATTTTTAACTTGAAGACAGCAAAGCAAATTTCTTTTGCAGCTGGGTGCAGTTGTTGGATGTGCTTGGTTTGCATAGCTTTTGTGAAGGGTCTGTATAGATCTAAGCCTCCTCTGGAGGTGGTGCAGATCCAAGAGACAGGAACTGCCAAAGGCTGCTCCTAGCTGCCCAAGGACCAGTCCTGTCCTGTCCTCTCACCTCCCTCACTGGTGCCTTTGCAGTCAGTCCTGCTTTCTGCAGTATTTGAACAGAGTTTTTCTTAGTGTTTAGCCAAAGAGTTACAGCCAGAAATCTGTTATAAGGTTCATTGTTAGGGATAATACAATTAAAGTCATTGGACTAATTTCTTTTAAAGCAACTTAAAATTCCAGAAGTATGTTCCCATGGTTCCTTTTGAACATATTGTTCTAAGGGAAAGTGAACATTATATGGTGCCCAGTAGCTGGCTGGCATTTCAAGGAATCCATCCTTGCATAATAAGATAAGCTCCTGCTTTTAATCTGTTCTTATTTAGTGTCAAAATTAACCCAAACGTATATGAAACATAGTTTATCCAAACTAGTATTAAGACAGGTGATTTTGTTGGATGTTGATATTTTCTAAAGCATTCCTGTTCCATTTCTGATCCAACAGCCCGCTAGAGCTTTCTCAATGTTTTCCTCTTTTGCACAAATGTGTGTGTGTGTGTGTGTGTGTGACAGAAATTGTATGTGTGTGTGTGTGAGCATTTACTGTGGTGGTTTGCAGATACTGCAGGGTACTTTTAAAAGATATGTGCATTGCTACTGAGTTTGTGAAGGTCTGCTCAGATTGCAGTGCTGAGAATTTCATCGTGCAATCCTCTCTTGTGCTGGAAACAGGCAGGCTGGCTCAGCCTGAGCTGAATCTGACACAAGGATCGGGGCTGCTGCTGTGCTACTGTTAGGAAGGAGAAGCTTTTCCCCTTCCCGGGATAAGGCTAGACCCAGTGGGTCTACTTGGATCTTAGCCTCTGGAGATGGTGCAGATCCAAGAGATGGTGAGATGGTGCAGATCCAAGACCTCTGGAGATGATGCAGATCCAAGAGACAGGAACTGCCCAAAGGCTTCTCCTAGCTGCCCAACGACCAGTTCCTCAGATCCAGCATCCCACTCCCTACCCACTTGTCCTCAGGTATGCCCTGTCGCAACCTCTCCCTGCCAGGATGTCTCCATCCCACCTCCTCCCTGCCCTCCCCAAACCAGTGCACTCACTCATTACCTGTTCCTGCCCTCACACAGGGAGGCTGGTGCACATCTATGTTCTGGCCTAACTCACCCACGAGTGGTGTCAGTATGCCTTACGATATTTTCATGACAAACCTGGGCTTGTTCAAGAGTCTTGTGCTGGCTAGGATTGCACTGCACTGTGATTCTGGCTGTTAATTATTTTTTGTTCAAACTTCACAGTGTGATTATATTCCTTCTTACTACTTATACAACTAAAGAGAAAGACGGACTGTGTCTTCCTGTAATGATTAATTCACTGCAAGGAATTCTCTAAAGGACAAACATTTTTTTGCCAGTTGCCTTTTAACATTACTAATTTTTTTTTATAGAGTGAACGTCTCTTGGGCATCTTTTACGGAGTGTTGCATAGATAGACATATTTTCCTTGAATAACAGGTTAGTTCCATTTATCTCGGTCATCAGCTGGGATTGTGGTCTCTCTGAGGTACAGTATATCACTGAAAGATTTTAGATCCCTTGATGTTGGTATGTGGCTAGAATTTTTGTTTTTTGGTAAATTTTATTGACTTTTGGAAATCAGGGAGAGAACTATAAACATCTGAACATTGACAAAATTACTATTGGTCAAAAAAGCTACACATTATTTGTAAATACATTAAAACATGCAAGGCTCTGGATAGGACATGATTAGTAATTAATGCCCAAGTCCAATTAAAAAACAGGTAGCTATAATATGCAAGTTAATGGTATTAATAATAATCAGTCAAAATAATTATTATAGCAGTACCACGAGGTAGCAGAGTAGAAGAAAAAGAACTGGAAAAATAACAATATACAAAGATTTGCAAATAGAAATTGAAAAGCTGTGGCAAAAGAAGACCGAAATAATAAATAGTGACTGGTGGTCTCAGTGCTATTCCAAAACACTTTGAAGAGCATCGGGGCCACAGAAATTACAGTTCACCATCTTCAAGAAGCAGCTTTCCTGGGAATAGCTTACATCTTGTGACAATATATAACATCAAAATAAGATTAAAAACCAGACATCCCAGGTCCTTTGGTTCAATTGGATGAAACAAACAAACATGTACATGACTGAGTGAAAATATTATTATCATCAACAATAATAACAAATTAACAAATTTGTATTTGTAGGAAGTATAAAGATGAATATATTTGAAAGCACATCACTAAATAACATATTTGTTGTGGAAAAATCTGGGATCTGAGAAATGGAAAGGTCAAATAAAAACATTTTGTTCACAAACTACTTTATACACTGTTCTGAGAATTATCAGCCTTCTGATAAGTTGTTTAGATTGGTGGATTGTTGTCTTCTCTATACCAAGTACAGTGAAGATCATAGGTGGGTGATTTACAGTGACAGAGGAGGGCATTGATAGAAGAGGGCAGGGACATTATTAGGGTCCTTCAAATTATTAACAGTTCTGCAAGAGGAAACTTTTTCTTATATAGTGTCTAACGAACTGATAGTGAACTTTTATTGTTCAATAATAATTGGCAATTGGTTCAAGACTGACAAAAGAGAAGTATCTCTTCACACAAAAATGACTGACATGGTGATGATTTGTAGATTTGTCTGCCATAGAAAAGAGCGAGCGAGCAAAAGGTAGGGTCTTGCCATGACAGCTGAATAGAATCAACATGCTCAGAATTCATTCTTCTCTGAATACAAGATGATGGAAACAAACTTTGGGTATAGTAGTATATAACCTTCATAATCCTGATGGTGGGATTTTAGTAGCATTTGGATGACAACTCAAGAAAATAGAGTGCTGAACTTGCTGGACTTGGGCTGAAACAGAATAGCCATTCCTATAAGTTTCAATGAGGTTCCTGTGCAATTCTTAACTGGTGGGGTTGGTGTTCAGCAGTCGTGAAAAGTTTGAGTATTCTGTTCAAACTTTGCAAAGTTGTGTATGAATTCTGTTCGGCTCTCATCCATTTGTCTCCAAACCCCAGCCTGGAGCCAGATGAGGCCTGCGGCAAGCCTCCCTTGGCCCTCAGGCAGCCTCTAAGGGCAAAATCCAGAGCAGTTGTGGGTCCACGCAGTTACGTCACCCTCTAGTGTTATCTTATGGAACGTCACCTTAACTGCTCCAGAGCAAAGGGCTTAATTTGACTTTAGGATATGGGCCTAAGTCACTGAGAGCTTCTGACCCACTTAACAGAACATAAGCAGATCTGTGCTCTGTTTGCATCCAGAAGGTGTTCTGAGAGCCTCAGAATTAGAGTTCCATTTCTATTGTATATATTTAAATTTTATATTGAAATTTTTTGACCCTTGACAACATGCCAGATATTTGATGTGGTTCTTTGGCCAAAATGCTTGGAGACCTCTGCATTAAACGATGAGGGTTTCGTTTCAAATTTTTGTCTAGATGCCTTTTTCTTGGGAAATATACTATGTATTTTTAAAAAGTGTTTTCATATATTTTGTGCTGTACTAGCTGGTGCAATACACTGCTAAGTTTTCAATGTATTCAGTAGATACTTTTTCCATAAATCTACAGAAATGCATAGAATCTGTAAACATATCCATAGCTTATAAAATTGAATCCATTATGGGAGGGAGCGGTTTAGAACTATGCATTCCATTGTGAAATTCAGCCAGAAAGGAATTTGCTTACATCCCTATAGTTCACAAATTTTTACACTTTGGTTCCTCCAAATAGTAAAATCAACATAACATAGTTTATACAGATCTGAATGAGTTGTAAGAGCAACAAACATACCCCAGAACAGTTTGTGCCTAATCATAACCATTTTGTTTAATAAGCCCCTTTGGTGGGTGAATAGATGGAAGTTAGGAGATTCAAAAGTTCCTTACTTTCAAAATATTAAATCTATCTATCTATCTAGCTAGCTAGCTAGCTAGCCATCCATCCATCCATACACTAAATAAATAATCTCATTAAAAGATAAATTTTAGAGTAAACTTTGCAGCACAGAGGACACAAGTTTGTCATTTTGTAATGGCTCCATCAAAAATTAATTCTTATCTACCCCAGTGCTACAGATTTCTTCCCAAAGATGTCTGGGACACTAGACAGAAAGCAGTTTTAGACTCATGACACTATTCTCCCTCGACCCCAAATATTCTCAGGGAAGTGTGGCGCGTACAAAACTCATTGTGCAGTATAGCTGCACTTGTGCCACAAACACACACACAAGCTTGTCCAGACATTTTGTGAAATCTCTTGGTTACACTCAGTTGTGATTCTAATTAATGTTTCCAGGCACATAGTTTACTTGAACATACACTTCAGAATTCTCCAATAAAATGAGGGTTATTGCTGCTAGACTGCCAAAAATATGAAAATATGTGCAATCCAATAACGCCAAGGGCTCCTGTGTAATATGACTTATTATTAAAAATGGGCTTTATTGTCATCTTAACAAAACACACTCTTTAATCTTGGACTCTGTGTCGTTTTTATTAATACAATATGCAGCTATTAAAACTAACCACAGATAATGCAACATTTATTAAATGGATCTCTTTAATGTTACTGTGAAACATTTAGTATTGTTTCTTTTCTACATATCCAGGCAGATCCTTATAAAGTAGCAGTTATGTTTTGCCTGAGGAGTGGAATGTCAATTGTGGAGTGTTATGAAGATATTTTGTTTGAAAAAGAGCAGCTCAGGGGCAATGCTGAATTTACATTCCAAGTAACTGATACCATCATCACCACACATAGGGGATTTAACAAACCAGATGCCCCTCCTATTTCAGAATTTTTTCCACCTCAAAACATTTTTTGGGAATGGTGTGATCTTAGATTTGAAAAATATACTCAGCTCACAACCATTACTATTTTCTATAGTGTTATTCCTCATCTCTGTGATACCCTCTATCTGCCTTATTTTGAAAACCCTCCTAAACCCCTTGGACCTGCATAGTAAAAAATATTGTCTTCCTCTGACTTAGGAAGGCATCTATGCCTTGGTGTCTCTGGCAATTACTGTAACCCTACAATCCAGAGTACTACAGGAGCACGTAAGAGACATTTATGATGATGTCGTTATGGCACCACCTAGTGAAAACCTATGGGAAAATCCACATTGCAGTTGTTCTTACGTTGGAGCAAGGACTCCCCGTAGTTACTCTGGATTGCACCCTATGAGTCCTTTGCCCAGTTTCATCCCCCTTACTGTCATGCTAAGAATGCAGGGAAACAAAAGATTAGAGAAAGAGTATTAGCATACTTGGGTGGTAAGTAATGATCAACAAAACTAATGCACCTACATTTTCACAATCTGGTAACCATTTCACTTAGGCGCTGCAGTGGCTCAGTGGTTAAAGATGCTGACGTCAACCTGAAGGTCAGCAGATCAGCTGTTCAAGACCAGAGTGCTGCACAATGGAGTTACTTGCCCAACTCCTACCCACCTAGTGGTTTGAAAGCATGCAAATGCAAGTGGATAAATAGTACCACTTCAGTGGGAAAGCAATGACCCGGCGGCAGACCCCTGTGACAGGCTAAAAAATAGGACCTGTCCTGGAAAAAGAGGACATACAATCATCCTGGGGAATTAATTCCCCTTGCCCCAGGCTGAGTCCCAGCAGCTCCAACTCTGCACTGGATACAGGCCTTCCAGGAAATTTGGGCTGACAGTGGATTTTTCTGAATATTAGGAACAGTGGATATTTCAGAAATACTAGAGTATTTCCGATTAAACTGTAAAGTTTGAATTATTTCTGGTGAATTATCAACACTGCAAAAAAATGAAGTATACTTTCACCCCCTAATATTTCCTGGAAAAGGCTGTTAAGGATAATAGTTAAGATTTCAGCTTTTACTGAGATTCTCTTTTGCTACTTAGATGGGCACAACCCAGAATATCTATGGGGAGTCCTTGCTCTGGTGTAAGAACAATTTACTCTGGATTGCAATATGAATTTCCCATAGGTTTTCATTAGGTGGTGCCGTAACTATGTCAACATAAATGTCTCTTACGTGCTCCAATAGTTACTCTGGATTGTCCAGTGCTCTTGTATATTTGATTGGATTTGATGGACTAGACCAATTATTTTCAACCAGTGTGCCATGGCACATTGGTGTGCCATGGCTAGTTCTCAGGTGTGCCATGGGAATTTGGGGATTAATGTTAATTAATTAATAGGAAAATTGGGGGATTTAAACAGCCTGGTATGCTTTGTCAATGGAAAAAACAACTTATGTTGTGCCTTGATAATTTCAGTACCTTGTTAGTGTGCCATGAAATGAAAAAAAAAATTGAAAACCACAGGACTAGACTGTTGTCTTAGCCCATGCTAAGACAAATGATTAATCTTTAAGGTAATTTAGGACTCTTCTTCATGGTTTGTTTGCTTTCAACAGATCAGCATGGCTACCTTTTGGAGGCTGATCACTTTGGAACCATGTTCCATTTCTATGGAACAAGTTGACCTAGAAATGAATATGTGGAGTTTCAATTTTCCTCTATTCCCATGATCCATTTTACATTACAGGTATGTCTGCAAGTGGCTCTAAAGATTGATTTTTAGGAATTAAAAATTAATGCCTCTTACATTCTATATAATTGGCCTAGACTCATTTTAAGGCTTGTTACTATGGCTGCAATCCTAAACACACTTTCCTGGGTGTAAGCCCCATTGAATATAATGGGTAGAGTTCTGAGCAGAAGGCATGGGTTTACACCCAATGTGATCTGACCAGTGATGGGCTTCAAAAAAATTAAGAACCGGTTCTCTGCCCACCTGGCAGCCACTTTTAAATGGCTATTTTTAAACTTTATATGTCCTATCTCTTGTTAAGAACCGGTTCTGTAGAGTAGGTGCGAAACTGCTGGAGCCCACCACTGGATCTGACCCCCTAATTTGAGCCCAGGGAAATGCTCAAGTATCGATTATCTCAAATTTTCATAGAATGTGAGATTTGTATAATGAAGACACTATTCTTTCAGATGCAGAAATTGTCAGTTGAAGAATGTATCCTTGTTATCCTATCTATAACTAGAGATTAGATAGTTCCTGCTTCAACTACCACAGATGACTAACAAAATTTGAGGTACTGTGTAAAAACTGTAATAGTATTAATGGTTTCTTGGTTTCAGTGTATGAAATGCCACTTTCAATCAAGCCCCTACAATGGCAAATTAAAGGAAAGGAGAAACAAGAAAATGTAATTTCAGTTGCCCAATGACAATTTATTATTTTGTACGGTATTAAACATGCCAAAGCTTCCAGTCCAGAGAAAAACCTTTATAGAGTTTTTGAGAATTTTATGCCACTTCTTTGGAATCAGTGAGAAGATAAACACGAGGTCCTTAAAGGTTGAAAAAATTAACGGCAAACTATATATACTAGTTCCAATCCAAATTTATTACATTTGGACCAGCAAAGACAGTGCATTACAAAACCCGTACTCTCTTATTTACTTTTCCCAAGCCTTCCGGTTCCCCCCTCCCCAGTATATAACACATTCTGTGACACAGCACAGCTTGCTATGGGCTGGATAGTGCTGTTTAAACCTTAAAAACCATTAGCTAATTGGTGAAGAAGAGGAGATAGATTGGGTTGAACTCTCAGATCCCCTATTCTTATTATGGTTTCTGCAGCGGAATAACTGGGGTTTTCTTCACCCAATGTCTTAATGGACCTTCTCTCATGCAATGAGCTGAACAACTCCAATGCAATGCACACGGTGGTGTACCATTGCCCTGCTGTTACTGGATTTTGGGCCATAACTTTTACTGGAATGGAGATATTGCAATGTTTAATTTGTTTAATGGTTTAATTGCATTCTGCAGTATGCATTGATAAATATATAATGCTATGGTATTATTCCAAAGTAGGATTTTAAAAATTTTGATAAGTGGTGATGCAATCCCCCTATGCCTATCTCCTGGTTATTAGGATTATAATTTCAATATCCAGCATTGTTGTTTTTATTCAGCCTTAAAATACAGCAAGTATGTAACGTTGACTGGAAATTCTTGTCTTTCATTGACTGTTTGTGATAGATAAACAGAGTGTCTGTTGAATCTCAGCTACGGGGGAGCATATTAATGGAGGATTGTTGTCTTAATGTCCTGGGTGTAGGTTCTCCTGAAGGTACAGCATCTGGGTGGCCACTGTTAGAAATAGGATTTTTATCACCTGCTCAGGAACAGGCTTAGACATGTACCCAAACAACCATGTTAAAGGATCAAAAGATTGGTCATGGTGCCCTTAAGGGGGACTGGTATTTCAGAAAAGAAGGGAATCCCAAAGATTAAAATCCCAATATTACACTCAGTTTGTTATATGGATTGTTTGCAACCATAGGAGGAAGAATATAAAAAAGGTGGTGTGAGAGGCACAAGCAGTAATGAAATAAGAGTCAAAACAAAAAAATTGGACAATATGAGAACAATTTGCATATGTGTTTCAACTGAAAAAATTATCTAAATGTGGACTAATAGAGCAGAGAGAGGGAAAGTATAAAGTCTAGTTCCAAAGAGAGACAGGATACACACTGAATGAAAAGATTTTAGCATGTAATCGTTCTTAAATGTTTATTCAGGAGGGACTAGCAAGATCTTTAGGGTGAACAAGAGGGAGAGCAAGAAAAACAGGTGTGAGTTGTAAAGAAAGACCTGGGTCAGGCATGATGGTGTGCTGATGGCTCAATATCTGCCCTGAGTAGAGAAGCAGAGACTGTCAGACTCTAGAGTACCTGTGATATTTGGAAAAGAGAAATGTGGAGGGGAGAAGACCACTCAGTCTATGGGCTACAAGCAAAAGAAAAAAGAAAATAATTTAGAGCCATTCACCAACATCACCTTTTCTAGATTTCTGAGATGAGTTGGTACCTGGATAGTTATCCCATGTATACTGTCCTAAACCAGAGTGAATATAAACACAATCCTAACCATGTCTACACAAAAGTAAGCCTCATTGTGTTCACTGGGTCTTATTCCCCAGAAAGTTCCTTTAGGATTTTAGCCTACATGCTATAATTTCAAAAGAGGAAAAGATGTCCCATAAATGTGGGATACCCCCCAAAACGTAAGATACAACAAAACAAAAGCTAAAAACACTCCTGCAGATTGCTTTCAAGTGGCTAATTTAAACAAAAGCAGCAGGCCTGCGTCAGTCTTAAACATGGTAACATGCTCGGCACTGCATGCAAAGCATGAAAGCCTGGGTTAGATTGTTATGAAGGATTGGCTGTTACTCAAGCAGCAAATCCCCCCTCTCCACGCCACTGAATTAGTCCAATGGAAAGGCAGAGCCAATACGATTGGATCCAGCTGGCGTCACAGAGCTGGGCTAAGGACAGGAGCTCACCCTGTCTTGTGGGGCCGACCCGGGTCTCGAACCCTGGCCTACTGGTTAACAAGCACAGTGTCTTAACCGCTTACCCCACCCACAGCCACTTGCTAATTTTAAACACAACATTATTTATTATTATGTTTAAAATTATTACATATAATTTATTGCATATAATTTATTAATTACAATAAAATGACATGCTGTCTGTTCCCAAGAAAATGGAGGAGTTGTTCCCCCCCCCCCCAGGACAGAAGGTTTAAAAAGAGGACATGTTCTGAAAAAGAGGGCAGGAAGCAAATGAAATTAACAGTGTCATAAAGTAGTCTTCCTCATCTGTTTATTCTTGTAAAGCATTCAGAGGCGAAAATGAAGCCTTGCACATGGATATAAGTGACCCCTGTTTGGAAGTGTCAGCAAATATTAACAGGGACAGCTTGAAAAAATGCTCACACCCAAAGGGCTGGCTGCCTCAAGCCAGGCTTGGGTGTTCACAACCAGTAGTGGGGCTATTATAGGATGTCAGAAAATGTGGTTAATTGGTAGTGATTAGGGCTGTCTGAAAGCTGATTCCCTGAGTTTTTAGAAGGTATAATTGTTCTGTGTAATCCAGAGCGGCACTGGCACTTTCATCTATATGAAGAGATCAGAAAAAGGAGATTTACAGCTTAGTTTGCCCTGAGCCACACACAGCTGGCTTAATTTTCCTTTCCAAGAGAATCTAAAAATTGTTGTTGTGACTAGTTCTCAGTTGATTATATGTTATTTTGAGGTCACCTGAGAGTTGTTTTGGTTAAATGACTGATTGACTAAAATTAATGATTCTGTCGGGGATGTAATGGAGGTAAGATTGAGGACATGCTATGTACAAGAGCTCAAGCAATTTTCATAAAACCACTTGCATCTTTTTTTTAGATTATAAATCAGACAGTATGCATATATTTAGATTGGTTGCCAGCTAGTATCAAAGTAACAACCTGAGCAGAATTTCATCCTCTTCCTAGCCCACTTATAACAACTAGTTGATACAGAGTCTGTTGAAAATTGCATGCTTACTGGTAGTCCTACTTCCTATAGGATACTCATTTTTAAAAAACATATCATCCAAAAGAACATGTGTGTGTCTGTGTGTGGACTAGATGATCCACTGGGTTCCTTCCAACTCTGTGGTTCTATGATTCTTACAGGAAGCTGAGATAAATTTATAAGTCAGTTTCAAATCATGAGCCTGAGAAAGATTGCTTCTACATTCAGTGAACCTTTGCTCACACATACAATCCTACAGGACAGAGAGCCTTCCACACTACTCTTAGGAAAAAAAGAGGAAAAAGTAAAAACACTTTCAGACTTGCAGAAGAAAACATTTTACTACCTTTAAACTTTTATCTTCTCTACTGCAATATGATTTTATTAAGAGAGATAACTTTAAGCCTGCAAGTAACTTGGAAGTGCATGGCAGAGCTCTATATGAAATGATTATACAGTTAGCATGGCTCCTTTACAATGACTTGTAACTAAAATTGATATTGACTTCAAAAGATTTCCTATTTCAAGCACTTGGTCCATATATACAAATGTTGGTAATCTTAGAAATCAGTTTGCTTCATGCACTAAGTTGCCCACAAGTTTGACCTTACTGATACTTGGAGAGAAGAAAGGATTGAAGGAAAACGAGCAACTCTCTCATCTCTCATAACTATCAAAAATCAGGAATTGATGTGCCCACAAAGGCATGATATGGAGACCCCCAAGGGATTCTCATGCTACATCAAAAGTGCTTCCTTTTTCTGTAAGCAGGGTAGCCTCTGAAGAGTGGTTCATTCATGTCCCACAAGGGTATTAGGAGTAGATCCAGCCACAGATCCAGGGAAGAAAAACTGTTGATCTTCCAGGGGCAACTAAACTGAAGCAGTCACCTCGGGCAGCAAATGGAGCAATGGACAGTGGATGCCATCTTTCACTTTCACACACCCTCCTCCCATATCCTTACCTGGAAAAGGGAGGGGAAATGTGGATGGAAGAGCAGTAAGCTAGAGTGTCTGTGAACATTCTAGCCCACAACTTCTCATTCACACCTTTTCAGCTCCATCCTTATCTTTTTTCAGTCTAGGGAGCTGTGAGAATAACACCTTATATCTGGACATCATTTAGGGGCAGCATGAAATTCTGCAGCATGGAAGATGTTGAGAGCTGACTCCAGGAGGTCCCATCCCATACCAGCACTGTTCCACCTTCCAGAGGAATTTTGGTCATACTGGTATGATGGAGAGCCATAGCATGGGAAAGAACAATATATATGTAGTATTGTGTGTGTGTATAAACATAAAAAAGCAGGCCTCCGTCAGTCTTGAAAGACTATGGTATCGTGCTCTGCGCTGCATACGCTGCATGCAAAGCATGAAAGCCTGGGTTGGATTGTTATGGAGGATAGGCTGTTACCCAAGCAGCAAATCCCCCCTCTCCATGCCACTGAATTAGTCCAATGGAAAGGCAGAGCCAATACAATTGGATCCAGTTGGCATCACAGAGCTGGGCTAAAGACAGGAGCTCACCCTGTCTTATGGGGCCGACCCAGGTCTCGAACCCTGGCCTGCTGGTTAACAGGCACAGTATCTTAACCACTTGCACCACTAGGGGATTTGGCAAAAAGAAATCCATTGAACTCAGTATTTTCCTGTTGTAAACATAATTCATGCATGGTGTGTAGTGCTCTATATTTTGATCATTAATTGATACAATCCAGGTTAAACCATTTTTCCCCAACAATGAAACAAAGGGTGCAATGTCTACTCTGAAATCAGTGTTGCAATTAAGTGGCACTTATTCAGTGGCACTTATTCCCAGGAAATGTGTGTGTAAGACTGTAGACTCTGATGTTATACAAGAGAAGTTCATGTCAGAGATGCTGATGTGAAAAAATACAATAAAGATATTAATTTACATATTTTTTGAAGTATCTATCACAATAGTAGGCACCACCCTGTATTGCAGTTAACTTACTTTGCTGTTGACTGAAATTCTTTCTGCAGTGGTATCTCCTGTTCACCGAAGATATTTGTAGCATTATCGCAGTTTTGGAAGCCACCCAGTCTGGAGTCCCCATTTAGTCCAACCAAAGTCCTGTGCTGATCTATAAGGCACTTCTTTGCCACTGCTGGTGGGAAGTTAGGCCAGTGCAGATATGTGCTGGCCTCCCCACACCACCACAGGAATAGGAAACAGGTTATGCTAGCCAAAACAGGTGAGTTATGCTAGCCAAAATGGATTAGGCTTGATGCAAACACAGTTATCTTTTTATATATTCTTCACTACAAGCTGTACTACAAGCTTAGATTGCTTACCCTGTAGTGCAATTGCTTAGACAAACTCAATTCATGCAGTAGGCCAAATGGCATTCATGGCATTTGCTGGGGCCTGAAATAATGTAAGTAAGCAGGAGATTACCAGACATAGGATTCAATCCTAACCTTGGCCAGCACAACTCATTGGTCTTCCTGTTCCTATACTGAGGTAGGGAGGCAAGCACATGTCTGTGCACTTGCCTAACCCATCCCCAAGAGTGGCGCAGAAGTGTCTTATGGCACTTTTGTGACACCCCTATGTCAGCACAAGGCTTATGCCAGGGCTTAGGCCAGCCTAACCGGAGTTTAGGTTTGCTGCCATCAGCATTTTTTCCTCAACTAGGAACTCATTAGCTGCAAATGAGAGTAGAGCAAAAATGCAAATCATTATCATATTTTCAAAGTATGGGGCAGCCGAGTTATCATGCAGGCTGCCCTTTCAACAACACCACTTCCGCTAAGGTGTAATGTGGCATCTCAGTGGCTGAAAGGTGCTCTGCAAAATGATGCCTCAGCAGAAGCAGTCCTGCTGAAAGGGCAGCTTGCATGATAACAGGGTCCTCCAAGCACTGCTCTTTCAGAAATGCCACTTCTTTCAATGTGCCACTTCAGTGTTTGGTAGCTGAGAGCAGCAGATGATGGTGAGCCAGATAAAGAGCTTCTTACAGGACACCCGAGCTTAGAGAACAGTCACTGGCTTTTCCCTGATTGCGGCAATCTTGTGGCAACTCTCTAGAGTGAGCATCAATTTCTATGTGTCCAATCTTCCTGATGTTGCTGGGAAAAACTATCATACTGGAAATGATTTGAAGGGGAATTTTCTTTTGATTTAGATTTTCTAATGTGTAAGAATGTATTATACAAGTATGGAGAGAGCAAAGAACAGTACAATTTAAACAATGTACATTTTATCTATATCACAAATTTAAGTACGTGCAATCTGCAATTTAGTTAGGCTGCAGTTAGGCTGGCCTAAGCCTGGTGTAAGTCCTGTGTTGATCTGTGGGTGCCAGAAAAGTGCTGTAAGGCATTTCTGCGTCACTGCTGGGGAAAGCATTGGGCCAATACACAGATACGTGCTTGCCTCCCTACATCTTTAATGAAACTACAATACAGGGAATAACTGATTCTAACTTAGAAGCAGTTTATTATTTGGCTAGAATAATATGTCATACTTCAGGTTAAAAATATTTTTTAAAAAAGAATTATATTTCAGAATCTTAGGAGACTGTCTCACAGTTTGAATGGAAGAACAATTATGCAATATTTTTTTTAAATTCTTATAAACTGCCTCATTGTTCTCTAGAATTTGTCAAAGATACATACACCTTACATGTAAGACACCTTTTGTGGTGTCTGCACAGTTCCTTTAAAAATATAGAAACTGGAATAAGAGGGAGAAAACACAGAAATTTTAGAGAAGATTAAGATGTGAATATTTCCGTGTGACAAAACTGTTCCTCCATCCATAAACTTCAATTGCTGAACTGCTCATACGACATGTGACATGAGTTAAATGAAGAAACTCAACTCCCATTGGGATAAAAATTATATCCAGAAATGGCTGTGAAGCCTGTGAGATTTTTCCTTCCAATCTGCAGAAAGTTTAATATAGAGAGGTTTATAGAGGAGAAGTCCCAAATGGTAAGCTTTTGCCAAATATATGTTGCTTCTATGAGGTTTAATTATGTCAATAAAGTTTATGATTGATTGATTGACTGTTGCCAAATATTCAAATAGGCTAGCATCATGGTAGAAAATATCGCTTCAGTTTAGTCAACATGTGCTTTCTGTCACAAGATAAGATACCCTGGCACAGTATGTGGAATGAAGGGCACAGATTGGCACCAAAGATATTGATATTTTTTGGAACAAGGTCAGTTCCTCCCTCGTCTGACGCATTCAAATAATGTGTTCATTTGGGGAAAGGGAATGGAATTAAAAGAAAGTGAAAGCTATAGTTAGATTGAGCTATTGAAGACTGAGAAATCCATGGATCACTAAAAAAAAATCTTCAGGGGTTCTTTCCTGACTATGAAGGTCACTATTCAGAAATTTTAGCTATAATAGCTGTTGATGAATTTGTTCATGAATTCTAAACCTGTTCTAAACCTTTGGATAAACCAGGGGTGTCCAAACCGCGGCCTAGGGGCCAGATGCAGCTCATGGTAAACCTCAATGTGGCCTGTGACAAAGCCCTCTATCCAGCTCACAGGCAAGTTTTACAGTTCTGTCTTAATACACATATGTAAATGTATTCAAATTTGATATGTAAATCATTTTTCATGTTCTTGACACAGTGTCAAAGAGATGATGTGGCCCTCCTGCCAAAAAGTTTGGACACCTCTGGTTTAAACTAACAGTATGATTGGACATTAACATATCTTGTGGCAATCAATCCTGCAAGCTTAGATATGGGTATTGTTCTCTTTGAGATCAGGAAATGTTGGTTGCCTGTTGGACTGTGAGTTTGGATGAATGCATACCTGAAAAGGAAAAGCATGTAGCCAATTCTCATAGAGAATAGAATCATAGAGTAGGAAGGGATCCAGTGGATCATCTACTCCAACCCCCTGCCTATAGCAAGAAATCCTCATCTTGTGGGGACCCAGGTCCCAACCCTGGCCTGCTGGTTAACAGGCACAGTGTCTTAACCACTTGCGCCACAGGGGATTCATGTAGATCTTCACCATATTCACATGACACCCCATCCTCTGTGTACTTTAATTACTTCAACTTTAATTGTTGTATTGTATTCATCAAAGGGCATAATTTCCATTTACAGGATAGCACATTTTGTAGCTATATGGTGATGGACATGACACCTCTGAGATGAGGGTCAAACTGGGCCTCTGTCTCCAACTATGATAGGACTTTCCACTTATAGCTGCCTTGTCTGCCCATTTCCTCAATCTTGTTTTCTTTCATTCCTGCCACAGCGAATGCCATAAATTCTCCATCTGTGACTGTAAATTTGTCAGCCTTTTCTTGAAATAAGACCCCAGTCCCTGTTATAAAACAACAGAAGGTTGGATGCAGGAGCAGCCAGCATAATTTTGACTGATTGATCTGAGGCATTTAGCTTTTCAAAATGGAAATACAGAATCAACAGTTCCTAAAGGGCAAATGCAGTAAATAACTATGTGAATCAAGTGGCTGTTTTAATACATGCTTGGTGGGTTTGCTCCAACCATTTATTTAAGATTAAGTGTAACTTTCTCTGAAGTGTCAGTGAGTACACACACCAATGGGAAATTTGCTTTAATTGTCCTGTCACATTTTTCTGTACTAACCGTGCCATTTAAATTGTGTAAGTTTCAGGATGTGGCTGCAAAGATAGCACAGACTTATATGTAATTAATTAGGGTTTTACCACCCATGCACAGGCATGTAAAATTTGGGACAATATTTGCTTTTCTTTCCTGTATGCCTCTTATCATGGCAGAAATGACCTCTACCAAACTTTCATGTGTCCCACTACTTGTGTGGTTGAAAGGAGTTTGATAAGGAAAGCATGTTTGTTAGGGAACGGCAGAAGCCAAGAATATCTCCCATTTCACCGTCTTTCAACTGATATTTTTCACAGAAAGTTATACGTGGTGGTGTATGTCTTAGGCAGGGTGACCATATAAAATGAAGGACAGAGTGCCTCTACCTTTAAATATTGCATAGAAGAGGGAGTTTAGGTAGGTGCTGCTCAGGGTGACCAGATGCCAAACCCAAAATTCCTGAACCCCAAGGCCAAAATTCCTAATCCCAGGCCAAAATTCCTACCCGCTGAAAAAAATGCCAAAAAATGTATTTTTTTTGTTTTTGTTTTTTCTGTTTTATTGACCATAACATTTGATAGGAAGGCGATATCTCCAAACTGATTTTTGCATTGGATTCTGCTCTTCAATACGAATCCAAAGACATATGGCATGTTGGGGTACTGTGCACTATCATGAAGTTTCAAAACGAAGCCAAAATGTAGGACAGTGATGCCAAAATGTAGGACACCCGGACAGGAGGCTAAAAATCCAGACAAATCCGGGTTTTTCCGGTCATCTGGTCACCCTGGGTTGGTAGGTGCTGTTTTTTAAGCCCTTCTATGATGAGTTAAACCTGCCTAAATTCCCTCCTCTGTGCAATGGTTAATGGTAGAGGCACTCTGTCCTTCATTCTATATGGTCACCCTGCTCTTAGGAGAGTATAGATTTAAGTAAAAAGGGATTCTGAAGAACCAGTTTGCCCCGTTTGATAGTGCAAAACTGCATCGAGGAAACATACAATCATTTTGGATTTATTAAAGGTCTTGTTTTGCATGGAGCAGCATCCCCTGTCCAGAGGAGGGGGAAAAAAACACATGGGAATTGTCCCATCACCAATGAACTCAGACTGTTAGATGAGTATTGCGCTCATAAATTTAAACCCAAAATGGGTTACCCAAAATACAATTTGCCAAGTTATGTGCAGTAACAAATTCCTTTTTGTTCTAAATTTGGAAAAGAATTAACAAGGATCCTTGCCTAGCACAAGGCCTAACACTAGAAATGCTAAACTATCAATTAACATTGTATCTTAATCCAGCCTAAGCATAATAATGTTTACGTGTTACGGTACATTCCATTGCTGTCATCTGAAATTGTATAGTCCAGGCACAGGTTTACCATGTTCAGTAAGAATTAGACTTAGCTATATTGTGACATTTCTTTTTCCTGATTACAGCACATACTGTAGACATTTACCCTTTGATAATTCAATCGTTTCAAAAACATCCAAACCCAAGGTGTATGTTATTTTACAAATGTCACACATAATAAAGTTTACCCAGCAGTAAAATTTTACGAGTCTAATATGAAAGACTGAATATGCGGACTTCAGAGTTTGTAGATGTACAGTATGAGGTATGTTTTCATTTCATCAGTTGCTACATAATTTATCTTACATGCATGGAGTTAGTGGTCACATGGGTTTTCCCATTTTTAAAACTTGGACGTAAAAAAAAAACACATGTCAAGTGGGTGTTTTGCAGAGTTCAGCCAAATGAAAATATTTTTGACTCTCTGACTGGGCTTACTGTTCTCAGCATTGCTCAAAAGTTAATCCATCTCAAACATAGAAATAAAATTAGCCGAACAATTAAAATGGAAAAAGCCTCTTCATCAGTTGGTTAACTGAACTGTTTTTTAAAGAGTGTAATTTTATGCGTCTCTGGTGAAGTCTAAAAACTGCCAATTAAAAAGTCATTAAAACATAGTTAGGTTTGAAAGGATGTTTGTCAGCTGAAGGAATTGTTAACACCCAACTAAAATGGCTGTAATTCATAAAACTATACCTATTTGGGAAGGCTGCATGAGCATAGGCCGGATTTTGTAATCTTAATCTGTTGTTGTTTATGAACCCATTTGCACAACAGGAAGAACCATCATGTTCTATGGCATCCACAGGAATGAATGTTGTGATGTGAGGAAGCTCAGAAAGAAACCCATTTGTTGCAGAATTTCCAAGCACATTATGAACCAAGTCCATCTCCCCTCACAAATTTGGAACTGGCTCACATTAGTCCCGTATCAACCCCAACAAGAAGCTCTTCATTTCCTTGACAGTTCATCCTCTTCATACTCAGTTGGCAGTGGCACAGGGGAAGGTGGCACCAGGACCTCCACTGTGTCCACAAATGGTGCTGCTACAGCCAGTCTCTTAGGAAATGTAGAAGACATATGGGACATATGGGATGGGACTATAGGCCCTGAAATTCAGAATGGGCTCAGGAATGAAGCAGTATTCTCAGTTGGCAGGAGAGTAATTCATGAACGTTAACTTAAACCTATTCTAAATTATGATGGAAAGTCTTCCCCTTCTTTATTCTAATAGCCACTTTTGTGGCATGTTTGCCTCAAATCATGTTGAATGTGAGAGCCAAAATCACTCCATTGTGTGCTGTTGAACATACAATATGTATGTCTGCATCCTGTGGTGGTTTTGCCTCTCATTTCCTAAGGGAAAAAACAGGCAATACTGCCAAAGATGGGCAAGAATGGCATTCTGGTTCTTTCCCTAGTGAAATTCAGTGGACCTACTAGCTTTTCACGTTGCCACAAATACCCACCGGCTTTGCCATGAGTGACACCTGTGCAACAATTTCATTTTCCCCAATGGTCTAGGGAAATGAGCATCATGTTAACAGACCAGGATCCCTAAAGTGGCCTAGCTTGCCTATCCAGTCTTAAATGGTCTATTAGTTATTCTAAAAAAACATACTCAACAAACGAGAAATCTATCTGTCTGTCTATCTGTCTCAATTATCTGCTAATCAAACTGTTATTCATTTGACCTATTTACTCCAACAACCAAAGTAAATAAGATTAGAATTAGAATCTCAATTAGACTACGATCCGCAACAAATATTGAAAGTGCATTCTGAAGTGACCATCTACTTGAAAAAGCAGATATTAGATATCTATCACTTTGGGATGAGACATATACTAGAGGCACTCCTGAATTAAATCTTGGTTAGAAAAATATCTAAGTGAGAGGTTTATAAATTATACATAGTATGGATAAAGTGGATAGAAAAACATTATTCTGACTATCGTAAAACCAGAGCTTGGGATCACCTAATGCCAGTAATTGCCAATAAATTCAGGTCAAGGAAAAGAAAGTACAGTACAGTACTTCCTCACATATCACCAAATTAACTTAGGCTACAATCCAGAGTAACTACGAAACTTTTACACTGACGTAGTTACAGTGCCACCTGTGGGAAAACTATGGGAAATGTACAGGGCAATCCAGCGTAAGTGCCTCTTGCTTCTTCCCCTAGTTACTCTGGATTGTTGGGTTATGGAATTTGCTGCTTCAGGATGTTGTGGTGGCTGTTGGCTTATATGCCTTGAAAGAGAATTACCCTACAATCCAGAGTAACTAGGGGAGCACGTAAGAGACATTACGTGCACCCATAGTTACTGCACCACCTAGTGAAAACCTATGGGAAATTCATATTGCAATCCAGAGTAAATTGTTCTTACTCCGGAGCAAGGACTCCCCATAGTTACTCTGGATTGCGCCCTTAGATGCATGTATAGCAGTCTCAACAGCTATAAGCTGTGATGACTAATATGACCTACCTGGGACAGGGTTGCTAATAAATAATCAGGTTTTGTGGGGGCAGGTTTATTTCCTTCACACTCACCTTGTGAGCTTCTTGAGTAGCATTCCTGGAGAATGCTGCATGCCCCTTAATGGGCTTGCCCACTTTGCCCCCCCGCCCCCGGCAGAATGGTTTGGCTGGAGGGAGATGCTTGCAGCTGATTGGCTGCTTAGGGCAAAGGGGGTGTGGACTGAGGACGAAGTGGGCGCGCTCGCCCGCTTCCCCTCAGTCCTCGCCAGAGCGGCATCCCCCACCCTCCCTCCCTTTACAGTTTAGGCTTTGCTGGTCGCATTGGGGCCGGGTAGGAATTTTTGGGGTCCCTGCTGATTGGCCTTTGCCGGGACCTTTTTTCGCCTACCCTGAACTGTGTTACTGGGAGTGAGTTAATTAGGTCACTTTATGGCAGGTGTCGTGCTGGAGCAGGCAGGATAGGCCTTGGTGATTGCCTGAGACAGCAAGGGTCAGTGCAATGCAGAGCGGGCTTATTGGGTCCCAGACCGGACGTAAGCCTAGGCGGCTAGCCCTGCACCTGGGATTTAGGCGAGGTCAACTGGGTAACTGGTTGACTGAGCGCCCAGCTGTCTCGACCTTCGGGTTGGTTATGATGGGCACCTTCTGTGTGAGGGTGTGACCTGAGCCAGGCTTTCGCCCGTCCCTATTTTTGTAGTGACCAGCACGACTTTATCAGCAGTCCCCTGTGGGTTATTAAATAGTTGTAGTTATTCAATAAAGTGGCCCTTAAATCCAGCATCTGTCTCTGGCTCTTCATTCTCGCCGTGGTGGGTAAAGGCACAATACTAAGCTTTTTAGGAGCAGTGATACTTTTGGAAAGCGCCTCCAGTTGCCTTTAGAGTCAGTCCACAAAATCCTTTGCTTCCAAAGCTGCAACTGGTTCTAAAGTCTAAGGCTGCAATCCTAAGAACATTTTCCTGGGAGTAAGCCCCACTGAATTTAGGGGGGCTTACGTTAGAGTAGACATGCCTAGGATTGTAGCCAAAATGTTGAAAAAAATTATTTTGTGGTCTCTGCTCCTGGAAAAAATTTATTTTGCCCTCTTTCCAGGAATGCCCCTGAACTTCCTTGAACCTATTTGGCCAGGCTAACTTGGAAGCAGATTATTCAACAGATAAATTCTTTGGTTGGATATAATAAGGCTTATTTCACTGAAGTGGTTAATGTTATGTAGTATTATGAGTATTATTGAATTTTTTTTAAAAAAATCCTATACAAAATAATCCTTACAAAAGAAGTTATTTCCACATGATTTGAAACTTCCTCCTATAATTTTGTTTTGTATCTTCATTTTGTCACTTGTCACACACATAAAAAGTGCTTCTTTTTACACTAAGAGACAACCGCCGAAAGACAATCCAGGAACTAAACAAAAAAGCCGTACAATTACTTACATTTTTAAAAGGTTCTCTTTATATCTGAATTTTAGAAGGGTTTAAGAACTTCAAAAAAATTAAAGCTTTTCTTTTCCAAAGCCATTACAAAAAGATTTTGTAATCTTTTTTTTGGGGGGGGGGTAGTGGGGAGGTCGGACACTTTTGAAATTTGGAATTGCAAAGTCTGCGATGTTTTCCTTTTTGTTTCTGCTTGCTCACGCGCAGAGGAAATTGCATGGCAAACCCATGACTGATAAATTAGAAAGTGAGACCACTCTGATGGCATGCGATATAATGAACCTGTATCATCGAGGTTTGATTAATATGGTGGTGGCTGTAGGGAACTCTTGATGTGCATGGCATTTTCCAGAGTAACTTAAAAACTGAATGTCTATTTTTTTTTACTCTGAGAACCTCGCAGATATCAGGGCAGCCAATGAATAAAATTGGTGGGTTTTAATATCAGCAATTTATAAATAAAGCAGAGCAGATCACAGTTGCTCACATTAAAGAAATAAAGCAAAGCAAACCACAATATTTTATACCGTCCTTTTTCATGAAATTCAAGGAAGCTTCAAACTGCAGTTTTCGTGTACCATGTACTGAGGCTTCCTTTTGTAAGGTGGGGGCTGGGGTAGACACAGAGAAGTAGTTCTTATTCTAGAGCACTTTGTCAGGACCCCCTAGATGGCTTGCAAGCCAATTTCAGATTATTTTTAGTGTATTAAACAATGCCTACAAGGTATGTGACTGCATTTGGGTAGATCTGTACTTTTATCAGGTTATGCTATTAACAATGATAGTCAATGGGGCTTACAACTGGATAAGCATGGATAGGATTGTTCAAAAAAATTTCCTGCTTCACTTTTGGCCATGGCATCACTTCTAAGTTTATGACATCACTTCTGGTGGATCTAATCATTCTAAAAAGTGTGTTTGGGGCTAAAATATTTAAGAACCACTGATCTTGAGCAAGGCTAAGGAACTAGATCAAATGGGGATAAGCTGCAAGAGAAAAATTTCTAGACAGGGTGTTTTGGCAGTGGAGGCAATGGAGATGATGGATTCTCCGCCACTGGAGATCTTCAAGCAGAAGATCAACAGGCACCTGCTGGAAGCTGGATTTAGAATGGTTTCCTGCTACAGATGAAGTGGTGGTGGTGGACTAGATGACCTTGTGGTCACCTTCCTATCTCTGATTCTAGGAAGGCTACATATTAGAGTAAGATTGCAGCCCATATGTCTTGTATGGTGTCCTACCAGAAATTCAATAATCTTGTATTTGCTTTCTGGCTCTGATTGTAGTAATAAGGCTGGAGGCACTATCAGATTGCAATACATTTCTGGGAAGCCGTTTCATCTTAGCATGTTAGAAGTTGTACTGTCTTCTTCAAGTGTTAAGTTTATTGTTTTTTGCACCGTTTCATGAGAATGCACTAGATACCATCCTTGACACAGCTGTCATCTCTTCTATGATCATTTTGAACAGTGTCACCTGATGACCTCATAGTGTGATGAGGGATTGTCCTAGTTCTCCATACTAGGACATACTACTTAATCTAGTATCCACCTGCGGCTTCTGTGGACCCCAAAATGACTATTACAACTGGAAAAAAATTGTATTTTTCTGTCAAAACTGAAGTTTTGTTTTTTTTTTTTTTTTTGCCCTTAAAAGGCATTATGAGTGCAGGGGAAGTAGTGGAGACAATTACCTTCAATCACAGAGTGTCGGGGGGAGCCCGCCTACCCACATGGTTACCTAAGACCATGGATATGGGATCCATGGATTTAGGGCCCCCTATATTTATTGGGGGAGAGGATGATCCACCCAGACCACCTCTTGTGGAATGATTTCAATCTAATAAAAATAATAGCAATTATTTAGCACTTTCTGAGTGTGCAGAATGCTTCACATGTATTGTTCTTGATTTTGTTCTTATCACAGACTTTAACTTAAGAAAGTATTATTACTCCTGTATTGAAGCTGGGGAACTGGGGCTGAGAGTGATTTATCTAAAGTCATGAAGAATTCATGGCAGAAAAAGATTTAAACAGAAGTACAAATTGGCAGTTCAGTTTCATACATTATTATGTGGGGGCCAGGACGTTTCACCAGGGACTAGGATAAGGGCACACATGAATCTCATCACATGACTGAAGCAAAGGTTAGACCAGGGGTCTCCAAATGTTTTGGCAGGAGGGCCACATCATCTCTCTGATACTGTGTCAGAGGCAAAAAAGCACTATTTTACATTCCAAATTTGAATGCATTTACATAAATTTACATATAAGAATGTATTGGAGTGGATTATAGGGTTTCCCCAGGGGCTGGATAGAGGGGTCTTGAGGCTTGCCAAGGGCCACATCTGGCCCCAGGACCAGGTTTTGGAGACCTTGGGGTTAGACAGTAGCATCCAAACTAACCAATATACTATGGGTAAGTGATTCAAGATGCAATCCTAACTAACTTTCAAGCTCTGTATAGCTGTGCCAGTGGGGCATACGCTGCAGCCTGCAGTCACAGAGGCCTCCTCAAGGTAAGGGAATCATTGTTCCCTTACCTTAGACTTGCATAGCCCTTATCCTAGAGATGGAAAATTGATTTGGATTGTGCTCTTAGACATCCTCCCAGTAAAATATAGCTCCTGATCTTCTATTATGTGTCATTACAAACTGCACCTGGAGGTGTAGGTATAGAGAAGAAGCAAGGGGGAAATGGGCAGAGGCATTTAAGAAGGCAGAACAATCTCCTGCAACAATGATGATGGAAGAGTGAAAGGATAAAGGTGATGGACAGAGAAATAAGAGAGAATAACAAATAAAAAAAGAATTCTCTCTTTAAAAAAAAGATAGAACTGCATAAGTATATACAGTATACTTTTTGTTTTTGCAGAAAGGCATAGCACTGAGCTGAATTAGTGACAGAACAGCCTTCAAGCCATGGGGTGCAGGCTTGAATAGTCATTTGTGCATTAGGGCAAGCAAAGTAACACCATCGTGATGGATCAGAGTAATTGTGCCCAGCACACAGTGTCACAGGGCCCCTTGACTGCCAGCAATTTTAGTTAATCACAGAACTCTACTTCCAAATAAAATAAAAAATAGCCCTCCCTTTTTATATATGAGGAGCTGAGCAGCAATATCTGCAGAAAGACCCAGATTTCCATAATGGAGAATTGAAAAGGAAAACGTTTAATCATAAACTGGAGTTGAGTAATAGACACCTGTGTTCATGTCACACATCCACTTTTGAATGTGTGTTCATGCTTTACCAGGAAAAGGGGAACTTTATAATGATATAACAAGCTTATTGCCAGAATTATACTCAGTGCCAGTCCAGCAGCCGGGAGACTAAAAGAAATGCTGTGGCAATTATGCATGCTGTTCTAAATCTGTTTGAGAAGGTGCCACCAGAAAACAGCAGATTATGGAACATTATTATGCTCTATTTGTATTACTATAGGGGGCCATGACTTGTGAACTACAGAAGGGAGATCAGGGGTATATGACCACTAGAGTGTCTTGAGATCTACCACCAGCATTTCAATCCCAGTAATATTGTGGGAGCTGCTTTTCTTTGGTTCATTCCATTCCACAGCTTTGCTTTTAACACTTAGAACACCTGAACCTTAAATAGATGAGGTCACTGGTACAAGATCAGTGGCAATGCTTTTGCATTGAGGACCAAGCAAGTGGTCCTATCCATGTGGTTGTGTCACAATTTTTGAGAGGATGTTCCAATAGGTGGACTGACTTGGCTGTCCCCACAGTGTCGTCGTCATCATCATCATCATCATCTTCTTCTTCTTCTTCTTCTTCTTCTTCTTCTTCTTCTTCTTCTCCTTAGTCCTTAGTCATTGGGGAGAAGGTCATCCTCTCAAACGATATGCTGCTGTAGGTGTTGCTGGATTCTGTGTGTCATTCACAATACATTTCCACTCTTGGCAATTGGCAGCAATGTTTCTAGCCTCATCAGTGGTCAGTCCCTGGTTCCTTAGGTCTTCCTCAATAAGTTTGAGCTATGTCTACTTTGTTGCTGCTTGTTGGACCTTCCAGTGACAGGTCACACTCACCAGAGGAGCTTATATGGCAACAGATTGATGTTTATTCTACAGACATGGCCAAACCATCTCTTTGTTTTTTTAAATTTTGTCTGCAGGTTGATGTACATGCCGTATCATTTTGTTACTGTGGCGGTCACAAAGAGAGACACTCAGGATCTGTCTCAGACATTGCATTTGGAAAACCCTGAGCTTGTCTGTATCTGATTTGAGTAGAATCCATGTTTCTGACCCCTACAGGAGAATTGTAGGATTAGTACTGGAAGAGGTGAATTTTGGTGTTGGTGGAAATGTTTGCCTTCTTCCAAATGCACCACTTGAGTTAGACAGACCCTACAATCCAGAGTAACTATGGGAACCCATAGTTACTGTACCACCTAGTGAAAACCTATGGGAAATTCATCTTGTAATCCAGAGTAAATTGTTCATACACCGGAACAAGGACTCACCATAGTTACTCTGGATTGTGCCCAAACACTGCTTTTGCCTTGGAATTCTGCTATGGACTTCGGTGGTAGATGACGCTTTCTTCTGCACCAGTGATCCCAGGTATTTGAATTCTTTGAACTGTTCAATTTGGAATCTAATGAAGTTAATAAGGCCAATGAAGCTGGCCTGTGATCATAACTGATAGTGGTCATAACTTTGATTTTTAGGCCATAGGATTGGACAGTGCGGCAATGTGGTAAAGAATGTTGGTGGCCTCTGTATTCAAGTCAGTGAATCTGGCACTGCAAACATCAGGACAGGAAATTGTTTATGTCATCTTGTACCAAATCCACCAAATTTGTAATACTCAAATGGTTGGACAGTGTCGATACAGAAGAAAAACTTCTATTAAAGTCTGTAATGGAGTATGCTGCCCCTCCATGTCCACCCCTCTGCTGTCAGTCACAGCAGTGGATCTCAGATGAGTGCCTAGGTCTGATGGACAAATTGAAATGAATCAAACATATTTGAACAGTACCAGCATCTGAATAAAGAGCTCAGAGAGAAGATGAAGTTGGAAAGAGAAACCAACTGGAATATAATCCACACCTAAGAAAGACAATTTAGGTTGTTCTCAAAGAGCAAGAGTTAAACCAAACATCCAAAGCTAACAAACCAACAGTTATTCTTTTAAAAGAATTAGTAAATCCTGTTACTATTTTGGAGTTTTAACATTTCATAAGCTGTTAACTTCTTACAGACTGCAGTGGCTGTACCAGAACCATTTTTCATTCATCTTATTAATCCTTTGGTGTAAGCATAGCTATGCTAAGATCTTTATGAAATATCTAAGGAACACAATGTGAAATCCTAGCACATGTTTTGAAAATCACATTCCAATACCATGTAAATCAATCTTTTTATTGTTTGTTTTTCATAATCCTCCAGGATACCAGTCCACATAAAGAACAACTGCCTTGTAGATGTTTAATTTTAAAAAAATGACCAGTATTTATACGTTAGGTGTAAACAGAAAAAAACTACAAATGATTAACTCCTAAATGTTCGCAGCTCTTTTTTACTCTTTCTTGCTATCTGTCTCTCACACACAAACAACACAGACCCTACAATCCAGAGTAACTATGGGAGCACGTAAGAGACATTACGTGTACCCAAAGTTAATGCACCACTTAGTGAAAACCTATGGGAAATTCATATTGCAATCCAGAGCAAATTGTTCTTACACCGGAGCAAGGACTCCCCGTAGTTACTCTGGATTGCACCCATACACACACAGATGGTGGTCCTACTTAAGGGACTATAATAAGGGGCATGGGAACATCATTTCTTGTAATCCACTTTTTAAATGTGGATTACATCAAAATGTTACTACAGAGAAATGGGATCCAGCAAAATGTAGTTGTACCAGCAGCCATTCCACTCTGGTATCTTGCAAATAAGCCCTAAAAGAAGGTGATGATAAGGAAAAGCAATAGCAGGGCAGACTCTGCAAAATTTAGCTACGTTTCGTGGACATTTTTGATGGAGGCACTAGTCTTAACCTTCCTGTGCATTTGAGGTTTTAATAGTCCCCAAGAATGTGTGCTTTCCCCTTAACCTTTTTCACTTCATGCCCACCACACTATTTCATAATAAAGGGGCCAAATGTTCTGTATTGCTTCAAATCACTCTCTTGTGTGATTTTTAATACAATTGTTTCTCTGAAAAGGCACCAAGGTTAGTTTGAATTTCAGTTAAATGAAATGGAGAAATAAAACAAATTTGGGAATCTAAATGACCCCAACTAGTGAGGAAACTCTTTTACTACCACAGTAGTTATATTATGATGTTGCAGTAACGGGGGAGACATTTAACGATTCAGTGTTGCCTTTGTAATCATATTCTCAGGAGGTTTTAAACTGAACAAATAAGAAAAGGAGTATCCGAGCTCCTCTGTTGGAGCCAACATAGGGTGGCATTTCAGACTACAGATACCTTTCCATTACTGTAGAATTGAATACTAAAAAACAGTAATTATTAATAGTTTCTTATTTTTTAACATTTAAATTGGCATCCATTGTCAAAAACATCCCACTTTTTAAAAAGTGAAATTATTGAAGTTTATATGACTTCAGTATGAGGAAGGTGAAATGTTTCTTACAAGCATGTGAGTTTAGGACTGCAGGATATGCTTTTTATTTTTTGACATTGTTAGGGCATAATGTGTGGCTCTGCTAATGTATTTGTCATCTTCAAGACTGTATATCATTAATGAATTGAAAGATTGGACTTTGTCAGCAGTTTTTCATCCTTCTTGTAAAAGTCATTCCTTTTTTCCCCTGTCAAGTTTTTCTATTTAGAAATTTGCATAACCACATCAAATATCATGGCAGTGGGAGGGAAGCTTTTAAAAAGAATTCAGTTGGAAGTATTGGGTTTGTTAACGGGACAATCATATTTCTTTTGCACCCAGAAAAGCCACTTGGCAGCTGAAACTCACTTAAAATAACTGCTAAATGAAAGAAATCTAAACACACATTTAATGACTTGGGTTTTTTTTCTTCCTCATGAAAGAGTGTGTCACCGATTTTCACTTGTATAAGGTAACTCTTAATGATGTGTAAGCCAGAGGAGGCAGAGATGAGCCTTTCGTTGATAATTTCTGAACAGATGAAAAAGAATATTTTACATTCCTGAGGTGTGTGTGACTTCCTTGGTTGCCTCTTAGCAGATAAAGATGACAGCTCTATCAGCTTTACACTTTGTGGGGAAAAAATACCTTCCTTCCAAGTGCGAAATGTCAAGGAATTATTGATATGGTTGTCCATATGTTAATTGATGTTGGCGATGGCCTTTTCCCAACTTGGTTTGAAGCTATCTACAGTATTATAGAGGAAACTGCAGTACCATGGTATCCAGTGGTGTGCAGCAGGTTCGCACCTACTCTATAGTAGGTGTTAACAAGAGATAGGACATATAAAGTTTAAAAATAGCCATTTAAAAGTGGCTGCCAGATGGGCAGAGAACCGGTTCTTAATTTCTTTGAATCCCATCACTGATGGTATTGTTGGTTAGGATCTTGATCTCCAGCTGTCTCCCCAAAACAAAGCTGTAGGATTTTTGGTAAAACCAGAGGAGATGCTAACGGAGTGAAATTTGAAGCATTGTTGTGGGTTCCTCTTCAGGCCAAGCATTAGCAGAATCTGAAAGGAAGCTGAATGGGTTACAAAGTTTCTCCGGAGGATTCTAAACCAAATTTCAATGAAAGCAAAACAACAGAATTTATATACTGCCTTTCAACAAAAGTGGTTTACAGATTAAATAAAGTAACGCATGGCTCCCTGTCCCAAAAGGACTCAGTCTAAAAATTTGCAAAATATAATCAGCAGAAACCACTAGAAAAAAACACTGCTGGGGTAAGGAGGGCCAGTTACTCTCCCCCTATTAGAGGAGCACCTGCTTGAAAAAATTGCCTATTACTCCGTTAAGAGGGGTAGTTAGCAAAATTTGGGGGCTCCTTCTCGCAAACTCATGAGTTACTCTGAGGGAACAAAAAAATTCAGTTAAAATATTTGCTGTATACATTACTGTTTCTAACATTTGGGGGAAAGGGTGTGAACATAACAGAACAAAAGAACTAGTACTTGCTAAAAATCTAACTTCATGATCCAAAACTCTTGTTTTGCAAACAAATGAGTAACAGATTGTCTGTTGTGACTGACTAGTAATGAAATAGCCAGTACAGTAAATGTGATTCCCAATCATGCCACTGCTTTACTAGGCTTTCCAAATGATGCCGACAGTCTTGATCACAATTGCATGGAAACCTTCTCCTTTCCTATATTTAATGTTGTGTTTTAGTCTGCAATCCTTAGCACACTTTTCTGGGAGTAAGACCAACTGGACATAATGAGACTGACTTCTAAGTAGACATGCATAGGATTGTGTCCTAAGTCACCTTCAGCACATTCCTAAGCATATCTATTCAGAAGTATGTCGCACTGTGTTCAGTGAGGCTTACTCCTGGGAAGGCCTTTTTAGGATTGCACTCTTTGTTTTTCTTTTCTTCATTATTCCAGTTTTATCTTTCATGAACTTGTATTTCCTAACATAGACAAATAAGCTGATATAGTGGGAGAGAAAACCTTCAAAAAGAAAACAGCATCAAGCGTCATAACTCAAGTCAATGGCAGTTTTATCATGATATACTTCAGACCCATTCTATCACAAAGAAGCTTTTAATAACAGAGAGACAATATTTCCTATAAGAAAGAAATTTCACTCAAAGTCACAGAGATCTTGCTATAGAAGCACTGAATGCCACAGAATTACAACATAAACACCAAATGCAAATGTGTTTTCCACCTCAGAAGACTGGTATAGCATTCCTTTGGTGTTAACTTGGAAGGTCATGTAGGTTATGGTAATATTTTACGATTTATTTTCTAAGATGCCTTTTTTTTAGCATAAACATGCTTTTTCTTGTGAGCTTCATAAACAAAATACAATTAAAATATAATTTAAAAGACTGTATATTTTCAGCCCAATTGTAATTCAACTCCCCATGCTGAGATGCAGCAGTGCTCTTGGTGTATCTGCAAGGCAGTTTTTGCCAACTTGCAGTAATGGCACACTTTTTCCCTTTCCCCAAGGTATGCTTGTGCCAGGGTCTCCACCAGGGTTTGAACCCGGAGCTTTACGAGATTTTCCATCACCTGGTGAAGAGGCGAAGTGTCCCCATTGCGCCTCTGAAGCCTCTAGCCCAGCAACGGTCAAGCCTGTTCCTCACTAGGCTGGAGAAGTCTAATGCACACATGCGCATTAGGCCTTTCCAGCCTAGTGATGGACAAACCAGCTTGTCGTAAGGCTGGAGGGTCTGATGCACATGCATGATCATCATGCATGCGTGGTAGGACTCAATAGCCTAGAGACTAGTGGCTATGGCTAAGCCATGCACTCTGCTATGCCTCCTTTTGGAACAGCTGGAAAGCACCTAACTTAGCTGGAATACTCCTTCTAGTGGCACTGAGCACTTTTAGGATTGGGCCATTTGTTTCGATTTAGATTGCACAAACAATAAATTAGATTGCATAACAAATAAATTAGAAATGAAAGAAGAAAGTAACTGGAAGAAAAAATAAGTTGTATATCTATATTATATCTGTTGCAGTGAATATGCAAGATTTGTTAACTATCAATATTCAGGTGTCAGTATTGACAGTCTTAAATGAATTTCATGAATGTCCACAAACAGAAATAGCTCTCCCAATTATTGGACATACATAGCAAACATCTCATTTAGATGTCTGTCAGTGTTCTCTGGTGTATCTCTGAGTTTTTGAAACGTCACAAAATTTGTCTGAAAATGTCATGTGCATGTGTATATTTGTTGACACTCACAGAATTTCAGACATTCACTGTAACATACAGCATTGCTTTTCTGCATTTTCCATGACTAAAGTAGGCACTTCAGAAGCTGTGGAAAGTTTGCTGCTGGCAGAAGTAATGGCAGGTACGATAACTAGCAGTTCCCATGCTTATTGGTGCATGAGTTTTGTAAGTACCTTCTCCTAATCTAAAGGTATTAAAATTAGCCTGTAGGTGCCAGAGCAGCTGAGGGGATTTTCAAGGCTGCTTTTTCTGATATATTCACATGGGCAAAATTAGAAAAATAACTATAATTTTAGTGTTATTTTTATTGTTGTTGTGCTTTTAAAGAACATTCTTAAGTATTCAAGGCTGTGGTGCATTTAAAGATTTATTTTATTCACTCTGTGTGAAACAAAAACGGTTATCCTTTTTTGTAAGTTTGAAGTTTGAGAGAGATTTCATATTTCAACCGAGCGCTGCATGTATCGCAAACAATGTTTTTACAATGCAAAATATTTGTGTTTGATCCTTTGTTCAGTCATTGGATATCTATTTTCCCTCAGTTTAATGATTTAAAAAGAAGGGAACGCATGCACAGCCAGCAAGTTACGGGGAAAAAAATCGCTGATGGCTAAGATCTTATCTGAGAATTTCCTCATCTTTCTTGTCATTTTAAGTTCAGGCAAAAAGCACACACTCTGAATTGCTAAAGGACAAGAGTTGGGGAAAGTATTTCAGTAGTTTTGGGAATTGAACCGTTAGATCAGTAGTATTACTAAATCCACAAAACAATAGCACCGGCTATTAGTTTGTAAGCTTTCATCAGAAAAAAGTTTTGTATAATCACCTGAGAGAATGGACCACTCATCCATCAATCCTGACTTCTGTTCCCCCTCCCCCCCAAAGTCACTAACTCCTTCAAGTTCTATAGTTGTTAGTGATCCTGAGAAATAGGTGTGCTGATTTCCCTCCTTGCAGGGCTGTGGGTTTCACAAGTGGTTAAGATACTGTGCCTGTTAATCAGGGTTCGAGACCTGGGTCCCCACAAGACAGGGTGAGCTCCTGTCCTTAGCCCAGCTCTGTGACGCAGCTGGAACTGATCGTATTGGCTCTGCCATTCCACTGGACTATTTCTGTGGCATGGAGAGGGAGGATTTGCTGCTTGGGTAACAACCTAACCTCCATATAAATCTACCCAGGCCTTCATGCTTCGCATGCAGCATTGAGCATGATACCATAGTCTTTCAAGACTGATGGATGCCAAGTTTTTTTTTATTACAGTACAAGATCAAGACCATGTTGTTGTCCCCTTACTCAATAATTTACAGTCACCATTCAGAGATTTTTGGCATCTGCCTTCTAGCAGTTCGGATAGGTACTGGGTGCCTACACCCAGTACCAACACCAACAGATTCTCAAAATATTTGGGCTCCCCCAACTGATTTTGCCTATGAGTTGATACAAGTTTCCAGAGTGTAATCTTGTAATCTTGAGCAAAGGGTCCCTGTTCAAAATTGTCAGAGAGTTATACAGTCAGTGCGGTGACTATTTGAATGCCGTGTCCTATGATTGCCGAGTGGAGTAAACTTGGTAAACAGTGGAGTAAACTATTTACAATATTTATTTACAATACAGAATTGTCAAGTCAATCCGGGTCATACACTTTAATCTATCCTTCAATCTCATTTCAGCAGAGCTATACAGTTTGCTTCTGCCCTCATCAGCAGCTATGCCCCAACTGCCTAACCAACTGTCACCAATTGTCACTAACTGTCACCAACCGTCACTAACTGCCAAATGTCCACAGCTGAATGGAACTCCAACTGCCAATTGCCAGTTAACTCCTCAGAGTTCTGTTCAACCCACAACTCATCTGTAACCAATATTTAGGTTCAGAAACCTAACATAAATACGGTGTTTCTTTCAATTCTCAATTTTCCATATTTTGTGTACATATTTAGCAATGACCCAAAAGGTTATTCCTTTAATAAATTTTAATGAAAACAAGCTGTGAATGAGTCTGAAAGCATGTCAGTGGCGAAGGGGTTGTATATCACTTTCCTGCCATTTGTCTGCTCCAGATAAAAAAGTTGTTGCATTTCTCCTTTCCCATCTGTGACTTAGGGCACAATCCAGAAGTGCACTTGGGTTACCCTATCACTGGACTGACCCAACTGCAAGATGGGCAGTTATTCTGGAAAAGGCTTGGGGAAGCTTAAGGCAACATAGGTGCCCACAACAGGTGGACCTAGGCTCCCCTAGCTGGGGCAGCCTAGGCAGTTCAGGAGATGTATGTTGAGGGAATGTTTAGCATTGCCGAAGGCAGAGCAGTTACTCTGTATCCAGAGCCTGTTTCCAGGGCAGAAATGCCCTCTTCTGACTCCTCAGAGTTATCCCACCTCAGGATCAGATGGTATATGGACCACTATAGAGGTCCATGATAAGGCGGAGTAAGAATGGCAGTGTTGACCAAAAATCTGAGTTCTTGGCCAGCCTGGCTGCAACCCCTGCCTCTCAACCTCAGGATATGGAACAACTATGGCAGCCCACTAACCTGTGGATAACCTGTGACACTCCAATCCTTTACATTTTATAGGGCTACAAGTGTTTCGTAAGGATTCTACAGATCTCCTGGATGATTTATGTCACAATTTGGCAATCACTGATGTACACCTTTGCAGAGATGTTGTCTGTGTACACTAGAATGTCTTTGTTATCCCATGCATGAATGCCTGCACCCTCAACTCCTGGTGGCTGTTTCTGCTGTTGATCAATGCCTCTGTGCAATCCCCTCTGCTGTGTGGGCTCCCCGTGCATGCAGGCTGGCATCTGTGAAGATCAGTGTTCTCTCTGGGTCCTCAGACTTCACAGCCACAAATTCTCACACTGTGTGGCTCCAGATACCATTTGATACCATTTGAGGCATGACGTGAGTGTCCCTCTAGTTGGGTTAGGGTGAGGACACCTACACCTGGAGTCTTCAAAACTGTTGCAACTAGTAGTGCTTTCTTTATTATCAGCCCCACACTGCAAGCAGGGGTATAAAGTTATAAGAGGGAGATTAACCTGCCAAAAATACCTTGTCAACTCATGGCAAAATAATATTTAAACAAGGTCTTCCAGGTTCACAACTTACGGCACACTCCTGCCCAACTTTCTAGCACTAGTGCAGCCATGCCAAGGGGGTACATGCTGCATCCTGTGTTGGGAGCCAGTCACAGTGAGTTTGTGTTCCCTTACCTCAGGGATGCACTGCAGCTGTATAGATGTTGAAAAGTTGGATAGGATTAGGCATTTATGGTTTTTCTGCTCTGGGGTATGGGCAGATTTCCTGCTCTGGGGTATGGGCAATGCAACTCGGAGGTAAGGGAAAGAAACTTCACATGTGAATGCCCGTCAACTTGCAGGATGCAACACATGGCCCACGGCACAGCTATCTTGTGCTTGAAAGTTAGTAAGGATTGCACCCTTCGTATCTTAGCCACACCAACTCCCTCAGAAACCGCTACAAGCATTCATCACTACCATCTCTCCAGTTCTGGTGCTTCAAACATGCCATCTGAGGCCACCATTCATATGTTAGCTTTTCCCAGTGTAATAATTTCTTCTCCATTGCAGATAAATGAAAGTATCCCAAATACACTGGAAAGTGCAATGAATGAATGCAGAACAATGTGAAATTATAACAGTGACAAAAGAGTGGGCAGAGTAACCACCCACTACACAAACAGCCATGAATTTGTCTGCTGTCGTCTCTGGTTAAAGAAAGGGAGAAGCACATCTTTACTTTGGCTTAATTACACATAATCTTGGTGACAGCTGAAATACAAACCTAAACAGTCAATCAGAGAAAAGGATACACAAAATTAAGCACTTCACGCAGTGTCCAACCCTTTCAATCTTTATTAATACTTTAATTATATTAATTACACTGTAGTTTAGTGCATTTGCTACTTACATGGAAGAGGGGGAGAGAAGAAGAAGCGGAATGAAGGATTCCAGTAGGTAATGAGTTTGAATAGTGGCTGTGGTTAAATTAAGACTATTAGTAAAATGCAAAATAGCAGTGATTTGTAAATAAATAATTCAAGTTTACACTTGCTTCTGTTCCACCCACCCACTCATTTTTTCTCTCTCTGCAGCAAAGTGCTCTAGCAGGGGCTGTTTGTCTTCCCTCTGAGCAGTGGAATAATTTTTACAATCAGGCTGTGCATTCAGACTTGGCAGGCTCATTTTGTTGTTTGTAATTATTTCTCCTTTTATGTTTTAGATTGGTGTGGCCGACTGGTGGCCTGTGTGCCAATCTTGCCCACAAACCAGCTTCGTCTGGCCTTTGGCAACCTTACCAAACGTGAACAGTTTTGTCTGTTATGTTTTGCTGGTAAGAAATATGGTGTTTCTCTTTTGGATCTTATTTTTTCCTATGCTCTATCTGGATAATGCCTGAGTGCATGTTCTTGGTGCATCACTGGGGAAGTCTGCACCAAAAACTGAAGGCCAAAACTTGTCCTGGATGCAGCTGATAGAGGCAATCCTGGGATTTTCCCCTCTCATGGCCATGTTTGCCATTGCTATCCCCACTCCTTACCCCCATCTACTTACACCACTGCCTTCTGGTCACATATGGGGTTCTTTAGGCTTTTCTAACACAAGATCAGTATCTGCATTGTGACAAATCAGCAGGTGCCAAATAAGGAGGGCAGACTAATGTTTTAATGCTGTATGGCAGTGATTCTCAACTACTCTGCCATGGCACGCTGGTATGCCATGGATGGTCCACAGTGAGCTGTGGGATTTTGGGGAATTTCATTTATTTGTAGGTCAATTGGGGAATTGGGGAATTTCCTGCAGCATGGTGTGTTTTGTCAATGGTAAATAAACTGATGGTGTGCCTTGTCAGTGTGCTGTGATATTAAAAAAGTTGAAGATCTTTGCACTATGGAAAGAGGTGATATAGACATATATGGTGTTGGAGGTGCAACAGTGCTCAGGTATGGGAAAGAACGGAGAAAGTCTGAAAGCAGAAGACTCTTGTACCTTTCCCTGGTATGCATACAGGTGTCCCTTGTTATCCACTAGGATTCCATTCAGGAACCTCCTGTGGATTAAAAAAAAGAGTGTATGAAGGAAACACTGGAAAAATAGGTTTAATGTTTTCCAAGTTTCTTGCTCATCTATTGCACCTAATGGAATTAGAAAGTGCCTCAATATCTGCAGAGGTTTGATTCTGGGATTGAAAAGCAGAATGACTGTTTGCACGACTACCTCTCTACAACAGTAGAAAAGCAGGTGTTTTTTTTTAAAAACTGTGATTTTCAATGGCAATTGTATTGAGTCAAATCTGTGTATAAAAAATATCCATGTTTAGCAAGGTTGGACCTGTACTGTGTGCCAGCTAGCATAGCAAATCTTGGGTAGTTAAGAAAATGAAAGCACTTGTTGCAGAACAAATGTGTGACTGAGTAGTCAGTGAGTACAGCGGATGAATAGACAATATATGAAGGACCAGCGACAACAATCATGAGGAGTCCTTGACCCAGCTTTTTATAGCCAAAATGTTCAGTATAGTTTCTGTTGCAGGATGAGCTCATCAAAGATTAGTTTCTTTGTGCATTGATGGTTCATTCCCATTTCAAGCGGGTTGGACCATCAGTATTGTTTTGCACTCTGAGAAGATGCCCTGATTGCTCTGGTATTGGATGTCTTGGAATGGTTGTGTTGTGCCAGTTTGGCCTGAACTTGCAGGGCCTCAAGTTTCCTTACAAATCAAAATGACATGTGACTAGGTTACATACACCTGGCATTTCCACACTCCATGCCAGCGTATACTTGGTTAGACAAGGATATGGTGATTTTGGCTTCTGATATCACCATCCTATCTTCAGAGATCTAGCTCATAGATTTTAGCTATGTGATGAAATGTTGGTGTAACAGTATGAGGATGATGCTTCTACTCTTGTTGCTCTAATCTAGTTTCATGTGGGTAAAGACAACAGGGAACAACAGACCCAGTAGCTAGGGGGAGCATGATTGCAGTCATTGGGAGCCCTCTAATCTCCCCCTACCCAGCTTTCCTTCTGGGCTAACCCTGTTTGCCTAGAATCATTTGGCTCAGTCTTGCCATAACCAGAGGTGAAAATTGATTAATAGGCAGTGCACATTTGCTCCCAATTAATATTTTTCTTGTTTTCTTACTCTGACAGTCTGACTAATTAATAGCTCTGAGGTCAGAAATGCATCTTCCTATAGTACAGATACTTCCTTTGACTAGATACCACAGGGAAGGAGTCCTTTGTACCCTTGCTCTGTGGATCTTGTGCTCTTGCTCCAGTGGTGCTCTGGCAACAAAATGATTTATGGTGTTGCACTTTCATAATGGTCATTCATCTTAATGTTGCTTGTTCAAAAAACAAGCTCGATGGGTTGTGTGAATATTGGGAGTAAATGAGGTGTTGTTTTTGGGCAGAACCATGTGAAGTTTAGGAAAAGGTACATTTACTGTCTTAGATTTGTTTAGATATTTCATTGCTGATCTTTCCAATGTAAAACACCAGAGTTTATTTACATGCCATTATTTTCATGGTGCATTATTAGCATGGCAATTTACACATGGCAAAAAAGAAATTTCCCTACCCCAAGAGGCTTACTATCTAAAAAAAATTCTAGGCAGAGGGTAAAGATTCAAGCATTGAACATTATGCTAGTTATTGCCCATAAATGTTCTGCAAACCATGGTATTTGTTGGGGTCACCTACGGATAGTGTGTAAGGGAGATCAGCAAGAAAGAACAGGACTTTGAGGGATCCCTAGTTTTGCAGTAGAAGGAAAGCTTTCTTCTGTGGAAACACTGGACTGTAATTTATTTATTTTATTTTTCCAAGTCCAGAACATCATCAGATTATATTAAATTTGAGGTCCAGAAAATAGTGGTCTGAATAGCATTATCACTGGCCAGAAACAAATCCCCCACTATGCAAGATTCATCAGTGTTACAGCACATAAACGTTCAGGATTCTGGAGTTTCTTACATTCTTCTATGAAGTTGCCCAACTCTTGAGTTTCTTCTTGCATTGCAACACCCCTGTTTGTAATCTATTCAGTTTTCCATGTTCCATACAAAAGATGGTACCCATGCAGAGGTGCTTCCTTGAAGTTAGTCCAACTTTCACTATAGTGCAGCTTGTGCCATAGTTCCACTTGATGAATTTTCCGAGATGATGAAATTGGTTCCGTGGTCTGCAAGAAACACTTTCTTCATCTTAGTTGCAAGGGATGTGGCTTGTGCCCATCTTCTTCCATCTTCCCATCTTCTTCCATCTTCTTGTTGTTTATATCTATTTCTACTGATCATTTAAAAAAGAATGATCATTTAGAAAGATAGGAAGAGAAATCATTTAAGGACAGAATTTTTATTCCTGTGGATGGAGTCAAGCAACAGAAAGTGATCAACTCTCTCAAAGGAGCTGAGATATTCAGAGGTATGAGAAGAGTAGGGACCTAAATACAGTTTAATTCGTTCCAGAGGCATGTTTGTTATGTGAAACGCTCTTTATGTGAAGCAGATTTTCACATAGGAAATAATGGAAACTCAGACGTTGATTCCACCACACAAAAAAATATTGATATAAAAATATTAACTGTACAGTGACGCCTTCACGTAACAAACGCCTCACATAAAGTATGTTTCATATAAGAAATAAAAATTTTTCTAGGATTCTGCTTCACGTAACAAACTGTGCTTCGTGTAACAAACATACTCGTTGGCAGTTGGGGCAGACATGCTGGCCAACAGCCCTTTTAAAAAGCTTCTGGTCTGCCTAACACGCCTGCCCATAGCAAAAGCAACGCTTCTGCACTGTTCCTCCTGTGGCCGGGCGTCCGCTGGGCAGAGAGAGAGAACAGCAGTGGAGAAGAGGGAAGCAGCTCAGGGCTAGCCAGAAGGGAGCAGGGGAGAGAGAGGCTCAGGAGGAAGAGAAGGAGAAAGTGGGGAGAAACTTTGAAAGTGTCTTTGATTACAGAAGAAAGTGTCTTTGATTGCAGCTTCCTAACCATGTCTACCCAGAAGCCCCATTGTGTTAAATGGGGCTTGCTCCCAGGAAAGTGTCTTTAGGATTGCTGCCTAAGTAGACATCATAGGATCATGCACTGTGCATTCATGTTTTAAATTCAATTCCAGTGTTTTGTCATCATTTTTATATCCAATTAATATTTTTATATGAATATTTTTTGGGGTTGTGGAACCAATTGACTGAGTGTCCATTATTTCCTATGGGTAAATCTGCTTCACGTAACAAACATGCCTCTGGAACGAATTAAATTTGTTACGTGAGGCGCCACTGTATGTTAAAATGATGACAAAACACTGGAATTGAATTCAAAACATGCATTCAATGTGCATTATCCTATGAAGTCTACTTAGGCTGCAATCCTAAAGACATTTTCCTAGGAGTAGGAACCATTTAACACAATGGGGCTTACTTTTGAGTAGACATGATTAGTCGGCTGCGTAGAGGATAGGGGGCTTACCTGGGTTGTTGCTGGACTCTGGAGACCAGTGGAGGCACTTGGGGGCAGTTAGAGGCAGCAGAGTGCTGGCTGGCAGCTTTTTAAAATAGGCTCCACGCGGAGTGTCAGGGCTGCCTAGCATGCCGCCCATTAAGAAGCAATGCTTTCTGTTTCTCTGTGTACCTGCCTTTCACATCCCCGGATGACCCGGTCAGGTCGCTTTCAGGTTGCCTGTGGCTTGTTAAGTGAAGTGGGCTTGTTAAGAGGAGCACATTCCCAATGGGAATTTGTGCTTGTTATGTGAATCACTTGTTATGTGGGAGCACTTGTTATGCGAGGTACCACTGTAAATGATTACTGATTTTTTTGTTAGGGCCATCTCAAATGTAGGCAGCTATATTCTCTACAACAGCTGTGCTTGTACATTGGCTTAACAAAATTTATATAAGAAAACAATGCTGCTTTGGGTCCCCTTGAGGAGAAAGGCTAGAGACCATAGGTAGGTAAGTCAGTCTGTTGGTGGATCAGTCAATATATTTTATCAAACTGGTCAGTCTTAAATGTTATTTCTCCAGAATGGTGTCCGCTAAGCTGACCATTGTCCCAAAGCCTAGTTTTCCCCACCCCCATTTTTCTGACTGATATTTTTCATTTCTATGTACTAACTGGACTGGTCTTGAAACCTCTCTGCCTAAAACTGAACTGAGGATTAAAGTATGGATCAAAGTTTTCTTATGACTTTGTTATAACGTAAGTTGTCATACATGTTGACTTTAGGCAACTTATATTACAACTGATCCTAGCCTGGCTGCCACCCTAGGTTTCCGTTCTTCTCTGATTATGTTCCCCTGCTCTGACTCCCTCCTTGCACCTCCTTGTGAAACCCGTCAGTTGATACTGTCATTGCAGACAGTGACACACAACATAAATATAGCAACCTTTGTGCTTTGTGTCCTTTCCTGGTTGTTGTTGTTGTTTTGCCTCTGTAGTGTCTCTGATAACCAGCATTACAGACACACAGAGAGTTCTAAAATGTGATATCTCTGCAAACAGATGATGGCTTTATTGCATAAACTTTTGCTGTCGGTGAAGTGCAGCCATAAAAACCTTAGTCCTGGTCCTTTTATGACTCCTTTTGTTCAGGAGAGTCTAATGGAGGGAAAACAACACGGAAACGTGAAAGGGTGGCTTGTTTACAATCACCATCCAGATCCCTGGCTTGCTTGTTTTTGGTGGTGGTGGTGGTTCCAATAAAAACGAGAGAAAGTCAGCTCCCTGGATCCCTTTCCCCATTCCCTCTCATCTGTGCATCAAGCCACAAGGCAGCTGTTGAACAAGTAATATCAACAAAGTCATCTTTTAGCCCTTTGATTTTAGGCTATTCATATCTTCTGCCCTGGAATGAAATTTCACAATTAAAACAGCCGAATCAGTGCTGTATCTGTTGTCATGTCTGTAGAAGAAAAGCTTTAATTACAGCCATCGTTAGATAACACAATCATTACACCTCCTTAATCTCAAATATAAAACCAGTCCCCTTTGAGTGCTACACTACCCTTTTTCTTTGATTTTTTTTCTCTTAAATGTGAATGGCTTTTTATCTGAGTACTTCAATTTGCATGGCTTTGCTTCAAGGCAGCTCCCCATGATATGTTAATTGCAGAGTGCTTTAAGTACTAAAAGATTAACATAAAACCCTTTGCAAACAAGCTAATAGTTTATGATAATTTTTGTACGGCCTTTGTGTGTCTATCATTGCATTGCCTCTAGCTGTAATTTTATAAAGAAGCTGTAAAATATCATTTAAACAAGTTCATTTACACATAATTATTATACCAGAATCACATTATTCAATTTAGATACTCCAGCCTATTAACAATCCATGAACTAAAATGTAATTAAACTATTTTCCTTTTATGAACCTATTCATTACAATGTGTGGGAGATGGATCTTTTTGGTTTCACTGAGACTTTCAGCACTTTGTTGTTGAAACTGACAAGTCTGGCACTCATTTTGTGCCTTTAATTATATTAAAAGTACTTCAAGACAGCTCATATAAAGAATATATTTAGAAAAAGAATGCATAGAAATGCCAAAGATGGTGCCATCGAGAAATTTATATTTATTTCTCTCCCACACAATTTTTGATCACTTAACAGTGGAAAATATGATAGGGAGCACTGTTGCGATTAACATTTTCTGTAGATTTTCTAAGAGTGTTTCTTCCCCAATATAATTCAACATTAAATTGTTCTACCATGATGCTCTTTTACTGTAATCTCTTCTATTTTTAAACAATAAATTGAACTTTTCGTGATGCATAATTATATACCATAGATATTTTGCACATTTTAAACAATGCATAAGAAAGGAATGGAACAGAATTCATATTCATTCAGAATCTGTGATGAAACTCAGACTAGTTTTATACTTCTGTGTTGCATAGAATTGTTTCTTTTAGTGTACAATCCAGAGTAACTACGGGAGCACACAAGAGACATTACATGCACCCATAGTAGTGCATGTACACTACCCAAATGTTGTGTGTTTAAAAATGTCCTTCACTTTTTTGCTTTTGTAAGATTCTTGTGTCTCAGTAAAGGATCTCATATTCAAGGAAGTTTGTCATGATGTGCCAAACATGCTACCAGACCATGTTTTGCCATTCTATTCATAAATCACAGGTATACACTCCCTACCTTCTCTTGCAGGATGTGACATCTGCAGATACTTCTGAATTCTTGGCAATAGTTGGCCATTTCTTTGGAATCATGGTTTTTCCTACAAACCTAGAAAGTGGAAGTGAAGGAGAAGGTGCACATGCTCAAAAGCTTGAGCCTGACATTGCACATAATATCAAAGCATGGTTTGACATGTTCAGCCAAATCCAGAGTAACTATGTGAGCACACAAGAGACATTATGTGCACCCGTAGTTATTGCACCACCTATCTATCTATCTATCTATCTATCTATCTATCTATCTATCTATCTATCTATCTATCTATCTATCTATCTATCTATCTATCTACAGTATTTATATACCGCTTTTCACCTAGTGAAAACCTATGGGAAATTCATATTGCAATGCAGAGTAAAGTGTTCTTACACCGGAGCAAGGACTCCTCATAGTTACTCTGGATTTCACCCTATGTCTGAACCAAAGGATTAGGGTTTGTGAATGTATCCCTACTACAGATTGTATAAAAATCACAAATTTTCAACAGGTTTTATCTAAGAATTAGTTTTCAAGAAAATTTCAAAAAAATAGTGAGAGTGTTGTTGGGGATAACAATAGTGGGCTTATTCTTTGCTTTGAAAAGGTTATATGCTCTGCTCTTGATATGTGCTCTGCTCTTGAGGTGTGTATTTAGAGGCATGATATTGCTCTGTAAATTACATTCCCATGTTTCAGTCAATATCAGTAATGAATGGACATATGCCAACCACAACTAAACAACTGTGAAAGATGGCAGTGTATCTAGTTTGTGGAATGCAGATTGTGCAGGAGCAAAATTAGGCAAATGAACATTTAGGAATCCTAGCTCTCAAAGCTGAAGGCTCTGTTTTCAGAGGAATATGAAAAAAAAATTACATATAGTGAACTGGATATCATCAAACTTCAGTAGCATCACTAATGGCAACCAATGCCATATGATACGTGCATTGAATGTTGGCTACCGCAACTACTCCGTGCAGCATGGAGAGTTTCCGCATGCTCAGAGCAATCCATGAGCCAAGCCACTGTTCATATTCCAATTGCACTATGGAGCAGCGACCCAGTAGAGGCTCTTTTAAGTGGTCTCCATGTGGCTTTCATAATGTATAAACGGGCCCTAAACCGTCAAATGTTATGAAATCTTCCTTGTAGTAAAGCTGCTTTAGCAGCAGACTAAAACAATGGGACATCTCTACCATAACCTGAGCTGTTAAGACAGTTACTTAAGGAGAATATTATAGCATTTTCTTTTCTACAAGGATACGCTTTCCTCTCAGAAACGACAAGCACGCTTGTTTAAATTTGTGTTTTACCTCAGTGTTCCAAATCCAATTGCTTCTGATGTATCAGGGGAGAACGTTTATGAAGGAACCACGATGTATAAAGAAAAACATTTTTTTCATTTTAGTTATCTTCAAGGTCTTTCCAAGCTTCCATTACTTGGGCTGTCACCCCGTCACTGCCTGAGGTGCATTCCAGCTCTCTGCTAAAGAATATGCTTTCCCACTAATGGGGATGTTCTTGCAATGGGAAATGTAATTTTCCACTCCATTACAAGTGGTGTGTAAAAGGACCTTTTTCCTCACTGCACACAGATAAGTTCCCAATGAAATCCTATTCACTAAATATTACAATCGCAGACTCCACTTCAAACACAGGTACTTGTCATGGCGTTGGGCAAACAGCCTGGATCAACCATGAACAGAACTTGCACATCCAATGTTTGGATGTTCATCACAATTTAACAAAAATGAGAGGAAGATCAGCATGCTTAGTGGAGGGAGACAAGGAGAAAGGGATGATAAAGAAAAGACAATGCTGTATCTCTCTGATTATTTCCCTGCTGTTTTGCTGTTCTATCTAATGATTGTGCCAATGCCAGAAATAAGCCATGTTGCCCCCATGGAAGTCTAATGATGAAAAATAGCCAGATTGCTTTCTTAGCAACTGCTTCATGTAGAACACGGAAACAGAACCATAGCCCTAATAATAATATGCCGCCCTGTGCATCTAATCTAGTTAGATGATAACACATGTTTCTTTGCTGCCTGAAAGTTTTCAGTAGTGCTCATTTTGATCATTACATACGAAACTGTATTAGGACCATATAGCTCAGGGCTTTCCTAAACCCTGCTTGGGGGGCTAGATTAGGGGTTTGGGGAAAACCTTCCACTCTGTGACCGTAGCTTAACGTTCCATCTCTGTGCCAAGTGGCTGCCACATAGATCAGAGCAATGCAGAGTAAAGGGACATCATGGGCAGTCTCACCTTCCCAGATATACTGGATGGCAGGCAACAGAAGCAACTGTTTGGAGCATTCTTATGCCCAGACCTACCCCGGCTACTTTCGCGGCATGTAGACAGAATGGTAAGCTCTGGTCTGCAAAGAAACTGTATAGTGGTGCACAGCCATTGTGAATTTGGCAATAGCTGATCTAGCCCAATATTCTGTCTGATAGTGATTCTAAAAGATTTCAGGAAAATATCTTCTCTAAACAAGTTAGCAGAGCCCCATTTCTGTGGGGCATTGAACTAGGGCTTTTTGTATTCAGAATAAAGCTTTTCTTTCTTTCTTTCTTTCTTTCTTTCTTTTCTTTCTTTCTTTCTTTCTTTCTTTCTTTCTTTCTTTCTTTCTTTCTTTCTTTCTTTCTTTCTTTCTTTCTTTCTTTCTTTCTCAGGCCAAGGCCAACTCGACGGCTAAGAAATAGAAATTAAAACATTGAATAAGAAAATATTTTTAAAATACATATATTTAGAAAAACATTAACAACCCCCATCTCTGCCTCAATTAAAAGCTTTTTTAAAAAAGAAAGGTTTTTAGGCCCCTCCTAAGGCTCTATGGAGGGAGCTTTCCTAAGTTCCAGAGGGAGGGAGAATATAGTATGTATAGTAAGTGTATGTGTTTTTGAGTTAGCTAGCCACTTGAGTAAGTGAGATAAACTTGAGATAACTTGAGCATTAAATCAGCTATTTTCTCCCCTTGACATATTTATGTTAAGTAGCAGTCTGAAAAAATTGAATTTTTTGCTGAAAAACAAAGTAGCCACCTATATTAATTTACTGATTACTTTTGTGCCATCTCAGAATAACAAGCAGAGTGGGCAACACTGCTTTATATGCATAACCCTCCAAGAAGTTGGCACTGATGAGACAAATAAGTTCCAGGATACATACATAGTTGGACTGGAGATGGAACACTTGTGCTGCTGAACTGCTTTGAGCATTTGGCAAAGCACCACCAATTACTTTGGCAGAGATGGGTAGAAATTTTAAACAAGTTGAGACTTCTGACAAATTTTACAACATGGTTTGAACTCCATGGTGATGATGACTGCCCTGTCAATCATTTAATTCAGCTTCCAAAATTCAACCAGCTCTGAAACTCAAATTTTGCTTTTTAAAAGTGCTAATGTAAGCATAATTGCATGAAAATCAGTGACAGCTATCTCTGCTGAAGGGCCTCAAAGAGGCTGCCAAGGCTGAGAGGTCTTTGTTCTCCATAGATGCTTGGACTCCAGTCACCTGGGTACTACTTAACCACTAATATACTCCTGTCTTCTTTTGACTGTTGGCCAGTTTGTGTAATTAACACAGATCATTTAATCTGACAACAGGAAACATAGTCTTGAAGAAGCTGTTTCAGATTGGGTGTGCAGAAAATAAATCATCATTCACTTCTTAGTGCTGAAATTTAATTCAGCTTTTTAGAGTTGTGGGATTTAAGGCACAATCCAGAGTAACTAGGGGATCTTTTACGTCAATGTAGTTACGGCACCGCCTATGGGAAACCTATGGGAAATGCATAGAGCAATCCAGAGTAAGTGCTTCTTACATCGTCGCAAGAGGTCCCATAGTTACTCTGGATTGTGCTGATGGGCTGCAATCCTAATGACACTTTTCTGGGAGTAAGACCTTTTGAACACAATGGCTGTCAGGTCAACAAACACAGTGTCTTTAATCATTGAGCCACTGCGTCCCTTGTCAAATACATACAGTGAGCCAAATAGCATTCATAGTGCCAGCTGAGAGTCAGAAGTGATATCACTAAGCAGGAAGTGATATCATTAAGCAGGTGCCGATCAGAAATAAGCCTCACTTAGGAAATCGGTAGCTGCAAATGGCAGAAGATAAATTATACAAATCTTGATCACATTTTCTCGATATGGAGGAGACCATTATCATTCAAACTGCACTTTCAGCAATGTTGCTTCTGCCAAAGTGTCACTCCACTGATCAGCAGATGAGACCTGCTGATGCTGATGCTGGGAGAGCCCAATTATCACAAGTTCTCAATATAAAGCTTCCAAGGGCTCATATGTTTGAAACCCCCCCCCCCCAATTTAACTGGTTATTGTACTACATGACAAATGGGCAATTTGGTATCATGAAGGCAGAAGCATTCCTAAATCCTTGATAACATTGCTCTGTATTGTTTTTCCCAAACATGTTCAAAAATGAATATTTTAAATTCATTTCTTTTGTTGCATATTTAAATTTCACCATTGCATTTAATTACCCTAAGTGGTCCCTGCCAGTTATAAACAAGGTGAAGGTTGTTCAATTGAATTGCAGCTTTGTTTCATTTTATTGTTTAGCCTTAGCAAAATCCTTTTAAAAAAAGTAGTTTTAAAACAAAACCAGGAAGCAAATTGCTTTTAACATTCAAGCAGCTGTGATACAGTCTAGTATGTTTGACTTGACAAGGTCTGCACAAATTTTTAGCTAGTACCAATGGGAATGTGGTAGTTTTCAAAATGCAGCATTAATTCAAATACCCCTTGAAATAATTGGTGAAACTCTGTGTATATATACAAACGTATATTTGTAGTATTTGAAGTCAAGCAGGGCGTAATAACTCATTCTAAGAGAATCACTTCAAGGGGACATTATCTTTCTCTTCAGAGGGTAATGGCTGAAAGAAACAATGTTTTAAAGCCATTTTGAGGTTAGAAACCTCTACTTAAGAAGTGAAAGTTAATTTGATTAGAAAAGATCCTTAATTAAGTCTCAAGACTATAACTTTGCCATTAAGGAGGACTCTCGATGTCATGCGTTCCAATGGAAGGCAGATTACAGTTTAGAGATAATTACTTCTCTTTCTGAAATGATACTTGTTCTAATTTGATTAAAATGAATATGATCAAGGTCTTCAATCAAATGACAAAGGAAGCAGTCACCCAATTACAGCTTAGTGTGGTCAAATACATGTGCCCTGTTTCCATGTTTCACAGTAGATCTTAATTAAAACTGCTGTCGTAAGTTACAGCTCAGTTCGGGACAAGGTGGTTCATGCTCAGTAATAGTTTTAGTGGTTGATAAGAGGAGTGTGAATTAACTTCTGTATAGTTTACTTTGATTTGGAGCAAGCATGCTTTTGGCAATTTTGGGGGTTCTGTAGTCTTCCAATCTGCCAACAAATTAAAGTTAAAGGATGTCCATATCAATCATTTTGTATCGCAGACAATTGCTGTAACTGACACTGAAACTTTTTTTTAGGACTGTAATTTCTGGACCCTGATTTAGAGTCTAAGGCTGCAATTTTAAGGTTGGCATAAGTCATGTGCTGACCCAGAGGTGTCACAAAAGTGTCATAAGGCACTTTTGCCCCAATAGTGGGGGGTTAGGCCACTGCACAGGTATGCGCTGACCTCCATCACACCACCATGGAAACATATGCCATGTGAGTTAGGCTGGCCTACATTTGTTAGGATTGTGCCCTAAAAGCCATACCCTGAGGGCTCAGTACAGGGCCATCGCAGCAAATGGGTGTCGCAAACATGCTGTGAGGCACACCTGCAAGTCCCACTGCCGAAGCTTATCACTCTATAAGTCTCTCCATAAGTTTCATCCATCATTAATCTATCAAAAGTACATCCATGATTGCATAAAGTTTTTCAGCCACTCACTTCAAAATTTAAAGTTATTTCCCTAGCACTTCTGCATAGTAAGAATTTGTATTCTCTCTCTTTTCCCCACTTTAGATAAAAAGGAAAGTAAAGTTTCAAGTCTCTGAAGTTCGGAGAAAATCCAGAAACTTCTGTTATCTTTGTGGGGTGACCCATTCTAGCTACAGTACAATAACAAGGGGATGAGAAGTTCAGAAATAGGAGCATAGCTAGACTAAGCAAGATGACAGGTGATTCATGAATGGAGTACATAGGGGCTTTGTTTGAATGGTTTGCTGACTTCATGCATTTTATATTGCTCCTAACTGGCTGAATGATGGGAGCATCCTCAATCAATATGGAAGTTTGTGCTTTTATTCAGAATTAATATTAATTTTATGAGCTTTTACAGAGGTTTTCCTTATAAAAATATTTCCTGTGGGTGAACTCCAAACTATTATGGTATATGTGCAGTATCAATATAGTTTACAAGGTGTTAAGAATGTCAAAAATATAAAATGGCTCAGGATTGCAAATGGATTCTTTCTGTAGTACCAACACTGAGATTTGTTTTAAAGGTTTAAGGACGTGCCAACTTCAATATACTGTAGTTTAAAACTTCACAGTTGAAATATTGCCTTTGATCCCATTTTCTAATCCTAGCATTTCTATTAGCTCACCTCCCAATTTTTTATTTTGCAATGTGTAAGTTGTTACATTATCAGCATTGTTTCTACTTCCAAAGAACAGTTGCAATGAGCAGTTTCTTTTTTAAATAAGAAAACTATCTCTTGGATTAGACATTATGAAATAATTGCTATGGGTAGAAAAACTGCAATCAGAGCTGCTCATGGATTATGTGATTTTTATGGAGCTCTACAATTTTCACACCTACTTTTCCTGCCACCAATTATTTAAAGAGTGTTTCTCCTCTGCTCCCTTTGATTGTTTTCCTTTCATCCAATATTACATTATATTTTCTAGGAATGCTGGGTTTTCTTAAAAGTTGAATTGGAAATTGCCAAAAAGGAAATTGCCAAGTAACTGCTGGATCCTGCTGGTCCTTGACCCAAGAGTAGGTTTTGAACCAATTTTGGGTGGTTTGCAAAATTGATGAGGCAGATTAGGCTATATACATCAAGGATTAAATAAACACTGAGGGAACACTGCTGCCAAAACACCATAACAAGCCATACATTTATAAATCAAGTAGCAGCCTGTAGTGTCATTAAACTCTATTGTCTAAACTAGCAAAACTACTGACTGTAATAAGGTCAAGTATGAATTAAAAAAGCTCTAAAGCAGCCACTTTCAACCACTGTGCCATGGCACTTGCCATGGCCATGCTATGAATGGTCTTCTTGTGTACTGCAGGAATTTGGGAGATGATTATTTATTTGTAGGGCCATTGGGTGATATGAGCACCCCACCAATAGTGAGGTATGCCTTCTTAATTGTCAAAAAGATGGTGTGCCTGGATTCTTTTAGTGCCTTTTAGTGCCTATATCTCTCTCCTCCCTCCCCCATGAGTGAGACAGCAGTTTGAATAGCATTTTGAGTGGAAAAATTGTAAGGCTGCAATCCTAACCTCCACTTAGGCCAGCCTAAGCTCCAGCATAAGTCCTTTATGTCACGAGTCACGAAAGTGCAGTAAGACACTTTTGCCCCACTCTGGGAGGGGGGGTTAGGCCAATGCAACATGCATATGCCAACCTCCCCATGACATCATAGAAAGATAGGCAGGGTGAGTTAGACTGGCCTAAATTTCTTAGGTTTGTGCCCTAAAGCCTTTAAACATATGGTTCCCACCCTAGTACATCCACTTCTGATTGTTGCCTTGACCTTATATTTCTTGGTTTTTTGTTTATAAGGAAAAATGTCCAGAGAAAAATTAAACAACTGCAATCTGGACATAGCCACAACCTCAAGTCATAATTCCCATAGAACCTCTGTAAATTCACCTTTCTCCCCAGCCAAGCAGCTTGATAAATATTTTTGGCCAGCATTCAAATTAAATGGAAGAGACTCAGGGTGGTGTGGAGATGAGCAATGCCTGCATTTGTTACAGTGGTAGCCTCAGGGGTCTGCTGTTTATTTATCAATTGTTAATTGACTTGATGTTTACTCATGATTGCAAACAGATGATTAATTTATCCCAGACTTTATGACTATGATAGTGAAGAGATCATTAGAAAGAAGAATTGTAATAGAGTTCTCTGCACTTATGAGCCTTCTAATAAAGATTGACTAATATAATTACATATAGCTTTATAACAAATACTATTAAATTGGCTGTGGATTTTTATTTAGATGCACTGGCCTGCTATCTTAAACTTATTAGGCGTGTGTGGGTTATGGAGAACCCCCTGCCTGCGCTGTTTACTTTCTTGTCATCAGAGATTAAAACGGCTGCGTGCTTGGAGGCCAAGTTGTAGCATTATGTTCTTTGTTCAAATACATTTATGTGTCAGCCTTTCCCATCATCAAAGTGACTGCCACAAATTGGGGAGGGGATATCACTTTGGTTATAGGTTTTAAAAATGGAGATAATTTTTAAATGTCAGTGGTGGGGATCCGTTGATTGTGATAACTTTGGGAGCTGGCATTAGGCTCACTCATTTTAAGAGTCTGGCATACCATTTGCATAAATCCATTTAACAGAGGGGTGAATTAGAATTACCTGAGATTATATAAAAGCCCTGTGAAAATATTTCCCTGCCCAGAACTCTCTCTCTCTCTCTCTCTCTCTCTTCCATTTATTCAGTTTCTGAAGTGAATAGAGCACCAAAAACAGTAAATTTAACTGGAGTGGAATGAAATAGGGAAGGCTTCGATTTGCATTCTTGCTCCACCATGAATAGTCATGAATTTTTTGGTAACAATACACATCACTGATGGTTTAGCCTGTGCATGTTGCATAAACAATGTGATTCTTCACCTTCGGTTGACAAACCCTACAATCCAGCATAACTACGGGAGCACGTAAGAGACATTACATGTAGCCATAATTACTGCACCACCTAGTGAAAACCTATGGGAAATTCATATTGCAGAGCAAATTGTTCTTACACCGGAGCAAGGACTCCCTGTAGTTACGCTGGAATGCGCCCATAGTCCTTTGTGCACCAATTACATAAATCACACATGGTCAACAGGTACATTGTGATATCTGTATGTACAGCATGAGTGCTTTCAGTCAAAAAAAATGTGCTATACTCTTAGATGTTATGAGAAACACACACCATATTTAATAACTCCAAAAGTTTTGAGGTGGATTTGAGATTCACTGCTTTGGGCTACCAATCCCAAGTTGGGAATGGATGTATTTTAGTCTTTAGTCTGGTTCTAATGAACATTTAGATGTTCTTATAATTTCCTGTGTCAAGACTTTGAAACCTTGCAAGTGATGAATTTTATAAGTGAGGCTTAATACCCAATGATGGTTACTAATTCTAGGATATAAACGCAACATGATGTCACCCTATCCATAATATATCAGAAGGTAGACATGTTAATTACCTGGAGCATCCACTGATGACCGGAGTTCATCTCCTCTGTGTTGGATTCTTTCATATTCAGCATGGCCACATAGACACATACCCTACAATCTAGAGTAACTTTGGGAAGATGTAAGAGGCACTTACTCTGGATTGCTCTATGCATTTCCCATAGGTGGCACCATAACTATGTCAGTGTAAAAGGTCCTGTAGTTGCTCTGGATTGTTCACTGCCTCTGAAACGTTAAGCCAAAAGTCCTAGCAGAAAGGGAAGAATGAGGGCTTTGTGATGGAGAGTCTGACTCCTGGAGCCTGAACCACTGGCTCAACTGGCCAGTGTAATATCATTAACTTGGTTACTGAAGCCATGCTGTATTTCCTGGTCAACCTGAGGCAGCAACTTATGTTTAGCATGTTGTTAGGGAAAATAATGGAATTGTGAAGTTCAAGGCTAGTCTAGTATTATCCTGTTGAATTGGACCTCTAGAAACTTGCACATTTCATATATACAATATATGAAAACTAACATTTGTTTAAGTTTAAAGATAGTGTCAAGTGGAACTGAGATCAAGTTGCTTGGACTTAGAAAATGAATATGGTGCTTCTACATACCATCTCACCTGAAAGCTATTTATATTTGTGGTGTCACAGCCTCCTTGTTGTTTAGACTGGAATTTTTGGATGCTAGTTCAAACTTTACCCATGAGATTAATCTTCTTTTACCTCTTACTGCTTTGGGTATTGGTAAGATATTGTGGTATAATGTTTGATGTTCCTTGTAGTACAATTCATTGCAGTGTTCTAACTGTTATTTCGTCAATGCCTGTATTGACCTGATTTCTCTTAAGGGCCTTGGGGATTGTGCCTCATACATCAATTGCAATAGGGGTGGATGATGATGATGAAGAATATGTATATACTTCTGTATGATGTATATACTTCTGTATGACCCTCTGTATGATGTTCAGAAATAACAAGATGTGGGCTACATGCACATACTCCTACATACATAGTTTTGGATGCATCAAGAGTAGTTTGCAAAATGTTTTACACATTGCGATCTTAAATGGACATCAGAGAAGTTGAGCATACATGTGTGGTCCCCTCCATCTCTACTCGCTCCTTTTTCATATGGTATACTACTTAGTTTGTACTGTTCCGGAAGTGTGTGACACAGAGAGAGAGAAGGGAAGGTGGAAGGAGGTTGATTATAGAGCATAACACTTTATGAAGTTTCAAGGGCTCTATCCACGAAGCTGTAACAATGATTTAATGCTCTCCAATATGGCTTTATTCTACTAGGTTGAGTGGGAAGCAACTTGACAGTTGGCCACAATAAGGTGCAGTATAAAGCATGGTTACATCCCACCTGCACTCCAGTGATCCCACATTGGAAGAGCATTCAATAATTCTGATACATTGAAATAGAGTTATGTGGGGATCATTTTTATGTTCATCCACTCTGAAAATGTAATATTTAAATCAAACCTCATGGTTGGGCCCCAAAACACAAACATGTTCAAACGTTCTGCGTTGCCCTTTGACCTATTCTTGTGAGCTGAAAACAGCTGTTTCAATACATAAGATTAGTGTGAAGGAATTGGCAACAGTTTTAAAGGTATTTGTGATTTCTTTTCTCCAGAACCTATATTATCCAATTTATACAATTGAAACATTATATTTTATGTAATGGTATCTTGGATACATTTTCTCTGACAAGGTCTGAAGAAATAATTTTTGGAAGGCATGGTAACAAAGGCTTCTCGCTATCTTCAGATGTGAATTAGTTGAAACAGATATTATTTCAAGGTCTTTTTCTATTTCATTTTACTTCTAGATTGTTCCACCTTCACATAACACATGAATAATGGGCAGTTGGTTTGAAAAAGTGAAACAACTTTCTTTTTTTAATCTGCTATTAAGGAATTTAATTTTTGTATGCAGATGGTTATTGTTCCCAGAAGACTATAATCCTAGGCAGAAGGTCAAACAGAGCAGAAATGAATTCATGAATGATCATACGACCCTCTGTATGATGTTCAGAAATAACAAGATGTGGGCTACATGCACATACTCCTACATACATAGTTTTGGATGCATAAGCTGTTATACCCTGAAAAGGGCTGTGCAAATATAGCCTCCTGTGTATAAGTTCTGATCAGTACTATGTAGAGGTTTGGGGTAGATCAGCAGACACAAATCCATTCTCCTGCCCCCCTCCTCCACCAACCCATTTATTCATAAACATGGTTACAGTGTTTTTGGAGAGGATTTTCATATACTCACACACACACACACACACACAAGTGAGTTTTGGTGTGCATAAACACCAGCACTTGCCTACATTTGCATTTGCGTTATTGTGTAGAGAACTGCACAAATTTGTAAGCTCAACAAGGGATTTTCAGTACTGATAACTGACAATGGGTTTTTGGTTTATTACCTTATTAATGTATTAACTTGCAAATATATTTTGTGTTTGTTAGTTAATATGCATAATATTAGAAAATATTGAGCCCAAGAACATTCTAAACTATTGACGTTCTCCTGCATATTTCAGTAACAAAGAGCCAGAGGACCTCCTGCGTATTCTGTTGTAAAGCCTGCTTTATAATGACTTGCACCAGAAGCATCTCTCCTCTTATCTCCCCTTTAAGGGCTCTGTGGAGAGCCAGGCTGCCCTTCTTCTGGCCTCTAACTTTGGCTTTATTATTAAGCAAACTGCATCTTAATTTTTTTAGCATGTTAGCTTATTTCTTAGCATTCAGCGATGCCAAACTATCGCAAAACTTTAATGCCCATTTAACTTAAGGCATACTCTTCTCCTTTTGTTCACTGATATTTTCTTGCATTGATCTTTACTGGTTTGAGAGGGATGGAGTCAACTTTGTTATCTATGCCCAATTTAAGGAAAATTTTTGGACCACAGATCTATAAGAGAGGTGTGATGTAACGACCAAAACTTCAGGGCTTTGCATGTTAAAAAATTTTTTCCACCTTATCTTTATCATACAACCATGGATGACCTTTAATAACCTTGTATTGTAATAACTTTTAACATCTTTTTTGGGTTCTTTATTCCAACATACATTTTCTTCTGTAATCCTTAAAATAGCTCAGTCAGAATATGTTCCCATATTCTGTTTGTGGATGGGTAGAAGCTGTGAGGCTAAGGGCAAAATCCAGAGTAACTATGGGGAGTCCTTGCTCTGGAGTAAGAACAACTTACTCTGGATTCCAATATGAATTTCCCATAGGTTTTCACTAGGTGGTGCAGTAACTACAGGTGCATGTAAAGTCTCTTACATGCTCCCATAGTTACTCTGGATTTGGGGGTAAGAGGATGTGATTTGCTTAAGACTATCCTATGAGTTCACGGCTAAGGCAAGGTTTGAGCATGAGCCTTGCTGGTTCACAGCTTTTGGCCCCTGCAACGTCATTGCAAGCAAGGCTAACTTTTCCAGTGGAGTTAAGTTGCAATATTTTATTATCAGGATGGATAGTGGAAAAATGAAACCCAAATATAATGTGAAGCTAACACTCTCTCAGGACTGTGCACTTTGTTTAAACAATATGGGCAGAATAGTGTGTGTGGCTGACTTGGAGAGAAATTGCTGGGCTTATATGTTTCATTATTTACAGGAAAGAAATTAGCAAGAATGGGTAGAGTGGAAGTTGCTGTAATCTTGAAACCCTCTATGGAATTGTGGTCCAGCTTGCTGTGTCAATGTAGTTTAGCCCCCACAACATTTATAAATAGGCAAGAACTAGGAAAAGATGGTGAAGTCAGCAGAAGATTTGCAAAGAATTAATTCAACTGTTGTTTGTTCTTCCTAATTCTCCCTGTTTATATTAGACAGAAAGGGGGAAGTTGACAGTTGTATTACAGTGTCAGAGTGTATATGGGATTGAAACAAGATGGTTTTAAGGACGCAAAAAAAAAAAAATCCTGTTTGGGAGAGCACAAGATTTCCCCCTTCCATTTACACCAAAAATTTGCATTTATGGGCAGCAGTTAGTACAAGCCTTGCTCACTTTCCTAAGTATTGATTTAACTTAAAGCCTTGCCTTGCAGGTCACTTCAGGTGTACCATAATATGGCAGTAGTTGATCTAGGTAAGAACACACATCATTCAAAGCTCCGATGAATGTTTTAGAAGCAAGAGGTCTATGCACAGTCAGACCAAACCATTTGCATGTGGTCATCCAAAGCTTGACATTTAATAGTAAATGCTGAAAGTTCCTGGTCCAGCACATTAACCTCCAGATAGTTATTTTTGACCTTATGAAACAAGATGTTGGCTAACCATTAAGCTAAAACATTTTTTTTCAGCTTAAAACAAACACATCTTAGCACAGATTGTTCATAGTTTCCCCTTGGGCTGTATTTGAATTTGCCATAGCTTCATGCAATTACGGTTGTTTGTGGTTTGTCAGGGTATGTACTGTTGGGGGAGCATATCACTTGGCCACCATTATGTGGTTTTTTTAACTGAAACCTCCAGCACACAAAATATAAAGTTTCTGGCTGGGGTCCACAGAGGATTGATTGCACATGCAAAGTGTTCTCATGCATACATAGGCAGAAGGTTGTTGGCCAGTTTCCCCTTCTGCTAGCTTCTCTTGTCATCTTTACCAAGTGCTGCTTAGGACTTGGGCTATACTTTAACAAGCCTTACCTCTGCAAGGGTCCAGGGTGCCCCACAAGGGGCTCTCTAGAGCTCCCCACAGCTTGGAAACAGCAAAAAAGCAATTGCAGCCCACTTCTAGTTTCACAATCACAACCTGGAAGTGGGTCTCAATAGTTTTCTGTACTGTTTGCAAGATGTGGGGAGCCTTACAGAGGCCTCCTTTTCACCTGTGGGGCTCCCCAGATCCCCCAGACTCCAAGAGAAGTATGTTCATTGAAGAAAAGGTACGTTTGTTGAAGATCCCCCTTTGCATCTGCAGCAGCATAATTCTGGGGACTGCATCACTGTCTTCCCCCTCCCCCCCCCCACTTACCCATGGGTTTGAGAAATGTTGCCATAAACCTATGATTACAGTAATGTTTTTGTGAGAGAATCATTCTTAGAGTAAAGATAGCAGTACTGTTGGGACACAGTTTTTGCAAACATTCAGCATGTTAATGGACTATATTATACGATCATTTTATATATTATGGAGTTATTTATGTTATATCTACAAATATTTAAGGGGCTGTTATGTGGATATTAGAGGACCTTTGTACTAGGTGCTCTGGAGAGTAAGACTAGGACAAATGGAGCTAGTATACAATAAGGAAGATTTCCATTTACCTTTAAGATGAACTTAGAATAATAGAATCATAGAATCATAGAGTTGGAAGGGACCTAGTAGGTCGTCTAGTCCAACCCCCTGCCTGCAGCAGGAATTCCCCCTAGAGCATCCCTGACAAGTGCTCATCGAGCCTCTGCTTGAAGATCCCCAGTGAGGGAGAGTCCACCACCTCCCTTGGCAATCTGTTTCACTGCCGAACCATCAGGAATTTTTTCTGGATATCCAACCAGATTGTAAGAACTTCCAGATTGTATGTACTGTTTGGCAGTGGAACAGTTTGCTTCAGAAAGCAGTAGGCTTTCCATTGTTAGAGGCACAGTCAATGCAATGTCAGGTAACAAGAAAATCAGTATTAATTAAACAGAATCATTAAGTTGAAAGGGTCCCACAAGGTCGTCTAGTCCAACTCCCTGCCTGTATGAGGAAACCCTCCTAGAGCATCTCTAACAGGTTCATGTAGAGCTTCTTCTTGAAGCACTCAATTTAGGGAAACTGCATCTTGGCTATTGGTTCCACTTCCAAACCGCTCTTTAATTTCTTCCTTCCTGATATCCAACCAGTTTGATCTCTTGGTTTTGAAACTGACCTAGAACAAATGTTTTGAACCTGACTTGATGAGCAAAGGGAGGAACGAGGTGGGAACTGGGATGGTGATGGCAAAATTGGTTGAAGTCAGAGGGGGAAGGAATAGGAGAAAGGGAAACAGCAAGGTGCTAGATCCTATCCCCTCTTTTTCAAACTATCTGACCCTTTTCTCCTCCTCCTACCTGTGTCAGCTAAAGAGGAGCCACAATGCCTAGTTGTAGGCTTCAAAGGGGTATTCAAATTCCCTTATCCCTCCAAAGTTTCCCAATATCCCAAAGGCACTGGATACATTGTGCATCTTAAACACACTTTCCTGGGAATAAGCTCTACTGAACACAATGGGGCTTACTTTTGAATAGACAAGGTTAGGATCATGCTCTTAGGTTGCAATCCTAAAGAAACTTTCCTGGGAGTAAGACCTAGTGAACATAATGGAACTTACTTTTGAGTAGACATGGTTAGGACTGTGCTCTTAGTCACATAGTTGCATCAGTAATGGAACAAGCATTTACCCAAAAGCAGGATGCAGCATATGCCTCACTGACACATCTGAGTCAGTGCTGTAAAGTTGGTTAGGATTAGGACCTACATAATTTAAAAGCTTAAAAATAGTGTGATTAATCTATTTCTAAGTGCATGGATATGACCAGGTTTGAGAATTTTGTTTTAAAGTCTATTCCATTTTGAAAAGATATTCAATTAGATTTTGATTTAATTTTCACCATGGGACTTTCACAGGAGAACTTCCTGTAGATTGTGCCAATGACGTTTGTCATCGGGCATGTTGTCAAGTTGAGAATGTTGAGAATATTCATATAGAATATTATTATTAATAAATATTTACTTCACCTTTCTACCGTCTTATGAGGTACCCAATCAATAGATGCACTATTTGGTCAATATCCATATCCTTTAAGTCATCTTGGGCAATGTGAGTAACATACATTGAATGTGCATAGTATCTAATCCAAGTATATTCCTATTGTGAACAATGGTTGAAAAAACCTTATTGACAGTTGAATGTTTTCATATTTTCTTATATAGGCTGGAAAATATGCAAAATTATTTTGTTTTTAATGCAATCTGGTGAACATGAACACTGACCATTTTTATGCACATTCTCCTTTCTGCTCACATTAAAAGTTATATATACATCTTATATCTTTACTATTTGCATTCTGTATGACGTGAGAAGTAGATAGGGATGTGAGAAACCTCATAATGTTCATCTCAAATATTTATTATTGTATGCTATCTCAAATATCTCTTCCTGTATGGCTGCCTTGAATGTCCTTTTAGGAAGAAAGGCGGGATATAGATTGAATAAATAATAATAATAATAATGTTCAGAATGGTATTGTATCTTCAAAAACGTTATTATGACTATATACAGTAGATATATAAATTTTGCTTTGAAATGAGCCCTCATAGCCCTGTTTCCTTTTTTGATGGGCTGTTGCTCATGATTTGTCCCCTATTCAAACCACTGACCCACATAGCAAGTGTGTTCATGCTGGGTTATTGCTCATTGTTTGTTTCCCATAAAAAAAACCCAGACTCAACCCCCTATTTCAAATCTCGTCATGCTTGTTCGTCATCATTTGTTCCTCATTGAAAGCGCTGCCCGTCTGTTCCACATGTTCTTCATTGAAACGTACAATTGACTTAATTGTACAAGAACCTGCACAACAAACTACTTCATTTTTTTTTCTTTTCATAGATCCCAACAATAATTTTGCATTCTTGTTTCATGTTCGAGATACTTATCCACACATCTGATTTTTGTTTATTAGGGAGTCGAAAATCATATTGTTGCTACATCCCACCGAGTTGGACATGCTGGCTTGAAAGACAAAGCTCCATAATTTGCTCTGAGTTTAGATCACATTTTCTAAACTGAGATCACAATCCCTGAGATCACAATTATTTCTGATTGCACTTTTAATTTGGCCACAGATGACACAGAAACCTAACTCTGTGAAGGTCTGTCTTTTAGGATCTTGTGAACATTTACCATGAAGAAACCTGCCATTGCTCTGTGCATGTGTACTCTGCTATTTTCCACAGCCATTTCCCACATTTGTCAAGGCAAAGGTTGAAAAGGGAGGAGGAGGAATGGACAAGAGAAATAGGCCACCCATTCATTTCTGTATGTCAGGAGTTCACTTTGTCATGATAACATTCAAGTGGTATATTTATCTATCCTGCTACTGGAAGTTACAGCAGTGAAAAGGAACGAAGGAAAAAAAGTGAGGTTCAGAAAAGAAAAGAGAGAACTTGTGCTTTCATATTTTACAGATTCGACTGCAAGGACTAAACCAGGGAAAGAGTCTGCTGTGGAATGTCTAAAATATGGCAACCATTGATATGGGACAGGACTTGTAGCTGCAACAACAAATCCATTCATATAAACAGAGAATCCCTTGCTGCAGAATGGGTCTGTTTTGGCTTAAAGTCTGAGGAACATGTTGCTTTCAAAGTAAATTCTTAGGTGTCACTTCCCATAACTTATTGCTGAAGATTACAAAGCTACTGATATAACATATTAGTTTGATGGACAGAATTATACCCCCAATGCTTCCTGCTTTCCCCAATGACGCACACTAAATTAGTGTGCTGTGACAGCTGCCTTGATTTACCACCAGGCTGGGAGGCCAAGTGGGAGAGAGAACATTCACATGAACGCCGGGGCCGATACTGGCCCAAAGCCTAGTTTATAAAGCTGCCCCATAATTCACCACAAATGTGTCACCATTAAAAGGGAAAAAAGGATTGCAGATAATAAATAGTCTTTAATTTATTAGCTAACAACAAAGAGATCAGAGCCAGTTGTGATGTGATTGTTTGACATAATATTGTCAAGGAAAAAAAGCTAAGTTGACCAAAGATGTATATTACACATTCAAGCAGATGCATCAACTCTTGGCTTGTCACAAGCAGAGCTAAACAAAACGCCAAACAGAAGAGAGAACTGGCAAACCGCACAGCCATTTATCTCCAAAAGAGACGTACTCAAGAGCAAGTGAAATAAGACATAGTTCTTTCAGCTTGGTCAAGGGCCAGGTTCTAACTATTATAAATTAAATGTTTTGTGTATAGTGTATGGCAACTGCACTGGCCTCCTCATGGCCTCGGGAGGAGAACTCTGGATTCCCCCCTTTTCCTTTACAGAAAGGCTGATTGTGTTACCGGAGGGGTATGTGCGTGCCGATGGTCACAATGTCTGATCTTTACATGCGTGATTTTTGTAAACATAAAATTAAGAAAGGATGTTAACAGTACGCTCTGGGATTTGTCCAGCAAATTCTTTGGTTGTCCCGTCTTCCTCCTGCTCACTCCCAAGAGAAGTATGTAAAGAGTAGGTGGTTGGAGTATACTCGTATACTATATGGCTATCAATAATATGATTTCAAGTTCATATGTTTTTAATCTGTTTTCAGAATGCATGTAGTTTATTGTGAGGAAACATTATTGGCTCCGTTCAGCAAGGTATTATTCATGCTGCTAGAATGATTTGCGTCTAGCATTTTCAAAGTATATTTTTAAAATTTGAAATAAAGAATTTTCAGCCTCAAAATGGTCATGGAAAGAACTACAGTTTTGGTTTACTTTTTATTACAAGCATTACCTCCTTCCTCTTCCTCTTTCCACTATTTTCTTCAGCGGGACAGCTATGCGGGAGCCGGTTGTGCACAAAATCACACTTCAGATTTGGCATTTTGTATACCTCTGCAGTGAACCACACCTAGAACAGGATCTTATCCATACCAATGGCTGTGTGCAGCCAGGTCTCTATGAACTGACAGCCAAAATGGGAAGGTATTACATACTCTTTTTCCTGCGGCTTCCCTGTATCTTTGATCTCCAAGATGGCAACAAAAAGGGAAACAAGGCCTATTCTTTTACTATTACTGCCTGAAGCCAAACATGCATTGTTGATACATCAACCAGATACGAGGCTATAAGATATACTTATTTGTTCTCGGGCAGGGGTATCAAACATAAGGCCTGGAGGTTGAATATGGCCCTTGGAAGCCATTTGTCCTGCCCACTTTCACCCAATTTGATAATTGGACTCTCTCATATCAAATCTGGACAAGATTTGTAAATTTTCTCTTCTTTCATTTACAGATAATGAGATTCTATGCAAGAATAAAGTGCTTTTTTTCTGATGTCACTTCCTGTCTAATGATGTCACCATAAATACTGACTTCAGCCCTTTGTAGGAAAAGAGTTTGACTTCTCTGTTCTAGAGGATCTGGAACTGATTTTTGGAGGAGGAATGTTTCACAAAGGTTTGGCAACAATCCAGGTGAACTCTTTGGCAAGGAAAAAAATTCCACTAAGGTAATATGATGCAGGCAGGTTTATTTAAAGCCACTTAGCATTTTATATGGCAACTTTCTTTGCTGTGGCTAGCCAGACCATTTTTGTATCAGTTTTTTTCCCTCTTTTGCATTAAACCTGTAAAGTATAAAGGGCAGATGCACATATTCTAAACACGCTATAGTCACACACACACTTTGGAGCTGTCAACATAAGGTCATTCTGGCACAGGTTTCCAAGAGGTTCAGGATTTGTATCTACCCTTAATGCCTAATATGCTTTCTGCAGAAAACTTCAATGTAGTGGAAACAAATGAAATGTAAAGGATCTCTAGCACTAGTACAAGATTTCAACGGGGAAGAACTGAGACCCCACAGTTTCCCTCCAGCTAGAAAAAGTGAAAGTTTTTAGGCACAATTCAAACCTCAACCGTGGATGTTGTGCAAGACCAGCAGTTATAATTCATTGCCGTCCCCACTGCATTTGTATGTTTACCCCTTGGATTACTATCTAGGTTCTAGGATGATAATGTTCAAATGTTCTCTTGCTGATTCAATGAGCTATTGACTCAGCAGCTTTTGATGCAAAATCTAGAGCAGCTATCTCCAAACCATGGCCTCTGCTGCACCACCATGCACGCACTACCTTGCAAAGCCGTTCCATTCTACCCTACATTCTACCTTCTGCATGCCCCAGTCTTTGCAGAAACTCATGCCAGGCAACCATTTATGCTCACTGCACATTGTCCCAGTGGGCTCTGCACCCCAGTTTCCAGGTGATGACAAGCAGCTGCTTGGCACAAAGATCTGTGAGGAACAGGGGTTAAAAAGGGAGGCTGTAGTCTAGAGTCCTCTTATCAGCCATCCAGTTCCCCCAACAACTAGCCAGTTTTGTTTCCAGGGCATTCCAGCCCTGGAATTCTTGCCTTTTCTGCCGAGAAGCATGGTGGAGAGCTTAAAATCTGCTTGCCAGGTACCTATCTGGCTTTTCTGTCTCCAGCAGTGGCCAGCCAGCGATCCAGGAAAGTAGATGTCCTCCTCTGCTGGCTTCTGATTCTCAGATCACAGCTCAGTTGCTGAGCCATGCTAGACACTACACCAGTGTCATGGGGAAGAAGGGATAGGAAGAAAACCGAACAGAAGAGAGTACCCGATTCCTCTTACAGTGTTTTGTTTGTAGCCCTGTCAGAATATTTTTTGGATACAATTTCCATGCATTTAAATGAGTGTTAGTCAACCATATAGCGAAACATCCTCAGCGTTTCCATCAAATAGTCAGGCACTTAGTCTGATTCACAGCAGGAGTCAAACACCCTTCAAAAAGTGAAGGAATCTTTTGGCAATTTTGAAACATTCAAATCCTATTAATTCCAATGACAGTTATCCTCTATGTCACTTCAGGCAGCTGCACATTTTTTTTCTTCAATGTTCACAGCTTTCAAGCAATGCGTATATTTATGTGTGTTCACGCCCATGTCTGTACCCGTTTACTTTTTTCAGTTTAAAAAATATGTTTAATCATCTCAAAGGCCAAATGTGGAGTCATTACTGGTTCATTACATGAAACTTTAAGTCTTTGAAGAACTTTGAACTATTGTTCATGCTTTTCAATGGGTTTTTCGCCAAGGGTGATGCTGAACTGACATTCTCAGCCCAGAAGAATTTGCAGATCTAGCAACATCTAGCCCAGAACATTTGCAGATCTAGTAAAGGGACTTGGAGAAACCTGTGGGATCAGTCCTGCATTTTATTCCTCCTTCTCGCAAATCTTCCCTGCCATTCTCCTATTGCCTTTATTAGCTTCAAAGAGTTACCATGTCACTATGTTTAATCCTATCTGGTGGGAGAATTACATGCAGTTGCACGAGGGACTGCCTGATCTTAGGACCATACTAACATAAGCGTCTTTAGCAGTAATTTGTAGTAATGTGTAGTATCAGGCTACTGCCTATCACTTATGTCATCACTTATGTCATCATTTTTTCATCCAGTTAATATTTTAGTTAATATTTTTATATGAATATTTTTCATATAAACTCAGTTTATTCATATAAACTCAGACCAATTGTCTGAGTTTTCATTATTTCCTATGGGAAAATCCGCTTCTTATAAAGAGCATTTCATGTAACAAACATGCCTCTGGAACAAATTAAATTTGTTATGTGAGGCGCCACTGTACCCCTGTGCCAGGTGCCCCCCTGCATCTGGTGTTTAGAGTTTGTCAACCTCTACCTATACACACTCCTCATGGCTTGTAACCTGTGATGGTCTTTTCCTTTAGGAATTTGTCCAAACCCTTCTTAAAGGCATTGAGGCTAGATGCCATCACTACATCCTGTGTCAGGGAGTTCCACAGACCAACAACACTCTGGGTAAAGAAATATTTTCTCTTGTCCATCCTAACCCTTCCACATTCAATTTTAGTGGATGTCCCCTAGTGGATGTTCAAAATCCTTGAAACTTCAGTTCTCAGACTTTCACGCATGTTCCCTTCCCCTCCTCATAGCACAGTTAATATAGCAGGTCAACTGGGAGATGCTATGTTTACGTGGCTACAAGTCCGCTATGATCCACAGATACTTGAAAGCATTTGCTCCACTTTACGAAAAATAATGATGACTACCGCTGCATGCTTTCTAATGTAAGACTGGAAGCACACGGGGGGCATGTTTTTATGTGATCTAAATGGGTCACAGGGTCCATACATACTGGGTTAATATGCCAGTGCTTTACCCAAACATTACCCCAGACATAGCTTGATTAATCGCAAGGTTCCTGAACAATTATCATTTTCTAAACCTGGGGTCTCCAAACTTTTAACTTCAGGACTCCTGGATCTTTAAAGGAGGGAATTTCAGCAGGTGCGGCTTCTCATCTCACAGATCACATGCTGAAGTTCCCTCTTCTGCACACCTGTTAAAGGACCAGGAGCCCTGAAATTCAAAGTTTGGAGACCCCTGTTTAAACAATGGACCCCTTATTTAATTTACTACCATTTGGATTTTGTGTAGTGTGACAGGTGACCAACAGTGCAATCCTAAACCCCACTTAGGCTGACATAAGTCTCATGCTGGCCTGGGGATGTCACAGATTTCCATAAGGAAATTCTGTGCCACTCTTGAGGGAGTTAGGCCAGTGCATATACATGTGCCAGCCTTCCCATGCCACTATGGGAATGAGGAGCCAGAGGAGTTGTGCTGGTCTAAATTGGTTATGATTGCACCCAAAGATGGTAAACAACTTGCAGTTGTTAACTAGGGAAGATTTTTCAATTCAGTTCCAGTTAAATACTGGAAGAGCAGGTGTCTGATCTACCCAGATGCATATGAACCATAGATTTTTCATGTTTGTATTTATGTTTGACATTAAGTGAAGCCAATACCTTTTAAATAATTATCTCCATCTTTGTGTGTTAAAACTATATAGTGCACCTGGATTTTGTATCAAGGACATCACTTAACTTCATTTAGAACTATAGATACCTCTGCTGTGTCCATTTCCCAATGCCATAAAATAGCCATAAATCAGAAGAAATGGCTGCACAACTTAAAGCTTCTGAAATGAGCTTTTGAGTATCATGCTTACAGGAATGTCAGCGCATCACAGAGTAAATCATCAAAGTATCCTTAAACCTTCACTGCATCAGTGAGATCTCCTGCTTCATTGGTTCTGGGATTGGTTGTTCATTATTGCTCTCAGCCTTATATTTGATCCTTATTTTGCTTTAATGCTGCATCATGTTTGTGTTCAGCACACTCTTATTTTTGAAGGCACTGAACTCACTGATAATCATAATGTGATAATCATAATGGCCATAATCTAGAGACGACTGTACATCTAGTCCAGGGGCTCCAGGGGTTCTTCTTTAGCAGACTCCCGGGCCATTTGGGTAAACACTCAGGTTCATCTAAGAGGAATTTTATCAGCCTTTGTGATATGGCATAAAGGCCTGCTGTTCAAAGCGAAAACATACAAAGTTTCAAAATGGTGCACTCAAGCCATTGGGTTCACCTAAAACAGATCATTGGATATTGCTTTCATTTTTCATGATGGTGGAACTTTGTTATCTGGTAGTGTCTGTGTCCTCTATCTATAATTTTTTGTCAAGTACTTATGTGCAGTTTATATGATTGCTTAACCAAGAGCCCTGTTCACAAATTAGGCACAAATTATGTGTGTGCCTAATTGTGTAATGTTACTTGTTTATGTGTATGAAACCTCAGTATGCTACATTTTTTAAATCCTGATCGACTCACACAAATGCAATATTTTGTTGGAAAAATATTTCCTTTGAGAAGCCTTTTGTCGTATAACAATGTACAGGAGGAGCATCACTGTGATCAAAACCACATGGGCCAAAGTACTGAAAGTCCCGAGCTTCCCATTATGGTTTCGCTGAGATTCTCATTCTCTCCCCTGCTATTTAAAAAGGAAAAAAAAATATTTTATCTCAGTCTGGTGATGGTGCAGCTGCATGCCAAGTGTGGCCCTTTCAGTTCAAGCAAATATTTGTTACTCCATCTGGCAGCGTAGCAATAGCTTTCATTGGATGGAAGATTATTAGCTTCCTGAGGTATAATTTGGCTGGTAAAAATATTCTTTACTTTTCTGAACATGCAGCTGAGCCCCCTGGTGGAGTGGCCCTGAATTAGGAGTCTAACCATGCAATCCTAACCATATCTACTCAAAAGTAAGCCCAAATATGTTCAATGGGTCTTACTCCCAGGAAAGTGCATTTAGGATTGCAGCCTAAAACATTCAGGTGAAGCAGTCGCCCCCTCTCAGTGGAGTTAATCCATGTTAAATGCTGCCATCATGTGGCCTCATGTCATTGTAATGCTTTGTAGGTAGCACTCTATATCATTGGTTTGTTGAATTGCCCAAATGCCCTCTGGATGACCCATATGGAACGGGAGGCTAATACAGTAATTCAACACTGCAGGTATATTGAAAACATCCCGTGTTTACTATGTATTTACTTAAAGTATTTACCGCCTGCTCTTTAGGATCTTCTTAGGGCTTCCAGCAAGAATCAGATATAAACAAACAATATATATATCAGAACCAAAAGGTCACACTTTCAGAGGAGATTGTTTTGCTGCCTGCTTTACAAGCAGATGGAAGACACTCAATGGATATAAATAATAAAACAATCAATCAGGATGTTAAGGTTCTCACTGGCTTGGATATCCTCTTCCAGACTCTCAGTGCTGTCTCCTGTGGCTCACTGGTTCCTGGATGCAGATGTAAAAATTATTGGTTGGGAAAAGATGTTTAAAAGTCAGTTCAACTGCAATTCCAGCAGCAGATTCTCCCCTGCTGAATTTTTGGGGAAATCAGGTTTCATAGAAAATTTCTTGCAAAGTGGTACTCTTATTGAGACCGTTATATATCTCTTGTAGCTTTGGGCTTCCAAAAGCTGAGACAAAAGATACTTGTGAGGGTAGGATGTCACATCTCCATCCAAAGCTGTCCCCGCTGCCACTCTGCTCATGAATTCCTACTTTATAGGCTTTTTATATACGGGTATTCTTGGCATCACCTGGCGTGACAAAGTTTCAAACGACGCAGTCTTGGAACGTGCTGGAATCTCTAGCATGTTCACACTTCTGAAACAGCGACGTCTACGCTGGCTTGGGCATGTTGTGAGAATGGCTGATGGTTGGATCCCAAAAGATCTCCTATATGGAGAATTAGTGCAGGGAAAGCGCCCTAGAGGGAGACCACAGCTGCGATACAAAGACATCGGCAGGAGGGATCTAAAGGCCTTGGGAATGGACATCAACAGCTGGGAAACCTTGACCTCCAATCATTCAGCATGGAGGCAAAAGACCCAGCATGGCCTTCTCCAACTGGAAGAGACACTTGTTCGGCAGGCTAAAGCAAAGAGACAGACCCAAAAGCAGCGAAACCTGGGGCCTGGGCAGGGGACGGAATTTATTTGTCCTCAGTATGGAAGGAATGGACACTCTCGAATTGGCCTTTTAGCCACACTAGATGTTGTTTCAGGACCTCCAATCAGAGCACGATACCATAGTCTTTCGAGACTGAAGGATGCCAATGATGATCCCCCACTTCCTGATGGTTCATTTTCTGACAATCCACTCTTTCAACACCTTTCAATTATACCCAAAGCTCATTCATTCAATGCATGCTTTGCTCGTTTAACCTCTTTCTGCTGTTCTAAAGACCAAAATTGTCCTCCCTTATGTTGTAGCTCCTGGTCTAATCCAATTCCTGAAGGACTTTAATGAGAATCAGTTTGCAGAAATCTTTGAGAAGCAGCCAGATAAAAGGGGCATAGAAAAGCCTTGGAGTCAACGTTTATAAACTAAAAAAGATGAGGTTCCACTTTTCAATAGTTTCACTTTTGGACAGTGCTCCCTCACCTATTCAATAAGTGGTAGATGCCTATACTGTATTTATATATTTTACTGCCTTTCTCATAAAGGCTTTCATAAAGGAGACTGTTTTTCATGGATGAAGTCTTCCTATTTGAGCACCACATCTTAAATACTCATCTCTGATCAACATTATTTAAACCCTCCGTTAGGCGAAGCTGGGATTTGACTATCACCTGATTTTGTTTTTGCACTATGATGGCCAAGAGGCCTGCCCATCCAATACCTTCCTAGTTCTAGGTGCTGTTTAAAACCCCAAGTCATTTTTGCCGATTCTTTTGTGGGGAACAGTAGTGGCCCCCCTGGAAAATTTTTACCACCTTCGACCATCCTAAGCTGACTTTTGGAAGTTTCTTATTTCCTTTTAGCCTGCATTTTACTGAACATTTCCTCCTCTTCACACCTTTGATTGCTGTCTATGCACATGCTAAAGAACAAGTCCTCATTGCCTTGAGGTAGGATTTTCCCATTGTTCATAGGTTCCTGACCTGTCCTGACCCTGTTGATGCATATGCGAATATGATCTGGCAACCTTGCACCTCACTGTGCCAAACCATCTCTACTGCTGAACTTCCCAACAGAGTGAGAAGACTCTATATTTCCATATATATTGCCTATATTTCCAGTTCAGCTCATAATTAATGTTCATGTGTTTCTTTTTCATGAAAACATAAGGCAATGTGGAGGCGTGTATTAATTTTCAGTGATTTTTTGCTTGCCGTATGATTAATACATGAGGATTTTTGAATCAGATTTTGATTATTGTCTCTTTGTACATCCTAAAGAATGTCACTTAACACTTTAAGAGTGTTACAATTGAGTTAATTAGGTGCTTATGACAGTTTTCTAACAGGAGAATTTGGTTCCCACTTCACCCAATGGGGAGAGTCAAACAGATTCGACTGATGGAGAGTTAAATGCTTGAACCTCTTTATATTCCCCAGTTCAGTTGGTTCACTATCCATTTGGTGGGTGAACCTGGACTGTTCTGTAGCACTCTTGGGTCTAGAAGCAACTGGGGATACCTGGTAGTTTTATCCCAACAGTAAAAGGTAAATGTCCCCCGCAGGTTAACTGCCAGTTGTGTCTGACTGTAGGATGTGGTGCTCATTGGGTCTTGAACTGCTGGCCTGCTGAGCAGAAATTCAATCAAGTAGTGTTCTAACTCCAGTGTTCTAACCACTGAGCCACTACAGCCCTATCCCAACAATAGGGATCCATAATTCTCTTCCACAAAATTGGGACAGGACTCTGTCCCATTTGCCAGTACAGTGGTTACTTCATGTAACTAGTGCCCCATGTAACAAGTGATCCATGTAACAAGCAAAAATTTCTCTAGGATTCTGCCTCACATAACAAGTGTTGCTTTACATAACAAGCACACTCGTTGGCAGCTGGGGCAGACACACGGGCCAGCGGCTCTTTTTAAAAGCGTCAGGGCTGCCTAGCTTGCCTGCCCATAGCAAAAGCAACACCTCCGCGCTGTTCCTCCTGTGGCCGGGCGTCTGCTGGGAAGAGGGAGCGAAGAGCAGAGGAGAAGAGGGAAGCAGCTCAGGGCTAGCCAGAAGGGATCAGGGGAGAGAGAGGCTCTGGATGAAGAGAAGGAGAAAGTGGGGAGACACTTGGAAAGTGTCTTTGATTGCAGCCTCCTAACCATGTCTATTCAGAAGTAAGCCCCATAGTGTTAAATGGGTCTTACTCCCAAGAAAGTGTCTTTAGGATTGTGACCTAAGTAGACATCATAGGATCATGCACATTCTGCATCTAGGGAGATGTCTGGAGTACTGTACCATTTTTTCCCCACCACCACGTCCTGGATGGACTTCCCCTGATGGAAACACTTCCTTGTTAAGGTTCCTTGTTAAACCTGCTGAAAAAGACACCAGTGACTCTTTTGGTGAAAATAGTCATCTTTTTCTTTTGTTTTATTGTACATACAGTAAATAACAGTGTTTTATTACAGTAAATGTGTTCTGTATTATAGTGTTTTGAATTCAATTAGTGTTTTGTCATCATTTTTACAGTTAATATTTTTATATGAATATTTTTTGGGTTGTGGAACCAATCGTCTGAGTTTCCATTATTTCCTATGGGAAAATCTGCTTCATGCAAAGAGCGTTTCACATAATAGGCATGCCTCCGGAACGAATTAAACTTGTTACGTGAGGCACCACTGTATATGAACACAATCCCCCAAAATTGGGACTGTCCCTGTTTTGGGTGACATATGGTAACCCTACGCAAACTTTGAAGCTGCATTCCCTAAGCCTTTTTCAGCATCTGCTTCCTAGTGGTTTTAGTTCTACTGACTGCCTTCATCTGACCACTGCTTTCCCCATTCTGAGACTTCAGCTTGAACATTCATTTCCACTTCCAGGCATCAAGATGTGCCTAGAAGTTGTGTCTATCCGGCTTTGCAAACACACACACACACACACACACAGAGAAAGAGAGAGAGAGAGGCTGCAATCCAAACACACTTTCCTGGGAGTAAGACCCATTGGACACAATGGGGCTTACCTTTGAGTAGATGTGATTGAGTGTGCTCAAACACACACAAAGAGAGAGCGCCTTCAATTGGTAATTGTTTCCTGTCAGTAGCTACCCAGGGTAAATGTGAACTGTCGACCTGGAGGTGAGAGTCTCCTTATCCCATTAGCTTTCTCCGGCTTTTGTTATCACATGGCATGTGTGTTGAAGATATGTGTGTGCTTTCACTCTGGGAAAAGATTAAAATAAAAATTATGAAGTGTTCTCAATGAGGCCTGTTATCATGCAGGCCAATTTTATGCCTATAATAACCCAAAGTTAGTAGCTGTGCTCAGAGCTCTTATCAATTTGCCTGCTTGGGCTTGAATGGAGACCATCATTCTTAAAAAAATTTCCCTCTTTGCACTCTGAGAAATATCCAAACGGCCCTGACAATAGAAAGCAGAAGCACATTTCTGTTACTCTTGAAGAAGCAAGCACACTCCTGGTTATTGCCCCTACCTATTAACAGCAATCTAATGATATTTGCCTGTGATAGCTGTGAATGGAAAGTGTCCTTATTGGAAGTTAAGCAAATCTGAACATAAGCAGAATCGAGATCCTTTTTCGCATTATCGTTACCAACCTCAATAATGAAGCATTCACTTGCTTAAGAGTTTAGTTCATTTATAGCTGGTTTTTTTCCAAGAACAACTTGGTATTCTTTCCTAATCACTTTTCCCATTTAAATGCAAGGGAAAACTCGGTTGATCTGGTGGTGAAAAACCGTACATTCCTCTAAAGGCACTGCTGTAATTTGTATAAAGTTTATTTCTGTCCCCAGATGTTGGCAATCGGAATCTGCATAAATATATTTTGTGTAAATCTGTCAGCAGCTGCTTTCCATTCAGGTTCCTCCAGATATTAGCCTGTCTTTGAGTTTATGACAAAGTTAAAAATTATTCATTAAACTGACCTGCAGTATATTCAGTAACTGGAAAATTGCCTTGCAGTTCTATTTGGTTTGTAGATGTGATCACGAGTAAATTTTTAACTTAATTAATTGGCCGTTTCTGTTGACAAGAAATTTATGTGGTAATAATTTGCTCGAAATAGATGCCGACTGTAGGAAATGAGATATCCATCATAGGCTTGTGTTCCACCAGCTGCACAGTGGCTATTATGAAAGTATTTCAGCTTGCAACGACCCCACTGTTTGTGCAGTCAGGATTATATATACCCACGATCCATTGCCTGCCTGAGAGGCGCTCATGGAGGTCTATGATAACAAAGACTTTGTGATTTATGGCTTGCTGTGAAAGCAGAGCTTGATGAGATTAAACAATTTCATAGCACAAGTGTTTCTTAAGACCTGATTTGTAGTTGCAAGCTGATGGTAAATCACATTTATATATCCGAAAGCATGCTCAGCAGAGAAGTGCAATTACAGTTTAAGACAGCTACTTTTTATTTAATTTTTATCCTGGTTTTGTCTCTTTTATAACCTCTTCGTCTGCAAACCATTCACCTTCACAAGTCCTTTCCCCTGGTTGGAAGGCCAAAAGACTGAACTCACGGATGCTCCTTCAGCCTTATGTGCTCACTTATGGAAAGCACTGAGGCATTTCAGAGCTGCCTTGGCTGAATCCTCCTGTCTCGGAGCTGCCTTCATCTGCATTTCCTGGCTCGGTACAGTGTCGAATGTCAAGGGGGGAAAATTCTTTCTCACTTGAAACTGGAATTGTGAATCAGGCAGCAACACTTCCAAATGCAAGCAATTAACAAGGGGAACATGGGCAACAGGCAATCTGAGCACATCACACCACACGTTTTGAAGCCAAATGTCTTTAGGTGCCACTTTCAATGTAGGTTAGAGAAACATTTTAGAATATTCATCTAGGTCTGCTTGGAAATTGCAAGAAATGGTAGTGAGCGATGATAACCTGCCCAAGAATCACAGGAACTCCTGGCAGGCTTTGAAATTATTTGTTTGGACTGTGTAGGAAATTTGTTTGGAACATTTTTGCATTAACTAAACTTCATATCGTTCCACAATTTTGGCTTGAGATTCCAATCCCCCAAATAAGCATGAAAGGTTGACTGGCCCTACAATCCAGAGTAACTTCGGGAGCATGTAAGAAACATTTAAGTCGACATAGTTATGATACCACCTAGTGAAAACATATGGGAAATTCATATTGCAATCCAGAGTAAATTGTTCTTACGTCGGAGCAAGGGCTCCCCGTAGTTACTCTGGATTGCGCCCTGGGCCACTTTATTGGTAACAACTTCCACAGCAAGGCAACTAAAAAAGCCCAGGCTTGCAGGACACTGGATTGGGGGAATGATGCTAACCTGGTGATCAAGGAACATAACAGCTGACTCTAGGCTGGATTCAGTATGAGACAAGGACTGCAATCCTAAACACACTTTCCTGGGTGTAAGACCCATTGAACACGTTTGGTTAGAATTGCAATCTCAAGGTGCCTATCATGGCTCGTATTCTAGATCATATTCTAACAAGTGATCCTCAGAATGGACACAATGGGGCCAGCCCGTTAATGGGCTGGCCCTTGCCTGGGAAGTTAGGCTTGGTTCGGCCGGGCATTAATTCGGGTGTACCGAGTGTTCAGCTGCTTTGATTGACCAAGCGCCCAGCTGTCTCGACCTTCGGGTTGGTGTTGATGGGTACCCTTGCGAGGGTGACACCTGAGCCAGGCTTTCGCCATCCCTTATTTTTTAGCTACCAGCACGACAAGTTAGCAGCCCCTTTTGTTGTGTTTTAAATATGTTATATTTTAATAAAGTGGCCATCAAATCCAGCATCTGTCTCCGGCTCTTTATTCTCGGCGTGGGGGGTAAAAGAATTTGACTTCTACCTACATGACACTTACTATGGGAGTTAGACTGCAATCCTAAAGATACTTTCCTGGGAGTAAGACCTATTGAACACAACAAGGGCTTACTTTTGAGTAGACATGGTTAACATTGTGCTTGAAGTCTAATACCTAGCCTAATGGAATGAAACATAGATTTCCCCTACAATCCAGAGTAACTACGGGAGCACGTAAGAGACTTTACGTGCACCCGTAGTTACTGCACCACCTAGTGAAAACTTATGGGAAATTCATATTGCAATCCAGAGCAAATTGTTCTTACACCGGAGCAAGGACTCCCCGTAGTTACTCAGGATTGTGCCCTATGTTACAAGTTCAAAATTGTTTATGTTAGAATGATAGAAAAGAAGAAGAAAGCATATTTGTTGGCCAAAGGTTGTCTTTTATTAAATATTAGAATAACAAATTTCAATTCTGAGGCCATAAGACAAAGCTAGAACGGTGCATCTTGTGTCACGTGGCCAAGACCATGGGCATGTTTAGATATTGAGACACCTCAGCTCCCAAGGATGAGAATATGCTCCAGACATTTTTCTTTCATCCCTCAAGTATCCCGTTCCTATATTTTCAGCCATGACCGGGGTTTCTCAGTCATAAGTACACCTCCCAGTGTTTCCTCCATCTAGATTTATTTATTTGCTTGTTTGTATGTTTGTTTATTTATTTCCCATGCCAAACAAATGCACAAGGTAGTTCTTATCCTTTTCTTGTGCTCCCTTGAACCTTGTGATGAGCTCATGTTTCAGAGTTGTAGCTGACTTTAAGCTAAATGTATTAAGTTTATTCAGTGGAGTACTGGTAATTTTTTTACATGCAGGAACTTGTCAGGAAACCCCCATAGTCATACACCCCCACTAATATTGCACAATAACAAAATCAATTTGGGAGAAAAGATGGGTCTCTTTCTTAATTTTTGTATCTTGTTTTACCGACTCTGGTTTATGACAGTGCATTGATGGTTTATGACTTAGGCTTGAAACTGTATTGATTGTAGTATGATAATTTCTCGTCTTTCACTGATATATTTTCTGGTTGCACCTGAATATTTTGAGATTGTTGAAGGAACAGAGAAAATGTTGGAAGGACCACACAAGCTCACCTCCTCCCTTGTTGGCAGTATTTCATACAAGGCAAGCTGCCAAAGGATAATAGATCCCAGAACTAGGGAGAGACAGGGAGATAAATTATTGGAATATTTCTATTGATGCTGTGGTGATTCTGATAGCCTTAGAGATCAGAGGCATGCAGTGCAAGGTACTCAGTATGAGCCAGTAAGGTTCACATATATAGGGTTGAGTGTGCTTTTGTGAAAATTTCGGATGGTGTCAAATCACAGATGCATTGCACCTCTTTGGTCATTCTTGGATGATTGCTTTAAAGGTAGTTCAGTGGTACCAGCATGTCGTGATTACCAATTGTCTAGGCTTGCTAATGTGATTGATCCAGGCACTACTATCCTCACTCTCAATAGGCTTCATTAGTCTTCAATCAGACAATCTCACCAACCCAATCTGAATCGCATCTCAACCCAATCATTCAATGCATCTCTACCCATAGACAAAATACTACTTCCTCTATCACTGTCATTTATTCAAAGCAGGTTAACATGGGGAAGGATATTTCTTATGATCCTTTCCCCTTTATGTGCTGGCTAGAAAAACCAGCAAAAGAGCTAAGAAGGAGGTAATAATGATGGGGATGTCCATACATGTGACTTTTTAAAAAATAATTAGGGATGACTTCACTTCCAGTTGTGTCATCACTTCTGGGGCTACATTTTGAGCTTTGCACTGGAATCATGATCATTAGCTACTCCACTGATTGCAAGCAAATGTTGGACCCTATTGACCTACTAATGGTATCTGAATTTTGCATCACCAGCTGGTTCTTTGATGGCATCAGTTGAACAGAGGGAGATCTTATTTTCACTCTCCCTTCTCCTTTCTCTCTTCTTTGGGACTTGAAAATCTGCCATGGAACCATCCCAGGTGGTTGTGTTGTGACGATAGCAGCATTTTAAATCTTCCCCCCCATTTGCCATTTCAACAACTGAACATATTTCTCCAGACCTCAAATCCCCTTTCCCTATGAGTGAATAAGCAACTGTGGGTTCTTGGTGAGTGCATGGGGGAGATGTGGGATTCATGTTCATCTTGGATTCAATTTGAACTTCATTAAGAACTAAAGGAGGTATAATGCAATTTGGAATAACAGTATTTCAAAGTTCAGCTGCATCACTATTGAGAGGTTGCTATGTTCACAACCATGTGGTTTTCCACATTCCCCCTCCATCACTTGGAACCTGCTTTGGAACATAGTTCATGCTATTTGGGACCATTAGATACAGTCAGCTGCAAACTAGAAGGTTTCAGTGGGGAATAAATGACTGCTGTATAAAGATCTGTAAAGTATATCTAAATAATTGGGGAATTAAAGGAAGTTATGTTTAATTTATTTTTAATTACAATTTTTACCCTACTTAAAGCAAATATGATTTTGGAAATTAAAGGCTGTTTCTTATGGGTGACCTTGTAAGAGTTTGTTAAAACAGATGCAAATGTAAAAGGGATGTTTAAATGCACCCAGACATTTTCTTCAGAAACCCATTAAAGATATGATTCACATAGCTTTGAATATGGATTCTCCTGGAAAGAGAAGCCTCTTCTCTTTAGGTCTTTTGTAAATTAAAGGTACTTCTAATTTCCATGCCCCCACCATAATTTGAGTGTTAATTGAGAGATCATGTAAGGACAAGTCAGACTTATCTGACTTATGGCCCAATTCTCTGGTGTTCTTATGCTGAAAGATCTTGTGATCTATTGGTGTAAACCCTTCGCTGCCATCATTTTGGGATGGGGCAGGTGGATACAGGGCATCCCCAGAAGATGGCATATGGGGAGTGGAAGGCTGGGCCAGGAAACAGCACTTATGCCAGATCCTAACCCCATTCTCAGGCAGACCAAGACAATCTTGGACTTCTCAAATTTGTTCCACTGCTAGAGATGATGCAGATCTGAGTAGTCCCATCGGTTCTGCAGTGCCTGTCATAAGGGTAAATGATTTCCTTTTCCTTGGCTGAGCCAATAACTGCCTGAACCTTGTACTGGATACAGGATAGACAGGTGCACTGGCCTGCCTATTCCAGTGCAAGTGATGATTATGATTGCCCAGTGATTATAGTTTTACATAATAAATATTTCCTCTTTTATAGTAAAAGTTCCTATTTCTGATGGCTTCTTTTTTTAAAAAAGTGTATGTGTGTGTTTGTGTGTCTTTTTGACTTTAAGTAATTTATAGCTAGGCACCTGGGATATTATGGTGAGCAATGCAAACTTCATACAAGCAAAGTCATCATATAAAATGTCACTCTAATCTGTTTATGATTGCCAAATGACTGAAGTGTTTTACCATTTGTGTGGCATATTGTGTAACTGAAGTTTTAATGGGTAGATCAGTAACACCTGGCTGTCTGGAATGCTTTTTTCCTTTTTCCTCAGTTAGATACTGAAATACATTTCTGGAATATTCAAGGAGTGTTATGTGACATATAAACTTTTAAAAGAATATTAGAGATCTTTATACCACAATGGTTGGTGGAAGAAATGTTTGCTATGGTTTAGCATTTATGCTGTGAAACAGGCCAGTTTGTGCTACTCTTCCCCTATCTCCAGTGTGAATTTTCTCAATACAGATCTGGCAGTTATGTATAGCGTTACTTATGTTAGTTTAAAAAAAAAATCTGGATTACATAGAAATCAGAGACCAGGTGAGCCAAGAGGTGTAGTGCATGAAGTGCAGTGAGTCCACAGAAGACATTATTAAGGAAAAACATTCTGTCCATTCAAATACTTTGTACAAATATGATTGGCTGAGCATCTATTTGGGCTTTGGGGGGGGAGGTAAGAAAGATGTGGGAAAGTGATTGTGAAATTGATGTCAGGGCTGTGATCACCATGCTGTTACTTGGATGCTCCTCTGAGAATTATATATACCGTATGTATATATGTATAAATAAATAAATACATAACTTTTTAAATTATAGTCATATGTATATATTTCATTATAGTTAATTATAGTCATATTTTATGTATATAAAATAGTTTATATTTTAGTACTATAGTACTGTATAATTACCGTAACTATAATAGTACTATATATAATTATATATAGTATAATAGTACTATATATAGTATAGTATATAAAGTATAATAGTATTATATAATTATAATTAACTATAATAGTACTATATAATTAACATATAGTTAATTATAGTCACTTTTTAATTATAGTCATATGCTCCATAATGGAACATCAGATCCTGCATCAATGGACTTCCTTTTAAAATCAAATTCTCCATGAGACATCTAATATTTCTTTGCCATGCAGATCAATCCTCTGCCTGTCTACTCAGAAGTAAGTCCCATTATAGACAGTGGGGCTTACTCCCTGGAAAGGGTGTACAGGATTGTAGCCTTAATGTTTTAATAACAATGCAGCCGTTGTTTTCTATGCCTTCTTTGCAATCAAGCGGAGGTTTTGTTTATAAGTGAATACTGCAATTATTTTTATTGTAAAAATGGTAAAATTATTTTTGCATACAGATTAAATATAAATAAACTAAACATAAGTTGATTTTAAAAAGATTATATTACCATCCAGAATCTGTATTTTCTCAGCTCCAGTCTAGGTTAAAGGTACAGCCCTTGAGGAGAGTCCTACACATTTCAAAGTTGCATGGAGGAATTTGATCAGGTTTGGCCTCCTGTTTCACTGTAGATTGTGATCTTCTAATTCTAAGTGAACAGTTATAGTGAAGAGATGGTGAGATTGGTTACTGAATTGCACATATTGATTAAAACTAACCAGTTAAATGTGTTTTTGGAGGCCTCTAGTCAGCAAAACTTTTAATAAAATGAACCAAATCTTAGCTTCAAACTCCCTTACAGCTGCCTGCTATGAAAAACTAAATAGAAATTTGAACCAATGAGGAAGGGGGAAGCAAGAACCTTGATGATACCCCTGCTGGCCAATCTGCATTGCAAAACTCATTAGCAAGGCAGTTCTTTGATATAAAAGAGAAATTTTGACATAGGGCTCTCTTTAAATGGGAACATTGGGGCAAGGAATTGAGTATTACTACCTTGCGCACCTTCTTTGAGCCTTCTGTCTATTGCTAATTCTATCTACACCTTCATTCTATCAGGTTTCTTCATCATTCTTTGTTTTGCAAAACATATCCCCCTTCCAAATCAACTCTCCTTTTTATGTTTTATTTGAGGTTGATCAGAAATTATTATGGCAAACATTGTCGCAGTATGGAGTAAATGACCATCTAATTAGGTTATGTAAAAGCTTATACAGGGACTGTAAAAGTATTGTTAGAACAAACTGGGGAACATTAGAACCTTTCTCAGTACCATCTGGAGTAAGACAGGGATGTGTACTATCACCATTGTTATTTATCACATATTTAGACAGCATAAGCAAGAAAGCCAAGCCCAAAAATGGATACATTAACAAATTGCTCTTTGTAGATGATCAGGTTTTGATAGCGGATACAGCTAAGGAATTTCAGCAGTACCTTCAGTCCATGAATTAAGAATGCAAGATCAAAAATATGAAAATCAGTACAGGAAAGATTGAAGTGATTGCAACTGGAAGAGAAAAACATATCCTAAGCATCCAATAGAAAAAACAAGGATAAAACAATTGTCAGACTTAAATATCTGGAAATAACATTTGCTGAAGATGGTAGAATGGATGACGAGATCAACATATGGTGTAGTAAGGCAAACTATGTGCTGGGACAGTTAGCTTCACTGCTACAACATAAGGCAATACCAATCAGTACAAAGAAGCATCTTATACAAAGTATATTCATTCCCACTTTATGTTACCAGTGCCAAACATGGGCACTTAAAACAGAACATAAGAGAAAGTTAGTAACAGCAGAAATGAGTTGCCTGATGAAAGCTGTCGGAGTAACAAGAATGATAAAATCAGGAACGAAATTAATAAGGGAGAGAATTGGAACAGAACATTATATAGAAAGGTAGCAAATAAAGTGGTTTTCTCACTTAGAGAGAATGTCTTGGGAAGCCATACCATACAAGGCTTGTATGTCAAGAGAGAAGGACAAAGAGCGAAAGGTAGACGCAGAGTATGATGGAGAGATAACTTCAAGGACATTCTGCTACAACTCCAATTGAAATTGGAAGAGGCCGCTAGAGAAGTGAAGAAGAAAACTATAATTTTATTACCAGTAATTCTTTTTTACTAGTGTTCTATGCTCACCAGTTTCCACTTTGCTGGTTTCACTCCTCATCCCCATTTTGGGGGTGGGGAGTGAATAACAGTTGTCGACCAGTAGGGACTGGAATCAGTGATATTATTCCAGCGCGCTCCTGATCTTCTGCCCCCTGCGTTGACAACCACACTCTGCTGGGATTAAGGTTCCCTGAACAGGACCAGAGTTATGAGTATATTCTAGGCCATGTTCTCAGTGAGTACACTGATCCTATAGTTCTGGCTCTTTATGAACCGAGTGAAACATACACATGCCCAAGAATTTTCTGCCATCTGCCTGAATTCCTTGATGGAGAAGTCAATGTGGAAATTGTTCTCTAAATGTAGAAAATTGCTATGTAGTGTTAATTAATTTCGATTGATGTTGGCAAGATTTGTCATGCAAGATATTTTTCAACAATGGTATTCTAAAGAAAAACAATAGAGTGGCAGCCTAAAAGTTAAAATTAAATAGACATCCTAATTATAATTTAATCTTTAATCTGTGATGGGTTACAGTGCTATTTTGCTTTGAGTTCATTCATTGATAGGGAAAAACAATTTTTGCCTTTGGTTAAAATGGTGCTTTAAGTGACTATTATTCCATACCCCAGACTTTCAACTTGCAGGGTCATCTACATCTTTAATATTCAACCTCATGTGCCACTTTTCAGCTTGAGGCTTGCTGGTATGAGCCATTAACCGCTGGTTGGATGTAACCTTGCCATGTCTTACACACAGCTGCACACGAACCTCTGGTACTGTACAACAGGCTTTTGGTTCATACAATGCAAATAACAAAGGTCGTTTAACTTGTGATCAGTGATCATATGATCCATTTACAGGGTGCAGGCTCAGTCAAGTAGAACCGGTAAATCATTAAAAAATGCATTCAACCCTTTTCCCGCTGAGTAGAACATCATGCTAACATAATTCTCCCTACTCTCCCTAAGCAGCTCATGATACATTATTAGTAGACTTAAGTTGGTGCTGCTGTAGGTTTTCAAATAACCAGACACATTTACTGACTATGCAGGGCCATTACAAGACAAAGAATTTACTGGGTGCTTGCAGTTGAAGTTGGAAACAATGTTTTATAATGCAATGCAACTGCCTTTTATTGGCTCTATGGGCTTGGATTGGCAATAACACTCCACAAAATCAGGTTTAAAAACATAATTAACATTGTAAAACAAGAACAGATCATCATCAGTTGATAAATTTTGAGGCACCTGCTCAGAAGAAATATCTGAGAAATATTTTAGAAATACCTTTTAAAAACCATTTTTTTAGTGAGACTGGCAAACAATCTCAGGGGGTTTTGTTGCTCCATCCAAAATTGCTGCCCTTCCTGATAACTTCTGTCATTATTTTAATTCTGGTGAAGCCATATGAAATGGTATTTGAATGCTTTTGAAAGGGTAACCACCAAACATATGATTGTAGGAAACTGGTCTCACAGTTTGCCCTTATTTGGAATTATTTCAAGAAAACATTTAAATTGAAACATACATTGTCATAATAGGGAGCCTTCTTTTCTACACTGTGAGCTAAGTGCATATTTTGTTTTAGAATTTTTAAGACTTTGCACATTCCTCTCCATAAATCCCTGGGTTTATCAATATAGGTCCTGCTTGGACAATACAGTGGCGTCTCACGTAAAGAATGCCTCATGTAAAGTATGTTTCAAGTAACAAACAAAAATTTCTCCAGGATTCTGCTTCACGTAAAGAAAGGGCTTCATGTAAAGAAAACATTTGTTGGCAGCTGGGGCAGACACACTGGCCGGCAGCCTGTTTAAAAAGCGTCAGGGCTGCCTAGCACACCTGCCCATAGTGAAAACAACACGTCCATGCTGTTCCTCCTGTGGCTGGTTGTCCACTGGGAAGAGGGAGAGAAGAGCAGTGGAGAAGAGGGAAGCAGCTCAGGGCTAGCCAGAAGGGAGCAGGGGAGAGAGAGAGGCTCAGGATGGGGAGAAGGAGAAAGTGGGGAGACACTTTGAAGTTGTCTTGGATTGCAGCCTCCTAACCATGCCTACCCAGAAGTAAGCCCCATTGTGTTAAATGGGTCTTACTCCCAGGAAAGGGACTGCAGCCTAAGTAGACTTCATAGGATCATGCACACTGAATGCATGTTTTGAATTCAATTCCAGTGTTCTATCATCATTTTTACATCCAGTTAATACTTTATATGAATATTTTTGGGGTTGTGGAACCAATCGTCTGAGTTTCCATTGTTTCCTATGGGAAAATCTGCTTCTTGTAAAGAATGTTTCACGTAAAGAACATGCCTCCGGAACGAATTAAATTTGTTACGTGTGGCGCCACTGTATTTCTTTTCCACATGTAATGAGGGAGACAATCACTTCCCATCATTTCCTACCAGGTGAATATTTTTGCTGAATATCTCTGTTTAGCTGTACTTTAAGGGAGGTTGTTTCATGTATCCACAGCTTCACAAATCTGCAGATAAGGGTGACCCCCCATTTCCCCACCCTCCTTTTCTCTGGAGGGTTTTCTGATATCTGCCTATAGCCTTGGAATGAGTGTTTTTGGCCTAAAAATATCACATGGTGACTGTGTCATACCTTTCCATCCAGATGTGGCGGTAACTGAAGCACTGCTACACTAGTGATCTGGTGTGGCTGCTGAATAGCCTGGCTCTTCCAAAGAGGTTTAATCAGGCAAGCAGAATGACTCAGGAGACACCAGCAGCCACAGAAGCTTCTCCTTCATTGCAGGGACAACTGTGCAGAAAGTCAACTGCACTGTGAAGAAGCTGTTTCTGGTGGCAGTGGATCCCACAAAGGTGAAATTCCCAAGAACAGCACTTGCAAAAAATAAAAATAAAAATTGGAACAACAGGACGTGACATTCTAACTAATAATCTAGCAGGACGATCCAAAGCAACTAATCTGTCCACATAAGAGCCCTTAGGTTGCCCTATCTAACACTAGGTTGGAGCAACTGCAAGATGCTCCAGCCCAGTTACTCTGAAGGAGGCTTAGGGCAGAGCAAGGCAAGATAGGGTGCCCTAAGAGAGGAGGACCTGCTCTGCCCTAACTGGGGCAGCCTAAGCAGCTCAGGAGAGGCAAGTTGAGGGCATGTTGAGCATTGCCTAGGGCAGAGCAGTTACTCTGAATCCAGAGCCTGTTTCCAAGGCAGAAATGCCCTCTTCCAGCCCTCAGAGTTATACCACCTCAGGAGCAGGTATAGTAATGAGTAGACCCCTAGGGGTCCATGATAAGGCCCGAGTAAGAATGGCAGTGTTGACCAAAACTCTGAGTTCTTGGCCAGCCTAGGTGCAACACCTTCCTCTCAACCTCAGGATATGGAACAAACTATGACTGCCCACAAACCTCAGGATACAGCAGGCCACTCCAAGAAGCCCCTTGTATTCACTGTAGAATGTACTGGCATCTCATCAGGGACTCCTTATAAGGTAGGCACCTAGACTGGTGCGGCTGGTGTGGGCTGCATTGGGTGATGTGCTCTGTATGGGGTGATGTGCTGGAGGAGTTTGACTGTCCTTTGGCAGGCCCCAGGCATCAGCACCCCCATTCAGGCCTGCTCCAAGGCGGAGAATCAGCCAGAAGCTGCCACTTGTCTGAGGAGCTGGCCTGAACGGCCATCTGAGGTGCACTGCGTAGAAACACACTGAGCATGCCGAACAGCTTCAGAAGAGACTTCCTTAGAGCAGAGGAAGTCCGTGCCTCTGCACAGCCATTCGGCCTCACTCAGGAGGCGGAGCGGCAGCCGAATGGCTTCAGAAAGAGTACTGCACAGGCACCAACTCTGACGCCTGCACAGTCTCCCCCGAAGCCAAGAGGCTTCAGAAAAGTACTGCGCAGGCGCCAACTTCGGTGACTGCGCAGTCCAGGTAGGGGGGGCGCACATCCCAGGGATGACGCACGGACTTCTGCACCAGGTGATGTGCAGAGTCATGTCACTACTGTAGGCACCACAGCTGTTCCTTGTTCAGTGTGATCTGAGGGGTGTCTCCTCAGGAGCAAGTCTTCCCCTTGTGCCAATTACTTAGCGTGCTCTGGAGCAATTAGGGCAGCCCAGGCTTCCTGACTCTCTGGATTCAGCATAACTTTCTGCTCTGGATACAGAATAGTTAGGAGAATGCAGTTAGGTCAGAGCAGGCTGAATTTGCTCTGGATTGTGTCCTGCGACACTGATTCCCAAACTGTGGGTCCAGGTCCTACCAGTGGGTCATTACCTATGTTTTGGTGGTACTCAAAAGTGACAGGACAGATAAATCCATGCGCATCAATGTTTAAACAAGCTGATACATGTGGGGTGGTTACCGCACTGGTCACTGCTGCCTAGTCACCATTTTAGCCTTCTCCTTTGGCATTTATAAATCAGGCAGCAGCATCTAGGGCCTCTAAAAAGTTTGAGAAACACTGATCAAAGAACAATATTTTATGGTTGCTTTCATAAAAATTAGCAGGGATTTGGAAAAAAAATATGAATCTGAAGCTGATTATCTCAAATGGTATATCTGGGGATACGGTTATAGGGCACCAGACGGGTTGATTTTGTAGTTTATTGTTATATTTTTACCACCACAGTGGGCAGGGTTCCATTTCAGTGGGAAAAAAGGCAGAAACAGAAGTGAGACAGAAAAAAATGCAAGATATATCCCAAAGTCCCAACATTTATGTTTAGAATTAACACTTCAATATGGCCTATATTATGTTACACTGTTGTATTGACTGTATCTTGCTCTTGCTGTTTTATACTTTGCCACAGATTAAGACTCTACACTAAAATTAGATCCATATTAGCCCTTTCCATTAATCAGAGTATTGCACGTTCAGCAGCCATGATAATGGGTCATTTATACATAAGAGGATAGAATCATTTTTTGTAATCATGAAGCAAATTAAATGCAAACAACAAGCTGTTGAAGGTTGTGTATAATCAGGCCAACAAATGCAATTATACATTTTAGTTGGTTGCTATCTTTGTCATAAAGGCCCAAGAAGCAGAAGAATGATCTTGGCCTCTGTGGCCTTACAACCAAAAATAGACACATGCTGAGTAGAGAATGGATTAACAAGCATTATGAGAGTGAGGATTACACCTACTATGGTTAACAATAGTCCCCATTTTTACTAAGGGACATTTCTCACATTATGTGGCATTGATACCAGATTTGTCACGAGTCTACAGTTGTTTTGAGATGTTTGAAGCGCAGTGGAGATGAACACAACAAAAGCTTCCTAAGAACACATGTGCGGCTCTTTTTCTTTTCAAATGAGTCTTTCCAAATTAGGTGCATCTTGGGAAGTTAACTTATCTAGCCATTTATTTCAACTTATTTCCAATTATTCATTTGTTTGTTTGTTTGTTTAAATGAACTATGATAGCTAAAATGTAATCTCCATGTTTAGAAGCAGTGTATTTCTAAATACTATACGATGAGTATTCAATGAAGGGGACTATTGCCTTCCTGCTGTTGAGATTTTCAAAGGAATTCTATGAGGACTTGGAAAGAAAATGCTAGACTCGATAAACTTTTGAATGATCCTTCAGATCTCATATTCTTTTTAAAAATAAATTCTCTTTCCTCTGTCAAGGCACCCATCCCACATCTAGATAACTGTAGGCCTGCATTACCCCAGACAGACACAAATAAAGAGTCGGACAAAAGTGCTGGATTAAAGGGCCACTTTATTAATTATTAACATTATTAAATAAACAGGGACTGCTCTAACCATAGCCGTGCGGTCTAAGGGGATGCGGCTCTCCACATAGTTCCCCATGCAGATGTTAAAGGTGGTTAAGGGCGTTCCCAGCCTGGCTCAGGGCCTTCCTTGAACAGAGTTCAAGGATGCCCGTCTTTGCCAACCCGAAGGTCAAGGTAGCCGGACATGCAGCCGCCGGAGGTCTGGCCAGACACTGCGCCTATGTTTCCCATCCAGGTAAGGGGGCTCGTCAGACCATACCCCTGGAGCCGGACAAGCATCACAGGGAGGCTTCCTCACCCCAAACTCTTGCTACCTAAGGCTGCACACCGAGGCCTATCCTGCCTGCTCCGCCCGACTCCTGTCACACAGTGAGCCAGCCTAGCGCTTGGCTCAACCGCCCCACTACAAAAAAGGGAGCAGTCCCTGCTGCAAGTTAACTAAGAAAATATCAGCAGCCAATGGAGACAGATACCCTCCATCGGCTCTGTACAACTCAGGCAGCCTCCACTCAATTTGGGGGTGCGGGATGACCACACCACCCACACTAATAAGGAAATGAGCCACGTAAGCATTAATACGCTTATGAGACACTTCGAACCTCCTACCCTTTGAACGCTCCTAGCGCCCGACCACGCACGTCTGGGCAACATCTCAGACCAGACAATGCACACTCCTGGGCAACAGGCTCTCACCAGAGAGAGTTCCTCCTTGATCTGCACTCTCAAGGACAAAGAAGTACTCTGAATGAGATCATTCTCCTTCAGATGCACCAGATGCACCAGGTTCCTTACCAGGAACTCCAACAGGGCCGGCAGAAACTGCCCCCAATGCATCCCCCTCTTAGTCACCCAGGATACGGAGGCCCCAGATCCCAGCCCGAGCTGGGTGCCAAATCCGCTGCATTCGGCCCTCTTCCTGGCCCAGAAGAGGATGGAGTGGCCAATGAGCAGGATCCGAGTCCGGGTTCCTCCTAAGAGGGAAGAGAAAAACACAGCCTGATTAGAATGCAACTTACAGCACCCTAGGCCAAACCCTAACACCATACTCGACAAAGCACTAATGGTCGGTCAATGGGCCCGTGGGCGCCAACAGAATTCGAGGCACAAGCCCCCTAGAATTACAAGCCAAGCTGAATCAGCAAGGCCCAGGCATTCACCCTATATTTCCGAGGCATAAGCCCCCTAGAATTACAAGCCAAGCTGAATCAGCTAGGCCCGGGCATTCACCCTATATTTCCGAGGCATAAGCCTCCTAGAATTACAAGCCAAGCTGACGCCAGCAAGGCCCGGGCATTCACCCTACAACCAAATGCAACATATGACTTGGGCACGCACCCAAGATAGGCCAACCCAGCTGGGAAGGCCCAACGGCAAAGCCTCGTGCAGGCAGTGCCAATCTCTCTGGGATAACAGGCCTCAGCAAACATCTCTCTGGGATAACAGGCCACGGAAAACTTGGGCACACGCCCAAACACAGGCCAACTCAACTGGGAAGGCCCAACGGCAAAGCCTCGCGCAGGCAATGCCAATCTCTCTGGGATAACAGGCCACGGGAAATGTCTCTCTGGGATAACAGGCCCTGTGAACAGGTAAAGCCAACCGCTGGCAATACCAACATGTACCTGGGATAAAAAAGGCCCAACACGTTAACAGGGAGCCAAGACTCCCATGATCATAAATGTTTAACATGCACTTCCGAACATAAGCAGCTGACCAATCTGCCGGATGGCATCAGCAGCCATACCCATCAAACTAGCCAAAGTGGCTGCCCCAATGTGAAGTGAATGCAGGCCATAAACAGCTGTAGGATACCCTAAGCGGCACCGCCCCTCAGGCCCTTCTGCAGCCAATGGCTGCAATGCATTTTGCCCAGCTCTGCTGCAGTCTGCAGAAGGATAAAGTGAGCCAGCCGGTGCTGCGATGTGCACCAGCTCCATTATTTTATTTGCGTTTATACAAACAAGATTCCTGCAAATGGTGGAACTATGTATGTGCTATACAGTATAGCATTTTATCAGTGGATTACAAAGCAAATAGAAACCTAAAGAGCACACTTGAGAATCAGTGTAAGATTCCCACAAGAACTTTTAATTTTGTATTAACCAGACACAAAATGTTGCCTGTAGGTTTACTTGTTAAAATTACTTAATTAAAATAATTACAATATGTGTGATATTACTTTCACAATATTTCGCAGGCATGTTTCTTTTAATTGTTCAGATCTCCAGCTTTTGTTCTGTATATAGTAATTAATTGATGATAAATTCAAATACCTTAATCAGCAAAGGGTTACAATTTTTAATAAGAAAGATTTTTAATAAGAAAGTCATTTGCACATTCAAAAGGCTTGACAAAATCCTCCTCCCATAATCTGACTGTTTCTGCATCCTTTTACATTCTTTTGCCTGAGATTCCCAAAGAAAGGAAAACTAACGAGATTTAGGACCAGTTCAGAGGTTGCTTTAGGCAGAATATCCAGAATATCCCCAGGGGCACATCTACATGGGATGACTATCTTCTGATGTAACACAGATGATTTGCCACCTGTATCTGTGGCACTTTTTCTCTTCCTGTTGCATTTGTGTGACGTGCTGCTAACAAATGGCAGCTAGATCTATGGAAGAACCAGTTTTATTTTTTTCCTCCAGTTTTATTTTTTTCCTCCATTCACCACTATATCTGCAAATGCTCAGGCCACTTCTTACAGAGCAATCAAATTAGCCTTTAATCTGATATTTGCTGTCTAATTAAGGCAAGTTATTTGCTTATTTGATACGTTCTCCCTCCAAAAGTGTTGCCAAGTCTCAATAATGATGTGAAGTTTCAGTTTCAGTTGCCTTGTAAGAGTCTCTAGGGCGGGACGGTCCAAACTTTGGGAGCCGGGGGGACCACATGACCCTTGTGCAACCCTCCGGCTATGCCAACCTGGAATTAATTGGCAATGACATGATGATGTCACTGCCAATTACTTCTGTGTTCTGAGCCTGCCAAAGTCATTCGGCAAATGCAGAATACAAAAAGGAGATGGAGGTGGGTGCAGCAGGCCTTTTCGATCTTCCCACCACACCATTCCAGCTTCTACATCTTGAAGCTGGAATGGTGCAGCAGGGAGACTGACAGCACAATCCTAACTATGTCTATGCAAAAGTAAACCCCACTGTGGGGCTTAAACCCAGGAAAGTGTCTTTAGGATTGCAGCCTATAAAGCTTTTGAAGCAAGAGGAGGTAGGGTTCATCCAGGCTTCAGCCCCCTCCAACAAAAAGGGCTTCCTGAGCCACATGCAACCTATGGCCTTCCTGTTGGACCACCCAGCTATACAGGAAAGTAAAATCTTAAGGACCAGAATAATAATGGAAAAGTTATGTCTGCTTAGCTTTAAGAGTATTGTTTGATCCAATCTTTCCCTTTTCATGTCCATCAGGCTTCAGTTTTGAGGCACTGGAGTTGCCAAGCTTGCTTTTTGATCCAAAACCTACTCACCAAGCTCCTTCCTGTAACCTTCCAGAAGCCTCCTGGCTCCACCATGTGGGTATAATCTGGGTGGTGACATCTCAGCTCCAAGGATTTATGAAAGAAGCAATTATCTGGACCCATATCAGTTAGATTTCAGGCCAGGGGATGGGACAGATACAGTCTTAGTTGCCTTGATTGATGACCTGCACCAGAGAGTGCATCCCAGTAGTTCCTGTTGGACTCGCAGCAGCCTTCAACATCTTTGACCATATGGTTCGTCAAGACCAGGTTGGGGGTCAGAGGCTTTGTTTTATAGTTGTTCTTTCCTGACAAATTGGATTTGGATGGTGAATCTGGGGGACACACATCAAGCTCTCCAGCCACTAACATGTGGGGTGCCTCAGGAATCTATGTTGTCCCCCATGTTGTTTAACATCTACATGAGTTCATTGGGGGAGGTCATCCAGGGATTTGGAGTTGAGTACCACCAATAATGGGAATGACATCCAACTCTATCTCTTTTTCAACCAAGTCCAAGGAAGCTGTTGAAGGTCAGGGGCACTGTCTGGAAGCATTTGGAGTTTGGATAAGCAATGATAAGCTGAAATTAAATCCAGGTACAGCAGAGGTTCTCCTGATCTAGAAGGCAGCTACCCAGGTTTTACACCTATAATGTGCTCTAGTAGCACTCCCTGTAATAAAACAGGGTCATAGCCTGGGAGTCGACCCGAACGTGCTGCTGTCCTTGGATGCTCAGGTGGCATCTAAGACAGGGAGGCTTGAGCCAGCTTTGGCTGGTGTGCAGGCGGCAACCATACTCGAGGGTCAGTTCTAATGATGGTGGTCCATCCTCTAGTAACATCTTGGTTAAACTATTGTAATGACATTTCAGTTAAGACTACTGTAATGCATTGGATGTGTGGTGATCCCAGGGCTGTGGGTGGCACAAGTAGCTAAGACACTGTGCCTGTTAACCAGCAGGCCAGGGTGCGAGACCCGGGTTGGCCCCACAAGACAGGGTGAGCTCCGGTCCTCAGCCCAGCTCTGCGATGCCAGCTGGATCCAATCGTATTGGCTCTGCCTTTCCATTGGACTAATTCAGTGGCGTGGAGAGGGGGGATTTGCTGCTTGGGTAACAGCCTATCCTCCATAACAATCTAACCAAGGCTTTTGTGCTTCGCATGCAGCGTATGCAGTGCCGAGCATGATACCATAGTCTTCCAAGACTGACGGAGGCCTGCTTTTGTGGTGATCCCTGAAAATGGTTTGGAAGTTGCAGTTGGTGCAAAATGTGGCAGCTGAGTTAGTCCATGGACCTCTGTGTGCAGAATCTGCTATGCCATTTTTCTGGCATCCACACTGGCTGCCCATTCCTCTTCTGTAACATTTTGGGGTAGGTTCAGGTGGCAGCTTGCTTTGCACCACTGCTTTCTCCAACTCACATTCCCCTTTCCTTTGCCTTTGAGGGGATCTAGGTGTGCTGAAAGACACAGTATGCCACTGCATGTATATGTGGGGGAGTGGCAGCCAAAATCCAGAGTAACTACATGAGCACATAAGAGACATGCACGTGCACCCGTAGTTACTGCACCACCTAGTGAAAACCAATGGGAAATTCATATTGCAATCCAGAGCAAATTGTTCTTACACCAGAGCAAGGACTCCCCGTAGTTACTCTGGATTTTGCCCAGAGATTGGTACAAACCATGCCTTGTGTTGAATCAGTTAAACACTGCACTAAAAGAATCTTGATACAATCTAAGTTATCCTCCTATCAGAAATGATTCTTCTAGTGTTGTATCAGTGCATATCTGTTCATCCATAACATGATGGGTAAGGAAGGGACAAGATGCAAAAAAGGAAAGTTTTAGCAAGTGGTTCAAGCTCCAGTGCCTAAAATAATTTTAGAAAATCAGGTTAAATCAAAATTTCAGGAGTTTCATGCAGAGCAGAACAAAGCCACAGAAGAATAGCAGAGCAAAATGGGAAGAATCCTCGTATCTACACTAACATAGCCTCCAGAAATTGAACTGTAATACCAAGATATCAAATGCCCTTTGTTTTTACCATGAAACTATCTTGAGGCAAAAACTAGACAATGCAATGACCGAGGCTAGCTGTTAGCTCTGAAACAGCAAAACAATACTTATTTTCAGGATCAATATTCCTATCACTTTTCTTCCCAAAGCCTTTTGACTTCTCCTTGAGAATAAAGTATCTGTTAAGCATGAACTCTGTAAGTTGAGCTGACCTGATATTTATTTCTCTTTTTACATGTAAAGGAGGAGGCGGTGGCCTCACGAGAACCAGTTTTGCGTAGGTTATTTTAAGATTACATTAAAGAACCGTTCATTTTTACAGTGTTCTGGAAAGCTGATCTGGACATCATATACTTTTTCTTGCCATCTCTGTAGTCTTTATATACTTCTGTCGATATATTGCTCCAATATTGTTTTAAAAACAAGAGAACTCCTTTGGGCACTTCAGAGCAAGAGTACATTCAATTGCACAGTAAGAGTCTTCACTTTTTGAGTGGCCTTGAGTATCTCTTCCTAGGAATCAAGTAATCCCTGAGAAATTACTTAGTCCAAAGAAATACAGAACAAACATTGATAAGAATTTATACAACACTGTAGAATGTTCACAGAGATCCACTTATTATTAATCCTTCCAACTATTGTGTAAAGGATGCTAGTGGTATCCTTCCATCATTTATGTGGGGGTAGAAACAAAGGTGAAACAGAATTAGTTGTCTGCAGAAGGCATTTGGTGAATTGAAATAGGCTACAGTGAAAAGTAAAACTAAGGCTGCAATTCTAAAGACACTTTCCTGGGAGTAAGACCCATTGAACACAATGGGGCTTACTTTTGAGTAGACCTGGTTAGGATTGTGGTCTAATTTTTTTTTCTAAATTTAAGAACTGAAAATAAAAGAGGATCTGCATTGTAATCATGTTCATGCCCATTCATTAGTATCTGTCATTTTAGCTTAAATGAGAAACTAATCAGATTGGACCCATTCATTTAATCCATAAACCATTGCTTGCACCTATTGTAATGCCTTAGACAAAAATTTTAAAAGACACCAGGTAATATGCAGTGAAATATGCAGTGTGGTGCGCAGTCTGGTGGCAGAATTTCATCCTTTGGATGTTGCTTGTATTTGCTTGTACAGAGGCGCCTCACATAACAAGTTTTATTCTTTCCGGAGACATGTTTATTATGTGAAACGCTCTTTATGTGAAGCAGATTTTCCCATAGGAAATAATGAAAACTCAGACGATTGGTTCCATAACCCAAAAAATATTCACATAAAAATATTAACTGTTTATAAAAATGATTACAAAACACAGTACAAAACACTGTAATATACAGTAACATACAACACTGCAATAAAGAAAATACTGTACAGTACTGAACTGTACTGTACCTTTGAAAACCTTCATGGCTGGTTTGAGGGTTACAGTGAGGGGGAGGACTTTCACAATCGCTAATGGAGTCACTGCTATCCATTGGCTCAATGGAATCTTTGTCTTTATGTGCAACTAACATTTCCAAGCTGCTGGTGGGGAACAGCACTAGGACATTGATAAGGCACACCTTTCACGCTGCCACACACAGATCCCATATACAAACCTGGCTCAGGCTGCTCCCCCCAGATCCCCATGAGTTTCCTGGCCATGGAAACCTATCCCAAACTTTATGCAGGGCCCCACTGTAGCTCAAGATAGTTCCCTTTGGGTTCCCTTGCCATGGAATCCTGTTCCAAATTTCCTCAGAAGTGCTCTTTACTCAAGACAGTGTTCTTTACACAAATCAAAATTTCTGAGAAAATTTTGATCTTTACCCAAAGCGCTCTTTATTCAAGTCGCTCTTTACTCAAGGTACCACTGTATTTACTAAAACCATTTATATCTTGCCTTTCCAGGCCCCCTGGAAGAGGGCAAATCAAAGCAACTAGGAAAAATAAAAATTACTTTCGCCAAAGAGGAGGCTCACCACTCATTTTAAGTAATGGCCATTTTTCATTAAAAGAAATAGTTTCTGGAGTTTCCTAATAGTATTGTCAACTTGTGCACAATGGCAATTACCCATGTGAACAAGAAGGGGTCAAAAGCTATCAGCGTGAATGTTTCTAACACAGATACATTATGTATCTGATTTTTGTTTTTTAAAAGGTTTGAGATAAGGGGGTAGCAAATTCTGTGTTCTGTGTGTGTTTTTTAAGATGTCTATCTCTATGGAATGTTTCAGAGCAGGAACACCTTAGTAAGATACAAACTTTATTACATTTCTAGACCATATTATCCTTGTCAGCTAGATTAAAGCATTCTCCCCGTTTCTGCACTGTATTAACATAACAAGTGAGGAAATAATGTAGTGTTTTTACACAGTGCAGCTTATCAGTTTTGACATTAAGTGTGTGAGAAATCACATGAAAATATGAAGCAACCAAGAGGAATAATTAGGAGCCAGCCGAACAATCTTGGTAGGATGACAACAGTCTTAAAGCACCCCACAGGATTGAAATCATCAGGTTTGCTTGACCTATATCTTTAATAATACAGCTCATTGCCCTTTTATTAAAGCTAGAGGGGAATGAAATGTGTCAGCTTTATCTTGTTTTAGGAGCAATTGCAAACAAAAAGTTTATCTATTAACCCTTCATAAAATGGCCCGTTCTGCTATTGCCAAGTGACGGAGCAAGTCACCATGCCAAAGATAGCAATGACTTTTTTTCCTTTTGAAATGTTTGCCAAATAAATATTATATAATACTCAAGGAAGGTAAATGAGTGGAAATAACCTCCTGTTTAATGAGAACTTAAGAGCTATATGGGACAATAAAACTGGTTACTGCTGCCTTTGGACTATTTAGCAAATATGATTGTGCCGGAGATAAAGCTAAGCATAATTTATTTGTGCAATATCACAAGTTCTGTAATTGTTTGCAGTGTTGATGGTTTTCTTACATTCACAATGAAGCTTTAAAAATTTTTTTGAATTTTAAATTTGGGGTGCATTCCTAATTTATTCTTAATAAAAAATAAAACACAATATGGCCTATATCCTAAAGTGAAATTAAGCCCCTTGCTCCGGAGCAGTTAAGATGACTTTCCATAAGATAACACTAGAGGGTGACATAACTGCGTGGTCCCGTAATTGCTATGGATTTTGCCCTAGGACTTACTTCCGACTACAGAACTATTGCTGTTAGGGGTGGAGGGCAAAGAAATATTTCTGCTTAGAGAAATCATGATTGGGTTTTTGCTTTCAAATATATAAAGCCTGCTATGTGGGACACGGGAATCCTTTTCTTGGGGGTGGGGTGGTGACAATATGAGCAAATGCCCTCTTTTTTGGGACATGTACTATTTTTAGCCTTCTCACAAGGAAAAGGAGGACAGTAAAGGTTTTTTTTTTTTTTCAAGGACACAACACTAAAAAAGAGGACATATGGTCACTCTGGTTACAGGTCATTGTTCCCCTATACTTATCCTTTCATTTTGCGCACTGCTATAGCTACGCAACATAATCCCCCCAAAAAAACTGTTCCCCCCCCCCAGTGCTAGAATGCTGGCTACGGGCCTGCATAACTTATAAGTTGATGTCATTATTTCCCATGTATACTGACAGATTATCATTCTAAAAAGTGAGTGACAGCCATTCCAGGCTTTGCAGGAAGCCCACCAATTGTCCACAATATCTGAGAAGTGCAGCTATCATTCTGGACATATCAAATCCAAACTGCAGTATGGGCAGTTGGATTCAATTACTATGAAATTCAGCACAAAAGCTATAGAGGAATTTGATGGAGAAGGACTAGTCTAATGATATCCATAGAATTGCCTTAAGAAGAGTGAAACATTTTAAGAGGGAAGATTTATTGAGAACTGAAGAAATATCTAGATCTGACAAAATTTTATGTAGTCTAAAATATGGCCGTGTTGCTGTTATCGCTTAGAAGGTCCATCTTTCTGCACTGGTATTTATTGCAAGTTGCGTCGGGTTGCCATACCAGATCTAGTACCGCTTTTAAACATACCAGAAATATAGGGAACCGGCTAGCGCAGAGCAATATGGCTTCAATGCAAAATGTTTTGACAGGAGCTGGATCCCCACAAGGGCATTTAGCCTGTGGAAACTATAAATATTGCAGCAATACAGACAAAGTTAAACTCTTCATCAATTCAAGTGATGGGAAAACTTGCTGTTTACAAGATTTCACATCCTTTAGTTCTGTGGATGTATTTTATACCCGTAAGTATCTTTGTAAGAAACTTTAGATAGGCAAAATTACCAGAAAATTAAAACTAAGAATATGAGAGAAAAGCTTTTAGGAATAATGAATACAAAAATGAAGGCACCACTTTATTTAATTATTTATTTATTTAATTTATATCCCGCCTTTCCTCCCCTGCAAGAGGGAGTTCAAGGCGGCTGACATCAGGGAATAAAACATCATTAAAATAGATCATAAATAAAGATTAAAACACCATTAAAATATAATTAAAATACAATTAAATTGAATAAAAACATGCAGACTAAAAATATTTGTTAAAAACAGTAAAAACAATAAAAACAACTGTCTGCCCACCTCTGCCTCATTTAAAATGCTTTTTTAAAATAGAAGGTTTTAAGGCTCCACCTGAAACTCTGTATTGAGGGAGCTTTTCTCAGTTCAAAGGGGAGGGAGTTCCAAAGCCGGGGTGCCACCACCAAGAAGGCCCTATCTCTGGCCACCACACCTCTCACATCTCTAAGTGGTGGCATAATCAGTAGGGCCCCCTCAGATGACCTTAGGTGACGGGTGGGATTGTACAGAAGAAGGCTGTCCCTCAGATACCCTGGACCCGAGCCGTTTAGGGCTTTAAAGTTCAGGACCAGCACTTTGAATTCAGCCCGGAAATGAATGGGCAGCCAGTGTAGTCGCTGAAGCAGTGGCCAGACAGAGTCGAACCGATGAGCCCCAGCAACCACACAGGCCGCCGCATTCTGGACTAATTGCAGCTTCTGGACCGTCTTCAGAGGCAGCCCCACGTAGAGCGCGTTACAATAGTCTAGTCTCGATGTCACTAGGGCATGGGTCACCGTGGCCAGATCCGAATGACTCAGGTATGGTTGCAGGTGGTGGATCAGCCGAAGCTGAGCAAAAGCTCCCCTGGCCACAGCCGCCACCTGGGACTCCAGGAGCAGCTGCGAATCCAGGAGAACCCCCAAGCTGCGAACCATTTTCCTTCAGAGGGAGTGCAACCCCATCCAAACAGGATGATATTCCAATACCCGAGTCGAGGACTTCTGGACCAGGAGAACCTCTGTCTTACCAGGATTTAATCTCAGCTTGTTCACCCTCATCCAGTCCTCCACTGCCTCCAGACAACGATTCAGGACTTCAACCGCCTCCTTGGACTCAGGAGGAAAGGAGAGATAGAGCTGGGTGTCATTACCATACTGATGACACCTCACTCCAAACCTCTGGATGACCTCTCCCAGCGGCTTCATGTAGACGTTAAATAGCATGGGGGATAGAATGGAACCTTGTGGCACCCCACACCAAAGAGGCCAGGGTGCCGAGCAAGCATCCCCCAGCACCACCTTCTGGGACCAGTCAGCCAAGAAGGAGCAGAACCACTGCAAAACAGTGCCTCCAATCCCCAACCCGGCCAATCGACCCAGAAGGACACCATGGTCGATGGTGTTGAAGGCCGCTGAGAGGTCCAGCAGGACCAACAGGGACGCACTCCCCCTCCAGGTGAGTTGCCAGCTCTGGCAGCAGGAAAATCCCCCAGAGCCCTCAGGAAGCCATCTGGATCCATCAGTCTCCGGGGGCGGACGATGGAATGCGGTCCCCCTCCTGTGCAGAGGTCCATGGCAATGGGGTCCATGATCTGTCCATGGCAATGGGGTGATGGAGATGTCCTTCACATCCAGATCACCATCAACCTGCCCAGCAGTGAACACAAGGTCCAGTGTGTGTCCCGCATCATGAGTAGGGGCAGATATTCTTTGAGACAGACCCATGGTTGCCATGGAGGCCATGAAATCCTGAGCTGCAGATGTTGTTTTCCATCACCAGATAAACAGGTCTCCCTGCTTGTCTGCAGGTTTGGAACTGCAAATGCAATTCTCTGAAGGTTCCTAAACTAGGGTGGTGGTCCTGACTTACCTCCCAAACCTGACCAGATGTGCTCTCCAGATGAATCTTAGAGGCTTTTTGAGGCCCCCAATGCTGTTAGAAAGGCACTTCTTGTTTACATCTCTAGAAGCAACCAGTGAACACCTCCAGTTGTGTTCTATGACCTGTGGTGGTAAACCTAGTCTAAGCTATGTCGGGTAGGGTAGGGTAGAGCTACTTGCTGCGGGCCACATTCACCTCATTGGGCCACCCTCTGTACCAGTGGCTGTAGTAGTATCCAGTGCTCCATCAGGAAAGTAGGCAGGATTACTGCCACCATTACTGACTCCAAGGTTCACATCATTGAATGGAAATTCAATCATTGATTCATCATTGAATGGAAATTCACAAATTTTCTTCCAGATAGTAACCTAAATAGGAAGATTGAGGCCTTGCGTAGGAAAGCCAAGTTTTAGTAGCTGCAGGATTTTTTTCTAATTTTTTTCCTAATATTTTGAAGAGCATTCAGTCATGCTGTCAGAACTAATGCAGCCCAGCCCAGTCACAGATTTACTACTTGCATGAAGAGGCCAAAGTGACAAGGTGGTACTCAAAATGTGGGCTGGAATGGATCATGAGACTGCAGATTTTGAAACCAACAGAATTAAATTAAAAACCAAACCTTATGTCACAAACCTCTAGTTAGGCCGGCATAGACCTGGAGGTGTCACAAAAGTGCCATAAGGCACTTCTGACCCATTCCTAGAGGTGGTGGGTTAGGCCAGTGCGCAATCATACATGGCCTTCTCACACCATCATGGGAAGATATGCTAGATGAGCCAGCCTAAATTGTTTAGGATTGCTCCATATGTGGATGAGACTACAGATGGTGGGTTTTCCAAGGAATTGATTAGCATGGGTATGTGGGTGGACATGTTAGGCTTTGGCATTGGTCTGGGAACGAATGTAGCTGATTCAATTGTTGAGAATGTAGATCAAGGTCAAAGGGGGCAAAGGGAATAGATAGGCATTAATGACGGCTTATATGATATAAGCAAGTGCAGCACAGGTATTTGAGGAAACAAAAGTCTTGATTGAGATAGAAAGCATGGTCAAGAGCAGGGTGACCATATGACAGGTTTTTAGCCTCCTGTCCGGGTGTCCTACATTTTGGCTTCATTGTACTCCATTCTGGCTTCATTTTTGAATTTCGCAGTGGTGCGCAGCACACCATCATGTCGTATGTCGTTGGATTCGTATTGAAGACCAGAATCCAATGCAAAAATCGGTTTTGAGATATCTCCTTCTTATCAAAGGTTATGGCCAAAAAACCGGAAAACAAAAAATATAAAAACAAAAAATAACATTTTTTGGCATTTTTTAAGCGGGCAGGAATTTTGGCCTTGGGGTTCAGGAATTTTCGGTTTGGCATTTGGTAACCCTGGTCAGGAGTAAGCAAAGGGGCAAGGATAGCTTATACAGATGAGAGGAGGGAAGACAGGTCTGTGCTGTTTCTTAGTGAAGATGCATTTCTTAGTTTGTGGAATCACGCTTGTAGCGACTGCTATTTGTTTCATAGGTCACCTGGGCAAAAGAACTGCAGTACCAGTTCTGGCCATTATATGAGCGGTGCTGCTGTGCAAAAAAAAGCTGGTAAATAATAACTCATGCGGCTTGTGAGCTACGAGGATGTTGCAGGGACCTTACTTCCAGAATCTGCTGCTCAGCACTATACCTGCACAGTGGGGCATCTTTGTAAAGTCACAATAAACCATTTCAATTATGCCTAACCGCATGTTTTTCTTGTAATTTCATTCCATATATATTGTAAGAATTTGTAGGGGAAAAAATCTTTTTAAAAAAACATGCAGTTTATGAGCAATAGTAATTGACTGACAATTTTTATTATTTATTTATGGGAATTATTATTTATTTATTTCTATCCCACTACAAACAATCTCATGGTGGCATACAACCATTTATAAATAAAATCAAACACAGTTGTGTGTATCGCACATGTCACTCCACGGAATGACAAGATTTCTGAAAGATCAAAAATTATAATTATAGCCAAAAAGTCTGTATAATGGAAAGCAAGCAATGCTTACATGCTGTGCTTATTGAAATGCATCTCTGACTTTGCCTCATATTCTCTCATGGATTTGGAAACCCATTCTTTAATCTCTATAGCAATGATTTTCAATCTTTTTCATCTCATGGCGCACTGACAAGGTGCTAAAATTGTCAAGGCACACAATCAGTTTTTTTACCACTGACAAGGCACACCATGCTGCTGGAAGGGCAATTGCCCTACAAATGACCCTCCCCACAGTCCTGTGGCACACCTGAAGATCATGTGCAGCACAGCAGCATGGTGCGGCACAGAGGTTGAAAATCATTCCTTTTGCAGTATTACATTGGATCCTATTCATTCTCCATCACTACCACCACCAAAATGGGAACCACTGCCATTTAGGGGGCAGTTGTAGAGCTCTCATCTGGGTAGCTCCACATCTATATGGAAGGATTGCTCAGACCTGTGCTAACTAAATAGCTGGTGCAGATACATGTGGACCTGCATTGTGGGATTGGGTCCAGGAGCAAGGGGTAAGATAGAGGAAGTGCTAGTACTACTGATCATGTCCTCCTCCTGGGCCCAATCTGCCCACTCCCGATCCCCACCACTGCCCTCCACACCATTTCTTCTTGTCCTATTCTGCTCTCCCCACTTCTCCTGCCTTTCCTGCTCCAGTGAGTAAGATCAAGGAGATAGGATGGAACAGGTCCAGTGGTGGGCTCCAGCAGGTTCACACCTACTCCATAGAACCAATTGTTAACGAGATATAGGACATATAAAGTTTAAAAATAGCCATTTAAAAGCGGCTGCCAGATGGGCATAGAACCAGTTGTTAATTTCTTTGAATCCCATCACTGGGTGAGACTATGTTGGCCTTCTTTGCCGCACTCTTGACAGTGTAGTAACTGGCACTGATAGCTTTAGAGCAGGGCTATCCACACCCCAGCCCTGGGGCCAGATGCAGCCCTCAGCAAGTCTCAAGATCCCTTTATCCAGCCCCTGGACAAGCCCTGTAATCCACTCTAATACAATCTTATATGTAAATTTATATAAATTTATTCAAATTTAAAATGTAAATTAGTTTTTTGGCCCCTGACACAGTGTCAGAGAGATAATTCGCCAAATCCAGAGTTACTATGGGAGCAAGTAAGAGACTTTATGTGCACCTGTAGTTACTGCATCATCTAGTGAAAACCTATGGGAAATTCATATTGGAATCCAGAGTAAGTTGTTCTTACACCACAGCAAGGATGCCCCGTAGCTACTCTGGATTTTGCCCAATGTGGCCCTCCTGCCAAAAAGTTTGGAGACCTCTGCTTTAGAGGATGGATCATGTCATTGGAAAGAAAGTATAGGATTGGCCCCTTAATTCAGTGGGAATCCTCACTGTACACAGGGACCCACTACATGAATCATTCTTCTGTCCAGTTTATTGTAACAAACTAGAATCTTGCATTTTTGTGCAGTATATTATAACTGCAAAGTCCATGACACGATGAGATCACATTCTGATCTCCCAGTAGAAAAAAAACAAAAAACCTCTTACTGGTTGTCTGGAACACCTTGTAAAACAAGTATTAAGGTTCAAAGAAAGTATAACCTGTCTTATCCTTCTATTTCCTGACGGGGATTTTTAAAAATCTATCATAACCTTCTGTCTCACTGAAAAACTGCATAATGTCTTTGAAGGCAAGTTCCACTGTTTTTCCTCATCCAATTCATGATCAGCTTCAAAATCCCGACCAAATGGCCCATTTCCCTTTTTCTGCCCAGTTCCCACTCTACTTTTCCCAGCTCCTTCTGAAAGAAAGCTCTTCTTCTAAGGGCTTGTAGGATGAAGAAGGATGCTTAGCAACAGCATTCCTGTGCCTTAAGTAGCTGCAAGCCCCTTGCTGAACCCTTTGAAGTGACTGTCAGGACAGATTTATTTTGTTTTAGCACATTGTCTACTTGTCCAGATGTATCAGGAGATAAAAAGGAGTCATGTTTACACTCTGTTTTTTTTCCCTTAAGATGTAATTAAATCGTGGTTTTGATGAGTCTCTGGGAGATTGGAGATGAAATAGAAAGCAGGAATTGGCTAGAGTAAAGGGGAGGAAACTCAGTTGCTAGTCTAACACCTGACACTTTACAGGGGGGAAAATTAAGCCATGAGAGTATGTTGATATATATATAGGGTTGTGCTGAATCTGCTGTGCTGAAAACTAGGGTTTCCCAATGTCTGATCACTGAGACACTTTTTTTAATTAAAGAAAGAAGAAACACTTTACTTGCAGGCTTCAAAAAATTATTTGTAGAGAACAATCCCATGTTAGATTTACATCACTGTGTTTGTTCATGAGTCACATATCTGTTCCGACCTCCTATTGGGAAAGAAGGTAATGCACAGAGTTGCAACAGAAAGGTTCTTCCAAGGCAAAATAAAGATGCATTGCAATAATACAAGTGGCTGAATGATCCATTGTAGTAGACTTAGCAACTTGGTTGGAAGAAGGCAAAAGGATGCAACTCATCATGGGGATGCAAAGGGAAATCTGCTTCTGCGGGGAGATCTTTTGGACTCAACATGACACTTTATTTCATGCTATGGTACAGCACCCTAGCAATTCCGAAAGGAAACATCAGCTGCAATTCTAAAGACGCTTTCCTGGGAGTATGACCCATTGATCTCAGTGGGGCTTTCTTTTGAGTAGACATGGCTAGGATTGTGCTCATTCTCTGTTGTGGTGCAAAGTTCTGGAATTCCTGCCTTCAGCTTTGCCATTCCTCACTAAGGTGAAGGGTAAAGAGAAAATTCTGGGTTTATTTGTTTTGTTTTTTGTTTTTCATTTTTAAAAGCCTGTATTGTTAATGAATTTCTTCTTTTTCTATATAGGTGGTGCCTCAATATCCACTGATATGGCATTCATAGATTTGACACATAATCGATACTGGGGTCCACATTTAAATGCCTTGTAACAAGGGGAAAATCATCAAAATCCATTTTTTTTTTATTTCCATGCTGATAAACCTATACTGGTTGCAAGCTTCTCAGGGTTGCCATTTCTGCACAATGTTGCATATATGTAGCAGGGATCAAAAGTGTACATCTGAGGGCTAGGCAGAAATGGGGTGAAGAATAGTTTCTGGGTTTTTGCATCTCGATTGTTGCCCCAGAATGCATTGTTATAGGCGCTATTCTGCATTCAGCCACTTGATCTGGTGAATGAAGGAATCTAATGGAATGAAATCAGTGGCATAGCTAATGAACATGTAGCCCAGTGCAAAGCTCAAAAGTGGTGGAAGTTATGTCAGAACCAGAACTGATGTCATCCCTGGATATTTTTTAAAAGAAAATTGGGGGAAAACCTGCCTTTTCCTCCTCAGCAGTTCACCATACATTTGCTCTGCTGGTGGCATAGCTAAAGCACCTACCATATTTACTCGAATATAATGTGCCGTTGAACTTAATGTGCAGCCTCTACCATAGTCTTTCAAGACTGACGGAGGCCTGCTTTTATACCTATAATAAAAATGTTGTATTAAATCTAATTAACCATCAAGTCTAATGCACACATTGATTTTGGATAATACATCTGGCTGAAAAAAGGTGCGTGTTAGATTTGAATAAATACAGTATTTGCTATCTGGAGTCAATGAAGATTTTGTTTCTCCCCCCAGAAGTCCTGGGTGGCATACAGGTGTCACAGAAGTACTATAAGGCACTGCTATGCCCCTGTTGGTGGTGAAGCAAATGAACAAACATGAACCAGCCTCCTCAAGAATGGAGAGTTGGGTGAGTTGGCTGGCCTAAATTAGATTGTGCCTTCACTCAGTTTTTTCCCCTAGAGAATCAAATATACAAATGATTCTTTAAGGAAGTTTAAATAAAAAAAGCCTTTGCTTTTAGTTACATTGTTTTAAGCCGCATTAAAAAGTCATAGAGTGCAATAATGACCTGATTCCTTCATTCAGTATCTGTCCAATCCTTTTGGACATGTCAGGTGCCAAAAATTCTAGCTTTAATGCTTAAGAAATTTCCTCTATTTGCATTTTTAAAAGGTAACACTGCAGCACCCCCTTCTGCTAACTGAACTGTGCGGCAAGAGACTTCAGGTACAGCTCAAATTTTCTTTTTTTGAACCATAGCTGTAAAACTTGCTTAACCAGTTATGCTAACAAAGAATAATGCAGTTTAATAACAATGAATGGCCACTGATCTTTAATCTTAAGGATCAGATTTACATCACATAAGTTAATTTTCTCTCATTTTATGTCAAACAAGGGGAAGTTGTGTTAAGACAGAAGAAAGCACAGCAAAAGAAACTGAGAAAAAACAAGCACTCTGTGCAGCTAGTAGACTTTTGTTTCTACATACAGAGTAGAATATAGATATTCTACATATAGAGTAACTTAAAGTAAAAGTGTCCCCCACAGGATGCCCTGATAGTGGTGACTGATGAGAGGTGCTCATCCCCATTACAGGACCAAAGAGTTAATGTTCTCCAAAGACACCTCTGTAGACATGTGGCCAGTATTTACATGCTTTTTACATGTAAATAGTAAAACCTTCCCGCCAAAGTGATCCTATTTATCTACTTACATTTACAGTACATGCTTTTGAACTGCTAGATTGGCAGGAGTTTGGCAAGAGATGGAAGCTCTCTCCATTACAGTTCTTTGGTGTCAAACTCTTGAGTACCTGCTGACCTTCAGGAAGACAAGTACAGTTTCTTTAACCACTGAGCCACCGCAGCCCTACATACAGAGTTAGTAGTGATTAAAGTAGACCTCAATACTAGACTCATGGTGTATATTTCTATATCTTCACAAGGAAATGCAGTTTACAAGAAAGTGATGATCCAGTCCTATTCACAAATGGATGCAAACATAACATTCAATGTGTTCTAAAAACTGGCCTACTAATGCCTCATTAAAGCAATTGAATGATGGCAAAAAAGCTTATCTGAGAAGCATCAGAATAAATGCTGCATGAACTCATATGACATAACGGACCTTTCCTACAGCATATGTACTCCCCTTCAAAATGTTTACATAATCTTATGATCAGATATGTTTGAAAGCAATGTTATTTATTTTATTCAAAGTAATTGTAGAATCATAGAGTTGGAAGGGACCTAATAGGTCACTTAAAGGGCGCAATCCAGAGTAACCACGGGGAGTCCTTGCTCTGACGTAAGAACAATTTACTCTGGATTGCAATATGAATTTCCCATAGGTTTTCACTAGGTGGTGCCATAACTACATTGACATAAATGTCTCTTATGTGCTCCCATAGTTACTCTGGATTGTAGGGCTGGTCAAACCTCCTGTCTGTAGCAGGAAATCCTTGTAGTGCACCTTCGAGAGCTATTTGTCCAGCCTCTGTTTGAAGATTGCCAGTGTGGGGGAGTCCACCACTTCCCGTGGCAATGCCAAACTATCCTAACATCAGGAATTTTTCCCTCGAAATCGAATCAGACTCTCTTTTCGTTAATCCAGCTGTATTCAGTAAGCCCATGATCTTGTCTTAGAGCACAATTCTAACCATGTCTACTCAAAAGTAAGCTCCATTGAGTTCAATGGGTCTTACTCCCACTCAGAAGTGTGCCCCATTGCGCTGAATAGGTCTTACTCCCAGGAAAGTATGTTTAGGATTGCAACCTTAGTCATTGGAAAGAAACACGTATGAAAAGCAACTGTGGGCAAAATCCAGATAAGTTACGGGTCCAGGCAGTTACACCACCCTATAGTGTTATCTTATCAAAAGTCACCTTAACTGCTCCATCAGAAAGGGCTTAATTTGACTTTAGGATATGGGCCTGTATCGATCAGTGTCAGAAATAAATAAAACCAGTTCATGGATTGTGATGGAGGGGTTAAAATGTTTTGTTAAAATAGGCTCATTGCTCATTTTAATTCTTAAAATACTGGTTGTGAGTGGTGTTGATGTAAGATGAACTATTAGAGTAAGCCACTATAGGTTGAACAGCATAAGGGTGGGACAGAAATGCAATCATTCAATTAAGTTGAAAGACCTTGGAAAATCAAAGGGATCAAATGATCTGGCTTTAAAAATGTGCAACATGTTACAGTAAAACATCAATTTTGGACGCCTCAGAAATAGTCATTGCCTCATGATCGCATAAAGTCTTGTAGCCTTTGATCCAAAGAAAAGCCTTTCAGACTGTTGCTTAATCCAAGCTGTTTTAAAGTGTGTAAGCAATGGGAGGAGAAAGCGAAGGAAAAGGCTGATAACAGTCGGGATTTAAATTTGATTTTTGCCCAACTTTTGTTTTGAAAGGATCTCCATTATTTTCCGCTTCCCTTTTCATACAAGGAAGATGGGTCATTGAGTAAACTGAAAAGGAGTAAGAGGAAATGGGTGGGGACTTTGAATTAATCTTCTGAGAGTTAAAAAATGTTTGATCAGTGGCTAGAAGAGGATGAAAACCTCTGATGTTGACAGCAGGCAACTCTCTGACTAGCACATGATTGACACCTTTGATGCTTCAGTGGGGAGCCGGGGTCCAGCCAGGCCAAGCCATCCTCTGACTGTGGGTGGTAGTGTTAATAGTGTGGCAACTGGAAAGATTAATTGTGGGTGAGAGGCAGGATTATGAGGGGGGCTTTGTGAGTTTAAAAGGAACAGTGGTAATAAGGCCTCTGATCTGTCATTCCAGAAGGAAATTAGTCAGAGCAGACTGCATCAGGTATATATATTTGGAGAGAGGAGGAGAGACTGGGATCCGGCAAAGGGAGCATTTAGAAGGGAATTGGGGAGGATATTAAAGCAAAACACTGAAGAGGATATTGTAGGTCACCAGGGAGGAAGAGGGCACTAACTTTCCTAAAAGACAAAATATGCCCTTTTCCAGAACTAGCTTTGCAGTCTCAGTACATGGTGTCCTTTTCACACCTTCAGAATTCAATACATTTGTAGCTTGTTAGTGATCCGTTAACTTTCACCGTGGTTTTGCCTCCCCCAGAAGGTAAAATTCATTATTCATTTTGAAACAAGCTTGACAATAAACTGTTTGTCCTTAAGTTCATGGTAAAATTAACCCTCCTTTTTGTTCTCTCTCTCTCTCTCTCTCTCCCTCTGTGTGTGTGTGTGTGTGTGTGTGTGTGAGAGAGAGAGAGAGAGAGAGAGAGAGAGAGAGAGAGAGAGAGAGAGATGCAGCCAAATCCAGAGAAACTACGTGAGCACATAAGAGACATTACGTGCACCCGTAGTTACTGCACCACCTAGTGAAAACCTATAGGAAATTCATATTGCAATCCAGAGTAAATTGTTCTTACACCGGAGCAAGGACTCCCCGTAGTTACTCTGGATTTCATCCATAGTTTACTTAAGCAATATCTGCAGTGAACTATTTCTTTGTATATTTCACTTCTTACCCTTTTTGGTAAAAGTAGATTTTTTTGCCAATAAATTCTGTGTTACCATTAAAGAGGCTATTCATCATGCTTACTAATGTTATTAATCAAGATAACCACAGTACCCTTAAAATGAGATCATTTTGATAAATCATGTATGACATGAAAAGACTTTATTCCTTTTAAGTGCAATTTAGACTGTAATTTTTTCCCCTCATCTATGATTCATGGGAGAAGCATGGATAAAATTCCCTTGCACATTTACACCTTATCTCTAGTCATAATTCAAAACTACTTTTAGATGGAAATTCAAGGTCTGATTCACCAAAGCAGATTGCTGGCTCATAATTTTTTGGCCATTCAAAAGCCCCCTCCCCCTCAAAAATAATGTCCATACATTAGGCATTTATCGATTACACTCAATTAAGCTTAAATGAATAAGGAATCTTTTGCCTCAGTTAACATTTCTGATCAAGTTACACCCAACTTTCAACTTCACATTTTTTTTGTAAAGTGAAGGAATTAAAAATAATGATTAAAAATAATAATTATCGTAAAATTTAACATATTGAGGTTCTTTAGCATAAGATGATTTGACAATCTTATGTTTGAAACAGTGCTGTGGTGCTGAAGAATCCAAGTTTATGGCAGGAAGCAATTTGTGGACAATGGTTGAATAAATTAATCCAGCGGAGTTGGTGGTGTGTGTGCGTGCGTGCGTGTGTGCATCTGTATAGAGTGCCCTGATGAGAAGGGTGAGGGGGTCTGGCTTCTAGGCAGCTTCTAACTGAGGAAATGAAAAAGAATGGATATGAATTTCAGTTGATGTCCTGCAGTGATTTTTCAACCAGTATGCCATGGCACACTGGTTTGCCATGGAAAGTCCTCAAGTGTGTCGCAGGAATTTGGGGAGAGTCATTAATAGGAAAATTGAGGGATTTGAACAGCCTCATGTGCCTTGTCAATGGTAAAAAGAACTTATGGTGTGCCTTGAAAATTTAAGTGATTGTTAGTGAGCTGTGGGATGAAAGAGGCTGAAAAATCACTAAACTAACTTGACCTGCTGAGGGGTGTCTATCTGGACATCAGAAGACTGCATGTTGTCCATTACTGGCCTTGATCAGGTCCATCTTTGGGTGAGGACAACACAGATATTGGAAAAATTGGGAGACTGCAAACAGTGAAAAGAAATGAATTTGAAATTCCCTGTTCATCACTAGTGCCCTATTGTTGATAGCCCTTATGCCAAGCCTTCTACTGAACATGGTGCCCCCACATGGTGCCCCCACAGGCCCTCTGCTGTCATTACCACTGAAGCTTCAAGAGTCAGTCTGGCTAGGTAGGCTCTTTGTTAAGTATGGGCCTGGGCACATGTCTCAGATGGACCTCTGACACCATCCCTGTCCTTCCTAAATACTGGTGAGTAATTGAAAATCAGGAGACATAGTTGGCTAAAGTGGTTTAACAGATTTGGTACTGGCCAAAGAATCATGGCCATCCAAGGAGTCCTCATTTCTGAATCTAGTGCTGTGATATCCAATGCACCATCAGGAGGTGGGACAAGATTGATATTGGGAGCCCACGGCAAGGCTTTGCTCCAAGGCCTCCAGTAACTTGGAGTGGACAATATTCTAATGACCAGTGACAACATTATTCACCTCAATTATGTAATGACTTGTATTTGGACAGAATTGTCCACAGTTCTCTCTTGTTAAATGCAATCAGTAGGGTGTTTATTCATTACATTTACATGCTGCTAGCACCAGCTTAGATAGATAGATAGATAGATAGATAGATAGATAGATAGATAGATAGATAGATAGATAGATAGATAGATAGATAGAGAGACAGACAGACAGACAGACAGACAGAGACAGCCAAAAGACTTCGTAATGGTTCCCTAATAATTTCTACCTAAAAGAAAAATCTGAGGTCACATGGTCCATGATAGCTCACCAGGCTAGATTTCAAGACTGCTGTAGCCTCATGTATGTCTATTAACACCTCAAGAAAAGAATAATCCTTATGTCAGTGTTGAGATTTTTTGTACAATATATGCATTATAAACAGTTACATTTATTATTATCATGTGTAGAATAAACTGTATATTTTAGAAAAACTCTTGTTATTATGCTTTCCTCATATTTTAAATAATTCCAACACATTTTTTAAAGTAGCATCATATATAAAAACATCTTAAAAATAACTTCAGCCTTCTTGTTGTAAAATGTAAAAAAGGCAATCATACTATTCATTAAGCCAAAGAATTTCTGAAAAAATTGAACTGTTATTTTCTTTATACAGTGGTGCCTTCACGTAACAAATGCCTCATGTAAAGTATATTCCACTTAACAAACAAAAATTTCTCTAGGATTCTGCTTCATGTAGCAAACTGTGCTTCATGTAACAAACACATTTGTTGGCAGATGGGGCAGACGCGCTGGCCAGCAGCCTTTTAAAAAGCGTCAGGGCTGCCTAAAGAGCCTGCCCATAGCAAAAGAAACACTTCCGCTCTGTTCCTCCTATGGCCGGGAATCCACTGAAGGGTGTCTTTGATTGCAGCCTCCTGTCTCCTAACCATGTCTACCCAGAAGGAAGCCCCATTGTGTTAAATGGGTCTTACTCCCAGGAAAGTGTCTTAAGATTGCAGCCTAAGTAGACCTCATAGGATCATGAACATTGAATGCATGTTTGGAATTCAATTCCAGTGTTTGGTCATCATTTTTACATCCAGTTAATATTTTATATGAATATTTTGGGGGTTGTGGAACTAATCATCTGAGTTTCCATTATTTCCTGTGGGAAAAAACGCTTCACGTAAAGAATGTTTCATGTAACAAACATGCCTCCGGAATGAATTAAATTTGCTACGTGAGGCACCACTGTACTGTATTCTGAAATAAATTACCTAAAAATGTTTCATTTATACTGGCATTTAGGTTTCACAAGAGCAAAAAAGAGGGGGATGCTATTTCATTTGGAATAAACCATCAATTAAGATTTGATATTTTTTGAAAAAGCAACTGTGGTTGAAAAAGGTTTGGCAAAGATTATCCACAAACCTCTCTCTGCCCCCATCAGAGGGTGAAGCATTTGAAGCATTTGAAGCATTAGTCTCCAAGCATAACAGGACTTTCCTGTATTGTCTTTAACCCATAGTCCTGTAAAAGGGGAGAGATATGGTAGTTACAAAATACTTAACCTGCCTCTGCATGGAATTTGTATTTGGTTTTAGGTTTTACCAGTATGCATTAGGAGTTTAGGAAACCAACAAATACACACATCTTGGGCGCAATCCAGAGTAACTACGGAGGGTAAGAACAATTTGTCTGGATTGCAATATGAATTTCCCATAGGTTTTCACTAGGTGGTGCCGTAACTATGTCAACATAAATGTCTCTTAAGTGCTCCCATAGTTACTCTGGATTGTAGGGCTTGTCAAATTTTTTATTCAATAAAGTGCCTATATATATATTTAAGTGTTGCCAGATGACAGCTGAATGAGTCTAAGAATTTTCTTCGAAAATGAAGCAAAAATGTCAGCTGTTTGTTTTGACACTGTGACTTCATCTCCATACATCCCTATAAATATTTTCCTTTTAATACACATGGGTGAGAAAAATAATAGTCATCATAGCAGAGCTGAATCTGTTTTTTTGTAAGGTCTTCCACCCTAAAAAATACATAATGTGAAGGTGAATTAGTAATAGTGAGTGCTGATCACACTTCAGGATGAGCAACCTTTGTGTTAAGTCAAAGTGGATTCCAACAATCAAACTGATGCCCTTGATTATAACAGATAATTTAATATAAGATGCGGGTCCTAAAATAGTCCTAAATATAGGTCCTAAAATTGGAAGCTTTGCAGTCTACTGGGAGCGAGAGATGGGAACAGGAACCGAAATGGGTGGTGAACAAAGTCTTCCAACTTCTACTGCCACTTCAGCACCTCACAGGTGCAGTAGATCACCAGGACCCTGTTCTCCTGGGCCTATAAAGTTGCCATGAGTTTGGAAATAACTAAAAGGCACAAACAGACAGTCCTATTAGTGGGGATATTCCCTCAGGAGGATACTTCAGTTGCATGGGGATATCTGGGCAGGTGAGATCAGTTTCTATTGTAATGCTAGAACTGTGGGCTGTTAGAAGCAGGGAGACCATATGTCCTGTTTTTTTCCAGGACATGTTCTCTTTTTTGGCCTTGTGTCTTGGAAAAATATCTTCATTGTCCTCTTTTTCTCTTGTGAGGAGGCAGCATGGAGTCTTCTTGTAGTTAATCTGATGTAAAAGATAATCACCTGATGTGAAATCCAAGTTCATCCAAGAAAATAATTTTGCTTAGTCTTCAAAGTAGACTCAAGAAGAGTCCTAAAAGTAGGACTCTTTTAAAGAGCTTTATTAAACACGATTCCCCAGAATTAAAATGCTTGCAACCCAGGCTGGATGAAGGGGGCTTGCCATGGGCTGCACTGAGGCTTGCTTGGGGGCACATCTGGCCCCTGGACCAGGGTTTGGACACCCGTGGGGTGAGATGGAGTGACCACATGAGTTTCACTACCCTAGTCAAGTAACTTAATGACATCATCCACTTATGTAATTTATGTCCAAGCACATAGGAAACTCATTGTTCTTTGCCAGTCACTGAGGTCACAATCCTAACCAACTTTCCAGCACTGGCATAACTATGTATTTGGGTATGTGCTGTATTTTGAATGGGTAGGCAGTCATGGTCTGGTGGTGGCCTCCCCAAGGTAAGGCAATGTTTGTTCCCTTATCTCAGAGTTGTGTTACCCTTACCCTGGAGCTGGAAAATGGGAAAAGATTGTGTCCTGAGTGTCCCATTCACTGAGAGCTCAGAGAGGAGCACCAATATGCTTTTCTGCAAACCCAAGAACAGGGGATTACTTGGGAAAATGTAAATAGCTAATACTGTTTCTAGCTATATTGTGGACAAGGAATTTATTTTGCTTGGACTATTCTTTTCCATTCAGCTACTTTATGAATGTCACTGGTTTGCATTCACAACATGTGTGGGGGCTCTATGGTGTTATGAGTTTTGAATAGCATTCCAGCTTACTGCATCCATTTGGTGAAATGTTTTTTTTCTCTCTTTGCTTTCAAATCAAGCTCAGGCACTTTCTATCAGTCTGTTTATACTTTTACTACCCATCTTTCCCCATATTGTTCAATTCTACTTTCATTTAGACCTTTTATAAACTAATTAAATTTTGATCTCTTGTCTGCCTAGTTAACGTTCATGGGATGTGGACTGCCATGTCTGTTCACCTGCAGATACTGCTGTGAATTTGATTAATAAGAACCTATGGGTTCAGTGCTCCACCGGAAGAGAGGTTTCGCCCATGTGGCTTCCCTCAACCTTATCTCTATAGCCTGGGATGGTGACAGCAGATATAAACTACCAAGGTTCTCCACCACAACCCCCCTCTGTTCAGCAAAGAAGGGGAAGCAGGGAACAGGAAGGGATGCAGCCACAAAATCACTATGTGCTCCTCCATTTGGTCAGCCAGCCATAGGTCCTCTGATAAAACAGTGATAAAGCTTTTATTGTTATATACATATTGAACATTCGTATTCTTGCTGATTGATTGATAATAAAGCTCAAGTGGTTGCAATAAATTCCTTCATAGCATAATTGCTAATAATTTGCCAAAAATAAGCCCATTTCCATCTTTTCATTGATTTTAGTACATTTATTACTATGGCACTTGTCTGTGTTAACTGCAAAAGTGAGTCTCTAAAAAGCATCTTGCGGTAACTAGTAGCTGATAGAGTGAAAAGTTTTCACCTGTAGTGGAATGCTTGACTGTTGTTCGCTGCCATGATCAAATATCTGGAATTAAAAGTGAAACACCACTTTCTAAAGCAACTCACTGTTTGCCTGTGGGGTGAGCAGGTCACCTCATTAAGCCTGTAAAGATTAGACCACTTGTAATAATGCCACACCACTGCTATTTCTTCCTAATTAAAATGACTCCCTAAGTCTAATTTATGTTCCACGTTTACCAACACAGTTGCCCCTGAAAGTATACTGTGCACTGCAACATTTAGAATGAATAAGAAACTCCTGATCCTATTAGCAAGCAAAGCTCCAAAATGCTGGGCAAGGATGTCGTGCCACCTGTTGGATCCTCTGAATCATAACAGCAGTTGCTAGTTATAAATCACAGTAGATTCTGACCTTCCTCTCACTTGAGACTCAGCTGGCATTAGCTAACCAGAAGACAAGATCTATGCGCCTTCTTTAAAAAGCAGAAGTCCTCCTTCCTTCCTATCCCTCAAGCTGATGGATAAAATTGTCAGCTTGTATAATATTTATGTCATAGCTATCTACAGGGGTAGCAATCTTAGTCCACTGCAGCAAGAATAAGCAAGAGTCTTATAGCAACAAAAGACTAGCAGATTTATTGTGGCATAGCCTTTTTGTGGACTAAAGTCCATTTTGTCAGATGTTTTAGGTGCTGGGGGAGATAAATGAGGAAAAAAAATAGTGTGGTCAAAAAGACCATGAAATGCAACGTATAGTAATAGGTCTGTCACTTTTCTATGCAGAGACGACGTATACAAGAGGTGAATAGTGTGGCCCATTCCTAACTGCAGTCATTGGTCATTCTGTTTGTCTTGCTATGCTAATTTTATAGCTCTAGAGGGACGGTCACTTTCTGTAGTGGGAGAAGGTGCATTCAGTCTGAAGTGAAGGTGTAGCCCAACGCTGAAGGTGCAATCCTAACCAATTTACCCAACTCCCTTTCTCCAGGGTGGCCAGTACATGTTTGTGCTCTGGCCTAACCCCTTCAGGAGTAGCACAGAAATATCCAATGGCACTTTTGTAACACACCCAGGCCAGCAAAAAACTTGTGCTGAGGTCAGGATTGCGCTGTGAATGTGCCAGTAAGTTCTCAGCAGTTTCACACTGGATTCTCCCTTTGAAATCTTATAGATATTTGATGACGTTAAATTCATCAGCAGAGTGAGATGGTTGAAATCTTAATGGTTTTCTGATTTATCAATGAATTGTTGTCAAAGTTTTGTGTCCATTTGTTCTCTTATGTAGAAACTGGTGTGTCTGTCTGACACACCAGACAGTGGTGTAGAAGGGCATTCTTAGGACCTACGAATGTTTCAAATGATGACACTGGCTAGTATTTTTATTTGAAGTGATATGCAAGTTTTATCTGTGGCATTGTAATGATGACGACCCATTCACACATATAAGTTCTCTCTTGGTGTTGCAGGTGTCACATGATAAACATGCATTTAAGAAAAGATCTCACATCTTTTTATAAAAAAACAAGGTTGCAGGCCCATCTAGTCCAGCTTTGTGTATCTTGGTGGCCCACCAGAGAACTTGCATATAATTGGGGAGTGAGGCCTAAATTCTAAACTGTCACAGCTCAATCCTATCCACTTCCACCACAATCAATATGCGAATACTGCATTATATGGTAGAAGTCAACCCAAGAACAAATAGGAAGTAAATAAAAATTTACTTTTCTCCATGTAGCCCCTGGAGTCACCTATTGGTCTACTTGGAACATTCCTTATTCCTTCTTGGAATAAGGAACTCTTATTCCTTCTTGGGCATATGCCACAAAATGGGCATATGCCCAAGAAGGAAAATGGGGCAGGGATTACAAAACAGGATTAGATCCATTGCCAATATATCTACCCCCTGGCTTCATCCTTGCTCCACAGTTCCTCCTCCTCCCCACCCATAAATGTCCCCTTAGTTCACTGGCACCAGTAACTGTGATTATAGTTGACATATTTGGTCATTTTAAAACATCCATACCATCATTATGGCAAACATGAATAGATTACCCAGTCATCTTCACTTTGTATGCACGTAGGAGAAACAACATATGCATAAATGGCTGGGTGATCCTGGGATGATGTAAACAAGTATTAGTGGTGTTCCCAGAGGGAGCATGATGCTAAGCTTAGCAGAGTACCTCAATGCACCCTGTAAGCTAACACTCACTCTTGCCATCAGAGCCATTCCCAGTGGTAAGAGCAAGGTGCATGAAACTTCTTTAATAGTAGTTTAAACCAAAACGTTAATTTACTTTTGGCATATTGTTCTTTGCTGGCTCTTATTTTTTAATTTTTTTAATGAGAAGTGTGTCATGTTTAATATATTTGCTGATGGAAATGAAGGTTGTGTGTGAATGCCGTTAATGATTTTCAGTGTCCTTTCTGTAAGTGCTCATTGCACACTCCAAATCCTTTTCAGAGAGGATGCTGACTTACTGTTCTTCTTCCTGTGTTGTAAAATTTTGTCAGGTGCAATATATTAGTGGCCATTATGGTTATTGATGTGTGTGCATGTGTGAAGAATTTATGGCACGCCATAGAAATGAGTACAATTTCTCACATATTCTGGATAAATATTTAAAGAGTCAAAGGTAAGAGAACACAGCATCCAGGCAGGCAGAACTGCTAGCTGAAGCACTCGGAAAGATAACCACCATTAACAGGTCTCCTTGGAATACAGCAACAGTATCCTATAAAGCAAGACAAATGGTTTGACAGAATCTTACTTTTCATAAGCAATTGCCAGCGCCGACGTGCAAATAAAATGATCACAACATTTATTAAAGCACATTTTTGACTCAGATACTGTAAGTTTGTCGAAAAAGTAGCCATCTGAGAGGCTGTTGGTTTAACACTAGAATTTAATTTACTCTCCACATGTAGGCTAGGACTACATGTCAAGGCTGCCAATGAGAATAGCTGCTCTACATTGCTACTGTCTAGTGGCATAGATGAGGCATCTGACACCTGAGAGCACAAACATTTTCAACACACTAGAAGCAGCTTTTGGAAGTTCCTAAAACACCTCACTTTTTCTAGTGAAATCCAGAAGTTCCTTTTCGAGGTCTCTAAGACACTCCCTCGAGGTGCAGTACCTATGACATGTTTTACAGTTGGCATAAGAGGTGACACATCATTCCTTGTGGCCAGACTGTTACCACAGTTCCTTGTTACCACAACAGGGGTAATTTATGGATGCCAGTATAAATTGATTGGAAATTCACTGAATGGAGTACGCTCAATGTTTTTCCTCATTTGAAAATTTATTCATTGCAAATGACAAAAGAAAAATGCGCAAATCTGAATTATATTTTCAAGATACAAGAGAGCCCAATTATCTCATGAGCCAACTTTTTGCAGTGATAGCACAGGAGGTATCCCAGTTGGGAACAGCCTGTGGGAAAAGCCCAGTTGGGAACAGCCTGTGGGAAAAGCCCAGTTGGGAACAGCCTGTGGGAAAAGCCCAGTTGGGAACAGCCCGTGGTGATGCTGGGAGACCCTCAGAGCCATATAAAGAGCTTTCACAGATTATATCTAGCTTGAGGGCTTTGTGTTTGATACTTCTGATCCAGGCAGTTAATCACGGTTTTCTTGTGCCTGTTTCACTTTATTCACTGATGGCGGCTGGGACAGCAGGAAGGAAACTAGATCTGGAATTGATCCAGATGGGTCCATTTTCTGGACATCTGGCAAATCTGGGATATTAATTCAGGTCATTCAGATTATACCTGGAATTGGTGGGATGGTGACAGTTCACACATTGTTTGCTAAACAAATTGTCAGGTTTTTTTTTTCCCCACCCCATGTCGTCTTTTAAATCTGTCAGCAAATTCCGTTCAAGGTCACTTCTGCAGCGTAACTGAAACTTTCAGATGTGGCTGTCAGAACTATCTGCAGACATGAGCTGTCACGCATCAATCCTTCAGAATCAAAACATTGTGGCAAATATTAAAGAATATTAATTCCTCACTGTTTAAGTAGGGAAAAGGGACAAGGGCACAATATTAAACAATTATTAAAAAGTGAAACCACTGTTTTTGCGTGGTTTTACTTGCAGCACAATCCAAACCATGCTGAGATCTTGCATATAGAGTACCACAAATATGCCATAACACATGGTTGCACCTACTCGGGCAGTGCAGGGTTTGGGAGGATGAGGGAAATTATATTTCCTCACCCCATGGTGACCTTTAGCCACCTTCTAAGCTGCTTTACATGCAATGCATTTAGTTTAGAATGCGGCTACTTGACTATATTCTGTTCATTGTAATTGGGACTTTTTTTAGTCAATCAGTACTAACGAGACATTAACCAGCACTTGTCACTTAACACTTGGTGGCACAGTGAGATGGTTGTATTCTTTTAAGAGGGAATGACACCCAGAATAGTAGAAAAAGCCCTATGAGAAACCCTTCTCTTCTTGCTTTTCTTAACATGGAAAATAAAGCTAAATTGTCCCTTCACTCCAGTATCCTTTTTAGAAGTTCATGAATTTTGATCCATCAGTGGTATTTGCTGAAAAGGCAGAGTTTCCTTCCAGTAATTTTAAGAAAAGCTATCATCAAACTGTCAACAGCCTAAATTGAGATTAAAAGTACTGAAGAGAAATCTTTGCTATTATCAGGGTTTCAACTAAGAGCCCTTGAGCAGATAGAAAATATCTGAAAGGTCTAAATGGAGCTGCATCATCTTTTTTTGATCTGTTGGAGAAACTTGGAGGTGGGGGGGAGGTCATTCTTTAAATAAGTGACAAAAGCTTAAACATACTACTCTAGATTTGCAGACAAAGTCAAAATATAGTGTACTGTATGGACCTGTGCTTTGCATACAGGTTTAGATTCACTGAAAAAAACAGGCTTGTTTGTTGGGCTGTCTTAAGCCAGGATGACTTTCTTAAAAGTTCACCTTGGTATTCAAGTTGAAAGACAGCATAAGCTTTACCTGACCTTGTTTATTATGGATAGTCCCTCTTATCTGATTTCTATCACCAGTAAATCACTAATGCCATTTTGCCTATTGCTGAGATTATGTGCATGGTGGATATGTGTGTTAAAAATGTCTTTATTGCATTCACATCCTCCCGCATAACTACCTATCCAGATACGAGGTTATTGGTGCTACCAATATGATTACTGGGTTGGGACACCTCCCTTACAAGGAAGGACTACAAGTGTCCCTATTTATCCACTAGGATTCCATTCCAGAACCTCCCGGGGGTAAAAAATATCCACGTTTAAGAAAACAATGGAAAAAGAGGCTTAAAGACCCATTTCCAGGATTCTTGCTCCTCCTGAATAATGTAGTGCCTCAATATCTGTAGGGGTTTGATTCTGGAACTGAAAAATGGAATGATTACTTGCATGACTATCTACAATATCTACTATCTACAACAGGAGAAAAGCAGTTTTTTAAACTATGATTTGCATTGGCCATTCGTGTTGTGACAAATCCATGTATAAAAAAATCTGTGTTTAACAAGGTTGGACCTAGCTAGCATTTGGGGGTTTCGGACTAGAAAAAAGATGCTTGAGGAGGGGTGACCAAAAAACAGGTGACCCATTTGGTCTCTTTTAACTCTTATGATTCTGTTATTTTCTTTTCCCACCTGTGTCATACTAACTTAAAGAGTTAAGTTAAAAGTAATAGGAAGTGTTCTATAATTCATCCCTGAATTTAGATTTGCACCTCTGGGGTTGTTTAGGACAAAATCCTGAATTATGTTTTTAAGCTGATTGGCTGGAACTCCCTGCTCTTCACCCGTTTTGAATTATGGTTCCACATGGTTTTCACACCAGGAAAACAATATGCAACACCCAGACACAGGCAGACTCAAGTCTGCAGACATGGGTGCAACTGCCAAGGCAGGGGGCCCCTGACTCAAATGTTTTTCAGGGCACTAAGCCTAGGCTGCCCTAACTGCTCCAGAGCATGCTCAGTAGGCACTAAGTCAGTGACACCTGGGGAGGCCTTGCTCCTGAGGAGACCCCCCTCAGATCACACTGAATGAAGAACAGCTGTGGTGCCTGCATTATAAGGAAGCCCAGAAGTTCCTGACAAGAACCAGTAACAGCTGCAGTACAACAGTACCTCTACTGGAGGGTGGCTGCAGGGGGATTGCTTGGAGTGGCCTACTGTATCCCCAGGTTAGTGTGCTGCTGTAGTTGTTCCATATCCTGAAGTTGAGACGCAGGGGTTGCAGCTAGGCTGGCCAAGAACTCAGATTTTTGGTCAACATTGCCATTCTTACTTGTGCCTTATCATGGACCCTTGAGCAGGCCTCTGTCAGTCTTAAAAGACTATGGTATCGTGCTTGGCGCTGCATACGAAGCACGAAAGCCTAGGCTGGATTGTTATGGAGGATAGACTGTTACCCAAGCAGCAAATCCCCCCTCTCCACACCACTGAATTAGTCCAATGGAAAGGCAGAGCCAATACGATTGGATCCAGCTGGCGTCGCAGAACTGGGCTAAGGACAGGAGCTCACCCTGTCTTGTGGGGCCAACCCAGGAATCAAACCCTGGCCTGCTGGTTAACAGGCACAGCGTCTTTACCGCTTGCGCCACCCACAGCCCATGGACCCCTATGGGTCTACTATAACTATACCTGTTCCCGAGGTGGTATAACTCTAAGGAGCTTGAAGACAGCATTTCTGCCCTGGAAACAGGCTCTGGATACAGAGTAACTACTCTGCCCTCGGCAATGCTCAACATGCCCTCAACATACCTCTCCTGAGCTGACTAGGCTACCCCAGTTAGGGCAGACTAGGTCCACCTCTTTTGGTGGACTGCCACCCATGTTGCCTTGCTCTGCCCCAAGCCTTTTCCAGAGTAACTAGGGTGGATCATCTTGCAGTTGGGTCAGCCCAGTGATAGATAGGGTAACCCAAATGCACTTCTGGGTTGTGCCCTCAGTTTTCCACACATGTGACTCACAAGTTGCTGAGTCAGTTAAAAAATGTGCATTTTCACAACCTGAGTCAGAACCATTTTAGTTGAATTCCCTACTCTGATATTCTATAGGAGAGTCAAGATATGGAAGATTTGAGACAGAAAAGTAAGGAGGGTAGGTTTAAGGTATCACAAGACAGAGGAGCTTAGAAAATGAAAATACACTGGGAAAGGTTTTAAGAATGAATGAATGAGAATGTGCTCACCATGTCTGCAAATTTTCCTTTGTTGAACCAATCATTTTTTAGTATATTGCAGAATCAGGATTCTAGGCTTAGGGCCCAATTCTACCTAACTTTCCAGCACTGATGCAGTTGTGATAATTGGCGTGTGTTGTATGTGGTACCAGAGTATGTGGTTTCAGAGTCCTCCTCCATGTAATAGTACATTCGTTCCCTTTCCTAAGAGTTGCATTGTGGTTGCACCAGCACTGGAAAATTGAATAAGATTGGGTCCTAAGTTTCCTATCTCATTTCTAGCATATTGGCAATTTTATGACCATATCCAGGTCACAATCTGATTTTTATTTATATTATTTACTGTTCTTGTCTTTCAGATGTCAACTGATGGTGCCTCCATGTCTCCTGACCCACAATATACCCCACTGCCATCAGGATCAAGGGACCTTACAAACCACAGAGGTAAAATTTTTTTCTAAAGAACCTGTTGTTATGAATGATGTACAATGCCGAACTATGTTGTAAGGCTATCAGAACGTATTACTGCTCTGTTAACACTGTAGAGAGAATGCATCACTCTTTTTAGCATCTGATGAGAATCATGTATTTGGCAAAATTAGAATTTTAATATATTTAGCAGGCTTTCAGAGGTACTCTATTGGGAAAGCAAACGATTCTATTAAATAACGCTTAGCAAGTTCAACAAAAATATGATTAACTATTGCTAAAGAGACAATTGTATGTTCCACTATTTTTAAGAAACCTAGTAAAATCTTGAAATATATTTACAAATATATATACATTGTACTTTGCATGTTAACTCTTCATATTTTTCTTTACACTTGTCTCACATTTACATAGCCTTAATTCTTTTTAATGAGCAGGACAAGAATAAGTTTTCATTTTCCTCTTTAAAATTTAGATTGAAATTTAAATTAGCTGATTAAGTTGCATCAGCACTCGAAAGTTGGATAGGATTGGACCCTCCATTAAAAAAATAATATTGTAGTTTTAACAGATATAATTATTATTTTAGGGTCCAGCTCCTCCTATGTCTCTTCATTTCAATGATCTGCCAGTAACATTCAATTTGAGTTGTTCCACTGAGTTGCTCTACAGCTGCAGGATTTAGATTTGCAGCCTAACCAATTTAGGCTGGCCTAACTCACTTGGCATATCTTCATGTGGTGGTGTGGGGAGGCAAGCATATCCCAGTGCAATGGCCTAAGCCCCCTTCCCCAAGAGTGGGGAACAAGTTCCTTATGGCACTTTGGTGATACCCAGGTCAGCATAGGACTTATGCTGGGGGCTTAGGCGAGCCTAAATGGAGATTAGGATTGCAGCATTTGTTGTTTTAGTGAGTTTGAGAGTATGCTGCTTTTAGGTGGATTCGTAGCTTATAAGAATTATTTTTTTTCTAGATCATTCCAAAGATTTAAATAAATGAAAATCCATTGGATAAACAATGTGCTCTGGATTTCAGTTGAAGTACATGGGCATAATTTCATTAAAATTAAACATGTTCAGGTCCCTTTGATTTCAGTGGAAGACATAGGGTGCAGTCCAGAGTAACTACGGGGAGTCCTTGCTCCAACATAAGAACAATTTACTCTGGATTGCAATATGAATTTCCCATAGGTTTTCACTAGGTGGTGCCATAATTACGTCGATGCAAATGTCTCTTACGTGCTTCTGTACTTGCTCTGGATTGTAGGGTTAGTCTACATCTTGTGGGGAGAGGTGCAGTCTCAGAGGCCTCTGCAAGGTATGGAATTACATTGGGGCTGTATTGTGGCTGCATCAGCTCTGGAAAGTTGGGTAAGGTTGGGCTGTAAAGGAACTCTGAAATCCGTGGGAGGTAGAAGTATTTAATTTTGGCCAGATTGCACCCCAGGTGAATGAGAGAAGAAAAGTTTCAAGGGTCTGGAAAGCTGGCCCTAAAGCAAGACCCTGTTGGCTCTCTTTGATAGTTAACATGTACATATCCTCAAGGAAATACCGTAATAATTAAGGATGCTTTCCAGAAATCCAGGTGTTGTGAATTGAATTTGGAACATCTTGCTGGAAGGTTGTATGTGAACAATCAGCTTACTCTTTGGAATCCGAGGAAGTTCTCTGAGCTCACAAACCCTACAACTCCCTTAATTGGAGTCAAGAGTGTACCAAGAAAAGAATGAAACACATAAACATGCCATTTTGGAATCTCGCTCCTAAGGCTTTTCTATTCCCTGAATGGTCTCAATCTCACATAAAAGATTGAATCAGCTATTGCATATGTAAATATTGGCAGCTTTTCGGGAATTCTTTGCAACCTAAAGCTAAGGGAGCGAATGACCACTGCCTTTGTTCATCTCCAAAGGGGCTTGTTTACAACACTCTGAATCTCTTGTGAGCAACTTAAAGGCAGCTGTAAATTAACTATGCTCGCGGCTCAAGAGGAGGAAAAACAGAACCAAATCTTCTGTGTGTTTGGCCATAGTTTCATAATTTCCACTTTTTTCCTTATTTAGAACAAAGGGAGAATATGAAGGCAGCTATAATTTTCCTACTCGGTTTAGCCTGAAGTCTTCAGCTTGGCCCCAAAGAACTGCATGACTGGTTTCATAAGCTGAAGTTAGCTTTGGACGGACATGTGTGTCTTGAAATTCCCCCCATGTGACACAGTTCTTTTTTTTAAAATGAGAGAAGTTGCCAGAAGCATTTTGTATTGATAGGTGAACTCTTACTAACCCGGTTCTGATAGAAAACCAGTGGAAAAAAATATTTTAAAGTGAATAATATATTACAGATTGGGTGTTGTCATACTACTGGTGTATACAAAGCATAATAGGGATTAGAGAAGATGTGCCATGAGTAGTCTACAGGTATGTCATAGAACATTATTTATTAAATAAATATCATTTATTATTAGGATTACGGAGGGATTATAGAGGAATCAGTATGGTGAACCTTCTCAGTTGTCCAAAAATGATGGTGTGCATTGACAGTTTGGTTGGTATGCCATGAGATGATAAAAGATTGAAAAATCACAGGATTAGAGAATCTCTGCTGCATCTACTCTTTACTTGTTCCCTTCCAAATAATGTATCTTATCCAGGGCTTTTTTGTAATATAACTTACCCAGGATGATGGTGTTGGTACTCACCATTTACCCCCAAATCCAGAGTAACTACAGGAGCACATAAGAGACATTACATGCACCTGTAGTTACTGCACCACCCAGTGAAAACCTATTGGAAATTCATATTGGTATCCAGAGTAAATTGTTCTTACACCAGAGCAAGGACTCCCCATAGTTACTCTGGATTTTGCCCTTAGTTAGATAAGATCAGTGCTTTTTTGGCAGGAAAAAGGTGTCCGTACTTACCACAGGTTATCCCCATATGACTAATTATTAATTAGCTTCTGGAGTACTCAGTACGCACCTTTTCCCACCACAGCAGCTAATTAATAATTAATCATATGGGGATAACCTGTGGTGAGTATCACCAACATCTTTATCCCTCCAAAAAAATCACTGATCTTATCTAACTAAAGAAAGAATTATTCAAGAACAATAGGCAGGTACAGCATTTCCCGAACTCTGGTCATGACCTGATTTTTTGGTAAGTCACAGGTCCACCATGACCAGGAAGCTGCAGGACAACATGGTGTGCGACCTAGAAATTTTTAAGAACTACATTAACTATAAAAATGTAGATAGGAATTGTTGCATTTGAATGTGGAGAATTATATTCGTAAGAAGATTGCTCTGATATTTATCAGAAATTCCGTTAAAGTAATTCTTAGGAAGAAATACTGAAATGCCATTTTTCTTTAACTGTACCAGCAGAAGGTTAATTACCAAAGTAACCAGCGACCTTGTTAAAACTTGTAAAGGTTTCATGTGCATATATGTCATCTTTAGCCTACCCAACCTGTCTTTAGATCACAGGGAAATCTTGTAGAAGCAACCAAATTTATTTTCTATACTATGATCAGCACTTTGTGGATCAAGCAAATAAAAATCTTCATCTGTACAAATTTAGATTTATAATTAATATATACATTCATTTATAAAATGGATTAGAAATGAATTCTATCATTAATCTCCTGCCCTATTGGGGATGGGCTTTATTCATTTAGAAAGTATATTCTTGCTAGCAGGTTCTGCTTGGTTCCTTAACCTGCTTGGTTCCTTACCCAGCCAGGCCCTCATATTAACTAGCCAGTAAACAACAGTGTTAAATGGGGGCAGTGATGATTTAGGAGGTCTCCTCCATGCAGTAGCGTAGATAGGGGAGTACAGGGGTGGCAATTGCACCAGGCTACAAGCTTTAAGAGGGCTACAAGCTAAGCTTGACACTAGTGACTAAAATTGTGAAAAACAGGGTATGTATGTATGATAATACCATCATGTTATATATTGTTAGTTTTTTCCCGATTTTCTTTTTAAAAAATACCTGGGGATGACATCACTTCCGGTTGTGATATCACTTTCGCAGCAACGTTTTGTGCTTTCCACCAGGCTATATGATCATTAGCTACGCCACTCCCTCCATGTGATGTGGAATCCCGAATCCCACAGTTTTTACATATCTCCTGGGGTTCAGATCTGTCTACTGCACAGGAATGATGACCGGTGAATGTGTCAGCTAGCCAATATGGTAATTGAATGAAGGGAGATACTGCTTTTTGAGGGGGTGGTGGGAGGCTGGGGGAATTGAGCTCATGTGTAGCATTTTATCGTTTGCAGGGCTTCTTCCTCCAAAATTGGATTCCTATTTTGGTAAAAGTAGACATAATAAAGAGAAGTTTTGTTGTTGTTCTTTTTGCATTTCCAAAGGTGATTTTTCTACTCATGTGATCACTGGCAATCTTTGCCATGATGACAGTGGTTGTTATTGATATAGTTGTTAGATTCCCATCCCCTTTTACAGCCAGAGGCTTTGTCTATTTAACTTTGAAATTGATTGCTGGGAATGTCACAGTATAATTTACATAGCAACTTATCATAATTAGTTAGAGTTTGTAGTTTCCTTAATGTGAACTGCACTTTATGCTTAGCAATTGATTTTCCTGTATATCTGCATGAAGCTTCTTAATGTGTGCCATCCAGGGGAAAAAAAATAAAAATCTGTGGGTAGTTTTTTATCATTTAGTTAACCTGAGGAATCATAAAATGCATTTAATCAGAGACTATAAATAGGAAGCACTTGCTTTAACTCATTTAATAGGGTGCAATGAGATGAATAAGGGGGTAATGTAAGTGGGTAAAATATACTGGAGTTCCGTTGCAAGCAGAAGTGGCTATGAATATCAAGGATTCTTGTTTAGTTTATTTCCAGACCATATTGCAATACCTTATAGATCTTGTTTTGTTTTCCCAGTGGACCAAAAGTCCATTTTAGGTTATACACTAACGTCTTACATTTCAAAATGGGTGCTTGGATTGGCACAAAGCCATTAATGTCAGAAGTAGCTGGCTAATTCTGTTAAACGCTGCAATCCTAACCTCCAGTGAGGTCAGCCTAAGCTCTGGCGTAAGTCCTGTGCTGACCTGAGAATGTCACAAAAGTGCCTTATGACACTTCTGCACCACTCCTGGGGGATGGATTAGGCCAGTGCACAGACACATGCTTGCCTCTCTACATCACCACAGGAATAGGAAGACATGAGTTGTGCCGGCCTAGGTTGCACCCTTAGTCAATGTTCTTTCTTTCTTTCTTTCTTTCTTTCTTTCTTTCTTTCTTTCTTTCTTTCTTTCTTTCTTTCTTTCTTTCTTTCTTCGCTAAAACCCTCACCCATGATTTTCTGTTATTTTGATTGCTACAGCCTCTTTATAGATCACATTGCATGTATTCCAAGCTAAAAAAAATTAGACAATCATGTATCAAAGTACCCAGAGTATGGTTGCCATATGTCCCCCAAAACAGGGACAACCCTGATTTTGGGGGATTGTATTCACATACTGGCAAATGGGACAGAGGGTCCCAATTTTGTGGATGAGAATTCTGGCAACCCTAACTCTGAGAAAACTGATGGTCAAAATCTCTTACCCAAATTTACAATTCTTAAATCTTACCCTCATGGTTAGTTCCATCAATAGATTGCAACTCAGAAGATTTGTGGAAGCAATTATGCATTCAGCTCTAATTACAACTGGGATGCCCTCTAGACCTTCACTGTACAGAGAAGGACTAATTAATGGCTACTGTCACCTTTCCTCTCAAGTAGCTGCCAGTGTTCATGCTTCAAAGCACAACAACCACATATCCTTCCCCACACAACATTATTATATAATAATATAACACAAGGATGTTATATTTTTCCAAATTCTCAAATTCCTCCAAAATTACAACCTTAACAATAATACATAAATTACCTGATTTTGCAAAAGTTTTGGCAGTTTTTCTTATCCTAGGAAGGGCAAGTTGCTGGAAAGGGCCTTAAAGTTTCTTGGGCTGCCAAAAGGAATCGAGCAGCAAAGAAAATGGGGTTAATAATAATGAGATTTGTTTTCCCATTCAGTGCAGTTGGAGTATAAAACACTATTAACATTGTTAGAGTTTTCATTGCAGTTTACCAAAATTTACAAGTGAGAAGGAGACACAAAACACCAGAAGGCAAGTGATCTCCTTATGGTTGAGGAACGCATGTAGTATAAAGTTGTAGAAAATATTGGAAACATTTTGTTATCCCCCCACATCTTTGGATCAACGCGACACTACTTTGAGGAGTACTGATTAACAGAAATTTGCTGCTTTCCAATGTATTTGTTTTCAAGACACCGTTCTCCATCATGAATCTGACCACTTTAAACACAAAAAATGTACTGTATAAGTCTGAAAATAAGACCGTAATCTGGGGACAAGTAAGTGATGAGGGAATGTAAAAACCAAGCTGAGCTGGTTTTGCATGCCATTCATCCTTCAAAGTGGTATCCTCTTATATATAAAGAAGAGGGAGCAATTGTTCCTCTTCACCCCAGTGCCTGCTGCAGGTGTCTCTTCTCCATCTCTTTTTAGACAATCAGGCCTTTGAGATCAGAAACATTTATTGATTTGTTTTGCAGTGTAAACCACTTTGTGAATTACTTTTTTGTTGAAAACAGAATATAAATATTAATATTAGCCAACTTATTCCTTTTCAACAGCCATCAGCTCTCCACACTGTGCAGCATGTTCATGCACACTGTTGGTCAGGACAGAGTGTTAACTTGAACACAACTTTAACAGTGCATATTGTACTTGTACAGCAGTGGCGGAGAGTCTATGACTCTGTTGTTGGGGTTTTTTTTTCCTAGAAACCACACGTATGTTATTGAATGCTTAATACATTGCAGTTGGTTTTGATTCTGACCCTTGACTGACTATGGTTCAGCACATGCATTTATGTGGGTCGCTGGATTCATGTTGCTGTCACTTTCTAGGCTCAACAATTTCTTGTCTGTGCTACAGATGAATGTTGGATCTCTATCAGGATACTGTAGGCTGTTAAAACTTTGGCATAAAAATGTACCACTGTCTTGTGTATAATAATGATGATGGGAGCATTCAGCCATGTGGAATGAGAGATGGGTGAACGAGCTTGGAATTGTACATAAACTCTCTTGGAGGCTTTGCTGAGAACTTGGATGAAATCTCTGTCAAGGCACTTGGGAAAGAGAATCATTTAATAGATTCGAAATGGGAAGATGCTGTTTCTAATTGATGAAGTTTTCTACCTTCCCAGTTTTCAGTTAGAAGCCTAACAGTTTGGAAAGGGGAAAAAGTCAGAGATGATCCATGTTTTCTTGCCAAGCCAGCTAATGGACTTTTCCAAAAGCTTATGATTAAGTGTATAGGATCATGTATACTGTCACAAAATGAATGCAGTGCTGGCAGATGATTAGGAATAAGGTGTAAGTAGAGTTTTATAAAATAGTTGGAAACGGCAAAGCTTAAAAATATACTGCAGTGGTTTTCAAAACTGTGCCCTGGGAAATCACGGGGGGTCTTGGAAGCTTTTCAAGGTTTCCTCAGTGACATCAGTAATGGTGGACAATTTAATGAAAGATGAAGAGATCATCCTTTAAAAATTGTGTGTGTTGTACTGCAGTGCATATGTTCAGGGTAGTTTCCACTGAGGTCAGCCTGCACCTTGGCTGTTACCACATCAGATTACAAGTGAAGATCATTTCAACTAATCCAGAATGCGGCGGCCCGTGTGGTTGCTGGAGCTCGTCGGTTCGACTCTGTTGGGCCATTGCTTCAGCGACTACACTGGCTGCCCATTCATTTCCGGGCTGAATTCAAAGTGCTGGTCCTGACCTTTAAAGCCCTAAACGGCTTGGGTCCAGGGTATCTGAGGGACCGCCTCCTTCTGTACAATCTGACCTGTCACCTAAGGTCAATTGAGGGGGCCCTACTGACTGTGCCGCCACTAAGAGACGTGAGAGGTGTGGCAGCCAGAGATAGGGCCTTCTCGGTGGTGGCACCCCGGCTTTGGAACTCCCACCCCATAGAATTAAGGAAAGCTCCCTCATTGCAGAGCTTCAGGCGGAGCCTAAAAACCTTTTATTTCAAAAGGGCTTTTTAACAGGGCAGAGGTTGGGGGGGTGCTTTGGTTTTATATTGTTTTTACAGTATCTTTTAGCTTATATGTTTTAATTGTTTTTACTGTATTTAATTATTTATGTTTTTAATTGTGTTTTATGTTTCTGCCGCCTTGAGTTGGGCTAGACAGCCTGAGAAAGGCGGGATACAAATTTTCAAAATAAAAAAATAAAATCATATGTTTGAATGCTGTACCACACAAAAAATTTATTCTGTCATGCTAGGGAGAATGTCATTCTGACTTTCTAGTTTTCCATAAGTAGGATTTTTTAATTTAAGGAAGGGCCCAGGCCCTAATTTTTTATGTCACTCTGGCTACAATCCTAATCCCCAGTTAGGCCAATATAAATCCTGGCCCAAGTCTTGTGCTGGGCTTGGGGGTGTTGTAAAAATGCCATTTGGCACTTCTGCACCACTTCTTCAAGGGTTAGGCCAATGCTCAGACATGCACCAACCTGCCCACACCGCAACGAGGAGTGGGGGAGTTGTGCCAGCCTAAATTGTTTATGATTGTGTTCCCAATGTACAGGTGAGCTCAGGATACTACTGCCTGAATAGTTCCTATGTTTTATGATGTAGGAATTTCTCCCAAACATTTGTGTCTTTCTCTGTCACGTGGAGAGCTAGAATTGTGTAGTAGTTTTGGAGATATATCTGGATATATCTGTCAGCACACACCAAAAAATGACTCATTAATGGTGATGGGTGTGATGAGGGTGTAAGGAGACAGTAGCAGGTGTGCTCTTCAATAAATTTCAGTTGAATGTAAAAATCTGTAGCCAAACAGCTTCATCATTTGGCCTTTCAAAGCTTGTAGACAGGCAATTTTTCATGATTTTACCATTTTGGCCAAGTGAACCCTTTTTAATTAAATATGCCCCCAGATTCCAGATGTTTGTTTATTTGTTCCAGTGAGGCTGTAAAATTACTGCACAATCCAACTGGAGGGATTTTTGGCACAAGAAAGAGAGACTAGCTGGGATTGGAACACTAAATAAACATGGCAAGTCTTAGTAGTTTCTATCTGGAGAGCAATTCTTTTGCTTTGAAGAGGATTCCTTCAGAGGACAGCAGTGCTGTACCTTGGGGTGTGGTAAAGAATTGTATGACTGCATTTTCAATACAAAATTAAGACTATTAACAATATACAACCCATAAGATCTGTTTACTAGCCATGTCCTTTTTTATATCTGCTGTATGTAAGCACAAGCACCCCTTTGTTTCTGGACGTCAAAAGCTGATTTTGGTACTGGCTCAGACCCTGTTCCAGCAGCACCACTCCCAGTTTTCCATAGTGCAAATCTCAGGACCTCTATGTTGTGTGCATAAACAGGTGTAAAGATCCAAATGCACAGCCCTTTAGCAGCCGATTGGATCAGTTTCTGGACTTTGGATATAAATTATCTATATATATAAAGAGAAAAGTCACTCACTGACTCACTCACTCACTGACTCATCACCGCCCTGCCAAAACCGGTGGGCCTTGAAGCATGAAATTTGGGGTGGGTGTTCCTTTGGTGATGGAGGGGTGCACTAATAACCGGTTTTTGGAAATTCCAACCGGGAGGGGGTGAAAAGGGGTGCAATGTGTTTTCCTCCCTATACTTTGCATTGAAAATTGCTGACTCAGCAACATTCCTCCCCAACTGCTGGGCCTGAAGCATGGAATTCTGGGAGTTCCTTCTGTCACCTGAACACCCACCAAGAACCATCTGGAGAACTTTAACCCTTCAGGGGCTGAAAAGGGGGCAACGTGTTTCTGTCCTATACTTAACATGGGAGACTGAACATCAGCCAATTTGGTGCCCAGTACGTGGTGCACTGGGGGATGTTTTTTCGAAGGAAGAGGTTGCACTGGCAAGGATGCTGTGCATGGGGGGGAAGGTTGCGCATGGGGGGAAGGTTGCGCATGGGGGGAAGGTTGCGCATGGGGGAAAGTTGCGCCTGGGGAAAGTTGCACATGGGGAAAAGTTGTGGATGATGTGCATGGGGGAAAGTTGTGTATGGGGAGAAGTTGCACATGGGGAAAATTTGTGCATGGGCGGATGATGCCCATGGGGGAAAGTTGCGCATGGGGGAAAGTTGCGCATGGGGAAAATTTGTGCATGGGCGGATGATGCCCATGGGGGAAAGTTGCGCATGGGGGAAAGTTGCGCATGGGAAAATGTTGCGCATGGGGCAAAGTTGCGCATGGGGGAAGTTGCGCATGGAGGGAAGTTGCGCATGGGGGGATGATGCCATGGGGTTGTTTCGTCTGGGTGTTTATGCGCCGTGGCGGGATGGTGTATGGGGAAATGTTATTCCCGCAACACGGGTACGCTTTTTGCTAAGCATATAAAACAGCTAAAAAACATATAAAACATGTTCTCAGTGCCAGCCCAGCACTAGAGCTAGCTCAGTAGCTGAATGCTGTCCTAGTGGAAAGCTGTTGGGCCATCACTTGGTAGTCACCTGGTTCACTGGCCAGCAGAGAAGTGGAGTAGGGAGCTCAGCCTGTTTTCACCAGGAGAATAATGACCCTTTGCAGGAAGAAGTCAAAATGGTCCAAATCCAAACCTTTATGGACTAAGTTGGAGAGTTGTATGGGGTTTGAGATACAGTTATGTGACACAGATACAAGATCATTAGCATACCACAGGGTCCAAGAACGTTCAACAATTTGGTCTTCAAAGCAGGGTTTCATATGGTATAGTATAGGGTAGAATGAAAAGATGTCATGCTTTGCATGTCTGTGTTTCATTTTCTGTTTTATGATCCCCTTTTACCTCCCCGAAGTAGAAACAGTGAACACTGTGTTCAGTTCTGGGCACCTCACTTTAAGAAAGATGCAGCCAAACTGGAGCAAGTCCAGAGGAGAGCGACAAGAATGATCAGTGGGATGGAAGGGAAGCCCTACGAGGAAAGGTTGGGGGAACTTGGGATGTTCAGCCTGGAGAAGAGGAGGCTGAGGGGAGGCATGATTGCCCTCTTCAGATACCTGAAGGGCTGTCATAGGGAGGAAGGGGCCAATTTGTTCATAGCTGCTTCTGAAAGCAGAACTAGAACCAATGGGTACAAACTGCAAGAAAGGAGATTCCGGCTGGAAATCCGGAAAAAATTCCTGACGGTTCGGGCGGTTCGGCAGTGGAACAGATTGCCAAGGGAGGTGGTGGACTCTCCCTCACTGGGGATCTTCAAGCAGAGGCTCGATGAGCACCTGTTGGAGATGCTCTAGGGGGAATTCCTGCTGCAGGCAGGGGGTTGGACTAGATGACCTACTAGGTCCCTTCCAACTCTATGATTCTATGATTCTATGAAACAAAAATGTGATATGTTATATGATTATTTGTATAGCAATTATACATTGATCCAAAAGAAACTCTGTTTTGTAATCTATAATCTTTTCTGTTGATCATTTTAGTCTCATAAGAAAATGGGATGAGTTGTGGCCAGTGGACCTAACAATTCTGCTTTAGTTTTGTACTTCCTACAGTGGGCGTGCACCGTAGTCTTTGTTTAGAAGGAATTATTTATTATTTTATTTATGTATTTATTTGATTTGTATCCCACCTTTCTTCCCTAACGAAAGGGAGCGCAAGGCTGCTAACCAATTAAAAGAGCAATTAAAGAAGTGCACCTACAAATATACCCTTTATTTCTGCAAGAGTGGTATTTTTTCCACAACTACATAAATGAGACTTGATCCTTTCTAGTTATCCTCAACAAACATCATCTTGTGAAGCTTGAGCTGTGGATAGTATTGTTTTGGTGTGGAAAACAAGCCTGTATTGATACCCTAATGAACCACACATTTCTTGCAGTAGTGATGATATTGGGATCTTTCAGAAAAACTCAAGGGTGGTTCTTAAATATCAGCCAGATTTGAGGAATCACTTGAGATGATTCCTTCCACCCCCACCCAGCGGCTGCATAAACCCAAAAGAAGAACTGAAAATAACTCATCGACTCTGCACTTTGCCACCTGCTGAGAGCAAAATGCAATGCAGTGCAATTTTAGTACTTACGTGCCACCAGGGAAAACAGACACTTTCCGTCACATTAGTGAGCATTAGGGGGAAGAAGCCAGTATATTAGTTCTATAAGCTTTTTGTTTTGAAACTTAAGAAAGTGTTAGGGTGACTTCTCAAGTTAAAATAGATTTTGTAATTTGTATCCACCCTATATAATTAGCATGATAAACTGAGAAAACTGAAGAGGAACCAACTGCTAAGAAGATTGTTTTCAATTCCTACTGAGTTTCATATGGTAGTAGAAATGAATTTTCTCCATCCATTCACTCTGAATTCACAATGAATTCTTTCCCTCCATTGCCTTCTGCTTAGGTGAGAAGCAGGGCCCTTTTGGTAGAATATGAACCTGAACTGAAAATCTTCATGAATTTGAAATTTGAAAGTGATGCTTCAAGGACTCTATGCGCATGCTTACCCACCTATGCAGCACAATACTTGGATGCCACAGCACCCCCAACATCTACACGTGCACGACCATGACATCCGCAGTAAAAGGTCCAAAGCAAAGTACTGCTAGGAATCCCTGCTCTGAGGGTTGATGTCCCTTAATGGCACTCACACAAACATACATATTCAAGGAAGACATTTTTGAGAGGAGCAGACCATGAGGAGGACAGCAATTCCCAAGGACAGCAATGTGAAAGACACCCATAGCCTTCTCCATATCAAGGATTCCAGTCTGTGTAGAGACATCTACTGCTGGAAGGATCCCTTATGCCAGGTAGAGACTGGAACAAGTCATAAATGGAGGTAGAGGTGGTAGGTCAGACTGGGTGGTACACAGACTGGGAACCAGGCAACATAGGTTTGGGCTCCATCACAGACACTCGTTCCCTTGGCTTCATTGCTTACACATTGGCTTCATTGTGTTCAGGCAGTGCAAGGCCTTTTATGGTGGTGTGAAAACCAGACCACTGTCACATGTAGGCAGCAGTGCAGAGCACCCAACAACAGGTCTCTGTCATTGCTGGTAAGATTAGTGCTAGTAAGCTTAGGCTGCAATCCTAAACACACTTTCCTGGGTGTAAGATCCACTGAACACAATGAGGCTTACTTTTGTGTAGACATGTAAGACAATGGGTCTTTCTCCCAGGAAAGTGTCTTTAGGAAAGCAACCAGAGTCCTCTTTTTCCAGGACATGCCTTCTTTTTTTAGTCTTATATCTTAGAAAAAACTTCAGTATGAAGTTTTCCATGTGAGCAGGAGCATGTAACCTTCTATTACACAAATATATGTAATACTTCTATTTACTAATCAGTATAGTAATTGTTATGAACACAATCTCCATGAGTGCTTTTTGCTTTTATTTTGTCATGCCCTACGTTTTCCTTAGGTGTCCTATATTTTAGGGGGCCTTGTCCTCTTTTGTGGTTATAACACATGGTCTCCCTGGCCATGGGCAGGGAATGGAAGTTTCAGAGTCGATGATGGGAAGGGACGATATGAACAGAGTCCATATCTGAATAGAGGTACCAAATCCTAATTCCATATGACTAAGAGCAGGTTGTGTGTTATCAAAAGATTGATGTTTGGAAGAAGGTGACCATTTATGGACTGAGAAGCTGATGTATCCAAAAGGTCATTTTATTCTTGTTAAATTCTGATTTCTTGTTTTACTATTTCTTCTTCAGTTCTGAGATTTATGAATAAAAAGGGCTATGATTTTTTCCCCAGCTACTCAAAAAAAAGTTAGGGAGTAGAAGCAGTAATATTATATCAGGAATTTTGAACCATTCTCTCAATAAGAAATTAATTAAGATGGACTCTCTTTGGCAGTTTTTGAGGTATTTTTCAACATGGCGAGTGGAAGATGCAGTAATTGCTTTAAGATTAAAAATGAATTGCTTTAACATAAAATAAAAGAAGTAACACTCACTAGATCACTGAAATTTAAGTAATGCAGTATTTGTTAGCATTTTTAACATATAAGGAATGGGATCTGTCAAGGCTGAGAAATATAATGTGGGAAATCTCAGTGAAGCTAAGTGGAAATGTGCACCCACCCTCTCCAGAACTCAACAGGCAGGCACTCTTCTCATTTTCTGAGGCCAGCATTTTGTAGCAGTTGAAAATAAGGGGAACAAGCTATGCCTAGAGTGTTTACTGTGACCCAATTTCATGATCAGATTTTATTTTAAAAGCACACTCTTAATAAATAAATAAGTATTCCCAGAGGTATTGTACCAAGTGCAATCAAGATAGTACTAAGTGCAATCCATGCCCAAGTGACGTCATGACGTTATGATGTGCATGCACTATGGAGGTGCATGTACACTGCAGTGACTCCCCCTTGCTGGCAATCTGCCAGTGGGAAGGGGGGCTAATTTCTTTCAATTTCCAAGAGGCACAGGAAGGTGTGCGCCTTCCCCACTGGGAGACCTGGCAAGGGAGGTGGATAGCTGAGGCGGAGAGCTGAGGTGGAGAGCTGAGTAGCAAAGGCGTACCCTCCTTGCTGGGAGTCTCCTCCCAGCATGGAGGATGCACAGTGGCACTCCAGAGTTGGCTGGGCAACCTTGCCTGACTGGCTCCGGAGTTCCCCAGCTGCAGGTCAGCTGGGTGTCACTCCCAGCTGGCTGTGGACAGCGTATGCATGTACATCTAGGGCACATGCACCCTCTGCAGTTGGCCAGACAACAGATCTCAACTGGCTTCAGAGAGCACTTCCTGGACTTCCCCGGGTAGGGAAGTCATGGGAGCGGTGGGTACACTGACACCCGTTCTTGCTGTGCTGCCCATGGCTCCAACCATGATGGCCTATATGGACCATATGCCACTGAGTATTCCCTTTGCTCTCTACAGTTGAAAGAAACAAGAAGGTAGATGTTTGGCTAACCCAGCCTATCCTCTAAGGTGTAGGAGTGTTTGAGGCAGTTTAACTTAAGGTTAAGATTGTGGGAGGAAGAAGGGGAATATACAGAGGGTTTACTTAAGGGACACATCCATAGGAGTTTAAATTTTTCAGTTACTCATTAGGCAGGCTTTAACCTACCTGATTCTTCCTCTGTCCCACCAAACTGCTCTCCAGATTTACAAGGTATCCCAGGCTCAGCACTGTCCAAGCAACCATATAGGCAACTCTTTTAAATACAAATTTGCTATACGTGAATTTGCTTATCTGGGAGAGGCAGAATTGCTACCTTCCCTCGACACCCAGGCTTCTGTTCTCATTTTATGCTGTATAAAGACCTTCCAAAGGCTGCAGGGACCTTTGGAATGGTGCCTGTAACCAACTCAGATCCTTTTAAAATGGCTGGCGGAAGCTTCTCCCCGTCTTTAAAGGGTTATGTGCAGTGTAGGGCTTCAGGGAGTTATCACAGGTTCTATAGAACCCTTTGCTAATGAGCACCTGGTTCCGAGAAAAGATTTATTTATTTGTTTGTTTGTTTGTTTTTTGGATTTATATCCCGCCTTTCCTCCCTAAGAAAAGGAAGCTCAAGGCGGCTAACAGCAATTAAAAGAACAATAAAACACCATTTAAAATAGGTCATAAATACAGATTAAAACACAATTAAAATACAATTAGATTATACAAAGTCTAAAAACGATTAAAACAGGCTAAAAACACATGTTAAAAACAATAAAACAGCAAAAACAATAAAGACAACAGTCCCCCCAACCTCTGCCCCATTAAAAAGCTTTTTTGAAATAAAAAGTTTTAAGTCTCCGCCTGAAGCTCTTTATTGAGGGAGCTTTCCTCAGTTCTAAGGGGAGGGAGTTCCAAAGCCGGGGTGCCACCACCGAGAAGGTTAATAATGGGACGTAGAACCTGTTGTTAATTTAGGTTATTAGGACATAGAACCTGTTGTTAATATATTTGAATCCTACCACTGGGTATGTGCTGATTGCCATTCAGATTATCTCTGCATCTTCTGAGAGGTCTCTATGGCATTCAGAGATATTTTGGTACTTCCTGCTGCATTGTGTTGGCTTCCTGAAATTCGCTGCTGGATTCTTCTGATGGCAGACACCCTTTCCCCATCCCAGGATACCCTTGAGCTTAATCCCATTCATCCTATAGGATCAATGGTTTGTTATCTGCAATTTTGCTATCCCATTTCCAATCTCAGAATGCTTGAACAATATTCCTTTTTATTTGACTTTTAGGCTGCCATCCTGTACCTACATACTTGAGAGAAAGCTCAATTGACTGTTGTGGAACTGGGCAAACATGCTTTAGGAGTGGGGAAAGTGTGAGACTATTTACAGGAGTAAACATATATGGCAATTTATATTCGTTTAAAAAAATAGTATGATATTTTTGGTTTTGGAGCTTTCTAATAACTGTTTAAGTAGATTTCTATGATTCTATGAAACTGCACATTGTTTTAAACAGAAAGAATTTAAAAGGGGAAAGTATGAAATATAGCAAAGAATTGGGTATAATTTTGTCTACTATAAATTTTAAAGCATCCTATTGTTAACTATATCAACCAGATAATTTGGACTGGTTTGAAACCCCCCCCCCCCCACTTTTCTGTGCATCCCTGTGGCTTTTCCAATTCTCAGATTGTTTCATGCTAATATATAAAGCTTCCTTGGAGTGCACATTTCGGGTCTGGAAATATATTGTCTTTTTCCCACTCCTCCTCCATTATATTTTAATAATAAAAGGGAACATCTGATTCCAGTTGTCTTGCTGATTTTCACATTTAATAAGTTTACTATAAATGACTTTGCTTGGTTCAGTTCATGCAAAGACCAGTTGGAGGTTTTTTTTCTTAAGCACTGTTGTTAGAACCATGTAATGTTAATGGTTGGGAGAGTCCTCGCTTGTTTTCTCCCCAGCTGTATTTTAAATCTTGCAACAGAACATGAGTGAGGAATCCACACATATGGCAGTCATCTCTTGTTTAAAGAAAAACAAACAATTAAATGCTGTATGAATACTGATGATTTCCAGTTATCCATGCCTTTAGATGCAGACATATATGAAAACATGTTCAAATAGAAAGTTGTGCTTTTCATCATATGAAGCTACGTTATACTGGGTCAAGCACTTATTGGGCTTATAAGCTGTTATGGATCTAGTGCTTATAAGGCAAATCTCTAGTCCCCTAAATTGGAGTTCCCAAAGTGTGTATGACCCCTCCTGTTCTGGTTACCCCACCAACCTGTTTCCCAGGTGCCATATGATTTGGGTGCTGCTGGTTGGATTTCTCAGTCCCACAAGATTAATGTGCTACCCTCTTGGATCTCACAAGGTTTTGCAAGGTTCAAGATGGCAGCATCTGGCTCAGGTGGAAAGAAGAGACTGGTGCAGCATTATGACCAGGTAAGTTTGGGAACCACTGCCCTTGGCTAGGAGCTTTTCCAGTCCTGCTTCTTGAGAATTGTTTTGTGGATGTCAGGTTGAAACATGGACCTTTTATGTGCTAAGGATGGGCACTAAAATCAAGCTAAGGCTGTTTTTGCCATGCATCCAAATGCTCCCAAAATCTTTGTGGAGCACTGTGTCAGTGACATATAGAACCCAATCCTAACCATGTCTACTCAAAAGTAAGGCCCAATGTGTTCAGTGGGTCTTTTGTGTTGCAGCCATAGTCTGTGTTTATAGAGTAGGCCATGTCTCCTTTAGATACAACCTTTTCAATAGCAGTTCTGTTTCCAGATTTTGTGGATCACTGAGTAAAAGAATATCATTAGTTCTATTAGCATTGATTGGTTCAGGGGTAGAAGCATCTAGTTAGTTGCAATTCTACTTGTGCCATCAAGGAAGGCCTAGAAAGTCCTAATCTGTCTTTATTTCCTGAATCTGCTGCTGCTTGAGTGAGCTGTGGGTGAGGAAATTGAGGTAGCTTGAATAGGCACAAATTCAGGGTATGTGTTCATGCACAATGAACTAGTACCAGAGAATGTTCCCTCCAGTAACTGGTATCTCATTGGGTAGGAAATTATTATTATTACCCAGATTTGGTTTGGAGTCTGTCTTTACAGAAGCACCAGCCAGATTGCAAAACAAACTCAGTAAAGCTAAAAAAATGTTCCATTTATTTGGCAGAAAAGAGGGGGAAAGGCATGAAATATATTCTGATATGAAAAGAAATCTCTCTTTCTGTCTCTGTGTGTAGCATGACCCCCAGGCATTTAGGATACAGTGATCTAAAATGTTTGGATAAAATACTCCAAAGGCTTGGAAGAATCAGATGTTTAGAAGGAAGGGAGTGGAAAGAGAATTTAATGTTGTAAGGCAGAAAACTGCATCTTGGGGCACAATTAACTAAAGACCTGGCACCTGCCATCTCTATCATTAGCATTAGTTTGGTGAAAGTATTCATAACCATAAATTCCAGGCTTTGATTCTTCTTCCCCTATGTTAATATCATATTGCTATACTTAAAATTGCATAACGGCGACCGTATATTACAGCAGTCTATATGCTTCATCTAGGGTGTTGTTGTCGTCTTCTTTGGCAACCACTATGCTACAAGTGAAATTCCATTTGCATAGCAAGAACCTTCTCTTCTTTTTGACCCAGTACCATTGTAATATTTCTTGACCTCTTAAGTACTATTAAGAAATTGAAAATTGGCCAACCTCCCCTTTTGTATTCTGTATAAATTTCTTGTGTCTTCCCTTTTTAAAGAGAGCCATGTGTGTTCTGGTGTTTCCACCAAGTTTAAAGTTAATAGTGGTTTTCTTTAACAAGGATTGGAAGTCATCTTCAAACCTTGTTATGTGCAACTCTGTGCATTAAACCTAACCATGGTTAGTGCTACGTTGCTAATACTACACCATGGTTTTTTATACTTGGTAATAAAGGGAGTGGAAAATTCTTATGGGAAAGTTGATAACAGAGGCAATACTGTGCTCTTGGTGTCTGAATCATGGTTTACAACAGGGGAGGGCAAACATTTTGGCAGGAGGACTGCATCATCTCTCTGACAATATCGGGAGCTGGGAAAAAAGGAATTAATTTACATTTCAAATTTGAATAAATCTACATAAATGAATACATTAGAAACAGACTTTATACAAATGAATGAATTTTACTGAGCTTATTTATAATACACATGAGAACTATAACACAGAAATTATATAGAACCACATGGTAACCACATGTGTAGAACCTCAAGTGTAGAACCACATGAGAACCATGAACTGTTTGCAACACACCTCTTGCACAGTGAAAACATATAGACCAAGCCAGATCAAATTAAAAACACATGGAAACATAAGTTGTTCAGAGTTAATGGCTGTGGGTACAGTAAAAATGCCCTGGGAGAAGCAGAAAACATGAACTTGTGGCAGTAACGGATGTTGCTACCAGCAGTCCCCATGGGCTCCAAAAGTCTCTGATGGGCCAAAGTTTCATTGAAGACTGGGGATGCCCTGTGGGCTGTATTGGGGGTTCCCGAGGGCCTCAAATGTTCTCCTGGTTGGGGTTTGCTACCTCTGGTTTACAAGATACCCCTGGTTTACAATCCTATGCCAGACTGGAATGCTGGCCCTAGCATTTTGCAACAGAGAAACTGCAGCTGGACTCCATTAGTGACCATTTTATAAGCACTGCTGAAAAAGGTACCTGATTCTAGCCTTTCTTGAAAGCTTCCTCCCTTTATCTTCTCAGACATGTGCTAGGTAAAGACCTGGTGCTGGACCAAGGAGACCCATTGCAGAGGGGTAAGGAGACTTAAATCTTCTTTTCCCTCCAATAATAAAAGAAAAATGGGTTAGTCTCTTGGAGGTACAGAACCTGATTTAGCTGCTCATTTGGGAAAGGTCATCCAAATGAAATACAATGCATATGAATTCATTCAGAAGTGTATTTCCTACTTCTGGACTTTGGCTTCCAAAGTGGCTTACAATGTATGGCTGAAACACATCTTACAGCACAATCCTATGTAAGTCTACTGAGAAGTAAATCCCATAAAATTCAATATACTAACTAATCAAGAACAATATAATCAAGCACTAGCACAACACTAAAATGCACATTATTTATTTACCATGCAATCCTAAGCATGTCTACTCAGAAGTAAATCTTACTGTATTCAATAGAGCCTTATGCTGCAATCCTAAAGACACTTTCCTGGGAGTAAGACCCATTGAACACAATGGGGCTTACTTTTGAGTAAACATGGTTAGAACTGTGCTCTTACTTACAGGTATTTAAGGGATTTACACCCAAATGTTCCCATGCCAAAGCAAATGCCCAAGACAGCTTACATAACTTTTATCCTTTTGAGCAAAATTCTAACCATGTCTATTCAAAAATAAGCCCCATTGTTTTCAGTGGGTCTTACTCCCAGAAAAGTATCTTTAGGATTGCAGGTTGAATACTCACAACAACCCTGTGAGGTAGAAAATTGTTCTACAGGCAGCTTGTAGAACTCTTCTCTTTTAGATGGAATATTTCATAGTATGGTCATCATATCCGGCATCAGAGGATGCCTTCCAAGCTTCCAGCAGGAGCAGTTTTAGATGGGCCAAACAGTAAACAGCAATTCCTTCTGGCACTGTTGTCTTATGATAGCTTTATTAGCTTTTAAGTCTCCCATCTAAAATTCTTGCTTAGAGGTCTTCTGGCAGCCCTCTGCTCAACCAACAGACCAACCCTACTGTCATTTTTAAGTGTTACAAACTGACAAAACCCAAAAAACTAGAATCTGTTACATTTATGTATGTATAACTTTCAATGGCATTTTCTCTGATCTCCAAAGCCCTTTTTAGCCTCTCTGGTTAGGTGTTGCATGGTAGGGTTTAACCATCAAGAAGACCCTCAATCTGGTGCTTAATTACTGCACTTCATAAATTGCGTTTTTGAAAGGAAACATTTCTTCTTATAAGACACTTTGCAATACTATGATTTATTCCAAAACATAAAGACAGAGTGAGAGTTAATGATAAGCCATCACATAAGGTGGAAATGAGCACACTGAGCCTCTTTCATCAACTCCTTTTTTATTTTAAACTAGCGAAAAGTGTACCTGCGTTGCGGAAGTAACATTTCCCCATATGCCATCCCCCCATGGCGCATCAACACCCCATGCACAACTTTCCCCCCATGCGCAACATTCCCCCATTGCGCACCATCCCCCATGTGCAACTTCCCCCATGAGCAACTTCCCTCCATGCGCATCAAACCCCATGCACATCAGTCCCCCATGCGCAACTTCCCCATGTGCCTGAACTCCTCATATGCAACATCACCCATCTGCATCAGTCCCCCATGCGCATCATCCCCCCATGCGCATCGTCCCCCCCACGTGCAACTTCCCCCCACGTGCAATTTCCCTGCATGCACAACTTTCCCCCATGTGCATCATTCCCCCATGTGCAACTTTCCCCATGCCCCCATGTGCAACTTTCCCTGTGCACAACTTTCCCCGTGCGCAACTTTCTCCATGCGCATCATCCCCCATGTGCAACTTCCTCCCATGTGCAACTTCCCTCCATGCGCATCATCGCCCCATGTACAACTTCCCCCATGAGCAACTTCCCCGCATGCGCAACTTTCCCCCATGTGCATCATCTCCCCATGGGCAACTTTCCCCATGGGCAACTTTCCCTATGGGCAACTTTCCCCATGCGCAACTTTCCCCATGCACATGATCCCCTATGTGCAACTTCCCCTATGTGCAATTCCCCCCATGCGCAACTTTCTCCCCATGCGCAGCATCCTCGCCAGTGCAACCTCTTCCTCCAAACAACATCCACCAGTGCACCAAACTGGCTGGATGTTATTCAGTCTCCTGTATTAAGTATAGGACAGAAACACGTTTCCCCCTTTTCAGCCCCTGGTTAAATTCCTCCAGATGGTTCTTGGTGGGTGTTCAGGTGACAGAAGGAACTCCCAGAATTCCATGCTTCAGGCCCAGCAGTTGGGGCAGAATGTTGATGAGTCAGCAATTCTCAATGCAAAGTATAGGGAGGAAAACGCATTGCACCCCTTTTCACCCCCTTCCGGTTGGAATTTCCAAAAACCGGTTCTTAGTGCACCCCTCAGTCACGGAAGGAACACCCACCCCAAATTTCACGCTTCTAGGCCCACCGGTTTTGGCAGGGCGGTGATGAGTCAGTGAGTCAGTGAGTGACTTTTCTCTTTTATATATATATAGATGTTCACTGTAACTCAGACTGTCCATGTGATACTTTTGCAGGGTTCTTCCTAAAACAATTAAGGTTGATGCGATTGTTGTTGATATTTTGTTATTTCTTTGCTAAAGCTTATGCTGTTATAGCTGTAAAATGTTGCAGCATAAGGGCTGTTTATCAAAATATGCATGGACATTTCCTGTGACAGGAGAAATAGGCACGGGTGTCAAACTGTTTCCATAAGAAGAGGGAAAAAAGCTCCATGTGCTCAATTTGCTCAAAATTATGACATTCTGTTCTGAATTTGACAGAACTAGTTCAGCACATAATCCATAATAAAATAGGAACAGTGATATTTAAACACTTCGGTTTGTATGCCTGTTTTAAAATATTGCAGAACCATTTCTATAAAAATGAGTGAAGTTTCAGGCAAGTCCCGCTCCTTGCTCTCATTCCTTTTCAATGAGGCTTAAGCAAAAAATAAGACAAGCTTTCCTGGCCTCCTCAAATGTATCACCTACTTTTTTGATTATCTGGGAATTGCACGACTGTGCAAACTCATCTGCCGTTCTAATAGTTGACCATTCTCCTAGATCTGGTTTGACTGATAACTTCAGGTGATTCTCTGTTCCTATCTGCATAACCTCATCCAGGACTTGGTTTCTTGGCCAGCCTAAAATGTGACAGAAGGTTGGGATGGTATAGTAAGAGTTTGCTTATTAATACACCTACAGATGCTATTCAGAAAATGGCAAACCTACGTTAAGGCCTTTCCAAGGTCCAGATGTATGGGTTCTACAGTATTCTGTCTTCAGTTTCACCGTTCATATATATGGTTCTGCAATTGACTGACGAGGTATTAAGGATGATTTGGAAATTAAATAAGGAAGCATGTAGAGTTTGCAGTGCAGCAAAACCGCAGCCAGGAATGTACCTATAATTTAGGGTAAAGAGCAGTAATGAGTGCCCATAAAAATAAATAGCCATGATGTTAAATAGACTGCAGATCATTTGCACCTCAAGGCTTTGCCTTAGATTTTGTGCCAGTTAAGAAATGTGGTAATAAGCATTTGCAGATTTTGCCAAGAGAATCTTTTATATATAACATTTCATGTGTTTCGGAGGGATTTAGAGTTCCAGAAAATACTTTCAGAGGCTATGGGGTAGAATCTATTTCCCAGTTTGTACCAATCCTGTCTTCACATACAAATCAACATTGTTATATATAATGTGCAAACCTCTCGAAAGAATGTTTAATATCTGAGCTGGGTATGGCCATCTTTGAAATCTTTCCTGAGTTGCATCCAGAAGCATAATTCTTATCATGTGTAGACAAAACAAAGTAGTGGCCAAACGGCTGCTTTCTTGAGTGGTCTCTTAGGGTCAAACTAGACTATCCATATGTATACATAGTTGTCTCTGTGTGCATATGTGTGTGCATGCGTGTTAGCTGAAAAGCAGGATTGCTGATGTGGAATGAAAGAGCAATTGAGAAAGGGTTGCTTAATGCTTTTCGATTCTGCAATTTTTCCACTGAAATCCCCTTCCCCAACCTTCTTGTTTCCTCACATTGGAAAATATATCGGGACTATATACCTTTTCCCTTTTCCCCATGGTGGGGCAGGAAAACAGCTGGAGTGTGCAATTCAGAAAAGAAACCTGGCAAGGAGGGACATGGTTCCAACATATGCTTTTCCAAAAATAGCAACATCCTCGAGATTATTTAAGAGTCTCCCACATATCACTCAGCTTAACCTTGCCTAATATTAAAAAGAAAATCTGTTTAGTATTTCTATAAATAGCAAAGGTGTAAAGAAAAGGTGGTTATTTTTTTCAAGCAACAAAATATTCTTAGAGCCACAGCACATATTAAGTTTGCCATGGGAATGACACCAATATTAGTCTGTCTGTGGCAACTGCTCCCCATTCTGTGAGCCATGGTAGGAAAAGTTCATGGAGAGATGCTGCCAGGTTCTGCTGCATGTGGTGATGATGCCATCTATATCACAGAGTGTTTTTGATCACACAGCTGGCAGCTATTTTTCTGGTAGTTGCTGTTTACCCATAAAAAGGATTGCGAATGTAGCTGAGTGAAGAAAAGAGAAGGTATGAGAAAGCAAAGGAGGTAGATTGTAGAGATCAAAGATCAAAAGGTGAGAGATGGTGGATTGAAGAGGGAAAGACTGGAATTTCATTGCCTCATGGACCTCCAGAACAGCACTTTTTCATCCACAGAGGCCATATCCATAGACTATACATCTGCTGTAAGTTATTTATGGTGTTTAGTGGCCAGAGACGCTATTGTAATATTATGTACCAAAAAAACCCACTTTGGGCATGCCTGATGAAAACTGGAAAAGCAGAGAGAAGTTTAAATAGGTAATAATGAATGTGATGCTTTTTCATGCACACACTTGGACTTCCAACATTCATTTATAACAAAAACAAAGTTAAAAGAAATGTAATCATCAAAGGCTTTCAGGAAACCCAGATTTCTAGTTTCAGGTCATTTGATTCCCGGTGGCAAACCCAAAAGATCTGATACTGGGAAGCAAATTAGGAGCTGTGGTTTGGCCATCCTTGGTTACCACCAGGAGCCAAAGAGAAAGGGTAAGTTGGAGTTTGTTGTCCAATTGTGTGGTCTTTTATCTAAATCTGTTTAAATCTCCTCAAAGTAAATTTAGAAAGATACGGGTTCTAATAATGTATGTTAAGTTTGGTGAAAGCAGGGTTGGCCAACCATATTCTTGATGCATCCCACTCTCAAACAAAAGGGAAATTTATCCTCCTTCGCTGAGGCATAAAAGTAGTCTACTTACAGTCATTTATCTGCAAAGTCTATGCTCATGGTGGTAATTCATCAAACTTTTTTTGTGGAGTGAATCTTGGCGGCATTCCTTGGCATTGGTCTTTGAAATTCTAAGCGTTCTTACCTCCTGGGGGAATACTGTGACTTTCACTTCTTATTGCACATCTAGAAGGAATGTTGTTGCTTCTCTGTTTTAATGCGAAGAGAGGGTTTCTTTTTGTTTCCAAGACAGTTATTTCATCTCTTTGAACCATCCATTAAAGTTGTCCTACTGGATCTTTGCACCTGCAATATGTGTTTAGGATGCAGTTCAGTGACATTTCCCTCCAGGCAAATTCGTGGTCAGGGACAGGACAGCTTGAAGGAGCATAATAATTATAAGGTATGTGTTCTCCAGACTCTGACCCCTCTGATCTGTGACTTTAGTTAGGAAAGCTGAACTGAAACTAGTAGAGGCCTGACTAGCAAAATGCAGCAGGTCAGGCTCTATTCCAGTCCTGGCTAATCCGAAGGCTACCTGCTACTTCCTAAAATAAATAATTAAATAAGATCATTGTTGATGGTCCTCATCTTTTGGAATGAGGTCCTGCGATTTTCTGGTTCAATCTTGGAGACTCTTAAGAATTAGAGGCTGCAATCCTGTCCACACTTTCCTAGGAATATGCCCCACTGATTATCATGGCATAGATTCCTGAGTAGACAGGAATAGGATTATGTTCACAGTAACTGATGGTAACTTCTGGGCCAAGCCAGGATGTTGAACAGGTGCTCCAGGAAAGGACAACTTTCCTGCACCAGGTGGTGCTGAAAGAAGCATTCATGACACTGAAGGTGGAGGCAAGATTTACAAAGGCCCACCTATATACTGTACCTATATAGTTATTTTTGCCTTTCAGTTCTGATCTATCAATTGGTTTTTTGAAAGGGATGTGCCAGTCACTGTGCTTGTGAGTCAAGTCATGATTCTCCAATTTCTGACTTGAGTCAACTTTCAAATCATAATGGGTGTCACCCCCTATTGTATGGGGAGTGCCAAAAATTTAGGGGCATTAGATGGCAAGTAGTCTTAGCAAATGGCCTATCCTTGAGTGGGAAGTGTCAGGTCTGGATTTTGCAGTATTTTTAAGACTCTCACCTATTTAAAGAAATCTGTGTTGAATGATCATATCATTTTTACTGTACAATCCTAAGAAGTGCTGGAGCAAGCAGGCTGACATGCCTGGTCTGCATCCAGTGTACAAGATGGGGGCTGTTGTTGTGCTTTCATGGGACAAGGGAAAACTTATCCCTGGTGGCACAGTACTATCCCTAATGGGTCTACTAAGTTCTGTGCAGGGGTGATGCAAGGGTGCACGTCACCCAGTGTGGGGCTCAGCACATCACCCCTGGGACTGCACATCACCCCCAAGATGTGTGCTGCCTCCCCAGACTGCACTGCCCCTACTGCACATGTGCAGGCTTCTGGCTCCTGTCTGCTTCTCTGCCTTGGAGCAGGTCCAAATGGCTGCGCTGAGACCCAGAGCCTCCTCCGGCACATCACCCCAAGTGGCGCATCAACCGGTGCAGCCTGCACCAGCCTGGCGACACCACTGGTACTGTGCCATGTCCAGAGGTAACTCAGAGCCAAGCAGACACAAGCAGGCAGAGGCTACGCCATGCCATCCAGGGAACAAAGTTGGGATCTAACTGCAAGTTTCCAGTCCCACCTCCTGCTCCCTGCCCTTTGGAGAACTATTTTTAGTCAATTTGTTTTTAATGGCATAATCTAGTCAATCAACTGACTTATCAAAAGCAGGCTAGTATTGGTACATCCACATCCAAAACACTGTGCCATTAGTGCAGGTTATTAGGCTGGTAAAGGAAGTCACTGTGCTAATAAGATTTGGGACTATATCTTGTTGAAAGTGGAATTTAGAATATGTTTTAGCAGTTCTTCCTCCCTCACCTTGTTAAAGTTCTGAAGAAGGTTAACTTGAATTTCTTTGAATAACATAACCAAAACTTTGTTAGTTTAGTGCTACACCATTTACAAATAACTTAATTCAATAACATTCCAATAACATATAACTAATGCAAGCTGACCATTGCTACGATGTATCTAAATAATTTAAGATGCGCCTTGCATCCGGCAGGATTTAATGGTAAGTCTGCCATTTGATGAATAGGGGTGCATTTTTCAAAGTCCTTTGTGTGCCTAAGGAGAAGCCTGTATGGAGAATAAGAGTTAATGCTCTTTGGAAGTTTTATGTAACTAAAATCCGGCAAAAATTGAATTTGGAGCAGGATCTCAAAGACAAATGGTGAAGGGCAAAATGCCAAGAACAGATGCATTAATAATCCCTATAAAGCAATGGTAGCCAACTAATTTGAGATATTAAAGGAAATCATGAGTTTAAACTTTCCTGCATTTTGAAGATGCAAGGTTCCATCGATAAGTGCAGGAAATATTAAACTACACCATTAATGCACAAGGAGAACAATAAAATATCCAGAGATCTTATTTCAGTTCTTTATTTTTACTTTTGAAATGGAATCCATTATCTTACATGAATGATAGTAAAGAGTTACTCTACCTTTTAGAGATTCTTTTATGCTGTTTTTATAAATTGCCAATTGTAATCAAGTAGTGTGAGCTTGGAATACACGACATCTTTATTGGACCAATTTATGCAGATGAAAAAGTGCACAGGCTTTGCAGTTTCACAGAAACTTTGTTAAATAAAATGAAAAATCTCATTAAATTGCAGTGAGGGACACATCCCAAAAGTTACAATCAATTTTAAAAATATTCTTTGCTTTCCTCCCCCCAAAAATATTAGTGGTACGTGAAGCATCCCCTGTCCCACTTATCTCATTTAGTAATTGGCCACACTTCTGAACATTCACAGTGGGTGCTTGAAGAAAGCTCAGCTATTTTTTCATTCAGGATTTCTTGTGTTGAAATTGGGAATTGTAGTTTTCTGGAGCGCATGATTGATGTTTCAGCATATGCAGGTGCCACTATTTTGATTTTTGGTGCCTGATTAGAAAATTGATCAGGTACAAACAGAAGATAACTTCTGTTTACTTAACCATTCTGATAACTTAACCATCTTCTTGGCCCAAGAAGAACCTTTGAAGAACCTCACAGCCCGACACAAAGATTCCTGATTCTGTGATAACCAAAGGACTGATGGAATCGCATAGCCCCATTATGAGACTATTTCCCTTATTTGGAGGAAAGTTGACAAAAAATCCCCTACATCCAAGAAGCCGCCAATGGCTGCCCAGTTGCACGCAGGATACTAAGGCAGCCATTTTCCTTCAATTGTCCAACAATTTCGAATCAAATTAAGATCTGACTTCATCCAATCTTCTAGTACGTATTGCTGAAGCATTTTTTTCTGTATTCAAGTATTGTAAAAACTTGGTAAACAATTTGCAAGGAAGCAGGCCTCCATCAGTCTTGAAAGACTATGGTATTGTGCTTGGCGCTACATACGCTGCATGCGAAGCACAAAAGCCTGGGTTGGATTGTTATGGAGGATAGGCTGTTACCCAAGCAGCAAATCCCCCTCTCCACGCCACTGAATTAGTCCAATGGAAAGGCAGAGCCAATACGATTGGATCCAGGAAGACTGCAAGGAAGAGCTTACTATTATTTGGTTCAGCGTATGGTGAAATTTTTGTACATCATTCTACAATCCACCAAAGTATCTTAGTTCCCAAGCAAAACATGTTGGTTCTCAGTACTCAATTGGGCTCTGACAGACACTGGCACTTTACAGTGTGATGAAAACGGAGATAAGATTTGATTAAACAGCAAGTCAATAGAAACTCTAGGCTTCCATCTCCTTACAATGAATGTTAACAGGGAAGTGTTTTCCAATTTGCATTGCCGTTTAAGCAGCCGTGCTGTAATCACTGGAACAGCGTAATGGCTTAATCTCCCTATGGAGTCACCCTGTTGTGGTTTTCTGAGGGATGCTAGCCATTTTCCCACATGGTATACACCATGAAATTCAAATAACACAAGGAGAGAGATGTAATTCATTTCTCTGTTGCCTTCTGCTGGGCTTAATTCCCAGAGCCTACGGCAAAGGCACACACAAGCAAGCAAGTGTGATATCATGACATCTCCCCACCTGTTCTGCATTTTCAGTAAAGGTACCATAAAGAAGGACAAGCTTGTCACTATTTTGAACTGCAAGGGTTGGGGGAAATACCATAAATAGGCAGGATAAGAAAATCCAAAGAGTTGGTCACTATAATCAAGTTGCTTGATAATATGTAATAACTTACATCCAAACTGCATCTAATTTTTGAGGCATGGTTCATATGTTCCTGGGAAGGGTACAGTTGTTGCTTTCCCATAGCTAAAGCCTCCCATAGCTACAGTAATATCTTATGGCTGCAGTCCTGAAATGCACTTGAGCTAACCTTTCTATCATTGGGCTGGCCCAATTCCAAAATAGGCCAGCCCAAATTATTGGGGAGTAAGCCTCATTGACTATAATGGGACTTATTTCTGAGTAACAGGTATTGAATTGGATTCTGAGGCTGCAATCTTATCTGTGCTTTCCTGGGAGTAAGCCCCACTGCCTACAATGGGACTTATTTCTGAGTAGACAGGCATAGGATTGGGCTCTGAGGCTGCAATACTCCAATAGAGCCCTCCTGCTTGTGAGGAGGGGAAGAGGCATTTAGAGGAGGCCTCTCATGGACTGGTCAGGCAGCTGCCAAGCACCTGCAGTGGTCCCTGGACGGAGGATTGCAAAACCCTGTCTTAAGCCATATTCTTAGAGCATTGGAGAATATTAATCTTACAAAATAGATAAAATAGGATGCAGTCTCCATTGGGAAGTTTACAAGTCTCAGTGAAGTGAACTGTGCAAGAGCACTATCTGTTTTAAAGAAGCTTGCACAGGAGAACTTCCCACTGGATGCTGCCCATATTTTATTCTGTTCAGTGAAATGCCTAATACAGTTTATTGATCCATCTCTAAATGGATGATGAATCATTGTTTCTCTCATAATTTTTGTGTTACACAATTCTTTGTGTAATTTATCAGCAATAGTAATGTGTATTGACCCTTCCCATATGACATTAGACACTGTGAGAGCAGAGTTATATTTCACAGCATGAAAAATATAACCTGGAGAACAATTTATAATATCAAAAGCAAAGAGAAATTACCTGGATTAGGATATTCAGGCACAGGATGCAGGTGTATAATTCGGTTTTGAGCGAAGAAAAAGTAGCTCAAATATGTAACCCTTAAATGACCAACCAGATCCATTGACTGGCAATTATAATTTATGCAAATTAGGCTATTTTTAGAAGGTCATCTAATTAACAGTGCTTGTTTCTTAAAACCTTAAAGATTCCACAGAAAACAGGGGGAGCCATTTTAACTGTCACTTCCTCCTTCAGATTATAAAACTTACTCATTCTTGTCTCTATACATTTGTCTCTGTACTGTGCAAAACATGCTCACGTTGTTTTAAAACGTTGATTTTAATTTTATTAGCATGTTGCATATTAGCATGTTGCATGTTTATTAAACAAAAAAAGTTTATATATTAAGGAATAAGAAATTAAGAATGGATCACACTTACAAAAGTAAATGTTGATGTACAAATAGTTGTAATTCATGTCAGTGAAAGATTTAGGCTGCAGTCCTGAAATACACTTGGGCTAGCCTTATCTATCACTGGTCTGGCCCAATTCCAGGACAGGCCAGCCAAGTTACACAAGAAAGGCTTGGGCTGGCGTAAGTCAAGTCTGGCCCAAGACAGATGGACCTGGGCCAGCTAGCTAGGCCAGCCTAGGCAGTTCATGAGAGGCATGTTGAGGGCATAGAGCAGTGCAGTTAGGCTGTATCTAGAGCCTATTTCCAGGGCAGAAATGCCTCCTCACACCTCATCAGAGTTAGGCCAACTCAGGAGCAGGAATAAATTTGAGTAGACACATAGAAGTCCATAAAATCATAGAATCATAGAGTTGGAAGGGACCTAGTAGGTCATCTAGTCCAACCCCCTGCCTACAGCAGGAAATCCCCCTAGAGCATCCCCGACAGATGCTCGTCGAGCCTCTGCTTGAGGATCCCCAGTGAGGGAGAGTCCACCACCTCCCTTGGCAATCTGTTCCACGGCCAAACCGCCCTCACCGTCAGGAATTTTTTCCGGATATCCAACTGGAATCTCCTCTCTTGCAGTTTGTACCCATTGGTTCTAGTTCTGCTTTCAGAAGCAGCTATGAACAAATGAGCCCCTTCCTCCCTATGACAGCCTGGGAATTGTTTCTGACTGTGCTTGTAGAAGCTGCCTCTTAAGGAGCTCCCACCCATCTTGGGCCCCTTTCCTCATTAGATCTTCAACCCATGGGATTCCGCCTCTGTCTCCTCTAAGCCTGTAGAAATCAGCTTTCCTGAAATCCAATGTATAAGTTTCACTCTGCACTCTTTTTATTTCCCACAATATTCTAAATTCCAGCAGCTCATGATCGCTTTCCCCTAAAGTTCCCGCCACGTTGACCTGGTCTATCAGTTCTTCACGATTTGTTAAGATCAGGTCAAGGATGGCCCCTCCCCTTGTTGTTTCCTCCACCTTCTGGACCATGAAGTTATCTTCCAGGCCCCTCAGGAATCTACTGGAGCTCCCATGTTTGGCTGAGTTTGTCTCCCAGCTAATGCCTGGATAGTTAAAGTCCCCCATTACTACTACCTCATATTTCTTTGCAACGCCTGCCAGTTGCTCCAAGAAGACATCATCTACTCCTTCTCCTTGGCATGGCGGTCTATAGTAGACACCCACCACAATGCTTTGTTTCTTGTTTTTTCCCCCTAACCTTTACCCAAACACACTCCACAGGGATATCCGGACCAATTTCCTGGATTTCAGAGCAGGTATATATGTTCTTGACATATAATGCTACTCCACCTCCCCTTTTGCCACTTCTGTTCCTCCGGAACAGCTGATAGCCTTCCAATTGTGTGTTCCAGTCATGGGAGTCGTCCCACCAAGTTTCAGTTATTCCTATCAAATCAAATTTCCCTTCACTTGCTAAAAGTTCCAGCTCATCTTGTTTATTTCCCAGGCTCTGTGCATTTGTGTAAATGCAACTTAAGCCCTGGAGGTTGCAACTCAATGCATTTCCCTCCTTTTTTGTAAGGCCAGGCCCCTCTAAAGATTTTTAACTTACAGCCATGTCCTGGTAATTTCCATCCAGAACATTTTCCTTATTCCTAGGTTCTCTTTGGACGTAACCCACCCCCTTCTTATTTAGTTTAAAGCCCTCCTGATAAGGTTGGCCATCTCCCATCTGAAGACACTCTTCCCCCAACCCGTAAGATGTAGTCCATCCTTTGCTAGGAGTCCTTCCTCGAGGAATTTCATCCTGTGATCCCAGAATCCAAATCCTTCTCGATGACACCATTTTCGAAGCCAGCTATTGACCTGGAAAATCTTGCCATCTCTCTGAGGACCTTTGCCAATTACTGGGAGGATGGATGAAAATACCACTTGGGTATCCCCCAGGTCCTTAATATTCCTCCCCAGAGCTTCATAATCCCCAACTATCTTTTGGAAAGTTTCCCGAGCAGTATCGTTTGTTCCTATGTGGATGAGTAAGAACGGGTGGCGATCAGCAGGCGTGATCATCCTCGGTAGCCTCTCCGTGATATCCCGTATCCTGGCACCAGGGAGGCAGCACACCTCACGAGAAAACAGGTCTGGTCGGCATACAGCTTCCATGCCCCTCAGGAGAGAATCTCCAATCACCACCACCCTCCTCTGTGTTCTCCTTCTGTGTCGAGCTTCCCCCACACTAACTGGTGTCAGATTCACACATGATAAGTCAGATTAAAAATGGAAGTGATGGCAAAAAATTCTGAGTCCTAGGCCAACCTAAGTGCAACCCCTGCCTCTGAACCTCAAGATATAGCACAACTACACCAGCCCACCTCAGGATATGGCAGATCTACACCAGCACAGTAAGCAGGCTGCCCTTGTGCTGCTTCCTCAGTAGTTAGGCCAGCCAGAGGCCTTGTAGCCCTTTGGATTTGGCGTGTTATCCTAGAGACGTCCAAGTCCAGTGGATTTGGCCTAACTGGCAGCTCAGGATATGGTCTATTTAGGCCGGCTTAGCTGGGCAGTGTTTTCTGGCAGAAAGTCAGGATTGCATTGTTAGGCTGCAATCCTAACCTACAGTTAGGTCGACATGAGTCCTGGCATAAGTCTCAAGCTGGTCTGGGGGTGTCACAAAAGTGAGTTATGACACTCCTGCACCATTGTGGGGGATGGGGGGGTTGAGGCCAGTGCACAGGCAGGCACCAATCTTCCCAATACCACCAAAGAAAGTTATGCCAGGTGAGTTATGCCAGCTAAATTAGTTAAGTGCACCCTTACTTTGTATGAATTTCAGACATGCACCTGCTTCACCTGTCTCTTACTGGCTGCCAGTCAATTGCTGGTTTGCATGGTTTGCAAGAATCATGACAGAATATTTTCCATTTTTAAATAAAAATTATCTTGCCCCCATTTTCATGGAGCTCAGGGTATGATGCCTTTCCTTGCCCACTGCAATTCTCACATCAATCTTGTGAGGTTGTTTGTTTATTTGATTTATATCCCTCCTTTCTTCCCTGATGAAAAGGAGCTCAAGGTGGCTAACAGCAATTAAAAAACAATAAAATACCATTAAAATTATATCACAAATACAGATTAAAACACAATTAAAATACAGTTAAAATACAATAAGATTATACAAAAACTAAAAACAATTAAACATACATGCTAAAAACACATGTTAAAAACAATGAAACAAGAGCTCCCCCAGTCTCTGCCCCCATTAAAAAGCTTTTTTGAAGTAAAACGTTTTAAGGCTCCACCTGAAGCTCTGTATTGAGGGAGCTTTCCTTAGTTCTAGGGGGAGGGAGTTCCAAAGCCAAGGTGCCACCACCGAGAAGGCGCTATCTCTGGCCACCACACCTCTCACTTCTCTTAGTGGCGGCACAGTCAGTAGGGCCCCCTCAGATGACCTTAGGTGACGGGTCGAATTGTACAGAAGAAGGCGGTCCCTCAGATACCCTGGACCCGAGCCGTTTAGACTGAGAGCCCTATCAACTTGAAGGTTGAGTGGTTACTTGATCTATGGACTCAGTAATCCAACACTGTACACATTGCAACACTGTTTCATACCTACCTCCTCATACATCTCATAGAGAAGCCATTTCACAAATTCAGTTTATAAGCCAGTTCAAATTATTTTCAGTGCTGAATTTTCTCCACATGCTCATCCCTGGGTGCATCTTTTGGAGGCAATATATAAATTTGTAAAGCAATAGGTGTACTTGACAGCAATTTCCACTATTTCCTGCTACAGATCGGGGATTGGACTAGATGACTTATTAGGTCCCTTCCAGCTCTATAATTCCATACCCTAGAAAGTATAAAGAATGGGCAATGGCAGCTCATGTGGTCAAGCTTAACCCCTGTAGTAGTGTCTTTAGGGATGACCCAATGCAAGGCTTTGCAGAGATCTCCCAGCGATCTGCCATCTGCACTACGAGTGTTGAGTGAGGAGACGAGTGGGTTCACATAAGTACATCCGCCTTGATAACTGCATCACAAAGTGCTGACATGCATATTATGAATAATTCATCACCAACTACTAATAAGACTTCAACATTCATATCAGTTTTAGAGAAATCCAGTGATGTACATATGTGGACCAGCTGATGAAGAATGGCGGCTGAATGGCTGAGCTGATTCCATTGGAAAAGCATTTTATACAAAATGATGGAAGGTGATATGAAAGTTCAGCCTATAGTATTTGTGAATGCTCATTTGGATATGCAAGTCTTCACGTATATCATATGTAAAGATATAGGTTTTGTTGCTGAGAAGGGTAATTTTCGAGGAAAAAGAATAACTTCCTTTTTAATGTTGTGGACACTTTGTTTTTATTCTTGGGACAATGAGTAAATAATCAAGTTGTTTCCTTTACATCAAATGTTTAGAAGCTGATTCAGGAGCTGGATTCAATGTATGTAATTGAACGTTTTAAAGTAATTTAAAATGCTTCCTTTCTCTTTTGTGAAGAGTCTAAGCTATACAAAACATTTTAGCATGTAATCTGTATTGGTATTTGGATTGAGGTGTTTTCTTTATGTACAATTGCACAGTTAGAGAAACCAATCGTCTGAGTTTCCAATATTTCCTGTGGGAAAATCCGCTTTGTAAGAAGAATGTTTTGTAAGACAAACATGCTTCCAGAATGAATTAAGTTTGTCTTACAAGGCACCACTGTATTCAGATTCCAGTATTTTGCCCATCTGTACTTCTGTGTGGGGGGAGGGCACCAACAATGGTATTTATGCTTGTCAAGATGCACCAGAATGTAGATTTGGGAGGTTTGATCAAACATACATTCAATTAAAATTGATAATGTGTGAATAAAAAAAAAACATGTAGAATTTGGATGTTCATCAGTTTCACTCTTCTGCATCCTTGTTTCTAAATGAGGACATTACATACAAACTCATATCAGTTATGTCTGTGGACAACCTTCATGAAACAGGGTGCTTATGTTTTAAGGAAGAGTCATTTCTGCTGAAATAGAAATTATTAAGGCTGCAATCCTAATCTCCAGTTAGGCTGGCCTAAGCTCTGTCATAAGTCCTGGGCTGGGAATGTTACAAAAGTGCTGTAAGGCAGTTCTGCACTACTTTTGGCGAAGGGTTAGGCCAGTGCACAAACATGCGCTTGCCTCTCTATGTCACCATATGAACCGGAAGATCAATGAGATGTGCCGGGCTAGGTTAGGATTGCACTGGTTAAATTTGCAGGTTAAATTTGCAATCAAGTGCATGTTTCCTTGGGAGTAAGGCTGTTTGGGACTTATTCTTGAGCCCATAAGGGTTGTGCTCTATGTTGCTTAGAACAAGAACCAAGTTTTAAAGAGTAACTATAGACCAAGGGTCTCTACATCTCGATTGGAGGGGCCAGATGTGGCCAACAGCAAGCCTCTGTCTAGCCCATGACAATTGTCTTGTCCCCTGCAAGCATCTGGCTGGCCCACTTCACTGAACACAACCAGAACAAGACTCTGGTCATGTCAAGAAGGTGTTCTGTAGGTCTAGAAATCACTTCCTGTTGTTCCCAAAATCCAAAAGTAATTTTTGGTGCCCTCCAAAGTCTTTAGATGATGTTTGGAAGGTGGGGGAATGGGAGTCCATTTGCTTTATTTCTGTGTTTTGTGTTGGTGGTTGGAGAAATCCTGGAAATTTGAGCCCATTCATTTATTCATTCATCTAAGTTCCATCTCTAATGTATTTATTAAAAAAATTATTTTAATCGTTTTCTAGCCCTTAATACCATGCCAAGTATTTGATGTGGCCCTCTAGCTTTAAAAGTTTGGAGACCCCTGTTATAAACTCACCCAAAAATTTGCCTGTGAGGTTTTTGACTATTTTTGCAAGACCACACCACCCTCATACGTTACGTTCCAAACATCCCTACCAGGTTAGGCCATATGGGGGTTGGACTTTTGGGGAATCGCTGGAGAAGTCTTTTAAAAGAATCTGTTTCTCTGTGTTGCTAGAATAGCTTGTCTTCAAGTTTCATCCCCATCTCCTGGACTTTCAGAGATTAAAGGTTTGAGTGAGCCTAGAATCATTTTATTTCTAATGCACATGCAAGTTAATCCATACTTGCTAACATGTAATGGATGCTCTTTCGTTTCATGTGCTTAGTTCGTTTTGAACGGTTAATAACACATTACATTAATCAAACCAACAGTCCATTTGCTTTTAAATCGAGCCTTATCCAGGTGTTGGATCTCCTATGGAGAGCAAGGGATTTGCACAAGAGGTTTCCCTTAAGCATGTAGTACTAGTCCTACTTCTGCTTTCAGCCTCAACAAGTTCTCCCCATGATTCAAAACCTGAAATAGATGCAGAGGTGAGGCTAAGCATTCACACCATTGGTGGTGAGCTCTCCTGATGCTTTCAGGGGAAGGCCTCATACACTCACTCTCCATCAGAGAGTTTGCCTGTTTAAAGCTTATGTTTCATGTAAAATAGAGCAGATGGCAAAGGGCCTTCTTCAATGGCTTTGAGTCAATGACACTCTCAGGGCGCTATCCTAACTAATCTCGCCCTGCACAACTCACCCATCTCCCCATTGCTGTGGTGGTATGGAGAAGTCAGTGCATTTTTGTGCACTGGCCTAACCTCTCCCCTCTCCCAAAATAGGCAATTTTGTGTCACCCTCAGACCACCAGGGGATTTGTGCCAGCCTAACTATGGGTTAGGGTTGCGCTGTCACTTCATATGATTTATGTTGATGTCCTTACATCAATTCCTGTGTTGCAGATTAGAAAGATGAAGCTAAGAGAAAGCTTTAAGTTGCTGAACAAAAATAGGCTTTTCAGAGGTTTCACAAAAATACAAGGCTGAATGAATACAGGGGCATCTAGGAGGTTAAAAGGGACGCATAACACCAAAAAAATAAGCAAAACGGGGAAAAAAAGGTGTTCATCACAGCATCATAGAGAAATACTCATCCAGGAGTCATGGTTGAATGCAACTCCTTGTTGAGAATAATTGGTGGTCAAACTCACTCTACATATGAATTCAATCACTAATTGGATAGGGTGGCATATGTATTATTTAATTCAGGGATGTTCAAAACCCAGTTATTGGGCTGGATTCAGGAATCGGCTGAATCCTTCCCTCATGTGACTGACACAGTTCCGGCATGCTGTGGAATTTCATGTCACCAAATCAGGACCTCACAATGCCTCGAACAGCTGCATCTTTGCAGAAATCCAGGCACAATGCCCGATGGGACATTGCCTCATAGACATGACTGGCCAGAGCATCACATTGTCATGATTTGGGAATATGAAGTCCTGTCGTGCGCCAGAACTATGGCAGTCATGTCAAAGACCGCATTGCTAGTGGTTTTGACTTTGAGCACCGCAGATCTGATGAAAGGGTAACATGTCAAATTGTGTTATTTTTCTCCCAGACATTTCTAGATATGGTTACATGAATCAAATTTGAAATGTACTGTTATGCTGTGAAATACAGTGATACAAAGCTCAAGGTCTGGAATAATGCAGCAAATGAACTTCAGCAAACTAAATAAACTTCTTCTCCACAGATAAATTATGATGTCTAAGTCTTTTTCCCCTTTAATTACAATCACATTTTCCCCCTAAATCTATTATACCCCCACAGGTCAAAATGATTTACTTCTCTATTTTTGCACATGTGAGCTCCATTTTCCCGCTGCCAGTGTGTGTTCAGCTGTGCCAAAAACTGAGCAGGTCTGTGGTTCCTTTGTAACATCAAAATGAAGACATTTATCATAGAGATTTATTGTGGGATGGCCAGCCAGATGATTTGGGTATTTTAACAGTGGACTCTGGATCTTGATCAGTTCAGGCAGTCTTTTAAGTTTACAACATCTATCGGCTTATGTATTATATACAACACTATGTTCTTGGAGTATTCAAGAAGTTGAGGGGGGGGCCAACCGGCTTTCCATTCTTTTTTGGTTGTTTGTTTTAAGTCATTGTTCATTTCAGAGGGATTTCTTTTATTTTCATTCCTGTACATTTTTGTATCCAAAAGAAGAACGGGGAGCTTATCTTTAAATGCAGCAGATCAATCACCTTTTTTTCTTTTTCAAGCTTCCATGTTGACTGCCTCCTTGTGGCCACTGTGTTCCCCGCTTCATTACCCCAGATGTTGCATAAATCAGAATCTGGGGTGGGAAGAGGACATAGAATTCAATAGGAGAACATGCGAGGAGCTCTGAGACTTCTGTTACACTTTTTAAAAAAATGAGCTTTGGGAAAAAAGTTTGGTACTGTATTCTAAACCCACTGCAGTGTGGCTCTACCAGGTACACTGAGCACTGTAACTGACACCTGCTAACTGGGCAAGAGGCACTCTTTCAAGTGGGTGTTCCTCCTTTATTTAGCAGGGGGAGAGTAACTGGCCTTACGCATCCAGCAATGTCTGTTCTAGTGGCTTCTGCTGGTGATCTTTTGCATTTTAGATTGTGAGCCCCTTTTGGGACAGGGACCCATTAGCTATTAATTAGCTATTAATTTTTTCCACTTTCTTTGTAAACCGGTTTGTGAATTTTTCAGTTGAAAAGCAGTATATAAGTACTATACTGTACATAGATGTAGATAGATAAATGCCTGCCCCGTCACACTTGCCTGGGAAAAGAAACAAATTCCAAATCAATCAACTGCCTAGTATTGCCATTCAGACCTTTGGGGCTCCGGAGACATCAATTTGAAAACCAGACCTGACTGGCTGATTTGGTTCTGTTTGGCATTTGTTTAAAACGAATGAACAATTGTATCAGCCACCTATCTGAATTGCAGTTCTTTTTCTTTGTAGTAAAACAAAAAATATGAATGTAGTGGCAGATTGCCATTCTCAGAAAGAGTACAGAGTCATAACCAATTCCACTGATTGCCTTCTCATTATATCATGACCTCCTGTTGCTTTGCGCAGAGGCAATGTTCATTTCAGACACACTGCTGTAAAGTATATGCAGTAAATGACCCTCAAAGGGGCCATTGCAAGGACCTAACTCTATTTTTTACCCTCCTATCAAAGGCCTTTATTCTGCCAGGTCTGTACTGATTCAGACGGAAAGAATGCTTTCCAAATGTACACAGCATGCCTTGGACTTCTTTGAAAGAGAACATGCTAAACTGTCCTTATGGAAAAATCATACCTTCAGTATGTTGCTCAGTGTAGATATATTATTGAACTTGAGATGCATTCTTATGTTAAGGGGATCCCCTTAATTTCTACTGCATTACAATTCCAGGGTGTAATGAATTCAGGAGATATAAAATGTCTCCAAGTAGGACCAGGAACTGGCAGCTAAAAGGCAGAAGCCAGCATGGGAGGGAGAAAGCTGCCAGTTGACCCTAGAAATGCTAGTGAATGCTCATGAGCCTTTAAGGATCCGGACACTTTAAATTAAGGAGTGACAGTAGTGGTACAAACTTCCTAGGTGGATTCTGCTAACTGGTCCAGTGACTGCAATCTATACCAGAGGTCCCCATATGTTTTTGTCCTATGGACCACTTTCCGAATTATTTTTTTGCCGTAGACCCCCTGCCTGCCTAATATTAAAGTTTCCTAAACTTTAAATCATCAAATATGTTTTTCACAGCTGACACAATGCTGTTCACTTTGATAGGGCTTTGTAAAAAAAGAAAACAAACTTAAATTTTTTATGCAGACCTTTATTGAAACAATTAAGTTAAAAATCTTATTTTTATGTGAAATAAAGCAAAATTAAATGTTAATAGCTCAAAATAAAAAAGGCTAAACTAAAATTCTCTTTAAAATTTAGTACAAAATTCTGTAAATATTTGAATTTTGGACAAAAATCAGAACTTAGTAACAAAACAAAACCATAAAATAAAGCTAAGGTTCAAAACTTAAAATACAATAATTAATGGTGTTAATGGGAGGGATTAACTTGATGCTCTGATAGCAATTACTTAACATGTGGAGTCAAATGACTGAGGTCTAGCCTTAAATCTCCTCGTTTAGTTATTTGCAAACGATTTCTTTTTTGTCAGCAGATTAGTTACTGTGCTAAAACACCTTTCCACAAGGTATGAAGATGGAAAAGCTATAAAAAATTTTCTTGCAATACTCCATAATGCAGGATAAATAACAGCTACATTTTTCTGATGCCAGAACTCCTAATACTCCTTCTTCGTTAGTGCTTATTTCGATCAGTTCTTCTTGTAGTGTGATATCTGATTCTTCAGTTGTGTATTGCAAGAATTATAATAACAAAGTCCAACACTTATTGTACATACTCGTATAATTAATTATTTCAAATTTAAAATATCTACCTAAAAGTTTACGAAACGCCTGAAATAAAGATTTTGGTGGGTGGACCCCTATTTACATATCGTGGACCCCCAAATTTTTTGTCACTGACACGGATCCCCTGAAAGTCAAAATCGACCCCTACTCTTTATATTTAGATAAAGTCCAGTAAACTAATTGAAGTTGACTGCAGTTTCTCACATTATTCTTCCCAATACGATCCTGTGGGATCTCTGTGGGCATTCTCCTGGAATGTGCTTGCTCCTACATGGGGTTGTTCAGGAAAGACAGTCCACTACAAAAGAAGGGTGCCATGACCATGATAAATTTGGAAACCATTGGATTAGAGTGTAACTGGTTCTGGTTTACCCAGTGAGTTTCATGGCAAACAGAGATTTGAAATCAGGTGCCTGCATCCAAAATCACCAATATAAACAAAACAATCATGTATCAATACAACCATACATCAATACAACTATTTGGATTTCCAGCAATTCTTACAACAGCTCTGTAGGATAGTTCAGTATTATTATCTTTCATGCATGGGTAACAAATATACAGTATAGTAATGTTAATATACTGTATCTTCAGTGAAAGATGTAGTACAAGTTAGAACACATTTTTTTTAATGTGAATCATTTACATGATGTGCCAGAGTGGAGAGAGACCTGCATAAATTCACAGCTCAAACATGTTTCAGAGTTAATCAGTTAGCAACTTAATCAGATAATGCTGCGTAGATCTGTTAACATATTTGTGAGGAGGGTAAGAATGCTATCTACTTTGTTCCCTAAGGTGCCTTTCTTCTTCTTGCATGGCCTTTACTGCGATGTTTGTGTAAAATAAAAGGGAGGAAGCAGGAAAATAAGGTGGAGAAGATGAAAAACTAATGATTCAAGAAATCACATAGCATCAGATAATTCTATTTTGAAATCACAGCAGTGACTCCCAGAGGCGTAAACTTCCCAAATTACTTGTGCAAACCCCCTTTGACATATCAAGTACTAAAAGAAACCCAGGGGCAACTTTTGTTTTTCCTTGTGCCTAATGTTTCCTGAAAATACAACATTTAGTGGATATTTATATTCCTGCTTAATTTCATAACCCAGTTTCTGTGACACTTATTGAAGAGAGTTTGCTCTGGTTGTCGGGTTTCAAAAAATGACACTTCTAGAATTTGCAAGCCAAAGGGGTGTATGATGTTCAAGAATATCCTTATTTGCTGCCATTGGAGGCAATCTTATAGTTGAGTACAGACCAGTGTTTAAGAATCAGTTTGTCATTGTACATGTAAGAATTAAGAGTTGACTTGCTTAATGAAATCCAGTTTCTTAAGAATCTAGAATCTCCGAATGTTGGATGACTGGATGTATGAGGAATTGCTGCATGTTCAAGTGATGTTACTTATTTTATTGGCTGTGCATCGAAAGGCTGTATATCTTGAAAGTATTATTTGTGCAATTTTGTGGTATTGGGATATGTGTCTGTAAGGATTGGTTGATCCATACAACCAAATGCTTGTGGTCTGAGATGAATCTCAATAGAAATGTTTTAAAGTTTCAATCTGTGCCATCTTAAAGCTTTTCCTGTTTTGGGTTTGGTCCCACAGAATAAAAGACAAAAAGAAATCAAGATGATATACTTGACTGGACTCTAGGGCACAATCCAGAGTAACTACGGGGAGTCCTTGCTCTGACATAAGAACAGTTTACTCTGGATTGCAATATGAATTTCCAATAGGTTTTCAATCGGTGGTGCTGTAACTGCATCAACATAAATGTCTCTTACGTGTTCCCATAGTTACTCTGGATTGTAGGACTAGTCTCTCTCTCCTTCCACATAATGTTTTCAAAATGTCACCAAATCATAAGTTTAATTTCTCCTCAGCCTCGAAACTGGCTTCAGAACAATCATTGGATCTGCTAAAAACATTCTCACCTCTTTCTACATCTCATGCCAAATCATTTTAACAAGCCCAAGCAGAGTTTTGATTTATATTGTGGGTGGAAATAGGTTTCAAAAATATTAGACTGCATTACTCTTCCCAAGATAGCCGCACAACTTATGACACTGGCCTAGAAAAGTCAGAGGGCACAATCAGAAATAGTGGCTGGGTGGGGGGAAAATATCATAGTAATTTCAGTGGGTAACTCACTTTAAGGATGTGATTGGTTGATGAGTTTTGACAGGCAATGTCACTTCAAGAAGATTCGAATGAGTGAGTTGCAGAGGTCAAGCCCAGCAGCTGATTCCAAGATCCTGTTGCATTGCCTAGTAATGGACTGATGTTAGCCAGAAAAAAAGAATGATATGCAATTATGTGGTTAACCTTAGTATTTAAGAAGGAGGGGTGGCAGCTTTGAAAAAAGTTGTAATATAAGAATGTGATCAAAACATCCAAAAAGCTTTAGGTTTTTCTTTTATCTCCTGCATATAAAAACCCCATCTGATTAATGATGGAGCACAATAAATTACAAGGCAAAAATAATAAAATGAAGCTGGATGGAGTTAGTTTATATTCACATATGTTATTTATTTAAAATTTGGATGGCTTTGGAGAACTGCTGACTCTGTGGGTTAAAAAATATTGGTGTCATTTCAGGGAGGGTGGAGGGGCCTTAATGCTATACATTCACTTCCATTAATTTTGACATGCTGAAAGGCAGTTGGCTTTTATTTATGTTTGGAAATTGACTAGCCATTGGTTCTGTAGAAAGAGAAGGTAAAGGGTTTTGCACAACATGCTTCAGGTGGTTCTATAAAATTGTCAATTGCATATACATAAACGTTTACTGCAGTCGGACTTTCTGTTCAGTTGTTTATATTCATAAATTGATCTTATCGCTGTGCACTACAGGAAGGATCAGGAATGGTGACTTTCAGGAATTCTTGTCCACTTTCCTTTAAGGAACCACCACCCCAAGTTGCTTGGAGCATAATCTTGAAAATCGCTTATAATGCACAGGGGTTTAATACAATTTTTCGAACACTGAAAATTTTTGAAATTGTCTAGGTTTTTATTTTCCTTTAGAAATTAAAATCTGGCAAAAGCATGGAGCAAAATTTTTGTATTTGATGGTACTTGATTTTTGTTGTTTGGTTTCCAGATTTCTGTCTTCATATTATTACACCCCAAATCTTATTTATTTGAATGCCCCCTGTTTGTTTCCACATCAGTAATTTTGTTCTGTACTGAGAGTTTTCTTTTATTAGGCCATGATTGGCACCCCATTATGACTTTTCAGTAGTTTGCAGATAGTGAATGTATGTGATGTGCACACAGATGTAAAAAGGGCTCCTTAAATGCTAAATAGTAAAAGCTTGCAGTGCATACAACAGGAAATCTCCATGAAATGTGTGTCTGAAGACTAGGTAAATATGGTTGGTTGTTTCCCCCATGATTCTACCCATATCTATAGCCCATCTTTCTCCACCCCAAAATGTGCTTTTGTCTTACAAATGGATCCCCGAGTAATTCCACTGTAATGCTTGTAATTCCACTGAGGTCACAGAAGGACAGAGTTTCTACAGAGTTCCAAATATAGAGTGGGTAACACTGAACAACACATTGTAGCCAAAAGCTAAACAAATACATATAGGACTTCTGCTCCTCCTACAAAGGCAATTTACCATCAGTATCATGGAAAGCAAGATTAAGAACTGAAAATGCAATCTTACCATCAAAACTGTACGGTGACTAAATCATAACAAACAAAACCCTACCTGAGACGTTGGCTAATAATTCTATTGATTGATTACTTCAAGTGGGCACAAAGCGCTACAATCACTGTAAAGCTATGTGACATCTCTTGCTCTCATCAGAAGGTAAGTGGAATAGATTTTTAAAAATGACCTGAGTGCCAGACTGAAAATGGAGCAGAATTGGGCAATCTACTCCTCATTAGATTCTTTTTTCCGGAAAATATAGTACTTATAGAGCATGATGAAGCTCTAAGAACAGAGGCAGCTTTTCCCATTCTTTTATGTTGGGTGGAGGCAGGCGACAGCAGCTATGGTAAGTCAGTGCTTCTGAAGCTGAATCCTAGGAAGAAGTGTGTGCAGGAGCAGGACTCTGATGTCACAGTGTCACCTGATATTGTGATGCCTCATGGTTTCATGACATCATTTCTGCATTTAGAAGAAGGCACTGGCAGCTTTGAAATGTAGCTGCTGTTCCATCTCCAGCAATTTCCCAGTTGATTTTCAGTTTCTGCCAAGCTGCAACAGGCCCCCAAGCACATTTTACAATGACTTGGCAAAAGCTGAGCATAGGTCAGGTGGTGCCCCTCTTCAAGTGATGCCAAGTGTGCTACTTGTCATATTCTAGGGACACCCCTGATTTCTCCTTTCTCTTGGTTCTAGCCAAACTCCCACCCACAAGTCCCTTCAGACTATTGCAGACTATTGGAAATTATGAAAGCGTTTCCATTATGAACACATCACAATTTCCTAAACCAGTTAAAGCTTTGGAGAGTCTTCAGGTACCACTCAAATGTGGAGTTCATTACTATAATCTAGTTTTGTAATAACAAGCCTATGAAGGACTCCTTGCAACAAAGTCTGAATCTAAGATAAGCAACTGCCTGCTTTGCCAGCTAGAATCTAAGATAAGCGACTGCCAGACGCTATGAAGATATGTAGGTTGAAAGGTGGAGTACAAATTGAAACAGATAAAAACATAAATGTGGAGGTTGAGAAGCACTCTTTCACACTGAACATGAGTTTAGTTTTGGCCCTGAAATAATCCAGATTATGTGCCGTTGTTTGATGATAAGAAGGCTCATACCAACTTCCAGTAAATACCTATCCAATCCACAAAGTTTATTTACCTCCATAATTTTAATCTTAATTCTTTCAGCTCATCTCTATCTAATACCTGACCTTAGCTAGACATTGGCTTGAGTTTTGTAGACAGATGAGGGAACACCCACCCATCTCACCCCACCCCATCCAAAAATCTTTCTGAAGAAGAATCCACTGTTCTTGACTAAAGCAGGCCTCCGTCAGTCTTGAAAGACTATGGTATCGTGCTTGGCACTGCATATGCTGCATGCGAAGCACGAAAGCCTGGGCTGGATTGTTATGGAGAATAGGCCGTTATCCAAGCAGCAAATCCCCCCTCTCCACACCACTGAATTAGTCCAGTGGAAAGGCAGAGCCAATACGATTGGATCCAGCTGGTGTCGCAGAACTGGGCTAAGGACAGGAGCTCACCCTGTCTTGTGGGGCCGACCCAGGAATCAAACCCTGGCCTGCTGGTTAACAGGCACAGCGTCTTTACCGCTTGCGCCACCCACAGATGACTAACTAGCTTTGTTATTCTTATTATTGGCATCCTTCAGTCTCGAAAGACTATGGTATCGTGCTCTGACTGGAGGTCCTGAAACAACATTTGGTGTGACTAAAGAGGCCAATTTGAGAGTGTCCATCCCTTCCACACTGAGGACAAATAAATTCCGTCCCCTGCCCAGGTCCCAGGTTTCACTGCTTTCGGGTCTGTCTCTTTGCTTCAGCCTGCCGAACAAGTGTCTCTTCCAGTTGGAGAAGGCCATGCTGGGTCTTTTGCCTCCACGCTGAACGGTCAGAGGTCAAGGTTTCCCAGCTGTTGATGTCCATTCCCAAGGCCTTTAGATCCCTCTTGCAGATGTCCTTGTATCGCAGCTGTGGTCTCCTTCTTGGGCGCTTTCCCTGCACTAATTCTCCATATAAGAGATCTTTTGGAATCCGACCATCAGCCATTCTCACGACATGCCCAAGCCAGCATAGACGCCGCTGTTTCAGAAGTGTGAACATGCTAGAGATTCCAGCACGTTCCAATACTGTGTCATTTGAGACTTTGTCATGCCAGGTGATTCCAAGAATACGTCGGAGACAGCGCATATGGAAGGTGTTCAGCTTCCTCTCCTGCCATGCATAAAGGGTCCAAGACTCGCTGCAGTACAAGAGTGTGCTCAGGACGCAAGCTCTATAGACCTGGATCTTTGTATGTTACGTCAGCTTCTTATTAAGCCATACTCTCTTTGTAAGCCTGGAGAATGTAGTAGCCGCTTTACCAATGCGTTTATTCAGCTCAGAGTCTAAGGAGAGAGTGTCAGAAATAGTTGAGCCAAGGTACACAAAGTCATAGACAACCTCCAGTTCATGTTCAGAGATTGTGATACAGGGAGGTGAATCCACACCCTGACCCATGACTTGTGTTTTCTTCAGGCTGATTGTTAGTCCAAAGTCTTGGCAGGCTTTGCTAAAACGGTCCATAAGTCATTGAAGGTCTTTGGCAGAGTGAGCAGTAACAGCAGCGTCATCGGCGAAGAGGAACTCACGCAAGCATTTCAGCTGGACTTTGGACTTTGCTCTTAGTCTGGAAGGATTGTAGAGTTTTCCGTCTGATCTGGTCCGGAGATAGATTCCCTCTGTTGCGTTTCCAAAAGCATGCTTCAGCATGACTGCAAAAAAGATCCCAAATAAAGTTGGTGCGAGGACGCAGCCCTGCTTCACTCCATTTTGGATGTGAAAGGAGTCTGATGTTAGGCCATCAAAAACTACAGTGCCCTTCATGTCCTCGTGAAAGGACCTGATGATGTTGAGGAGCTTAGGTGGGCATCCAATCTTGGGGAGGATTTTAAAAAGGCCATCCCTACTAACCAAATCAAAAGCCTTTGTAAGGTCTATGAAGGCTACAAAGAGTGGCTGTCTTTATTCCCTACATTTCTCTTGCAACTGTCGAAGGGAAAATACCATATCAGTGGTGGACCTGTTGGCTCGAAATCCACACTGTGATTCAGGATAGATTCTCTCTGCAAGCACCTGAAGCCTCTTCAGTACGACACGGGCAAGCAGCTTCCCTACAACACTAAGAAGAGAGATGCCACGGTAGTTGTTGCAGTCACCCCTGTCGCCTTTGTTCTTGTACAGTGTGACAATATTAGCATCCTTCATGTCCTGTGGTACTCCACCTTCCCTCCAACAAAGGCAGAATATCTTGTACAGTTCAGTGGAAATGGTCCCTCTACAGCACCTCAGAACTTCAGCAGGGATGTTATCTTTCCCGGGTGCCTTGCCAAAAGCAAGGGAATCCAGGGCTTCGTTTAGTTCTTCTAAAGTTGGTTCACTGTCGAGCTCCTCCAAGACAGGCAGGCACTCAATGTTGTTTAATGCTTAATGTTGTTTAAGGCGCTCTGGGACTCATGGTGCTGGTTTTCCTTCTTTCTTTTGAGTGGGGGGAGGTCCCTGTTGTTTCTAGAGTTTCCTTCCTGTGAGAGAGGAGGGGCTCTCTGGGACTCATGGTGCTGGTTTTCCTTCTCTCTTTTGAGTGGGGGAAGGTCCCTGTTGTTTCTAGAGTTTCCTTCCTGTGAGAGAGGAGGGGCTCTCTGGGACTCATGGTGCTGGTTTTCCTTCTCTCTTTTGAGTGGGGGGAGGTCCCCGTTGTGTACAGAGTATCCTTCCTGTGAGAGAGGAGGGGCTCTCTGGGACTCATGGTGCTGGTTTTCCTTTTTTTCTTTTTTTTTCTTTCTTTTTCCTTCTCTTTTGAGTGGGGGGAGGTCTCTGGTATGCCTCAATGTTTGCAGCCTTTGTTTGGAATTGGAGCAGTGCACTGGTCTTACCCTGCTGGTTGCTTGTACGGGAGGGGAGATCTGCATTGCCTCTGGTAGTGGAGCATGAGACTGAGTGTGATGTGAGGATCAATCATGCGACTGTGTAAATCATGAGAGTGAGTCCTTATCAAACCTACCTAGGAGAAGGAAAACTCCCACTAAACCTCCGCTGCCTTGTGGCTATTCCCATTCATGGGAAAGGCTTCAGGAGAAAACCTCGAGGAAAAATCCGGAGCCGGAGTCCCGAAAGCAGTTCGTGACTGTGTTACAGTCATGTTCTGGTAACTCCTGCGACGCAGCTGGAACCAATCGTATTGGCTCTGCCTTTCCATTGGACTGTTTCAGTGGCGTGGAGAGGGGGGATTCTCTGCTTGGGTGGCAGCCTATCCCCCATGAAGACCTACCCAGGCCTTCGTGCTCTGGAGAGGAACTCCAGCCTCGCATACAGCGTGGAAACAACACGGGAAGTGGCAGTTACCGGTTATAAGTCGCTGCTCGATTGGCGAAGAGCTTGACACCAGGGGCTACTTCCGACGGTGGGAGAGGCCATCGTGCCTCATTGGGCAGCTATCGCCCGCCTTAAGCTGGGCAGCCCCCAGCCAGTAGGATGCTGCCTCGCCACGGTCTGCTAACCTCACTGGGTGCGTGGGGTTTAGGGTGAAAACCGACAAGCAGATCGACAACTCAGCACCATGCAACAAACATAAGAAAACTTCAGCCCTTAAGTTGGGCACCTGGAACGTTCGGACAATGACCCCCGGCTTTTCTGACGACTTGCGAGAATTGGATGATGTCCGTAAGACAGCTGTCATTGATATGGAGCTGAGCAGACTGCAGATGGACATAGTTGCCCTTCAAGAGACAAGGCTGCCAGACTCAGGATCTATTAAGGAGAGAAATTTCTCATTCTTCTGGCAGGGAAAGCCATCAAGTGAGACTAGGGAATATGGAGTTGGCTTTGCAGTTAGAAACACCCTACTTGGATCCATTATCCCACCTACTGGAGGAAGTGAAAGAATTCTGTCTCTGCAGCTACAGACATCAGCAGGGCTGGTCACTCTTATTAGTGCATATGCACCAACACTGTCATCTTCAGCAGAATCCAAAGACAAATTCTATGATGATCTGGCTGCCACTATCAAGAAAATCCCTGAGAAAGAACCATTGTTTATCCTTGGTGATTTTAATGCAAGAGTTGGATCTGACCATAGTTCTTGGCCCGCTTGTCTAGGTCGTTTTGGCATCGGGAAGATGAATGAAAACGGCCAACGCCTGCTAGAGTTTTGCTGCTATCATGATTTTTGCATTAGCAACACATTCTTTAACACAAAGCCTCAACACAGAGTGTCTTGGCAACACCCTAGATCGAAGCATTGGCATCAGCTTGATTTGATCCTCACCAGGCGCTCCAGCCTTCCCAACATTAAGATCACACGTAGCTATCAGAGTGCTGATTGCGACACTGACCACTCTTTGGTGTGCAGCAGAGTAAAACTGCAAGCAAAGAGGCTGCATCACTCCAAGAAGGAAGGAAGACCACGAATTAACATCAGCAAGACCCTCAGTCTGGAAAAAGTGTTGGAATTTGACCATGCACTCGAGGAAATTCTCCCAGGCCCGGCTGAGGCAAACGCTTCTGAATGGTGGGAACATTTCAAGAATGTTGTTTATACTACCGCCTTGTCAGTTTTTGGTAAGCAGGTTAGAAAGACAGCAGATTGGTTTGAAGCCCACTCGGAGGAGCTGACACCAGCCCTTGAGGAAAAGAGGAGAGCTCTAACTGCATATAAAGCCTGTTCTAGTGAGCGCAACCTTCAAGCCCTGCGAGTCGCCTGTAGCAAAGTCCAACAGATTGCCAGGAGATGTGCTAACAATTATTGGCTGCAGCTTTGCTCTCAGATCCAGGTAGCAGCTGACACAGGCAACATCAAGGGGATGTACGATGGCATCAAGCAGGCCTTAGGTCCAACAGTGAGGAAATCTGCCCCGCTTAAGTCCGCTACAGGTGAGGTCATCCAGGACCGAGCACAACAGATGGCACGCTGGGTGCAGCACTACTCTGAGCTATACTCCAGAGAAAATGTAGTAACTTTGTTATTCTAGACATCTTTTATATTTGTTTCCAAAAGGGTTAGATTAGCATTTCTGTTCCTGAATTCATTCCATGTGACCAAATAAATACTGCATTTATAACCAGTGTGCTACATTTTCTTGACATATTTTTGCCTTGGTCGGTGACATGTGTTGTGTCCTTCCTTCCAAAGCTTTAAATTCCTGCTGTCAAAAGAACATGGCAACCTGCCTTTCTTATATATATATATTATTCCACTCGTAGACAAACATCTCACGGATGACTAAAAAGGGATGGGGATATAACCTTTAAAACGGGATATAAAAAGACCTATGACTGCTTTTATTTTTTAGCATCTATCACCCCATAATATTTCCATATCATAATGCCCCTCTTTGGTTTCTTCCAGTTTGGCACAGGCTTTGACTTACCAAAGGCTATCGCTGCTCATTTTATATTGATTTTATTTTTGCATGGATGCCCATTTTCTGGAGACTGTCCCAGCTGTATCTTTCACTGGGGGTGATATCATCATTGTCATGTTGTCCACACTCATTACCGCTAGGTGGGTGACACCTAGACATGTACACCTCACAGTCCAGCCAAGTGCACTGAACGCTTTACATTCTATAGTTCATCTAAAACACAGAGACCTGAAATTATATGCCTGGCCTTGTTAGCTTCAAAGTTACATTGGCAAAGCAAAAAATTATGGTTCATGGTTTGGGGCATGCCATTAGCATTTGTTTCCTTTTGAGTCTTCATATTTCCTTAATAAAAATGGCTTTGAGGCCTGAGGGGGTGACCTTTTCTTTTGTATTTCCATCAACAAAATTTCATGTAGTCACTTAAAAAACTACATATGTAGCTTTTCCTGTTCACATTCCACATCTTGTTCTTTCTATTGTTGCTGTCGCTCATTGCCTTTGTTCTTCCAATGTTTTCCTGCCAAGATCTGAGCTGTGAGGGTTCGTTTCAAGAGGCCATCGTTGCACAGCAAAGTTTAAATAAACAGCTCATTTTATTAGACAGAGATTTACTGCTTTCCGAGGGTCTGTTGTTTTAATAACTGACTGGCTGGTTTGACTGCTTCTCTAACTAGCCACAACCAGGACAGAAAATACAAAATCTTTTAGAGTTTTTGCCATTGGTTGCAATGTTTCATGTTTGTCTCTTCTTCTTATATTCAAGGCTTAGCAGAAAATGTACTTTGATAAAAGAGCTACAAAGAACATCTTTCAATGTCCATTGGTGACAAACATTAAGATAATTTTCCAAGGTTTTTTGAGACATCCTTTAACGGACCAAACTGTGACGATCTAATATGGTGATTGTTATTAATAATCTTTAGGGCTGAACAGAAATTACCACCTTATTTTGTGCTCTTTTTGCATTTTTATAACAATGCTTTTATTACATTCATTTATAAAACCATGTACAATTACATTTTGAAGTAATAACAATTAAGAGAACAAAAATTAAAGTAATATTTTAAATTTTAAATTAATCTGAACTGTGTTTAAACTTGGTTCTTCCACCCTCATATCCCTATGCATCCCCTAATTCACCCCATAATGGCACATTGGATGCTTTGGGCGCAATCCTAAGAAATTTAGGCTGGCCTTTCATCTGGTCTATCTTTCCATGATGGTACGGGGAGGTCAGCGTATGCCTGTCCCAAACCCTCATCCAGGAGTGAGGCAGAAGTATCTTACTGAACTTTTGTAACACCCCCTGGTCAGCAAGGACTTATACTGGGGCTTAGGCTGGCCTAAATGGAGGTGAGGATTGCAACCTATTATTCCACTTAGGTGGGCCTTCTGGTGAACATGGGTCCTCAACTAGTTTGGCACAGAGCACAATCCTAACCATGTCTACTTAAACGTAAGCTCCATTGTGTTCAATAGGTTTTACTCCTGGGAAAGTGTCTTTAGGATTGCAGCCATAACGTATCTGGGGTTAAATAAATATAGTGGTAACGTTGCATGAGTTTATTAGCAAGTGATGTACAACCCAATTCCTATCTCACATAGGTGCAGTGGCATTAAATGCTTACCAGTGTATCATCTGCTGCAACTAAGAGTAAAGAGACATTTTGGTTATAATCATAACTTGCAGTTAGACTTGCCTAAACCCCAGCACAAGTCCTGTGGTGGCTTGGTGGGTGTCAGAAAAATGCTACAAGACACTGTTCGAGGAAGAGGGTTAGGCCAGTGCATAGACATGCACTTGCCTCCCTACATTACTATTGGAATGGGAAGACAAATGAGTTGTGCCAGCCTAAATTAGGATTGCACTTTTTGTCAAGTAAAACACCAGCATCCTTAATGGAACTTCTTGAGTTTTGTGCCACCTAAATTGCTGTTGCAGCCTCAAGAACCCCCGGGTTAGGCTTTGGAGATAGACATGAGGGTTAGGATCTGGCATAGGAGACCTCTGCTGGTCCCATCACCTTCTAGGCCTGTCCCTCCCCATTCCACCCTCTTCTCCTCCCCCAACACACACACACAGGAAAGCCTTCTCACCCGCTATACCACTTAGCTCCTGGTGCAGTGCCAGTTGGGTGGTTCGGGGCACTCTTCCAGTGCCATGTCGGTTCCAGATTGGTTACTTCTAAGATGGCACAGTATGGGATGGCTTACATCCTATACCTTATGGGATGTAAGCAGTGTTGGGCTTCAGGGGGTTCTCACAGGTTCTATAGAACCCTTTGCTAATGAGCACCTGGTTCTGAGAACAGGTTACTAATGGGACATAGAACCTGTTGTTAATTTAGGTTATCAGGACATAGAACCTGTTGTTAATTTATTTGAATCCCACCACTGGATGTAAGTAGCTACAGTGCACACTGGAAAAGGCTTCCATGTTCAGTTTTCAGGGTGAGCAAAACACCTTAGTTCTTTGATTTGATGTGAGAACTCGTTCATCAAAGAGAGCTCCTTTTCTTTGAAATTATGCCTCAGAACAACTCCAAGATGCTACCAAAAATCAGGTCCAGGATGTCCCATGAGGGCTTATTGTGAAATTGATTTATGTGGAAATTAGAATGGGTCCACCACAGATAATGAGGGACTACTTTAAATATAAAAATACTGATAGAGGAAAAATTCAGATACTGGAAATCCTGCCCCCCCCCAATTCCCCTGAGTATTTTCATATCCATAATCATCTTACTACTAAGGAGAAATATACTAATTCTAAATAACAGCTACATGTAAGCTGTTTATAATGCACATTAACACCCCAAATTAAACAAAACTCCTATAGAAGGAGAAATGGATTTCTGACTGAAATCCTCTTATATAAGAAATCATTCTTTAATAAATCATTCTTATTTAAGGGGTTTAACTTTTAAAAATTATAGAGAGGCAACTCTCAAATTTTCTAGAGTAGTAGAACAGTACTGAAGAGCAGTACTAAGATCTTCTGAAAAGACAAATGTAATAGTGATTTACAAGAGACAAGTAAAAAAATAAGGATTGTAAAAAATAAAAAAACATACGATGTTTGCTAGTTTTCTGCTCAGTGAACACATACGTGTGCAGTACAACTCATCCCAGTCATGTACAACAGGACTAAATAGTAGACATTTCAGTGAAATAAACTGGGACAGAAACTAATTTGGTAAATCAAAAAGGAAATCCTGAATGCAAGGTAATAGATTAACACATACTACTTTGTTAATTTGCACTTCCTATGCATCCCACAGTGACACTATCATTGCCTGTTGACTGCTTAATTCTTTATGGTATCCCTTCTGTTCTCCATGTTTTATGTGGGTTGTTGCACCGTGCTGAGTGCAAAATGGAAAGAACAACAGAATAATCAAAGAATAATCTGTCCTCTGTTATACCAGTAGTGCAAAAAGACATGGTCTTAACCAGTAAAATCTTCAGTACTGAAAATCTGAAATGTAGACTCTGGGAGAAAAATGCTTTTTTTGATTCTCAAATCAGAAGAAATAAATGAGTGAAGGATGGTATAGATGGAACAATAATAGTCTCTGAACTATTCAGTAATAGTCTCTGAAACAAGAAAGAAGGAATCTACAGGTTTCTGTCCACACTTTGCTGAGAGTAAACCAGATTGATTCTAAAGGTACTTACATGCATAGGATTGGAACTGAAAGTGGCTCAGCTCAGTCTAGGGCAAGAGGAACTTCTTTCCTTTACCCTGGGAGAGCCACAGCAGTCCAATGTATCTAGTTGGATCTGCTCCACCTTAAGAGGTTGTATAGATCTGAGCAATCTGGAACTGCAACAGGCTGTCGGGACTGGGTTCAGGATCCCGCACCTGTGATGGAACATTTATGAATTATGGTATGTTTATAACAGTTCCAGCTTCACACATGGAAACAAGAGGGAATCCTATGGCTTGTATTCTTTCAGTACTATGTACTGGGAAAGACAAAACATATTGCCAAGCATAACTTGTTTTAGATTTGTATTATTCTTTCTATGTATCCACTGCATTTCAATGTAACTAACAAGCGTGAATAAAGCCAAATGAAAGCCCTTTTACTGTCAGGCTTGGTAGGTTAAAGCAGATCTGGTGTCATTTCAAGAGGAGTTTGCTTATTGGTCTGTCAACTTAAGAGTTTGCTGATGCTGCTCCTGACATTGGCTACAGTACATAATTTGCCCCTTGTCCATATCCTAGCAAATGCCATTTTGATAGGAGAACATGCCATAAACAGTATGTGCACATGAATATTATTCAACTTGTGGGGCCATATTGCACATTGTATTTCAGCATACTTCTTGGTGGAATGCTTCATTTCATGCCTCCTTTATTCTGCATGTTACTCGAGGAAGCAAAATGCCAGAATATATACTGTGTGCACAATGCTAGGCTCTGAAAAGTTACAACCTTTGAGGGGGAAGTGTGCTACTTTCATGTGAACCAATGTGATGTTGGGTCTTAGCTCACCTTTAGCTGCAGCCAAGCAAATAATATGTACTGAGCACTCTATCATGCACCATTATAATTAGCTCTGTCAGGTCTTAGCCCTGCAACCCTCATGCAGATAATATGATAATATGTCTTCATAACCAAGTGACCTTACATGCACAATATTTCTCCCCTTATGAAGATTGCATGTCAATAAAGTAATTGAGTCTCAGAGGCTGAAGCGAGTGAAGATTTAGATGATTGGACTTTCAGGGCAGTGATGTATGACCGTTATTATTCTACTTGTCAGGGAGCTGCATACGAGCGAGGATGGTCAGAAGATGGCAAGGATGAAGGGTTGTGTTTCATTAAAAAAAATATATTGCTGTTAATCACCACTCCATTCTTTTCAAAGTCACTGAGAAAAGAAACTCCTTTTCATTTTAGCTCTGGAAGGGAATTCACACACAGAGGTTTTGTCAAAGCTTTGTGAGCCAGTCTGGATCTGGATCAGGGTCACCATTTTTCACCTGAACCAGTTCTGAATTTGTTTTTAGTAGGAAGGGATAGATGTCAGTAACAGAGGTTTTGTATCTATGTCAAGTACCATTGCAAAGAATTGCATTCTTAGCAGAAATATGATGCGTTCCTAACCAGCTTTCCAGCACGGGCATAGCTGTGCCAATGAGGCAAATACTGTAAGTGTTGGGGGCAGTCATAGATTGCAAAGAAGGACAAGGCCCCCTCCCCCCTAAAATGTAGGACATCTAAGAAAAATGTAGGAAATTACAAAAGCCAAAAAAATACTTATGAATAATGTTTTCATGTTGTTAATTTAAACAATATGGCTGCAATCCTAAGATCCAGTTCGGCTGGCACAAGTTCTGTGCTAGTCTGAGAGTGTAACAAAAGTATTGTAAAGTGCTTCTGCACCACTGCTGAGGGGGTTAGGCCAGTGCACAGACATGTGCTGGAATAGGGAAGATGGGTGAGTTATGCTGGCCTAAATTGATTAGAATTGCGTCCTATATCATCATTAAATTTAAAATACAAGCAGGCCTCCGCCAGTCTTGAAAGACTATGGTATTGTGCTCGGCACTGCATACGCTGCATGCGAAACACGAAAGCCTGGGTTGGATTGTTATGGAGGACAGGCTGTTACCCAAGCAGCAAATCCCCCCTCTCCACGCCACTGAATTAGTCCAATGGAAAGGCAGAGCTGATATGATTGGATCCAGCTGACGTCACAGAGCTGGACTAAGGACAGGAGCTCCCCTGTCTTGTGGGGCCAACCAGGGTCTCGAACCCTGGCCTGCTGGTTAACAGGCACATCTTAACCACTTGCACCACCCACATACCATATTTAAAATTTAAAATTATCACATTACATATAAGGCTACATGCTGTCTTGCTGCCTGTTCATGAAGGAAATAAAGGACAATGAAGATTTTTCCCAAGACACTAAAGTAAGGACATGTTCTGGAAAAAGAGTTTTTTAAAAAACTGGAAAAAGAGTGTTTAAAGAGAGCTGCGACACATATAGAGCCCAGCAGCAGCCCCTGCAGCAGGCTTTTTAAAGGGTGATGGGCAACTCCACTCAGATCCTATAGAGTTGCAAAAGGGTGACTCGATGACTCATAAAATACCCCCATTATGACTTGTTTTCAACTCAAGTCATGGGGGTGATTCCCAGGTGTAGTGAAATGTTGGTCTATGGGTACATCAAGTGCAAGAAGCCACAAACTACTTTCCTCATTGCATGCTCATGTATATACAGTGGCACCTCACACAACAAAATGCCTCACGTAAAGTATGTTTCACGTAACAAGCAAAAATTTCTCTAGGATTCTGCCTCACATAAAAAGTGTTGCTTCACTAAACAAGCACACTCGTTGACAGTTGGGGCAGATGCGCTGGCCGGCAGCCCTTTTCAAAAGTGTCAGGGCTGCCTAGCGTGCCTGCCCATAGTGAAAGCAACACTTCGGCGCTGTTCCTCCTGTGGCCGGGCGTTCCTCCTGTGGCAGAGGGAGAGAAGAGCAGTGGAGAAGAGGGAAGCAGCTCAGACCTAGCCAGAAGGGAGCAGGGGAGAGAGAGGCTTGGGATGAAGAGAAGGAGAAAGTGGGGGGACACTTTGAAAGTGTCTTTGATTGCATCCTCCTATGTCTACCCAGAAGTAAGCCCCATTGTGTTCAATGGGGCTTACTTCCAAGAAAGTGTCTTTAGGATTGCAGCCTAAGTAGACTTCATAGGATCACATGAATGCATGTTTTGAATTCAATTCCAGTGTTTTGTCATCATTTTTACATCCAGTTAATATTTTTATATGAATATTTTTGGGGTTGTGGAACCAATTGTCTGTTTCCATTATTTCCTATGGGAAAATTCGCTTCACGTAAAGAATGTTTCACGTAACAAACATGCCTCCAGAACGAATTAAATTTGTTACATGAGGCGTCACTGTATAAGTTATTTAAGTAATTGAAATTCAAATTTATAAATATATGTTTGTGAGCATATAGCTACCTATAGGTACACTCAGCAGGAAACCAGGATTGGCTACAGCTCCCTGTCTATATGCAGGGATCTTGGGGCCTTGGATGCAGAGCAGAAGAACATGGAGAGTAGGTCTTGGCTTCGTTTGTTAATTGTACAACTTAGGCTACAATCCAGAGTAACTACAGGACCTTTTACACCAACGTAGTTACGGTGCCATCTATGGGAAATGCATAGAGAAATCCAGAGAAAGTGCCTCTTACGTCTTCCCGTTGTTACTCTGGATTGTAGGGTTATTAACTGAAGGCAGATGTGTACGCCTACTGATTCTGTTCAAAGCTGTAATGCCATTTTAGCCTTCTATGTCTTAATGCCACATTTTCCTTTTTAATTTTCAACCACTACACTTAAAAATTGTACAGTACCAGTCCAAACTCAGGCCACAATAAGCAAAAGCTTTTTTCAATAGTTGTGATTTGACAGCTGTAGTGCATGACAAATTATCCATTTCTCCTCTCATATTGTTGTTTATTGAATATGAATTTTTTCTTATAATATCATAACAGCTGGAAACAAAGTTTTTTTATATTTTATATTTATAAATTTTCTATGCTATCTTATGATATCATAACATCTGGCAAAGCTTTTTTGTATTCCAACAGCTTCAAAATATGTTGAAAATGCAATATTTTTCTTTCTTTCTCTGTATTTAATTTTCTTATTCTGTTGCAAGCTCTCCTGAGAATGTTTTATATCATATTTTAAATAGGATTATTTATAGCATCATTTAGTTAATAATTTCTGGAACATTTATCAGTGTATTGGACTTTTTTAAAATTAAAGAACACTCCAAGTATTGTTCTGTGTATAACACAAGGTAAGGAAAATGTTTAAAATACAAAGGGAGTTTGGGTTATTATATAAAGGAGTGTATAGTTCATTTAGGGAGTAGAACATTTTAATTGCAAGAACATCTCTCATAAGGAACTGGCCGCAGAAGTCTTTAAATCTTCGTGCTTAAGTAACTGACTGAGAGATAACAGCCTTGAAGCAGAAAAAGGCTATCATATCATTTTTGAGCATACGCATTAAGGTGATAATTTATTATATGAAATTAGCAATAGCATCCTTTCAGGACTGGCTAGCAATATGAATTACTTCACTGGTACAAACAATGGAAGAAGAAGGTAGTACAGCCCAGAGACCATACATTTTTCTCAGAATACACGGCCATTGGTACATTGACATTGGTATATATGCCATTAACATGGCATAACTATGGCACAATTGGAAGTCTATCCCTAGTTTGTGTTGACAATGAGTTTTGGAGTTTCTACATTGCTTTTCATTCATGGATTTCAAGTGATTAGTAAAAAGTAACTAAAAATTATTAGAATAATATTAGGTATGAAAATGTTTTCGTTTCTTTCCTTCCCCACTGAAAGTTTGACTGCATCAAAATTGTTTGAAAAGAATAGGGTTGGCATATGTTCCGAAAAACAGGGGACATTCCCAATTTTGGGGGATTGTGTTCACATACTGGCAAATGGGCAGAGGGCCCTGTCCTGGTTTTGTGGAAGAGAATTATGGCAACCCTAGATAATAAGGAAAAACCCAACTCACTGCTTTTGGTACCACCATTGTGACTCCCTGCCAGTCACTTGAAAAAGAAAATCACACACAAACACATCCCTAAAATTGGTCTCTGGTTTCAACCCCACTACAGTGTCAACTGAAAGATTTATTTACGCCAGTGGTTGCTGTGAGCTGCTTAAAACCAAGAAATAAGAAAATGAATCTGCAGGGAAATTAACAGCAAAATAACAAGAGCATAACATAAGAAGCAACTGACAATATTGCTACACAGAAAGGAAAGTGTTAAACATGTCACCTGTGAAACAAGAAGTCCCTGTTTCTGTTAAAAAACAATCTGGCCTCCAGATAAATCAGACTAAAGCAGTACCTCCTCGAGTTGCATATTTGATTATTATTCAGGAGTGGTGTTGAAACTTGGTTTGTCAACAGCCAATAGATAAAACACTTTTGGTGACCTATAGCAGAGAGCAGGCAGTTCCAGAGCCCTCTTCAAGTGCATAAGGGAACAAGGGTTGTGCCCAGTGGTGGGATTCAAATAAATTAACAACAGGTTCTATGTCCCATTAGTAACCGGTTCTCAGAACCAGACGCTTATTAGCAAAGGGTTCTATAGAACCTGTGAGAATCCCCTGATGCCCATCACTGGATGTGCCCCATCAATCCTTGTAAAAGGCAAAAAGTATTAAGCCTGTTCCTACAATCCAGAGTATACGGGAAGACGTAAAAGGCACTTACTCTGGATTGCTCTATGAATTTCCCATAGGTTTCCCATAGGTGGCACCGTAACTACGTCGGTGTAAAAGATCCTGTAGTTACTCTGGATTGTAGTCTTAGAAAGGAGCAAGCCATTGTATTAATACTAAAAGAACAGCCTTTTCTAATGGGCTCTTCAACAAGGTGGTGGCCCCAGTTTGTTATATTTGAGGCCACAGCAGTGGTATAGCTAATGATCATGTAGCCTGGTGCAAAGTTCAAAAAGTTGCCTTGGAAATGATATCACAACTGGAAGTGATGTCAACCTGGGGTATTTTTTTAAAAAATTTTCCTTTGCAACAACAAAATCAAATTTAATTAAGTAAAAATATGAAAATTGTACACCTTATTGGTTAGGGAAACTGTGCTGGGCCAAAGAGAAATGGTTATTCTTTCTCTGCTAAATATAAGAGGAGCGCTACTTATAAGTGCCTGTATGCCAAGTTAGCATGAGTTAACAGTATTATTATATATGTATATGGAAATGAATGCTGATTCATATTAACACCTTATTTGTTCCACACAGTATCAGAATTGCATCTCTTTGGCTCTCAGAGCAATTAGTATCGTGGTAAAGAAAATCCACCTTTTTCCATCGGCTTTTGTGTTTTCATTTTCTGGTTAACTGGCTGTATCCTTTGATAGAATATAGATATTCCAATGCAGAGTTATTTCATTGCATTCAGAATTAAATTACCTTTCCAACGATGTATAACATGATGGTGTTATCATTCATACATACCCCTTTTTCAAAATTTTAACCACGAGTGTCAAGCTAAGCTTGTAGCCCCCTGAAAGGTTGTAGCCCTGTGCAACTGCACCCCTGCACCCCCTAGCTATGTCACTGGGCCCCAGTTCAAATCACTGTTTCTGATCTGGTTACAGCCATCACAGTTACAGCCTTATCTATATATATAAAAGAGAAAAGTCACTCACTGACTCACTGACTGACTCATCACCGCCATGCCAAAACTGCCCGCCCTAGAAGCGTGAAATTTGGGGTGGGTGTTCCTTCCATGATGGAGGGGTGCACTAAAAACTGGTTTTCGGAAATTCCAACTGGAAGGGGGTGAAAAGGGGTGCAACGCGTTTTCCTCCCTATACTTTGCATTGAGAATTGCTGACTCAGCAACATTCCTCCCCAACTGCTGGGCCTGAAGCATGGAATTCTGGGAGTTCCTTCTGTCACCTGAACTCCCACCAAGAACCATCTGGAGAAATTAACCCTTCAGGGGCTGAAAAGGGGGCAACGTGTTTCTGTCCTATACTTAACATGGGAGACTGAACAACATCCAGCCAATTTGGTGCTCAGACCCTGGTGCACTGGGGGATGTTTTTGGAGTAAGAGGTTGCGCTGGCAAGGATGCTGCACATGGAGGGAAGTTGCGCATGGCGGGATGATGCGCATGGGGGGATGATGCACATGGGGAAGTTGCACATGGGGGAAGTTGTGCATGGGGAAAGTTGCGCATGGGGGGATGATGCGCATGGGGGAATGATGCGCCTGTAGGAAAGTTGCACATGGGGGAGTTGCACATGGGGGGAAGTTGCGCATGGGGATGATGTACATGGGGGATGATGCACATGTAGGGAAGTTGTGCATGGGGGAATTTGCACATGGGGAAAGTTGCGCATGCGGGAATTTGCACATGGGGAAAGTTGCGCATGTAGGAAAGTTGCGCATGGGGGAAGTTGGCATGGGGGATGATGCGCATGGCGGGATGATGCGCATGGGGGAAGTTGCGCATGGGGAAGTTGCGCATGGGGGAAGTTGCGCATGGGGGAAAGTTGTGCATGGGGGGAAGTTGCGCATGGTGGGATGATGCACATGGCGGGATGATGCGCATGGGGGAAGTTGCGCATGGGGGAAGTTGAGCATGGGGGATGGTGTGCATGGAGGGAAGTTGCGCATGGGCGGAAAGTTGCACATGGCAGTATGATGCGCATGGCGGTATGATGCGCATGGGGGATGAAGCGCATGGTGGGTTGATGCGCATGGGGGATGATGCGCATGGGGGAAGTTGCGCATGGGAGATGATGTGCACGGGGGACGATGTGCATGGGGGAAGCTGCGCATGTAGGAAAGTTTGCATGGGGGAAGTTGCACATGGGAGATGATGTGCATGGGGGAAGTTGCGCATGGGGGAAGTTGCGCATGGGGGAAGTTGCGCATGGGGGAAGTTGCGCATGGGGGGAAGTTGCACATGTAGGAAAGTTGCGCATGGGGGAAGTTGCGCATGAAGGGAAGTTGCACATTGGGGGAAGTTGCGCACGGGGGAAGTTGCTCACGGGGGGAAGTTGCGCGTGGGGGGATGATGCACATAGGGAAAGTTGCGCGTGGAGATGATGCGCACAGGGGAATGTTGTACATGGGGGTAGGTTGCGCATGGGTTGTTGATGCGCCATGGAGGATGTTGTATGGGGAAGTTACTCCCGCAACGCGGGTACGCCTTTCGCTAGTCATGATAATAAAACACTGTGCCAGATCCTATAATCTTTTCGGAAATGCAGGAATGGTGCTCTCCCTACCATTGCTTACGTTCTTTTTTCTCAAATGTCCTTCAGGCAATTGATGATGAAATCTTGTTAAGTTCCCAAGGTGAATTTTTCTAGGATATAACATATCGTCTTCACTTATTTGGGTTTTTCAGACAGCTCCAGGAAGTTTTTGGAGCTGGAGGAAGAAAAAGAAAAAAAAAATGTACAGTCACTACAGTGCAGTTTAGGAGGTTGCAAGGAGCCTCTTCCAAGATAAACATTATACTTGAGTCGTTATGCAAAACCCCAAACTACTTGCCCATTATATGGTTTATATGTCCTTTTAGATCAGGAAAGAAGATTGATACCTTCCAGTCAAATGGGGCCTTGACATGAGCGATCCGTCTTTTCCATTACTGTGACACCTTGCTCTTTGTTAACACTTATTGGTGTTGATAGGCGCACTCTGCACGGAGAGCCAAATGAGGCTGTTTTGATCCCTTGTTCTTTTTTATTTCTACCCCTCTCCCCTGTTTTCCGTCACCCGTGTCATGTCAAATCACAGCGTTCTGGTAGATGGAGGACCCCTAAAGTACTTGAAGGGAGATAGCGGGCTTCACAGAGCTACAATGAAATGAATATAATAATGGGAAACCGAAAAATAGCACAAACCACTTATCATGGAAGGAAGCAGCTAATAAGTGTTGCTAGTGGTTTCTGGGAGAGTGAAGTTCGTAGTATATCCTGTGGACAGGCAGGTGTAGTTTGCCTTGTCTCATGGTCTGGTTACAGGCAAGCTGGGAAGATTAGTATTGATGTCTGTCTCTTTGAGCCTGTCAAGCTGTTTATTTGAGGAAATAGTAAAGGCAGTGGTTATCCAATAATCAAGCCAGCTCAGGAGGGGGAAAGATGGTATAGAAATACAATTTTCCAGGCGTTATCCATAGCCTAGTCTACACCAAGCTATTTTTCTTCTTGCTATGTTTTGAATTCCAATGCTCTCCCTGCTTTGGTTTTCGCATATTTGTCTACAAAAGGAGATATATAGAATGAATTTGTGTCATCCTTTGTTCTCTATAGTTTTATATCTTTCACAGCACAATCCTAACCCATGCTCCTGGCACAACTCCTGTGCTGGGGTCTGATGCAAAAGTGTCGTCAGGTACTTCTGCACAGTGGTGGGCTTCATGAGGTTCTCACAGGTTCTACAGAACCCTTTGCTAATGAGCACCTGGTTCTGAGAACCGGCTACTAGTGGGACACAGAACCTGTTGTTAATTTATTTGAATCCCACCACTGCTTCTGCACCACTCCTGCTGTGCAGACATTCACCGGCCTCCCCACACCATTGAGAGGGGTGAGTAACCTGCTCTCATTTAAACTAGTTAGGATTATGCTCTCAGTCTTTTTATATGTTACAAGTGATTGTTGAAAGGAGACTTGCTTGTCTGTACCATTAAAGTGTAATCCTTCCAGAGTGTGAGGTTACAATTTGTGAGGAGACAAGCCTTCTCTTACTGAAATGGTGGGAAGAGGCTTTGGACTGTCATAACTTTTCCAAGTGGAGACACCAATGACTGAACCTATGACCTTCTGCATGCAAACCATTGGCTTTGCTGCTAAGCTATGCCCTTTCCAAAATGCACTGCTTCTCTTTCTCCTTTGGGAGGGAGAGGTCACAAAGGACACAAACAGCCGAATCAAACTGTGCAGTCCTGAGGCACTAGTTACAAGGTGAACTGCCATAAATCAGGCAGCCATTTCTACCTCCATACATGGCCTTGACAGTGATGTCATAGGTAGTGAGAAGAATTAGGCTTCAGCTGTTTTGCATTACCACGTCTGATGATATAGCTCACCACTGACAAGTGTTCCTCTATCAAGTTGTGTTGTAAAGGTATGCCGCATACAATGCTATAGTATATTGTCCTTATTTTAATTTAATAGGATGAAAATATATTTGCGTCTTCTTCATTAGCTTAACTGCTACCCTCTAGTTCCCTTCTATTTCCCTTCCCATCAGCTGACAGACTGCCTTGAATTTTGGTCTTTAATTTAACATAATTAGTCTGTAACTGAAAATAAAAGTGATTGGTGGCTTACCAGTGTGTTCCTCAGAACCATCTGTTTCTCTCCAGCGCTTTTTTAATGCTTAGAAGGGTAATCTATTTTTTTTTATCCAAACCAACAAAGGTCACATTTAATTTGGACTTACTTTTGAGTCTGTCACTGTTAACACAACTCAGCCTATTTCTGAGACAAAATGTCTGGAGTATGTTAATTGGTTCTGCGTCATTCATCCCCAAGTGGGTCTTTTCCTTTCTGAAGTTTCTGCAGTAATGCTAGATTGCAAAAACATCTCCCTTGTTTCACTGAGGGAAAGCAGGTGAAACTACAGCAAATATATGTCATGAAATCAGGTTGACTGCTTACAGGATATGAATAATTAAGTTACCATAAAAGACGGAAGAATATTGTTGTATCTCAGAGTCTATCTGCACATTGTGCAAAATGAATTGGAAGGTGAAGGTGTAGAATTCTTTACTGTTCCACTCCTAGTATTATGTTGGGGTAATGCAGTATTTATAAATATCCCTGGCGGGAATAAAAGTTCCTATGTGTTATAATCCGGAATACTGCTGCCTTTTATTAGTGTCAGGGCACAATCCAGAGTAAGGGCAGTGAGGAGAGCCCTAGCTGGGCTGACCCAACTATTCTGAATCCAGAGCAGAAAGTTATGCTGCATCCAGAGAGTCAGGAAGCCTGGGCTGCACTAACTGCTCCAGAGCATGCTCAGTTGGCACCAAGTCACTGACACCTGGGGAGGGCTTGCTCCTGAGGAGACCCCCTCAGATCACACTGAACAAGGAACAGCTGTGGTGCTGCCTTATAAGGAATCCCTTATGAGATGCCAGTAAAGTCTACAATGAATACAAGGGGTTTCTTAGAGTGGCCTGGTGCTAGTTAGTGAGCTGCCAAAGTTGTGCCATATCCTGAAGTTGAAAGGTAGGGTTGTAGCTAGGCTGGCCAAGATTTTTGGTCAACACTGCCATTCTTACTTAACCTTATCATGGACCTCTATGGGTCTACTCATTGTTATACCTGCTCCTGAGGTGGTATAACTCTTAGGAGCTGGAAGAGGGCATTTCTGCCCTGGAAACAGGCTCTGGATACAGAGTAACTGCTCTGCCCTAATCTCTTGGGGGAAGGGAAACCTGAAACCAAAGTTGAACACTTTTTGAACCTTTCTCAGGCAAGCTTATTTGCCTGCCATGTTGCCATATTAAGCAGGGTGCTTTTAAGCCATTAACTGCTACTTAAGGGATAAATATTTTTTAATTTAAGGAGCAAACCTCACTAGTACTGAGACAAAATAACTGAAAAAATAAAATATTAATAATTAGGTTATACCTGTACGTTACATATTCAGTTTTTTCACTTGTACTGACACTCTCCAATGAAAGCAGGTTATGTATGGGCTCACCTTTCCAACAATGTCCATAGGTTTATCTAGTTGTGCCCTCTCCAGGCTCCTCCATTCCACCTGCTCTCATTGCAGTTGTCATTTTGGACTGAGTTCCCTTGAATAATATCATTTTCAGAGAGAAGGGCAGTCAGTTCATCAGCCACTGCAACAACTCTTGGGTGTAATCTGTATAATGAGGCAGAACTTATGAGCTCATATCATGTTGCAATAAGAATGCACAGAATTGCTCATTAGGTTAGTGTACATAAGAAGAAAATCAGTTGCTGATGCTCATGACCAAATAATTACAAAGTGTTTTATGCTTAAAGCAGTGTGCTGAGAACATCATGATAGACCATATCCACTCCTAGTGCAAGGCCTTTTTAAATGCAGGGCTGTATGTATTCCGTGCGTCTTGAGTACTGAATGCAATTGCTGGCAAAACTTGATGGTACCTAAACTTGGAACATCAGATGAATACCATAATACTCTCTTAATTTTACTATAAAGGAAAGTAAAATTGGTTTAATTGTCCTAAGGCTAGCCCTGACCCTGGTTATATTTTTGCCTCGCTCTAACAGCATGACACATGCTATATAAACTTTGACAACACTCACTTGGTCCATACAGTATCCACTTATTTGGTATGGTGTTACCCGGAAGTGATTTCTTAAATTCAGACAAATGCCAGGAATCCCCTGGGCCTCCCTGGGCCCAGCCTAAAATTAGCCTAAAGCAAATTAGCTTAAAGCAGGCCCTGGGTTCCTGATTATATAATGCTACAATTCCTTCGCACAGGATGAGGGAAGAGTACTTTTGGGAGTGAATATAGTAGTACCTTGGTTTACAAGCATAATTTGTTCCAGAAGCATGCTTGTAATCCAAAACACTTGTATTTCTAATCAAATTTTCCCATAAGAAATCATGGAAACTCAGACAATTCATTCCATAACCCAAAAATGTTCAAAAATGTTCAGTGCTGGCAGAGTGTCGAAACCAGCCATATCCCAGCCAGGACTTTTTTTTTGCTTGTATTGCAAGACAAAAATTTATTGGAAGTTATTGCTTGTTGCAAAACACTCTCAATCCAAGTTACTCAATCCAAGTTCAAAAACCTCAATCCAGGATTTTACTGTATATGCATTCTCTCAACCACACTTTCTAACCTACCTGAATAAAGGTTGCCTACTATTTGTTTCCTTATACTTGGTGAAGTTTCATTTTTACACTTTAGTACAAAAAAACCCTTTGCATGATCCTCGTATGATTGCCTCTGAGCCATCACTTGAAAATTGATTCATTATTTCATTTCTTCTTCTAATTTTAAATTTCCAGAACAGAGTAATGTAAATATGAATGGGCATTGTAATAATCACTCCTTACACCACAGTCCTATGCATGTTACTAGGAAGTAAGTTCCACTGTTTTCTATGGGCTTACTCCCAGGAAAATATACATAGGATTGCAGCTTTATGGCACAATCCTAACCGACTTTCTGCATCAAGAGCACCGTTTAATGCATCAGAATCCTGAATCAAGGCAAGGGGTACGCCACATTGCAGCACAACATGGAGCAAGGGGGAATGCATTCCTCTTACCCCATGTTGGGTGGCAGCTGCTTCTATAGGGCTTAATTGAATCAGTGCCACCAAAATTGGTGGCGCAGATCCAAGTGGCCTATCATAAGGCCACAATGATGGTTGGGAAGGAGATTAGAATCTGGCCTAGGTGTCAGATTCTGGTCTTGTTCCCCTCCTGGGCCCAGTCCTCCAACTGGCTTACCCACTGCTGCCTACCTTCCATCACCTCAAAATGCCTCTCCCCAGTCACTCATACTGGTGGCCTGTTGGCAGGCACAAATGTACCTTTGGTCACTGCCACAGAGGCTGGATTTGGCCTTTAGAAGCCAATGTACCTTTGTTTGCTGTCCTGCCAACTCTCCCAGTAATGCAGAAAGGCCTTACGACACCTTTGTGGCTTGCACTTGGCCTACCTTACTGGTAGGATTGCACCTTGAGTTCAGAAGGATTTACTCCCTGATAGGTGTGCATAGGATTGTAGCCAAAGTTACTTCTTTTGAAAACTAAATACAAACAATTTATGTGTTTTACAGAAACTCCTGCTGATAGAGGCAAGTCAACAATTTGTTTTGGCATCAAGTAGTTTTCCCCCTTTATAAAAAATACATTAAAATATATTTTAAAAACTCTTGAATACTAGACTCATGGTAAGTCATGGACATTCCAAGAAATGTATTTAGATACAGATTATCAATTCTATTCTCCTTTTTCTCTTATGCTAAAGTTCTCTATTATGAAATACCGTACTGTATTTTTTGCCCTTCATTCTGCTGCTATTTGTATGTTTAAGTATAAAACAAAATTCTGTTTTACATTTTAAGGCATGTACATAGCTGTGGAACTGAGATGCTGAAAAAGTATCTATGCATATGTTCTGGAAAATGCTGACATTTTCTCTTGCCACTAAGGCTGAGGTTGATGAGCCCTTGTTAAACTGTTGAAAACTGCAAGATTCCCTGGCTGATGAAGATCATTTTTAGGCTACAGCAGGAAGAGAGATTTGCTCATATTTATAACTATTTGCAGTTTTCCTATTTCTCTTCCAGATTTAGTTGGTGAAGAAATTATATTTGTGGTGATCATACTGGTGTTACATTTAGGATTTTGCCTGATACATTCATAGACACAAAATACAATAGCAATAAGTGAGGGGTGGGGAAAATCTTCATCTTGACATTTCATTACTGCAGCATTAACGAAACAATTTTTGAGGTTTTTATATGAAATGTGGACAAAGAAGGATCAGTATTATCATTAAACATCTTAACATTAACATTTATTTTTGATGCAATTTTAAATGAAAATATTTAAGATATTTGTTTCTTTAAACAAATTTGTTGAATAATTCCACACAAGAATACATTTTGTGTCTGATTTGGAAATGTGAAATCTAAAAGAAGAATTATGGTATTTGTTTTAAACTCAATAACATGATAGTTTTCTTAAATTAAAAATTGAGGCCCATATCTCTTCTATGCTGAAAAAAACTGTTCACTACTGACACTATAGAGTCTAGGGTAACCATCCCCCACAACTCGACTAGAAAATGAGTCATAGGGTGCAATCCAGAGTAACTACGGGGAGTCCTTGCTCCGGTGTAAGAACAATTTACTCTGGATTGCAATATGAATTTCCTATAGGTTTTCACTAGGTGGTGCCATAACTACGGGTGCTCCCATAGTTACTCTGGATTGTAGGGATAATGTGGATACTTTCTGAGTTGCTGAGTGACTCCTACATGACTTGATAGGACTGGAGATGAATCCTCCATGCCACATAGAATTGGGGCTGGTGCTAGATGGTTAGAAGTTGCCTTTCAACTCTCTTTGCAGTTCACACCCATTCTAATGTCCAGCAGCAGAACAGAACTCGCTGACCCCTTTCCTTCCTTCCCCTACATCAGGGGTGTCCAAATTTTTAACTTCGGGGCTCCTGGACCTTTAATCAGTGTGTAGAAGAGGTACTTTCACTTTGTGATCTGTGAGACGAGAAGCTGCTCCTGCTGAAATTCTCTCCTTACACATGTTAAAGGTCAATGAGCTCTGAAGTTAAAAGTTTGGACATCCCTGCCCTACATGATCCCACCCCAGCCATGGTGAAGAAACCCCCTGTCATTACATGGATTCAAATTCCCATCTCTATCTGTTCTGAGTAGAGTCAAATCCTATGCATGTGAAACAAAAAATGTGGGGATTTTGATTTTTAAAATTGTGATTTATATTTAACCTTTTGTTGTGCAGTGCATTGGGAGCTCTATTGCAGAAAGGTGGTATAGAACTGGCAAAACAGATATGAGATTAATTGTTCTGTGCATGGTCCTGATGGAAGAAGAAATGTCAGAGTAGCAACTCATGCCAAGTTACAACTGCATCTATCTTGATCTATTTTCTGCATTACCGTGGAATCAATTTAATTTCCTTTTTAATAATAATTTATTTATCATGGCACAGTCATAACTGTCTTGTGGCACATAGTTTGGGAATTATTGGCTTACAATGCTGGAAAGGGAGGAGATTAAAATGATTGTGTCCCTGATGCATGTGACCCAGGGCAAACTGTCCCTAATGTCAACACCCCTACCTCTCCCAATTACATTCACAGGATGAGCAACTACGCTCACCTCTCTAAACGTTCCTCTCCATTTAACTCACCCTGGGGTTCTGTAAGTGCAAAAGGAAAACACATTTGAATACCATCTGTACAATTATTTCTGCTTATTACATGATAACCCTGCATTGTTTCAAAAAATAAATCAGTGGTTGTGTTTGAGTGCAATTTGCTTTGAATCCATCTTCCACTAATCAAATGCATCACTTCTTATCATTGTCACATTACATGATATACAAATTTATTACACAAGGAAAGCATAACTTCATTTCCTGCTGTGTAAATTAAAGGTGTTCAAGATGTACCAGATACTTGAAACAAAGCATACTTACAAGGTTTTTGGCAGTTACTGATAGGGTTAATCTTCTAGGGAGTCCAATTCCCTTTCATGCAAGGTTAGAGTGACATAAATCACTGATGTGTTCAGCAGCAATGAAAGTTTTGCTTTAAAGGTTCTAGATTGAATTTGGAGAAGAACTAAGCTAGTGACCTTTTGGAAGAGACCTGAAAGTGAAGGTAAGGATAGAAAGGCAGAGAGTACCTGTTTGAGCCTCTTTTCATTCAATTATACAGCTTTTCAGTCTTCAAAGTAGTAGGGCTTGTGACATTTTGTGGTGGCTTGTGGCATTTTGAAACTTGTGTTTCAAAATTCAAATTCAAGTCAAAAATTTGAAATGTGCCTCTTCTAACTGGTGGAGTGAAGCATATTGAAAGCTGAAACTGTAAACTGGATTCCATAAGCAGAATCTGCATGAAAGATTAAATAAAAATAAATATATTTCTTTAAACTTAGAACAGAAAGATCAAAATAAAAGCATGGAAGCAGGTTCTAGTGAGGATGAGACTTCGGAAAGCATGATAGTGACACAGGTGAAGGTCTCCTGCGATGTATGAATACGATGTAGGACAGCCAATCTCTGGCACTGCTGCGATTGGAGAATGTGCGGAGACAAGTTCAGGCTGCACCCGGGGTAACCTGTTTCATGCTTTGTTGCACTGGAGTGATTTGTAATTTAGCTTGTGACGTTTGCTCATTTCTTTTTCATTTCTTGGTTTTTCTTCTGGCTGAGCCTCTGGTGAGAGGGTGTTGAAACCTTTATTGCCAGCCGCAAGTCGAGCGATTCTCTCCATCGATATCGGTTTCTGACACAACTTTAAATATGCCTTATTGCCTTTGAATGCATTTCAGTAAACACTTCCTTGTAAGAAGGTAATAAAAGGAGACACTTCATAGCCTTTCAAGTTCTACTAAATATGCTGTACAGCACTGCAATTCAAATGCATTAAGATTTGCTGACTTTATTGTTCTTACGACTATGCCCTTCAGTGCCTGCCTTTCATCACACATGTCTAAAGGAATCTGCCAAATGTTAAATCTACTGCTCTAGACAGGTGTGTATTATTTACAAGAATGTTCAATTGTGGGACCTGTAATTGACTAGTCTTCTTGATCAAGCACTTCTTTTGCACTTTATATTTTCAGACTTGTTTCAAAACATTTCATGTAGTGTGAAAGTTGCACTTGAGGCCAGCAGTATATTTCTGCACTTGCACCTTATGCTAGGGTTACAGTTAAATGCATATCAGGTACTTTCCAGCTCCAGTTTTTCAGGTGGAAACCAATAATTTTGGTTGGATGCAAACATTGTGTGTATATTCATCTCCTTTCAGTCCTGTTCAATTTTAATTGTCCATACTGGACAATACTGGAGAGGGGGTTGTTGGGAGGACAGCCAATATTATGTCACCAGATATGGTGAGGGATTGACTTCATCAAATAATAGGCACATGTAAACAAGCCAACAAATAGCTGTGCAAAGATAAATACTGCAGAAATGTAGATGCTTTTTTAAAAAGTTTGTGAAAAATTGTGAGTAGTTTCTCCTTTGCTCAGAAGAGGCTGTAGCTTAGTGACAGAGCACATGCTTTGGACCCAAAGAATCCCAGATGCAATCCAAGATATGGAAAGGTCTCTCCCTGGGACTATAGAGACAGCTGTCACCATCTAGCGTAGACCGTACAGCACTAGGCTACGGCTTATGTATGCTTGGTTTCATCCATCCTTATCCATCCATTCTTCCATTCATCCATCCTCCCTCCCCCCACAAAAATATAACTTTGGACTTGTGGGAGACTGTTTCAGGAAATTTATTCTGGACTCTATGTTCTGCTTTCTTCCAGGTTATCTTCATCTCCCATATTGGAGTTAGCCTCTATTTTCTTTGAAAACAATTACTCTTTCTCCCTCCTTCCAGTGTCTTTCTGTAGGTCAGGCTGGCAATTTGATGTAAACTGTTTTCTTAGACCAGGACTTGGTTGATCTGACCTTGTGTAAAGGGCTTTGCAAAAGCTGCAGTGAAAGTGAACAAGTTTCTTGTCATGTACAATCACCTTCCAAGAAGATTTCAAAATGGTAATGGTTTGTTTTCTGGTTGTGGCTGCAAGCCTAATCCCCAGTTAGGCCAGCATAAGACCTAGCATAAGTCCCATGCTTGCCTAGGAGTGTTGCAAAAGTGCTGTAAGGCACTTCTGCACCACTCCTGGGAGGGTTAGGGCACAATCCTAACCATGTCTACTCAAAAGTAAGCTCCATTGTGTTCAATGGATCTTACTCCCAAGAAAGTGTCTTTAGGATTGTAGCCATAGTTCAGTGCAACAGACATGCACCAGTCTCCCCACATCATCATGGGAATCACATCATATATCACATCATAGGAAGAGGGAGCGAGTGTGTTATGCTGGTCTAAATTGGTTAGGATTGTATACTGAAAGTGAGGATATGAGATACTTTGCAGGGAAGAGGCAGGGGTAAGTCCTTCAACTACAAACAGGCACTCAGCCAGTATTGTATGTATTGGCATCCTTCAGTCTCGAAAGACTATGGTATCGTGCTCTGATTGGCGGTCTTGGAACAACATCTAGTGTGGCTAAAAAGGCCAATTCGGGAGTGGCAATCCCTTCCCTTCCACACTGAGGACAAATAAATTCCGTCCCCTGCCCAGGCCCCAGGTTTCGCTGCTTTCGGGTCTGTCTCTTTGCTTTAGCCTGCCGAACAAGTGTCTCTTCCAGTTGGAGAAGGCCATGCTGGGTCTTTTGCCTCCACGCTGAAGGATTGGATGTCAAGGTTTCCCAGCTGTTGATGTCCATTTCCAAGGCCTTTAGATCCCTCTTGCAGATTTTCTTGTATCGCAGCTGTGGTCTCCCTCTAGGGTGCTTTCCCTGCACTAATTCTCCATATAGGAGATCTTTTGGAATTCAACCATCAACCATTCTCACGACATGCCCAAGCCAGTGTAGATGCCGCTGTTTCAAAAGTGTGAACATGCTAGAGATTCATGCTAAAGACTGCGTCATTTGAAACTTTGTCACGCCAGGGGATGCCAAGAATACGTCGGAGACAGCGCATATGGAAGGTGTTCAGCTTCCTCTCCTGCCATGCATAAAGGGTGCAAGACTCGCTGCAGTACAAGAGTGTGCTCAGGACGCAAGCTCTATAGACCTGGATCTTTGTATGTTCTGTCAGCTTCTTATTAAGCCATACTCTCTTTGTAAGCTTGGAGAACGTGGTAGCCGCTTTACCAATACGTTTATTCAGCTCAGTATCTAAGGAGAGAGTGTCAGAGATAGTTGAGCCAAGGTACACAAAGTCATGGACAACCTCCAGTTCATGTTCAGAGATTGTGATACAGAGAGATGGATCCACACCCTGACCCATGACTTGTGTTTTCTTCAAGCTGATTGTTAGTCCAAAGTCTTGGCAGGCTTTGCTAAAGCGGTACATAAGTTGTTGAAGGTCTTCAGCAGAGTGAGCAGTAACAGCAGCGTCGTCGGCAAAGAGGAACTCCCGCAAGCATTTCAGCTGGACTTTGGACTTTGCTCTTAGTCTGGAAGGATTGTAGAGTTTTCCATCTGATCTGGTCCGGAGATAGATTCCCTCTGTTGCGTTTCCAAAAGCATGCTTCAGCATGACTGCAAAAAAGATCCCAAATAAAGTTGGTGCGAGGATGCAGCCCTGCTTCACTTCGGATGTGAAAGGAGTCTGATGTTAAGCCATCAAAAACTACAGTGCCCTTCATGACCTCGTGAAAGGACCTGATGATGTTGAGGAGCTGAGGTGGGCATCCAATCTTGGGGAGGATTTAAAAAGGCCATCCCTACTAACCAAATCAAAAGCCTTTGTAAGGTCTATGAAGGCTACAAAGAGTGGCTGTCTTTGTTCCCTACATTTCTCTTGCAACTGTCGAAGGGAAAATACCATATCAGTGGTGGACCTGTTGGCTCGAAATCCACACTGTGATTCAGGATAGATTCTCTCTGCAAGCACCTGAAGCCTCTTCAGTATGACACGGGCAAGCAGCTTCCCTACAACACTAAGAAGAGAGATGCCACGGTAGTTGTTGCAGTCACCCCTGTCGCCTTTGTTCTTGTACAGTGTGACAATATTAGCATCCTTCATGTCCTGTGGTACTCCACCTTCCCTCCAACAAAGGCAGAATATCTTGTACAGTTCAGTGGAAATGCTCCCTCTACAGCACCTCAGAACTTCAGCAGGGATGTTATCTTTCCCGGGTGCCTTGCCAGAAGCAAGGGAATCCAGGGCTTCGTTTAGTTCTTCTAAAGTTGGTTCACTGTCGAGCTCCTCCAAGACAGGCAGGCACTCAATGTTGTTTAATGCTTCTTCAGTTACTGCATTTTCTCTGGAGTATAGCTCAGAGTAGTGCTGCACCCAGCGTGCCATCTGCTGTGCTCGGTCCTGGATGACCTCACCTGTAGCAGACTTAAGCGGGGCAGATTTCCTCACTGTTGGACCTAAGGCCTGCTTGATGCCATCGTACATCCCCTTGATGTTGCCTGTGTCAGCTGCTACCTGGATCTGAGAGCAAAGCTGCAGCCAATAATTGTTAGCACATCTCCTGGCAATCTGTTGGACTTTGCTACGGGTGGCTCGCAGGGCTTGAAGGTTGCGCTCACTAGAACAGGCTTTATATGCAGTTAGGGCTCTCCTCTTTTCCTCAAGGGCTGGTGTCAGCTCCTCCGAGTGGGCTTCAAACCAATCTGCTGTCTTTCTAACCTGCTTACTGGTAGTATAAACAGCATTCTTGAAATGTTCCCATCGTTCAGAAGTGTTTGCCTCAGCCGGGCCCGGGAGAATTTCCTCCAGTGCTTGGTCACATTCCAATACTTTTTCCAGACTGCGGGTCTTGCTGATATTGATTTGTGGTCTTCCTTCCTTCTTTGAGTGATGCAGCCTCTTTGCTTGCAGTTTTACTCTGCTGCACATCCATGGAAGATATTCAGAGGTCATTTTAAGTATGTGCTTTTTCCACAAGAGCAGGGAGTCCTTTGGTGTTTTGTGAACTCCCCTCAGTACAGATTGGACTTGGGCTCATCAAACCATTTTCCCCACGAATTCAGTTTCCATATTCAGATCTCTATTACCCTACCAATGAGATTGGCAGAACAACATATCCCAGGGCTTCTTGTTTCAGAGATACTATCGTGAACATATCATGACAGCATCCCATGTGTTAAGAGCCCTAGGGAGCTATAGTTTTTTTTTTTCTATTTTACATTCATACTAATACTGAGCATTACCAGCTGGAAAAGTCTGTAATTAGGTCCAATCCTTATTAAGGCTGCAATTGTAATCTCCACTTAAGTTGGCATAAGCCATGGCATGTCCTGTATTGATCCGGGGGCGGGGGGGGGAATGCCACAAAAGTGCTGCAAGACACTTCTGCAACACTCCTAGGGGAGGGTTAGGTCTATGCACAGATATGTGCCATATCACTACGGGAATGGGAAGACCGATGAGTTGTGCCAACCTAGGTTATGACTGTACCCTTAATTTATGTTGGGCTAATGGAGTTCATTCTGTATCATTCTGTACCTTTCTTTGGGAATTGAAAGTTACTGGATCAATATAAAGAGACTATAAGGTTATACCAGAGTCCATAGTGGTATGACAGAGTTTCTCAAGTCCCTTGGAGGTCGAGCTCCCCACTGAGGGAAGCAGATGAAGATGACACAATGGTAGGAAGCCCCCTTCCATTTACTATACATTACTTTACAGCCTGTATCATGCAGTTATTTCCAGTTACTGCTTGGACCATCCACATGCAGAATGAATGTGTCAGAAAATATTACATGGATTTTAAAATAATATTTTTGTAGTCAACACATTTGTAACCACTCTGTTTCTGTATGCAAAAGTGTTTCTAGCTTTTCCATTTTGTTTTATCAACACGATGAATTTCCAAATCCACAGTTGATCAAACTTTAAACAGAATAATTGATAATCTTTTCATGATCAACATAACAAATTCCAACTTGATTCTTATAGATACAGTCTTTCACCTCAATATGTCACATACTGTAAGGTGGATTTCCAAAATAATCTTTATGTCTCGAGTTTTAACTGTGGAACATCTGTTTTATTTTGAGGAATCTATGATGAGCATCTTCTTTCCATGGAAGGTATGAATTATGTGGGACCACATTCATTTGTAGAGTTATGGATTATCTAGTCTTACACTGTCTTCCAAATAAATCATAAAAGTTGGATCAGCACTATCAGTCATATAAGTATTTTAGGCTTGGTTTAAATAATAAATTTTTGTTGCTGTGACTGCACTGTCCATAGACACTAAAAATATTACATTTATGAAAAGAAACAGCATGTTCTGTTTATGGATTTCAGAAATGGATTTCAGAAATGCCTATATAACACACAACATACCACAGCAGAAGTAACACATTCCCCTCAATAGAAATCCCCTAGTACTGCATTAGGTAATGTGAGTAGAAAGTAAAAATAGGTTATGTGCATACATTTCTCCCAAGCCAAGACCTATGCATGTTGAACCCCAAGCAAATTGTCATCGAAAGTTTTAATCGCTCATTTGCAATGAGGACAGTGGGAAAGGAATTGATTTAATTCCTTTGCTCCTTTTTCACTTGCCCCAAACAGATGTCCAGCAATGGTTATATTAAATGCAGTGTAAAAGGAGCCATGCTCACACAATCTGGGCTTATTTTCAATACAGATCCTATTCGTTCTTGTGTTTGGTTTTATTGAATTGGGGAAAAAACTGCTTTTAACTATATGGTAGAAGGTTCATGATGACATTTTCACTGGGTATAAAGCCTCATTTTGAACTTGCATATTCTGATGCAGTCTGTACAGTAAATTAGACTCATTGGCAGTTTTCTGCATCATATTTGATTTGTTATATTTGATTTTTTTCTGCTCCCAACCCATCTATCAATATAGACTGAAGCAAAATTTTATGATTGGGGTGTGTCTTTTGCATGAGCACTTTGATTGCAATTTTAAACCCAGTTACTTTGGTTTTCTGATCTGAAGCTATTAGCACTGCAGGGCAAGTAATATATATTGGCACCATAGCGGCTGATAGGCTTGCTCACCAATCTCATTCAATTTTGGATGAAGAGTATAAGGTTCTTCATCCAAAATACTTCAATTCATAGCAACTTTGGATCAGAATGTCTTATAAGAAGTACCTAAAGAACATGCCAGCTAATATTCATACTAAGAACAACATACTCTAGAAATTAAGGACGCAATCCAGAGTAACTACGGGGAGTCCTTGCTCCAGTATAAGAACAATTTGCTCTGGATTGCAATATGAATTTCCCATAGGTTTTCACTAGGTGGTGCAGTAACGACAGGTATACGTAATGTCTCTTACATGCTCCTGTAGTTACTCTGGATTGTAGGGTTATAAGAGGATCAATATGGGGATCCTAAGCTTCTCTTCTCAGAAGCTAGGCCTGGTCTATTCCACAGCAGAATACTGGGTCCCTGTATGGCTTATTATCTGCCACAATATTAAGGTTGATGCCAAATTAAATGAAACCGTGAGGATTATAAACAGTTGTATAAAATCTACTCTTACTTGCTGGCTTCCCATTCTTAGCCACATAGCACCACCAATTCTACAAAAACAAGATGCCTTAGTGAAAGAATATAATAAAATCATGAGCAACCCATTCGTACCTGTGCATCCTGATCTTCCGCATCTATCAACTGGCAGGTTTAAATCTAGGAAAGCCCTCTCTGGAACTCTAACAACTATCTAACAATTTTAACATCAAACCGCAATGGAAAGCTAAATGGGCTGCTGAACACCCAGACACAAGCAGACACATGGATGACCCTACACAAAAGGTGCTAGGTTTTGACCTATCTCTCCAACATTAGTCAGCTCAATGATCCGTGTCCAACATGGTATCTGCCAGGACTCACTGTTTAAATGGGGTCTAGTGTCTACCCCTCAGTGTGACTATGGTGCTGATTTACATTTACATCTGATTTATCCTAAGTACATGTAATGAATGCCATATGCTAAAAAATCTTACTTTTTCTAAGCATGAAACTACAGGATAAGCTTCTCACCAGCATCCAGACAAAAATGGGAAAAGGTCAATGATATTAAAATTAAATTATTCAGATAACTCTTAAAACTGAATTTTGTAAAAAAAGAATTTTGTAAAGGAAGACCTCCTCCTTATGTTCAGTTTCTTAATTACTTCTCCTGAATATCATTGATCTTTGGGTTATTTAAATAAAAGTATCCATTCATGTTTTTTAAAAAAATATTTGGCTGTATTATCTGAGCATACCCATCTGAGCATATGAACCCATCGTAATAAGATTTCTAAAGTGTCTCAGAGCTGAAGAGGGCTTCTTGGTCTTCTGCTTAAAAAGATTATTTCAAGGAAAAAGAAGAAAAGACAGATGCATGTTTTACAGTATTGAGAACAAAGGCTTCTCATTGAATGCTTATTGAAGACTTAATGGCAAGCATTTGTTATGTGTATTTGTGTGCTTCTAGGAAATATGAGGTTCCAGAATGGTACCCCAGAACAACGTTGTCAAGATCTGGAAAAGAAATATAAAAGCAACTGCCATCTCCACATTTTTAACAATCTATCATACATGGTTGGCATAGGTTCTCAACAGTGCAATCATAACCCCTGGTTAGGCTGACACAAGTCCTGAGCTGGCCCAGAGGTGTGACACTCCTGGGGAGGAGTTAGGCTAGTGCGCAGACCCTCCCCTGACCACTACAGGAACAGGTGAATTGTGCTGGCCTAAACTGGTTAGGATTTCAGCCTGACTAGCATATTGTAACTAGAAAGCAGCCATGGAGATTGTTATTAGGTTAAAAAAATGGCAGACAAAGGGTCTGCTTAATGTTTTTCCTTCTCACTATTTCTGTACTCACCAGCTTTCTCAGGAGGGAACGCAGTTTTGGGATAGAGTTGCCATATGTCCCGTAAACCAGGGATAGTCCTGATTTTGGGGGATTGTGTTCACATACTGGCAAATGGGAGAGAGAGTCCTGTCCCGATTTTGTGGAAGAGAATTATGGTAACCGTATTTGGGGAGGGCAATTTTATGTAGATGGGGGTGTGTTTGAATTCTCCTATGCCTCCAGTCACATCAACAGCCTCCAATGCCTGAATTTTAGTTTTAAACAAAACATCAGGCGATTGTTCTGTCCATTTCTACTTCACACTTTGACAAGTATAAATGTATTTTATAGTACCCAAGATCTGATACAGGGGGAGGGGAAATATACTTTCATAATCAAACTGCCAGGAAAGTTGATTTTTCTGTTTACAGGCACAAAGGACCAATTATCGCTTAAAAACCTCCAAGATGGATAGTGTAGACATCTCTCTTACTCGAGTGATATTTGTCTCCAGTACCTTTCAAATGAACCAAAAAATAGCTATCCTATTTTACTTATTCTCACTTAAAAGATTTGGTGGTTCAGTCACATTCTCAAGTTCTTTCTAAAAGAGAGAGAACTGGCAATCATCTTATCTTGTAGATGTTATAAGCCCCTGAAGGCAGAAATGTGTATTTAAAAACTCCCATAAGATCATGTAGCATTTCATGAGGGAGAGCTTTTGAAAAAGAAATGGACTAGAAAGTGAAATACACCCCTTCAGTCTGATGCTCGAAGCTCTGTTATGCTTCACTTTAAACACCTGCTGTTCACTTTTTATAATCAATTGCATTTCTAATTGCCACCTAGTTAATATAATAATAATGAAGCACACAGTGCAATCCACAGTGGATACCGCAAGCTGTATCCAGGGAGACAATCTATATCTATATTACCAGTATATATATAAAACTGAAAAGTGACTGACTCACTCACTCTCTGACTGTCTCATCAACGCCTAGACAAAAGCGCTGGGCGTGGAAGCATGAAATTTGGGGAGGGTGTTCCTTCCGTGATGGAGGCACCCACTAAGAACCAGTTTTCAGAAATTCCCACCAGAAGGGGGTGAAAAGGGGTGCAACACGTTTTCCTCCCTATACTTTACATTGAAGAATCCCTGACTGAAAGACGCTATGTCCCAAACCCCGGATCGAGAACAACACCCCCCATACACCGCACCCCCATGCACAACATCCCCCATGTGCATCATCCCCCATGTGCAACACCCTAATATGCAACACCAACCATGCGCAGCATCCTTCCATGTGCAGCATCCCTCCATGTGGATCAACCCCCATGTGCATATAATGGTGATTGGGCAGCAGTTCTCCTCCCATTATTAGCTTGAATAATTACATAGTCTAACCTGTCTTTTCAGTTTCACAGCCCACATAAAATCGGGTCACAACCCACTGGTAGGTTCTGAACCCACAGTTTGGAACCCATGATGAATTGGGACCACTGGGTGTTGAAAATATATTAAAACATTGCTTGAATGATATGTATAGAATAGTTCTATTATTAAAAAAGACATAATATTAAGGCCATAATACTACAGAAGTCACATATTTTAATTTCCACAGCAGTTTCCATGAGCCATTTGTTCCTCTGCCCCTAGAAACATGACACACTGTACTAATGATTTTTCCAAACAATGTTGCTTCTGCCAAATGTACACATCATGTTATGGTCACCCTCCCCACATACACTTATCTTGGAAAGCAGTACCAATGAAATCAGGGCTCAAGACACTGGGAAGATGAAATGAACAGGTTCGGCCAAAAAGTACTATTGTAATGCTTTGAAGTGTCATAAACAAATCCATACATTCTTCATACTCACACTGCTCAAATGATTAGGGAGGAATTTTACCATCATAGAAATAAAATATATTTTCTTATACTAAAATGCTTAGTGAAATTGATTGGGAGAGTTAGACTGCACAAATAATAACCCTTATTAAATTAGTGATCAATGTTCATGGCTCAGCCACCTTTATTTTTAACATTATTTATTTCCATTTTGAGGGGTGGGGATGCCAAAATGGCGATAAAATGAGGCTTTTTCCAGAGAATCAATCATTTGTGAAATTTCATCTTAAAATATACCACATGTGATTTTGATGCCGAGGTCAAGAAAGTATTTGAGATCCATAAATGTAAGAACATAAATTGTTCTTTTCCTCCATTACTTCCTCACATCTTTTTTTCCCCTTTAGTGGTGTATTAAGGCACATTAAGGCTGCAATCCAAACCAAGGGAACAGGGAAGACAATAGAGTTGTGCTGGCCTAAATTAGGATTATCCCCCCCCCAATTCGCAGGGGTTCCATTCCTGGAGCCCCTGCAAACTTTGAAAAACTGTGCATTGCAGTACAGAGGGGGTTCAATGCCTGGGGTCCCTGCCTTACCTAGGGAGACAGGTGGGTAGAAGGGAATCTAACAGGCAGGTAGGAGTGTGAGGTTGTGCTCTCCTTCCCGTTGCTGGTTGGCTGAAGCGCGACCTCACCACCCCAGGCTTCCCAGCCAAAATGACTGGAGAGAAAGCGGACCCTGGGGGTGAAAGTGCAGCATCCATACTGCAGACAGGCTCTGGGCAGCTGGATAGATTGCTCCCTTTTGGGCCATCACAGGTTGCCATTTCTGGATGTTTGGCCCCTGCAACCTCTGTTGGATTCTCCTGGCTCTCCTGGCTCCTTTCCTGCCCTCTCTCCCCAAACTGGAGGCATGGGACCCAATGCCAACCACTCAGTACCCAGCTGGTAAGTACTTGGGAGCACCAGAAAAATCCATGCACTTGGGAGCACCAGAAAAATCCATGAAGAGTGAATTAATGAATTCCAAAGTGTGAATTTGTGGGGGTCCTCTGTACACCTTTAATTTGTCTTTAAAGATAACAAGAACATAATTTGTGTTTCTTTGTTCTTTATTGAGTTTTGTTGCATCATAAGCTCATTTTACCTACAACAGCTCCTATTTAGATTTAAAATGTGATGTCCCTGCCATGGTATGTTGCCATTTAGTCCATAATAAAAATATTTAGTGAGAAAAAGCAAAGAAAGCATGTTGTATTTGGACCAAGTACATTTCAAGGTGATAAAACTTTCCAATCATGACAGATAATTCAGAGCAAAATATATTTGTTGTGTATACATAATATACATACCATACAATATGCATGTAATACATACATATCGTGGGGGTGCGCTGGTGGGGGCAGCCCGCCAACCCCTGATCTCCTCCTCCACATGTGGGACAAGGAGCCTCAGACCCACCCACGGGTGGGACAGCAGCTGGTGGGTGAGAGACGCCTCGGTGTTTCTTGCTTCTTATCTCTGCTTCCTCCCTCCCAGGGTGGATCCCTAGTGCTCTCCCTTTCAATTAATCCTTCCTTTTCCCTGGTTCTACCCCCTCAGTGTTTGTGTCTCCTGGTATCCCTTTGGTGCCTTTTTCTGTGTTGCCCCCTGTCCCCTCTGTTGGGGTTACCCCTCCCCGGGCATCTCTCCCAGTGTCCATTTGCTCTGTCCCCTCCTTCCCAGTTTACCCAGTTTTCCCCCTCAGCCCAGTGCCGGCTGGCCCAGAGGTGCTGGGACCCAGCAGGAGCTGCTGAAGCAGCTTCCCTGATGCTGGGAGCATTCACGCTCCTGGGCACGCCCTGGTGCCCCAGGCGCACTCTGGGTGGCCACCCACCCAGCCGCCCCACCGCATTGTGGGGGCTGCCTCCCCTCGCTCCACTTAGGAGCGTCCTGCTTGTGCTGGTGGCTCCCTGAGCCGCTCAGCTGCTCCCCGGAGGCTCTCCCTGACCATTGACTCCACCCCGGGGCTGCTGCTGACCCCCAGACCCTGGCTCCAGGGGCAAGGAGGGGGAGCTGTACCCGACACATATAATAACTTTGTTGAAGTAACGTAATTCACAAACTTATATGTAATATCACTGTAGAATTGTTTCTTATCTGGTTTGTGGGAGGCAAAAAACAGAAGGAATCTAATAACATGGCACTGCCCAAAAGGGGAACCCAGGGCGCAATCCAGAGTAACTATGGGAAGTCCTTGCTCCGATGTAAGAACAATTTGCTCTGGATTGCAATATGAATTTCCCATAGGTTTTCACTAGGTGGTGCGGTAACTACAGGTGCATGTAATGTCTCTTATGTGCTACTGTAGTTACTCTGGATTGTAGGGCCAGTCTTTTTCAGCTTGCAAATGCAAAATGGCCACCATAAAGACATAAATATCACTTGAAAAAGCGTAAACAACACATATTTATTCACACGCAGTCACAATACATAATTACAGGTCCAATCTTGCTACACATATTTGACTCAACACAAGTGGCCACTGCAAAACACAGTTTTAAAAACTGCTTTTCTACTGTTGTAGAGAGGTCATGCAAGCAACTATTCCATTAAACCCCTGCATATATTGAGACATTCCCTACAATCCAGAGTAACTACGGGAGCACATAAGAGACATTACGTGCACCCGTAGTTATTGCGCCACCTAGTAAAAACCTATGGGAAATTCATATTGCAATCCAGAGCAAATTGTTCTTACACCGGAGCAAGGACTCCCCGTAGTTACTCTGGATTGCACCCATTATCTTATTCAGTTAAGCAGAACAGTGGAGCAAGAACCTGGAAGTGGGTCTTTGAACATATTTTTCCATTGTTTTCTTTATACATTGATTTTTTTTATCCACAGGAGGTTCTGCAACAGAACCCTAGTGGATATCAAGGGACACTGTACTATAAAACGAACAAAGGTATATGTGGGCAATGAATAACTTATGTATTTGAATGATGGTTATTTACTGGGGGAAAAAATCATAAGCAAATGCCAAAACAGTTTGATCACCATGTCACATGCAAATCAGCATCAGGGAAGAAAATTTTACCCTTTAGACCAGCAGAAAGAGGTTGAAAGAGTGAAGCATGTGTTGAATGAGTTTTGGGTATAATTTTAAAGGTATTGAAAAAGTGAAACCGTCAGAAAGTGTGGGATGCTTATACATTTCAAAACTTTGTATTGTTTCAGCTGACAGTTTGAAATCTGGATGATGTGAAATGTGTTGGTTCTAACTTTGAGAGAAATGGTGGGGATTGTATTTCCAGGTTAAGGTTCTGATGGATGTAATAAATCTTAGTATCTTAGTCTCAGTATCTGATATTTAATACTGTCGACACTACCAATACAAATCAGATTTGAAAGATCTCTCTTTTTTTTAGTTACATGTAAACATTTAGTAGAATGTAAACTAACTTATTGATAGTCTATACACAGAATGGTTTATTGATACTTTTGTCAATTTCATCATATTTGTCCTCATTAATAGCTCCATTGATTTGTTCAGAGTAGGAAAATATAAGCTTAAAGAAAACGTAGATATACCCTACAAACCAGAGTAACTACGGGAGCATGCAAGAGACATTACGTCTACCCACAGTTACTGCACCACCCAGTGAAAACCTATGGGAAATTCATATTGCAATCCAGAGCAAATTGTTCTTACACCAGAGCAAGGACTCCCCATAGTTACTCTGGATTGTGCCCTCAGAGTTATTCAATTGACACCCTCAAAATCAAACCCCCCAAATCATCCCTAATGAAAGGGTGTGCACTCAGTTTCACAATGCAGAGAAACCAAACCAACTGGGACAAAGCTGATTAAATTTACATTCATTCTGGTAAAACATGACAGTGAATGGGGTTTATCTACAGACCCTCATTCGTTAGCTATTAATTTTCAGATTTACTTTGTTAAATAAAAATATCTAGGTTTCACATTGATGTTTTGCTGCCACCTGATTCAGCAGCAGCAGTAGAGACTATTCACAACTTGAATACCCATATTTCCCCAGGCTACAGCATAACAATTTTTTTTAAAAATCCAGAGTTTTTTAAGCAGACATCGTAGTCATGGTTAAAACTACAGACATAGGTTGAGTATTTTTAAAAAAATTTAAATAATATATACGTGCATGTATACATACGTAACAAGCCATTCCCATGCCATGGTGGCTTACAATACTTTAGTTCCTCCCCTCAGTTGCTGTCCTCACAACCACACTGTGAGGTAGGTGAGGGTAAGACTTGTCTAAGGTCATGACAGGAAGTATCATGGCCAAGGTGGGGTTTGAACCTGGATCTTTCTGGTCTCAGTCCAACCACTACACCATCCTGGCTCTATATATTGCTTGGGACCTGCATTGAGACATAATGCTTGGAATATCTTGGAGATGGATGCAGGTCTAAGCACAAAATGCATTAATATTTTATATATTATATAAAATACACACATCCTGATGGTAACTTTATACAGTACATTTAATTTTTTCCCATGAAACAAAGTACTTTTTCCTTCTTGAGGATGCCAAATAAATTGTTCATTTTGCACCTGCATTTTGACTGTGACTCCATGAAGTCAGGTGCAGATTTTCCGCTTGTGGCATCATGTAAGCTACAACTCATAATTTTTTGGATTTTAGAGCATTTTGGTTTAGGGATGCTCAGTCTGTAGTATCACCGCTTTGGGTGCAGTGTTAATCTAGGCCAGCACAATTCATCAGTCTTCCTATTCCTGTGTTGATATAGGGGGACAAGTGCACTGTTTGTGTACTGACATAACCTTCTCCCAAGAGTGGCTCACTTTTGTGACAAGCCCAGGTCAGCACAGGACATATGCTAGAGTTTAGGCCGGCCTAAATGGAGATTAGGATTGCCGCCTTAGTAGCTTTGTCCCCCCCGCCCCCATATTTCACTTAGGAAAAAGGGATACTTATGCATAATTGTAACAAGGATGTAGAGGATCTTTGCCTCATCCTCTTCATTCTTCCTCCTCACTTTTCCTTTCAGCCCAAAGGTATAGCACAAATGTTCCATCTAGAAGTTCCCAGGGTCAATCTCTGACATCTCAAGGAAGGGTAGGAAAAACTCCTGTCTGAAACCCAAGAGAGCCACTGCCACAGTGTATTGATAACCGTGATCTAGATGGACCTATGATCCAATTAAGTGTAAGGGAGTTAATCCTGACTTCACACCTACTCCAAGAGATCGGTAGTGTGTTATCAGTCTGAGAGGTTGTTGGCAGCTCAGTATTGGCCCTTGATTTATACCCCGATTTATATTGGATTTATACCCTGAACCAACTTGAATTGTGACTGTTTACTCACAGATATTTTTTAAAGTAATATCACTCGTCAGAGCCTTGATTGATCCAGATTCAGTATGCTAATTGAGGAAGTCAGCACAGCCAAAAAGATCTTCCTTCTAGCTTACCTTAAATGAACCTGGACCAACTCGTAGAAACAACATTATGAGAGCTGTATGTTATCATAAAGCTGTATGAGATCAGTAGATTAAATAAGCTGTTTAAACTGAGGTTGTCCTTGAAAGTATAGCGTATGTGCACTGCTATCTTTCATGGACCAGTTGGATTGGTCAATATTTACAAAATCTGGTTTTATGGCTTATTTTTTCTTTTCGCAGGTAAGATGGTACTTTTAGCTTGGCCTTGGGTAGTGCAAACCCAGAATGAGTAGGGATTGGGATTGCTGCTTCACTACCATGGGAAGCCAACAAAAATCAGGCCTTCCAGAACATGCAAGTGAAGCTGATACAGAAAGCTATATGGTGGATGCCAGGCAGGTAATCACATATACACAGAAATAAACAGAACAAGTAAAAATTATAAAAAGAACAAAAAATGAGTTGAAAAGATAGTTTATTTTAATTCATTATGAAAATGAATATTAATGTGTACCAAATATAAATGAACACTATGTGGTATTTGTCCTTTTTTGGAATAGTGAACAATAGGATGTATATTTGTAATGTGATTGAACAACTTGTGTGAGGGCTCCTTCCTTTGGCAGAACCCTGGTAACAATGATGGCAGCAATCCTTACCTCCAGTTAGGCCAGACTAAGCCCCAACATAAGTCCTGTGCTAACCTGGTGGTGTCACAAAAGTGCTGTAAGACACTTCTGCACCACTCCCGGGTTACAGCAGTTCATAGACATGTGCTGGCATCCCCATGTGCTGGCATGGAAGCAGGGAAACAGTTGAGTTGTACTTGCCTAAACTAGTTAGGATTTCACCCTCAGCCAGTTCGGCGATGAGCCACTCATGCTCAAGTAACTCTTTTGGTGTTGTGATGTTATGGTGGCAATCTTCTGTAGTGGCACTAATGTCCTGGCTGCTGTGTGAAAACTTTACCTATAAATGCTATGCTTCTAAGATCAGAGTGACACTAATTGTACTTACTGAGAAAAGAACATTTGTAAGTGTCGACTTAAATGTCCTCCTTTTAATTTAAAAACCACTTGGCACTCTTATGTTTCCGCCTTAGTTAAGGATAGAACATACGTCCCACTTCAAATTCTTTCATTGCTGTCAACACAGTTTGTTTGGTTTTTGTCTTTCATGGCAACAGTGCTGTCACTTGGAGATGAGGATATTGCGAGGCCACTGATACTTCCAGAATATGATGATAATAGGATAATACTAGATAGGACTAGTTAGTACCCTCTGGCTTGCTCAGATTTGAGAGCACATCTCATCTGGTGGCAACAGATGAGGGAGAAACAAACATGATCCCTCTCACTGGACTGCTGAGATCAGGTACATTTTGTGATATTTGAGTAGGTTGTATTGGATTTTTCTTTCAAAAATGAATAGAAAGAGCAATTGTTGGAGTGCATTACAGCCAAAGGAAGCAGACACTCTCTGCTCTTAGTTATTACAAAAGGAAGGGTGTTAGGCAACACTATTAATATGTTATTGTTCATATCATAAGATAATCCTGAATGGTCAGAAAGTAGATATTAGTAGGAGTTGCAATCTCATCAAATTGTAGACTGGGAATTTCCTCCCTGCCTTTGATCTCCTGTGTGTATTGTCCTTCACCAAACTCATGAAATGAGTTTGACACACCTGAGATGTATTACGGCTGCAATCCTAAAGACTCTGTCCTGGGAGTGTGACCCATTGAACACAATGGGGCTTACTTTAGAGTAGACATGGTTAGGATTGTGCTAGTAGTTTCTCTAAAGCAGTGGTTCTCAAACTTCCTGATGCTGTGACCCCTTAATACAGTTCCTCATGTTGTAGGGACCCCCAACCATAAAATTATTTTTGTTATTACTTCATAACTGTAATTTTGCTAATGTTACGAATAGTAATACAGATATCTGATATGCAGAATGTATTTTCATTGTTACAAGTTGAACATAATTAAAGCATAGTGATTGAACATAAATACAATACAAAAGTAACAATAGATAGAATCTAGATAGATAGAAACAAAAGTAATGATAGATAGATAGATAGATAGATAGATAGATAGATAGATAGATAGATAGATAGATAGATAGATAGATAGATAGATAGGCTAAGAGGTGGTGACTGGGAAAAAAAGAATGAAAGAAAAAGAGAGAGGGAGAGAGGAATGGATGGATAGATATGTAAGTAGCTGGGTGGTTGAGGAGAAAGGTGGGGACCTGGGTGAGGGAGAGGAGAGGTGGTGATCTGGGAGGGAAAGGTAAGTAGCTGGGTGGCATAGCTAAGGGGGGTGAGATAGGGAAGCAAGCAAGTGGGTAGGTAGGTAGATGTGGCATAGCTAAGTGAGGACTGAGAAAGAAAGAAAGAGAGGCAGGGAGGGATGGGAAGGTAAGTAGCTGGTTGGTTGAGGGGAGAGGTGGGGACCTGGGTGAGGGAGGGGAGAGGTGGGCATCTGGGGGGAAAGATAAGTACCTGGGTGGCACAGCTAAAGGGGGATGAGATAGATAGGGAAGCAGGCAGGCAGGCAGGCAGGCAGGCAGGCAGACAGATAGATAGATAGATAGATAGATAGATAGATAGATAGATAGATAGATAGATAGATAGATAGATAGATAGATAGATAGATAGATGTGGCATAGCTAAGGGGGTGACTGAGAAAGAAAGAAAGAAAGAAAGAAAGAAAGAAAGAAAGAAAGAAAGAAAGAAAGAAAGAAAGAAAGAAAGAAAGAGGGAGGGATGGGAAGGTGAGAGTCCTTGGTGAGAGGAGACCTCCATAGGTCTGGGATCTCAGGCAGCAGAGCCAGCCAATGTTTCCTAGGAGTAAGTCCCATTCACTCTCATGGGACTGACTTCTGTTTCGACATGCATAGAACTGGGCTCTAAGGCTGCAATCCTAGCACTTTCCTGGGAGTAAGTCCCATTTATTATCATGGGACTGACTGCTGAGTATACATGTACAGAACTGGGCTCTAAGGCTGCAATCCTAGCACTTTCCTGGGGGGGAGGTAGGAGGAGGCGACTGCCGTCTGTGGTGTGTTGGGCGCCTCCCCACACCCAAGGCTCCACATCATCTCACAGCAGCTCAGAGGCTCCTTCTGAGCCGCTTTCAGTGGCTTCTTCCAGCCGCAGCAGCTCCAGCGTTTCTGCCAGGTCTTCCCACCTGGCCCCCTGCACCAGGGGTCTTTAGGCGATCCCCAGGAAAGCTCCATGTGACCCCCAAAGGGGTCCCAACCCCCACTTTGAGAAACACTGCTCTAAAGACATTAGTACTCAGGTTGATGCAATGAGATTGGGTGCCAAATGCAGTCTCAGTTGTATAAAAGTGTGTAGGGTTGGGGCCAGTCTCAAAAATCCTGTTTCTGGGCAAAGTGGTCGAGCGGATGATGGAGTCCCAGCTTCAGAGAGTGCTGGATGAAGCTGATTATCTGGATCCTTTCCAATCTGGATTCAGGCCGGGATTTGGTATGGAGACTGCCTTGGTCGCCTTGGTGGATGACCTATGCCAGGGAATGGTCAGGGGGAGTGTGTCCCTGTTGGGCCTCTCAGCGGCCCTTCAACACCATCGATCATGGTGACCTTCTGGGTCAGTTGACTGGGTTGGGAGATTGGAGGCACTGTTCTGCAGTGGCTCCGCTCCTTCCTGGCTGACAGATCCCAGATGATGGTACTGGAGGATGCTTGCTCGGCACCCTGGCCTCTTTGGTGTGGGGTGCCACAAGGTTCCATTATATCCCCCATGCTAGTTAACATATACGTAAAGCCGCTGGGTGAGGTCATCCGGAGGTTTGGAGTGGGGTGTCATCAGTACGCTGATGACACCTAGCTCTACCTTTCCTTTCCTCCTGAGTCCGAGGAGGCAGTTGAAGTCTTGAATCACTATCTGGAGGCAGTGAGACTGGATGAGGGTGAACAAGTTGAAATTAAATCCTGATAAGACAGAGGTTCTCCTGGTCTGGAAGCCGTCGACTCATGTGCGGGAATATTGTCCAGCTCTGGATGGGGTTGCACTCCCTCTGAAGGAGCAGGTCCACAGCTTGGGGGTTCTCATGGATTTGCACTTTCAGGCCACTGCTTCAGCAGCTATACTGGCTGCCCATTCATTTCCAGGCTGAATTCAAAGTGCTAGTCCTGAACTTTTAAGCCCTAAATGGCTCGGGTCCAGGGTATCTAAGGGACCGCCTTCTTCTGTACAATCCGACCTGTCACCTAAGATCATCTGAGGAGGCCCTGCTGACTGTGCCACCACTAAGGGAAGTGAGAAATGTGGTGGCCAGAGATAGGGCCTTTTCGGTGGCGGCACCCTGGCTTTGGAACTCCTTCCCCTTAGAACTGAGGAAAGCTCCCTCAGTACAGAGCTTCAGGTGGATCCTGAAAACTTTTTATAAAAAAAAAACATTTCAGTGAGGCAGAGGTTGGGGGTGAGGGGCTATTGTTCTTACTGTTTTTACTGTTTTCAGCTTCTATTTTTTAATTGTATGTTTCTATTTAATGTTTTAATTATGTTTTACTGTAAACTTCTTTGAGTCGGGCTAATGGCCCGAGAAAAGCGGGATATAAATTTTTTAAATAAATAAAATAAATAATTATGAGATTGACTCTGGCTGCAATCCTAAACACATTTTCCTGGGAGCAAGACCTACTGAACACAATGGAGCTTACTTTTGAGTAGATATGGTTAGGATTGTACTCTCTGTCAAAGACCATATTGGTAGCATCACCTGGGATATCATGTTTGTTCCCTTTGGCCTACATATCATTTTCCGTACCTTGAAGCAGAGCAATTGCACTGGACCATGTAACCCTTAAATGACCAACCAGATTTATTTTCCAGCAATTATAATTTATGCAAATTAGGCTATTTTTAGATGGTCATCTAAGTGAACAAACACCTTATTAGAGAGATCATGATGTTGAGTATCTTAATATAAAACCATGAAGTTGTTACTTGAGAACGCAGCAGACCCACCACCAAATTTGAAGAGTTTCTAAAAAACTGGGAAGCCTCATGTTGCAGAATTAACTATACAGCATGTTTGGTCCTGCTGCAACTTGACACTTAGGGGTAATTTTTGGCATGATTGTAATGGTCACACTATTGCATTTTACTGTTATGGTTTAAATATGAACAAAAGGACACTGATTTCCAAAAGCAAAGCTGTTAAAGGAATTAACTAGGATTTCTGCAATGACTTCATGCAGTTGACATGCATTCAAAACTGTGCAGAAATTGGACTTAGGATCTTTTATTCTTGGCAATTTTTCTCATGAGGGCACTCCTTCAGTAGCACATTTGTTACCTGGAGGATAGCAATGATTTATTATGGCACCCAAACTTCTTTGTCCGTTTTTATTTCCATATACAAAGAAAATGGTACTTCTACTAATGCTACTAATGTAAAAAAGGAGAAAGAGAGAGGGGTGGGGAGTCCATATAAGAAGTGTGATAAGTAATAAAAGGAATAGAGGAAAATGTTTTTATGTTCTCTGTACACACATAATAAGAATTTCTTCTGTAAAGCAGTACTTTCCTAACACTGGGCACTGGTTGATCTTAGCATTTTTTTAGATATGGGCATGTTTTCTGAGCATAGCACTACCTGTCCCCATTAGCTTTAATTTATATTGCTGGCAGGAAGCCGGATAGAAATGCCACTGTAAATATTTGAAGACTGTGGGTCCAGGTCCAATGGATGGCACTGGGGCACATTATATTGCAGCCCTGCTAAAATGACATAGGTATGGGACCTGATCAGTTACTTGAATTGTAGGCCACTGGAACCACATGAAAGAGTAGGTTATAAGACCAGGGTTGTTGCTTTTAAAGGTGATTCTGTGAGTCTAGCAGGGAACAAATGAAGGGCAGAGACTGGTTTGCATCCAGCTATGAGGAGAACTTCCAGAACTACAGCATGCTTGCATATAGTATGTGATGCCTCACATAAAGAGCTTAATTCATTCCAGAGGCATGCTCTTTAAGTGAAACACTCTTTAAGTGAAGTAGATTTTTCCATAGGAAATAATGGAAACTCAGACAATGGGTTCCACAATCCCAGAAGTATTCATATAAAAATATTAACTGGATGTAAAAATGATGACAAAACCCTGTAACTGAATTCAAAACATGCGTTAAATGTGCATGATCCTATGAAGTCTACTTCGGCTGCAATCCTAAAGACACTTTCATTGAACACAATGGGCTTACTTCTGAGTAGATATGGTTAGGATTGTGCCCTAAGGCTGCAATCCTAAAGACACTTTCCAGGGAATAAGCCCCATTTAACACAATGGGGCTTACTTCTGTATAGGCATGGTTAAGAGGCTGCAATCAAAGACACTTTCCTGGGAGTAAGCCCCATTTAACACACTGGGGCTTACTTCTGAGTAGACATAGGGCACAATCCTAACCATGTCTACTCAAAAGTCAGCCCTATTGTGTTCAATGGGTCGTACTCCCAGGAAAGTGTCTTTAGGATTGCAGCCATAGTTAGGAGACTGGAAAGACACTTTCCTGGGAGGCTTACCTGGGCTACTGCTGGAGGTTCAAGGTGGTCGGTGAGGGTACTTGTGGGCAGTTAGGGGCAGCTGCTTCTGGCACCTCTAGGCAACTCCCCCCAATTTGGGGGCAGTTAGAGGCAGCAGCGCTGGCCGGCAGCCCTTTTAAAGAGCCTCCATGCAGAGCATCAGGGCTGCATAGCATGCATGCTCATAGCGCGCTTGCTTGTGAAGTGTAGTGGAACTTGTTATGTGAAGCAAGATTTCTTGGAAATTTTTGCTTGTTATGTGAAACACTTGTTAAGCGACGCGCTTGTTAAGCGAGGTACCACTGTATTTTATATTATTATTTTAAGATTAAATCAGCAAAAAACTGAGTTGAATTTACATGTGAACCATGTTTAAATTATTATGTGAGCATAATACCCATAAGTGGCTGAGAAAACAAAACCAAGCTTTCTTTGAGTCCTCAGCATATACACGGTTAAAAATTCTACAAAAAAATTAGAGAATTGAATTAAATGTCTTTTGCTGAAAACCAGGCTACCTCGACTGCATTGTCCCTTGCCAACATAAGACCTTTGTGCATGTAGAAGGGTACTGTATGCACCACAGCGTATGTGGGGGGGGGGGTTGTTCTGCATATTTACACAGCCCATCTTTCATGGTGTATCCCCATTTCCTCAGGTTGTCCTTAAATTTTCCTACCCTAGCTAGCAGTCTATTTAAGGATTTCCAAACAGGCCAAGTATCTTCTTGGCATGCATATGATTGGGCACATTCGCTTGGCATCTTCCCACTCTCTTTTCATATGTCCATGACATTTGGTGGCAACCAACAGTTAGGAGCAGGTACAGTTCTAAGGAAACTATTCCTTGATCTCAAGATTGACTGTGGGTGGGTTTATAGAGACATTGCTATAACTCACTCTTGTGCTGCACTTTCCTGATTGAATTTAGGGGGAAGGAGACCAGCTAAATAATACACATTTTGTATCGGTGTCAGTTCTAAGCATCCCGTGACCAGTCTTGCTGTTTCATACGTTGATACCACATCTACGTATCTGCGTTGCATGTTTAGGTCTGTGCCAGAACACAGCAGGCATGTTCTCCAGCCAAGTGGCATAATGCTAAAGCAGAGGTTCTTAGTATAAGCAGTTGAACTCCCCATCTTGTGTTCATTATTTTGCTTAGGGTATTATTTATGGTGAAAACTTTCTGTTTGGTTCTGTGTAGAACAGTGATTCTTAGAGGTGAGTGTGTGATCTAATTTACTCCCATATATTCTGGGACAGCAACTGTTCTAATTCCATTCTAAACCTGCAGTGTTCTTGTTGCCTCTTGAAAGCCAAGCTGAATTTCTTTCAGGTCTAGACAAGCCGTGAGGTTGCCCTGAGACTACTGAAGCCTCATATAAAGGATTAAATGAAAGTCTGTGTTAACATCACATTGCTGAACATGATGCAGTATTGGCATGCCAAGGACTGATGTTGCTGATCACTTATATAAATATGCCAAAGCAGAACATTTTTTCTTAGTTGACTTTGAAAGTCCTATTCATTTTTTGTTTGTCTTGTTATTAGAGCACTGATGAACCTTATACCATTTCCCTTTGTTTTTGTTACATCACTGATGATAATGCTTGAATTTTTCCCCCATTTAATATATTGATAAATACAGCTGATTCAGAACGTTTACATAATCTTTCCAGTGTCAGCAGTCATTTAAATTATCCTAACTTTGTACTGAATCTCCAAAATCCAATTACGAGCTAATAATAATTGTCAGTTTTACTCTAAACCTTTAATGATAGGTCACAAGGGATGTTGTATCAGAAGGATTAAATCGTCGGAGACGGTAGCTATGCCCAGCCTTAAATTACTAGCCTCTTATCTACTGGTAACAGAGCCACTATATGTTTTGTCACTATTTTTGCTAAATAGAATAAATGTCACCCAAATTAATTTCATCTCCTTAAATTAGCTTCTTAGTGTGATTTCTCACTTCAGTCAAAATTTATTTCCCTGCAGAATTTAATTTTCTTCTTAATCTGTTTTATTTCTAAAAGAGAGTTGAAGAAAGGGTGGAGAGAACATCTAAGAACAAATGCTGTCTAATTCGTTCTTTGAGTATGTTTTAGTTTTTATTCTTCATAAAGAATAGATGCGTACTTTTTTAAAGCTGAAATTTTTAATTCCTTTCAGATACTCTGCAAAATCCAGAGTAACTACAGGAGCATGTAAGAGACATTATGTGCACCCGTAGTTACTGCACCACCAAGTGAAAACCTATGGGAAATTCATGTTGCAATCCAGAGTAACATGTTCTTACTCCAGAGCAAGGACTCCCCATAGTTACTCTGTATTTCACCCGATGTCTGTGCTATGACTTGAGATTTCTGGAAGGAAGAGCCTATTAGGCTGAATTCAGAGCATCTTAGCAGGCGAGAGACTCCAACACACACGTGGAGCTTCCACCATGTATTTGCATCTTTTCTACAATGAGAAAACAATCCAGGCCATATTCCCAACTGTGAAAACAATAGGAAACCCAACCTTCCCTTGACCTTTATGCATGCATCATTGTAGCTAGGGACCTTATGGGAAGAAACTGTCTATTTGCATAAAGCCTATATAATAAGCTATGTGGTGTGTATATGAAGAATGTGCAAGTGTTCATGCTACCCCATCATTTATAGGTGGACTTATATGGTGGACTTATAGGTGGGACTTTTAGTCCACTGGTTAGTGCACATGAATAAACATATATTTCACAACACATTTAAATGATTACTTCCTCTGGTCTGAGTTTGTCAACATGAACCCAAAACAGTGTAATTATTGTGGTACAATTGCAGTGGCATTGCTAGGCCCAGTGGCACTTAGGGTCCCCTAACCTATTGGCACCCCTAAAAAGGGGGGGCATGCCAGCCTTCTCCTCTCCCCCCTGGGGCCTCCCTCTCTTTCCTCAAGCTTTCTGCAACAGTGACTTGTGCACTGTCGAGCATACAGGGTTGGTATTTGCCTGCCCAATTCCTCCTGAGCACACATTAAGAAGGAAGTGGGTGGGCTGAAGACTGACCCTCAGATACCCTCGATGCAGGACAGCATGCCACTTGCTCGCAGACCCAGGCAGCAGGGCGATGGGCAATTTTGGCACCCTTATGGTACCCAGGACCGGCAAGCCCCCCTGGCCCAGCCATCAGATGCCCCTGGACCAGTGCATGTCTGTGTACCAGCCTAACCCTCTGAGGAGTAGCATAGAAGTGCCTTACAGCACTTTTGTGACATCCCCAGGCTAACACAGGACTTGTGCTGGGACTTATGGCAGACTTACCAAGGGTTATTCTATCAGTTAGTGATACATTTTTTTTAATTAAGAAAAAATGCATATAACACACACATATGTACAATGGTGAGTGTTGCACGTTTTGACCTAGGGCACAATCCAGAGTAACTACAGGAGCACATAAGAGACATTACGTGCACCCGTAGTTACTACACCACCTAGTGAAAACCTATGGGAAATTCATATTGCAATCCAGAGTAACTTGTTCTTACTCCGGAGCAAGGACTCCCCATAGTTACTCTGGATTTCACCCCTAGTCTCTCTCTTTCAGCCAGTTTTCTACATCTTTCAGTCACAATACAGCATGTCAAGAAAGAGAATCCAGAGCTGAGCTTAGTGGGTCTTCCATAATTATGAGTCTTTTGCACCATACCCAACATTATTATGACAATTTTGCTGGTATCAGAGGGGGCCCCATGCCAGTCTCCCTCCCATAAATACAGAAACCACAGATATCTGGGGACAGTTGTATGACTAGAGCCTCCCTTCCCACAAGCCCACTGCATTACTTGAGTTTTATTAAAGTACTTGCAGTGCAAATATTTCTTAACAATCTTGCTTAACTAAATACCAGTTGTGCAGGCAACTAGCCTCCATGTTACCAAGAGACTAACAGAAAATAGGAACAGTGCACCTACCTCTTTAAAAGGCAGCACAGAAGTAACTGGAAGAGTGGATTGGACCCACGAAGACAGGTAGGATGTCATGGGGAGGGAGAGCAGATTCAGGGTGACCATATAGAATGGAGGACAGAATGCCTCTACCATTAAGCACTGTATAGAAGAGGGAATTTTGGCAGGTGTGCTTTTTAAACCCATTTAGATTGAGTTAAGCCTGCCTAAATTCCCTCTTCTATACAATGCTTAAAGGTAGTGGCATTCTGTCTTCCATTCTTTATGGTGATCCTGAGCAGATTGGGGTGGGGAGGTTGCGGAACAGGGTTTGTCCCATCTGGCCATTTGCCAGATCCTATCCCATGCAGTAGCAGCTTCCCTGGTCTTGTTCTTTTCTGTATGCAAAGGACTTGTCCCAGCATACCGATAATTTTTGCTCCCTGTTAATAGTACAGAATGCATTACAACCATGTATTTTTTAAAAAGTGGATCTTCTATTCACTTGTTGGCAGTTGCTTTCTAATATGCTCACGTACAAAACATTTTATTGTAAATTGCTCTTTGAGTGAAAGCAATGCTTTAAGTATCCCCAGAAAGTGCTGAAAAGGCAAATAATAATCAGGATTCCCAACAGCAAAGTTTCATATTTATTCCTCCGAAGTGAAATGTTGGGCTTCGTTTTTGCATTGCTAAAATATTTGTAACTAATCTGGCATGCTTTGTAAAAGTTGCTTGTATGAGTAAAAACTCTACTAAAGTTGTCAAATTCACCTTAATGAGCCCCTTTTCCCATTTTTTAAAGAAGAAGCTCCATTATTCAAATTCAAAACAATCTTGAGATGATTATCCATTTGTGGCAGTCCACTCAAGTTAGGAGAGGCTTGCTTATACTCCTCACAGCAGGGTTTCTCTTTCTGGGTTTCGTTTCATCTTTAAGTCCCCCTCACTAATCGTTTAAGCTAACTCTCCCACCTGAAAAATCCATTTTTATTTGTAATTTCCAAAAGAAGCAAGCTATAATATGATCCTAATTGGAAAAATATTGGGGGAAAAAGAGTGATGGCAACTCCAGATCTAGCATTCAGAAAAAGAAAATCAAAACCTGGCATTCTCTACTACTGATAACCTTAACAGCAGTCACTTCATCATCTTGTTCTGTTACGTGTCTCTCAAGTTTTTGGCCAGAGGCTGTCTTTTTTTTACACTTGGCCTGTGTTTGAAATACTTTTTTGCTTTATCTCTGTTCTGTTGCCCTTCGCTCCCCACCCCTAACCCATATGTCAGTGAAAATGAAAACAAGTTGGATACAAGAGCAGGACCACACAACATGGTGTCTCCACTTCTGACCCTGCCATATTTTTTTTAAACCTTAGGTGCTCCAGAAATAATGTTCAGCATTCCAGTTGTATAATTTATATTAGAACTTCTCAGGTGTACTGGAGCCGCAACCCATCTTGGCGTACAGCACTGTTGTTGTGAACCATCATGTGCTTCGGGAACCCGTTCAAATGTGTTGTATTATGAAAGTTGTGAAACTATGAGCACAATCCTAATCATGTCTACTCAAAAGTAAGCCTCATTGTGTTCAAAGTATCTTTAGGATTGCAGCCTAGAAATGCCCTGGAAGTAATTCCTAGACACACTTTGAGGCATGCAGAGGATGCTTGTTCTGAGCCTTGCATGATGTGGTAGTGGCATCAGGAGGTGGGTTGCAACCTGGAAATGGCCTCCAGTTGCAATTGTTTGGCTCCCATTTGAAAGGATAGGTGGGCCCAATTGTGAGATACCTAGCCTTTTAGAAATGCTTATTAGACAGAGGCACACATTGACTTTCATCCATTTGACTTTCCTTGCTTTACTCAACTCCCTTCAGAGTTATCTTCAACATCAACCCTTTCACTGCTATGGAATAAATGAAAATGGGGAAGTTGTTACTACAACAGGGCAGTTCTCTATTCCTTCTATGAAATAGGAACCATGTTCTAACCCTCCCACATCCTCCTTAGTAACGTTATAGCTCATGGTAGCTTGGTTTTGTGGTTTTATTACAGTGGAGGTAAACAGCACTTTATGTCAAACCAAGTAATCTTCCCTTGTAGTTAAGGCAGCAGTTCTCGCCTTTAAAAGATTGCTGAGAGCTTAAATCGCTGAATGTAAGATGTCAATTCATCTTGTCAAAAACTTGTTAAAAGGATGCTCATGGTTTTCAGTCTTGGTGGCATTTGGAGCAGGGGAAAACATCAACAATATTTTTCTGCTTAGATTTTCATGCTAAGTTAAATGACGAGGCCTCATTCAGAAAATAACTTCTGCAGGTTCTCTTTAATAATAATGTTTAGATGTTTTAAAAGTTTTTTAAAAAATATATTATGCACTATCAGGGTCATGAGCTTCTAGAGTGAAATACAATGAGGCAACCAATGAGGCAACCATTATTTTACTGTATGTTCGAAACTATTTAAAAACATCCATAGGCGTGCCCCCCCCCCAATCTGTTCTGTTCCAGAAAACCCATGGATACATGAAACTGCAGATATTGGCCAACATCCATCTCTACAGTTAGGGGCCTCAAACCCTCTCCAGAAGGCCTCCAGGGTTACAGCAGAATAGGATGTCCTTGAATGAGCAATATATCTCAGAACACATTATTTCTAATTTCACAGAAATACCAGAAATTGTTTTTCTAGTGTCTTCTAAAATGATTTTTAAGATGATTTTAAATGCCATATAGGAGGTTGGTAGGGATTGTACTAGTGCTAGTGCTGGGGCTTGGACCTTCTATGATCCATGGATATGCACCCCAGACTTCAAAACAGACCAAGGAGTCTGGCCCTACAATCCAGAGTAACTATGGGAGCACGTAAGAGACATTATGTGTACCCTTAGTTACTGCACTACCTAGTGAAAACCTATGGGAAATTCATATTGCAATCCAGAGCAAATTGTTCTTACACCGGAGCAAGGACTCCACGTAGTTACTCTGGATTGCGCCCTTAGAGTCAGACACCATTGTCCTTCCCAGATATAGTTCCTGGGAGAAAGGGGGCATTTGGGGGAATGAGAGGGCTGTGCCCCAAGTGAAAGTTTACACTTTCACTTAAACACATTACACTTAACTTTCACTTAAACACATTATGCAGCTTTCCTTTCAACTGTTGTTGCCCTCCTGCTTATCTGGTAAAGCCAGATATTTCATATTTCATTACCAAAAAAGAGGTCAAGTCTCCTAAAAAATAGGACATTCGAGAAAAGTGTAGGACATGTATAATAAAAGTTAAAAACACTCATATGTATTGCTTTCATGTGCTTAATTTAAACACTATGGCTGCAATCCTGAAGTGCACTTAGACAAGCCTATATTGCACTTGGGACATCCTAATGCAGATAGGCCAGCCTAGCTGTACCAAGAAAGGCCTCAGCTGGCATAAGTCCACTTAGACTGGCCCAAGACAGATGGACCTGCACCAACCTAGCAGTGCTAGACTAGGCAGCTCAGCAGGGGCATGTTGATGGCAGATTGAGCATATCCTAGAATAGTGCAGTTAGGCCATGTACAGAGCCTGTTTCCAGGGAAGATATGCCCCATCGAAGCTCCTCTGACTTAGGCCACCTCAGGAGCAGACGTAAATCTGAGTAGACCCATGGGGTCCATAATAAGCCAGAGTAAAACTGGGACCAAAATAAAAAGTTCTTAGTCCAGCAGCCTAAACACCACTCCTGCCTCTCAGCCTCAGGATTTGGGCACAACTACAACAGCCCATGTCAGGATATGGCACAACTTCCATAGCCTAATGAGCATGCTGCCCATGTGCTGCTGCCTCTTCAGTAGCAGGTAGGCCAGCCTAGAGGCCTCCTAGCCAGTGGTGGGATTCAAATAAATTAACAGGTTCTATGGCCCATTAGTAACCAGTTCTCAGAACCAGGCGCTCATTAGTAAAGGGTTATATATAACCTGTGAGAACCCCCTGAAGCCCACCATTGCTCCTTGCCTTTTGGATTAGACCTAAACATCAACTCAGGATATGGCCTACCTTAGGTGGCTTTTCTCTGTGGCCTGTCAGGTTTGCACCCTATTTTACTTATTTTAAAATTTAAAACTGTTACATACCATTTATTACATAAAGGTTGCAGTCCTAAACACACTTTCCTGAGAATAAGAACCAGGAATTACAAGAAGGCTACGTTTTTGCCCTCCTCCAAATAGTTTTTATTCTGTTAATTTTGCTTTTAAATCAATGTTTTTATTGTATGTTTTTATTTGACTGTTGTAAGCTATCATGGACATCAGTTGTTTACAGAGGAAATACAGGATATAAATCTTTTAAATAAAAATAAATAAATAAAAATGTTGCCCGCGTTCAAGGAAAAGAAGGAAATTGAAGTTTCCTTCAATTCAGGACGCAAAACTATTGCTTTCCGTGACATGACCTGGAAAAATAGGGCATTTAGTGACTCTTTTAAAACAGATGACCATCTAAAAATAGCCTAATTTGCATAAATTATAATTGCCGGTCAATAAATCCGGTTGGTCATGTAAGGGTTACAAAGATCATGGATAGAAAATGCTCTAGCCCTACAATCCAGAGTAACTAGGGGAAGATGTAAGAGGCACGTACTCTGGATTGCTCTATGCATTTTCCACAGATTTCCCATGGGTGACACCGTAACTACATTGGTGTAAAAGGTCCCGTAGTTACTCTGGATTGTAGCCTTAGACACTATTACTGTCCAATTGAATGGTACCCGAACTATTAGAACATCTTTCCTAGGGAGCCACAGAATCCAGCCAAGGAAGCTGCACCATTTGAAAAAATGTTTGGGAACCAGTGTAGACAATACATATTTGAAAAAAAAATGTATTTTAAAATGTATATATATTTTTCATATCACTTCATTCTGTGCATGAAGAAAAATAAGAAACTAGGCAAAGAAGAAGTGGTTACACTTTTCCGCTTTTATAGAGGGAGGAGAGCATTAAGAATCAGGACATTGATTTATTAAAAGATTTTGGGGGGGATAGTGAACTAAATCTCTTAAAACCTTGGTTCAAAGGGGATGCTTAATACAAGGAAATAAGACCAAACATGCCTTTTGTATGCTATAGTTTAAGGCTGATTCATAGAATTGAAGCACGGGAAATAATATTATAACAATAATTTTGTTGGAGGAAGGTTAAGCACATCTTTATGAAAAGCCAGCATTGTACAAACAAGACCTCATTCTGGTATTGTTCCATTATTGCTTTGTAGCGTGTGCAATGTCCAGGTCACAGCTAGTGCAAACCAGACAAGCTTAAGCCGTGATGAGTGATATCAAGTGTGTGTGTGTGGAGGGGGTGGGTTGTATGGATCTGGAGTGTCTCAAGCCAAGACCCCAAGCAGAGATCTAGGGCTGTCAAATACATTGTGGGCCTGTGGGGGGAAATTCTGCAATGAACGTCTGCAGGGATTGTGAGTGAGTAATTCCAGACGAGGCCACCTTGACAAAGGTATTAGGTGTAACAGGACATGCTGGTGTTGCAAACACACCAGCAGTTATGAGAATTTTAAAAGCAAATGTTTCTCATTTCTTCTCCCCCTTTTTCCCTTTGTTTGTTAAGTTAGATGGGGTGACTGGTGCTGAAACAATTTAATCCATGTCTGCAGAGCAAAGAAGAGAGAACCCATTATTGTGTTCCTTCATCACTGATTGCTTTATTGTTCTTGGCGGGGTCTGCCTTTTTTCCTCATAGAAGTTTCATTTTGCAATTGGAGCCGTAATATTTTACATGTGTTACTGTGCCTTTCATCACAAAAGTGCTTTGCAGACAAGATAGCAAGAGAGACAAGGTTGTGCCTGTCCAATATAGATGTGGGCTTATATTCTAAACCCTGTGGGCACCACCTTCGCTGGACCGGTGCAGCCGTATCGCTGAATATCATGCCACAGCTTCCACTGAATTTTGGCAGAATGTGCAGCATTAATAGACTCTCTCTTCAACTCCCCATGTTACTTATTCACAATGTTTTCAATCCTTTTTTCTTTTAATTTGAAGGAATAATTATGAACAACACTAAACAGAACAGTACAAAATACAAAACGCAGGCAATGTAACATTTCTTGAAACGCTAACTTGTTGAGACATCAGTGCTGGAAAAAAGCAAATTTAATATGACATCCCTATTAACTATCTTCTTTACTGTGAAGCATACCAAAAATTCAGTCATGGTGAATGGAGAATATGATCTGAGGTCATCCTGGAATTTATAATTCCAGAAGAAAACAAAAACCAGGGTTGGCCCACCCATGAGGTGAGGTGAAGCAGCTGCTTTAAGCCATTTCTGCCCAGTGTTGCACATATGCAAAAGGGATCAAATGTGTACACAATAGAATCAAAATTGTATTAAATGTGTACAAATCAAATGGGCTGGACAGAGATGCGTTAAGGTGTGCACATCACGACTACTTCACACTTCTTTCAATGGCTCTTCATCCTCTTTGCCATGCCAGTCCATTGCACTGTATCCCGAGTGGGCCTGGTACCTGGAAATCAGAAGAAATAATATCCCACTTCTACCCATATGTCCTTTCTGTGGACAATGGGATGACACCTCTCCTAGCTTACTTGTGTTGTGATGCTTAGCCCTGTAATGCTAAGCCCTAGCTTAGCCCTGTTGTGATGCTTTCCAATCCCAAAGCACCAAGGAGGAGGAAAAGATGTACGGGAGGAGGAAAAAATGGGGGAGGACATGGGAGCTATGGGGAGACCAGATCATGTATATTTAATGCACCAAGGGGGCACTTCATAGCATGATTGATAGGAAGAACAAGGCGCAAGAACGAGGTGGCAGAAGAAAATTTTTGTGTGGTGTATCCACAGAAATAAAAGGCAGCCCAACACTGAACTGTCCTAAGTACTAGGTAGGCTAGCCTTGACCATTACTGCTCATAACCAGTAAAACACGTGATTATCACCCACCTCTATAGGACTTCATATGCTGGCCTGGCCTAGAAAGATTTAAGGTCCAATCTCATCCAGCACAGAGTGGTGGCTCCAAATGGCTCCTGCCAGATCCTGTTTTGGAACGGGAGGTTTCCTTAGGGGGACGTTAGTCTCCTTACCCCAAGTAAAATCCAAGCCTGCTATTTAACTGGTGCAGAGTGAAGAAGCCATTGTTGGACTACCAAGCCCAGTGAACGGGGTCAGGATTTGCCAAAGGAAGCCGCTGTTCCACTTCCCATTCTGCTCTCTTTCCTGCTCACCCACTTTCCCCCTATGTGCTTGACGTTACCTCCTTTCTGCTGACGATGCGGGGCTCCTTTGCAGAAAAGGCATCACACACCTCCTTGACACACTTGTTTACTTGTGGGGGGGGGGGGGTTGCAAGCATGCCATACAGCACATTTGTGACATCCATCTCTGGCACTGTAGCTCTGATGTCCAAAATTGGGTTTAGAATGTGCCTTCTATTGTCTGAAAAACAGAAATAGTTAAATAGGGTTGGCAGCAAAATGCCAAAGTAATTTAGTTTAAGGAAAATTTTGTGGATCCTTCCAAGTGTATGTGAAACGTTCAATAAATTTTAAAGGAAGCCAAATAGTTTTCTGTGAGAAAAATGAAATTTCATAAACATCCCTAGAGAGATCTGTTTCATAAAAAGACTGTTGTCATATTATCTATCCTCCACCACCTTGTCTGTCTGTCTGTCTGTCTGTCTGTCTAAAGTCCTTATATTATATATCCTCCTTCATCTCTGTCTCAACATTCTTGATGGGTATGGCAGAATCCTCAGACTCTGCAGAGAGCCATAGCAATGCCTAGGTAAGTTTCAAAATCCCTTCCCTCCCCAGCAGCAACACAATTGTTATAATAATGTTGCTGCCAATTTCTGGACCATTCCCCTTCATGAAAAAAATGATCATGACCCACCAGTTTGGTAATCACTGAATTAAATCATTGATCTGTCTAAATCAGTATTGCCTTCAGTCCTCTAAGGTTTTACATGGGGCTTTCCCATATTTATTAGGAGGGGCCAGTTAATGAACCTGGGGCTTTCTGCATTTAGAAGGGTGCGCCACAAGTGAACTATATATAGCACTGCCCTGTCAGAGCCAGACCAGACCAGGACTCTGTGTGAAGAAACTCAAATGCATACTTGAAGTGTGTTCTGCCCTGATGACTTTTTCTAGAGCAAAAAGTAGACATGGGCATAATTCAATCCTGATATTCATGCCAAGCTGGACAATCCATAGTGTCCATACTGCTTACCTACCAGCCAGCCAATTATAGGAACCAGTGATGCCTAGCTTTATTGTTTTTTGTGCTAGAAAATAGTGACTCCTGGATCTAGGATTTGACCGTATGCTGTCCCAAGTAGCTCCCTAGGCCTGGTTCCAGCTTAAGTCCAGCATGGTCCTGGTTTGAGTCCTGATTCCTTTGATAGGGGAGATTATTAGAACTTTTTCCCTCTGAAATTTAATGGAAACCTTTTGACTGTAGTTTTGTGTTTGGTTGCACCTGATGTGTTCAAAATCAGAGGCATTGTAAAGGCTGTGTTTTAGGACGTTTTCATGTATTTTGTTCCAAGTTGTCACAATAGAAATTCAGAGCCATAGTCACAGCGGGACTGCATTTTTTTCCTTCTTTGCCCCTAATGTTCTTACATTTTTAAAAAATGCATGTAAGGTAAATTATGTAACATTTTCAAACCACTTCTTAGCAGACTATTATTGCTCTTGAAGCCTGGGGGTAGGTCTGCTGTCATGGTACATAAATAATTCAGTGCAAACAAAAATTATTTTTTTAGTCGTTTTAAAGGTCTGACTTAAACTGACAAAAGGCAGGACTTGTAAAGTTAAAGGAAAATGATATCTTCTAGCTTGTCCTCCTATGCAAAAACTCACAACATATCCAATGTAAACAGACAAATGACAAAGTATTCCAGAACTGGTGAAAAAACTCCAACGGCTAGAATACTGATTCATACTGATCATTCATGGGATGGTGGGATTGATCAAGCCTTCAAATATGAAGCCTCCAAATATCAACATAAATTTCTAATTCATACATAGAGCCACTATTAACTTTTTTTCAGGGCACAGGGAAAAGAAAGGTGCCTGCTTAAAAGGAATTGATTGGGCTGAATCAGATGATTAGACACACTATTGATCAGAGGCAAAATAAAATGAGAAAAAGGAAACAGATTTTATTAGAAGGAAATTCCAAAGTATTGTGTCATTCTCAAGATGTGGAATTTATTTGGTTATTTGAGGAAAAAAATTATATCTTGTTCATCTCCTCCTTCATATTCTGCGGTGCAAACAATGGGGTTGTTTTTTAAAAAAATATACTATAGTGTACTAACGATTTTTAAAAAATCATAGAATAATGTCAGTGTAACAAAACATAATGGCAGTCATAAAATCATCACACCATCACGGCAACAAAGTTGCCAACTCACCCAAACCAAAATGAAAGAAAATCGATGGGTTTCACCTGGCATCAAAAAAATGTGACTATGGTGCCCCTCGATAAAATATTTATCATATTGTATCCTAGTATCTATCAAGAAGTTACACTAACCCAATGTCTGATTTTTCAATATGGACCACTCTGTCCTTGAATGGCTGGGTGGACTGGACATTAACATTTGATCTATATATATAAAAGAGAGAAGTCACTGACTGACTGACTCACTCACTCACTCATCACCACCCTGCCAAAACTGCTGGGCCTAGAAGCGTGAAATTTGGGGTGGGTGTTCCTTCTGTGACTGAGGGGTGCACTAAGAACCAGTTTTCAGAAATTCCAACGGGAAGGGGGTGAAAAGGGGCGCAACGCATTTTCCTCCCTATACTTTGCATTGAGAATTGCTGACTCAGCAACATTCCGCCCCAACTGCTGGTCCTGAAGCATGGAATTCTGGGAGTTCCTTCTGTCACCTGAACTCCCACCAAGAACCATCTGGAGAAATTTAACCCTTCAGGGGCTGAAAAGGGGGCAACGTGTTTCTGTCCTATACTTAACATGAAAGACTGAACAACATCCAGCCAATTTGGTGCTCAGACCCTGGTGCACTGAGGGGGAGTGTTGTTTGGAGGAAGAGGTTGCACTGGTGAGGAAGTTGCGCATGGGGGGATGATGTGCATGGGGGAAAGTTGCGCGTGGAGGGATGATGCACATGGGGGGATGATGCGCATGAAGGAAAGTTGCGAATAGGGGAAGTTGCACATGGGGAAATGTTGCGCGTGGGGGAAAGTTGCGCATGGGGGTTGATGCACAAGGAAGGAAGTTGTGCACGGGGAAAGTTGTGCACGGCAGAAAGTTGCGCATGGGGGAAAGTTGTTCATGGGCGACTGATGCGCATGGGGGTGATGCGCATGGGGAAGTTGCGCATGGGGGAAAGTTGTGCACGGGGGGATGATGCACACGGGGGATGATGCACAAGGGAGGAAGTTGCGCACGGGGGAAGTTGCGCATGGGGAAAGTTGCGCATGGGGTGTTGATGCGCATGGGGTGTTGATGTGCTGTGGGAGGATGTTGTATGGGGAAATGTTACTCCCACAACGTGGGTACGCTTTTTGCTAGTAAATAAATCCCACCTGAGTCCTACTGGTATAAAGTGATGGTGCAGCACAAGTTGCCAGAAAGATTTACTGGATCATTTCCAACAGGAAAAAGGGTACCAACTCTATGTCTGCTCCTGTCTCATCCCTCCAGGGCAATCCAGATCACTTTCTGTCCACTGGGAAAAATAAAAAGGGAATTACATCTGTCTCAGTATCCCAAATATGAACTGTTATGGCTGATGCTGTTGTATTGGATGTACATGGTGAGACTGCACATATTGTAGGCATGCCTGCTAGCCAAGAGCTGATCCCAGGCTTCACATTCTCAATTGAATTGGTCAGCACAATATCTGTAGTTGAGGCGCAGAATAGCCAGTCCACATAAGTCTGTCTGTCTGTCTGTCTGTCTGTCTTTTTGTCTCTTACCCCACCATCACTGTCACAAAGAAATGCACTTTGCACAGGCTCAGGAACCCTTGGCTTTCAGATACTTTTCTAGAAAGACTTGGAGTTTTTGCAGTGGATGAACTCTGCAGAGCCCTTTGGCACAAATTGTTTCACTATCAGAATTGTTTTATAAGCAAAAGATGGGGGGAATCCTAGTCTAGCCTGGTCCCATATAGTGGGAAATTATTATTATTATTATTATTATTATTATTATTATTATTATTATTATTATTAAGGTTTTAAAAAACCTTCTTGAATAAAGTGCTAATGCGTTGTATGTATACCACTCTTTTGTTTGTGGGAGGTTACAAAGGCTGATGCCCTCTTGAGGTTTCATCTATAAAGTGCACCCATAAGTTGGAAACTTCAGAACCGAACAGTGATGTCAATGGATTTATGGGCATTCAAGAGGGAGGAAAATGCAGGGTACATATCACCTAAGAATCACATACATAGAGCATTTGCTTTACAGCTGTTCTCATTCCCTTTTGGTGTTTAATATGCATTTCCTGTCATGCTGAAGGGTCAGCAGGGCGAATCCAGGAGCCAGATGGTTTACCTCTACCCCAAGGAAAGACAGCAAAACTTAGCTGGGCATTGTACCAAATAGCACTCCGACAAGAATCCAGGATAAATGTAACAGAGCTGCATTTATAAAATGAGTGTTGCTTCACATTTTCAGCTATAACCACCTTAAAGCACCTAAAGGGTTTTTTACCCCTTACGTCTTCTCTACCATTCAGCGGGTTTTTTTTCCCTGGTAACTGCATCTAGGAAAAATTATGGGGAGCAGATGGGGGGGCAGGGTGGAAATGTGTGTGCCTCATTTTATTTACGGCCCTTGCTCTGAAACAAGTTTCAGTTATTTTAATCTGACTGAAATAAGAAACCATAATCCATGGATGAAAAGACAGTGGACAAACTCAGTTAAATCTCGAGTACCCTGAGGACATATATTTTGTCCATTTTTCTGGTTCTTTATGTCCCTTTCCCTCCCTGCTGCCGTTATTCCCAACTTTTAACTTTTGAAAAGCCAAGCAGTTTAAGAGGCCGGGCCTGGGGAGCTGATTGGTATGCAGCACCAATTTCAGGATCTGTTCCCAAGCCTGTGCAGAGTGAAAAATGGCCTGCATTTTCTTGATAGCCCATGTGGTTGTAAAGAATAAATGGCTAATGAATTACAGATGAACATTGACGCAAATTAATCTTCCTGATGTCCCTGGGTTATATGGCAGGCATTTAAAAGTTTAATCAATACACTAAAGTTGAAAACATGCAGGCACTGCAGTTGTTTGGATGTAATAAACATCAGAGGGAAACGGGAGGCTTGTACCCAGTCCATGTATCATAATGACAGGTATTTATGTTTAATGGACTAAATATTTTTTATTGGAAGAGAGCAAATGTCAGCCTAACTTTGTAAGCCCTGCATTCAACTTTCCTTTGTGGTTGGTGAGAGATGGCTGACATGTCATTGAAAATGAAAACGGGGGGAAAATGCCAATAGAGACAAAGCCAAGGATAAGGAGCTGCATTTGCAAGCGCATCATGCTGATTTTAATGCTCCACAACCATTCATTAAATAAAAATGTTAACTCCATTTCTAGCATTGCTGTAAACCAGTTTACTGGGGGAGACTTTTAATGGGTATTAGAGAAAACAAGAATCAACCGCTGCCAGATTTTCTTCTTCCTACGAGCGTGTTATTTCCAGTATCTTTTCACAAGTTTTGGAAGATTTATAATTAGCCTCTCCTCTCTTGCCTGCCCTCCCACCTCTCAGCAAGACAGGGAGAAACAGGGAAATGGCTTTGAGAACCTGTGTTTCCACAGACCTTTCCTTTTTTCTCCAAAGGAGTAGTAACTGTGTGTATGTTTTCCAAACACTCTGATATTAATTGCACTTTGAGTCCATAAATTTCAGGGTTGTCAAGTTACTCATCTTTGCTATAAACAGAAGTGCAAGAGAGGGTGGGGGAAGAGGTTGTTGTCTGGCACATCAGTTTCCTTTATTCTGGCTACAATCCCAAGCACACTTTCTTTACAATAAGTCCCATAGGGACTCAATGGGACTTAACTCTGAGTAGACATGCATAGGATTGCACTCAATGCAACCTAGCTGTACTGGAGAAGGAACCCCTTAAGGTGAAACAAAGCTAATTGTGGTTAAAAGCCCACTCATTCATACACTGAACAGAACAATCCTAACCATGTCTTCTCAAAAGTAAGCCCAATTGTGTTCAATGGGTCTTACTCCCAAGAAAGTGTCCTTAGGATTGCAGCCTTAGGCGGAGCATGGGATCTAAGGTGTCAGTCCTGGTCCTGGCTTGGGCCAAGTGAGGAACACAAAAACCTGTGTTGGGGCAGAAGCAGGTAGCACCAATGCATCCTTTATTGCACCAAGCACAGAGAAAGTTTACATCCTATTGTATGTCCTGCTCTGGCCAGCTGTTTTTTTATTAATCATAAACAGCATATGTAGAGTGCTTTCTGAATATGCAGTGATTGAGGTAGTCCTGGCCGCAGATCCAGTTTGAGGCAAATAATAATATTCCACCATTGCCTATGGGAAGCTGGTGCTGAGAGAAAGTGGCTTAAATGGATGAATAATTAATATATGGCAGAGAGAAGGCCAGGGAAATCCTGATTTCCCCAAAACTATTGCCACCAAAATGGTCTTCCAGTGTGCTCTTCCAATGTGAAAAGTCTGCCCACATTGCCCACAAGACTGAAAAACATTCCAGTACCTCTTCTGCTCTACGCTGATGTCTCTGTTCTCCTTTCTGTCTCCAGATCTGGGCTGCAGCAACTTCTTGCTGAATTTCAGTCCTACTGTATATATAATGATCTTTTAATCAACTCAGAGAAAACCAATGGTCTTCTTTAAGTCCTGGAAGCCTGTGTCTTGGAGAATTGTCAGAAACCCCATTGATCAAGTAAAATCATTTAGATATTTGGGGATTACTTTTCCACCATCAGCTTAAATGGTCCCTGCATAGGAAACTGGCAATATCCTTCACAGTGCTCCATCTAAATGCATTTGCCTGTTTCCACTATGATAGTGGAAACCGATATGTCCCTGCAGCATTATAGATCCTCCAGGCTAAGACAACGAATCAATTTTTATACAGGATTCCCATCTGGATCAATGCTGTGAATGGAGAGGTGGATCAAGTGGTAGCCTCCTTTTTAAGACATATTTTAGGGGTACCCAATATGATCAAATTGTCGACTATGATCCCTGAGCTGGTTATTCATGGCTTGGTCTCTAGCCTTTAAATTCTGGTTGCGCCTCCTAATAAATACTTGTACTGACTCCCTACTTGCTGAACTTTTAAAGGATCCTTTCTAACTTTTCCTGGTTTTTGCTTTTTGAGGCAAAACTCCACTCTATCGGCCTTACCTTGTAAACCTTTTCCACCAGTGACCACAGCTGAGCATTCTCATCCTTGAGAAAGAGTCTATGGGAGGCTGAAACTCAATCACTTATTCTTAATCTTAACCCTGTCTGCTCCCTGCACCATTTTGGGTTATCCCCCTTTTCTGGTTCTGGGTCTAATTACTTTCACAAATTAGTGAATGCTTACAAGAGATGTGCCTTTACACTTGCGAGATTTAACATTTTTCGTTCCTCAGTCCTTTCTGGGAGATATTCAAACATCCCACTTGAACGCAGAACTTGTAAATTCTGTTATTTGTAGTCTGACATGGTTACCCATATTTTGTGCCACTGTCCTGACCATACTAAATTCCAAGACGCTCTCCTGGAGCCAGTCTTATCTAATTTTACTGGTCCTACTGAAAGACAAGCAGGCCTTCTCCTTGAGGATAGATCTGAAGCAGTCACTGACATGGTAGAAGAATTCTTGATGGTTGTTAAAGAATGTATTAACTACAGTGGCGCCTCAAGAGCTTAATTCGTTCCGGAGGTATGCTCTTTAAGTGAAACGCTCTTTAAGTGAAGCAGATTTTCCCATAGGAAATAATGGAAACTCTGACAATTGATTCCACAACCCAAAAAATATTCATATAAAAATATTAACTGTTTATAAAAATGATTACAAAACACTGCAATATAACACTGCACAAAGCACTGTAATATATAGTAACACACAACACTGCAGTAAAGAAAATACTGTACAGTACTGAACTGTACTGTACCTTTGAGAACGAGCCTGGAATGATTACCAAAAAGGGCACAGAGACCCACCAGAACAGGTACCATCATGACCAGAAGTGACATCAAGTGGGAAAATTGTTTTAATGAGTGGGTGAGCAGGAAAGGAGGAGGTAACATGATCCTGTTTTGATGACTGTCTTGGGAGGGAATAGTGTCTCTGCTGACACAAGGGCTGGAAAGTCCCTGGAAAGTCCCTGGGCTTTCTTGGGCTTCAATCATAAAGACACTTTCCTGGGAGTAAGACCCATTAAACAAAATTTTTTAGTAGACATGATTAGGATTGTGTTCTTGGTCACTTTGAGGCAAGAAGATCAGAGTGCAGGAGGGGCACCAGATAGGCAGAAGAGTGGAGGGCTCCTGCTGCCAAGCTTTTCCTGTACTAGGAAAAGGCAGTATAGAAATCTCCCTAAATAAATAAATTTGCATTCTTCAAAGCACTCTTGTCTTGGGCTTGTTGGGAAGTCAGTCCTATGCACAATGCTAAGGCTGAAATCCTAAAGATGCTTTCCTGGAAGTAAGGCCAATTAAACGTAATGGGGCTTGCTTTTGAGTAGACCTGGTTAGAATTATGCTCTAAGATGTTAGTCTTCTGTGATTTTGCTGGTTGCATGAAATATTACAAGCGACCCTCAGACATTATTTTCTTGTTTTTCCCCCAATTCTGTATTTAACAATTAAATTATGAAACCAAATACCCATACTGAGTTAACCGGAGTCTCTTTGGTGCTGCCCTTGTTTTATCTACTGCTGCTAAGAAAGACCAGTGTGTTCATGAATTTCTAGGTTCCTAGGTGTCCACTCTAGGTCAAGATCTATTTTGAGCTTCCATCCCACAATATCTTTACTGCAAGACTAGAACTCTATCGTGATGCCAGAGGCAGTATTCAGCTATGACACACAGGATCTTCGCTTTATACAAACTGCAGCTTTGCCCTTGTTGTGACCCACATTGGGGAAAAGGGGTCCCTGTCCAGTTGTCAGCAAACAAGAGCAGTGTTTGAACATGTCAACTGCAAGCTATGCTGATGGCCATACCAGTGAAAGGGACAAGACTGTGTATGCATGTGTGGATGGAAAAAGACATATTTTATACCAGAGTCCCTAAACCCTGGCCTGGGGACCAAATATGGCCCAAGGCAAGCCTCAATGTGGCCCCCAGTGAGACCCCTCTATCCAGCCCTTGGGCCAGCCTAAATCAACGCAGTACACAATCCTAACCATGTCTACTCAAAAGTAAGCTCCATTGTGTTCAATGGGCCTTACTCCCAGGAAAGTGTCTTTAGGATTGCAGCCTAAATCAGCTCCAATTCTTATATGTAAATGTATTCACATTTACAATGTAAATTAGTTTTTTGGCCCCCAACACAGTGTCAGAGAGACAATGTGGCCCTCCTGCCAAAAACTTTTGAGGTCCCTGCTTTATACCATGCAGGGGCAGCAGTTAGAATGAACAATGTGCAGATATTTTGCACTTGAGAAGCAGTTTCTAATTACATGTGATTGATAGCAATTTTTCATCTTTTTCATCTCATGGCACACTGACAAAGCATTAAAATTTCCAAGGGACACCATCATTTTTTGACAAATGATGAAGCACAACATGCTTTCAGTGGGGGGATGTCCATGTCCCCCAATGGCCTTGCTAATAAATGCTTGCAGCACACCTTTGTCATATACCAATGTGCTGTGGTGGCTGAAAATCATTGTTGTAGCGTGAGGCATATGCATTCTGGTTTTGCTATTACATATTTATATAACTCTTCACAGTACTGGTGCAGGATTGCTGGAGATCCTGTGGCAAAATCCTGCACTCAGCCTATCTTGGCACCAGCCACTCATCTTCCTGATTACTATACCCACTGATTGCTATACCCATTGCCAGGTCCAGGAGGATCTTGGCTAGTGCCTGGCCTGGCTTACCTCTGAAACCTTCCCTAGTTTGTACACTGACATGATTCAGGTGACCATACCTTTCAAAATAATCATAAATAGTGCTGCAGTTCATGTGAGTCAGATATGTACAATCTCAAGTTTTAGACATACCTTTACTACCCTCAGTTCACCAGTGCCTTCCTCTTTCTCCCAACCTCCTGCTCTGAAAGACCCGTTTTAAGTTCTTAGAGCAGCTCTGATGATCTGAAAAGGCAAAAAATAACCAACTCACTTCCAATTTGGTAAAGCTCTCCTGTCTGACCACCTGAAAGTGATTCTCACTTCAGGTGATTATGTAAGTGATAACAAGCCAGTTAGGACCAGTAATAAGTTTTAGGAGCTTATTGGGAAGCTGACCTAAATGGTTAAAGCTGAAATCCTAAAAACACTTTCCTGGGAGTAAGACCCATTGAACACAATGGTCCTTCTTTTGAATAGACATGGTTAAGATTGTGCTCTAAGTTATATTAAACTATATATGCCAATACATTTGTTCCTATGCTAGGTTTTAGGAGATTACTAGGAAAAAATTATTGTGTATATATATTGATCACATATATATTGTGTATATATATTCATCAGTGGTCACAGTGATGGAAACAGATCATGGAAATGTTCAGTTAATTTCTCTGAACTTACATTGAAGGATGGCAAACTGATGTACTGTGATCTGGCAGGCCATTGTCCCTCTGCCATGTCCATCTAGAATTCCTGAAAATATATTAATGAAAGTATAAAAAGAAACCAGGTTACAAAGCATGTCAGTCCAGAGCCTCTGGTGTTTAGACCCCTATCTTTGACAGCTAAGTCAGGAGTCAAGTAACTTTTGCTTCTGATCCTGAATAATGAGCATGTTACAAAAATGGGATCTTCTTCAACATTACCCTGCAGACATACCTCTGTTGTCTCTCAAGTCATTCTGCATTTTATTTTGACAAAGAAAGAGCGTTAGATGGAAAATAGGGAGGAGGGGAACACTTTTTCATCACAGAGGCTTAGTAAGGTAAGAAAAAGCCCCCTCTCGAGATATTGTCATGTACTGTTGTTTATTTGTGATAGTTAAAAGAATTATTAAAAAACAAAGAGACATTTCACAAATAACTTAAGTCAGAAAAATGCTTTAAAAACATTTACATCTCTCGTCCATCCCTCAAAATGCAATCCATGAATAACACATAAACTACACAGCAAATAAAGAGCAGACTAACATCCAACACACCCCCATCGTTGGTGGAATCAAGTACACAGCAGGAATGGTTCCAGTTGATAGACACACAATAAAGTCACTGCAGACAAAAAAACATATTAATTATGTTCCTTTAAGATTAAGATAAAACTGGCTGTGATCTTTTGACTGACCCATAATGCTGATGCACCAAAAATTTTAATTTCACAGGGGAAATACATTTTTTTTTGGTTTGCTTGTTTTATTTTAATGGTGGAAATGGCCGAGGATTGTCTTGGTGTAATCCTGCATTCGTAACATGCTTCTGGCTGAGTCAACAGCATGTGGTGCTAACAGAGGACAAAACCAGAGAGAATTACAAACCAAAGAAAAGTGGAGATGAGGGGAGGGGGGAAAAGAGCGATTCTGGAACCAAACAAGCATCTTTGCCCTACATGAGCTAATTGTGAAAACAGACCGCTGTTATGTACTTAAGGGACTGCAGCTGGGAGAATTGCTTTGTAGTGCTCTTCTGCTATCAAAGACATCAAGAGATACTTAATAAAGCGAATTCTGAGGGCAATGGCTGAGGATATATTTTGTGCTGTGCTGTTTTGTGGTGTGGCTCAATATTTGGTACCCAGATGATTAGAGCAAAGGTCCTGAACTAGGGATTTGCAAATGGATTTCAAATACTTGTGTAGTTTGCTGTTTTATTTTTCGCCTCTTTTGTTAAAACGGCAAAAGGCAACGTGACGGTATGCATATATAAAAGATGGGGAAACAAAGGCCACCTTTGCACAAAACCCACCTCTTTCTTTTTTGTTGCACCCTTTGATTTTGATTTTTTTTTAGTTTTAGCTTTGAGAGTTGTGGAAGCAATGAAATGTTTACGATTTAGGTGTGTTTGAATGTTAATTCTTCTCTCTCCTGACCCATAATCAGCAAGCATCCAGTAATTCTGGGTTTCTTCAATCTCTAATTGCATTGTATAGAATCTGAAAATATCTTCCCATCTGTAGCGGGTTAATAGTTCTTATTTTGATGCAGTTTTAAAATTCTGGCTCCAGGGAACAGTATTTCAGTGAGAGTTGAGTGTAATTGCTAAATAATACAGTCTCTCTGTCTTATTTTAAATGAGTAATACTTGAGTTGTAACGGATGCTTCCATATATGTGTAAACTGGGGCTTTTCCTTCATGGTGTTTGATTGCACCACAGATGTAGGTGTTTGCAAATTTAAGCCCCTAGGTTTTAAATGTTGTGCCACATCATTTTCCGCTCCCTTATATATGCACCAGATTATGTATAATTGATGGCCTGCATTTACTGACATGGGTGGTATACAGATGTAAATGTTATTATAGCTTTTATATTTTATGTTCTCTCTGAAATATCATTTTGTCTTTGAATGATATTCCTGTTCATATTTCTGGGGGAGGGGATGAAGGGTGTCCGTGCGCGTGTTCCCCATGCGTTCCGCTTTATATGTGTTATCTTTAAACAGGAATATGAATTGAATATTGCACATCATATATTTCTTAAAAGTAATTTGGAATTTTAGGATATAGGATTGGTGGTGACTGATAGGCTGCCTGGATGAGCTATACCCCATTGAAAATAACCACACTGGTACATGCCTACATCTGTCTAACCTCATAATTCACTTTCACATTGGGTTATAGATGTCTGCATTCAGTGAGTCTATCTCCCCTTCAGGTATTATTTCAGCCCTTTGAGATAATAAGGAAAGTTTAATTGCGTTGTTAATTGATTTTTTGCACAACATTATTACCTTGATTGATTGCCGAGTTGATGAAAATGTTAGACACAGGCAGCGTAAAGTATCAGCCTCGGTAAGGAGTGGGAGCCTTGTGGAGAATAGATAACCTTGATGTTAAGAGCTATATCCTTCAGATATGTCTTTCCTTGACATATTGATGGCCCTTGAAAAGGGAAAAGCTGATTGTATGCAGAATGCAATCATTAAACCCACTTCAGCCAGCTCTTGATTAATTTGTTTTTTTTCCTGAAGGATCTAGTTAAAGAGAAGGCCTCACTAGTATCAACAGCAGCGTTTCCCAGCCGTCAGAGCAATCTTTTAACCCTTTCTAAGCTGAAAAGGGGGGAAATGAAGCTGCTTTAGGGGCCAAGTTTCAGATCAGGGCCTGATTTGGGGGCAGAAGGCAATGTTGCCTAAATGTTGCCTAAAGGCAACATTTATTATTCTCACCAATTGCCAGAGATAAGATGCACTGTGTAGTTTTTGCACACAAATCTCATAGAAATGCAAGGAAATTTTCTCCAGTGGAAAGCAGTGTGCTTTTTGGCTTCCACCCTGTTTACCCCTAAATCTGCCACTTCAGTTGACCCCCTCAGACCTCCCTCATGGTAGAGTTGCCTCTTGTTGACGTTTAAGTTTATGATCTGAGAAGGGTATGCGACATTTCTAATGACACTTTGAAACTTTCCATACACACAAGCCCATTCCATGAGATCTACCCAAATCTTATTGTTCATGGAAACTTTTCCATTGAGCATACATGTGGCTTTTCGCTTCTTTTCTGTTTGTCCTCCACATGTGAAAACCCAGCAGGAATGTTGGATTAATGTAGTGTCAATTTTTCTTTCTTTTTGCTTTCATGGGAGTGAAACACTTCAGTACCACTGGCTGCTTTTTTCCAGAAAAGGGCTCATTCAGAGGTTCAGAGAAACTGAACTATCTACACCCAAAGTCTAATGTTCAGTTTCTTGATGTGGTCAATCACAGCAGTTGAACTCTCCTACTAAGCCTGGTGAGGCCATAATGGAAATCATTTTTTTATGAAGCCATGTTAGCTCATGGACCTGAAAAATAATGCGTAGTCCACAAATCCTATGGGTGAACACCAACAGTGTCCACCACCCTTAGATCCAGAAATACAGCAGTGCCTCACTTATCAAGTTTAATTCATTCCGGAAGATTGCTTGTTATATGTAATGCTCTTTATGTGAAGCAGATTTTCCCATAGGAAATAATGGAAACTCAGATGATTGGTTCTAGAACCCAAAAAATATTCATATAAAAATATTAACCGTATGTAAAAATGATGACAAAACAATGGAATTGAATTCAAAACATGCATTCAATGTGCATGCATCTGTGAAGTCTACTTAGGCTGCAATCCTAAAGACACTTTCCTGGAATAAGCCCCACTGAACATCATGGGGCTTACTTCTGGTTACACGGTTAGGAGGCTGCAATCAAGGACACTTTCTTCTGTAATCCAATACACTTTCAAAAGTGTCTCCCCACTTTCTCCTTCTCTTCATCCTGAGCCCCTCTCTCCCCTGCTCCCTTCTGGCTAGCCCTGAGATGCTTCCCTCTTCTCCTCTGCTGTTCTCTCCCTCTCCCCAACGGACACCCGGCCACAGGAGGAACAGTGCAGAAGTGTTGCTTTATCTATGGGCAGGCGCTCTAGGCAGTCCTGATGCTTTTTAAAAGGACTGCCGGCCAGCACGTCTGCCCCAATTGCCAACAAGTGTGCTTTTTAGTGAAGCAATGTTTGTTATGTGAGGAAGAATTCTAGAGAAATTTTTGCTCGTTATGTGGATCACTTGGTAAGCGAGGAACCACTATATGATTCTTTTAAGTCCTTATTTTCAGTTGACACGCCACACTGATTATTAGGAGGGGTTTACCTGTGGAGGAATCTGTGGTCCATATGAAATCTATTTTTTATAATGAGATTTATGACATAAAGATCCTGACATATGAACACTCCATAAAAGTGAGCAGGCAGCAAATAGCAGTGTATCGCTAGGGTTTGTGTTACCAAGTATGGGAGGCCAGCACATGACACATTATGATGCACCTCCAGGGCAATGCACATTTAGGTCAGAGCCCATTTAGGTCTACAAAGGCCTCTACTCTTTTGAAATATGGACATATGAAACCATCTGATATTGAGTCATCCCATTGGTCCAATCTTTGCTGGAAGGGTAGCCACTCTCTAGGATTTTCAGCAGAAGTTTTCCCAGCCCTGCCACGTATATCATTTTAATGTAATGGTGTGGGAAGGCCAGTGCATACCTGTGCACTGGCCTAACCTCCCAGGAGTGGCACTTTTGCAACAACTCCAGTCCAGTAGGGGACTTGTCCTGGCCTAACCAGGGGTTAGTATTACTGTCAAAGTTTGTGAAACAAGCTGGAGCCATCCCTTTATGGAGAGATGTGTTCTATTGCTAGGTCCAGCGTGTTGGCATTCTAGTAGGCTTCTGCTCGAAATAGGAATATGTGACAGTATAATGTTCAGACAAATTTTGAATTCATTACCTAAGTGAGTAGTAGTTTAATGTTGTCAAAGTGGGTGAATACTGCTTAACTGATGCACTCCAAAAGCTCTTGCTGCTGCCAGTGTTGTCATGGCAAGCATTTGCTATCGCCCGATCTGTTGTAGGTGCTTCGACTAAATTTTAATGAGACTGATCCTAATGGAGAGATGTTAATGTTCCTTCTTGAATGTTTTTGTAGCCTCTGTCTTTTGTTAACTCCTGAAGAAACATTCACCGAGTCTTCAAGTGCTCTTGTGTGAACAACTGCTTGCTGTCCCCTGGAATTTAACATTTGTCACTCCACATTAGCATGGTTTTAAAAGGAGGCCAGAGTGAGAAAGAGTTGAAGACTGAAAAAGTGCATTTTGAGCTGGAGTGGGCTAAGCATTGCTGGGTCTCCAGAGGCTCAGACCCTGCAATGTGGCGGGGAGGGTTGGAAGGGAGCCAGGGGAAGCCTAAGCAGTTCAGGAAACTTACGAGAGCTTTGGTTTAACCCTACAACAGTACTTGATGTAGGTTCAACTGCAGCAGAATCATTAGAGAAAATGTGAGAGGCTAATTGACATGAAATAATCTAAGGGCGCAATCCAGAGTAACTACGGGGAGTCCTTGCTCCGGTGTAAGAACAATTTGCTCTGGATTGCAAAATAAATTTCCCATAGATTTTCATTAGGTGGTGCAGTAACTACGGGTACACGTAATGTCTCTTATGTGCTCCCGTAGTTACTCTGGATTGGAGGGTAAGAATTGAACAGGTCACCACAAAGTAAAATTGCTTTATCTGTAGTATTTGGGGGCTGCAGTGGTTCAGTGGTGAAATATGTTAAAGTGGTTAAAGTACCTGAAGGTCTGCAGGTCGATGGTTTAAACCCAGAGTATCGTAGGACAGGCATCTTCTGATGCTTGCCCAGCTCCTGCCACCTTAGAACTTCAAAAACATGTAAATGCATGTAGATAAATAGGTACCACTTTGGTGGGAAGGTAAAAGTATTCCATTTGCCTTTGGCATTTAGTCATGTTGGCCACATGATCATGGAGATGTCTTTGGACAATGCTGGCCAATTCATGATGACCATCACCCTTAGAGTCAGTCATACTAGCAGAACAATCTGCAGGGGACACCATTACCATTTTATAATACTTGGGTATTTTTGTGCCAGTCTGCATCCCATACCCTCAGCAATTTCTCTTTTCCTCCACCTCTTCTTTTTAAAGAGAGCAGATGCTTCTGACACGTGGAAGCATTTCATGGGAAGCCAAGATGTGCAGGTTGAATCTTGGCATCTGTGAGGGTTCCATTCTAGGAACCTCAGTGGATGCAGATTTTCACGATAAACAAAAAACAGTTAAAATATTATGCCGTTCTTAAAAAATAGCTTGCTTTCCATGGTAGGTAATCTGTGGAAGGCTTACTTCAGCTGAAAGGCAAACCCCTCCCTTCTCTCTGGAGCAATGAAAAAAATGCAAAGTTGATAATCACTTCCTAATTGTTTTGCACTGTGTTGTGCTGTTCCAAGCGGGAGAAGAGAGGAGTCTGCCTACAGCAATTTCTAAACCTAAAGTTTATCTTTTAACTTAATAATTAAATTTAACAGGGCGTTTTATAAACGGGATGTTTATCTTATAATTTTGCCTCATTCCTGTTTAGATAAAACCACGAGGGGGAAAATTTGACTGCTAATTAGGTTAAACCTGTAGTCCCTGTTGTCAAAAGTCAACTGGCCCTACAATCCTGAGTAACTACGGGAGCACGTAAGAGACATTACGTGTACCCGTAGTTACTGCACCACCTAGTGAAAACCTATGGGAAACTCATATTGCAATCCAAAGCAAATTGTTCTTACACCGGTGCAAGGACTCCCCGTAGTTACTCTGGATTGCACCCATAGACAGCTATATACCTTTTTCCAGTTTCTACTAAAAACAATGTAAAAGTATTCCACTAAATAAATACTTTGTATTTAGTGGGGCTTAGAGCACAATCCTAACCGTGTCTACTCAAAAGTAAGGCCCATTGTATTCAATGGGTCTTACTCCTAGGAAAGTGTCTTTAGGATTGCAGCCTTACTCTCATAAAAGTGTATAGTATTCAACATACAGTATCATCAAGAGAAAATGGAGAGGGGTTGGAAAAATAGAACTAGGAAAAGAAACAGGTCTGCAATTAAGAGAGATTTTAAATCTTGGGATAGTAATTGCAGTATCTAAACTATATCTGTATACCTAAACTATATTAGTGCAAGTTGCCCTTTCATTCACATAAAATGTACACATAAGGGCAATTCCATCTAACTTTCCAGTTATTATTATGAGCATTCTAAGGTTGTAATCCTATCCACACTTTCTTGAAAGTAAGCCTCATTGGCTATAATGAGACTTACTTCTCAGTTGACACACAGAGGACTGGGCACTGAATTTCCAATTAGTCACTGATAACTTTCACTTGCCCATATAAAAATACATACGTTTTACAATATAGAAATCCACTGCAATATGGGTTGCCATAATATTTGGTTGTAGGAAGGTATATTGAGGTATGTAAATCCTCAAAATGCTGTTTCTAGCTGCAGCAGGGACTAGAACATTAGACTTCTGGATTGTACTCTTCAACTTGCTACTTGCTTCAGGCAAACCTTAGGGCTGTCAGAATCAATATGGGATAGAGCTCCTGTGCATCTAATAGTTTACTTGAAGGGAGCCTTGACAGGTGTCTGCCTTAATACTGCTGTGATGGACCTACTGACATGTTTCTTTTTCATGGCTAGTGCTGGCAAAAAGACCTGTCCCCTACTGAATCTGGCAACCCCACGGGTTGAATGGGACTTTAGCCCTTCTCAGGCTGAATCTTGTGGGTGAGCTAGACATGATTTGATGCCAAGCTCACTATCAATTGGGTGCTGGCACAATAAAAACTGTTGCTCTGTCTTTGCTAAATATAAGAGGAGCACCATTGTAAAAAAATGGCTTTTTGCCCACTTAGCAGGGGTGAACATAGGCCAGAGACGACCCAATTACTCACTTGATGAAGAAATAATTGATTTTGTTTGCCTTAAATATATTTGCAAGTGATTTCATTGGATGATTTCAAGTGTCTAGCGTTCCAGTGGAAGGATACTTATTTTCCTAGGGTATTTCTAAATTAGTTCAAATAATTGCTTACATCACTTTGTACGTTCCCAGTTGACCTTTTGCTGAACTAAAATGTTACCTTTTATTAAACATTTAAGATACTGGCTTCTTTCATTTTTAAAGGGGTAAAGTGTCCCCCGCAGGTTATACCGCTAGTCGTTACTGACTGTAGGGTGTGGTGCTCATCCCAGTTTCTAGAGCCAGCATAGTCTAATATGTGGCTCACATGCTCACGGAATACTGTTACCTTCCCACCAAAGTGGTACCTATTTATCCCTTTGCATTTGCATGCTTTTGAACTGCTAGGTTGGCAGGAGCTGTGTTAAGTACAGGAGCTCACTCTGCCTTGTAGGACCCAGGTCTCAAAGCCTGGTCTGCAGGTTAATAGACCCAGTGTCTTAACCACTTGCACCACCACAGCCCATCAATGTCCAACTTTCATATTAGTTAAAATATTAACCATGATTTCCATGGTACCATCAAGACTATTTTATTTTGGTGTAAGTACTTATAAGCACAAGACATTGTACAAAAAGACACTATGGCTTCAATACTTACCTTCACTTAAGTTGGCCTTAGCCCCGGTAAAGTCCTGTGCTGACCTGGGTTGTCACAAAATAAGACACTTATATATATATATATATATATATATATATATATATATATATATATATATATATATATATATATATATATATATATATATATATATATATATATATATATATATATATATATATATATATATATATATATATATATAAAATTTATATATATATAAATTCAAACTGCTGATCCTTATAGAACATACCCTACAATCCAGAGTAACTACGGGAGCACATAAGAGACATTACGTGTACCCGTAGTTACTGTACCACCTAATGAAAACCTATGGGAAATTCATATTGCAACCCAGAGCAAATTGTTCTTACACCGGAGCAATGACTCCCCGTAGTTACTCTGGATTGCACCCATAATGTGGTCTAGGAAGGAAATAAACAGGTTTGCCTTAGAAGAATATTTAGTTGCTTACTTGGGCCTCTTTGTTTGACAAATTAATGCTGCCCTCTAGTGGTTAAGTCCTTTTCTTCAGAAGCTCACTTGTAACTGGTAGAAATATATTTCACCTTTGGGGAGTTGTTCTGCATCCTGAGAAGTGTTGCAATAAATGGATTGTCCTTCAAAATTATGTGTTTAGGATTAGTACTATTAATTATTAATGCCAAATGTGGTCTTGTATAACCACAACCATCAAATGTGAATATAATTTTCTGCCATGACTGGTGTATGTTTTAGAAAAATCTGGCAAATGTCTATCCATCAGAATCTACCTGGACATGCTGATGACAGGGGCAGCCCTATAATTGGTCCCCATGATATCATTAGTTCAAGGCAGCAAGCCAGCTGGCCTTCTCCTCTAAGGAGTTCTCATGGGCTGGGATTGCCGCTGGAGCCATCATGATCCTCTTCCGTTAGCCCTCTGTTGAAAAAGACAATGCTGATTAGGAAGTGGCATTCCCTCTCCCTTTTTCTGGTTTGTAATCCACTGTGCTGCCCAAAGGCATCATGGCAGGGCTCAAAGAAGCAGATATAAACTACAGGTCAAGTCGTGGTCCACTATCCACTAGCCACTCACCATTCAAAGTTGGTGAGTGGCTGCCTGCTACCAGCAGGAGCTGTCACTGTCACTGGAGTGGGTGAGCCGCTTCCTCTGGCCATCAAAGCTGCTTGGACCACCAGCATAGGTTGAATCAAGAACAGAGATAGATCATGGAAGGAAACCTATGGGCTGTTGGACGAGGTGTACATTGTATATGAGAAGTAGAAGGGAGTAAGGAAAACAGTGGAAAGGGGGAAAGTGCTTGTAGAGATGGTTGGGAGCTGGGACAGCAGGAGTGGCCATGTCCCTGGAACAAGAAGATGCTGGCTGATTGAACATGGTATAGCTAGTTGCCCTACACTCACAGATGATTCTCTATGATTTATATACTACTACTTCTACCTGCTTAGAAATTCTGCCTTCATTTGGGTTTTCAAATAGCCACATGGACCGACACTTCCCAAACCTCAGACTATATAAGGAGTGCTTTTGAGTGCCGTCAAAATGTGGGGAAGCATCAGGACGTATGTGCATGTCTATATGGGTCACTTTGGATCCTATCCTTAATACTATATTCATATTTCTTGTACTTGTTATAATTCAGTTTGATCCATTGTTTTGTTTCCTTACGACATACAATTTAATAACTTCTAATCTTCATTTGCCAGCACAGAATTTGCTGTGATGGAAAGACTGAAAAAGAGGAAAAAATCCTGCGTGAGACTATACATTATCACTACAAAATAGTGAGATTTTTACCACTTCCCTCTCTACAGATTTTTGATTGTGTGTGGATGTGTTTTAGAATGACATAGAACAGTTCACACCACCGGATACATGAAACTGCATTATATGAAGCCAGATCATTAGAGTGCCTTGGAGTGATGTTATAGGCAACGAGTTTACCCACTGGCAACATGTACACAAGGGCATGGAAGGATACCAAAACATACATGGAACTCAAAGCATACATGGATCTGTATGTGAATATAGATGACCATTTAGCAAGCAGCAACAAACTACAGTACTTGGCAAGTGGTCATCTGTATCCACATTTTGTATCCTTTCCAATTCTATCAGTCTATAAAACCAAACACTCCCTTGCCATAGGATCATGTTACACTCTCTCATCTTAATAAGGAAAAAAACTAAACTCTATTATTACATTGCAATTGTCATCATTATTAAAAAAACACACATATGCTTTGTGTGAAGTCACCAGTGCTTGCTCACACCCAGGGGTCACAGCTAGTTAAATGATTTAAAGTAATATGCCCTAAATGGGCCCATTTTCACCAGAGGGAGTGGATCTGTAGACAGCATATGCCTAGATCAAAGGTCATCATGTCACTGTCATTCAAGGAGAAAGAGATTCTCACTCCCTCTCTCCCTTTTTTTCCCTCCAAATGAAGTATGACATCTAAGGAACAGTGTGTTGTTTGTTCCACTGCCAGCGTATGCATAATGGAAACATTAGCTTTGCGATCTTTTTTTAATCTGTCAACCTAATGGCTTGGCTCCTTAATGTGTTAGAAGGCTTTAAACTGAAGTCTCAGCCTGGGCCATATAAAGCAACCCATAGTTTGTGGCCTGACTAGATCATGGTGACATAATACAACCCCGGCACAATATAGCTCATTATTAAATATCAGCTTGTCTGCTTCTTTCCAGGGACTTGGACAAGTGCCTTTTTTTCAGCTGTGGGATTATTTCAGCTGTGGGATTATGTGGGAAACGTTGTTATTTAAAAATAAGCTTGCAGTACATCTCTGGTCCCTCTTGCTTCCATTTCCTCTCCTTAGAAAAAGAAAAAAATACACACACGCACATTTCCTCTGCAGCTGCAGTGGGAACTCTGAAGTGCATTCACACCAGGTTGCATTTATTCACACATCAGCTTGACTGCTAGTTTACATGGGACTTCATTGCAGTGTTACATATTTTTCATGTTTTGGTCCTATTATCTTCATTACCTTCATCTTTTCCTCCAGGAAACTCTCTCTGTTATTCTATACCTCCTCCTTTCTCAGTCCACCTCTCTTGCAGCTCAATGGTAAGATCTGAGGTGCTGCTATTCTTGTCTGTTCCAACAACTTGCATTCAGGCTCATGCCTGCGCTTCTTCAAAAGACGATCTTGCCATGATCTTAAATGTGCTGTTGATTCCATCTTCATGATGGAAGAGAAGGATTAAAAGCAAGTTGAATAGTAGATTGGTTTTCTGCCTATCCCTTGCATCAAGCATGAGGAAGTTCACCTTTTTATCTTTTCATTCGTTCATTTGTTCATTCGTTCGTTCGTTCATACATACATACATACATACATACATACATACATACATACATACATACATACATACATACATACTCCAGCTTTCTTCAATGCTCCAGGCAGCTTACAAAATACAGGATTGCCCCCTATCTGCAGAGGGTTTCATTCCAGAGCCCCATGAGAATATCTGAAACCATGAATATGGGCAAATGGTCATCCCTGCATTCTGGAAGCAAGGGGAACTGGAGCTCTGCAGAGTCCCATGACATCTGCCACCAGGAAAGCCTTCCATGGACTCCTAATGCCTTATAGATTTACAGCAGGCCTCCGTCAGTCTTGAAAGACTATGGTATCGTGCTCGACGCTGCATATGCTGCATGCGAAGCACGAAAGCCTGGGTTAGATAGTTATGGAGGATATGCTATCACACAAGCAGCAAATCCCCCCTCTCCATGGCACTGAATTAGTCCAATGGAAAGGCAGAGCCAATATGATTGGATCCAGCTGGCATCGCAGAGTTGAGCTAGGGACAGGAGCTCACCCTTTCTTGTGGGGCCGACCCGGGTCTCAAACCCTGGCCTGCTGGTTAACAGGCACAGTGTCTTAACCATATGCACCACCCACAGCCCTAATACCTTATAAGGCATTTAGAAAATCACATTTAATTTTTCTTTGAAACCAGAAGCTACATGTTGCTTCTCATCACTCTCTTTCCATAGATTGCCATGGACCTGTGGAAAGAGAGTGGACTATGGAAAGAGAGTGGGGAGATTCCTAGTGAATGGGCATAATCATATTCATACCTACTGCCTGGCCAATAACAACCATGTCCTGTATGGAAATCGTTAGATAGACTGTGTGCTGGGGTAGGAAGATCTAAAGACAAGCTGAGGAAATGTGCATACACCATGAAAGATGAACTGTGTGAGTGTGGAGTATAAACCACTCCACATATACTGCAGTGCATACAGTGCTCCTATACAAGCACAGAGGAAGATCTTATGTTGGCAAAGGAAAATGCTGTTGAGGTAGCCTGGTTTGGCACAAATGACAATTAACTTCCCTTTAATGGTTTTTGTATAATTTTTACCCATGTAAAGAAAGCTCTAAAGCTCAGCTGGAACCTGGCAGAGGCTAGAGATAGACATCCTCAGTCTGTGCTGAACTCAGACTCCCCTCCAGAGGTGAGCATAAGGCTACAATCCTAACATTCAATTAGGCCTGCCTAAGCCCTGGTGTATCAAGTGCTGACCTGGGGATGTCACAAAAGTGTTGTAAAATACTCCTTGGAGATGATTAGGCCATTGCACAGACATGAACTTTCTCCTTACATCATCACTGGAACAGGAAGGCCAACGTGTTGTGCCACCCTAGGTTAGGATAGCGCCCTATGTGCTGTTTTGAGGGGCTTTTCTTTTGATAATGTCCCAGGAAGTGATGGGTCTTCTGTCCCTCAAATGATTATTGCAGGTTTACTGTTGCATCCTCCTTTGTCTTTGTAAAAACACAAATAAAGGAATCGATTTATACAGGGTGATTCAAAATGAATATGAGAAAATGGCTTTCCACATGTTTTCTTTTTGTCCCATTCATTTTGAACCACACTGTATATCTTAAGGCAATGTGCAGCTTGTAGAAAATTTTTTTTTACTTTTTATTTTTAAATAGAAGAAATTCAAAGAGTCAGAAGTTCTCATATGGTTCTTCATGAAAATTTGCAGGGATATCATAAAACAATTCTTGCATATCATAAAACAGTTCTATCTTTGGAGAAAATTGTGTACTCCTAGACCAACCAGTACTCCTGGACCAACCAGGCCAGGTTGGTCTGGGCTTATATGGGCTTCTTGGATGTGCTCCAAGTAAATCACTGGCATGTATCTGATTTAGCTACACGGGGCAGGCTGGAACATTGCTTGGGATAAGAGGGGAAAATCCCCTTATCCTGAGGTGACTTCTAGCCTGTGTTGGATACAGTGCAGGTTGTGCAGCCTGTACCAGCACAGGTTATGATTGTGCCATGAGGCATATATTGTAGCTTAACTATTCAGGAGGTTCTGAGCAATACATGCCCATTTTTAAGTCTCATTTTTTAAAACTTGCTTAAGTATGCAAGCATGTATTTATTTATGGGAATAATTGGGCCTCCCTCCCATGCACCCCAGCTCTAGAAGGTCTATTGTGCTGATTTTACAATGTAGTGTTCAAGTGAGACCGATCTCTCAGCACATGCAAGCGATTGCAAGATTGTTACTTACCCAGTATAATTAGAACATCCATTCCACAGAGGGAAAACATTTAAAAGATAAAGGGTGTATTTAAAAATGAATCTTCCCAATGCAATTTTTTCATAATTATAGTTTTATCAGCTTATGGTGATGGTGGAAGCGGCTACTTAAGAAAAATTAGGAGCCTCATTTGGAGGAAGATGATCCCTCAAGAGACCTCATGTTGTCATTTATCAAAAGCCTGAACAGAGAGCGTATTCGGAATGGAGCGCATAGCCTTTGATGCATTGGAAGTATAGTTAGCTTATTATGACCAGCTCTGGATATTTTAATTAAAAATGCCACATATGTCATTAAATGTGGTGGCCTCATTCTCTCTCTTCACACATATTTGCAGCATTATTTTCTGAAGATGCGACCAGTTATGCATAGTGCTGTCACATGCAGCAGGATGTGGGGAAGGGGTTGTGACCCCTGCAGACCTAGAAGCAGTCAGATTCCTAAACCCACACAATAGCGTATCTGATCATCAAATACTCATACTATCGCATAAAGGCCTCCTATAATTTTCACAGTTTTCTGCAGTTGGTGAGGGGGGAGGTGTGTACGTCCGTATGTGTGTGGGTGTGTGTGTGTATACAAAGGGCTATATACGAAGGACTGAATCACTGTCACCTCATTTAAATTATAAGGAATTCTATTGTTTTACAAATAACCTTCATAATAAAAAAATGTGGCAACATTTTCAACTGTGCTTTTATCAGGGCCCTTTGAACAGAAGTGTATGTACACACAGTCCGCCCGGCAATCAAATTGCAGCTGTGCGCCATGGTAGGAACTCTCGGTGGAGACAACACTTCAGTAATTTAAACAATTGTAGGCTGTAGGAGTTCAAAAAAAAAATAAAAAAGAAAGAAAAATTCAGCTGACTTTAACTGTCACTAGCCCAAGCACCTTTATCCCCAGGCGAGCAGCAGCAGCTGCATTTCATTCCTCGCTGCCAGACTGTCCGACATCTTTGCTGAACATCCCAGGAACTGAGCGCCTTTACTTTAAGGATTTTATTCAAGGTGACAGCTCCTCACACTTTAGCGTTCAGATCACCTCAAGTAGCTGAGATCTCAGTGAAAATGAGAGCGCTTCTACAGCAAACTCCAAATTTAGATTGACTGAGGTTATCCTTAGGCCTCTAGGACCCAACCTCCATGACAGAACAGGCCTGCCAGGAACTTTAAAACTACAGTAGAGTTTGTAATGATGTCTGGGGAGAAATCTTCTGTAGGAACCATGGAGAAAACGATAAGTGATAGGAAAGGATGTCAGGTTTCGTTATGGCTGGAGACAGTGTTAGAATATACGCGGCATAATATGGCACCGGTATCTCTGTCAGCATCTCTGTTTTCTGTCACCGCACACAATTCCGGTCCTGTCTGTAGCCCTGACAGTGTCTTTTCAGATCAGGTTATTGCCAGCCCAAAGACTCGCTCCGCACACCACCAGATAGCCCCCTTTGTTTGAAGCCTGCCCTTTTGTCATTAACGCACTTGATGTCTATTTAAAATCTGATGGCGAACGCACTATCTGTTTTCCTGTCAAGAGATCATTGACAATATTAATACCTCATGTCCTTGCCTCATTTTCTAAGCGCTGACACCAGGCTGCAGTCTCCGGCATTCATCAAACCGCGCTCTCCTGCCAGGATCTCCGTAAACAGCCTCGGTCTCCAATCACGGAGAAACATGGCAGTGCTCTCGGAGGGCTTTTATCAATGCTACCTGCCAAAGGTGCCTGAAGAATGCCATTAATAAAAAAATGTTGATTAAAAAAATACAATTCGTAGTCTTTATATCTTATTATTGAATAATTACAAGCCCACACATCCTTACTAGAGAAGGTAACAATGCCTATGGTGCATAGGGGGAAAGCTGTTCTAGAAGGGGGCCCGGTTTCCATACATGCCGCCTTCTAGAAGATGGCTGCCCTCAACCATATGAGTCACTTGGTGTTGCCCACAATTAGCTATGGAAGACCAAGAACTGTCAAGGCACATATTCTGTAGCTGACAATAAGAGATCTTCAGCAGCTCCTAGAATACACATTTGATGGATTGTTGCCTTTTTCTGCCAGTCTTTCTAAGTGAATGTCACTTTGCCGGATGATTGTACCTGCCAATATTTGAACATCTAAAACGTGTAGGCTTTGCCTAGTTTTCCTGCTGAATTTCTCCTGAATACTAAGCTAAATCTGAAGGTTCTCAACCCCATGCACCCTCTGCAGGATAACCATGCTTGCCCCTTTTCCAGGACATGTCCTCTTTTTTAGCCTTGTGTCCTGGAAAAAAATCTTCTTTGTCCTCCTTTTCTGTATGGCAGCAGTATTTTGCCTTCTTGTAATTAATAAATTATATATAATAAATTTTATATAATAGTTTTAAATTTAAGGATATATAATATAGTATTTAAATTATACACATGAAAGCAATAGACATTAGTGTTTTTTTGCTTTATTTTGTCATGTCCTACATTTTTCTTGGGTGTCTTCAGTGATGGGCTTCAAATAAATTAACAACTGGTTCTCTGCCCATCTGGCAGCCACTTTTAAATGGATATTTTTAAACTTTATATTGCCTATCTCTCGTTAACAACCGGTTCTATAGAGTAGGTGCGAACCTGCTGGAGCCCACCACTGGGTGTCTTCTATTTTGGGGAGATTTGTAATCTTTTGTGGTTATGACATGATGTCACCCTAACCTTATGCAAAGCATCTATAATGGAGAAACATAAAAACTGTCTTGCTGGACCTTTGGTCTTAAGGCTCTTAAGCACGGTACCCCTTGATGGGTGGTCCCTGGTTCTTTAGGTCAGTTGTACTTGGGTATTTCAGCCCAAGACCCCCTCCAGTCTTGAAAATCTTTTGAGACCCCCTATCAAATTTACTGGGATGTGATGCCAGAGCTCCTCCATGTCTACTTAGAAGTTAGTTCAATAGTGTTCAATGACTTGCTTCCTGGAAAGCCCTGTGCCAGAATCCAAGATGGCAGATCCTACTCTCTCGTGACCTGAGATGCAACCCCCCTACAGAGTCTCGGCCCCCACTTTGAGTACCACTCCTTTAGGTGGAGCTGAAACTCACTTGCTTCCACAAAGTCTCTACAGAATTCACTTCTGTAAGTGCTGAGTTGAATATTTTCCAGACACTACCTTGGTGATTGAGTTTTTGTCCATCAAATATGTAATAGTTGCATTTGAAATCCTATTTGAAGGATAATATTCGCTTGTATTTAATAGATGGTGTTTAATGCTAGTTAGCATTTTATAGTAGTTAGTGGTTGGCACATAATGGTATTGGGTTCTGAGTGAGAGCACTTGATAGATGACATGCAATGATATTTAGCAGCTGACTGCATTCCATGGTCAACATGCAACAATATACAGTACTAATTAAACCCTGCTTATGGGGCAAAGAGCTTTTAAAGTACTACCATTTATATTTAGTATAGGGAGTACATCTATCCCTCTTCACCCCAGCATGGCCTTTTCCAGTGGCTATTGCTGGTTTCTTTTCTGCCTCTTTTTTAGAGTCATTTAGAGATAGTGAACCATTTGTTTATTCTGCTACGTGAATCTTCACTTTGTGAATTACTTTTTTGTTGAAAAGCGGTATATACATATGCTTAATAATTTATTTTGTTTGACATAAGTTGTGATATTTTAGTGTAATATGACAGTATCTGATGGAAGACATGAAGTGATATTTGACAGTAGAGTGCTTACTTCACAGCTGATGCCTGTCAGAGCAATTAGACAATGCCCCAATATCTAACATACTTGAATTATGATGTGCAATTTCACACATATAGTGGAAAACTTTGAATATTTGAGAATATTATTATATGCTTTAATATCAAGGTACCATGCTTCCAAACATGTTCTGATTTAGCTTTCATTAATAGACTTTAATAGTCTATCCTTCCTGAAGGTATCCGTTCCTATGATTTAAAGGCCAGGTTAGTGGCCATCACCATAACTTGTGGCCAAGAATTTCAATTTTTTTTACCTGTTTACAGTGTGCCTTCTCTGACACTATCACTACAAGGTGGCAAGGACTACTTTGAATGACGGACTCTCGCTTATTTGCTTCAATTTAGGTTCAGTGTTTGTGCAGATGGATTTTCCCATTTTTGTTTGATTTAAAGCACAGTGGAGGCTTTGCTCCAGATTAATGGCTTGGATTAAGACAGTGGTTCTCAAATTGTCAGCCAGGCTTGCCTGGGAAATCAGCCAGAGAGCCACAGAATCCTCATGCATACCCACCCCCTATACAACCTATAGGAATATAGCTCTAATAGGGAACCATAGCTAATGGTCTAGCATATCAATGGAACCACCAGTCAAAATAATTTGGGAACCACAGGGACAAGTCCTTAATGGAGAAGGAGTTGTCCCTGTGGTTCCCAAATTATCTGCTCTCTGCACTTTGAGTGAGATCATGCCTTCCTACCTTATTCATGGTAAGTGCATGTCTTGCCAGTCAACTATACATAGATACAGTATAACATTTGAATAGGACAAATGTAGGATTTAGAAAATCCTAGTATTTTCTAAAGTATGGGTCACAACCCTCTGGTGGGTTGTGAACCCCATGTGTGGTGGGTTGTGACGTGGGCCCTCCCACCTGACTTTGAGCCTGGTTCGCTTCAAACTGGAGCCATGTTGTGTTTTCTCTGCAAAGATAACTCACCATTCAGAAGCAAGTGTTTATGGTACTGAATTCCTAACCCTACTGTTTTTTGTTATCCTTCTCAATGCCAGAAATCCTGTCATCCATATCATGCTAAATGCTAACTTTTTGTTTTTCTTTGCAGGGATCCTAGGAAAATGCCGCTATGTTTACTATGGGAAGCATTCAGAAGGCAACCGATTCATACGTGATGATCAGCTCTAAGGCAAACTGCGCAACTGCAAGACCATACACCCCACACACATATCAAGGCACAAATTGCATTACATCTTTGGTTTACACATGCTTTTAAAAAAAGTCCTCCAGTACCTTCTGCTGACTTTGCCAGACCTGTCAAAATCATCCTTCTGCTTTAGCCTGAGTAGTCACATAGAGATTGACATGATTGCCTCTAAGCAGGTCCCATCCACCAGTGTGACAGACAGCTGCAGCGAAGCACCAGGCCTGACAGGAGGAACACCATGATGGATTGCCTGGCCCAATTGCTACTCACAGAAGAGCAAAGGTCACACCTGGGGCCCCACTGAGCATGCTCAGCTGCATTTCACAAAAGCAACACTTTTTATCTGCAGCTTGCTTGATGAGTGAGAAAGATATATGTTTATCACCAAAACTGGCTGCTGTTTCAGATTTTCAAAAATCTTCACCTTCTTATCTGTATTTTCCTCAAGAATTAAGTGCTTAATGTGGACACACAAAGTAGCCATATCACAAATTCCCATTTTGGTTCCCATCCTGTCCCCTGCTCCAGAAATATAGCAAAAGCTGCCAAAAGTGTGAGTTATCTTTAAATGTTGAAGGAGGAAAATCTACATGATAAAAGTCTTAAGTGTTTAGATTTTATTTCTGTCTTTGGGCAGAATATTGTTTCAAAAGGTTGTGCAAGATTAGATTTAGAAATAAGCAGGATCATGAGAAGAACAGAGAAAACATAAAGAAAGTTGCTTAGATGGTTCATTTTTGGAAAGAGCAATAAGGACAAGATAACTTCTGAACTACCTTGGAAATCAAACCCATATAGATTTGGTAATATATTTTAAGCAGTATTGGGGGTCCTGTAATTCTTAAACACTTTTCAGTCTATATGAAAATCTAATGTTGCCAACACACTTAGGCTTCACTTTGAAGCTTTTTCAAAAAAGACTTTTTGGGGGCTTTATATTTTGGAAGGAACTAATTATTCTCTCAAATGTAAAGCTACGACGAGTAGTGCCTATGCATGTTGAGAAAAATCAGTACTATTACATAGTATTGTGGCATGAGTCTCAGGCCAAAAATTCCAACAGATCAGATTTGTGTCTGCCATGTTTCTTCCTGGGTTGCAAGCATCTAGAAATGCATCATCACACTTTGCATAGCCTTGTTCCTGCTCTTGCTTCACTGGCTGATGTTTGTGATGGAGTACAGTTGACTTCACCTTTTGTGTTTTCTATGACCATAAGTTACCAGGGGAAGCAAAGACATGATGCGTAGCTGCTGTTTTCAGCGGCAATCTTATACCTAGAGTAACATCACTTCCTGTTAACACTCCACACTCACAAAGTCAAAAAATAGATTATGTGATAAAACGTGAGGTGTTAGTTTTACTGAACATTATCTACTGGGTAATTTTTCTACTCAAAAACAGTGTTTTGTATATATTGAACCAGGTCACTAGCTAATGATGTTTTCATTTGTAGCTTTTTGTATCATTTCGACCATCTGGTCTGAATTATTCATATGTGTGCCATCCCATACACAAATTTGAGATTAAACCCTGAGATTAAACCCTGTACAAATTGTTGAAAATTGAATTATGGCTGCAAACCATCACTTTCGCCCACCACCAGAAATTCATTCCATTTACAAATATGCTGACAAAACCCACAGTGCGGACTGTTGTGAAAATTCTCAATTGTGTACACAACCCACAAGAATCCACCCCATTCATTATGTAAATCTTGATTTCAAAGGCTTAGAACTAGAAGATGGGGGCCGAGATCATTGGCATGACAGTTTTTCTATAAAAGAACGTTGGGGGGGAATGTTATTTCCTAACCTATTTTGCCCCCAAATGACACAAGTTTGCATTCCATGCTCATTTGCATTTGAGTGGCTATTCTGAGTCTCCAGTACGCATTTTGACCACAACGGTGGAGTTTGGTGCAAGGGTGTTTGGAATAATCTTGTGTCACATTCAGTCTGGTTAAATATCTTTTCTTGTCTGCATCAAGGGCTTTTTAACCCTGCCTCAAACAATAAAACGCACTTGCAAACCACATGATTTCTGCATTTCTCCCCTTACTTATTTTTTTGCCGTCAAAACCATATGCATCATTCTCAAGAAGGCTTTTCCCCCTTTGGAGGCAAAAGTATTTTAGGAATGAATTGTGACCAAAGCTTGGTATTGTTCTCAGCCTAATTTGTTTTGAGGTTTGTTTCTTGCAATGTTGCATATAGCAACTTTAATTAAAATCAGCATAATTATCCACGCTCTTTAGCTAGATGCTCTTTAGCTAGACAACCTAACCTATCTATTTTTCAGCTGCAGCATTAAAAATCAGTATCTGTCTAAGACTACCCTACTGAAAAAATACAATAACATGCAGTAGGTTCTTTTAATTTGTTCAGCTGAAGTAAAGTAGGGTTTACCAACCAAAATGATTTTTTTTAATGTGCTTTGCTCTCCTAAAGAAATACTAAAAGAGAAGAAATCAGTATTTAAAAGTTCCCACGAGAGCCTCCCAAGCGGGACCCAAGCGCTGGTTACCAGCCACACCAGACCATAACATGCACCATAACATGCACCAACATGAAATCATCTGAAATCAGCTGGTGTGTGTAATAGGCCAGGGAAATACTCTATTTTAAAATTTCTATTCAAAAATTTGAATTTTTAAGTGTTCCCTCCTCATCCAGACACAAATCCCAATGCTGGATGTTATAATATGTCTAGTAGAGTTACTTTAAATTCAATATAAATTTAAAACTTTTAAAACAAAAAAAATTAACTGTTAATTTAAAAAAAACTTTTAAAATAAAATTTGTGTGGGGTTGGGATTAGGTTGTGTGTGGGAAAGAGTGTGGGTTAGGTTGTGTGTGTGTTTGTGTATAGAGTTGGATTTTGTGTGTGTTTGTGGAGTATGTGGGTTTGTGGAGTTTATGAGTATGTGGTGGTGTGTGAGGGCTGAGATATGTTGTGTGTGTAGTGTTGTGTGTGAGTGTGGGGTTGTGTTGTGTGTTGGGGTTGGGCTATGTTGTATGTGTGTGAAAGAGTGGGTTAGCATGTGTGAGTATGTGAAGTTGTGTTCTGTGAGTGTGTGGAGTGCGGGGTTGTGTATGGGGTTGTGTTGTGTGTTGTGTGTGAAGTTGGGATGAGTGTTGGGGTTGGGCTACATTGTGTGTGTGTGTAAGTGTGAAAGGGTGGGTTAGTTTGTGTTGTGTGTGTGTGGTGTTCTGGTATGTGTGTGGAGTGTGGGGTTAGGTATGTGTGAGGGATGGGCTACATTGTGTGTGAAAGAGTGGGTTAGCATGTGTGTGTGGAGTTGTGTTATGTGTTTTTGTGGAGTTGGGTTGTATGTGGGGGTTGGCCTACATTGTGTGTGTGTGAAAGAGTGGGTTAGGTTGTGTTGTGCGTGTGTGTGTGGAGTGTGGGATTAGGTATGTGTGAAGGTTGGGCTACATTGTGTGTGTGTGTGTGTGTGTGTGTGTGTGAGAGAGAGAGAGAGAGAGAGAGAGAGAGAGAGAGAGAGAGTGGGCACAATCCAGAGTAAGGGCAGTGAGGAGTGCCCTAGCTGGGCTGCCCCAACTATTCTGAATCCAGAGCAGGAAGTTATGCTGCATCCAGGGAGTCAGGAAGCCTGGGCTGCCCTAACTGCTCCAGAGCATGCTCAGTAGGCATCAAGTCAGTGACAGCTGGGGAGGGCTTGCTCCTGAGGAGACCCCCTCAGATCACACTGAACAAGGAACAGCTGTGGTACCTGCCTCAGAAGGAGTCCCTGATGAGATGCCAGTACAATCTACGGTGAACACAAGGGGCTTCTTTGGGCCTGCTGTATCCCCAGGTTAATGAGCTGTTGTTGTTGTGCCATATCCTGAAGTTGAGAGGCTGGGGTTGCAGATTGTGTGTGTGTGTGTGTGTGTGTGTGGAGTTGCGTTGTGTGTGTGTGTGTGTGGAGTGTGTGGTTGTGAGTGTGGAGTTCTGTTGTGTGTGTGTGTGAAGTGTGGGGCTCGATTGTGTGTGAGGGTTGGGCTACATTGTGTGCATGTGAAAGGATGGATTTGTGTGTGTGTGGAGTTGTGTTGTGTGAGGGGGTTGTGTGTGTGGAGTGTGGGGTTGGGTTGCATGTGGGGGTCAATCCAAAGATTGTCCCAGTTCCACAAAGGTATAATATGTCTATGTAGAGCAAGTGTGGGTGGAGCTAGAGGGGTTTAGGACAGTGTGTTGAGTTGTGTTATGTGTGGGTGTGGAGTTTGGGGGGTCAATCCCGTGATCATCCTGATTCCACAAAGGTATGTCTATGCAGAGTGGCATGGTTGGAGCTAGAGGGTTATCTTACGGACAGACAGAATTTGCCTTTTATTAATATAGATGGTCATATCGGGGGTGCGGGGCGGCATGCCCAACACTGATCACAGGAACACCAAGCTGTGATCTGTTACAATCAAAGTTTTCTAGTACTTTATTGACTTCAATACACCTTTTCAGGAACCATGGTGTGGTGATTAGAGCACACCTCCCCAGGTCTAAAGATTCAATATTTTCAATATTAGCATAGTTCATCAATAATGCCGAAGCAGTGCAAATCTTGATCCAGAGCCACATGTATCTGTTGGTTTTGAGGGATATTTGATGAAGTCTGAATGGCCTCTGACTCCATTGTGACATCAAACATCAGGAGCACAACAGGCCTCTCTTCAGTCTTCACTCCCCTGACCTGAAAGGACAAACTCGTTTACTTTAGGCTGCAATCCTAAAGACACTTTCCTGGGAGTAAGACCCACCGAACATAATGGGGCTTACTCCTGAGTAGACATGCATAGGATTGTGCCCTTACTGAATGTAGGAGAAGCAGTGAAGATTCCAACTAGTCTTGAAAGGGTGCTGGCTGTGGAGAGGTCTCAGGTATTTTTATACATGTTCCCAACAGCTCTGTGACCCTGGAGTGCCAGAGATGTGGAAATCATGTGAAATCTTCCTGTTGATATTCTACATTGAATGAGACACTCTCAGTGGTCCTCATATGGTAGTGATTTTCAATTACTATGCCAAAGGACCCTGGTGTGCTGAAAATGGTCCTAAGGTGTGCTATGGGATTTGGGGATTGAGTCACCTCAGTTGGGGGATTTGAGTCCCCTTCCTGCAGCATGGTGTGCCTTGTCAATGGTCAAAAAACTGGTGATGTTCCAAGGTACCTCATCAGTGTGCTTTGAGATGAGAAAGACTGAAAATCACTGACCTATGTTCTCACATTGGATGGCACTCCCTTTGGAAATGGATTGTAGTTCAGTGACAAGCATGTGCTTTCCATACAGAAATTCTAGAGCCCAGCCCTATCTGACATTACCGTTCTTCCTTGTTCTCTCATATGTATTGAATGAAAACAGAGTGGAAAGGGCTCACTGAAAAAACTAGATTTTCCCAATGAAATACACTCTGAAACAGACTCCAGGCCTTTCCAAATCATTAGTGATTGGTTTAAAAAGGATTAACAGTAGGCATCTCCTTAATTAATTTATTTTTAATGAACCAATTATGAATTTGGACTCTGTGGAGTCTACTCAATACTTGGGTCCACATTTTTCCATTTGAACATATACCTCTCTCTCTCTCTCTCTCTCTCTCTCTCTCTCTGTTGCAGGATTTAGCATTTGTTACTGCCAACCGTGCTAGGTTGTAGTTGTGAAACACGGAAATGATGAAACATAATGCCCAGCTTGAATTATCCACTTTCAATCATGGAACTGAGGTTTTGTTACTTTAAACACTTTATCCAGTGTATGGCGAAGTATTTTTTTAAAAAAACATCTGGGAGAGTTTGATAAGGATTGTGACTTTAGCACACACAAATGGGTTAACAATTTCCTCTGAACAGGGAACTGTTCAGGACTATTTGCTGCAAGTAACTGTTTTGAGGGCATCAAGCCCTTGGAGGAGGACAATGGGTGCAATCCTAACCAGGTCTACTCAAAAGTAAGCCCCATTGTGTTCAATGAGTCTTACTCCCAGGAAAGTGTATTTAGGATTGCAGCCAATGTTTAATGAAAAACACTAGGAGAAAAATGCTAAAGCCACTTCCTGCCTACCACTATCAGAATTCATTTCAGGTTGCTTACATGCAGTTGTTGCTGCCTCTGTCCCCCCCTTTTTCTGAGAGGCACTTTTGGTTGATGCTCCTCTCTTAATTATAGGCTTGATGTGGTTCATCCCAGTGTGTTCCCTTTCTTTTCAGATCCACAATTTCCCTTGGAAAAATTTCCCCCCTTTCCCTTCTGTTCCCTTATGTATACTTAGCACATTCCTGTGATGAAGGGTGAGGGGAATATTTCTGACACTTATATGGTTTGCAAAAGAGTGGCTGTGTTTATAGCCTTTACTTCCCTGTGAAACTGTCACTTCCTCAACTCTTCCAGACTCAGCTGGCCCAGGGAGAATTATTCTTAGATTGTGTTCCCAGGACCTCTGCATAACCAATTATGCCTGGTCTCTCAGGAAAGAGTTGGTAGTATTACGATAGCAGGCAATTTGTCCCATTCCAAACCTTGCATATAGATTGCTAAGACATCAGCAGTATGAGATCAGTTAAATAGCATTAAGGGCTTATAAAACCTGTACATACCTACAATTCTCCTGGATTCCACCCAATGCTTATGTGTTGTACTGAACAGCTTATATAGTTTTTTTTTACAGAATGAAAAGAACACAAAACCAGACCAGGATTGTGAGAGCTAATCTAGATCTAGAGTGGTGCTTTTCCAACCCAAGTCCGTTGGGACCCAGATGTGAAATTGGAGCACAGACAGCAACTCAGCTAAATTCCCTACTTCACTGGGTCTTGAGCATTTAAGCCCAGGACCCCCTTCTGAGTATGACAATCTATCCAGGACTCTCTGGAAGTGAAGTCATGGCCAGAAGTTATATCAAATATGAAGAATCATCACTGTGTGTCAGAGCTCCTTCATGTCTTCTCAAAAGTAAATCCCATTTGTTGAATGAGACTTATTCCCCTGAGAAATCAGTATTGATTGTTGCCTGAGTGCCTTTTCTGAGATGGCAGCACTCCGTGCCAGATTCCAAGATGAAAGTGCCCAGCTTTTGGTGACCCCCCCGAAATGAAGTTGCACTCCCATTTTGTGAACCACTGCTCTCTAAGCATGTACTTAACACGTAGATCATTTAAAATTTCTACATATGAACCCTCAGGTTGCAAGCATAAACTCCAGTTAGGCTGACATAAGCTTGGCATAAGTCCTGTAGTGAGCTGGAGGTGTCACAAAAGTGCTGTGAGACACTTCTGCGCCACTCCTAGGGGAGGGTTAGGCCAGTGCATAGACATACATTTGCCCCACAACATCACCATGGGAATGGGAAGACCAATTAGTTAGGCCAGCCTTGGTTAGGATTGCACCCTTAACCTTGCAGCTGTGATTAGGTTTCACCAGTGGAGTTCTTACTAACCAAGAAGGGAGAATAAACTCACTTAGCAGTGGTTGAGCTTCCACGAGGTGAATTGGAGAGGAATCTCAACCACTGATAAGAGACTGAGGAAGCTCAACCACTCCTTCCCCCTTACAAGATGGAGGCTGTCCATCTTATAGTGGTTTTCCTCTTGGGTCTAAGACTTGACCTACGCATGAAGTAGAATGAGGTGTTAGCAGAATCATGAGGTGACAGAAGGGACTCTACAACTTCAGTCTGTGAGGAATCCCTTTTTTGCATGCACTTCTATGTAAACAAATTATGACTGGCCTGAACCACCCCATTTTTGCAATCTGCCAAAATGGAGGGAAAATTTGGCAGCATTTCTGTGGAGATGAAATTCAATAAAATGTTCAGAGGAAATTACCAGCAGGTGCCAAAAGCAGTGACAGTCTTCTGGCCACTTTTCTCCCTCCCTCCCCCTCTTTCTTTCTTTCTTTCTTTCTTTCTTTCTTTCTTTCTTTCTTTCTTTCTTTCTTTCTTTCTTTCTTTCTTTCTTTCTTTCTTTCTTTCTTTCTTTCTTTCTTTCACCTCTCTAACAGTAGCCATAGTGAAGTTTTTTGAAGAAAAACATATTACTGTAGTATTCTATAGTACTACAATAGGATGATATAATTCCATAGACATTCTGATGCAAAAATATCATTTCCCTGCTGGCTGCTGCCAATTCTTTTTTCAAAATGCCCCCTGTGAACAACATATTGCTGTGTGACATCATTCCAGGGGCATCTGAGAAGAAAGGAAAAGGCTTCCACTGGCTGCCAATGGGCTGGACTCCATGGAGATGGGCAGGCTAGAGGTGGCAGCAGATGAGTACAGGGTACCAACCCTACCAACTCGCCACCTCCCCGAATTTGCTGCCTAACATGAAGTTCTTTCATCATGGAAAGGCTGCCCCTAAGGGACGCATACTGGTTTACAAATTTTCCGAACTGTGTCCTCCTCTCTATAACTGCAATCCATACTTTATGCCAAGAATACGTATTCTTGGCATCATCACGAATACGTATTCTTGGCATCACCTGGCGTGACAAAGTCTCAAATGACGCAGTCTTGGAACGTGCTGGAATCTCTAGCATGTTCACACTTCTGAAACAGCGGCGTCTACACTGGCTTGGGCATGTCGTGAGAATGGCTGATGGTCGGATTCCAAAAGATCTCCTATATGGAGAATTAGTGCAGGGAAAGCGCCCTAGAGGGAGACCACAGCTACAATACAAGGACATCTGCAAGAGGGATCTAAAGGCCTTGGGAATGGACATCAACAGCTGGGAAACCTTGACCTCCAATCATTCAGCATTGAGGCAAAAGACCCAGCATGGCCTGGGCAGGGGACGGATTTATTTGTCCTCAGTGTGGAAGGGATTGCCACTCTCAAATTGGCCTTTTTAGCCACACTAGATGCTGTTTCAGGTCCTCCAATCAGAGCACGATACCATAGTCTTTCGAGACTGAAGGATGCCAATGATGACTTTATGCCACTATTACAGAATAAAGGTTCCCCCTTAAGTTCAGTAAAGGACATGGACGGATGGCACCCATTAACTCCTGTTTACATCATTTCTTACAAAGGAATATACCACGTCTTAAATTGTTCTGCTATAAGACCAATTTTCCCAATCTCAAATACCAATTTATAAAAGAAGCTCTCTATGTGAATATCCTATGCAGATAATAGTGCCCTGTGCCCTCCCCACCCCAGTGATTTCTGTTATAGTGGCTTCTGCTGGCTTCTTTTTAGATTGTGAGCCCTTTTGGGACAGGGACCCAAAAGCAATGATTTTTTTTTATTTTCTTTGTAAACAGCTTGTCACAGAAAAAAGGCAAAACCTGGGGTAGTAACTAAGGTTGCTTTGATGAAGTAATAAGCTGCACCTGCAGAGGAGGTGAGGTTCTTTAAAAGCCTTGGGGGAAAACTAGGAAAGTGAAGGAGCATAATGGAGAAAGTTCCTGTTTTGGATTTATGCCTTGGCATGCCCATGGAATAGGGTTGGATCAGAGGTGGACTTCAGCAGGTTCTCACCTACTCTATAGAACCTGTTGTTAATCCCACCTTGTTCCATTGAGTTCAATGGGGGGGAAAGCAAAATCTTCACCTACTCTATAGAACCTGTTGTTAATTTATTTGAATCCTACCACTCAGTTGGATAAATGAAACTAAGACCAGAGCTTAATGGAAATTTACTATGGTGAGAATTAAGCTTATTTAATATTTGTTATTTTGTGAATTTGCTGTGCTTGGTAATCTTATGTCAAATGCTTGAGAGCATGTTTTTATGTATGTTTTTAATATAAAGATAATTTTTTTAATATTGTATGTTTTGTGGGATCTCCTTGGTATCACGAACCCACATGGTTAAATTATTAATTTCTTCAGTCCAGATATTGATAAGAGTAAATCTAGGGTATATATTCCTTTCTGTTGGGTATATATATATATAAATCTAGGGTATATATTCCTCTTTGTTTTGTGTGTGTGTGCATACACACACACACACACACACACACACACACAACTTTGTTTATATCTAGGGTAAATCTTCCTCTTTGTTTCACCACTTTGTGAACTTTTTAATTGAAAAAACATTATATAAATATGGATAGATAGATAGTGATATTCAAGAGTGACATACTATGCAGTGTAACCTTCTTTTAAAGTCAGTGACAATCACCAGGTTCTGTGTTAGTGAAAGAGAAAACAATAGTTCACGGAGTGTTCGATAAATACTGTAGAGAGAGAGAGATGTTTCATTGTATTAAATATTTATCTTGATGCTAAACTGATCACTAATGAGTTCCATTAGATAAGTCTTATTTCTAGAACTGAGAAAAAGAGAATTTTTTCAATTCACTCTTTGCCATATATAATGTTTGAACATCTATCAATCCTCCTCTTTCTGTATCTATCATTTAAAGTTTTAAAGCTGCATGCTTTTGCTATTCTTTAGAGAAAAGATTCTCCAGACCCTTGAGAGTTTTAGTAAGTTTATTAGTCCTGTATATATAGCTATAGGGCAATTGGACTTCATAACAATAACAAGTATCCAAAGAAAATTGAGGAATTGTATTTTTATATACTTGTCATATTATGTAGGCTTTTCGGGTGGTTGGCTCTGAAGTCGATATCGTAGGCTAGTCTTGATTCTGAAAGAGCTGGACATCTCAGCTACACAAAGTGTCAGCAACTTGGCAGGACACTGATGTATTTAGCTTAGGGAGATTGCCAAGGAATAAGAGCCTGAGTTGTTACAAACTATAAAGCTGTGGGATTCAGATCACCATGAAAGCACCTATTGTACTCCTGTGAAACCATTCTGACTGCTGCAGCATTTATGGCAATTCTATAAAAGGATGGCCAGTTATACTTGGTGACTTTTAGGGCTATTAACTCTTGGCACACTTTAAAGAACTGAAATTAAACTCTTGAGACGCTGAGGCAAGCAGCTCGCACACCATTTGGCAAAAATAGGCCAGGAGATACATCTTCACCTTGCTTGATTGTTGCTTTTGTGAGAGCACTTCCTCTGCCACGTGCAATTCCTAGTGCAGTGGTTCTAAAAGTGGAGGTCAAGACACCCTTGGGTGGTGATAACTTCATTTCAGGAGAGATCATGAAAAGATGGGTGCTGCCATCTTGGAATTGGGCACTGTGCCTTGTCATAATCTGTTGGACTGCAGGGAAGCATGTTCTGTCTTAGTGATTCAGAAGCATGATATCATCAGAAATTCCTCACTGATGTTCACCTCTGTGCACCTATGGCTGACATAAGTGCACATTCTCTTTTCCTAACAAACGTGGGTCTCACAGTGTTTGCTGAGGCTGACAGCTGCTATAGAAAGTCTGATTTACATGTGACGCCAAACATGTGGAGAAAAAACTGTTCATCTTCTGAGTCATCTAAACCACATTGGAAGGACCCCAACATTACCAAGGCTGTGACCCATAGCCTGAACATAAGCTACATTAGGGGAACCTGTGTCCATGTTCCCAATAGGGATTTTGTATTTTTTTATTTCATGCTGCAGTTTTGATCTGCGCACACATACTTTGGAGGAAATAAAAGTTCCTACTTCTCATATCCTATCATCTTTTCAGACCTCCCTTCCCCAAATTTTGTGAGATTAGTGAAACAGTGAGATTAGGCAGAAGAGTGGTTTTTTAACCTTTGTTCAGCCAGATCTCTCAGGTTAAGAAAGCACCCCCTCCCCAGTGAGGTCAAAGTATCATGTCAAAAATGTGATATATTCGCTCTGCAAAGTGGGAAGTGTTTTTTTTTTAGGATGTATCAATTTCAGCTTTTTAAAAATATTAGTCTGTGCTTCCCTCACATCCAACAGTATCAGAGGTAGTTTAAAAAACTTCTTGAAATGAGTAAAACTGGAGAACTAGTCCAATGAGGACAATTTTTAAAATATGCCCCTGTGATTGCTTCTCAGAGATGCAAAGTTAGGATATTAACTTGGTCCCTATACTGCGCCATCTTTGAACCCGGCATCTCATAGGCTCAGGTACATTCCCTTTTTTACCTCTACAGACAATTTCTCCTCATGGTATGACTTCTATTCATTCATTATTCAAACCCAAAAACAGAAGGTTTAAAAGCCTTCATGTGTTCCAGCAAGCATGATAAGACTAAAACATCTTTTCCGTGAAGGCCACCCTATATTTTTTTATCAGTCTACAACCTGGCCAGAAATGAAGTGGTTCTGCATCTTCAGAAGCAGTAGTCCAAAGATGGATCCCAATGGTGGTAGAATCATTCCCATCGCTAATAGCTAGAGGTAGATGCAAGCAGTTTTACTTTTTCACATATTTTGGTGTTTTCCAGAGATATAAGTGCAGCAAGTATGTTATCTGTTTTTTATTCAATATTTACATTATATTATAATACCTTTTAAATTCTACCAGATAGGTGATACAAGCTTCATAAAATAAGTTTTTTGAAGATGCCATTATTTTTTTAAAAAATGATTTAATGAACAAAACATTTGTTTATATTTATCACCATTTTCACCTACTTTAACTAATTGCTTTTGTTTTCCATTATTTGATTTTTTAAAAATTAATATTTTAATTTAACATTTTACCACTTTTATAAAAAGTGGAGAATCTTGAGTACATTGTCTAGCCACATTTTCTAAATCCAATGCTGCCTTGAATGTTTGCTTATTTGCCCCTGGACTGGTCAGCATCAGGTCAATACTTTCCCAACATCAAAAGATAGTGATTGAGGAGTGCAGAGGGGAAACCCCATTGACCCTTTAAAAAGTTTTCATTAGCTCTAGAGTGCCTTTTCTTCCTCTTCTTTCTTACTCTAGTCTAACACAATAGTGTTCATTATAAGAACTCAGGGAAATTGTAAATATGTAAGGGTATAGCTTAGAACAATGCCTTCCTTTACAATCAAGACGTATAAATTCTGCCTCTCTCAGTGGTACACAAATATGAAGCAAGCTGTTTATCTGCACAAAAAAAAAATCCCTTTATCAAAGCAGTGACTATTAGGAACTACTAGAGCCATATTTAGAATAAGCACTTGTTCCAGTTCATAAAGCAGCTCACATTTAAAGTTTAATGTATAGCCTTTCCTGACAGAATCGGGTCCAGCTCGGACAGCCAACAATTCACACAACTGATGATCCAGATGAGATGGACATGTTTACATGCACTGAAAGACCAAGCAAGCCAATTCAGAAGGACTCAGGTAAGCGTCACATTGTAACTATGGTTGTATCTGCAGCAGCTTGCAAAGCTAGATTGGCGCACTGATTTTTATGGGGAATGCTCAGTGCTGCAAAAAAACACCACTGTGTGGTGTCAAGGGAAGAGACACCTATCAGGAATGGTTTGGAGAAAACCAATGCTGCTTTAAAAGAAAATCTTAAAGATGTACTCACAAAGTTCCTTCAAATTTCACTTCAGCTGTGAATTCTCTTTGTTATACAGTTATGCAAACCAATATTCCATGTCTCTCCCCCCCCCCCCCCATTTCCATGCTCCATACCCAACAGAGCTTTTTAACAAAATATTGAGATCATGTATGGCAAATATGTTGGACATTTTATAATGCAGAATATAAGTTATTCATATCTTAAAGCACAATCCTAAACAGGTCTACTCAAATGTTAGCTCCATTTCCTTATTCCCAAGAAAGTGTCTTTAGGATTGCAGCCTTAGACTATTTATTGGCTCAAAAACATTTACCGGTAAGTAGTCCAGCTTTTGTGGGAAGATAATACTGGTAATTGTTTATAGTCTATGCCCTTTATGTAACTGATGACACAAAACTAAACCAATGGTTCAAAGAGGTTGAATTTCTGATTCCCCTTCAGTGGGTCAAGGGCTCAGGATTTCAGCCGGTCTGTTTAGCGTCATGGTCAATAAATGACAAATGCCCTTCTGCGGTGTACATATTTCATTGCAAATGTTCTTTTGTGCTGCTCTGTGTCCGCTGTGTCTCCTTGGTCTTCCCACCCACTATTTTAAAAATGTATGTGAGACAGGGAGGGGGAATGACATGAAAGTAAAGCGTTTGTCTAAACATCTGTGTAAATATACAGTGGTGTTTGCATATTTATTCATATATTCCTCCCCAAAACTGTCTGTGCAATGGCTCCTTTTTCCTGTCATCGAGGCAAAAGGCAGGCATATGAAAGATCAGAAAATGACCCCATGCCCATAAGAAATAAGCAGTTTGCTGGTGTGATGTAATGCACATCAAGAATGACAAACTCAAGGATTTTCTTCCATTCCCTGAGATTATTGCTCTTGCCATTACTCATCTCCTGCCTCCAGGCTGCTCACTCTGATTCATGAGATGAGGGAGGTAGAACCCTTGAAGCTTTGGTGATCCGGTTGTCCTTATCCTATTGCCCAGAGCTGCACATGCTAGTGAGGGATCATAAATTTATCCTAGCCTTCTTTAATAACCTAGCTGCTTTATTTAGCCCTCTGACCTCCTGCTGCAGTGAATTCTGGGTCTGCCTTGCATGGAGCCGTATTTCTTTCAATTGTGATGTTCTTCTTTTTGCCAGCCTGTTCTTTCCTTGCATTTAGATGATGGCAAGGGAGTATAAAAAATGGGAGACCTCTATTCTAAAGTAATATGTGATCCTGCAGAGTTTGTGACCTCTGTGGGTTGGAGGCAGACCCTTCTCTTTGGGATGAGAATGCTGTTGGCATTGAGGGAAAAGCACTGAGGACAATTTTAAGGCCAGATCATGTGGTCAAGGAACTGGCATCCTCATTGCTGGACAATAAAATCATAAGGCTTTCCAGAACATTACACACTGCAAGTGAAGGTGATATAGAAAGCTATATGGTGGTTGCAAGGCCGGTAATCTCATGAACACATGCATGTGATTTGTACTGTTTCCCACCGTTTTCCTCAGGACAACTGTGTGCATTTACTTTCAGAACAAATAAAAAATGAGTTGAAAGAGGTAGGTTATTTTAATTCATTCTGAAATGAATACCAATGAGTAACAAATGTAAATGAACAGTTTATGTGCCATTTATCCTTTTTTGGAATAGTGGACAGTAGGATGTATATTTGCAGTGTGACTGAACAACTTGTATGCCTTTCTCTTAAAGTGCAAGGCCTTCTTCCTTTGGCAGACCCCTGGTAGCTACTATGGCTGCAGTCTTAACTTAGGCTGGAACAACTCATTGGTCTTTCCATTCCCATGGTGATCTAGAAAGTAAAACTCATGTCTCTGCACTGGCCTAACATTCCTCCAGGAGTGGTGCATAATTGTGTTACAGCATTTTTGTGACACTCCCAGGTCAGCACAGAACTTATACTGGAACTTAAGATGGCCTAACTGGACGTTAAGATTGCAGCCTATATTATTGTAATTTCCCATGTTCCAGATGCTTGTGGGTTACTGAAATATTGTGAGGAGAAAATAGTTGCCATTCTCATAGGTCATGTCTATGTGGCAAATACAATTTTTTTTCTCACAATGTTCTAGAAACCCATTGCATCTTTACAGCAGGTCCATTTTGGATCTTAATATACTGCCATATGATGATAATCGAGTCATCATTACTTCATAGCAGATATGGATAGCACCTTCCAGATAGGTCATGCAATGCACTAGAAAACAGAAGGTCTTGGATTTGGTGGTTATGAAAATTTGTCAGCCCAACCAGAACTTAGGAAACCAGCCCAGATGGAATGGGATTATAAAATACACATTTTAAAAACAGCTAGATGCCTGAACAGTATGAATTTACCTAATTAAGATGTACTAATGTGACTAGTTGAAGTCACTGTGCTTGTCAACCTGATGGTCAGCAGGTTGGCGGTTCAAGACCCAAGTACTGCAAGACATAATGAGCTCCTGCTACTTGCCCCAACTCCTGCCAGTCTTGTAGTCTGAAAGCATGAAAATGCAAGTGGATAAATAGGTACCACTTTGGTGGGACAGTAACAGCACTCCATACACTTTTCATGTTTAGTCCATTTTTATTTATTTATTTATTTATTTTAAAAATTTATATCCCGCCTTTCTCGGGCAAATTAGCCTGACTCACGGCGGCTGACATAAAACATAATTAAAAACATAAATAGAACAATTTGATAAAAACAATTAAAACATACAAACTAAAAAACATATAGATTAAAAACAATAAAAATGATAAAACAATGCTGGCTCTTTGGCCACCAGTAAAGTTGGTCACAACTAGCAGGGCAATCTACAGGGAAAACTTTTACCTTTAATGTGACTTCTGAACAGACCTGCATATAAAACAGCATTAATAACACATGATACTGGATTTTGATGGAATAAGAGCTAGTTGTTTGGAAACAGCTGTATCCTATACATAAATATGACACTCCAAATATGACAATCCAAAGCCTCTATCACAAAGAATACTAGATCTTTTGGATCTGAACACAATTTTACTGCAGGGACGTCTCTTCCAAATCACAGTATGGTTGAGAAAGAATATTCATATTTCTTATTGTTCTGGCTTGAATATCATATACATTGTGTTTCCATCTTGTATCAGACCATTTCTATGTCTGTTGTTCTTCTCTAAAAGCTTACTTTAACATATTGAAGGCAAATCTGTAAGCTCCTTCACTGTGCTTGATTTATCACTCTGTCTTGGTAGCCAAATGATTTAAGTGGAAACTGTTCTCATAGCCTGTAGGTACCACTGACTTTTTAATAAGAGGGATTTTTGTAAAAATGCAGTTTGCCAGAGGAGCCACATTATCGCAGTCTGATTGTATTTGGAAAATGCTAAAATTAAATCCACAGAACTTCACCTCCCAGGCCTCTAGATAAAAAATGTGCTGCCCATATTAAACTGGAAGTTAGGCAAAGATCACACCCTCCTTTAAAAAAAATCAATGGCATGATAATAGCTATTAACTATAATTCTCTGGACACCTTATCACCTAGCTTGAAATGGGGCTCTCAGTACATGTACTGAAAGCAGCTCACTTTAATTTGAAAATAAAAAAACCATCACTACTATTATGTAACTACTCAGGACAATTTTTAGCTAAGTAGTTTTCTGATACTGGCACAGCAAAGTGGATCAGAATTACTGGTGTAATTCATAATGCTATTCCCTAAACAGGATGTTCTGTGACACTAATGGTAGCAAATATATAGTGTTTATTTCAGAGAAACATACTTGACCTGAACCACTGCACTGGATATAGAATACCATGCACTCTGGGCAGAATTTGGAGAAGTCATGGCCAGATTTACGTTGAACAGGGTGACCCAGATGCCTGAACCTAAAAGGGAAGACAAGGTCTTGGCTTTTCTGGTGGTCAATGGCACGTTTGCCTACTCATGAGTAAAGCTACAATATGGGACACTTTCACTTTCCAATAGAGCTCGGTGCATATTTTTTAGTTTTAGTTTTTTGGCCATAACTTTTGAAAGGAAGGAGATATTTCAAAACCGATTTCTCCTTTGGATTCTGCTCTTCAGTACAAATCCAACAACATATGACATGATGGGGTATTGCACACCATTGCAAAGTTCCAAAATGAAGCCCTTTTGGAGGACATCTGGACAGAAGGCTAAAAAAAGAGGACAAATCCTGAAAAATATGGTCACCCTGGTCTAGGACCCTTAAATGGGAATTCCATTGACTTCCCCTACAACATTGGCCTCTTCCACATCAAGATCATTGCACTATCCAGTGTCTGTTGTTTCGGGCAACAAACCAGTGACAAGGGGCTGTGAGTTTGACTACTTGAAGTTTGGCTCTTGAAGGCCTGTTTTCCATCAGAAGGTTGCGGAGTCTAGAAAGGGGAGCCAGTGCGAGGCAGCATATATTATATAAGGGCTCAGTAGAGCTGTCCAAGGTCCTCATTCCAACTTTCCATTCCTTACTTTCTCTTCATCCGCAGCTGCAAATGTCTGCCTGAGGCTGGCCTCCCTCCATCTTCAGTCCACCCAATGCCTTTTCCTTAGAAATCCCTTCTCCCTTGTTGGAATTCCAGGCACATATGGCCCAACTTGTTGGAAAGCAGAACTGTTCATCTGAAGCTCCAAAGCACAATGTTCAGGTTGCTATATTATTACTACACTCAGTAATCCTAAAGACACTTTCCTGGGAGTGTCACTTTCCTGGGAGTAAGACCCATTGAACACAATGGGGCTTACTTTTGAGTAGACATGGTTAGGATTGTGCTCTTAGAGACAACCATTTATACCCAACATGGGACTAATACTTCCCTTTCTCTCAAAATCTTTCCTCTTCCCTACCAAAATCAATCCTGATGTGTCTAGAGCACAATCCAAATGATGTGTACTCAAAAGTAAGCTCCACTGTGATCAATGTGTTTTACTCCCAGGAAAGTGTCTTTAGGCTTGCAGCATTAATTTTGGAACATTTCCTTCTTAGCTCTGTGTCTTGATAGTCAGTGATACATATCCTTATCTCTGCTCTTTCCTTTTGTAACAATACCAGCCAATATATGTCTTTTGGGGTCTCTGACTTGTACCCTTCTTCCCCTCTGGAGCTTCTGACTGAAATACTGCTGTTCATCAGTTTTACCCATTATAGCCTGCAGCCCAACAAATCATACCAGCATGCAGCCTGGGAACAAGAGACAGAAAAATACTGCACTTGAATCTAATGTTCACCTTTTCCAGCCAAATTTACATCACAATCCTAACCATGTCTACTCAAAAGTAAGCCCCATTGTATTCAATGGGTCTTACTCCCAGGAAAGTGTCTTTAGGATTGTAGCCAAGGAGCATAATCCTAACCATCTACTCGGACATAAGCCCCATTGTGTCCAATGGGTCTTACTCCCAGGAAAGTGACTTTAGGATTGCAGCCTTAGTCTCCAAAATCAGGATGTGCATTAGATTTGATGGTTAATTAGGTAAGAGTAAATGTGGTATTTTGATTGTAAGTATAGGTTGCACATTAGATTTGAGTAAATATGGGTATATACTTCAGTTTTCAGAGAGCTCTGAGGGGCTTGGACAACAAGCCAGGATTGGAATTGTGAATCCTTCTGCTGTTGGCAGAGCTCAGAATCTGGATGGGGGCCCACAACAAGCCAGGATTAAACAACAAGCTGACAACAAGCCAGCGTTGGAGTTATGAAGACTTCTGCTGGTGATAGTGCTCAGAATCTGGATGGGGGCCCACCATAAATCAGAAAATGGTGCCAAGTAGACAAGATATACAACCCCATAGAGGTCATTTTGAATATTCCCAAAGATGATTTTGAGTAAACACATACCACAAAATATTTGAATCATCTAAAGTATGGAGTATCATGAAAAAGAAAATTTTTTTCTTAACATTCACTTTTGGACACTTGTTATGTTTCTCCCACCATGTCCATGAATATGGCTATAGACTTAGGAAATCAGCATCCATTCTGAGGTTGTACCTATATTGTTCCCACCACAGACTCCACAGTGGTATAGATTTCTTTTTCACTTCTGCGTGTTGCTTTCCAAGTTTTCTGGCCATTTGCACAGCTGTAATTCAATGACTAACATTTCAACATGCATTGTCGATGGCATCCTTAGATGCAAAAAGGCAGAATGACTAGCAACAGCCAAACAGGAACTTGTAGAGAGCTACAGAGAGGACAATCTTAAATAGTCTCAGCTGCTTAAGGAGCTAGTGAGAAGCACTTTAACCCTGGACAATTAATTTCCCACAATCTGTCCTTTTGAAAAAAGGATATTCATGTCTAGAAAGGTATGACATTTCAAGGTTCAGGTCATCACCTAGGCTTGCCTGATAGAAAGGCTGGTTCTGACTACAACTTGATAAACACAAAACTGATGACAGCCACAATCTTGTGGGGGGAGGAGAAATATTCAACTAAATTTTCAAATCTGCAGCATGGGAGCCTTCTATTCTAGGTCACTTAGGTCAAGTGACCATCTGGGGTAAACAAATATGATCTCACTGGTGACACCTTGGGAACAGCCAAGACATTGGCTTTAACGATCAGCACAAGGGACCCATATCCTGCATGAAAATAATATTTCTGGAAAAGCAAGGATATGCATTTGGGTCAAGAACTTGACAAATTACTGTCTGTGACTTGGAGGAATTAAAGCGAAAAAGAAAAATCCACCCTGACCTTCTACGAACCCAGATTTTTCATGGCTGGCCCAGTGTTACAGCTGCTTCATAATATCAATTAGACGAGGGGGTGCACACACATATTTTAAGTTTCTGAACTATTGCTGTTGCCTACATCCATTTGTCTTCTCCCCCCCCCCCACCTCTGTTTCCACTATGATATGACAAGGATTCGATGTGACACACACCAAACTTTGAATGTCCCGCAGCCAGCTCCAGTGGCTCGGATGCTGTCATCTTGAGCCACATCAGGAGCACTGGCTCAATGGCTGCGTCCGTGACACATGTCAGAAACTTTTAAACGTCTGCTCTTTTTTTCATCAGGATGCTTCGGCATCCTAGCGAGGGAAGAGCTGACATTTTCTGTTTGGGTGGAAGTTGCTGTGGTCCCCTCTTCCTGCCTCCTCTGACTGTCAGCCTGAGTTTCCCCTAAACATATCAAAATGCAGTCAAATAAACCTTGTCATTTAGAAATACATTCAGTAGTAACCAGGCTTTTACAACATTTTTTTCTGAGAAGCAACTTGGGCACATTTTCTCATAGAACAGATGCACCACACAAAACACAGCGCCAGGCTATCTCTGACCTTTGTTTTGTGCTGCATTCAAAAGACTGGCTGCACATGAATTCCTTCACATTTCTGGGTTTCTTCCCCTACTAAAGTGGAACGATTTGGTGTGTAAAACATGCAGCATCGTAGGGGTGTCCCCCCACCCTCTTTACTGCCAGAAATTGGAAGAATTAACATTTTAATCAAAATATTTAGTGGTACAAGGGGGAATACTATATATGCAACAATGTGAATGTGTAATAATGGGCTTTTAGGGATAATTTTTTATGGTGGTTGTGCTGGTCTGACTGGATTTCAGTTCAGAACTGAGTGGCCTTTGCACTCATCCCATTAAGCCAGAGGACTATGAGAAAGCCTCTTTATGTGCCAGAGTCTATCACTTAGTACTCTGCACTTGCTCAGAGGCAATGGAGATGCAAGTTGAAGTTGACTTTAGACCACTTCCTGAGTCCGCCCGGTCAAACTTCCACACTTGCTCCCCTAAAGGGTCCGTTGTTTGGGTTTACCTTAAGTAGTGACACAACCACAGTCTTATAGAATAGAAATCAAATTTATTGTAAAGCCAAATCATCACACAAGTAACGTAAAAGCGTAAGCACATTAAAATCTCAGAGTACTGAAAAACAGCAAAGAATTTCCTCCTGCCTTTCCACTTAGTTTCCTAATTAAGCAGCAACACAAAACACAGCATCAGCGTGGGCTTACATCAGGCTTAATGCCAGTGGTGGTCAGTTCCATCAGCTCCATCCTCCTCTCCCAAGACACCTGTTTCTTCCAGCTCCACTCAAAGGAATCACACTGCATGGCATGCCCTCAGGTAATTCTTATACAATTTTCAGGACACTTAGGTGTCAATCAAAAGTCTGACCAGTAAGAAGGATTTCAAAGGTGTGTTACTCCACCCCTTGGGTGTCCACCCAGCCCGCCCAGCTGTGTGCAACCATTGAAAATCTTCTTGTCTAGAAACTCCTGGCTCTTTCCTGTCCTTTCTAGCACAATCAGGCCAGATGAACCCAGTTGTAGCTAATGGCCCATTGAGAGATCATCTGCATATCTCCTCTCAGGAAGTCATCACTCAGCACCTCTTTGTCATTCTTCCCCAGCCCAGGCTGCACCAGAAACCATTTTAGACCATAACATGATGTATAAAGTATATACATGTGAATCATTCTGGCCCAGGCATGGATGCCCAAGACAGTGGTGTATCTGTTGTTAAAGAAATAATGGACCATTGATCAGATTCTGCAGATCCATCTCACAACCCCATCTCCTTTGAAATCTATTATCTTGTTTTCTACTGTAGCTCTTTTAGGGGCCAAGCTACAAATTATATTTAATGTGTAGTTTGGGCCTTTATATACTTTTTAGCAGTTGTATCAGCAGAAGGGTACTGAGTGAAACACACAAAGAGGTGACAGTACTACTAGCAAAAAAATTTTAAATCTTATTTTTTTCAAATAATACCTTTATGTTATATATCTTTTGATCTGTAATTTCATGTAGAATTCAATGAAACAACCTCACTGCAATATCTCTATTCTATCAAGGGTTATAGCAAAAGGGGAAAAAACACAGTGGCATCATCATGCCCACCGACTGGGGCTTTACCCCATCAACTGCATGGGAAGGAGATTCATCAAAAGGATGATGCGCTGACCTCCCACAATGGGTGACATAAACCTTAATGACAACGATGGTGATGCCACTTCTTTTAGTGCTAGTGGGTGCTTTTCTCCCAAGGGAAATAGCAGCAGCAACAACTCTTGATTCTGCCTGGTTGCGCTCCCACCCTGTATAGGGAGCCTCATTGATGCATTTTATCAAAGAAACAGCTTCCAAAAGGACATCAAGTGTAATAGGATGTTCTCTTTCTTTCTAAATCTGGCAAAGTGATTAAAGAGGGTGTGTTTGGGAAAGAGGCCCAAGGCTGATCTCCACTGATGGTGGCGAAATGGTGAAAAAGAAACACAAACCACAAACAAACAGAAAAAACAACAGACACTAAGCATGCAGTTAACGTGAGACAAGGGAAGATAGTTATGGTTTCGAGGGTCTTTGGCACCGCAGGGCAAGATCAAGAGTATTGAGTTGTAGGAGCTGCAACAACACAAGCAGGCATCTCTCCATTGGGAAAGTCTCATATCAAAAAGTGTACTATCAAGCCCTAACATGAACACAGAAGAGTTACATTGGTCAAAATTAGGATTGTGCTGTATGTGTTAAAATTTATTAGTATTATACTCCACCATAATCAGAGAGAATCTAATCATAGCCATCTGAAATAAATACATTGAAACTAGACTCATACTGCATTCAATTTAATTCTTATTTCAGTTCTAGGCAGTTACCAGGACTACATTCAACACCACAACTGCGAGGGGAAAAACAGATTGAGAAAGAGAGCTCCAGAAGATTTAACAGAAGTAAGATGCATTTGTTTTTGGCTTCTAATTAATCAAGATAACATCTCTTTCAGCCATTAGACAGTAAAATCAATAGGCTGGGCAGTCTGACTGCCATTTAGACTTATATACGAACACCTATTATTGGCAAAATGGTGATGTATTTAACCATTTCATCCTTTATTATATTTCAAATAAGGATCCGTCTTGACAAGAAGGAAATGCACCAACTGCTAGGATGATCTTTGCCTCGATGTGAATGAGCCCCTCTCTGTATTTCTCTACAACCGTCTGCCCTGTGAGTGTGGCGAAACCCACATTGCAGACAACAGCCAAGTTCCTGTAGTTTTCACTGGCCTAAAATGAAAGCCTACAACTCAATGCCACATACGTGGATCTGTGAATGCCTGGCAAAATATAATATATGTGTGTTTGTGTGTGTGTGTGTGTGTGTGTGGGTGTGGGTGTGGGTGTGTTATTTATTTATTTATTTATTTATTTTTCCTAATTTATACCCCACCTTTAATTTATTCCCCTACAAGAGGGAGCCCAAGGCGGCTAACATAAGAGAAGAATAAAACACCATTAAAATAATAATAAATAGAAGTTAAAACATAATTAAAATACACTTAAAATAAAATTAGATTTAAAATTGAAACGATTAAAATAGACTAAAAACCTTGTTAAAACAATAATATATAAAAACACAATAAAACTGCCCCAACCCCTGCCCCATTTAAAAGCTTTTTTATAAACACACACACACACACACACACACACACACACACACACAGAGAGAGAGAGAGAGAGAGAGAGAGAGAGAGAGAGAGAGAGAGAGAGAGTTGCCCCTGGGTATATATCCCCAAAAAGGAACAACACCATCCGATTATCGGCCTATAACCTGCCTCTCTACAACATGGAAAGTCTTATCAGGCATCATAGCCACTAAATTGCAAAAGCATATGAGCTGATACATGAGCACAGCTTAAAAGGGCATTGGGAAGGATACTAGGGGCTCAAAACATCAACTGCTCATAGATAGTACTGCAGCCCAAGACTCAAGAACCAGACAGACTAATCTGTGCACAGCTTGGATTGACTACAGGAAAGCCTACGACTCAGTGCCACATATGTGGATCTGTGAATGCCTGGCATTATATATATTATGGGAAAAATAAGATACATGCCATCAATACATATGCGCTGCCAGTCATCAAATACCCTGCTAGCATAGTAAGCTGGCCACAGAAAGAAATGGAGGCGGCTGATGTGAAGACCGCCACCCCCTCCCCATTCGGGGGGCCTGCTTATTTATCTCCCCGGTAAGATGGTACAACCGGGGGAGATGTGGAGGCAGTCGATTGGCTGCCTGGGCCAGGGGTCAGTGCATTGCCCGCCAAAGCTGCAGGCGGCTGGTGAGCATTGTCCCCTCCCCCCTCCCTGTGCAGTTTAAGATTAGCTAGTTGCACTTTGGGCCGGGTAGGAATTTTTGGGGTCCCTGCTGATTGGCTGTTGCCGGGACTCTTTTTTGCCTACCCTGAACTGTGTTGGGGTTAACTAACTGTTCACTTTATGGCAGGTGTCGTGCTGGAATAGGCAGGATAGGCCATTGGTGTTAGCCTGAGATAGCAAGGGTCTGGGCGATGCATAGCGGGTCTATTGTATCCCAGACCGGACATAGGACTATGTCGCTAGTCCTGTACCTGGGATTTAGGCAAAGTCGACTGGGCAACTGTTTGACCAAGCACCCAGCTGTCTCAACCTTCTGGTTGGTGTTGATGGGCACCCCCAGTGCGGGGGTGTGACCTGAGCCTGGCTTTTGCCCATCCCTATTTTTGTAGCTACCAGTACAACTTTGTTAGCAGTCCCCTGCTTTTTATAATGTTTAAAATTAGTTAATAAAGTGGCCCTTTAATTCCACATCTGCCTCTGTCTGCTTATTCTGCGCCGTGGGGGGATAAATGTGGGAGCAAAGATACTGCCTCCCCATCATATCAACGGTCATGATGTTAATATCTTTCTACATAAAAGCCATAGAACTCAATTCTTATCATGTCTAGTCAAAAGTAAGCCCCATTGTGTTCAATGGGTCTTATTCCCAGGACAGTGTCTTTAGAATTGCAGCCTTAATCTGTGTGTAAGGGCGTCCACATCTTCTGACCAAAATTCTGTGTAAAATAAGCAGGCTGAGTAGATACAACTGTCAAGATCCCAATTGTCAATTGTTAACAGGCCAGGCTGAGAAGAGGGCAGGGGGCAAATTTTGGAGAACCATTAAGGGGAGGGGTGGCAAAAGGGTGGTTAAAATGCTGGAAAGTGGGATGGTTTTTTAACTGATGTTATATTGTACCTGTGCAAGCAACACTTGTGAGCTGTTACTAGTAAGTTAGAAGCACACACAGACTGGCTTAGTTCCAGTTGTTGTGCTTTCCCACCTTGCCTTTTTGCATCTTGTAACATCATTGGAGTGCTTCCCTTGTTCAGCTTCTGTGGAAATTGATATCTAGTCTGCAGCTTTTGGAAGTGCCCCTTCTTCCTCATCCATAAACACTTGTATTTGCGTGTGTTGTGCTGGCTGATCCCATTCATTGCAGTTTTGTTTGATAAAAAGGAGAACATAAATATCCACAACAATAGTCTTTAACGGGTGCACTGATGTTATGGTGGGGAGCAAAAGAAACTTAAATATTGTTGTTCAGGGAGTGAGGGAGTGATGAAATAGATCTGTGCAGAGTAATGTCGACACAGGCTTGCAAACAATAGAACTACATCAAATATTCTACCGTTTTGATGTTTTGGGGAAAACTAGACATTTTGTTGCAGTAGAAATGTTCCCCCAAAGTCACTTAGAATGAGATAAAGTTTATGTTTAAATAAAAGTACTTAGGCTGCAATCCTAAAGACACTTTCCAGAGAGTAAGACCCGTTGAACAAAATGGGGCTTACATTTGAGTAGATATGGTTAGGACTGGGATCTTAGAATTTCTGAAAGGTGCTTATAATTCATTTTTGAGACATGTTTGATGTCATTATTTTCGTAGGCTATTGTTTTGACCCTGTCTTTCTCATGGCTGATCATCCTAACTAATCAGTGATCACCCATAGTATGTGTCCACACCACTACTTAACTAGTTATGTTTAGCAGGTTATCAGTGTCACTAAGGGAAAATGGGGCTAGTTTAGAGTGAGAGCAATGTAAATGAATGATTGAACATTTTATCATTTTGCCAAAATCATATTTTTTAAGACTGTTAAAAAATGGTTCACAAAAAACTTCGGTAGTTTCATCTCAGCTCTTAATATGTAAATCCTTTTCATGGGAACTTGCTATAGCACAAGGCATACTTTTTCCTCTCTTTTCACTTGGTAATGTAAATTAATGAGAACAATATTTTCCTTCTGAATAGGTTAGACAAATGCTAAATTATATTCAGGCTGTATCGGTAACTAACAGCCAAATGTGTATTATTCTCAGGGCACAGCCCCAACAGATGATGGAACAGACTCATTTTAACAAATCTCTGAGGCTTAGGACCAATAAAATATTGAGGTATGTATAATTTGTCTATAGAGTTTACAAACTGTACTGTACTTTGGAAAAGTATGTTTTATTTCCCCTCTTCTCAGAGGCTGCTGGTATTTACAGAATCTGGGGTAGTTATTGTGGTTTGTATGTATTGTGGTTTGTATGTTTGTTTATATTGTGGTATACAATGCTTCCTTTGGTCTTGATGAATGATGTTCAGAATAAATGTTCAACTCAATAAATCCTGGATTGTCCAACGGGCAATATACATGAAATAGAGGCTGCTTTAAATGGCTCCCCATATAGGCTCCCATTATGTACTGTATGTATGAAACCTCTCTGTGAGAAGTTTCAAGGCTTTTGCCCCATCATTATGGTCCCAAGAACTACAATTTGTCTGACCAATTAGTTAAATGGATGAGTTCAGATTTGGACCCTTGTTTCTCTCCTTGTTCAGATCTCCATTTTAGATGTGTTCCAAGTTCTACTTTCTTTTTGTACTGCTTTTCTGCTCCTTAATCTTGCATCCCTCTTGCAACAAATAACCATCCCATCCTGGGTACATTGTGTATGCTTCCCCATCCCTGTGAGATGGAAGACCTCTGAATATGTATCACATTGGATGGAAATGCAGAATGGCTGGCTTGCACAGTAGATGTTCTTTGTGTCTTGCAATCTCTTCTGTTTACTAACTTTGTAGGCCTATTCCTCTGTCTCCCTGCAGTATTTTAATAAGCAGTTAATACAGTTTCCCATATAATAGAGGTTTAGTTCTTTCCTGCCAGATTTTGTTGTCCTGCTTCATGAAAGAACAATGGCTGTAGAAAGATGGCCTCTAGCACTGCACAATTTATAGGTATGGAGTGGTTTAAATAGCCAATTTGTAAACGCTTCAGACTCAATTTATGTGCTGGATTTTTCCCCTATGGCATTTACTTTGATAAAAGTGTAAAATGTGCCAGACTTCAATTCAGTTTACTTCTAACCTCATCACCAAAAAGAGAGAGCCCAACTCAGCATAGTCCATTTTGACAATGAAACTGCAAAAAAGATTAACACAAAGTGTAAAAGTATTCTTAAAATGTATGAACCATAAATTGAAACTATACATTTTATTTTGAGCACTACCAAACATTCTAGTTATTGATTTTGGGATAGAAAGTTCTGGGAAAGCGTTTGGTCTGCCATTATTGGAAACAAGACAGTAGCTTATACTTCTATCTACATAAGAGCCTTGACCATTGTGTTAGCTAGTCTGCATATTTCTTGTTAATCAAGTAGGGTGAGGGTTCTATTCCCATAGTCTTCCGAGGCAGAGGAGACTGAGGGTTCTATTCCCATGTGCCTCTGAAACATAGGGAAGGCGGAGTGTTGAATAACAGGCCAGGCTGATAAGAAGTTATGGAAGGTAACTGAGGAGAGCAATTGAGGAGCAAGTAGTAAACAGGCAGTAGAGGGGAGTTGAAGTGTGCTGGTGTGTTATTTTAGAAAGCTACCCCATCATTATGCAGCTATTGGTTGTTACTAGTCTAAGATAATTGCTTTACAGTTTTGGTTGAGGACTTTGGTGAGTATCCTTGTGTGAATATTCATCTTTAACAATCCTGTTTGGCACTTTGATTTTCTATGGTTGCTTGTGCTTCAATCCCGTTTTCTATGTGGGTGTTGCTAATTTTTCCTTTCCATATTGGCCACTTGAATGATCTCGGCTAATCATGGATCATGTAGAGAACTTGATGATGACATGCCATGTAGCAAATAAAATTTGATTATCTTATCATTGAAGGAAAATAAGAGCATTTGAGAGAGAGAGAGAGAGAGAGAGAGAGAGAGAGAGAGAGAGAGAGAGAGAGAGAGAGGCTTCCATAATAGGCATCTTCTGCTTCCCCTCCCATCGTTGGCCAACTTTTCAGCACTTGTGGAATCTCCAAGAGTCAGTGCCATGCACTGCATGTCTCTTGCAATTGTGGCAGCAGCCCAGCAGCATGTGACAGTGGCCCAGCCGGTTAGAGTCAAAGATAATTATTTAATTATAATTTAAAGGTTTGGAAAATTAATACATGGGGAAAGCAATAACAAAAAATAAAGTAGGCATTGATCAAATAACAAATCAATGCAAAATCAATGCAAACAGCAAAAACGGGATGCAAAAAGAGGAAAGAATGGGTTGCTAATCCAAAAAATGGGGAGAAACATAATAAGGCAAGCAAAACACATTTTAAGCATTGACATGAATTTCTTACTATTTTTATACATAATTTTTTATGCATGTGGTCCAGGAATTGTGTGGTTCTTATTTCATTTTCTCTGTAAACCACTTTGATGACTTTTTCTTGAAAAGCAATATATAAAGGTTGATTGATTGACTGGAAGGTCAATTTTACACTCAGAACTTTCAATGTAAAAAAGTGCAGCTTTCCCCAACCACCCAAATCATAACAATCTCTAAGCATGAACTTATAAAATGTACAGTTGATTATATCATGGGGTGATCCAATTTGTTGATTTGCTGATGGGCAACTCTGACCAAGTAGTTGTTTTGTGCTAATCTCAGCAAGAAACTGGTTAAAATGCGTTAGGATGTTGACTGATTGATGTCCTGTGACTGGTTATGTGCCGCAAGAGTGAAGACATACAGAGCAGAGTACTTTACTATTAACTGTATTTACAGTTCAGAGTCGTTTAAGACAATCCGGATCATACACGTTAAATCAAGTCCATTAGTCTAAATCAACTCAGAGCTTATCAGTAATACAGAGCTTCTCAGCTCGCATCTGCTCTGACCAGCAGCTGAGCTCCAACTGCCCAACAGTTCTCCAACTGTCACCAACTGACAAAACACAACTGTCAGTTTCAAACCTGAAAGCTCTGATCAGCCCACAGAACTCACTCAGAACCAATAGTTAGATCCAAAAATCTAACAAAATGGTTTGTTGAAACTGGACACAGACATGAAGACAGAACACACACATTCTGAGCTGTCATCATTAGAGAAGAGGATGTGGCTCTTCAGATTACGTTTAGGTGAAATTAAATTAAGGAGGCTGATGGTTACTACAGAAGTATTTGGGATGCAGAGCCATTATGGTTCCCTCTGAGGCACTAAGTTCTTGGTGTTACACCTTGAGAAGCCCAACGTTTATTTCAGTTCATTGGTGTTTCAGTTGATTCTCTTGCCTCCATCATGCCATCCAGCATCCAGCTCACCAAACCATATTGTGCTCAACCACCCCCTTCATGCATATTTGTTCTGCAGGAGAAAACACAAAGCCACAACAATATTGATTTGGGAAGTTTTAAGTGCATCGCATGCAGAAGTCTCGGTGCTGAGTCCCCGAATTGCTGACAGCATCTTGGGTTGTGCTGTTAAAGACAGGGCCAGCTAATTCAGTCAGGTCTGCTCTTTCTGCCACCGCTTTGAATGATGTGCATGGCCCAGTGCACATTCACTGAAAACTAGTATCAGGGAATGACATACAGTTTGATAACATAAGATGCTCAGGTGGTTTTTTTTTGGTTGTTTTTTTTTTTTTGGCTCAAGTGAGATGTTCAGAGCTAATAGCCTTGGTGAGCGGAGTTTTAGCTGTGATCTGTACCTTGAGATATCAGCTGTGTCTGGCTCAGGGAAAAAGGGGGGAAAGAATGAAAGCTTATTTCTAGAAAAGGCTTCCGATGAGCAGCATTTGTCATTGAAGGGGAGATGGGTATAATTAGCTTGTCAGTCTCGTTTGGGCTGAGCTGGCTTTCTGTGCTAAGAAAGATGGACTAACTGCCAGAGCCGCTGACAGGTAGTCGATAATGCAGCAATTAATGTCATAAATAATTCTGGAACCAATTATATCAAAATGGACTCTGAGCTTTAAAAAAGATCAGAATTCCCTTCTTCTTCTTTCCTCGCTAACAGCAAGCCCCTGCTTTCATTTTTCTCTGTAATTACTTTTCATTGTGTAAAGCCATAAAGTAGGGCCTTTTTCCTCTGTCCATATTTTTAAACCCCCCTTCCATCCCAATCCCTTCTCCCCCTTGTGCCCCTCTTCACCCTCCCTCCCTCCCACCCTGGTTGTTAACGGGATATCTTTGGGTGAGCGCGTAATCTTTTAGCCAGGCTGTTTACAATGATAACTCCCCCTGCACCGCAATGATTAAGAGCCCAGTTTTCTCAAATGTCATGAGCAATGACAGCACAGAACACCAAAACAATGGCATTTGGAAATGAAGACATTTGTGAAATAAATTGATTTGTCTTATTATTTTAAAGGTTGTTCTGACTTTGCTTACACTGAACCTATCGATTTTTGCTGGCCTCCTTCTTTGCCTCTACAGTCGCAAACGGAGAATGTGAGTGGTTCCCTTGATGCCGCAAACACAATTTACTACAAGTTTTAACAACTGTCCTGTAACCCTTTCTGGTGTCTTTGGGAGCAAATAAGAAGAACAGAGGCATCTTTTCCTAGACTGATTTCACTCTAAAAGAAAATTCCTTAAAAACAATTCCTGTAGAAACAGCCATATTCATTTGGATAGGTGTAATAATGCATATTTAGGGACAGTAAGGCTGGGATCAACCACAGTCTGCATGCACTGATATGATGACAGCATGTGGCATTTAAATACTTTGGAGTCAGCATTTAAATGGTTTCATGTACAGTAAGCCTTTGATGGCCCTGAATTACCCACATATGGAAGGAGGAGGAAGATGAAGGAGCCAAGCAAGAGCAGCTGGCCTAAGGCCATCTACTAAGGCTGCAATCCAGAGCAAATTCAGCCTGCTCTGACCTAACTGCACTCTCCTAACTATTCTGTATCCAGAGCAGAAAGTTATGCTGAATCCAGAGAGTCAGGAAGCCTGGGCTGCCCTAACTGCTCCAGAGCATGCTAAGTAATTGACACAAGGGGAAGACTTGCTCCTGAGGAGACACCCCTCAGATCACACTGAACAAGGAACAGCTGTGGTGCCTACAGTGGTGACATGACTCTGCACATCACCTGGTGCGGAAGTCTGTGCGTCATCCCCGGGATGCTCCCCCCCCACCTGGACTGCACAGTCACCAAAGTTGGCGCCTGCGCAGTTGTTTCTGAAGCCAACTGGCTTCAGAAAGAGTACTGCGCAGGCACCATCTCTGACACCTGCGCAGTACTTTTCTGAAGCCTTTTGGCTTTGGGGGAGACTGTGCAGGCGTCAGAGTTGGTGCCTGTGCAGTACTCTTTCTGAAGCCATTCGGCTGCCGCTCCGCCTCCTGAGTGAGGCCGAATGGCTGTGCAGAGGTGCGGACTTTCTCTGCTCTAAGGAAGTCTCCTCTGAAGCTGTTCGGCATGCTCAGTGTGTTTCTGCGCAGTGCATCTCAGATGGCCGTTCAGGCCAGCTCCTCAGACAAGTGGCAGCTTCTGGCTGCTGCTCCGCCTTGGAGCAGGCCTGAATGGGGGTGCTGACGCCCGGGGCCTGCCAAAGGACAGTCAAACTCCTCCGGCACATCACCCCATACGGAGCGCATCCCCAATGCAGCCCACACCAGCCGCACCAGTCTGGTGACGCCACTGGGTGCCTGCCTTATAAGGAGTCCCTGATGAGATGCCAGTATGTTCTACAGTGAATACAAGGAGCTTCTTGGAGTGGCCTGCTGTATCCTGAGGTTTGTGGGCAGCCGTAGTTTGTTCCATATCCTGAGGTTGAGAGGCAGGGGTTGCAGCTAGGCTGGCCAAGAACTCAGATTTTTGGTCAGCACTGCCATTCTTACTCGGGCCTTATCATAGACCCCTATGGGTCTACTCATTACTATACCTGCTCCTGAGGTGGTATAACTCTGAGGGCTGGAAGAGGGCATTTCTGCCTTGGAAACAGGCTTTGGATACAGAGTAACTGCTCTGCCCTAGGCAATGCTAAACATGCCCTCAACTTGCCTCTCCTGAGCTGCTTAGGCTGCCCCAGTTAGGGCAGAGCAGGTCCACCTCTCTTAGGGCACCCTATCTTGCCTTGCTCTGCCCTAAGCCTCCTTCAGAGTAACTGGGCTGGAGCATCTTGCAGTTGCTCCAACCTAGTGTTAGATAGGGCAACCTAAGGGCTCTTATGTGGACAGATTAGTTGCTCTGGATTGGGCTGTAAATTCATAGCAAAGGTTGTATGCGGGGGGGGGGGGGGATCACAGCTGTTTAGGTATTAATACATTGTCATTCTTATAGATTCAGTAGATCCCCAGACAGGTATATTGGAATCTAATTTTAAAATGAATGATCTGATTGATCAACATCCTTCATTATTCATATAAGAAGAAGAAGAAGAAGAAGAAGAAGAAGAAGAAGGTGGTGGTGGTGGTGGTGGTGGTGGTGGTGGTGATGATGATCTTGGCAAGGAATTGGCCATGCAATACTTTATTCTGCCAACTGGCAGTCCGAGCCTGAATTACACTATTGCGATATTCATAGTTGGTCTGCTGCACTGTCAACAACTTTCTCTTGCTGACTTCAATCAGAGCAGATTCCTGGCTCTCTCAGACATAATCTGCTAGGGCATGTTTTTCTTCTTCCACCGACTGCTTCACTTGCAAAAGTCCTCTGCCCCCTGATCTTCTAGGCAGGTACAGCCTGTCAACATCACTACGTGGATGTCAAGCATAGTGAATGGTCATTAATTTCCTTGTTTTCCTGCCAAGTCATCCAGTTCCTTTTGTGTCCAGTTCACAATGGCAGCATTATGATGATGATGATGCCAGCATTATTATTATTATTATTATTATTATTATTATTATTATTATTATTATTATTATTATTATTATTAATATTATTGAGGGTTTGGATGCTGTGTGTGGTTTGTCTGGCACAAATCAAGGCACAAGTCCTGTGCTGGACCGGATGTGTTGCAAAAGTGCAGCTAAGGCACGTCAGCACCACTTCTGGTGGAGTTAGGCCAGTGCACAGATATGTACCGGCCTCCCCACACCACGAACAGGGAAATGGGTGAATTGTGCTGGCCTAATTTGGTTAGGATTGTGTCCTCAGTTTGTGCCAAAGGCTTAAGTACACTGACCCAGAATATTTACCAGGTAAGGTTCTCACAGTTCAAACCCCTGAAGCCCTGATGACAGTCGAAAAATCTGTGGCACCTGCTGTAAAGCTTGTCTCCACATTTACACCCTAATATGCAACCATATGCTGTTTGATAAAAGAGTAAATGTGAATGTAACTGGTAGATCTGATCCCACTGAAGGCCATTTTGCTAAGCCTACACCTCAAGCTATTCTGTAGGGGTGATTTTTATTTTTACTTTTTTCAAAACACGCATGCATTGTGGAAGCAGGAAATTACTGTGGCATTCTTTCACAACTTTGTGCTTTTTTGAGCTTGAAAAATATTTCCAGTTTCTCAACTATGGTGGCATTGACTCCTGGGAGGTTGGGGGAAACAGTTCATGAAGTTCCCACTGTTTTTCAAACTAGAAACATCTGCAGGCATCACATGCTGTTTTGCCTGCCGGGTTCCGGAGCAAAAAAGAATCTGGCAATTTGATCGCCCCTCTCCTTACCAGCAGGTGTTACTGCCATGAGTGATCAGTATGGTAGACAGTAGCTGCCTAGGCTGCTGGATAATTTGGCCAAGCCAGGAAATGCATAAAAACTGACATTTACCATACCATATTTTATTACCAGAAATATGTCTGCCATATCTTCATGTGTTTTTTTTGGCAGCAACAGAGGCACAACTAATTTAATCAAACTTGCTGGAGGGATGGGGGTTGGAGGAAGCACTTCCAGATTTTTTTGAAATGAAACATAGATCATGATTCTGTGAAGGGATTAAAGGAGGAAAGGAGCATTCTTCAGCAAGTGAAATATGGGGTTAAAAAAGAACAATTAAGAGAATTCAGTATACCCTTTGCAGAATTTTGCTATATAAAGCATGCTTACTTTCCTACAGATGTGACATCTTACACATCCTACAGATGTGGCAGAATACCATTATGTGTAAGCTGTTTTCTGGAAAGTCACAACCAGATAAAGGATGTGGTGGAGTAAGGTCACTGCCATCTATGGATAGGGCTGCCATGTGTCCCATAAAACAGGGGCAGTCCTATTTGGGGGGATTGTGTTCACATACTGACAAATGGGACAGAGGGTCCTGTTCCAATTTTGTGGAAGATAATTACTGTAACCCTATCTATGGAGCCCAGAAGGCAGCTGGGACAGAGTATAGATTCTACTCTGGGTGATTCTTCCTATTCCAGAGAGTATTCTCCAATACGTTCTTCCCAGAAATGCCAGAAGATATACTTAATATGCTACTGGTCATTTGGTTCTTTCTCCTCTGCAAAGGAACTTCCTAAGTCCATGTTTGATCCTGGGACCTGATACTCTCCTCATTATGCCTCATTATGCCTCAGCTGAGGCATACTTATTCAGTAGTAAACTCCATTGAGTTCAACAGAACTTACATATATCTAGGTGAGTGTGTACAAGATGGCAGCATAAGATGCTTTTCTATAGGCCAGTGCCGCTTGAACCATGGCCTGGGGTTTGTGGACCAGGGATCAGATCTTGTGTTTGGGTGGATCCATCTGCCCAGTGAGTAGATCTTTTGGTTCCTTCTGGATTCCCCATGAATACTTCCCCAGCCCAAGTGGGATGGATGGGGAACGCATTCCAAGTGCATAGCAGTTGTGACTTTTAATGCTACTTCTCTAAGGTTTCATTTACACTTCAGGATGGCTGTGCAGACAGAATCGAAATAAATTCAGTTTATGGTGCTTTTTCATTTTGAGAAGCATCAAGATGAATCCGAAACAACAGACCTTATAACACTGAGACAAATTTGATTAAATTGCAAAATTTGTATGTATTACATATTTTCTTTCTCATCATATTTTTGTATCTTTCAAATTTAAATGCATCTTCCAAATGTAAGAATTTCTTGAGTTCTGCATAGAAGGTATGACACATAAATATATCATATTTTGTAACAGAATTGCCATGGAATTTTCATGTAAATCAAAGTTACAAGGTAATTCTGGAGGTTTCTGGCTCAGTACAAATATGTGATGAATTTCAGTGGAAACAAAAAGAGTTCTGAAATTTCTCAATGGGGAGGTGAGTTTCCACAGATACCCCACCTGCGGACCAACAGAAAACATGAATGCAATGTATTAAGCAAGTTGTGCTACAGATGCTATTGGCCTCTCAGCAATGGCATAGCTAGGTCATTTTGTGCCCAGGGACCATAGACTTTTTTACACTGCCTCTGGAGTACTTGTTGAGCTCCACTTTCACCAGACTGGTAACATTCTGGTGGCCGTGCATTTCTCTGTGCCTGACCTGAACATGAGCCAAAGCATGTTTGCTTACTCATGAGTAAACACAGCTGTGTAGCTCAGTTTTGCTTTACAAGAGGCTCAATTCAATTATCAGTGATTTCCTTTCCTTCCTTCCTTCAGGGATTTCCTTCAGATTTCATGATGAATGGTTGTTCCATTCATTGGATCATGACCATTATGGGGGCTTTGGATTCCTCTCAATCTGTCCTTTCCAGCTGCCTAAGCCACTTATGCCTACTTATAAGCTCATAAGCTACTCATAAGCTTTTTAGGATTTTGGCCATAACTTTTGATAGGAAGGAGATATTTCAAAGCTGCTTTTTTGCATTGGATTCTGCTGGAACATAACCATCCAACAGTATATCATATGATGCGGTTATTCCAGAACTTTGTGATTTTGTGATCACCCCCTCTGGTTGTCACCCTCCCAAGGGTGGAACCCAGTGCGGACTGCCACTTGCTAGCTGCGCCACAGCTTTTCAGTAGCAGTGAATATCCTTTTGGAAATGGGAGTACCAGTTTGAAAAAAGATGTTTGTAATTCCCAAGGCCTGTTCTTCTAAGGATACAATCTTAACCAGTTTAGGCACAACCCACCTGTGTCCCCTTTCCCATAGTGGTGTGGGGGGCTGGCACATGTTTGTGCACTGGCCTAACCCTCCCAGGAGTGGCTCAGTTGTGCCTGATGGCACTTTTGTGACACCCCCAGGATAGCATGGGATATGTGTCCATCTAATCAGGCATTAGGGTTGCTCTGTGATTTTCTACTCCCTTTGATGGATGTTCTTCAAAGTTTGCTTTCTATGGATAGACAAAGGGAACAAAAGGGAAAACACATCACAGCTGCACCAGGCCTGCTCCAATCAGGCCTGCTTTCTCCTTAGCTTTTTTTAAAAGATGAGAATATTGTTTTATTTGCCATCAAGTGTCTCCTACAATCAGCTTGACATGCATCTAGTTTCAGAGCAGCTGTCACCTATTATGGATTCAGTAAATAGGACTGCTTAAAAGTTCCTTTTCTTTCTCTGCATAGCACCCCCACCCCCTGATCCAGCTTGGTTTTGTTATTTGTTTTTTTTCCTGCAAATTCAGCACATTCTATCACATTCAAAATTGCATTGAGTAGCTGAGAAGCCAATCAGGCAGCAAAGCACCATACAAATTCAACATCATTAAGTAACTATAGTTAGCAATGGTCTCCATGCAGGAAAAAACCACAGTAGGGACAATTTAGTACTAGTTGTGGAAATATTAATTTGTTTTCTCTGCTGTTGCTAATCCACATTCACAATGCAATCTTATTTGTGTCTACTCAGAAGTACGTTCCATTGAATTCAGTAGGGCCTCAGTGTTCCAACATGCTCTTAGGATTACAGCCTAAATTGGGAAGAGGGTACAGGAGAAAATGGTTTAATACCTCCCTGGAGCATGGCACAATCCAAATGGGTTTACATGTCTATGGGCACAATCCTAAGCAATTTTCCAGCACTGGGATAGCTGTGCTGGTGGGGCATGTGCTGCAGTTGGGGAGTTACAGAGGCCTTCTCGAGGTAAACCAACACTTGTTCCGTTAGTGTTGCATTGTTTTTACAGTAAATTGGTTAGTATTGTGCCATGTGTTTTTTAGGTTTTTGTTTGTTTTTAAGAAAAGTATGTTGTTCATGGCTCAGTGCCATGTCTTATTTGACCTTAAAAGATATTGAGTGAAATAAACTGATAATGTTCTGGTAACAAGAGAAAGAAGAGATGAAGGCCAGGTAGGTTGAAGAACCTACCTGTTAGTAGAAGAACCAATAATTGGTACCGGAAGAAGAAATTTTGATAATGCCTCACTTCCTCCAGGGAATCATCCTGGCTGACCTTCTGCTGCCAAGGACCCAAGATGGAGTTAGGGTTGACTGTGCATTTCCATGGCTCCATTTCTTAGGGTTTGGTTGATTAACAGATGATGCATTCCTATCAGTGGAGGGCTCTAGCAGGTTCGCACCTACTCTATAGAACCGGTTCTTAACAAGAGATAGGACATATAAAGTTTAAAAACAGCCATTTAAAAGTGGCTGCCAGATGGGCAGAGAACCGGTTCTTAAATTTTTTGAAGCCCATCACTGATTCCTATCCATTGTTACCTGGGAGTAAGCCAAACTATCCGTAATGGGACTTATTTCTGAGTAGGCATGCATGAGATTGGGCTGTAAGCTCTCAAGAGATCACAGTGCTTTTTGACAAAGTTGTGAATAATTTGTGGCTTTATATTAATAAGAAATTATTCCCTTGTGTTCAGAGTTTAGGCTATATCTTGAGGTCCTCATCAGGAATGTAAACCTTAGGCCTTTTTATACAGTGTTGCATTTTGACAGTTTAGTCCCAATTCTTTCCAGGAAAAAAATTAGAATTCTATACACTCTCTCACACACCTATCAGCAATTTCTCCTGGATGTCTGAAGATATGTCTCTTCCTTGGCAGACTCCAAATTACTGTTCTTGTTCCTCCTGCATAGAAAACATGGTTTTGCTCCTTCAGTTCATCATCCAGCAATTACCATCTTGTATTCTTTCTTTCTTTCTCTCCCACTCTGTCTGTCCCCATTTAGCAAATTCCAAAGTCGGATGTGATCAAATACATACAAAACAATAAGAACGTCCTGAGTAATCACCAATGAAAACTTATAACTTTAGTGGTTGTAAATCATGCACTTTCTAACTGAAATACCTTTTCCGAATCTGATCCGCAAACATACTTACTAGGCAGATAATGAATAACTTATTCTTGGACAGAGTGGCCTAGGTTTGATTTATCTTTCAGTATAAATAAATAAGAAAAGGCTGTCAAATCTGGGTGCATAAATCTCATCTCTCTGGTAAGGCTTGTGTATTAGGATGAGGGGAGGAGAATAAGTGAGCAGGTGCTTTTACTCTAATTGGAAATACTGAAAATGTTTAACCCTTTTCTAAACTACTAACTTGCATGAGTGTTTCTGGAGCATTAAAGGGTTCTGACAATCTCAGTCCTAATCCGACTGCTGGAACATCCAGGCCACTGTATCCAGTGCAAGTTGGAAAGCTGCTAGAGATCACCTTAGGGTAACTTTTCTCCTTACCCCATGTCAAGCCCCAGCCTGCTGTATGGGGATACTCAAATCTGTGCCAGCTATTTAGCTGGTGCAATCCATAGCAGCCCATGTAACTCTGCCCCAACAAGTGAAAGGGTTAAGATACAGTGTGCACTGCTGCTGCCAATCCAATCCTTCTGGGCTTGATCCTCTCCCCTTTCCACCCTCTCACACACTGAAACTCCCCCTTATTACCCCTAGTATGTCCTCCCACCACCCTCGACCATTCCCTAGTGCATATGTTCCACGTTCAGCTAGAGCAGAGATAGGATCTGACTGTGACAGACCAATGCACATCCTTGCGCCAATGTGGCTTGCTTTCAAGTCAGTGAAACCATGCTTTATGGCACATTTGCAACTCTTTGGAGCTGGCACAGGGAGATTGCATTGGCTCATGTCTCCTTAATGTAAACTGTGAGAAGATGGGATGAGCTTGTGGGGAAACTCTTGGAGTGAAGTTCCCATACTGTTGGGACATACACAGATAGCTTATACCACTAGGGATGCATACTTGAGTGGGAACTTCCAAGTTTACCTTACAGTGTGATTTAGAATCCTAAACTCCAGTGTGGAGGCCAGATACGGCATGCAGTGAGTTTCAATGCAGCCTCTGGCAAGACCTCTCCCTCCGCCCCAAGGGCAACCCTTTTAATACTCCATATCTCTAATACACCCTTATATGTAAATTTAATCAAATTTGAAATGTAAATAATTTTTTTATCCCCAACACAGTGTCAGAGAGATGTGGCCCTCCTGCCAAAAAGTTTGAAAACTCCTGATTTAGGTTAAAGGTGATCAAAATCTGTTTTTCTCTGAGGTTACAAGATTTCAGGAAGGGGGCTGCATCGACAAATAGAAGAAAGATGTACAACCCAATTGTAATATATTTTCCAGTGCTAAAGCAGGCATACTATCACGGTGCACAATGCAAACTATGGGGTGAGGCAGTCGTAGAGGCCTTCTGAAAGGAAGGGAATGTTTGTTCCCTTACCTCCAGGCTACATTGGCACTGGAGAATTAGGTATTCATTTATTAGGAGAATTCATGTAGACAGGAACATTCATTTTATTTCTTTAAAATATTAACATACAACCTTTTAGTACCAGCAAGATGCTGCCAAAGCTGCCAACTTTTAAAACACAAAAACAATACTAATCAATTAATAAAATCAATTAACGAAGGAAGCAAATTGTAGTTAATAAAACAAAAAGAACTAGTGAGGAAAAAATATTCAGTAAAACCGCTGACAGCATAAAAAAGTATTTACGGTGTTTTTAAAAACTAGTTGTGGAGGATCTAGTCTTGTTGACTTGCTTACAGAAAGGTAGTAGGATAGCAACACCACCAATATCTTGTCCCCCTTCGATTCCCCGCTCTGGGACCAGTTGGACTTGTGCCACCTAAATCTGGCACAGGTCCTAGTAAAACCAGCAGGTTGGAATAAGCTAACACCAGGGCTAGTGAACACTGTTCCCTTACTGCAAGGAGGCCTATTAGCATGGATGCATCACTATGCAGGGAGTTATGTAGGACTGAGCTGTCCATCTGCCATTAATTTGACTGCATGCAAGACAAACAATGAAAGATAGTGATGTATTTGTGGGTCAATTGTGAGGCTAAGCCAAGACCAAGAGATTACCCATCCATTTCTGCTGGGTGGTGTGTGATGCATTGCTGGAATCATAGGGTGAGTGTGCCAAAATTGAGTAATTCTCCTGTTCTGAAGCAATCCCCGGGGGGAGGTGGGAAGGTAGCCTCAGTGCAGGCATGAGGGAAGGAAGTAGGGTAAATGTCTTCAATTGTACTTGGGGAAAGAAATAGGGAGATATGTTGGAATGAAGGTAGAAGGGGTTATTGATTTTTGATACCTGCTCAACACACAGGTCCCTGGAAAGAGGATGGGATAAGAAGTGGGTTAACACAGCACAAGTGTATCACACTCACTTGTCCCATAGACTCCATCCATTGGCATGAGAGATAATATACAGCTGGAATGTTTTTCATGAAAGACCCCCTATTGATCTAATGCATGAACAATTCTCAATCAGTTTGAAACTTTGGCAGTGGAAAGTCTATATTTCAAAGGCTGTTTGCTACATAAGAATGGGAGTAATCCTAACCAATTTAGGCCTGCACAACTCTCCTGCTCCCCATTTCCGTGGTAGTATAGGGAGGCTGGCACATACCTGTGCACTGGCCATAACCCTCCCCCAGAAGTGATACAGAAGTGCCTTATGACACTTTTACAACACCCCCAGGCAGCATGATACTTGTGCCAGGACTTATGCTGGCCTAATTGGGGATTAGGTTTGCAGCCTAAGACTGTTGCTTTTTTAAAATGAAACGCTCTGCTCAAATTCGTTAGGTGTGAAGATAGTATTGACTCCCGTGGCATAAGTTCAGCTGCTTATGTATACAATGTTGGCAGCAATATAGATGGAAAAAGCATGTGTTGAATACACATGGAGTATCTTGGGTCTCTGAAGGTCACTCTGCTAAAGTAATATATAGTGCCAGTATTGGTGGCTCAAGGTCAAGTTAGCTTGCTTTTCATAATGCATAAACCTGAAGCTCTCACAAGCACCAATCATCTGACCTAAAACCTTGGAACAAATATTTTACTAAGTAAATCAGCGAGCATGCTGGCATTTCTATTAACCTTCAATGCACTGGTGACAGGAAATGAATAATGATAAATAATAACTCAAGCCTGTAAATCATACTTAACATCACAGGCAGGAGGGAAAAAAAATCTGGGAGACTACCATCTGTTAAGAGCAAAGCAGCAAGAGCTTGCATGAAAAAAACAAAGGGGAACACACTCTTCCAAAGCTTTTCCTTTCCAAGGTGTCCTTAAAAGCAGAGTGAAAGGAAATTATTTCAACCTACATGTTTCCTCGGCCGGACTGAGGTAGGAAACCTTGGGATCTTATGAATACTCTGAGTCCATGTCAAACTACTTATATTTAACCAAGACCATTTTTCATATTAAATAATTTCTGGAGGATGAGCTCTTCTGAAAATCAGCTGGGAGGGAACGTTTTGCACTTCTGGGTGGAGATTAACACCTAAGTCCCTACTTGTAGTTCTTTCTGAACAAGGTGTAGGTGCTCAATACTGGGCCTGGTTAGACAAAACTGGTTAGACAACTAATGTTGGTGTGGAGAGGAGGTTTCTTGAGCTATGTGGAGCCCAAGTTACAGGCTTCTAATCAGTGGTGAGATTCAAATAAATTAACAACAGGTCCTAATTTAGGTCCTAATAACCTAAATTAACAACAGTTTCTATGCCCATAAAACAACAGGTTCTATGTCCCATTAGTAACCGGTTCTCAGAACCAGGCACTCATTAGCAAAGGGTTCTAGAGGACCTGTGAGAACCCCCTGAAGCCCACCACTGCGTTCTAATGTCCTTAACATGCAACTTCAACCTTAAACAGAGCAGTAAAGTTTGGTATGAAATTGGTGTGATACTGAATCGGAGGCCCAATATCCATTAGGAGATTGAGGACACACTCCTATCCACTTTGGGCCATCAAAACCCATTCATCTCCCTGTTCCCTGGGCTCTCTGTAAGAGATGTACAGAGGCCACCTGTGCCCATGGTATGCAAACATAAGTCCTGTGCAGGCTGAGGGGTGTCACAAAACTGCTGTAAGTCACATCTGCGCCACTCCTGAGGGGGTTAGGCCAGTGCGCAGACATGTGTCGGCCTGCCCATACCACCACAAGAATGAGGAAGTCTGTGAGTTGTGTTGAACCTAAATTGGTTAGGATTGCGCTCTCAGTAGCATTGCCCATGAATGTTGTCTTCAAGAACAGCTAGTTGCTGAGCCCATTACAGTAGTGGTTATGAAAGCAGTAATATGAGGGTCCCCCTGTTGAAAAGTTAACAGTTCTTGTGCTATAAATAGAACTAACAGATAGCACTTTCAGTGATTCATCTATAACTATAGAATAGTTGGTTATATAGCTATGTGATTCATCTATAGCTATAGAATAGTTGATTATACAGCTATAGATGAATCCACATTGTGCAGTTCCATACAGAATCAGGGGCTCCCAGTCCCTGTGCTATTGATACTGCACACCCCAGGATGGGCCCTCCACACCCCAGCAGTGACTGCTCTAGTGGCATCTGCTGATGTTCTTTTGCATTTTAGATTGTTAGCCCTTTTGGGACAGGGACCCATTAGCTATTAATTAGCTATTAATTTTTCATTTTCTTGTAGACCGCTTTGTGAACTTTTCAGTTGAAAAGCAGTATATAAATACTGTAGATAGAAAATGTGGAGGATTCAAATGGTTGAAGCCTTTGCTTGTTTCAAACCAAAGATGTGTAGAAAATAATCCATGATAGTGTCTAACATTACTTATACATCTTATAAAAAGCAGTATGTACCTTGAATAAAGAAGAACCTAGATTTGAAATAATATTGTAGATCATCTGGTTTTATCAAGAAAGAAAGAAAAAGAGCGCTTTCAGCTACCAAAGAATGCAAATTGCATATGCTTCACATTATATGATTACCAGCATATGTTATCTTATGTGAGCCAGTGGAGAACTGCTCTTTACTGGAATTATTAGGTATGGTTCAATTCATAGGTTGCCCTCTCAGTATTAATGCTGTGAGAGGATATTTGTGCCAAGTGGCAAACTGCAGTTGTAGCAGGCCAGATGAAAATATGTGAGCTACTAAACCTCATACCCCTATCAGTGGAAATGCCAAACTACCTGAATCTAATATGGGTAATCGGTGAACCGTTGCATTCTCCGGTTTGAGAATAATGTGGATTGTTAACTGTCTAGTCCACTCCTGTCCACTTGTATTCATTTCTGACTGGGTGCCCATGATCTGAATTGACAGTAAATATCTGGACCTTTCCCATAGCCAAGCCTTAATATATCTCTCCTCTTTGTAACTTTTACCAACTTTAGCATGGTTTTTTTCCATGTTGCTTCCCTTTGCCCAGTATCTACATTCCTAAATACTCCCCCATGCCTGCTGTTAGGTGCAGAGGTTGAAATCAGTCTTTTCAGAGTCCCTTTCAACTACCTCATTCTATTATTTTATAAAATTCATATTTTTCTGATAATGTAAGAAATATAAAGAATGCATAGATATGGTCTTATCTTATAAAATTCAATATTGGGGGTGGGTGGGAGTGGTGCAGCACCATACGCTCTGTTGCAAATTTCAACAAAAGAGGACTGCAACAAGCATCAAAACTGGCAATAGCCTCAGCAATTTTCCCTTCTTTGTATCTTAAGAACTACTACATTAGTAAATAATTCGCAAATGGAGAAAAAGGCAGGGAAATCTTGTGTAAAGGTGGTAGGTTTAATTCTACTGCAAAGTGTCCCTAAGCCCAGCTTTTTGTTTTTGTTTTTCCTTATATGAGTAAAGGAATGGGGGCAGGCAGCAAGATTGTAGAAGGTGTAATTTTGCTGTTGTTCCCCTGATAACAGGCCACAGCCATCATCTTGTCTGACTTCATGGTTGCATCCCCCTCATGTGACACTCTGGAGTGGAGCAGTGGGCAGCCCACCCCTGCCCCAGCTTGCTATCCACTGGAACTGACTTGTTCAGCTTTTGTTTTTTTAAACAACCAGTTTCCCAGCACACCCATTTGGTAATCACTTGTATTACTCACTTAAGTGTTTTGGGAAAATGCTATTAGTTGTTGTATTAATAATACCTACATACCGTTATCACTACTTTGATGGGGGGGAAAAGTATATTGACCTGAAGGGTCTACTACAATCACTGACTTGTTTTCTCTGTTACTTATTCATCATTTTTCCCAAAGATCTTTTCAATTACAAAAAATAAGCCACATTGTGTAGTGTGGGATCTGACAGAGACTAGTCCTTATGCGAGAAAGACAAATTGATTCTTAAGACCTAAAACAGTCAGCCTGTAGTCTGTTCCTAAACACAAAACTCAGCATATTATCCCGTTAGTCTCTACCCTCCACTTTTTCAAATACAAATTAAATCATTTAACAATGATTTAATAAGCTTTAAAAAGTGTAATGAGCCGGGTAATGAATAGGAGCTCCTATTTTCTTTTACCCACTTTGGGCACAAATCAGCAGGCTCTTGTGCGGCCCTGATTAATGTCAGTATGGCTTGTTGCAAGAGAACCTCCCTCTGGGATGTGCCCTTAGTTCATTGTTTTGCATAATCCTAATTCTTCTGAAGCCACTAAATGATCATCATGACAGTTGATGAACAATCATTTGAGCTGATATTTTGCCTCAGGGAAGAACGGTGAGAACGCCAAATAGAGGACTAGAGCACGCTTTTCAAGAGACTGCAATTCAGGTGTCACATGGCAATTACAAACCATTTTACGTTTTTTCCTCCTCTCCTTAAAAATGAGGATGGGGTGAGGGAGGTATTCATTCCATTACCTTAATCTACAGAGAGGCATTCCATTATAGTATGTTTAACATTTTCCTGGCCTCCTTAAGAAGTTGTTCGTGCAAGTGCATTTGTGTGTGTGTACGTGAAATTGTGATTTGAACTTGAAACATAGAATTGTGTCCTAAACGTATGCCCTACTTTCATGTTATTTCATGTATCTTAACTCTGCCATATTGTGCTATATTATGCATCTTTCCCAACCCCCATAAAATGCGTGTGAGATTATTGTTATGACATGAAAATGTCAAAAATTTTCATGCCACATTTCACTATGATCTCTTTCTTCAAGGGAGACAACACATTGTAGTGCATGTTTTATCTTTCCTGGTGCCTTGAAAAAGGGTGGAGCTTGTGTATATGATTCTGATATAAGAGTTCACACAGCTTTCATTCTAATAATGTTCTTCATGGCAGATATTAAGCGGGTATATATAATTTATAATTATACTAGCGAAAAGCATACCCGCGTTGCGGGAGTAAAACTCCCCCATGCTCATCAGTCCCCCCATACACATCAGTCCCCCCATGTACAATAGCCCCCCATACGCATCATCTCCCCCATGAGCATCATCCTCCATGCGCATCATCTCCCCATGCGCAACACCCCCATGCACAACCCCCCATGCACAGCATCCTCCCCAATGCAACTCCTCCCTCAGAACAACACCCCCCCCCCACTGCATTGGGCACCAAGCACCAAATTGGCTGGAGGTTGGTCAGTCTTCCATGTTACGTATAGGACAAAAACATGTTGCACCCCTTTTCAGCCCCTTATGAGTTAAATTTCTCCACACTGGTTCTTGGTCGGTGTTCATGTGACAGAACAAACACCATCCCCAAATTTCATGCTTCTAGGTCCAGCGGTTGGGGTAGAGAATCCCTCAGTCACCAATTCTTCAATGCAAAATATAGGGAGGAAAACGCATTGCGCACCTTTTCACCTCCTTCCGGTTGGAATTTCCAAAAACTAGTTCTTAGTGCACCCCTCAGTCACGGAAGGAACACCCTCCCCAAATTTCATACACGAACACAGCACATCTTGATCCTACCTTTTCTGTGACTAATCACAGTTATTCATTTCCTCTGTTTCTCCCATATATTGTTGGTTTGGTGGCCATAGTTCTCTATTCCTCTTCAAATGACTCCAGCCCATCAGGATAGTGTACTGAATATGATGACATCACAATGCCATGAAGTCAATATAGTTATGACAGCCTATGACAGCCCTGCCAGTAACAGTGCTACTGACACAGTGTATGCCACGTGCTGTGGTGGGGGGGCCGATCTGATGGCCTGGAAAAGGTACGTGGATTAAAATATACTTAGCTCTCTCTAGGTTGTAAGTCCAGTGAGAATTGGAGAAGGTCTTCGGCAGTAAAAGGAGATAGCAGCTAGTTTATGTGCTCCCCTTAACGTCTCTTAGTTCCTCCTCAAATCACCTAATCCTCACCCAAACCTCCCACAAGCCACCCCAATCACCATCCTACCTGTTTTCTGGCCTGGCTGGGCCATTGGCAGATATACAAAGTTTTCAGATATTTGCTCTTTTTGTGTTACCATAACTGGACTTATGGCCGTGGATTGCATGATCTGCTGCCCAAAGTCCTATGTGCTAATTGGTCTTGTGGGCAAATAACTATATTAGTGAGAGAAGTGCATTCTATTCTGGTCACATAGGGGATCCTAACTAAATATAGATGACTCAAGAACTGTAAATCACCTATTAGCTTTTTTGCAACAATATTTGTGTGTGCGTGCGTGCATGCATGTGTGTGTGCATACACATGCGCACACAGGAAGCAAGAAGCCTTTTTCATTTCTGATTAACGTCCTTGCAAAACTGTCTTACCTCCTATTGTGGCTTAGCACTACTTAGTAACAATTAATGCCCCATTTGAGAGAAGTAAATAATAATTGTATTTTTATTGATTATATTCATTATTATTTTCCCATTCAAGCAGTAAGAAAAGTGAGCAAAATTTAAGCCTTAGTGCTAACAATTGTTCATGCAAATCCATCCCCTAAGCATCACCTCTACCTAGTGAAAGAATGGCATATACCCACAAAACCCATCATGTGGTACAAGGATGCTTGGTTCAGGCACTTCGTACAGTGCAATTAACACTAGCCCGGCTTTTTAAAGACTCTAGCATTAACTAGAATGAATCTACAGATTAATTAAAATGAAACAGTGGAACTTCATTTTGTGCTGCAGACTCTATGATGAACAGCTCTGAAACCCACGTCACAGATAAATAAATGGCCCTTCATTTATTCCTTGTGACTATATAGACAGCTTGATATATTATAGCTATAGATGTCTCAATGAACGTACTTACTTGATCATAATAGATCATGTTGCATTAGGATACGTCCAGAGCTGTAATTTACTATCCAAAGTGTGAGGTATTAGCAGCACTGAAATAATCTCTACATGGAACAGAGTGCTTTGAATTCATTATGCACAAGCTTTGGACTTTAAACGTTAATAATATTGTAAACTAAAGGTACACTTTACGTACCATAAATCTAAATGTCTGTTCATCCTTTGCACTCAATAAATATACTTCTCATCAACTTTTAATTATGCTGTTTACATTATTCTGTCCTGAAGAGGATAACACTCAGTAAATCACCTACTTCTAGTATATACTGCAGCATAAGTTTAGTTAATTAAACCATATATTTTATTAGTTCTTGCACTTCCATCTTGTAAAAGTATATGCAGCTCTTCTGGAGAAAAAAATTAGGGAGATTTTTATTTATGTTGGAGTCCTCGCTGGAGAAACTACATGGAGTATGTGACCAGGTCTGATGACAAGCATGAAGGGCTGATACCTCCATGATCCATCACCAGCCATTTTGCAACAGTGGAAATCCAGCATAGGATTGAGCTGACCATAGTTGCTTATCATTAATCCCCACAGCCCCCCCCCCTAATAAATTAATGGTGTAAGTCTTGAAGAATAGACATCTGCATTAGGAAATTAGGAATTAGTAAAACATTTTTGAAAATACATTTAAACCTTAAACCCTAAATGCTGGTTCACTCCAAAAATAGCCGCTAATTGTAAACTCTTTGCTTTTCTCAATTACCTTTTTACATTTTCAAAACTGAGAATGGCACTGTACTGTCATTTCATATTTAAATCTTATGAAAGGCATAGGAAGGCATAAGGGGTTTATTGCTCTTAAACAGAAATACACAGATCTATTGTTGATTCTTCCAACTATATTTGAGGTGGTTAATACCCCCTACAGTTCCCTTGTCGTCCCCCCTCCCAGTGATTGTATTTTATTGATAGAGTGCACTCTTGTCTAACCTTTCTGCTGACTGTCCTGTAGTTAATACAAAAGTGGCCCGGAGCTCTGAATCTATATGCTTGACTTTAAACACAAACAGCAAAACTAAAGCTCACTGGAAAAAAGACATTTATTCATATTATTATCACCAGGCAGAGTGGGGTCACCGAAGGAGAAACTGCTTTCTCTTTTTGCAGTAGAAGAAGGGGAAAGAGAGGCCCCCTGGAGGTAGATGTTGCTTCTATAATGGATCCCATCTGACTTGAGCTGTTCCATGATATTTGCCAGCCGAAGAGCACCAACAGCTTTGATGGGGTAGGGTGGGGGGGGGGGGGAGAAAGAGCATTTGGGTATACGATCTTGAATTGACAGTTGTGTGCTGAATTAAGCAGCAAGTGGCAATATTGCATTTAAGAGAAAACACGGTGTGTGGTCCACCTCATCTGCTATCTTGCTCCTACCAGCCTCCCCTCTTCGTTTTTTTTTAACAGCTCTCCGACCCTTTAAATGTACTTTTAAAGCACTTTCTCAATACCAGTTGAAATTAATTAAAAGGCATCCAACAGAGTGATACATTTACCCTGAGTGGCTGGGATTACTCAGATGTTGCTCTGCTCCTCAGAGTCAACTAATTTGAAGTCAATGGCTGATGTAGGAATAGTGGTGATAGTAATGGTAAGGGCTAGAGTGGGGATTGACATATTTGTAATCTCTATTACCTTGTCAGTATATACAGTATTTTCATATAGAATGACCCTTTCATTAACTATTGTCTAGCAGCAAAGACCGCACTGTAAGGGAGACTGTGTGATCCCTGCAAAATATAAAGAAGAAAGCACTACAAATGCACACTTTTACATAATAGATACATGTTTCATACAAAACAAAAAAAGATGCAATATCTTTATGCAATACCTCTGATTCTTACAGCTTAACTTTTTTCTTATAGAAACTGAGCAGTATTTCTGATTAAATGTTGGCAGTTATGGTCAGGTACAGTTACTTTTGGAATGAGCTTGCTGACCAGTTAACCAATCCATTTCAAACTTTTAAATTGAAGCAAATCCTTCCAAAGAGAACTAAATATTTCACAGCGAGTGGTACGGATGCTACTCAGCCAGTAGTTTGTTTACCACCAGTTGTACGTCAGGTGGTGTCTGGTAGTACTCACAGGCCCTTAGACACTTTCTACCCAACAGACAGACCAGGAACATGATGCAGTGAACACCACTTGAGGGTTCAGCTTGGTGGGAAGAGCTCCAAAGCATTCATTTACCCCCAAAAGCATGGAGTGAACCACCCAGAGCCACTTACGGTATTTACTGTGTCACAAGTTTAATCAGTGTTTCTCAAGGTTTGCCCTCCACCATAACACTTTAAATGGCCCACCTGTGTGTCTCCCAAACCATCATCACCAGTTATTTCCAGTGGTATTTCTGATAGGTGGACCATGTGAAGTGATGTGGTGGAGAATAAATCTTGACAGAGATTGTTTTAGATTGAAGAGCATTGGTATACTAAGGCTGCAATCCAGTCCAAGATGGGGCAGCCCAGTTATGCTAAAGAAGGCTGGGGGCAGCCTAAGGCAACATAGGCTTCCCTAAGTCAGGTGGACCTGGGCTGCCCTAGCTGGGGAAGCCTACGGAGTTTAGGAGAGACATGTTGAATTCAGGAGAGACATGTTCCTTGATCAGTGTGATCTGAGGGGGGGGGGTCTCCTTGGGAGCAAGACTTCCCCAGGTGTCACTGACTTGGTGCCTACTGAGCATGCTCTGGAGCAGTTAGGGCAGTCCAGGCTTCCTGACTCTCTGGATGCAGCATAACTTTCTGCTCTGGATTCAGAATAGTTGGGGCAGCCCAGCTAGGGCTCTCCTTCCTGCCCTAACTCTGGATTGTACCCTAAGCTAAGAAGATAACTCTGGGTTCAAGGAAGGCCTCATATGTATAAAGAAGAACAAATATTTTCCTCATATTGTTATTTGTGCATCATGTGGAATCTCATCCACTGAGATGCCATAATACTGGAAAGGTGGAGTGATTTATCTGTTGGAAATATCTACTTGTCTGGGGGTGGAAGTTTAAAAGACCACCCATTAGGCATTTGAAAAATATACTTCCGAGATGTCTTTGGTGCTGAAGCACCAGGATGCTTATTGTTTTCAAATACAGTTCTGAATTTTTTCAATGTTAAGTCACATATCTACAATGCCCTGTAGTTTGAGTCTGAAAGGGCTCTCACTAGAACATTACAAATAATTATAAGCCCGATTTAAGTGCCCTTTATAATAGCATACCAGATTTCAAAGGTTTTTTATATTTTTTATTGTACCAATTTTTCCCTTTGTCTCAGCGACTGAAGAAGCCATTTAAAATGGATAGTCTGAATATGGAGGCTATTCTCCACACTGATAATGACTTCTCACCTGACACTGTCAAGGAATTCAGCTGACAAACAGAGAACAATGTCACAATTGCCACTTGTAAATGACTTAAGAGGACAGACTGAAAAGCCTTCGAAATACTTCATGCTGTGTAATAGCTTACATGCTGTAATTCCAAGTGATTCAGGATCCCACAGTTCATGTTACAGAAAATTCACAGCTCTTCAAGTTTTACAGATATAGGCCAATGTCAACAAAAAGACCATCTGTTTCAAAGTGATGTCCAACATCATCCGACATCTTTATCTGGAATGGTTACAGGCTTATGCATATTCTGCAACCAAAAGCAGGCAAACAAAAGTGACAGTGAATTGAAACATTAAACACACAACCACCACTGGGCACATGGTCTTTCCATTTTCCTGTCCCTTATACTATTGGCAAAGGAACTAATTTCTCCAATAATTTCATAACATGCAAAACTTAATTTTATTTCAGAGGCTTTTAATTTCTTTTCTGCCCCTTATTTTGAAATATTTGAAATGTAGGGCATTAGAAACTGTATTTATAAACCAGAAGCACATTCACAAACTAACTATTGCTTTCAGCGGGATTCCCCTTCTTAAACCCCTGGCTTGGCATTATTTTTTCCCAACAAGTAGAACTGGACAGAAGGTGAGTTTAATTTACTTACCTCATTCAGTATTGGACTTGCAAGATCATTGCAGCTTCACTAATTATTACTCACTTTTGTTGCAAAGAATTCAGAATATTCTATCATGGAAATGCAAGACATGATGTCTGTGTTGGATCTGGTCTTGGGAGTTTAACTCAGATGTCTGGAGCAAGCATCAATTTGAAACATGTTTTATGGTATATAGAAGGGCAGACTGAAGTTTATTATTTTGATCAGAGCTCTGATCTTCTGCTAACTCAATAAAATACCGAGGTCCTTGTAGGAACGAGGGTAGTGAAACTGTGAAAATAAAACTTCTTCATTCTTGTAATGGACTGCAAAGGAATGAAGTTGCTTCTGCCATTTTGTGTGTGTTGATGTTGAGCTGTTGTAAAATTGCTAGGAGTTTTTATGGTCAGAGTTTGACAATTTCAGCCTAGGCATTTGAACTGAAAGTTAAGTCTCTGGGGAAATGGGAGCTGTGACAAAACTTGGGAGTGACAAAAAGGGTGCAATCCTATACCATTTTATTTGAGAGTATGGGCGCAATCCAGAGTAACTACGGGGAGTCCTTGCTCCGGTGTAAGAACAATTTGCTGTGGATTGCAGTATGAATTTCCCATAGGTTTTCATTAGATGGTGCAGTAACTACGGGTACACATAATGTCTCTTACATGCTCCCGTAGTTACTCTGGATTGTAGGGTAAGGCCCACTGATTGAGGTTTACCACTAAGGTTTACCAGGCATAAAATTCCACTGTACTTTTACTATCCTTAAGATGGTCAAAACTTTGTAAGCTTGATTCAGAAACAGAATGCACAAGCCAGAAAGAAGAGGAGGAGCCAGGACCAAAAATGCTAAAGATGGGGGTAAGGAGCTGGACTAATAGAACACATGTGAGCTGAAATAAGTTATTTTGTTTGAGAATCTGGCTATGTAAGTGGATGAGGTTATCTCTTTTTATTTGTTTTCCCAAATTTTTGTGGTCTGAAGCAAATTTGGAAGAAGCGCAGCGGGGGGTAGGGGTAGTTTGGGGTGGACAGCATCAGCAGCAGTCACGTTGGGATTTTATTTATTTATTCTGGTCTGAACATGCTCCTAAGATCCTTGGTTATCCCAGGTGTAGGTCTTAAAATGCCAGTTGGTGGCCAGGTGGCTTGCTGGGAGGCAAGTATAGAATATTATTATTTAACCTCTTTCAGATTGTCCAGTTGTCATCAGCCACACCACAATAGGATCTATTCTAGGTGCATTCCATTGGCACCACTACATCACATAAAATGATGGAGGATAGATTTGGAGCATACTGTAGGTATCCCTTTTACCAAAGACCAAGAATGATAAATAGGTGTAGTGATACTCTAAAGTTTTTTAAATTTGGAATTTACTCCATGTTTAATACATTTTTAAATAAATCCTTGAGTAAACTAATCATATTTCATAATGACTCTGATTTTTTCCTAAATCATTATTTTCCATAAAGGATGTTTAAGACCTTACTTTCTAATATCCTTGATATAGTTAATGTACAAATTACTTTAGTAGTACCATATTTTGAGTTATATATCAGCAGAGTGACTCATTCTGATGATGTATTCTATTAATACATCATCAAAGCACCTTGTTCTGCTGTTGCACTAATGACATATACTGTAATATATCACTGAAGTGAACTACATTGAAGATGTCCTCTTAAATGGTAATGGTATTATAGGAGCAAAGGTTGAAAGATCAGGCATTGCTTTTGTGTACAAGCAAAAAAAAAAAATAACCAGTCACTGAATATACCCATATATATGTTGGTCTGAAATGAATGCTATATTCCAAGGTTCAGAAAACCAGGACTTGGATATTATATAAAAAGTTGGCTGCAATCCTGGGAGTAAGAACTATTGAACACAATGGGACTTAGGGCAAAATCCAAGGTAACTACAGGGAGTCCTTACTCCAGTGTAAGAACAACTTACTCTGGATTCCAATATGAATTTCCCATAGGTTTTCACTAGGTAGTGCAGTAACTACGGGTGCACGTAAAGTCTCTTACGTGCTCCCGTAGTTACTCTGGATTTGGGGTTACTTTTGTGTAGATATGTTTATGATTGCTTTGTACAGTGCTTAAGCAGGCCTCCGTCAGTCTTGGAGGACTATGAAAGCCTGGGTTGGATTGTTGTGGAGGATAGGCTGTTACCCAAGCAGCAAATCCCCCCTCTCCACACCACTGAAATAGTCCAAGGGCAGAGCCAATAAGATTGGATCCAGCTGGCGTCGCAGAGCTGGGCTAAGGACAGGAGCTCACCCTGTCTTGTGGGGCCGACCCGGGTCTCGAACCCTGGCCTGCTGGTTAACAGGCACAGTGTCTTAGCCACTTGCACCACCTACAGTGCTTACTTCAATGCTAACTTATTATTTGCCTTGGTATTTGGTATCCCATAAATCAACAATAAATTGATCCAGGACATTCTTGCTCTGAAGTGAGCACCATAGATTGCAGAGGGGATGAGTATCAAAACACTGGTAAAAAGAAGCTGGAATAAAGCAAGGAGTGGAAGAATTAAAATCTTCCCACTGAGTCTATTTCTTTGATCTACAGCATGTTTGCTCTGAATATTGAAACTAATAATGGAAAGTTTGGAGAGATGCAAAAGAGGAGAAGAAGTGTGGACTGTAAACAGATGCATTAACAATAGGGAGATCATTGAAAACAATGCCAGATTGGAAAAGGAGAAAGAATCCTTAAAAAAGGGGAGCAAAATAATAGAAAGGAGATTAAAAAGCCAGGAGTAGTTTGAAGTGGGGGGATTAAGAACAAAAAACCAGTACAGAAAAGTAGGGCACAAATTAATTAAAGCAAACAAATCAGTTATTTAAGACCTAATTAGAGGGTGTGACATGTTGCTTGCAGGCCCCATCTTGTATATCTGTATACAAAATACCGTACATTGAAAACTCTGAAGGGGATCTCAAAATGGTTTTGAGAAAACTGGTCAGAAATGGGGCTGGTTTAAATTATCATAAAGAACGATATTGTAATATGGTAGAGCACTGAAGATATAGTCTAGATTTTAGCTAATAGTTATAATAATAACAAATACTCTATCGCTTTCTTTGCAAGGCTTGTCCTGTAGTAAGTCTCTCCTAGGGCAATAGTACTATAAAATCTGGATGGAGTTGCAGAGGGCAGAGTCCAAAGGAAATGCTGTTTTTTTAGCCAAATCCTATGTGCTTATAAGTCCACTGCCACCATTAAGATACATCCTGCCACCACAGCTCAGCCTAGCACAATCTAGGCTACAACACTGTGAAAAGCACAAAGCAGGTACTAAAAATTGTCCATCCATAAGGGTTCGAGACTGGGTGAGCTCCCATCCTTAGCCCAGCTCCTGCTAACCTAGCCATTTGAAAGCATGGAAATGCAAATACCACCTCTGTGGGAAAGTAAAACAGTGTTCCGTGTACATTTGACAGTCATGACAGCCCCATTACGATGGAAGCGTCTTTGGACAACAAAGCTTTCTAAGTTCTAAAGGATTAGAAACAGGAATGAGCAGCACACACTAGTCAGTCAAGACAGGCAGTACAATCTGCAGTGGACATCAGCTGGTCTTGAACCCTGGCCTGCTGGTTAACAGGCACAGTGTCTTAACCACTTGCACCACCCACAGCAGGCCAGGGTTTGAGTCCCAGGCCAGTCCCCACAAGACAGGGTGAGCTCCTGTCCTTAGCTTAGCTCTGCGACGCAGCTGGAACCAATCGTATTGGCTCTGTCTTTCCATTGGACTATTTCAGTGGTGTGGAGAGGGGGGATTTGCTGCTTGGGTAACAGCCTATCCTCCATATCAATCTAACCCAGGCCTTTGTGCTTTGCATGCAGCGTATGCAGCGCCGAGCACGATACCATAGTCTTTCAAGAGTGATGGATGCCTGAGTGTTAGTGGACACCTTTACCTTTATATATACTTTTAAGCATTCAGCTAATCTTTTGCAGAATCTCATTTGAGACCAGAATTCCTTTTCTGAAATGGATTATGTAAGGGACTGAAGGAAAGTCAGATGACAATAATAATTATAAAAATATTTCGTACCAGGACACTTGGTGCCCATCTCCCATGGTACCACTTGTAGACACAAAGTTGTTGTTAGGACATGGCAACAGAACTTTCCCTCAGATCATACAATCGCACTGGATAGATCTTGTACTTAGCAGTTAAAATGTTCTTATTTTGGTGTGTGCAAGCCTTGCCCTTCAGCCATGCTCTTAATGGCTTTCACTCAGCAAAGAAGTCATAGTCAATATGGATCTAATTAACATTTCTTTTCCAGCTAAATCTATATTGGCCCATTAGTACAGTTTTAACCTTTAAGTTTCAACCAAACTGAATCAAGGAAAAATGAGACGCTGTTGTCTTAATGAAAGATGTCTTTGAAGGGTTGCCATGTCATACAGAATCTTATTCTCACTCTTAAAAAAATACCTTCATATGTAGAATGTCTACCTGCTGTCTTTAAAAAGAATAGGAGCTATCTTTGGGTCAGACTATGAAATTGCTTTGGACTGTAGGGCCCTGTGTTGTCAACTATAATGAGTTATGACTCTATGTCTCAGGACAGGGGTGTCCAAATCCCAACCCAGGGGCCAGATGCAGACATGGGCAAGTCTCCATGTGGCCCCTGGCAAGACCCTGCTGTCTGGCCAACAGGGAAGCCTGTAATCCACCAGAAGCAAGGGGAGCTGTGCTCCCTGCACTTCCAGAGGGTATTCTGAGGACTAGAGAGGCTGTAATCCCCTCTCCTCTCTATGTACGAATGTACTTATGAACTGGTTTGAAGATCACCACTTCTGTGTGTTAGAAAGTGTTTATTACCTGATTTGAACTTATTCATTCATATAAATTCCATCTCTAATATATTCATTTATGTAAATTGCTGCTGACAGAGCATTGCGTGCCATTTAATGTCAGAGGATGTGAATTCTGCTGTTGCAATGATCTTAGCATGACAGCAAGTAGGATTAGGTTGTTAATAATTTTGTGTGTTATGTGACTTATTGCAAGCTGGCAAAACACATTATCCTACTGGTATATTTTTTAGAAAGCATTTTTTCCTTTGCCAAAAAAGAAAGTGTGAATTACTGAAATGCATTAGCATTTCTAAACTACTTTTGTTTAAACACTGCTTTTGACAGAGTGTAGTAAAACTTGCTGGAGGCTCAAGGTCTAAACTGTGATTGAGGAATGATGTGGACATTACAAATGGTTTGGCAATTGGAAGTGCAAATGGATATTTGCACAATTGGAACAAATTGCACAAATGGATATTTGGCAATTGGAAGTGCAAATGGATACCATGAATATTGTTTTTCAGCCCAGGATCCTGACTTGATTTTCATATCCCAAATTGCAACCTCAAACACTGCACTGATAATCACTTGGGTTTTGTTTGGTTAGCTTAAAGAGATTGTCATATAGCTACAGCATTATAATGCATCTTTTGCATTACCTTCAACTTCCACATGCAGAAATGTCCTGTTTTAGACTGAGTAAAGATTTAATTAGCACTCTCATGTTACTCAAAAGGTCAACCTCAATAAGATCAAAAGAGCATACTAAAAACACTGAAGAAAACCTGATTGATTATATTTTCATATGCAAGCCAAGCTCATCTATTGCACAGATGACATATTTTTTCCCGTGTACCATCTGTGAACAAGTACCTACTAGGAAGCTTCTGGGCATGCAGCTGCTGTTGTTGTCATGGGTGGCAAAGCAGCATTGGAACAAGGATGTTGGTGCATAGGTGAGCATTCAGCAAGTGAGACACTGATGGGCATAAAACTGGGTTTTAAAAGCTGGGTTTAAAGATTTGGATTGTTATAGCAGCCACTGTGGACAACACTAGCCCACTCTCCGACAGATCTGACACAGCTTATTTAGTCTTTAAAATACTACATTTACATTAAGGCACCACAAATTGTAGTTCGTCACAATCCTAATATGTGCTGGATCTGGCAGGCATACAGGCCAGCATGAGTTTGGGAGGCTGCCATGCTACCACGGGGCAAGAGGAAACTTTGCCCCTTACCAGTGGTGTAGCTAAGGGGGGTGCAGTGGGGTGCTACAAGCTGAGCTTGACATTAGTGGCAAAAATTGTGAAAATGGGGTATGTATGAATGATAATACCATCAGGTTATATATTGTTGGAAAAATAATTTTATGCAGAATGCAATGAAACAAACTGCTTTGGAATATCTATATTATATCAAATGTTACAGCCAAATAACCAGAAAATGAAAACAAAAATCTATGTAACAAAAGTGGCTTTTCTTACTCAAACTTTCCCATGTTACTGATTGCTCTGGGAGTCAATGTGATGCAATTCTATTACGTATGGAACTAATAAGGTGTTAGTATGAATCAGCTCTCATTTCCATATACATATATCATAATACAGTTATACAATCCACAGGCACTTCTAAGTGGTGCTCCTCTTCTATTTAGCAGGGAAAGAATAACCATTTCTCTTTGCCCCAGCACAGTTTCCCTAAACAAGAATTATTTAACTTAATTAAATTTGATTTTGTTGTTGTAGAAGGGTGGCAAAAGCAACAAAATCTTCTTCAACTCCAGATAGCAAATAGCAATGCCACTAACACAGCAAATGGTGGTGAACTACTGAGGAGGAGGAGGAGGAGGAGGCAGGTTTTTTCCCAATTATCTTTTTAAAAATACCTGGAGATGATGGCTACAATCCAGAGTAACTACAGGACCTTTTACATCAACATAGCTACGGTGCCACCTATGGGAAATGCATACAGCAAATCCAGAGTAAGTGTCTCTTATGTCTTTCCATACCTACTATGAATTGTAGGGAATGTCACTTCCGGTTATGACATCACTTTCAGGGCAGCGTTTTGAGCTTTGCATCAGGCTACATGATCATTAGCTACACCACTGCCCCTTACTGCAGTTAATGCAGCAGAAGCTCCATTGGGTCTGTTTGGATCTGTGACACCTCTGGAGGCCAAAGGCTACTCATAGTTGTCTGAGGAATGGGGTTGGGATCGAGCATATCTGCTCGGTCCCAGCCTTGTCTCCTGCTTCCCATCCATCCACCTCGAGGAAAGTCCACCACCCATCCTCTCCCTAATCTGGAATACCTCCCTCTTGCATCCCTCGCCCTCCCTCCAATTCTTCCAAACCCCTGGTGTGTGATGCAGGGAGATTTGTGAACATCTGAGTGCCGACGTAATTCCCCCGCCCCAAAAAAGGAGGGCCTTACAGCACTTTCATGACACTACCAGGCTGGTGCAAGAGCATCAATCCAATTTGGATTGGGAGTGGCTGGACCTATGTAAATCTATATATTTGTTCACTATGAAGGTTTGCAGCTCAACTTAAATGGATTGGTTTATGTATTTGCAAACATAAATATAGTGGCGAGAGAGTTATTTTCTGAAACAGTATGGTAGATTACAATAGTGCTTTTCAAAGATCGTTAATCCTAATATTTTCATATCTGCCTCAATTTTTCAATGATTTTTTTTTGAAAAAATTTAATCCCTCCCTGGAATGTGTCCCAGCTGTTCTGAGAGCACAATGGTACATCTATCATCTCATTAAATACAAAATAATGTTCAGTGCTGACAGATGAATGTGTAAATATTATTAAGCTTGATGAAATATTTCACATAAACTAAAATTATTTTGATATTTCAACATTCCCTTGTGTTTTTGAGACAGAAGAATAGAAAGCCTATAAATTGATAGAACTAGAATCCCACCACAATGTTTCAGATGAGCTTACTTTTTTTAATTAAATAGGCATGGCACATGGAGAGCAAAGAAGCTTAATTGTGTCATAAATCAAATATTCATTTGTGTAAATATTCTAAAACATTGTGAAATTACATATAATTTTCATATATGTAATATATTTTGCCTTCATATAAGCAAAACTTGCAAAATGTGAGCACAAAATATTTGCCTGAACTTCTGCAATAAAATCATGTGAATTAGTACCCCAACTTCATAATTAATCACTCCTTTCATTTTATTCCCTTTATCCAGCTGCACATATGTGCAACCCATGTCAGATCAGCAATAGCACAAATCTGTTGCTTGTGAAAGGAACAGGATAGAAGGAGTGAAAAGGAAACTTAAGGCTGCAATCCTAAAGACACTTTCCTGGGAGTAAGACCCATTAGACACAATGGGGCTTACGTCTGAGTAGACATGGTTAGGATTGTCCTCTTTATTCATGTTCATCCATTCCTTATCCCAAGGAACTGATCGACAATTGCAAAACCCCACCAGCACCAAAACCACAGGGAAAATGATAAAAAAGACTTTAGGAATGAAACTTTTTTTTAGTCTTAAAAAGATATGTCAGTTCCGATTGAGGAGGACCTGGTGCTAAAAGTTTTCACAGTGTTACATTAAGGGAACGGGAAAGGGAGAAGGTTGTTTTAACATCCTCTGCTATAGTTTGGCTCTTGTTTCTTATCCCCACTGCAGCAATACATTTTTTGAAAGAAAAAAATCTGTCAGAACGTATTTTAGCAATCACAGTGTGGTGAATTGTGGGGTATAAATGTATTAAATAAATGTTGTAAGCCACGTTGGATCCCTTTGGAGAAAAAGGAGGTGTAAAATAGAGTAATAGCCCAATCCTATGCATATCTATTCAGAAGTACAGTAAGTCCTATTGATTCAGGGTAACCATAGTATGCAAATGCAGCCCTAATCAAGTTAGGCCAGCACAACTCACCTGTCTTCTCATTCCCATGGTGGTTTGGGAAGGCTGGTATATGTCTGCAAACTGACCTAACCCCCACAAAACTTCCTTATGGCACTTTTGTGCCAGCACAGTACGTGTTCTGAGACTTGTACCAGTTTAACTGGGGCTTAGGATTGCAGCCATATGACATAACCACAAAACAGATCAAGGTCCCTATCAAAATGGAGAACACCCAAGAAAAATATAGGGTATGACAAAATAAAAGCTTAAAACTCTCATATATTGCTTTCTTGTGGTTAAGTTAAACACTATATTATTTAAATCAAATAATTAAATCATCATAAATTATAATTATAAATTATAAATAATTATAATTGTGAATTAAATTATAATTAAATGTTAAATTGAAACTATTACATATAATTTATTACCTGTAGGGCACAATCCTAAGCATGTTAAGTCAGAAGTAAGCTTCATTGTGTTTAATGGATCTTACTCCCAGGAAAGTGTGTTTTGGATTACAGCCAAAATTTATTAATTTCAAGAAGGCTAAATGCTGCCTGCTCACAAGGAAAAGGACAATGAAGATTTTTTTCTTAGAAAACAAAGCTAGAAAAGAGGACATATGATCACCCTGCATTGATCTCAGTGGGGTTTACTTCTAGAAAAGTAAAAGATTGGAGTGCACAGGATTGTAGCCTAACTACATAAGTAAGTAAATGTGCCAGCTATCTGTTATCAGTTTTTTAGGACTTGTTCGTGCCTCTTCAGAATAGTCATCTATGTATACTAGCTATATCTGGCCATACTTTGTGTGAAAATGTCCAACACACAAACAACACTCCAAGTAATGCCAATTCGAAGGCTGTTGCATATCTTAAATGTTTATCAGGACATTTGCTTTGCAGCTAACTTTTGAAGCTGAAACAGATGCAAGAGATAATTGGACTAATGACAACAACTGTAATGACACGTGTGGAACAAAATAACCACACAACTGAATGCTGAAGAATTGAAATGTTATTGGATTTCAGTGTCCTCCCTTTCTGAAAGCCAAGCAAACTATGTAATAAGATTAAAGTTTAAAGGCTGGCAAAACGCTGCATGAATCAGTTTAAAACAAAGTTGTGTTGAGAGTGCCAGCATAAACCACAAAATATTTGTGGGGGAAAAAGCACTTAGGAGATTTGGACTGTAATCTTAAACACACTTATGTGGGTGTAAACTCAATTGAACATAATGGAATTTATTTTCAAGTAAAGATTCCTTGAACTGTAGTGTGAGATGTTCATTTGAAATGGCAACTGCTAAACAGATGCAAAGTTGGAGATGATCATATTTGAAGCATATCAGCTAGAAAGAGAATCCATATATGGCTTTATATAGCATGAAGGCTATGGGCTGTGGTGGCACAGGTGGTTAAGACACTGTGCCTGTTAACCCGCAGGCCCAGGTTCAAGAGCTGGGTCCTACAAGATGAGATAAGCTCCTGCCCTTAGCCCAGCTCCTGCCAACTTAGCAGTTCAAAAGCATGGAAATGCAAGTAGATAAATAGGTATCATCTTGGTGGGAAAGGTAACAGCATTCCGTGCTCATGCTGGCCCCATGACCACAGAAGTGTCTTTGAACAACAGTGACTCTAAAGGCTTAGGAACGGGGGTGAACACCTACGGTCGGTCATGACTAGCAGTATTACCTGCAGGAGACACCTTTACCATGAAGGTTGTTTTATTAAAACTTTGAGGAGAATGATGAAAACAAAATGTTCACCAAGCATGTTGAAAGGAGCAGGAGAAGGGATTCATCCCACTTCAATCCAGAATTGCTAAAAGGGCAACATGAAATATGATTTGCTGATATTATGACTGTGATAAAATGTATAATGTGATTGCCAAGAACCAAATGAAATTGTACTGCCAGTCACTGGGCCAGCAAAAGTTCCACTAGTAATTATTCTGATTATTTGCAAAATGTCTGTCATTATCTGGCAATTCTATTTCATTATGTTCTTGGCTATCATAATTCATAATTTCAGCCAATTTAATTTTGCCCATTTAGCAATTCTGGAAAACTCCAAAGATGATTTCCTTTCCCTGTCCCTTCTTCTTTCAACTTGCAGGGATATCTGGAGATACATTGTACTGCCTTAGATAGTCCTGTTGGCAGAAGTTGGGATGCCTAGAATCTGAGATGCACAGCCCAATCCTATGATTTTCCCTACCATAGCACATCCACAGCAAAACAGGTTATGGGCGCAATCCAGAGTAATTATGGGGAGTCCTTGCTCCAGTGTAAGAACAATTTACTCTTGCAATATGAATTTCCCATAGGTTTTCACTACGTGGTGCTGTAAGTACAGGTGCACATAATGTCTCTTATGTGCTCCCCTAGTTACTCTAGATTGTAGGGTATGCTGCATACTGTGGTGTGAGGGTCTGAAAATAACTTCCCTTTCTCCTCCAAAACCACTTGATCTTCAGTGAGTCTCTTCTGACCTACACCAGCTCTTTAGCTGATGCAGGTCTGAGGAAACTGAATGGGCATTTCAGCTCAATCCACAGTGTATAGCATTTGGCATCTGTCACTTGCACCAAGTGCCTCCCCTCTTGTCTCCAACATGTCCCTGGCCCTATGTTTGCTCCACCATTTTCCCACTCACCCATCCCATTATGCCCACCTCACTGACTTGCCAGCATCTGCAGGGATCCTCTTCACCACTGCTACTTGTAGAGTTTACAGCAGTGGCCTGGAAGCACTTGGCTCCAAATGCTGGAAGACATTTTGTGATACCCTATGATATATATTGCTTTAGGTCTCCATAGGATTGCACCATCATCAGGGTACTAGATTTAGGGAGCAGACCTTAGAACTAAAAGGTGGTGCCATGCTGGAACTTAGTGGGCTGGTGAAGGCAAGGTCTAACACAATAAAGGAGCCAGGCGATGAGTGTCTCATGCTACAATCCAGAGTAACTATGGGACCTTTTACACTGATGTAGTTATGGTGCCACCTATGGGAATCCTATAGGAAATGCATAGAGCGGTCTAGAGTAAGTTCCTCTTGCATCTTCCTGTAGTTACTAGGGATTGTAGGGTCAGAGTGGTCAATGACTGGGCAATCATGCACCTCAATTTCTTCTTTTGATGGCTTTATTGTTGATTGTCTTAATGCTTTTTTCACCTAGTTCATTTTAGTTTTTATATTTTTGTTAGGCACATTGGATGCCCATGGTCTGGGGGAAAGATGGAGGGTATTTAAGAATTAAATAACAACTCCAGGATAGAAATAAAACCTATTTCACATTCAATCAATTCCAATAACAGCACTTTGGTTCTGTATTTGGACTGAAGTTGCCTGTAATACTTGCATATTCTGTAGTACTCTTTCTAATCAAATCAAAGCATTAGGTAATGAGTCAACTTGTTTTAAATGAGCTTGCAGTGGCTAGGAGATGCAGGACCATTTTGATATATTTTGCTAGTCTAAGGGCAAAATCCAGAGCAGTTACAGGTCCCCGCAGTTACGTAACCCTCAAGTGCAACCCTCTATCTTATAGAAAGTCACCTTAACTGCTCGGGAGCAAAGGGCTTAATTTGACTTTAGGATATGGGCCTTAACTAAACAATCTGTGATTTTCTTAAATATTTAGTCTGAGCAGAAATCTTCAAACTCTTCTGAAATTTATCTTATTTATACTTCAGTGTAACATCTGAAGTAGGGACACACAGGTTACTGTAATGACTTTGATGATGGGACGTAAAACTTTTCCTAATGGAAGTAGCCAGAGGCATTCCTGGAAAGGAGCAAAACATGGAAAGTGCCCCCCCTCAATTTCCAAGCCATCAGGAAGGCATCAGGAGATGCTTCGACTTTGTTTTTGTGGCTTGGAAGCAGGAGGGAAGAAGCCACTTTTCACAGGCATCTGGGCATCTGGATAAACTTACTGTTTTGCCCCACCACATCTCCAGGGATTCCTCTGGAAGTACCTATTGCATGCCCTTCTTGCAGCCTACTGCTTGCATGAGTAGGCCACCAAGTGAACTGGTAGTTACTGGGATTAGTGACATTTGGCTGGAGTTACTGGCTATAGTGACATTCGCCCCAATTCTTAGGTAACTGATTTCAGCTACCACTGTGGGGTTACAAAGGACGCAATCCAGATTAACTACAGGGAGTCTTTGCTCTGACATAAGAACAATTTACTCTGGATTGCAATATGAATTTCCCATAGGTTTCACTAGATGGTGGCATAACTACATCAACTTATATGTCTCTTACATGCTCCTGTAGTTACTCTGAATTGTAGGGAAAGTTGACTGTGGGGTCAACTTGAAGACAAGAGTAGGCTTGTTTTATGTACATTTGCTGTTGCATACATTTATGTTTCACCATCTGATTGGCAAGGTTAGGACAGACTGTAGTGTCACTGTGACAATGATGTTAATGAATTTACATTGACTAATTCATAAAATACTTAGGATTTTTCTATCAGGATTAATATCTCTTTTTGAAAAAGTGAGGCCATGTTCTGATACACTAACATCCCCACTAAATCTCAATACCATACTGACAGGATTAATGATGTACCAAATTTGGTCGTTTGGGGATATATGGGCAGTTTGGTTACGCTGTCTGGAACATAATTGTCACTGAGAAAAGGCTGGGTAATTTTACACAGAACAGAATAGAACTGGAAATAAAATTATTTCACATGTAATATACACGTTGCTTCCCAAGAATAGAATGCACTTTTTTTCTGCACTTGTGCATTGATGTTGTCTTTGTAGCATTGCATATGATAACCGTCCTAATAGACCTAGTGAACACAGTGGCTGTATAGCACTTTGATTTCTGGCCTTCTGCATTTCAAAACCCTCTTTAAAATATCTGCTGATGGATTACAGAGGTTTCCAATATTCCTTCCCATCTTTTCAATGACGACTGCTTGACAAGTTCTGTCTGGCAAAATGCGAAAAGGAAAATCAATGGGAAAATATCTGCTTGTCATGGGAACACAAGCAGGGTTTTGACACCAATAAAGAGACATTTCTTCATTGGCTATTTTCCACATGTAAATTGGAGTGGCATAATCTTAGATTTAAGCATTTGAGCTGGGAAGTCTCATCAGAGCCTCTGAGTATGTGGTCTTAAGCAAATCAAAGCCTTCAGAAAATAAGAACATAAGAAGAGCCTCCACTGGATCAGGCCAAAGGCCCATCTAGACCAGCTTCTGTATCATACAGTGGCCCACCAGATGCCTCGGGGAGCACATAAGACACTTGTATGCTTGACTCCCCATTTACAATTAAGGCAAGGTCAGCCCACCCAAGATAGAGTGAAGTGGTGGTTTTAAGCAGAAGGCTGGGAAGGTGGCAAAGATAGCAGGAGGACCTTGCATGTCACATACCTGCCTGCTATCATGTCAGGCCCATTGCCTACAGAGGATGGGGAACTCACAGCTCTCTTCACCCATTTTCACTTTTTAAAATCCGTTCTGTATATTATGGACAGATGAAAGAAACAGGAAACTTTTGCCATTGACCCTCAAAACGTTCATGCGTTTGCCATGTTTTCGTATGACATCAACTGCCAATGTCAATGTCTCCTTGCCCTCTCTCTGTCTAATTCACTTTCTTCATGGGCTCAAGGGATTAGCGCAAGCATTCACATAGCCTGCATGGCATGGGAAAAAAGGAAAGACTGAAGTGGAAAAAAGATATTAAAGCATCTTGCTAGGACATTGGGACCATCCTTCATAATCAGTGCTGTCCTTGAGAAACTGTAGCTCTTCCTGCGACCCTTAGAAAGTCATACTGTGTCACTAAATGGAAAAAAACAACGATTATCTTCTGATGGATGGGCAAGAGTACAGTATTTCTTATTTTCACTTTTTATAGCTTCAAATAAAATTTCCCCCAGTTTCTTGTTGAGTTGCTGTCTCTGGATACAACGTATTCACTTCAGCCAGGAAATCTTTTTTATTAATTTTCACAACCTTTTTGAAACTATACTTGGCTAGCCAGTCTTCAGTTCAGTTCAGTTACCTTTACTGGCATATAAACCCAGCTACAAATAATGCATACAAGCAAACTATAATACAATTAAACCCTAAGACCCAGGAAACTTCACTTTTAAGGCTGGACGCCATGGCTTGCAAAATGAACATAACTAACTGATGGTGGTTGGATCAGTTGAAGCTAACAAATTCAACAATAAATCGTGATACACAAAAGAAGCATTTGAATGGAGAAGGGGAGCTAAAAAATTCCTTCTGGCCTCATTATGAATAGGACAGTGTAAGATAAGATGCTTTGTCGATTCCACTACTCCCACTACTCCCAGAGTCTACTCCCAGTGCAGAGTCTTCTTTGGAGAGTTATGCCTCCAAATCTACCCCCATAAAACTGCAGCCAGGATAAAGTTGCAGCGGGCCAGTGTAAAAGCTCTTCTAATTTTTGGGCACTTCAAAATGTGCAAATAAACAGGGATTTTCCCTATAATAACTGGCAAACGATAATATAATGGCGAGCAAGTTTTATTAGCTGCACTTAAGATGTTCAGGTCCAAAAGTCTCCTTTTAATAAACTTATATGCTTCATCTTGGGATAGTGAGCCAATTAAATCGGGCTCCACACCTATTTGTTTAATTTTTGCACTCCAGAAATTGAGAAGTAGGGGTACTTCTGAGAAGTATGGGTTACCAAGAAGGTGGTACAGTAAGTTATTGGCATCGTTATTACAAAAAAACTTTCAGCCAAAATTTGGCAGCTCTCCTCTAGCCTAATGTTTCTAGCTGTAATTGTCCAAATTCAATACATACTTTTCCCCCACCAAACAAAGAATTTTTGATACTTTTTCAAAACAAAAAGTTGGATTTGAATATTTTACTCAGAATGCCAAATGCAGGGGAGGCAGCAGGATGCAGGTCTCTTATTGTCTTGTGTGCTCCTTGAAGCATTTGATGGGTAAGATACAAGAGGCTGGACTAGGTGGGCTTTTGCCCTGATTCAGCGGTGCTCTTCTTATAATCTTAAATGTTACCTTTCTGAGATATATCTCTATTCAGCCACTTAAAACCTAACCCAAAAATGTTTTACAAAGCTGGAAGAAACTCCCATCCATCTCTTGGCTGTTATTATTTTTCTCTGCTTCTTTCAACAGTGAGAATTATTTTTCTTCACACCTCTTGTTGCCTGCCATAACCCTTTATATGGGATTCTCACAAGGTTATAGTGCAGAATGTACATCTGTTGTTGCTTTTATGAACAGATAATGCATATAATAGATGAAAGCATAAAAGATTGAAAAGCTATCACCTTTGATGACAAACAAGAGGAAAAAATAAGAAACTAATGGGAAAATTCATTATTTTCAGAAAAATAAAAGATGATGTCTAAATTTTAAAACAATTCAATGAATGGTACAAAAATCTTGTATTGTTCGCTGAGATGGCCAGACTATGAATCCAATACATTATTATCAATTTTGTGTGAATCACTGAACATTGACTGTTTGGGGGAAGGGGTGAAAAGAATTGCACAGTACAAAGAAATAAAATATTTTTCTTTACCTCTAACCATGCTACAAGGTAATGAAAGGATAGATGTAATCATAAGCCCTATACGTCTCTACTTACTGGTGTGCCTACTAACAATTAATGTTGATTCAGGGGCACCAATTCTTATAGGAATCTCTTCCTATGTGTCAGGGTAAGGTTTGCACAGTGTACTGTCTGGGCAAAAATGTGCCAAGACAGCAAAAGAGGACTTTTTTAAATGGTTGGAAAAAGAAAGATAGCTTGAGTTTTTGTAACTGGCTGGCATGAAACCCTACTGGAAGGAACCATTCTTTCCTTTAAAGACGCTATTTTGGGAGTAGCACCCTTTGAATGCCTGCTTCTCATCTGCTAAATTGGTCCATTTGGAAAGAAACATTTCATTGCCAAAGGTACTGTAACTTAACCAGCATTTCTTCTCACAAGAACACTAACAGCACAATCCAAACTTGTTCTGGAACAGGCAGGCCAGTGTGCCTCCACTATATACAGTGCAATTTAGGGGCTGCTGCTGTGCTACCATGGTGCAAGGAGAAACTTTTCCCTTTACCATAGGTATTGCAGCAGCAGCACCAATGGGTCTACTTGGATCTGCACCACTGATCTGCACAAATCCAAGCAGAACATAGCAACTCACTGCCAAGGAACAGGGCTTGGATTCGGCACAAGTGTTGGGTCCTAGACCCACTTACCTGTCCATTGCTGTCTACCCACAGTCCCACTTGCTGCCTGCCCTTCCTAACCCTGAAATGCCTCCTGCTGGCCTACCCCCTGCTGCCCCAGAACCCTGTGCTGGCCAAATTTGTTCAGCAAAACTTTTCACCTCTAGGATCCACAGTGGCATGGGAAGGTGGCACAAATCAAGTCATAGAGGGGTGATTCTGAAGACATCCCCCCTACGCATTTAAGTGGGAAAGCCTCAATATGCTAGGAAGCGGGTGGAATGATGCCCAGGAAATGCATGAAAAGCAATGTCCAAGGTATCTCTTTCCTCAAAGGACATATTCACTGTTAATGGATCAGAAATGAAGGTGGGAGTTGATGCAGCGTTATTACCTGTGTGATTTACAGGTAGATTCACATTCTTGATTCACATTCTGGTCACTTGTGCAGGAAGACTGACTTGCCCTTTTGGAAAGCTTGTATTTGTTTTTTAAAAAAGAAGAAAAGTTCTACCCAGCTGTTCAGCTTTCCTGCAGGGTGGTGCAAACAGTAGCCATTTTCAATTTATATGCATACTTCCTTTGGGTTAGTTTGTTGCTATTGACTTCATGTCTTTATGAGAAACAGCTCTCCTTTTAATGTAAGCAGTTGGTTGTCACCAGGGAGCAGATGGCAAGATTTCTCAAATTGTAAATAAATTATATTTGTATACTGCCATTACCCAAATTTCTCCAGAGGATTCAATGGCTTGAAGCTCTACTACTGTAGACCACATATCCCTTCAGGCAAGATATTCTCTTTTAAGCAGGATATCTCTCTTTAAGTTTTAGTCATTAATGTATTACGCTTTGATTATATCCTAAATTACTTCCTGTTATTCTATTTTTCTTTTGGAGTAAGCAGGCCTCCGTCAGTCTTGAAAGACTATGGTATTGTGCTCAGAACTGCATACGCTGCATGCAAAGCACGAAAGCCTGGGTTAGATTGTTATGGAGGATAGGCTGTTACCCAAGCAGCAAATCCCCCCTCTCCACGCCACTGAATTAGTCCAATGGAAAGGCAGTGTTGGTGTAAACATCATGAGGAAGTGTCCATCCAAACAATTGTCTGAGAACAGTTTTTGTTCTCAGTATGTTATAGGGCAGTCTTTTACATTGTAAAGGAAGCCCTGTTGAGTTTAATGGGACTTACTCATAGGTGACTGTATACAGCGATGCCTCACGTAACAAATTTAATTCGTTCTGGAGGCATGTTTGTTACATGAAACATTCTTTACGTGAAGCGGATTTTCCCATAGGAAATAATGGAAACTCAGACAATTGGTTCCACAACCCCAAAAATATTCATATAAAAATATTAACTGGATGTAAAAATGATGACAGAACACTGGAATTGAATTCAAAACATGTATTCAATGTGCATGATCCTATGAAGCCGGCTTAGGCTGCAGTCCTAAAGACACTTTCTTGGGAATAAGCCCCACTGAACACAATGGGGCTTACTTCTGGGTAGACATGGTCAGGAGGCTGCAATCCAAGACACCTTCAATGTGTCTCCCCACTTTCTCCTTCTCTATCCTGAGCCTCTCTCTCCCCTGCTCCTTCAGCCTGGCCCTGAGCTGCTTCCCTCTTCTCCACTGCTCTTCTCTCCCTCTGCCCAGCGGACACTCAGCCACAACAGGAACAGCATGGAAGTGTTGCTTTCACTATGGGCAGGTGTGCTAGGCAGCCCTGATGCTTTTTAAACAGGTTGCCGGCCAGCGCATCTGCCCCAACTGCCAACGAATGTGTTCTTTACGTGAAGCACAGTTTGTTACGTGAAGCAGAATCCTAGAGAAATTTTTGTTTATTACTTGAAACATACTTTACGTGAGGCGCCACTGTATAGCCTTATGGTCTAAAGCTATCCATGAGATATGCCAGATGTCACCATGTACGTTGGCACAATGGCATCCCTTCAGCACAGAAGTCCTCCTAGTTATGGCCATACCTCAGACACCAGAGCAACAGCATGAATAAATGTCCAAAATGAGGAGTAGAGCAGGGCAAAGAGGGCATATGAAAGGGATGTTGGTGGGATGAGAAGTTGATGGATGCCAGATACTCCCCAAATCCAGAGTAACTATGGGAGCATGTAAGAGATTTTACATGCACCCGTAGTTACTGCACCACCTAGTGAAAACCTATGGGAAATTTGTATTGGAATCCAGAATAAGTTGTTCTTACACCGGAGCAAGGACTCCCCATAGTTACTCTGGATTTTGCCCACTATCTCCCTTCCCCTCCCTTGCAGATTATAGACACATGACGACACAGGACCGTGCTTTGCCAATGATGCACCTGATTCTACTCCATTTTAAAAATGAGGAAGTGAAAAGCAGTGTAAATCCTATATCCCCTGCCCAATCCATTCCCTCATGATGATGATGATGTTGGTAAATCACAAAGCTCCTACACTGGTTTATAATTTCCTGTCAGGTATTCTACAACATGCAGAATGGGGCAATACTATTGCCAGGTGTGTGATGGCCTCTGGGTTGTTGTCTCAGAGGGAGGTGGGCCATCCCTGTACCTTCCACAGGCTTACTCTGCACTACACCCTCTGGTGCACAAGTAGAACCAACCTCTGATGTAAAACATCCTGAAGAATTTTCCATATTTTATCAAAATACAGAGCGTGTATTTTGTTTAAATACACAGATAAAACATTTCTTTCCACACGCCTCATTTTTTTGGCTGGGAACGTGAGAAAGTTAGGAATATGATTCAGGGTGAAATCCTAATTTAGGCCAACACAGTTCACTGGCTCCCTGTTCCTGTGGTGGTGTGGGGAGACCAGCACATATCTATGCACTGGACTAGCCCCAACCTCCCACCCCGGAGTGGCTCAGAAGAGCCCTTACAGCACCTTTGCAATGCCCCCAAGCCAGCATGGGACTTGTGCCAAGACTTAAACTGGCCTAACTGATGGTTAGGATTGCAGCCCTAGTCATCCCTTTACATGTGTAAAGAGACCAAAGAGTGCAGGGATTTATATGCAAAGGAAGTGGGGCCAAAGATGCTCTTCACCATATCCAACATCACAGAGAGAGGCCAGAATTGTTGGGTTAGAGCTATCTAACAACTTTAACATTAATGCACAATGGAAAGCTAAATGGGCTGCTGAACACCCAAATTCAGGCAGCTACATAGAGGACCCTACACAAAAGGTTTTGACCACCTCCAGAATTATGCAACTATATAGTAATAGTATATGGTTGGAATTCATTTTGACTGTGGTTTGGCACTTTGGGCTAACATCAATTACAGTTTTATATTGTTATTTTTTATGTGAACTTCCTTATTTTGGTCTGTCTGTCTGCTGGTCTGTGTGCTCCTACTGTGTTGTCTCCATCAGAATGAAAAGTAAATCAGATTTGGTAGAAGCTAGTCAAATTAATTAATAACCACCAGTTAAGTCATTCCCCAAACGAAAGAACTTAACACACTTTAAAATTCTTTCTATTGGACAGCACAGATCTCAGTACCTATTACACAGCCCGCCAAGGGGGACCAGGTTGCTTGTACTTTGTCAACTCCTTGGCATGCACTGTGGGATACTGCCAACAATATATCTGTAGGAGTGCGGGTCCGTCTACACAACTCTTTCAGTAATTTATGAGAAAGTGTTTAAGCTGCATACATCAAAAATAATAACATGTGATTACTTATATTAATGGGAATTTCATGCTACACCAGTAATCTCACAAAGGAAATGTAAATTTTGAGGTTAGCTTGTAAGCAAAGCATGCACGTTCACTCATGTGTATCTGTTCTGCACAATTATGTAAAAATCATGGACCCAAGAAAGTGAACTTCCCGTACAATGTAAACTAGCCAGTGTAACAGCACAGTTGTCACATGCAGTTGAAAAACAGATATTGCAAAGCCTCTCTAACGATAAAAGAATTATGCTAGAGCAACCACCTTGTACAGTGTACTGCAAGGTTATGTTGATATCAAATAGTGTGGAGCGTACTGTAACTGCTTAGAATGTCCTGATCTGAACTGGGCATATTAAATAAATATCATTCGTAAGAATGCTTGAAAAGATTTTAAGAATGAATTTTAAGACTGCATCTGTCCAATAATGATTGTAGTTATTACTTGAACAAATTATGGATGGAGTTCGTTCTTGAAGATATTACTTTGGCACACTGGCATACCTGGTGGGGGAGTTGGGGAGTAAATGCCATATAGTATGCCATCCAGTGGGATGGTAGCATTGCGTTTGCTCTGTCCTGCCACTCATGTTCCCCATCCTTTAGGCCCTTTTACCAGACCTTAGGGTGCAATCCTAAGAAATTTAAGCCAGCCTAACTCACCTGGCCTGTCTTTCCATGATGTGGGGAGGTCAGTATTTGCCTGTACACTGGCCTAACAACCCCACCCCAGGATTGGGGCAGAAGTGTCTTATTGCACTTTTGTGACACCCACAGGTTAGCACAGGACTTATATTGGGGCTTAGGCTGGCCTAACTTCAGGTTATGATTGCAGCATTAGAAGGCTTTCTGAAGCCACCAGAAGGCTAAAAAACATTCCTGGTATTTTGTAAGTGCCGCATGAGTTTTTCAGGATATATGCATTAGGACTGAGTAAATTATATTAAATCAGGATGGTTTACAAAGTTCATGCACATACAAAGTACATGAGAATTTGGAGGAGCTTCTAAATGCAAAATAGCCCAGCTTTTATTTAACCCCATAATGCCCACCCTGCATAAAGTCCCTACAACTGCTTGAAACATTAGAAAGGCATACAAATAATGAAGAAGCCATTAAAAAGTCCCTGTGTATATACAACATTATTTTAGAATATTGTTACTGTGTGATCAATTTTTTAAAAATTGAATGAACATTCAAAGCAAGTGCACAATTTAATCAATATACTGATGCTGGAAGAAATGGCAAAAAAATGAATTTAAGCATCACTTGTGAAAACAGCTCTTGCATACCTCCTTCTTGACTCAGCCACAGGGAGAACTCCTGGTGGATTGTGCAAAGCCTGATTAATGGGGAGAGATTAGCGTTATTGAAGTGGCCTGCACTCCATTGAAATATTCAGTGTCTCATATCAATGTCACACACCATGGCGTTAATGGGATTGAGATGCAACAATAATAGTTTCCATGACAATGTGGTGCATTTAGTTCCCGGCACCTCCCTGGGTAAACAGTAATCCTTCAGAAAACACACTCGCACACATATACGGGTGTGCAAAAGCACACACACACATAGACAAGAAGGTCATTACAGCAACTTGTCAAATCAATGCAGAAAGTGTCTGAGGCGATTAAGGCATCTACTCTCAGCCCTGACATGGTGTCAATAGTACTGGACCGCTAGAGCTCAGTCAGATGATTGAAATGAAATGCCCATCAGTCAGGGAGTCGAGGTGGACTAATGATTCCCTGTGCTGCCTATTAGGACTACATGACAACTCAATCCTGTTTGCTAAAAAGGAAAAAAGTGACCTTGTTGCTTTGTTTGAAGCTGAATTAAATTGACAACAGCAGCTAATCTTTACCTAGGGCGATTAACAGAATTAAAGCACAACAACAAAGACACACAAAGCTTTCTATTTTGTCTTGTGGGTTTGATAAACGCTTCCTAATCTTGGTAGGATGTATTTCTTTCAAATCAGGGCTGTATATGAGTATGCGTGTGTGTGTGTGTGTGTGTGTGTGTGTGTGTGTGTGTACGTGTATATATATATATATATATATATATATATATATATATATATATATATATATATATATATATATATATATATATATATATATATTCATCCAAGTGTTCTTTCAAACAGAACTATACTAATATGAACGAAAGTGGGGACTATAAAAGCCAGAAAATACTCGGAAAATACTCAGAGAAAAAGAAATTTTTCTCCCCCAGGAATATTCCAAACACACACACACACACACACACACACACACACACACACATATATATATATATATAAATAAAGTGAAGCAGGATGAAAACAATCAATATTTTAGTAAAATTATAGCTGGTTCTTTAGTAATTATGCCTCAATTTATTGCACAGCTTCTAACCTAGAGTTCTTCTACCTTGAATATTCAATACTCAGTTCTGCAATGTTAATACAAATAATAATGATAATAACAATTCACAGAGCATTCAAAATACTTCACACACATCTTGATGGAATCTTTTCAACAAGCCTATAGGACAAAAATTACTAATCCCATATTGCAGGGGAGGCTGAAAGAGCTTACCTAAACCCCAGCATGGATCTCCCCCAGAAAGATCTTTACACTTATGCTAGCCAAAGAGCTATCATAGATCTAAGGAGATGCACTGTGGACCAGGCAACACATGGAGAGGTGCTAGTAAAATAACATTTTTCTTTACTTTCCTCTTCTATGCTGCCTTTTTGATATTGCATTTTTCAAGTGCAGCATCAGCAGCAAAGATTCAACCACTTCTAAGTTTTTATCAGACTCCTAAGCAGGAAAGTGCTGGTTTGTAGCTTACAGCACAAGTTTTGGGATTGTGGCTGTGCTACCGTAGGGGATGAGAGGCTTCTAAGGCTATAGCAGCCACAGCAGATCTACACAGATTTGGGCCACCTCTATAGAACCATAGCTGTTACATCCAACATAACACAGTAGTGTGTGTTGCACAGCTGTAACCACTTAGAGGCATCAAGGTCCTTAGGGGAAAAAAGCAGCACCTGGACGAGGGACAGTGTGTGGTTGTAGAAGGAAAATATGTAGAGGATGGACTGACTAAAGCCATATCTAAGAGTTGCTGAGGACCAAGTTGTTGTTGTGCTAGCTAGTGAAGCTGTTGGCAGGAGGAAGGAGGACACATGCAGGTTGAACAGGTAAGCTACCCTAGTGGTTATGGGAATAAGCCCCATTGATTTTTAATTGTGCTTACATCTGAGCAAGCAAGAATAGAATAGGAATCTAATCAGTTAAGGTTGGGCATAAGTTCCCTAGGCAAATTTGGAAATGGGAATTTGACAAAATAAGTCAATGTCGAAAGGGCTTTCTTTGCAGATAGAAAGCATGCAAACAATTGGTATCTGTTTTCTGGGTGCATTGCAATTTAAAGTTAAAACCAAATTCACTTAAGGAAAAAAGTTGAGGTGAATGTCTACGTAGCAAAAATCTGTTAAGGTGCTGTGATGGCTTGCGTACTTCTGCTGTATGAAATGTAACTTTGTATCATTGTGCTCTAGACAAAAGCAGGCAAACTAGTTCAGATATCTACATATCACACCCCCTGCATCCCGTCACTGTTTTTACTTGAAGTCTACTCTGAAATGATAAGCTTGATTAAAGCCTTCCTGTCCACATCATGTTTCCTGTTTATTAGGTTACATTACTGACCTACTCAATCAAAAATGAGAGGAGATACTAGAGAAAAATTAAACAGAAACCATAACCTGAATGTTTTACATCTTTATGGTGACTAATGAATAATATCTAAGATGTTATGGGGAAAAAAACCTAAATATCCTCCCCATTTCAATTGGTATTTATTATCTTAAAGTTTACTTTCATCTGAAGAATTGTCAGATCACACTTCAATCCCTCTACATAAAGCCCTAAAGTAATATCACTTTCTAATCCCTTAGAAATATATCACTTTCTAATATCACTGTCTAATAGTTCAGTTACAAAGGCTAAGAAACTAAACTAAATCATCAGTAAGGATGCAATCTTAACCAATTTAGGCCAGCAGAATTCACCTATCTCACCCCATTTCTGCAGTGATATGAGGAGGCCAGCACGTCTCTGCACTGGTCTGTTCCCCCCCTCCCCGCCCCTCAGGGGTGGCACAGAAGTGCCTTATAGCACTTTTGCGACACCTCCAGGCCAGGAATTGTGCTTGGACTTGTGCCAGTCTAACTGGGAGGTTAGGATTGCAGCCTCAGGATTCAATCCTAACAAATTTAGATTGACCTAACTTTCCATGGTGATGTGGGAGGTTGATATAAATCCGTGCAGTGGTTTATCCCGCCTGAGAGTGGGGCAGAAGTGCCTTATGGCACTTTTGTGACACCACCCGGTAATCACAGGACTTATGCCAGGACTTTTGCTGGCTTAAGTGAAGATTAGGATTGCAGCCTCAGGCCACTTCTGAGGAGCTTAGGCAAGTGCACAGACATGTGCCAGCCTTCCCTCACTATCAGAGGAATATGGAGACAGGCGAGTTATGCCAGCCTAAAGTGGTTAGGATTGCATCCTCAGAGAGCCCAAACCTATGCAGGTCTACTCAGAAATAAGTCTATTATAGTCAATGGGGTTACTCCCAGGAAAGTATGATTAGTCAGTAATCTAGAGGGAACATGAGTTTGACTTACCTTGCACTAATCATGGTCTATTTTTGGCTCTATACAACCTACCTGACACTATCTTCAGGTTTTGAAACCATTTTGAGCACAATCCTAACCATATCTACTCAAAAGAAAGCCCCATTGTGTTCAGTGGGGCTTATTCCCAGGAAAGTGACTTTAGGATTGGCGGCAAAAAGATATGTGGCCTCATAATGACATGCTTCATCTGCCACAACTGAGGTTCCTTAGGTGATGCTGGATATAAAATAAATGCACCCTTTATGTGTTCAGACCACTCATTACCTGATAGCTTTGCCCTAAGCTGCTTTATTTCTTCCCTTGCAACATCCGCAACTCCACCCTTATGCCCAATGCAGATGACAGGATATGAGAAAACAAAATGAAATTATGAATAAGTGGAAAAACCTGGGATCATAGCTGTAAGTTCTGTAGCACCCACCCACACCACCATTCCCTGCTTCTCTTATGTCATTATGCACTTAAAGCCTTATTAAAAATACAGCCTTTGGGTTGCCTAGAAAAAGTAATATGCATAAATAAATATAATTAGTAGAGAGCTGAATTCATTCAATTCAATGAGGGTTAACCTCATGCATTTAAAAATATGTTTGCGTGCATATTTCATACATAGCACAAGATGTGTGTTTATACACATGATGTTGGAGCGGAAATGACAGGAATATGTGCTATGTTCAAATAGATCATATAGGGACTTGGTTATATATATATTAAGATGACAAGACTCCAACCGCGATACACTCTCAAACTGCTAATAGACAGTATGTTGTCTGTTGTCTCCATAGTGCATTACCAGTGATTCAGATTACGGCGGGAGCTCATGCAGGATTATGGTGTGTCATTTTAAATCAAAATATATTTCTGCAATATACATGGGCATAATTGAGGAATACCTATCTGGCATCAGCATGTTATTTTAGTAATATATTTAGCCAAGAGAAATGCTGCACACAGAGGAAAAAATAGTACTAAATGACATCCAAATTAGGAGGAGCCTGACTAGCTCCTTAAATTAAGGCCCTCGGGGCTAGCATGGAATATGCAGGCTACAATCTTTCTTTGCCTTGTTCTGTCCCTTTCTGTTTGGTACTTGCCTTCTATTTAAACTGAACTTCATAATGCAGCATCTGGTTACAATGGGATCTACTCAAGGCTTGTTATGCAACTGTAGGCTCACGAGTTATTGCAGAACTTCAGTTTTGTATATGCACAGATTCTAGTTTATGGGGTCAGAAATTTTGTTGATGGGTAGTTGCAGGAGATCTTGTTTGTCCTTTGGCATTTATGAGAATGCTGAATTCTGTGTATTGGGTATGGGAGAGGAAAGTTGGTCAAAGTCAAGAATTGAGGAACAGATTTTATAGATTTTATAGATTTACAGATTTTATTATCAAGAATTGATAATAACAGATTCAAGCAAACAGCCAGAACATTGCACCCTTGTGTGGTATAAATACTTTCAGGCACCACAATAATCCAACATGCTCTGATTATGGCTTTTAAAAACCTATCCAGATATCTATTCTAGCATAATTCAACTATTTTTCATGATAGTTAGATTCCTGAGGAATCTGTATGGGACCTTGCTATATGGGACCATCTCTGCCTCTATATTGGACTTGGCCGATTGGCATGATACATGAAGATTAAGGAATGTGTGGCGCTCTCAAAGGTTTTCTGTCTGCTTTAGGACCAATTCCATTTTCCAAAATATAGTGAACCGTTTACCCCAAGCAGGGTGGTCTGTAGTAACTATACTCCTTATGGACCTGAAAACTAGTGATTGCTCTTCATTTTCTGAGGTAGACTTCTGTTCACAAGTCAGACTCTGACATTGGCCCAGACCTGATAGGGGGTGAACAAAACCAGCCCCACTGATCAATCAGGCCAAAGGCCCAAACCTGTACTACACAGTGACCCACCAGATGCGTCAGGAACCACATAAGAAAACAAGGTACTTGCATCCTGTTGCCACTTCCTTGTATCTAGCATTTGGAAGTAGCCTACTTTTACATATCATGGTTATGATGAACTTTTCTTCCAGAAATCTGGCCAATTCCATTTAAAGGGATCTAGCCCAGATGCTATTGCCACATCATGTGGCAAGGAGTTCTACAGACTAATTACATGCAAAGTAAAAAAAAAAATAGACTGGAAACAGTATGGGCCACTCAGTCCAGCTGCATCAAGGCAGGTTGGGATGGATAAATAATTTATTATTGGAAGTCATCCCTGATTAAATAGTGGTACAGGCATCCCCCACTTGTTGGACAAGTCAGGGACCGGAGCACCATCGAAAAGTGAAAACAATTGAAAAGTGGAACTAAGGGCACAATCCAGAGTAACTACGTGAGCACATAAGAGACATTATGTGCACTTGTAGTTACTGCAACACCTAGTGAAAACCTATGGGAAATTCATATTGCAATCCAGAGTAACTTGTTCTGACTCCAGAGCAAGGAGTTACTCTGGATTTCACCCTAAGTCTTTTTCAGCTTGCAAATGAAAAATGGCCACCAAAAAAGGCACAAATATCACTTGCAAAAGCCTAAATAAAAATATTTATCAACACATAGCCAAATACATCACAAATTACAGTAAAATGAACAAAGGCATGATTGGGCAATGACTATCTTATGTATTTCAGTGATGGTTACTAAAGGAAGTCATTAGGAAATGCCAAAATCAGTTTGATCACCATGTCACATGCAAATCAACATCAGGGAGGACTTTAGCCTTTAGACCAGCAAAGAGAGGTTGAAAGAGTGAAGCATGTGTTGAATGGATGAGTTCTGGATATAATTGAAAGGTACTGAAAGAGCAAAACCATCAGAAAATGAACCATCAGAAAGCAGGGATGCCTGTACATGATTGTAAAGTGCAGTCTGCAATACATAATGATTTTTATCTAATCATCAAATCCTATCAAATATCAAATTGCTATAAAATGATCATGCTACATACCAATATACACAGTACCATCCTGTGAATGTGTACTCAGAAGGAAATTCTACTGTGTTCTATGGGAATTAGTCCCAGGGAATGAATGCATAGGATTGCACAGGAAAAACCCTATAAGGTAGTTTGGTTATAGACTTCTGCATACTGAGGCAAAATAGCCTCAAAATAGCTGTTCAAAATAATATTCCCAGTAATAAGCATATTTTCTTATAGTTGAGTATTCCCTTTAAAATGTAACTATGAAGTACTGGGCAGATGACAAATGATTAGGATATTTTGAATAGCTGCATCCACGCTATATAAAGACAAAAATGAGAGGGGAGTGGCTTTACATTTTTTGATTGTATTATGCCTCAACTTGCCGCAATTAATGATAGTTAATATAAAAATGTAATGACTGGTTCAATTTAAAACTACACTGGCAGAGCAGTAACAGATGGGTGTACCTTTTAATAGTTTATTGTGGTATAATAAAAGTGGCAATCAAAATATTACCATTGACTACTAAAATTTGATTTAAAGTTTCCACAAGGAAGTGCCGGAAACAGCCTGATCACATGTCACATGCAAATCAATGTTAGGGAAGACAGCCTTTAGACAAGGAGAAAAAGGTTGAAAGAATGAAATGTGTGTTGAATGAATGAGGTTCTACCTCCAGCAGGTTTGCACCCACTCTGTAGAACCGGTTGTTAACAAGAGATAGGACATATAAAGTTTAAAAATAGCCATTTAAAAGTGGCTGCCAGATGGGCATAGAACCGGTTGTTAATTTCTTTGAATCACATCACTCGGTTCTACGTATAACTGAAAGGTGTTGAAAGAGCAGAACCATCAGTAAATGAACTGTTAGAAAGTAGGGGATGCCTGTATTTCCACTGATTGAGGGAGGGCAGGAGGAAGTGTCTAAGGGGTTTCTTGAATTCCAGTTGGCTTGAGAAGCCCAAGGAGGGGATGAGGCAGGGAAGGTGGGGAAGCAGATCATAGTGATCATGCTTTTCATTGCATGGCTGGTGGAAAGAGGAACCCTCACTCAATGATTGCCTTCAGGGGGACTACTGACTAGGGCTGCCAAGTCTTGGGTTATCCTAGCTTGGGACCCTCTTGCCTGTTGCTGCTTCCTTTTCTGCTCTCTTACAGTCCCTCCCACCTTCCAGCCCTGTTTACAAATGGGGGGGGGGGGGACAGTGTGGGAGTGTTTTTAAAGAGAGCTTTGACACAGCCTGGCAGGCAGTGTTTAAAGAGAGCTCAACCCACAGCCTGGCAGGAGTCCCATTTTTATTATAAAAGAAATTGGCACATTATTAAAAATTTAAAGGAGATGTGAACTAGGGAAGTTGATCAGAGAGTGGTCTCTTTAATACAGGTGATAGATTTTGCAACTGTAGTGAGCCATTGATATCCCTAAAGGATCTGTTCCAGAATGCTGTATTCATGATTAATTCAGTGGGTCTCAGACCGTCTAATCCTCTAGAACAGGAGTGTCAAAACCCTGTCCTGGGGGCCAGATGTGGCCTGCGGCAAGCCTCAATGTGGCCCAGAGCAAGACCCCTCCATCTAGCCAATGGACAAACCTTGTATATCGATTATATATAAAGCCCTGCAGAGGGTTGGCCTTTTAAGGCTTTCGAATGTCTCATCCAATTTTGTTTGGACATGCACAGCTTTGGGTCCATGTCATGCTGACCCTGTGCATTTGGAACATGTGGATAGTGAAATCCACAGGTTCCAAAACCGTGGATACAAAAAACCTAGCTTTTTATATTACAGGCATCAGAAAAAGATACCAAAGGAAAATTGTGTTGTAATGATTGCAGTATACAAGCTCTAGCAGGCTATCGTCTCCTTTTGCTAACCTGGTCTTCCTATGGTAGTGGAATGAAATGTTTAAGCATTCTACAAACCCTTTAGAATAAGATCTTCCAAATTTCAAACACAACACATTCTCCTTTTAAACCTGTGAAAATAGATAGAACTGCAGAGGAAGTGCCAGGAACTGTGCAAGTTTATAGAATACCCCAGTCTGCAAAATGAAAGGTGAATCATGTAATTTTGGACAGGTTGCCCACTTGCTTTATGCATGACAATCAAGTAAATCTCCTAGAGGAAAATAATTGATGTTGTTTTTGACACTTAACAGATGCTGCCTGTCAGTGCTGCAGAAGACATTATAAGGGATGTAGAACCTAATTTAGAGGTATCATAAGTCCACACACTGTAAAACAGTGGAGGAAATTTCCGTCAAATGACAATAATAATGCCAGTCTGATGATGTTGCTTCTCGTTGAGGGGCAGAGTAGATAATGGTTCATCTGAGGACTCTTTCGTACAAATGGCATAATACTTCAACACAGAAAACCAGCATGCTGTGCAGAATGTTAAACAGCAACTTGTCTCCAATGTCTAGCTTACTACTATATATGCAGAGATTGATTTTTATTTTTTACTTGGAGGAACATTCAATCATATGAGTCCTGCAGTATGAAGTCGTGTAAGCCTGGAGGGTATCATGGTGTTTACATTTGAGCCTGGTCCTTCAAACCCATCAGCCAGCCAGCTTTTATTCTAATGTCTCAGTTTCAAACCCCTGATCATCTTGCCATCTACCAAACATGCCTTGAGTCTCACCCCCCCCCCCCCAATTATATAAGTTGGCAAACTCACAGACAGTTCCAAATGGATATCTGCATATCAGAAATTTGCCAGAATTAAGTGATTCTTCCAATATTCTAACCTTTAATATTCTTACAAGTTCATTGAGGGAATTTCTATGTGTTGATTTATAGTCAACACAATCAATCAACACAGTTTCACAAACCCAAAGGAGTTTTATTATTTTTTAAAAAATCAAATCAGATTGTATGTCATAGAACACCCTCTATTGTCAAATGTGGCAATCATAAGACTGCTTTCAGGAAAGGTTACATAACAGCAAAGAAAATATGCATATTTACTCAAATCTAATGTGCTATTGAATCTAATGTGCACCCTGATTTTTTCAAAAAGTTTACCGCCAATTGTAATGCGCAGCTGCAAAGCAGGTGCAAAATTTAATTTTACTGCATATAACAAGTTAAATGACAACAATAATGACAATGGGTTTGTTATAATTTCAACCTAGTTGCACTAGGTATACAGCACTGGATTTCTGTTACATTTTTTATTACAGAGTAAATAATACAGAGTAAAGATCAGTATTTAGTTTATTTACACAAATCTAATGCACTACTGAATCTAATGCACACCCCAGTTTTGGAGACTACATTTGGCTGAAAAATGTGAGCATTAGTTTTGAATAAATATGGTAATTAATACCTTGTATCTAAATAATTTATATATTTATAATTCCATGCTTGGTGTAAGAACACTTGGTATTTCAATGACAGCCAGGCCCCTGGCTGCAAGGCTAGCTGATTCTCACTGCAAAAGTTCATTTTCACTTAACCCTTCTTCACTGCCCAATCAACCAAACGATTCCACAAAAACTCTTCTGTCTTAGCCTAAACTGGGCCTATGGATGGAATCTTAACTTGGGTCAGCATTAGTCTTCCCATTCTTGTGGTGATGTAGGGAAGCAAGTGAATGTCTCTGCAGTGGCCTAACCCAACCCTACGACTGGGGCGGAAGTGTCTTAAAGGCACTTTTGTGACATCCCCAGGTCAGCCCAGGACTTGTGATGGGGTTTAGGCTGGCCTAACTGCAGGTTAGGATTGCAGCCTTATGTCTTCTATCTATTTTGTCCTTGAAGCCTTAAAGGCAGACAGTGGTACTCTTCGCTGTTCAGCAAAAGAATTCATCTGTAGATGCAGAATAACAGATTAAGGGAGAAGATAGTTTTGACTTGTGCTTCTAATTCATTATGAATCAATTGATGTATTTAATATTTATAAAGACCTTCTTTGCAGGGGAGTAAAAACAAGGAGAGATACCAAAGATAGAGCATTACACAACACATATTCTCTTCTTTAAAATAATCAATATAAAGCAAAATATTAAGATGTTGCAGGTAAAATACTTTCAGCAGGACACTTTATGTCTTTGGTGCCACAACAGAAAAGATCTAATCCAAATTCCTGCATAGCATTTGCATAATGGTTTGCCCAAAAGATGTTGGCTCATGCTTCTAAGGCTGAAATCCTATATTTACCTAGGAATAAGTCCCATTTGGCTGAATGGTGCTTACTTACGAGTTGATATGCATAGGATTGCACTGCCAGTTAAATGACTTTAAATAAACATTTCAGAATACTTCTATTTAGGTGCTTCTTTTTGAGGTATGATTTCCATGTATCTTACTGCTCCTTATGATGACTATCCCTACAATCCAGAGTAACTACGGGAGCATGTAAGAGACATTACGTGCACCCGTAGTTACTGCACCACCTAGTGAAAACCTATGGGAAATTCATATTGCAATCCAGAGTAAATTGTTCTTACACCAGAGAAAGGACTCCCCGTAGTTACTCTGGATTGCGCCCTTAGATTCAAGGAGTTGGAAGGGACCTAATAGGTCATGTAGTCCAGTCCCTGCCTATAGCAGGTAATCATCTTAGAGCACATACATATAAAAGAAACTACTCAGTTTGGGGTGTAAGAGAAAGAATAAGCTAGCAGCCCGAGGAAATATTAAAAATATATTTTAATTGTTTTGGACACAAATGCCATCCTTGGTTGTTTAGTGGAGAAAAAAATGATAACTGCTAACAGCAATGCAACCTTTTGCAAAGAACAATTGCTGTTTAGACAATAAATTTCATTATTTTGGAAATGTCATCAGTCTTTCATTCTGCATGTATGTTTTAAATGAACCGAATATCCTTTAGTTATCGGTTCTTGAGCATGCAGATGATCCTAACCCTCAGTTATGCTGCCCTAAATCCCAGCACAACTCCTGTGCTGGCCTGGGGGTTTAAAAAAATACTGTAAGGTACTTCTGCACAATCTCTGGAGGAGGGGGACAGTGCACAGACATGCACTTTCCTCCCTACATCACCACAGGAATAAGAACGATGAGAGGTGCTGGCCTAGGTCAGGACTGCACCCAATATGTTTGTTCCAGATAGTGGAAACATTTTTGCAGGGACTAAGGTTCAAAGACAAGGTATGTAGAATCACAGCCTTTTTGTCTCTATGGTAGAATGGAAAGCAATCATTGTGCACTTAAAAAGTGCCTGCGGAATAATGGACCAAATGGATCTACACACATTTTAATGTAAAATTGCATAGAAGAGTAGGAGGAGCATAGAGTGACATTCCACTCTCCTCTAATGCAAAATATGAATACCATCTAAGGAACAAATAGTATCTGCAGGAAAAAAATTGCAAACATGGGTTAGCTTATGTGTCATCTTTGCAATGACTGCAAGGTCAACAATTGTGGGGCTCTGTTAGGGTTACCATAATTTTCTTCCACAAAAATGGGACAGGATCCCCTGTCAAACTGGTCAGTATGTTGAACACATTCACTGAAAACTGGGACTGTCCCAGTTTTTTGAGACATATGGCAACCCTAGGCTCTGTCTACAAATCTATACTGATTAAAGGGCCCATGTGGTCAGGCCATCTCTGAATCCTCGGGACTGGTGGCAGTAGTAGCACCCACTTCATAACCAGGAGGTAGAAAGGGAATACCATGAGATCCAGAAGAGGACTTGGCCCCAGGTCCCACAGCAACCTAAGGCCCCCATTGCTTCCTGTTGACATATACAGTACTTCTATCTAATATTGAAAGTCACTCTTAGAAATGTATTGTTGTTTAGATTTATTTCCCATCACAGGCTTGCTGCTTTTTCACAAGAGATGCTGGTGCCCTCCTCTAATGTACTCATTTCTTTAACAAGCCAAGAATAATATATTTCCCTCCCCATGATTTCGCACTAAACTCCTCAGCTGTTACCAGCAGAACTCCTAATTGCTCAGTTCCAGAAGTGGGTTGAGCCTGAAGTTTCAAACTCCGTTGCCTGCGACCATGGAAAGTTGACTGCCCTTCTTCCCCCTTAATGAATGCCAAAATCATCACAAAAGCGCGCTTCATGAATAATGCATTGTGGTCCAATTAAATGTGACTGCTGCTTTATTTCTTGCATGAGGTATTTGATGCCAACAGCTACCCAGTAGTCAGTGGAACCGTCTTTTGACAGACAAACCGACAACCTGTAAACACTTAACATAGTTGGAATGCTATAAATTAAAACAGCTTCTATTTTTAAAAATAACTTTCCTTTTAAGTTTGATTCTCACCCCCATTCCCAAATATGCTTTGTTTTAAACAAACTACCTGCATCTCTTTTCTTTACATGCAAGTGGAGATTGCAAAATGGATGGCTTTCAGAATATTAAAAGGGGGGATGGAGAGGATTCAGATGATGGATGTTTTTCTAAAGGACTTCTTATTGTTGTGTAAGAGTGGCCAGGAACCTATATCAAAGAACTTTATTGGCTCTTGGGATGCTGTTCATTTTGGTCTGAAATACACCTATCTGCAGGTGACACACCTCAGGAGGCAATGGTTGGGGCAGAGGATCTGTTTAGATCAACCTGTTTTAATCAAGACACAAGTCCAAACTGGTCAAGATATCAAGTGCATTTTGTCCAAGATTTAGGGCGCAATCCAGAGTAACTATGGGGAGTCCTTGCTCCGGTGTAAGAACAATTTGCTCTGGATTGCAGTATGAATTTCCCATAGGTTTTCACTAGGTGGTGCAGTAACTACAGGTGCACGTAATGACTCTTACATGCTCCTGTAGTTACTCTGGATTGTAGGGTTATTTTGACTGTTATTTATCAGAGTTGGAAGTTTTATAATTTGGTTAAAGTTGTATTATTCAAATAACACCGATAAAGATATCAGTCTATGGACGTATTTAAAAATTGGAGCTGTGCATTTGGATTTTGGATTAGGATTGTGGCAAGGTGGTGGTTAATAATTGTTTTGCAGGTGGTTGAAATAAACCAGGCAGTATAATAAGGTGCAGCTGACATTATGAGTTAACTTTGATTGCTTAAAGGAAAAAATAGCACTTGCCAATGTGGATCCCATTCTGAATACATTCAGTAAACTTAGTGCACTCATAATTGACAGAATGTGATCCAGTGAGATCCACTGTATTTCCCCATGCCGTCCCCTCCTGTGAACACTATCTGCAAGAGTTTCCAGATGTACACATGCTGGATGAGAGGGAAGTGTCAACTGAATTAATCTTTAGGGAAGTGTTTTCCAAACACTTGTGACTCACAGGGTGTGACTCACAGGCTGTGACTCACCCTGTTCTCTATGGTGAGCCATGATACAATACTCAAATCTGCCTCCAAAAACCTTTCTTGGAGTCCCCAATTTCTGTCGTTTGCCAGAATTAAGAGCTTCCAATATTCTAACTGGACTGACCAACTTTCTTCTTTCCTAGCCCTGAATGCTACTCAAACTCACTATTTATCACCTTCGTTCCACACAGTAGCCATTATGAGTTTCTATCTCATAATATCCTTATCCTGTTACAATATTTTCCAAGTTTCACTCACATGCTTTACATCTCAGGATGGATGGGCAGAGATAAATTTGCCTCAGTTGTGATGTGATTAATTCCTCAACAAACCTTTCATAATATTGATGACAGATAATCCCTGAGATCTATCTATAAGCCACATTAACTATGCTTCTTATGGGCCAACATAGTTTTATAAGCCAGAAACATTAAAAGACCAGGGATGTGATGATGAGCACTTGGTATATAGTAATTGCGAAACTGCTTTTATGTTACCACTTCATATCATTTGAGGGCTCCCACTAAGGGAGTCTTGAGGCAAACAGCTCAGCACATTATATAATAGTTGCTGAACAGCCATTACAGATAGGACTTCGGTGCATGATTGCTCTTCCATGGCAGAAAAGCAGAATCACACTCATAGAAAACTAGGTACTAAGGAGAAAATCTTGCCTTGTGTTGCGCATTCTCTATGTGCAGAGATTTTCTCATATGGGACAATGTTGAGCCAGTCAGCCAAGATCTACAAGAATAAAGCACATCGGGGATAGTCTGCGCTTTTCCTTGCACCCATCTCTAACCACATTCTCCACCAGGAGCCTCTAATGGCTAGCCTTTAACTCCACTTCTCCAATACAAGGGACAATAATTTATCGTGCTTGATCTTGTATGCCCATAAAATTCAGATTTTTAAAATATACATACATACATACATACCTAGCTAGGTCCAGGGACTTGGGATGAAAATTGATGCATAATTGAGTCAGTGACTTGAATTTTATATACCATATTTACTCAAATGTAATGCACCTCTGAATCTAATTTTCACCCTGATTTTAAAAGGCTTGAAATAAAAATTTTTTACTAGTGATTGTAATGCGCAGCTGCAAAAGAGGTGTAAAATTTAATTTTACAGCATAAAATAGCATAGTTATAACTTGACAATAATATGACAATATGTATGTGTTATGATTTTTATCTAATTGCACTACTTTCTACAACAATGGGTTTGTTACATTTTTATTACAAAATATTTTATTACAAAATATACGCATATATATATGTGTGTGTGTGTTTTTTAAATATAAAAACATTGGAATCTGTTGGGCACATAAATAAAATTCCAGTTTACTGAGGAGAAACTGAAACTGAGCATGACATCCCAAAGAGGCCATGGCAAACTCAGTGCTGGATCTTAGGTCTCAGATGTCCATGTTCAACCCTCAATATTGTCTCCCTGCTGCCAACCATAGAAGAGTGGAACCTGTCAAAGATGCGACCTCTGCATTAATTATAACCTTTTCCAATTCATCTCAAGCATTAATACAAAGCTGTGCATGTGTGTACACAAGCCTGCATGCTGCATGATGAATGACTCATAACCCTCACACCCTGCTTGCCTGAGCTGTTTCTTCTTTTAAATCACCCATCTTATCTGGAAGAAACACATCTTGTCCTGTATCCGAACCAGGTTGCTTATCTCACCTCCAGACACTGCCCGTCAACGTGAGGGTGTGAAGCCAAATGACTTTGCCAGCTATCGGCTCAATTTGCAGTGAGCAGCCCACATCTTGATACCAACACATAATTCAGTTGGCTTTGGCAGATTGTTAAAAGGAAGGCTAGAATCACACTGCCAGGGACACTGAATTATATCAACCCAAGACAGAATCTGAACCCTGCAGGTCAGGATTTAAGGACACTAACAGAAGCCGAAGCTTGCATTTGTACTGTTTTGAAATGTGGACACTCCACACAGCTGAAACTATGATGCCCTCAAATGTATTAAGTACACTTTAATATGAAATACAATATTAAAGATAATAGGGTACCAATTCTTCAACATCAGACAAAACTGTTGTATGGATTCTCAATGCATTTTGCTCTTAGACAAGAGAAATGTTGCCTTATTTGCTCGAATATAATGCTCCCCGTTTTCAGCCAAATTTAGTCTCCAAAATTTAGGTGTGCATTAGATTCAATGACACATTAGATTTGAGTAAATACAAGTATTTTTAGTATAAGTCTCGATTACTATTTAGTTTAACAGTTTACTTTATTGTGATTTAAAATGTAACTAACCCCCAAATCCAGAGTAACTACGGGAGCCTGAAGAGACATTACATGCACCCAGTAATTACTGCATCTCCTCGTGAAAACCTATGGGAAATTCATATTGCAATCTAGAGTAAATTGTTCTCACACTGGAGCAAGGACTCCCCGTAGTTGCTCTGGATTGCATCTGTTGTATAATTAGGACAAATCATAACATAAATCCATTTGCCATTTTATTATCATATAACTCATTATTATATGCAGTAAAATTAAATTTTGTACCTGCCTTATGGCTGCACATTACAATAGCCAGTAAACATTTTTTTTAAATCTCAAGACTTTAATAAGAGCATGCATTAGATTTGATAGCGCATTAGATTAGAATTGATTGGAGTAATTATGGTATATTTTGCCCAAACTACACTACTGGATTGCTAGGAACATGCCAGTTAAGACCATATAGGAATTGGATGCAATAGAGAGAAAGTTAGAGAAGGCAACCTGCAACCTAAACTCAGGTTTCAGGTTTCCAGATGCAATTCTTTCAAAGGTGGGGGAGAAAGTAAAAGCTGGACACATGTCAGATGGAGGCAAAGGCTAAGAAAATGCAAACAGCACTGAGCGCCTGATACTGAATCCAAGTGACACTCAACTGAATGTGAGCCACTATAGCACCTCACATCAGCTGCTGGCTTTGGGAATTTCTTAGGTAGTTTCCCCAGAAAAAATGGTTTCAGCACAGGATGCCTAATAAGATGCAGCACAAAATTCATTTTACATGCAATAATGTTTCTAAATGGTTTCATGACACATAAACCTCAACAGCAAATGGAAAAAAACATTCAAAACCAACACTTTCTGGGGAAACTTCCTGTGATAAGTGTTGCTGGGTGGTGTTTTAAAAGATTTAGACTGCAATTCTAAACACGTTTTCCCGGGAGTAAGATCCTTTGAGCACAATGGGATTTACTTCTGAGTAGACATGGTTAGGATTGTGCTCATAATGGCAGCATCCAAATCCTGGTTAACTGACATTAATCATTGCATGAAGCATCACTTTTATGGACATCAAGATGTGTGAGGGTGACATATAAGGTGTGGGTGACATGTGAGGGTGACAAGGATATGACTGAGGGTGTACATATAAGGATATGGCTATTCATAACTTCTGTAATCATTTATTCTGCCTAAACCAGTCAAAATGTTTCCATCCATTAAAAATAGTTAATTAAGAAGTTTTCATCTGTTGGGGTGAAGTTCCACAAACATATCAAGCAACTGCCACTCTCCTTTCTTTGTTAATCCATTGCCACCATCACAAAATGAGAATGTTGCTTTTATCCCATTGTTCGAGGATCCCAATTTTTTGTCTTCAGCTGCTTGTATCCATATTGATGGAGAACAGGATAAATAGAACAAGCTAATTTGTAATCCCAGATAGAAAATGATGGCTGGACTGTTTCCGTCATTGAGCACTCTCCCAGTTTAAACAGCTGATTAGTCAGCTTCTGTGGAATCGATCTGAATCAGTTCCACCTGCATGCTCCCACCAGGAGCCACTTTATTGTAAATCAATCATTCTGAAAACAACTCACAAAGGGGCCAGTCCTCACTAACAAGCCATCAATTTAACCTGTCTGTCTAGAGCACTCTGCCAATTAGGAGTGCAACAAACATTTATTCTAAAATTATGGGCAAGTTTACACAGTTTATTTTTTCCTCTATTTCGGAGTCACCTGTAACTGTATCTTTCACCATATTATAATTTTTTTCCAGAGTGATGTGAGGACAGTGGCGGTTCCAGTTATCACAGAAGTAGAGGGAGTTCAGGATGTGTGTGAGAAGAAACCTGTTCTGAATTTTAACAAACACATGAGGCAGATAGCCTTTATTACCAAAAGCCAATGTTCATAGGAACTCCAAAGCTTTATGTCCTGTCCTTGTGCCCCTTGGGTGTTAAGATCAATCCTGGAAGTCAGAGAGGTTCTCCTCATTCTTTGACATGATGAATTGCTAAATTTTGGCCATGCAGAGAGCAGCTCTTCCAGCTGGCAGAAGCTGGAGAAGCTGCCTTAGGAGAGATGTGCAGATATATGGCCGTGCCTTCCAACGCTTCCTTTAAAACATTTCAAACAAACCTAAATAAAAGGGAATGAAATAGATGAACCCTACAATGCAGAGTAACTACAGCAGCAACTACGTTTATGTCAACGTAGTTACGGTACCACCTAGTGAAAGCCTATGGGAAATTCATATTGCAATCCAGAGTAAATTGTTCTTATGTCGGAGCAAGGACTCTCCGTAGTTACTCTGGATTGCTTCCATAGTCTAGGTTCCTCACATCTTCTGGTTTTAACTGGTCTGTCTGGGCATTTCTTTCATGTTAACCCAAAAGCTGCAAGAAGCAACATTTGGAAGCTATCTGTTGTGTTTAGCATCTCCAGTGTCTTAGAACTCAGTGTCTTAGAGCTCTTTAGCACTGGAAGTATGAGCTTACCACTGATGTAAGGTGTTCAATATGTTGTAAAGCATATCTGCTGGTCCAGTGCCATTTGGTGTTGAGCACTATTCAGAGAGCCAGCCAAGTTAGGTAGTATTAGGATGGGGGGAAGCAGCGAGGGGTGGAAAAGAGCTGGGGGAAACGAAGGTGGATGGGTGTGGAACTGGTGGAGTGCTGTATTGCCGACATGAAGAGTGCAATTCTAACTTAAACTGGCACAACTCATCAGTCTTCCTGTTCCTGTGGTGATGCAGGGAGGCAAGCACATGTCTGTGCACTGGCCTAACCCTTCCCCAAGAGTGGCACCCAAGTGTCTTAGCACACTTTTGTGACACTCCCAGGCCAGCATGGCCCAGGACATATTCTGGGTCTTAGGCCAGCCTAACTGGGGTTAAGGATTGCAGCCAAAGTCTCTCAACTCTTAGCCTGTTTAGACCTGAAAAGTGCTTGGAGCTTTTCCAGGGAAAGGGAAACAGAAGTGATGCCTTTAGGATAAGGGTTTTTCTGATAAAGTGAGGGAAGACTGGAGATAAGTGGGGAATAGGAATTGGCAGGCTTTAAAGTAAAACTCAACATTTCAGCTTAGAATGCCAGTCTAAATGCTCAAGTAGAGATAATGAAATTGGAACTCTGTCCTAACTGTATCATCAGACTAGATTGGAGGCAGGCTGATTGGCTATTATTCTATAATAAAAATCTGATGATTTAAGTTGCACACAACGCTACAGCACATAAAAAAATTACAGCACATTAAACACATTAAAAATTAAGGGCACAAACAATTCCTCTCTTGAAATCTCAGTGGTTTTTTAAATATTCTACCTTCAAGAAACTATCTTCAACTGAGGACCTTTTCACATGTGCAGTGCATTGTAGATAACACCAAGGCCTTCTTCTGTAGCATTTGTTCTCATGTGCCTGGTACTGGGCTGACAATCTCTCCATCTATAGTGCCTTCTGGCTGAGTATAAATCCCTTAAATAAACTAATCAAGGCTGCTACCACTTGGAAATAACATAAAATAAATTCAATTCAGGACTAAGGCTGCAATCCTAAAGTCACTTTCCTGTGAGTAAGACCCATTGAACACAATGGGGTTTACTTTTGAGTAGACATGGTTAGGATTGCATAATTACTTATGATTAGGCACATACAAGATTACGGTAACAAATACTACGGCAGAAACTTCAGTAGGTAAGTATTGAGAAGAATGAAGTTTTTATGTATGAAAGTGCCATCCTTCCCTTTGAACATGAGACTATGATATTGCCAACCTGTTCAGTTTTTTTTTGGTGTATGTGTCGTCTGTCTTTTTCTGCTGTTCTTTGCAGCATTCCCCCCCCCCCACCTAAAATGCAGTTGCAGCATTGGTACCTCACCGGTGAACTGCGAGAATGCGATTTAAGCTTTTTGAGGGCCAGTGTGCCTTCAATTAGAAACTTTTCTTTTGTGGCTTCTCTAACTGCTTATAGTTCAGCATACAAGGTATAACTGATTAATGGTCCTTTCAGGGGGGAAAGATGAGAGGAAACCAATAATTAAAATCTCCCCACAGCAAGCAAAATGCACAATTCCACTGACAGCAGTTTGAATTGGTATGCTGTCTTCAAATGTTTGATGTCCTTCCTCCCTAGATCTTTGTGGACTGACTTGGAGAGGCTGTGACTCCATGGGGATGGTGCAAAGGGGGAGATATGCTGGTCTTTCCAGGCCAGTGCAGGGTCTGGGGAGGGCAGGGGGAAGGTGAGAAGGTGGTAGAAGGGGGCATTTTAGTGTTTTAAATGGATTTGCTAACTTGATCAAAGGTAGCTGAGTACTCAGCATACATACTAAACTACCATTATGTAGAAATAGTGAGGTCACAGGAGAAGCAAAGAATTGCATAAGAGATTCTTTAAAAAATTGTACTAGGTTGATGGACCAATTGTCTAAATCAATTTATTTGATGTATGTTTTATTGTTGCAAGCTGCCTTGAGTCTTTTTATGTAATAAGACGGGATATAAAAGCAGGCCTCCGTCAGTCTTGGAAGACTATGGTATTGTGCTCAGTGCTGCATATGCTGTATGCGAAGCACAAAAGCCTGGGTTGGATTGTTATGGTGGATATGCTGTTACCCAAGCAGCAAATTCCCCCTCTCCATGCCACTGAATTACTCCAATGGAAAGGCAGAGCCAATACGATTGGATCCAGCTGGCGTCGCAGAGCTGGGCTAAGGACAGGAGCTCACCCTGTCTTGTGGGGCCGACCCAGGTCTCAAACCCTGGCCTGCTGGTTAACAAGCACAGTGTCTTAGCCACTTGTGCCATAAAATTAATAATAAAGTTAATAATAAGGGCTAATCCTATATACCTTTCTGTGCTGATGAAGTCACAATGCAGTACCAAGGCAAGTTTCCTTACCTTGAAGGAGGCTTTAGTGATGTAGCAGGATGTAGCAGCACCCCTTTGGCATGGCTATGCTGTATCATTGGAAAGGATACATTGGGTAGGATTGGGCCACAAGTTGGATAGGGTAGGCTCCAGGGCCAACCTGTTGGTAAACTCATCCAAAGCAGTCATCTCAGGCAGCAAAGGAGTGGGAGACATCTGTTTCTGTCCAGCATTTGCCTCCACTGTTTTTTTTTTCCTCTTCCCTAAAATTGAATGAGAATGGGGGGAGCTGAAATAGAAGAGGAAGTATAGTTATAACCTAATTATTGGCATTTTATCAGCAATTTTGTCTCAACACTAATGAGGCTGGCTCTTTAAATTAAAAGATAAATATTCCTTAAGTAGCAGTTAATGGCTTAAAAGCAACTTTCTTACCATAGTAACGAGGCAGGTAGTTAAACTTGCCTGTAAAAAAGGTTCATAAAGGGTTCAGTCTTATTTTGGATGCCAGCTGGGAGGGAGATCCCTTCCTTCCCCCATGGGATTGTCACATCAATACAAAGTGATAATCATTTTTGAATTGCTTTGTAAGGAGAAGTGTCTGCCACTGAACAGAAACTCAGCTGTTTTAAGCCCCAGAAGGGGAAACTGATTCATACTGATTACCATATATACTTGTGTATACGCCTAGCTTTTTGGGCCCCAAAAAATGAGCCCAAAAACCCACCTCAGCTTATATGCGGGTCAGTAAAAGAAAAATTTAAAAAAATGACGGGCGCGACCTCCAGCGTGGCTGTGCAGCCTCTCCAGCTGCTGGTGTTGGCTCTCCGGGCTGTGGAGGAGGCACGCAGCGGCAAGACATAGAGCCCACTGCAGCCAAGCCCCTCCTCAGACTCAGGTACTTCTTTGTGGGCCTTACTTCTGAGTAGACATGTCCAGGATTGGGCCCTGAGGCTACAAGGCCAGCTACACTTTCCTGCTGTTGCTGCATTTCCCACCCTCGGCTTATACTCGGGTCAATAAGTTTTCCCAGTATTTGTGGTAAAATTAGGTGCCTCGGCTTATACGTGGGTCGGCTTATACACGAGTATATACAGTAATTGTCTGCCATGTTACCATGGTAAACAATTGCTTTTGTATAACACAAAAATGGGTAACTATGGAGGTTCCTGGAACCAAATGTCACAGATGGCTATAGGTTCAACCTATATGGTGAAGATGAGAGCTTTTTCATGGTGGGCTACAGCAGGGTTGGGCAAGGTGATCTTTGAGGTGAGAAGAGCACCTGTTGAAATTCCCTCTTTTTTACAATTGTTCAAGGTCCAGGATCCCTGAAGTGGCCCCTGCCTATTGCAGGGCTAGTGCTTCTCTGGAGTGCAAGGAGATGAGACTGGCACGTCCTCTGGTAAGGAAGGGGAAGCATTTGGCACAATGCATTGGGCACTACAAAGTTTTGGGCAGTATTGGCTAGTTCTAATAACATCACTGAAATTATGTTATGGTATCAAGACAGATTTACATTTTTAAAAAATCAGACACAACATAGATCATGATTGCAGTCCTGCACACATATTTGCTTAAATAAGGCCCTCTTAATTCAGGGTGAAATCCTAACCAAGTTAGATTAGCACAACTTACCTATTCCCACAAAGGTGTTGGGAGGCCAGATGGCATAGCCCCCCAGAAATGGGCACTGGCATAGCCCCCCAGAAATGGCATAGAAGTGCCTTACCATACTTTTGCAACACTCCCAAGCCACTCTTCTGCCAAGACTCGCGCTGGCATAACTGGGGGTTATGACTGAAGCCTTACTCCTTAATAGAATTCCTTTAAGATTGCACTCATATTTAGACCTGAAATGAAATTTGCAAAGCTATGTCAACATTTCTAGAATCCCATTTATGTTTTAGCTTGTACACAGAAAAGTATCACTTCACATAATTGTTTTTCCTGTCCTGTGCATATATGTTATTGTACTTTAAACAGAATTGGGATAACAATGCATATTCAAAGAGGATGAGTATGGGATGAAAATGGAAGAGAACCGCAGAATGCAAAATATACATTGAGTGGAATGTTCTTTCAAGTCACAGATGTGGTAACAGAACATTTTTTACTGTCAGATGTGACAGAAAAATTCCTCTGCTACAGAGTCAAAGGTTATCCTTTGCAAAAGGCCTCTCTCTCAATTATGAAATATATTGTTCTCACTGGGAAGAGTGAGAGATTGGATTAATCTACTTTCATGGCAAGCAGCCAGCCAGAAACCACTAAAACAAGAGCAGCAGATGGTTTTGGGCCCAAGTACAGCAAAGACAAGATTCATAAGAATGCCCCTTTATCTAGGCAGGCATCTCACAGCTACATAAACAGATGAAAGGAGGAAGAGCTGTGGCCTTGGCTGAAAGGAAGCTATTAATTCATACTTATTTTGTAACATTTGCCCCTTTAGGTAGTACAAACACACATCTGCATGTGGTTTCCACAAAAAGGGGATGTTCTTTCCATCTAACTAGTTAGGAGCCAAGATCAACAGCAGCAGAAATGGGGGATCAACTGGGGACATAATGTGACTGACCCATTTGTTCTTCCTTCCCTTATAATTTAGTTTACGTTTATGGTGGCCTCGAAGTTTGCTGCTGAGCTCTTATAAGAACAGTTTTTAAGAACTGGAACCTCCATGGGGCCTCCAGAGATAGAATGGTCTAGTGGATGGACTTAGACCTGGAGGATCCAGGCATGATGGTTCTTGGGTCACTTTAGAGGTATTTGGTGGTAGAGTCCAGCAACCATACAGACCAGCTCCCACAAACAGTACTGCAAGAGAGGAGACAGGGTAGGAGGACAAGGTTCTGGCTGTACTCTCCAAGGTGCTTTTGTGGGGCCTGTTGGGGATAGGAATCACCCCCAGTGGTGTAGCTAAGGGGAATGCAGGGGGTGCAGTTGCACTGATCTACAAGCTTTAGGGGGGTTACAAGCTGAGGTTGACACTAGTTACTAAAATTGTGAAAAAGGGGTATGTATGAATGATAATACCATCATGTTATATATTGTTGGAAAGGTAATTTAATGCTAAATGTGATGAAACAAACTGCATGGGAATATCTTCATTCTATCAAACGTTTGGGCCAATTAACCAGAAAATGAAAGCACAAAAGCCTATGGAACAAAACCTAGATTTACTTAACTCAAAACTTTCCCATGATACTGATTGCTCTGAGAACCAATGAAATGTATTTCTGATACTGTATGGAACTAATATGAATCAACTCTCATTTCCATATACATATATCATGAAACAGTTTCCCATGCGAACTGGGTATACAGGCATTTCTAAGTGGTGCTCCTCTTATATTTAGCAGGGAAATAATAGCCATTCCTCTTTGCCCCAACACAGTTTCCCTTAGCAATAAGTAACAAAATTTTCTTTATTTAATTAATTTTGATTTTGTTGTTGCAGTGGCGATGGGGATCACAACAAAATCTTCTTTGACTCCAAATAACAAATAGGTGCTTTCACTATGCCATTAGCAGTGCAAATGGGTGGTGACTTGCTGAGGAGGAGGAGGAGGAGGCGGCAGGTTTTTCCCCTATTTTTCTTTTTAAAATACCTGGAGATGACATCACTTCAGGTTATGATGTCACTTCCAGGGCAACATTTTGAGCTTTGCACCAGGCTACATGATCATTAGCTATGCCACTGACCACTCCATGTCTTCCTGAATCTCAATTCCTCATATAGAGGCATCCCTGTCCAAAAGTGAAAAACACTGAAAAGTAGAACTCAGGCTGCAATCCTAACCACACTTTCCTGGGAGTAAGTACTATTGAACACAGTGGGACTTTAGACGTGCTTAGGATTGCACTATATGTCTTTTTTCAGCTTGCAAATGCAAAAAAGACATGAATAATACATATTGCAAAAGCCTAAAAATACATATTTATTAACACAAAGCCAAAATACATCACAAATTACAGTAAAATAAACAAAGGCATCTGTGGGCAATGAACATCATATGCATTTGAATGATGGTTATTTACTAAAGGAAGTCATAAGGAAATGCCAAAAACAGTGTGATAATCACGTCAAATGCAAATCAACCCCAGGGAAGGCAATTTTAGCCTTTAAACCTGCACGGAGAAGTTGAAAGAGTGGAGCATGTGTGAATGAATGAGTTCTGGGTATAATTGAAAGGTGTTGAAAGAGTGGAACTGTCAGAATATGGGGGATGCCTGTACATTCATCTCCTGCTTTTCTATTCCTGCCACAACCTTGCTTTTTTCGGGATAGCTTCTCCACAGGCCTCCTGGATTTTGGACTTGAGCTGAGGAATAAAGGAACCCATCATAAGCCACATCTATCTAGCACAGGCTAACAGATCATTATCATCTAGAACGGCCATAAACTCTTCAACGCTGACTATAGTATGGCCTCATAATTCTCAAAAGGCAAAAGTCTGACTGCTACAACTGAATATAAATGGAGTCTCTTAGTTGGTAGAAAGAGGATTTCCACATTTTTTTTCTGGGAAAAGATTACAGGTGTGCATTTTACACCTGAGCTGTATTTGCATTGTCAACCATGCAGCTTTTCAAGAAACAGGAGCCCTGCAAGAAAAGAACCCTAAAATGAAAATCTAAGCAACAGGCAACCATAACGAGACCTGCAAATGCTGGTGCATATAGAGGCGAAGATCATTACATTGGAAGTCCTCAATTGTAATTTCAGTCATTAGTCAGAAAGCATTATATTGGGCTTTTCCCAGGAACATAAAGAAATAAATAACTGAAGTTATTAGAAGTTTGGTATGCACTACTGTTCATAAGAAGAACCTCCACTGGATCAGGACAAAGGTCCATCTACTCCAGCTTCCTGTATCACACAGCGTCCCACCAGATGCATCAGGGAACACATAAGACACCTGCATCCAGGTGCCCACCCTGCATCTGGCATTTTGAGGTCATCCACATCTACACACACCCCTCATGGCTTGTAAGTTGTGATGGTCTTTCCTCTAGGAATTTGTCCAATCTCTTCTTGAAGGCATTGAGATTAGAAGCCATCTCTACATCCTGTGGCAGGGAGTTCCTAGGCATACGATATCCTAGGCATAAAATGTATTCTTCCAAGAAGGTAGTCTTCTGCAATAAGTCCCTTGAGCTATCATGGAGCTACACACCTCCTCTTCTCCTTTGCTGTTTAACAGAGTTCATTCAGCCTTTCCTTCAACACTTCAACCAGGTCCCAGTATCCCACTTCATACTGATACATTCCCAACTAAAAATATCAACAAGTCTCCTACCAGCTACTAGCATTTGAATGAATACTCCAGGGTTGCCTTTCTAGCTAGATGGTCCTTGACAGAAACTTCAGATGTCAACTTACTCTGCCATATCACAGCAGTTTCTTCTCTACCATCTTGTTTGGTATATGGAAAAGCCTGATATTTCAGTGTTCATTTTTTGCTGTTACAACAAACATTTCTGTTATCTTTCAAATGTTATTCAGAAGGCATCTTATAAAATCATTGAGAAATTTTACACTAGAGTAGAAAATGAAATCAAAAAGACACTTTCTAACTAAAATACAAATTAAATAATTGTGAATATTATGAAAAAATGTTCTCACTCAAGCTGAAATCTTATACACACTTACCTAGGAGAAAGCCCCACAACTGACTATAATAAGGTTTAATTCTGTGACATTCTGGGCATAGGATGTCCAGACAGCAGTCCTGGAATACACATCTTCCTGGGAAAAGGGCACAATTCAGATGTGCACTTGGGCTGCCCTATCTATAACTGGGCTAACCCAATTAAAAGATGGGCCATCCTAGTTATTCTGGAAAGGGCTTGGGGCAGTCTAAGGCAACATTGGCTGCCCCAAGAAAGGTGGACCTGGGCTGCCTAGGTGGTTCCTAGAGCAGCCTAGGCAGTTCAAGAGAGGCATGTTGAGGGCATGTACAGCACTGCCTAGGGCAGAGCAGTTACTCTGCATCCAGAGCCTGTTTCCAGGGCATAAATGCCCTCTTCCAGCTCCTACCACCTCAGGAGCAGACCCATACAATGAGTAGACCCATAGAGGTCCATGATAAGGCCGAGTAAGAATGGCAGTGTTGACCGAAAATCTGAGTTCTTGGCCAGCCTAGCGGCAACCCTGTCTCTCAACCTCAGGATATGGCAGAACTATGGTAGCCCACTAACCTGGGTATACAGCCGGTCACAAGCAATCTCCTTGCATCTACTCTACACTAGACATACTGCTGTACTGCACTCTCATGCTGCAACTGTTACTGGTTGTCAGAAACTTCTGGGCTCCCTTATAAGGCAGGCACCCCAGCAGTTCCTTGTTCAGTGTGATCTGAGGGGGGTCTCCTCGGGAGCAAGCCCTCTGCAGGTGTCACTGACTTGATGCCTACTGAGCATGCTGTGGAGCAGTTAGGGCAGTCCAGGCTTCCTGACTCTCTGGAGAGTCCAGCTGGGGCACTCCTCACTGCCCTTACTCTGGATTATGCCCTAGGTCTCACTGAACATCATGGGACTTGCTCTAGATATTCATAAGCCTGTGCTGTTATGACACAATATAGGTATCTCCCTCTTTCTACACTTGGAGGCAATCACAGCCCATTTAAGTAAGAATCTAATAACTGTAATAAAGCCACGCAGAATTCCCTGAGGGGTGCATAGGCCCTAGTCCAAGTAGGCACTCAAGGCACTTGTGAGCAAATGGTTTGTAATAGAAAAAGTTGAGTCGCGCTTGCCCAAATGCAAGATCTGGGAAATAAAAACATTCATTTTTGGAAGTGATACAGGATTTCTCCTGGCTCCTTGTTCTGCTCTTCTGCTATACTCCTTCCAAAAAATAAAACTTGGAAAGCAGGTAGGATGATAGATATGGGCAAAGAGGCAGTACAAGGTGAGATAGCAGCAAGTTGAGATAGCAGCTGATGCCACTTTACCTGCCCTTGTGAGGCCACTTTACCTGCCCTTGTGACATCAGTCTGGTATAGGACTAAAGTGGACCACCTCGCAACAGCAATCTCCAATGCATTTGAGATAAGATAGATAGACCATCCGTCTATAGTGTTTGCCTTGTGAAAATAAATTCACACATGCATGCAAATCATCACTTTATGATCACAATGTCCATGTTTAAATTTCCATCGCTGGCTTTTATTGCTCCCTCCTCCTCGTATTTGAATTTTCTACTGTTTGTGTGCTTATTGTGCTGGAACAAAATGTTTCTTATGTTTCTTTGATATCTTTTTTACTTTCTATACATTTGCCATGAAATTTATGTTTAAAATTGCTATAAAACTAGATTTTTCTCTAGTCGCCTGTTCTGGCTTTTCAGCTATTGTTGGGTAGGGGAATTATTTGAGAGTCTATCCAATATAATCTTAAAAGACTCACCATTAGCAGCAGTGAACACTGTATGTCCTTCAAATATCATCTATCCTCTCTGGTCTAGACATTGGCAATAGTGTCTAAGCCACTCTGCAGTCCCTGAGAAATTAAAGCCACTTTCTGGACACTAGATTCTGGCTTTTATTCATGCAACTAGACAGCATGGAGACTGCCCTGCCATATATTGGCATAACGGACAAAGATATCTAGTTATTAGTTGTGACATAGTGAGAGCCCACATGACATGCTCCAAGAATGTCTGAAAACAGTAAAATAGAGATGTTGAAAGGAACTGGTGTTAAAATGAAGCCCTAAGGATTGCATCAAGTATGGTGGTTGCATTAGGTGTGCGGTTTCTTAAAGTAACACACTGGGATGTGAGACACACAGCTAAGCAGCTTGCCAGTTAAATTTAATGTCCTTAAATGTTTAGCAAAATGTGCCATGTCAGTATCAAAGGCCAAATTTATGCACAGCATCACTGATGCAAAACATTTTTTAAAAATCAGATATTATTACTCAGTGATTCATTCTTCCATGCTTAAAAAAAAACTCAAAGTAGCCCAGTCACAGCATCCCTTGGAAAGACAACAAAGACCAAGAGATAGTGCTGAGATAACAAGAAAGATTGGGGAGATTCCTGTGCTCCCCATCATCCCATTGTTTTCCTTCCATGCACTGCTTTGAAAAACAAGGCGGAGAGAAGGTTTAAAACAGCTCCCTGTTGCGGTCACCACTTCCCAATAAGCTACATGGAGTGCAACTGTGTAGATCTAATCAAGGAATCCCTGCGCAACTGAAAGAAGTTGTTGCACACATGGGTCAATTGTAGTATAAGCACTTGCTGGAGGAAGCCGGGCAATGTATGGAGATTGGTGGTGTTGGAAGCCAGATGTTGGAAGTGCAGAGATCATTGATGAGGAGGGGATTGAAGGATGCTACAAACTGTGGTTCTCTTTGCACGGTCTCCAAAAGGATGTTGTGGGGAGAGGTCCCAAGGACCATCTAGCAGGTAGAGAAGTACAAACAAGGGGTACCAACATGATCGGGGCTTTTTAAAGGGGTAATAAATACTGCTGGCCATCCCTGGAAAGGATGCTAGTGGGCTGCTGCTTCTGAGAACAGGTCTATAACCAGGGTGATCATATGTCCTCTTTTCTAGACATGTCCTTTTTTAAGCCCTGGAAAAAAATCTTCATTATCTCCTTTTCCTTGTGAGCAGGCAGCATGTAGGCTTCTTGTAATTTATAAATTCCAATGTAATAAATTATATGTAATAATTTTAAATTTAATAGCTTAGAGTACAATCCTAACCATGTCTACTGAGAAGTAAGCACCATTGTGTTCAATAGGTCTTATTCCCAGGAAAGTGTGTATAGGATTGCAGCTAGTGTTTAAAATATCAAAATATGACAGCAATATATATTGCTGTTGGACATGACAAATTTAAAGATTAAATCACTTTAATCACTTATATATTTTGATTTTATATTTTGATGATATTAGTATATTTTAGCTATATATATATATATATATATATATATATATATATATATATATATATATATATATATATATATATATATATATATATATATAAGCGATTTAAGTTTTAAATTTGTCGTGCCCTACGTTTTTCTTGCATTTCCTAAAATTATTATTTTCTTCTTTTTGGGTGGGTGTCTTGATCTTCTTTTGCAATGGTGACATCTGGTCACCTTGCCCATAACTTGCAGCCTAATTGGACCCTTTTGCCCCATTACATGTAGGCAGTGTTGGGCTTCAGGGGGTTCTCACAGGTTCTCTAGAACCCTTTACTAATGAGCGTCTGGTTCTGAGAACAGGTTACTATTGGGACATAGAACCTGTGGTTTATTAGGTTATTACAACATAGCACCTGTTGTTATTTTATTTGAATCCCACCACCGCATGTAGGGTTACCAGAACCTTGTTCTCCTGTCTCATGTTGCATTTCCCAGGCATGCAACCAAATAGCAGGTTTATCTGAGACCTCATGGGCTGCCATACAAAGCTGGCAACTTCTGCTGGGCTTGCTAAGATTCAAGTCAGCAGTGTGATGGCAATGACACCAAAGGAGCCATGGTGAACTTAGTGGGGGTGATATGGACTTGTCAGTCACATAATTCCTGAGACCTCATAAATCTTAGAGCTAAGCCTGATTGCCATTCTCCGACACAGCTATTTTCTTGTCCTGCAGCTGTCAATATAGGCAGCAAGAAGGACAGGAAAAGGAATTCAGCAAGATGAGGAGGTTGGGCAAAGAAAGATATATTTTTCATGCATAGGTCGATCAAATTCAGCAGCCTGTGGTGATGGGAAAGATACATAATATGATAAAGCTTGTAGCTCAGACATGTGTATTCCAGACTTGAACAAACCAATGAAGAGATAACATTTGAAAGCTTTACAGCTTGGAAAGCTGTTAGCAAGCTGGTGTCCCCTTCATCATTTTTAATTTTAGTTTTACTGCCCTTCATTTGCTTTGATGGCTTGATGTTGCCATGGTGTAGCTGAAATTCCCATAAAAGTCCTGTTACCCTTTTCAAGATGGCTATTTTTTCCTGGAGTTTATGCCACATTTTATAGTTATGTCACAAGGTTTACTTGGTTTATGAATCCTGTAAGCACCTGGATTGCTTTGAAAAATCTGAGTCGTAGTTTGGCTTTTGCTATTTAATAGTTTGAGATTTAGAAAAATCAGTATGCAGATGTATTATGCCCTTAAATAATTAAACACATTTTTAAATTTATGCTTTTGTTAATAAGGGCTTATAAAAAATTTTATACTTATGAAGCCCATTTCAAACAAACCAAAAACTGCTGCTGAGAGATTTGTGCTGGGAGAGGAGCTGTCACATATCCTTGTAAATGATGCTCAGATTTAGGAAATACAGTATTTCATCATTTATGAAAAGTAGATGGATAAGGTTTCTCAAGCAAACAGGAACTTGACTTGGGAACAGTGTTGGGAACTCAAATTGGATGATTCAGATTCAAGCCTTGTAAATTTGCCCCACAAGACTCAAGTCAGTGGGGCCCTACCTTGAGCGGTTTTTGGTCTTCTGATCAACATGCACAACTTGCTATTTAGGGTCCCACTGACTAGAGTCTTGTATTTGAGCTGCCAAGCATAGTTCTAGGGGGTTCTTGCTTACTGTTTTCACAACATTAAAAACCTTGTGGGGCACAGTTATTCAGAGGGGTTTAGAGTAACTGTCATAGGATTAAATCCTTGTTGATATTACTACACTTAAAAGAAGGTGTTTTTGCAGAGGAATTTATCTCTTTTCTTCCATTGTTGGGCTACTTTAGAATTCTGCATCGCTGTTGTTCTCTGTTAAGTGGGACCTGATGTCATAACCACAGAAGAGGACAAGGCTTGAGGATGCAAGTCCCCTGTATAGACCAAAAATGGACCCTTTTTGAGGTACCCCAAAATTCCTCTCAGACAGGAAATAAACCTCAAGCCCTGACAGAAAATGTTCTTATTAATCATATTGTTGGTCTGCTAGAACTTGTTGAAGTATATAAAGAAATAAAGAGCTCAATCCTAACAAATTTTCCAGCTCCTAGGCAAGGACAATAAGGTAAGGGAACAAATGTTGGCTTGCTTTGAGGAGGCCTCTGTGACTATCTCCCCCAGTTGCAGGATGCAGGACATACCCCACTGGCACAGCTATGCCAGTGCTTGAATGTTCGTTAGGATTATGCCCAAAGACAACTTACCTTTTTTACCTACCTGTCCTATAGAGAGTTCCTGGGGAAAAGCGGGAAATGGAAGACAGACCTTTCAACACTCCCCATCCCATTTGAGAGGGCAGGGATGCAGTGGTGGGCCCGGCCTCTCCCAAGATCCGGTTCGCTGGAAGTGGGAGGGGCCAGGCCGGGGTCAGGGGGCGGGTCGGGTCAGGGGGCGAGACTGGGGAGGGGCGAGGGGTGGAGCAACGTCGGCGCAAGCACAGTGCCTCTACTAAAGCTGGCAGGCCAGCTTCAGTAGAGGCACTGCGCTTGCGCCGACGTCTGCGCCTGCGCAGTGCCTGCCCTGATGTGGGCAGGCCGCTTCTAAGCAGGCTCTGCGCAAGTGCCGACATCGCACTTGCGCAGAGCCTGCCCAGAGGCGGGCAGGCCGCTTCTAAGCAGGCTGTGCGCAAGTGCCGACATCGCGCTTGCGCAGAGCCTGCCCAGAGGCGGGCAGGCCGCTTCTAAGCAAGCTCTGCGCAAGCGCTGACATTGCGCTTGCGCAGAGCCTGCCTAGAAGCGGCCTGCCTGCTTCTAGGCAGGCGCGGTGGGACAAAAACATGGCGGACCGTACCGGTCCACTATGTTTTTGCATTTCCCTGTCGCTGGCGGTTCACTAGTGGCAGGGAAACTGGAAGATCCGGTACGGATGAGTAGGCCCGTTCCGGTAAGTGCCCACCACTGCAGGGATGGGTAGAAAGGCCCCCCAATTTTTTTTGCTTAGTTGGTCAAGTACCGAATCTTTACATTTGGCACATGTTCTATATTATCTGGGCGAGCTCCAGCGTGTGTGGCTATCAGTGCTTGGTTTCTCTATCACTTTTCATATATTCAGAGTTTGCCTTCCTGCATGGAAACCAGAATGACCATAATCTCTCATTCCCTTTTGACACTTGACAGAGAAAAATAGATGATATTTTACATTACATTAAAACAGGGTCATACAATGGCAGTAAGTGAGATGAGATAGTCTTGCAAGATTTTTAAGGATAAGCGTAGCTGCAAAATTTTTTTCATGAGATTTTTTTTTTGCTCCCTCTCTGCACCATGATGGCCAAGAGGCCTGCCCCTCCTAGTACCTTCCTAGTTTTAGGTGCTGCTTGAAACCCCCCTAGTCATTTCTCCAGCTTCTTCTGTGGGGAGCAGTAGTGACGGCCCCCTGGCCAATTTGCCCACCTTCGCCTCTCCTTGATTCTTTTGCGAACTATACTTATACAAACTATATAAATTAACTTATATAACTATAAACTAAGTCATACAACTATAAACTAACTAATAACAAACAACTTTAACTAACTTATACAAACTACAGATTTGTATAGGTTGCCTTTTTTACAGCTTCGCTCCTCGTTATTACAAATTTCAGTATTTATTGTTTATTTAATAAAGCAGTTTTTGAATCAGATTTCAAATATTCTCTTTGTACACCTTAATGAGCATAACTTATCACTTTAAGAGCATTAGAATAGGTGCTAACAACAGTTTTATAACAGTGGCAAGTTATGAACACCTTCGAGCTTACAGGAACTTGGGGAGCTTCGCCTGATGTAGGGTTAAAACATGTAAATTCAAAATACCGGTATACCGTAATATGCTGTACCAATCAGAAACTACATTTAGACACCACAACGTTATACATTTTTATTTTAATCTGTCAGTTTTACAGAAATGATTTATAGTGATTGAGTGTATTTTTCAAGGTTATTAGAGAAAAAAAAATGAATATACGTCTATCCTGTCAAATATTTGCATGTCACACACACACACAAATCCGTGCAAATATGATCATTTATGAGGAAAATTCTATGTTTCAGCAAATTTTATTGTCATAATTTTAAAACTTTTCTGTTGAAACATGATTCCTCCCCCCCCCCAACTGAGATTCAGTTTGTTTAGGCGCATTCGCTTTTTAAAATTTTAGTGAAACTGTTGGGTGAAGTTGTCTGGAGTTTGGGCTGAAGGTTTGTATGTTGATGATCTTCAGTTTACAGCACAATCCCATTCTTGTCTATTCAGGAGTATGTCACATTATATTAAATAGGGCTTACTCCAGGAAAGTGTGTTTAGGATTGCTGTCTTCGAGTGCAATCCCAACCATGTGTACTCAAAAGTAAGCCCAATTGTTTTCAATGGGTCTTACTCCCAGGAAAGTGTCTTTAGGATTACAGCCTCTATCTCTTAATATCACAAGGTACAATCCTAATCTCGTCCAGCACAACTCATCTGACTTCCCATTCCCGTGATGATGTAGGGAAGCTAGCGCATGTCTGTGCATTGGCCTAACTTTTGCCCAGGAGTGGCGCAGAAGAAGGCACTTTTGTGACACTCCCAGGTTAGCACAGATCGTATGTTTAGCACAGATCTTATGCTTAGGTCAGCATAACTGGAAGTTAGGATTGCAGCCATAGTAATATAGGAAGGCAGTGTAAAACCATGAGGTGGCTGTGGATCCAACATCCAACAGTTATGTCGGATCCAAACCCTGCTTCCTGGGAAGCTGTTGGGCAGACCATTGCGGCAACATACCTCTGGGAAGGGGATGAGCCTCCCAAAACCTGTGCTGGACAGTACAGGTGTTCCAGCCTGCCTTATCCAGCACAAGTTAGGACTGTGATGTGACAGCACAATTCTGTGCATATTTACTCAGAAGCAAGCCACATTGTGTTCAATGGTGCTCATTCCCATAGACACGATCTTAAGGCTGCAATCTTAAAGACACTTTACTGGGAGTAAGATCCATTGAACACAGTGGGGCTTACTTTTGAGCAGACATGGTTAGGACTGTGCTCTTAGTGTCTATATGTCTGCAGCTTGAATCTAATCCTAAACTACAAGGGCACAATTTGCTAAGATCTGTATAGAAATAGATCTGTATAAGATCTGTATAGATCTGTATATTTTCTTTGGGGTATAATAGGATATCTATGGATGAAGAGCATGCCTAATTTATAGTCCTTATGTCACATAGTATCACATGCATGAAAGTAGTTAGCATCTTAATGCTTCTGGTGCATGTAAGCAGTATTGTAAGCTTCTTCTTTGTATTAACTTAGGTATAGGAAATTAAATCTGTTATCCTATGTGCACTTTCCTGGGAGTAAGCAGATAACACAGTGTGATTTCCTTCCCAATTACATATACATATATGGGATATGCCTCCATAACTCACCCACACACCACATTTACTAAAGATTTGCATTGAAATCAGTAGGGACTCATTTAGGGTCAAACTGCTAGCGATTTGCCCAAAATGCTACAAGTGCCTGTAGTAGAAGATGGAACTGATACCAAGTTTCCAAAGGAGTAGGTGCACACCTTTGCTACAATCCACATTTTCTTCTCATTCTACGAGTAGTTTGGCTCGTAGAAAACACATGCCTTGAAATTCAAGATGCCTTTAAATTGAAGAGAAAGGGCTAGAAATAATGGGAGTTTGCTGGCTGCAAAAAGCTGAAATCAGTCACTTAAGCTGGTCACTTTTATTGTAGCTTTATAATCATGCTTAATCTTAAAAACAGTATCCTGTCATTGGTCCCTTGTTGCTCAATATTTCCCTTCTTAACTGCCTTTCCATTCAAGCCAAAGACATATAGTAGCAACCCTGGCATTGCACACAAACACAAAAAGCCCCAAATCGTTCATTGTTATCAGTCATGGAGCCTCCTAAAGGAGCACCTTAATAAGCACATCTTCACTACCACTTGAAGGCGCAAGATGGATGTTGTTCATAGTTCATTATTTGAACAGAGGTATCTGACTTATGACAAATCTATCTGAAAGAGTGGTGTAGAATTCTATTTTATCTTTACAAAATGGTGTTTTATAAAAGTAAGATATTTGCTTCTGTTGCCGTGAAGAATTTAAGTAGAAGAATTCTCTGTTTGAATCATACTGGAAGGATGAGACAGGGCCAAGCCATATATCAAACACCCAAAATGGAAAAAAAACTTCAGTATTATGTTTTATGTGATCTGAGCACTGAACATCCCATGGTACTGGGAGCCATATATTGTTCTTTCAGAGTATACCCATTGGAATGGCTCCCCTTTTGTATACTTCTGATGCTTCCTTAAATTGCACAAATGCAAATGTATTGGGACGTGTTATCTCAGTAGCTGCGCCTGATGTATTTTTCATGTGCACAGAGTATACTAATATCCTAAATCTTTTGTTGCATGTGATACATATTCAGTATTGTATTCTGCTTGAATTGCAAGCGTAGTGCAGGCAGCAAAATTTGATTCCGTGGCACATCTGGCCATTCTGTGTTGTATTGTACAGAAGACAAGGGAAACCCTTCTTGAGCTCCTAGTCAGGGGTGACATGAAGTGGAATGCCACCCATTGCTGCTTTGGGAGTGCCACATCTGTACAATTGCCAAAAAGCAGAGATCCTTCCTGCACTGCTCCTGCAATTGAAGAGATAGCCAAACTGCAAGATTTCTGTTTTGATTTGAAAGGATGGGGTGAATGAAGGAGTGTCTTCTTTTGGGTGGTTTCTTTAAATCAGTGGGACCAAACCTTGGCTGAGGGGCCACATGCAGCCTGTGGTGAGCCTCCGTGTGGTCTACAGCAATTCTCCTCTACCTGGCCTGCAGCTGAATCCTGTAATCCTCCAGATGCAAGGATTGCTCTTTTCCTCTCTTGAGGATGCTCTGAGGACTAGGGAGGCTGCATGTACCTCCTCTGTGTATGAAAGTGTTCATGAACGTTTGAAGATCACTGCCTCTCTCAAAAATGTGCTTATGGACTGTTCCCCCTTCTGATTTGAATTCATTCATTCATACAAGTTCCATCTCTAATATATACAAGTTCCATCTCTAATATATACAATTTATACAATATATACAAGTTCCATCTCTAATATATTCACTTATATAAATTTTGTATATTTACCAAATTTGAAATGTAAATTAATTTTTTCCCAGCTCCTAACATAGTGTCAGAGACATGAAGCATTTCTCTTGCCAAAATGTTTGCACACCCTTGCTGTAAATCAAACTGGAAGTCCTGTGCATCTTTGTTTGAAGAAATCATGCATGGAGGCAGGAGACGTACTTTCTTATTAAAGACGTACTTTTGCTTATTTAAAAAAAGCAGAAAGTGGACTAGTTACCTCTGGGAAGCTACATATAGGACAGAAAGTCCTGTGTTTTTGCCTCCAAGTGAGCCATATTCCATAGCTGCACTGAGGCTTGAGGGGGGGAAAGCTGTAAGAATCCGATCTAGGGATGCAAACTACAGAATTTTATTGAAGAATTAAATTTTTCTGGACCGTATCAGGCCAAAACATGTCTCTGGCTGGTACTTTATCTTCGGAAAAGCTCAGTGTGCTGTGAAGCATTTGGAGTGTCCTAATATTGAGGCAAGTGACAGTGCTTTGCAATGATGGCTCTGAAGTGCAAGCATATCACAAATCATTCTGGCTGCAGAAGCACAGCAGAACTGATGTGGACCAATGTTGCAATTTAATGTGGTTTTCCCAGAAACCTTTCATAAAATTCATGACTGTGGCTGACCTCTGTTACTGGGCTCTTCTCTCTTCCTTTTTTAAAGGCCTGTAACCTAGCCATGAAAGAGTGTGCACTGAGCAGTGATGCGCAGAGAATCATGTTCTCTTAGCAAAAAAGGCAGGAGGTGAGGCCACAGTCAAACTGTTGATTAAATGTCACAGTGCACTGGGCCATCTTCTGGTCTGTGACAGGATTTATTTCATTCTGTCTGCACAACAAGGACTTGATTCTGCACTTCTCTAATAGTAGAAGTGCTATTGAAATGTTGACTGAAGTGGAATCTGAAGAGACTGTTGGGATTTGTTCTCAAGAGACACATTTGAGGAACTGACTGAACTGAAAAAGAGTTCTTGAACATGGCTGTCTAGAATTACAGGCCATGTCACTAGCAACATTGTCACAGGAGGATCCAAACTTTGGGGCAAATATTTGGTGTATGGGTTAAAAAGTAAATTCAGATGTGACTCTATTCAGCGTTACCCATGAATGTAATGTAATGAATCTTTAGGATATGTTGAGTATTCTGACTTCAGTCTTTGTTCCATCATCGGCTGTTACACCAATGCCCACAACTCAACAAAAAATATGTGAGGATTCCTATCAACCAACACACCTAAGGGAAAGGGCAGTGAAGTCTGAGATAAGAAAGGAGATTGGTGTAATGGCTGCTGCTGTCACAAATGCCTTGGTCTCCTCCACCCTGCCCTTAGCTACATGTCTCTCAGCTATCATTTCTTAAAGAAAGCAGAACAACTGAATTTACTACTACGTACATTGGAGGATGTGCAGTGTAGGGTATGTTAAACTGTAATTCTAGAGGGAGAAGCAGCCACAAAGGGTCTGGATGTGCATTGTCAAGTTTTCACAGGGTGACAAATCCTATTCTGTTTTATATTTCAAAACCAATATTTCTTGGCCATCAGTAAACTGCCAGCATAGTCCTGAGAGCAGCCACAAGGGCAAACTGGCAGAACATAGCCTCCGGGCATGTCCTCTCCACATCTCCAAGCAGAAATAGCTGGGCTCCATGAATTGGCTCTTCCTCTGTCATCTTCAGCCCAGACAATATAAATGTGCTGGTGCTAAATGCCTTTGTTTATAGATGAGGATACGAAAGATTAGTCTTTAATTATTTCTGGCACATGTCCTTTACATTCAAAGCTGGAGAATCACAGCGGGCAAAGGGTAATACTTCTTAACAGGTTACACTTCCCTCAGGATTTCTTGATTGACATCAAAATTGGTTTTTTCCCCCCTTTCTCTGTCTGATTGACAGGATGGCAGGTGTGAAGTGATGGTGGAGTGCCGTAATAATGTGTCAAAAGACCTTAAATCAAGACTAATGCGGCTTCAATGATAGGTTCCCATATGGCTCATATGGAATTACAGAGAGACACTCATCTAGGGATGGTTATCTTTGGAATATCTAGATTACTTAATAGTTCAGTCCGTTAGGAGCATTTGGACAGAGGTTAAGAAAAGCAGTTCGAGAATTCGACTGAAAATTATTCTCTTTATGAGAACAATAGAAAAATATTCTCTTTATGAGGGCAATAGAAATAGAACCAAAAAAACATGCCCGCGTGTTTTTATATCACAAGTCTGGGAATGTACAAAGTGAATGCGTAAAACCTTGAGGAATTTGTTTCCTCTTAATGAAACTATGTTTCTCCAGTGCAGGAACAAGTATAGAATTTGTCTTGTGATTTCAGTTCTGGTAAAAGCAGGCAGCAACATTTATTCTCAAACTTTATCAGGTTTGCCCATTATGTGGAGGTGACAATCATCAACCTTGGACCTAACATAACATATAGCATTTGTGAGGCAAACCAGGGAGCATCTTGATTATCAAGCCATGCCAGTTTTATTGTGAGTCCCAGATAGGAACTCTAAAATAAAACCCTTGTCACACACAGTAATCCTTCCGTCCCCCATTGTGCCTCTTGCCTGCCACTCTCACTACCCAGACACTTTTGGTTCCTTACCCTAAGGTAAGGCTCAACTATCGCAATCTTCTTGGATCTGTGCCAGCTATTTTGCAAGGAGTATAAAGGAACAGGAAAAGGGGAAAATATTGGTGCTGTCAGAAGTCACTCTGTCCTTTTCCTTCTACCTCCTGTCCGCATCTCCCTACCCACGCTCCCTCCTCACTGCCCTGTACCAGCCTCACTTTGACTTGTGGTCTTTTATGGAGTCTGCTTTAGGGAGGAGGCCTCTGACACCAGCACCACTTGTGGTGCTGCTGTTCTACTCTCATAAAGCTCATGTAACTTTTGGGCTGAAAGTTAAGCACCTTTCTGTGTCCCACTGATTTCAAAAGGAATAAAGTAAGCCTATGCATAATCTTCCCACTGAGATCAGAGACGTAAAAGAGAAGAGATGGTGGTGGATGTTTTGCTAGTGGTGGGTATTTCCCAGAATAGTGATTAAAAACTGTGGCAGTCATTACTGAATAGGAGGTTAAGATCTAGATGGGTACGAAATTCTTACAAGCACTGGAGCAGGCAGCCATGTGCTGCATCCAACTTTTCACCTTACTTCACGTAACGTGGCAGTAGCCCCAATGGGTCACTCAGTTCTGTGCCACCACTGGAGACAGTTCAGAGCCAAGCACATGTGCGCAGTCAGATGTTGTTTCACACCACCCAGGGAACAGGGTTGGGGTCTTGCATATCTGCTGGGTTCCATCTACCCTTGGGACAAGCATCTCCCCACCTTCTCCCCACCCTGATCACCCCCTTTCCCACCCTTCCGAGACTACGCTCTGGAGCTGACTTGTCCAGGCAGGTAAGCATGGACTCCTGGTCAGGCACAATAGGATTCTAAGCATTTGTGGTGAATGTTTATTACCCATTGTAGTGAACCTCCAAATGGCTGTACTGAACCTTCAAACACATGGGTCAGATTCATTATGTATGGAAGTGCATGGAAGTGATAGCAGATGAGTGCACCGACATTCAGCCATTGCTTGTGGAGAAATATTTACTACACTTTATTTTCTGGGCGTTATAATTATTCATTTCCTATTGTGACTCTTACTGTCAGCTTCACCTATCACAGGATTGCTGTGGTGACAAAAGAAAGGGAGAAACTATGCACATCACCCTGTGCTCCTTATTTTGTGCAAAAATATAAAAAAATTAATATTTTGTATTAAATAAATAATTTTGTCTTTTTGGGGATGTCAAAAATGTATGGGCTGACTCCACTGGCCACTGCAATCCTGTTATCACTTGCTCTCCTAGCTCAGTGATCAGAAGAGGACTGCTATTTCTCTCTCCTTCCTTTACCAGTCCCTTCTTCCACTCTGCCACTTACCAGTGTTAAATGGGCCAGATATGGAGGAACCTGGGAGTAGCGTTGGGGTGGAAATGCAGTGTTGGCGTCAGATTCAATTTATACTCGGTATGGCCTGTCTGCGTAGCTGATAGGATATCGAGGCTTTGGCTGGATTATTCTTGTCTCCTTTTTATTAAGCAGCAATAGAATGAGGTGATAGATAGAGAACTACCCGATGTATTGACCACTTTCATCCTTGCCATCTGTGCCATGCTCCTCGTTTAAGTTGTGGCCATTTCAATCCTGCTTCAAAATGTACTGTTGCAAACAGCAGAGATTTCCGTTTCTGGTATGTGGTAGCAAAGTTGTGAGAACCACTTTCCACCTGACAGGTCTCATTGTATCCGCTAAATGGCTACAGCACCCAGGTTAGGATTTTGTTTGTACAGAGTCATTGTATTGACTATGGACAAATAGTGATGACCACATGGAGTATCAAGACAGTTAGATGGACATAGCGGGAGGATGTGAGTCTTTTGGATAAAGCCGAGCATGTGAGTAATCTTTTTTCTCATACAGTGATGTTTTCTGGCTTGGATGATCCTTCAGCATATATCGGCTTTGAAGAGCCTGATATTTGTGTATTACTCACTTGCTCCCTATAAACCTGTTGATCTGAAGAAGACTTTGCAGCTCTAATAGAAGCAAAGCTTTGATGTTTTTAGTTAACTGTGGCCTTTCTGTATGTCCACGAGTTAGCCTCACATTAATTAAAGCTTCCTGGTGCTCTGTTTCTCCAAGAGAAGGCTGTTTCCAACTATGAATAAATCTGAATGTCAAACCAAGCCTTCCACACTTCTTCAAACACCAATCTGAATACGAATGTCAGGACCCTGCAGATGCTTAGTTTTTCCGTACGAGCATTTTTCTCCTATCTGGAAGAGTGATTTGACTTCTCTATATTGCATTAGACCACTGTCATTAACGATAGGGGTGTCATTTTGATGTGATCTGTGAGGCAGCCAAAGCTTTGAAGTTGAAAGATAGAACAGACACGTATAAATTGCGCGCCGAATATGCTGCTATTGCAACCATTATTGCTGGCAATTATTTCACCAAGTGACACATCTGATAAGAAGTCATCTAGCTTGCTGCAAGAAACAAAACAACAAAAAGAGCCATACAAAACTGCAGAATTGCAGTGTAGATCTGTTGATTTTTTTTATTTTTAACAGGCTTGCAAAAACTCGTTAGTTTTGGTCAGAGACTTGGTTTTGGCTGCATTCATTCTTGTACAATCTTGTGCACTAATCTTTCTTAGAAGCAGTTAAAGTGGGTTTTTCTATCTCCCCTAATGACCTTGGGCCAGTCAGTGTTGATTTTGTCCCTGGACTTAACCTTTTTGTGTGTATTATTTTATGGGTTTTTCTTCAATGTAGTGTGTTTATTTACATGAGCATGCTTAGGGATAGGTAGACTCTGTAAGACATACTCTACAATCCAGAGTAACTACCGGAAGACATTAAGAGGCACTTACTCTGGATTGCTCTATGCATTTCCCATAGGTTTCCCACAGGTGGCACTATAACTACGTGGTGTAAATGGTCCCGTAGTTACTCTGGATTATAGCCATAGTTTTACTTTAATTCAAATAGAGTCATTCATTTTTTTTCTAAATAAGGGAAGCTGACCAAAAGAGGAAAAAAATCAAACCATTGTGCTGTGCATCAGCCAATATAGGCCAATATAGGCCAATATGAACTACCCAATCCATATTTCCCTATATTTCCCTATATTATATCATAGCTACACTTTAAGTGGTGCATACTTTCAAAAGTGGGCAGACTGCAAGCCCCAGTTGGTTCATAAAATGACCTCTGCAGTGATGGGATTCAAAGAAATTAATGACCGGTTCTATGCCCATCGGGCAGCCACTTTTAAATGGCTATTTTTATATACAGTGGTGCCTCACATAAAGAGCTTAATTTGTTCCAGATGCATGCTCTTTAAGTGAAATGCTCTTTAAGTGAAGCAGATTTTCCCATAGGAAATAATGGAAACGCAGACAATTGGTTCCACAATCCCCAAAATATTCATATAAAAATATTAACTGGATATAAAAATGATGACAAAACACAGGAATTGAATTCAAAACATGCATTCAATGTGCATGATCCTGTGGTCTACTTAGGCTGCAATCCTAAAGACACTTTCCTGTGGGTAAGCCCCATTTATCACAGTGGGGCTTACTTCTGAGTAGACATGGTTAGGAGGCTGCAATCAAAGACACTTTCCTGAGAGGCTTACCTGGGCTGCTGCTGGAGGTTCAAGGTGGCCAGTGGTGGCACTTGGGGACAGTTAGGGGCAGCTGCCTCTGGCACCTCCAGGCAACTGCCCCCAAGTTGGGTGCAGTTAGAGGCAGCAGCACTGGCCGGCAGCCCTTTTAAAGAGCCTCCACATGAAGCATCAGAGCTGCATAGCACGCATGCCCATAGTGCACTTGCTTGTTAAGTGAAGCGGAACTTGTTATGTGAAGCAGGATTCCTTGTTATGGAATTGCTTGTTAAGTGAAACGCTTGTTATGTGAGGCACTTGTTATGAGAGTTACCACTGTATGTCCTATCTCTAGTTAACAACCAATTCTATAGAGTAGGTGCGAACCTGCTGGAGCCCACCACTGGACCTCTGAATATGTGACATTCCCAGTAGCTTGCTAGGCTAATTTTTTCTCTTTAGGTGAAGTGCTGATTCCTTATTCCTGACTGGGCTGACTCATGGGTGAAAAAATATATATTCTTCAAATTTATAGCAACAGACTTTGATGGGTTATTACAGTCTGAGCCTTGCTATTTAAAAAATGGTCCATAGCTGATCCTGGCTGTTGCAGGTTTGCTGTGAACCAGGTTTGCAGCATCTCTTGATAGCTTGTTTGAATGTATCTTTATAAGTTCAACTAGTAGGAGGGAGAAGTATTTTTAAAACAATTACCTGTTCGCAGGCGAAAGTGTATTGGTGATCTGCATGTTGACTTTATTGTGATATTAGCAGAAACTAGTGATTGTGTCACCTACTTTTTGGAATCTTAAAAACAATATCAAATTTTTAGTGCAACAATAGTGTAAGAATGAGTCCTTTGCACCAGTCTGGAAGTGTCACGAAGTGCCATATGACACTCCTGCACATGGAGGGGGAGTTAGGCCAGCACATGGACATGGGCAGCATAGTGCTTGGGGAGGGCTAGAAAGAGGGAGGGGGCATTTTTTGAGTGGGGAAGTGGGGGCAAATGAGTAATGAATGGGAGGCAGAGTTTGGATCCAGCAGTTACGCAGTATCCAAGCTTTAGTCCCCAGGTAGCCAGGAGTGGCCTAGATTCATAGATGGCCAGGATCCAGGTAGACCCATTGGGGATGCACTTCTCTATGGAAGGAGAAAAGCTTCCTGTTCCAGTGCAAGTCAGGATTGCACTCTGAAAGTAAATTTTGAGTATAGTTCCATGTAATTTCATATATAAAACACCCTTTGTTGCTTGCTTGGATGGATGTTTGTATCAGAAAAAGGACAAGGAGATTGTAACCCTTTAAATTATCCTAGATCTCTCTGCAGCATTAGATAATACTGGGTCTTCTGGATAGGCTGGACAGGTTGGGGAAACTGGTTCCATTTCTGATTTCAGATTTCCATTTCTAACCATTTCCATTTCACTAAATAATTTTAAAAAGTAGTTCTATAAAAGCTCTTTTTGAATTTTGGCAGAATCCTGGGCTTTTCAATGAATGAGTAAATGAATGAATGAATGAATGAATAACACTGTATATAAATTTTGGTGTTCCAGCAGCAGCTTCATGTTTTTAAGTCTGAATAAATTAAATTTTGATTTGCCATCATGATCTATATGAAAGAGTATCATTCATCAGTTTCATTGAAAGGGGTTATATTTGAAATGTAAAGACTGATCCTGGGAATGCAGAATGAATGTAACATAAGAGCAAACACGGATTCCAGATGGCGTGTTCTCAGGCTGAACAATCATGTTTAGCTTTTGAAAAATGGTGCACACGAGATCTGGTAAATCTTTAACATGCTTTCTGAGCAAAATTCTTATGGGAACTGAATAGCTAACCAAACCAAATAGCTACAGTACAAAGATACAGACATAGCACTATAAGAACTGGCAATATAAAGGAACATATATACAGCTGATCCTACTGTTTAACGGGGAGATGTCTCAGTCCTTCAAGTGGACTTTGCTAAATTGATTCTAGGAGGTTCAGATGACTATTAAAGAGAAGTTAGGAGGAAGCTTTCAATAAAGAGGTATACAGTTTTCGATAGAGTGGTCTTTCTGTTACGGCAATGCCATTCATAAGGCAGAACCATATAATGCTAGAATCTTGTTCAGCAAATAGATTTATCAAAGGGCTACTTGGCAAGGCTCTCCCACCCAAAAGAGACTGCCAAAAGTTCTGTTTCCAATCCCATCCCTCTGATAAAGAATATACTTTATTAGCAAGAAATGTGTCTCTGCACATGATGAGTACAAATTCTCTCAGTGAGCTAAAAGGGGTTCTTCATTGCAAAATCCTATTCCTGTAGTGGGTGCATTTATGCATAGCTGAGAATGGGATTACCACATGCATGCCGCCATAGCTTATTGGAGAAAGGAGTGTCTTCCACGCTTCAGGACGGAAGCTATAAGCCAGACTTTTCTTTAACTAGTGTGTTTTTGCATCACCTGTAACAAATTGCAGCCTTTTGGGGTGTCACCAAGTAAGGCTTGCCATCTATCCCCCTAATGATGACTTCCATCCCACAGTTAGTTGGCATAATTTATACCTTACTTTACTTTTACCTTACTGCAGCTCTTAGGAAATTTTTTGCTCAGTACCTATTTGCACCCACAGTTCCCCATCCAGCTATGTATATGCATGTGAAAACCTCATTCTCTATACATAATGAGCTCCTATCCAAACTGGGGTGTTGGTATTGCAACAGATACAGCGGTTGTTCACGCAGGACCACATAACAGAGCCAGAAAAAAAATAGACACAGAAATCGCTCCTTGATTTTTAGAACACAAATACATAAATTTTTAATCTGAGAAAAATACAAAATGAAACCATGTACAAGTTATGTACAAACCCTTTTTACAGGACAAGATATTTATCACTGGATATTACATATGACAAAGTCAGGTAGATCATTTCTGAGCACCAGCATTTGCGCTCGCTCTCTCACACACACACTTTCCCTCAATTCCTTAGTCAAACAAAAGAAAACAAAAATGATGAAGCCACACTCCTTTTTCTTGATGAACTTTGAATTAATGCCCCAGGCGCTTTCTATGGTACCTTTGGGAGAGACATCTGGCTAAGACAGATGCCTCTATAAGTTATAGTCCTTGATTTACTTCACTGCTTGGGGAAGGGGGGAAGATTCGGAAAGCCACCTTTGACAGTTCAGAAGACTTCTGAATCTTAATGCCAGTGTTTTCATGGTAGGCATTTTACAACTAGCAGTTTCTAGATTTGTGTAGCCTGGACATGATCAAGAAGAATCTTTTTTTAAAGTTCATGAAAACCTTTGACAAGTCTAGTGACCACACCACTTGAACACCTGAGAGCTTTTCTTGAATACATTTTCCACCAACCTAGGTTTTTGTTTTTAGAATTTCCTTTTAAATTGTTTAATTAGATGTACATATTTGTTTGGATATTTCTTAGAAATTTGTTTTTTTATTTGAAAGCCTGTAGGTCAGAAATGGATTGAGAATGGATGGGAGACCAGCAGAAATGAAATATGCGGCATAGCTGTCCAAAATAAACAAATAAATACAGAAATATGCATGCCCCACAAACCCACTGGAAGCATGTTCAGGTGATCAGTGCATAGAGAATGAAGTTTAATGCTTATGCCTGCTCCAGGGAGGCACTTCAGCGTAGGCGTAACCCTTAGATGATCAACCGGATTTTTTGTCCGGCAATTATAATTTATGCAAATTAGGCTATTTTTAGATGGTCATCTAAGGGTTTAAATGAGTGAGGAAATTGGCCAAGTTGATGCAAATACACAAGCCACTATAGCATTGTGGATTCCAAGAAACAAGGGACGTTTTGGAAATCAAAGTGGAATCTGGAAATGTGTTCTAGAGATCAGAGCTTTGTGTATTTCTTGTGGATGTACATCATATTCTACGGGACTGCAATATTCTGAGATAGGAGATAATCCACCAAAATTTGGGGCAAGTAGTGACCCTAGCAGCTGCATGCCACAAAATGGAGCCCTTAAATAAATGCTACAATAGTGTACTTTATCTGTGAATACCACCACATGCGTCAGTGACAGGAGTGGCCAACCTAGCTGTGGACAATGTCGATAGTGGACAGGGTCATAAATGCCAAGTTCTGAAAGCATGGATGAAGAACCCTCTTAGAAGTTATTGCTCTGGTCACGTGGCAATTTCTGCAGCTTATTATTGCAAAGTATTTAAGCGCTGTGTCTGCAAATAAAGCCCTCAGGTTTATCTCTCATTTGTCTTTCAAGAGTATTCAAACCAGGCTAAGAACTGTTTTCAGAATTTCTTGAAAGATATAGTGAAAGCTTTCTCTAATTACCTTCTACATCACAGCTTGCTTTGCCCGCTACACTCCTTCAAGTCTTGAGGACGGGAAATACTCAGAAGTAGCAGGTTTGGATTAGGCAAAGTAGCAGGGACGGAAATAATAATATGCTGTTCCTAATAGTTCCTCAAGTCTACTTGGATCCTCATCCCTATGGCCATTTTTCCTCGATGTAGCATAGATAATGGTTTGATGTATTCTGGATGGAAAAGGGATCTTGTGGCAATTTCTTTCCCCATGATTCTTATTATTTCAAGCGAAAACGAAAGAAGGAAAAAACCAGTTTTAATTCCAAATCACAATTGTGAATGTCACAATGCAAAAATTTAAAGCAGGTTAATTGCACAGTTAAATGCTTTTATGAATCTAAGATTTACTTTACTAGATCAGACCAAAAATCTATTGAGTTCAGCACTGTTTCTCCAGAGGTGGCCAAATCTGGGAAGCTCACAAGCAGGACATGAAGAAGATAACTATGTCAAGTTTTTTTTCCCCAGCACCTATTAATTAAATGTATACTGCCTCTGAAAATGGAAGTTAATTACAGATTGGCTTGTCTTTTATGAATTAAAGCCACATGAGCTAGTTGGTTTAAGACCCATCAAGTGCCTGAAGTTGGAATTTTTCCAAGCAATCAACATTCTTGATATAATTCTGAATTAAACAGACAAGAAATGCAAAAGTAAAAAAAAAACTCTCAGGTTTTGTAACAGAATTGTCATTTGCAAAAACCTCACCATATACCACCAACTTTAACATAAAATTGAAATTTAAATTCAGGTTTGATATTTTTGAATGTGTGACATTTCCACAATGTATAATTTTTTAAAAAAGTTTCACTACAATTCAAAACCTAATGAAACTTGGTTTTATCCTTCCTCAAGTATTACCACCAACCTGCTAAGAAGTCTTTAGTTATTTAACCCTGTGCAGTGGTCCACACTCTATAAAGGAGAACCTATTGGTTTGGGGTTGAATTGGAATCATATCTGAGATCCTGTTTGCACAGCAGGTATCTCTGCCTGCATTCTCTGAATCCTTCATGTTTGCCGGAGTTTGATCATGCAGTTCAAGCCACACACACACACACACACACATATCCATGTTGACTCATGTATACATGGAAACATGAAAAGTGTGGACACCAAGGGTACTCCTAGCAGGCATAATCTTACCCTTCAGCTATGTGACTGGGTTCATTGGACAGACTTTAGATGTCTGCACAGGTTTTTTTTTTAAAGAAACTCTTACTGTTGGCACTGCAGTGGGTTGAACAACTGTATACTTGCTTAGAATTGTTTTAATGGGAGAGAGCACAATGGCATATTTTAATGCACATAAGGGTGTTATTTGACCAGTCAAATATTGTCAGATATTGAAATATTTTTGAGGTATGTTTTGATTATTCCAGGAACGGAGAACAGAATTATGCTAATTATAAAAACCATTTTCTTTCAGAAGGATTTAGGAAGTACCACCCAGAAAATTGATGCAGATAAGATGGAGGCGCCTGATAGGTGTCAACATGCACGTATCTCAACATGCATGGAACCTCCATGTTCAGAGGCAGTATACGGAATACCAGTTTCTGGGGGAAACAGCTGGGGAAAGCTGTTGCCTTTGTGTCCTGCTTGTGAGCTTCCCAGAAGCATGTAAGTGGCCACAGTTGGAAACAGGATGCTGGAGTAGGTAGATTTTTGGTCTGATCCGGCAGGATTTTTTCTCTCTTAAGAGATCAGGTGATATCAAGATGCCATGATGTAGTATATCCTTGTGGAAAGGGAGATTTCATATTTGACAATATTTGACAGTAGCCAAAGTATAGATGATCAATTGATGTTATTTGACTGGTCAATTGACCTGCATTTCAGTATGCTCAGCATTCTTATGCTCTCCTATTGAAATTAGCATATACATTTTAAAGAAGTAGTTTGGGATAGTGATGGTTAATGTTTCATGTATTTCTGGAATTTAATTGATTTAAACATGTTCGTGTTTTGACTAGATGCAGCTGTGGAAAGTCCAATTTATTTCTTGTTTATACTTGTTAGATCCCCAGTGAATCATGCTTGTGAATGAATGCAGATTATATTTTGCTGCATTAAAAAAAAGACTGATGGAGAATATATGGATGAGGGGTGTCATTCTGAAACTATTCCTGGAGCCGTTTTTCTGATATGATACAATACTGGACAATCTGAAGGCCCTGTTATAGACTCCAGGATGGCTTTCAAAAGCTTCCAGGAGATTGATGTTGATTCCTGGAGACTTCAGGCCAATCCTGGAGGTTGATGACCCCTCGGAAGGACAACCCAAAACATGAGGAATCTCTTCACAAGGTCTGGTGTCATATAAGTCCCCAATGTGAGACAACTGCAGATAAATTACCTTCAGTTGGATATAGAAAGGGCACTGAGACTGTTTAGGTCTGTCATCCAAAACTTATGAAAATTTATCTCAGCTTACCTCCCTGGTGGGTGAGATTGCAGGAAGCCTTGCCCAAACTTTCAAGTGCACTTTCACAGCAATAAGTGTGAGAAATGTGCTTTCAAAAGCAAACACCTGCACACATATTATACATTTTTTATCTCAGCCCATAGAATTAAGGCATATACACAGCTCTGTCCTGACCCTGTCAAGTTCTTTAGTTCTATTAGCAGTCAAAAGAAGGGAGTTGTAAGAAAGCTTCCATCATAATTACAATATGATGGTCCTTTCTGGAGGAACATGGATGCTTCAGTTAGTTGGGTTAAAGTATCTGAACTAATATTTTGCCCAGTACTCTGTAGAACAACAGATGTACACACATGCACTGTCTTGTTGTGTGTGCCAGCTGTTGAAGTGCATGAGTCCAACTGCACTATTATGAAAGTTTCTGCTTTATATAATGTGGCCTTTCTAAGAAATGGAACGGGGAATCTTTTTTAAAAAAAATCTAAATTATATGTTCCTTTTGCTCTAAAAGCAAAAATCAAACATACTTTGACTGAAACTGAATGAGTTAACTTGGCATTGGGGCAAATTGTACTTGTGCATCTTGCAGTTCATGAAAGAAAAAGGAGCATAGACTTGGGCACAATCCACGTTTCGCAGGTGAAACCTTTTAAATGGTAGTTGGGTCATTATGGGCACTCCTAGTGGATTGTGCCCGTGGAAGAAAAGTTTTCAATGCAAAATTCAATGCAAAAATCTAATGCAAAATTCAGAATACAAATTGAACCCTGCCCGTAGGTTTACAGTGGTAATCTCTCTCAAAGCTAGAACACACAAATGTTTGGGTGTTGTGATATGGAAAAATAAAACTGCAGTTTTGTTTGCACATTTTTTTTTTTTTGGAAAGCATTGAAATAAGTACTTTTGATTGATAATCCAAATTTCCATACATTATAGTCACAATTCCTTTCCCCCCTTTTGAATAACTAATTCTACAAAACATAATGACAGAGTAGTCACAATCCAAGAAGTCACTCCGGAATTAAGCCTATTAGGTGTGAGTATGAATATATTTGTACTGCAGCCAGTAGACAAACATTAAAGCTGAGATAGTTTTAGCTTAAAATATTGGGTTATATAGTGGACACCTTTATCTGTTCAGTACTTGTTTGATTCACTGATAATGACTCTAATGATAACAGTATCACAGAATGTTTAATCTCAGCATTTTTACAACTTTGCACAATTACAAAGCCTAAAATTAGCTTCAGTGGGACCTGCTGTCAACTTTGGCATCAGCAACATGGTCTCCTTTCATTTCAGGAGACTGTCTGCCCCAGCTTCGTTCTGGGTCAGCAGTTGAGAATTTAAACCAGAGAGAGTTGCTAAAGTTATCTAGAGCCTCGAATGCTGGAGTGAGGATATACTGCAGTGCAGATATGAAACATCACAATTTTGTTTGATGGCTAGGAAGCTCGTTGGCTAGTTTCTGAAAAACCATGGACTAAGCTGTAGGCGGCTTTCCCAAAGGCCTTTTGTATGTTATATTAAATACATTCATTATTCTTTGTTACTATGTTTATGCTTGTTTTAGCATTACTTTTATGGGCAGAGTCTCCAAAGCATGGAAATTAAAAATGGATCTCAAACATGTAAAAAGGGAAGACAGAAATTAGGTGGCTGTAGCATGGCATAAGCGGTTTCAGAACCACAGTGTTTGCATCACAGTTCAAGCTCATCTGATATCTGGCCATGTGAAGTTGAAGGAGCTGGATTTAACTTTTACCAGCACAAGGGGGTTGTGGAAAGCTGCAATATGGGAACTAGTTTTGTCACCTTTCGAGGTGCACTGTGGGAGACTGTTTCAGGACCAATGGCAGCCTTTCCTTCAGCTAAACATAGATCATGTTATAAAATCTCATGATCTAACTATGTAGCTTGGTGCATGTATACAGCTTTCAAAGTCTTCAGAAACTTTAATTTTTTTATGGTTGACCCCTTCTATCAAAAGGTTTTGATAATAGTCAATATGAAGCACAGAAGGAAAGCGATTTATGCCTGCCACCTTTTGGAAGGTGCCACGAACAAGTATTTCAACTAAGTGCTGTATTTTTGCTATATGCTAATATTTTCTACCTTATTGCCACTGAATTTTATCCATTTATGTTAGACCCTATATTTAGCTGGGAGGAAGATAACTCTGCATGAATATCTGTAGTAACGATGGTGGTAGACTAATTTGAAAAGAAGGTTGGTTCTACAAAAATATGACTTTCCCACTTTTTTTCAAAATAAATATGCTTCAGTTTATTAAGAGCTGGTGTCAATACTAAATAAAATACACATCTTCCCAGAAAGAAACATTCTAGCAAACTTTTCTTTGTTTCTTCTTCTTCGTTTTCAATTTACTAAAATACGTGGACCTTTTAAAATACATTATTTCTCTCTTAATTACATTTTACTTTTTATTTGGTTTGTGACCATCATTCTCCTCAATGGCATGGAAAGAAGGAGAATGAAAATATATAAAATATAAATGTATTTATATAAATATATATATTCATTCCTTCTTTGAAATATATGTATATATAAAATTTTCTGGAGTCTGGCCACGTTTGCTGTTGTTTTGTTAAGGGAAAATACTTGACAATGAAATAAAGAAAAAAAAATATAGCTTCTTTCTAATAAATAAAAATAATTTAAAACGCTAGAGGCTATACATGACGGCTTTAATTATGTTTTTATAAATGAAATAGTTTCCAAAATACATGGAAGCAAATATTAAAGGCAGACAAACAAAGATCAGTCTACTTTGCTTTCTGGCAAACACTTGCCTTTCTTTAACTTTTTCCGTCAGTGGTTCAGCATGAAAGAGGAATAAATGTCACGTCACCGTTCATGAAGTCTGTTAGGCCTTTTAAAAAAATAGTTCTGGCCTCCTGTGAGTCAACATTCATCTTCAACTTCTCTGATTGGTGGTATCAAGCTGCTTGTAGACTTATACTGATTGATCTGATTGGCCATGTGTGTACTCATGGGCTTGATTTGAATGTTTCTGGGGTAGGCATTATCCGGCTCATCTGTAAACCATTTCTTTTCTGCTAAAGAGCAAAAGGGGTAGAGAGACAGAACAAGAAAAGAGGAAAACGAAAAGATTAATTAGTGCCATGCCAAAAGCAGCTGAGAAAAGTGCATTTGAATATATTTTTTTAAAAGCAATCAATAGAAAGTGACTTTGAATAATGGCTTGCAGCAAAGTGCTGTCAATTTAATAAACCTGAACAGGATTAGAAGAGAAGATGAAAAGTTTTGCAGTTTTGAAGGCAAAGAGTTAAAAAGAATTGGCAGATAATGGACTTAAAGCCCAATCCTAAGCACTAAGCAGCAGTCCTCCACTGGTGCACAGTGTTGCAAATGTGCCATATGTATTCCTAAAGAGCCAACAGTGGTCGGATACTGTGGCAGCTCTTTTGGTGCCATGGCAGGCCTAGAGCTCTGGGCAGTTTAGGATTGGGATTCATGGAAGGTGACCAGACCCTTTAACAGTGAGTTAGAAGTTCTGTTTTAGGGTTAAGTGTGATTAGTGTGTGGATGGTGCAGGAGTGTCCAAACCCTGGCCAAAGGTCAGACTCTAGTAAGTTCCCTTTATCCAGCTCATGGGCAAGCCCTGTAATCCTCCAGAGGTGAAGGGAGTTCTGCTTCCCCACATCTGGAGGGTATTCTAAGGACCAGAAGGAGGCTGCACACACTTCCTCTCTCTGTGTATGAAAGTGCTTATGAATTGGTTTGAAGGTCAACCCCACTCTGTGTGTTAGAAAGTGTTTTTGAATTCATTGGGTATCCTTCCTTAGTATTCCTTGGTATTCAGTATCCTTCCGTGGGTACCCTTCCTTTAGGGAGAAAGGTGGGATATAAAATCGAATAAAATAAATAAAACAATTCATTCATGAGTTCTGTCTAATATAATCATGTATGTACATTTGAAATACAAACCAATTCTTTCTCAGCACCCCCTCCCCATTACAGAGATTATGTGGCCTGGATTTATGGTAGAGTTTTAGTAAGGTATGACATGAGAGTTGGAATAAATTTGTCCTGATACATTCTTCTCGGGGGAAAAAAATTATTTGGGATTTTGAAATATCCCTGATTATTTTAATTTTGCTTAATGTGATAAGTGATTCTGTATCTGATATTTCACAGTTGAAATCTAAGAGTAGCTGGTGTAGTGTAATGGCTAAGAAAGAGTTCCCAGACAAATGGGGATTAGTCTCATTATTATGGTCTCTACCAGGTATGTGAGAACTGGGAAACAAGATAATGTGATTGGAACATGTGTGTTATTTAGGACGTGTGGATAGGGAAGCCAAAGGGGAATCACTACCATCTTGCAGGTTGTATGAATGTCCCACCTAACAGCCCATTCCTAACTAGGATTAGAATAGCCCATGTATATATTCACAGCAGTGGAACAGTGGTCTATAATTTGGTTGTGGATGGTCAACTGACCCTACAATCCAGAGTAACTACAGGAAGACGTAAGAGGCACTTACTCTGGATTGCTGTATGCATTTCCCATAGATTTCCCATAGGTGGCACCGTAACTACGTCAGTGTAAAAGATAGTTACTCTAGATTGTAGCCATAGCCTACTGCTGGCAGCCATTGTGCAAATGCTGCTGCAAGAGATAGTGGGGCTGCCGCACACCACCACCACAGTAGATAGTGGAGCAGGTGGAAGGTGGGTGAAATGGAGGTGTGGGTCAGAAGAGTGCCTGGAAGGGGACAGGGTGGAATGCAGTCAAATGGTAGATATCAGCAGCAATAACTTATGCCAGTTCATTTTCCAGATTTTCCTTTATTACCTCTTCCTTACCTCAGAAAAGCACCAACAAAGTAGTTGGCACAGATTTCAGGTGACCCACTGGGCTAATGGAGGCTTACCACTTTGTAAGGGAACAAAGCGGTAGACAGCCCGACAGGGATGGAAAAGCAAGCCAGGTCAAGCTCCAGGCATGTCTTTGGATGCCATAGTGCCAGACATCCCTGGAGGTAACTATCTTGCCTCATCCCCCAACCCTGTAGGATGCAGAGAGTGTGCCAATGGTCTGGCTGCATCAGTGAGGGGCTTTAATTAGGATTGGGCTGTAAGTGTCCATAATCCTCTTTCCTGTTTCCCTCAAGAAACACGTGGACCTCCACCACTGCCCAATCCTCACCACATGGTTGATAATTAGGCCATTACAGGGGAACAGAAGGTGGAGTCTAAGCATAGCAGTGCAGTGATGGAACAGGGTGAGGCAGAATAAAGCCGAATAAGACAGATGTACCAGTCACATCCTATCCCCTTTCCCAGACAAGATTCACTGAGGTGGTTCAATGCAGACCTACATCAGTAATTGAGCCCATCAGTAACTAAGCCCAGTAATAGGTCCCAGTTGCCCCATTGCTGTTGCAGAAGCTTAATGTGGAGGAAGGGGATTCTGAAGGAGACCACTAGGAGCAAAAATTTGCATACAGGATGCAGTGGTGACCATGGCAGGATCGCTGCATGGAAAATTATTTGTTAAATTGAGGTTTTATTCCGTTCTCAGCTTGAAAATCTAAAATTTTATTTTTCATTTGGAAGATCTTTGCTTAGCAAATTATAAGTGAAAACAACAATTCAAAAGAAAACAAGGCTAGTATTGTACAGTCTTTCATTTCTCATTTCTATATCTTATACCTGTATATATTTGAGATAGGTATGTTTCCCTCCTCAAAAGGGTTAGTTATGCATGTTACTGAGCCAGGTTCCTTGCTCTAATTAAGTTTGCTTTGATTTGAACAGATTGGCTGATAGGAATTCATAACATTAAATCCTGCACATGAAGCTAACTGATTAAGTGCTTTAAATTATTCTTCCTGACAAAATGATAAAGTTACAATCTGTTCTGAGATGATCTACTGCATGCCAGACTCCTAAAGCTTCTTTCTATATTCATTATATTCATTTATCTTTTTTTGTCAAGTTGGGGGTATTTTATATAGGATCTAAGGTAACATGCTTCTGAGGGACTGGTTTCAGAAAGGTTTCAAGGCAAAAACTTTTGGGAAGTGTGTACACATCAAAATAATTTCAACTCCATTAAAAAACCATTTAGTTCAAGTGTGACACATGAACCATTATGCCTTTGCAGAAACCAATTTTGTATGATCTGTGATAAAACTAACTGTTCAGAGAGGTGTTAAAAGGTGATGGTTAAGATGTCTTAAAAGCCTTGCAAGATCACACAATGTCAGTTTTTTTGAATGCTTTTTATGTAAAATGATTTTGCAATAAATTTAATTTAAATGTGTACTTTTAAATGTGCATCTTTTAATAGATTTTGTCAGACATATTATTTGCAGTCTTTAACTTTACATAATTGCAAGGCAGAATTGGATCAAGGTATTCCAAGTGTGATTTTGTATATCAAAGAAATGCAAATTGAGAACTCTGTGCTTGCCAAACACAACTTTCAATATTTTTTCCTGTTTTTTAAAGTAAAAATTAAAAAATGTAATTTTTAAAAAATATATTCCAAGTGTGATAGTATCTGAAGATAGTATCTGAAGATACACTCCAGTGTAACGGAGTGGTGAAAGATTGAGGCTGGAAAAACACATAGTGCTTAGCTTATAGAATTTACTGCCACACAATGTGACAATGGTCACTAGCTTTGGGATTATACAAGATCACACAGGACAGATCTGTCAATAGCTCTACAGCATCACCTGCACAGTGTTTGAATGCCAGTTTCAAGACAGCAACAGTGTCACAGAAGTAAAGCGTGTACTCCTGTGACTCCATTGCAGTCCTACAACTGGTATTCAGAGCCATTCTTTTGGTGAAACTTGAGGTAGTATAGAGTGACTAACAGGCTGATCATTTGCAAACTGGTAATGCTTGTGGGCTTCCCAGAGGCAACTGACAAGTCACAATGGGAAGCAGGATGTTGGAATAGATGTGTATTCAACCAGATGCACAAGGGTTATTTCTAATGTTCTTATGATGTAGCTTCTTGTTCCAACAGGAGGAACTCCACATATAAGATGGTGGTTGATGGAACTGCCTCTTCTTATTTTTGTTTCCCCACATTTAAGTGGTGAGAATGGGGGACATTTCCAGAAGGATGCCTTCCTGGTCTATCAGTGGTGCTCGGGGCCCCTCTGCCACTCTCAGACAAAAGGCTGCCTCCCCCCCCCCCCACCAGACACAGCCACACATTTTCTGAGAACTAGAGAGGCCATACATGGGCCCTCTAGCCTTTGGAAGGCCTTAGAACAGCACTTCCAGGAAAAACCTTCATGGAAGGCCAGATGGCATGATGCCAGTACATCACGCTATCATGGCATTGAACTACATGTTATATTGATGACTGAATCCTATCTGGTGACTCTTTATAGAATGCAGGGCCACTACCATATTGTACATGCTGTCACTGGTGGAAAGGACAGTTGAGAGGGACAGGCCAGTGAATACCTATCTTTGTGTTGCCTTTTGCATGGTCCCTGCTGGGACTCCTCAAAGCTACACTAGCCTTTCTGCTGGCATAGTGCTGAAGAGCCTGCTGGGGGCATCTGACCTGATACAGGGCTTTGGAATCTGGCAACTGCTGGTTCCACCATGATCTACCCCACATAATCATGCACGTGGTATAGGATTGTGCCATACCTGTATTTTGCAACATGTAGTAGCTTTGGGAAGGAGAAATATTTTACAAGACCAGATAGAAGGAAAGTGTTTAATCACTCTCTTCCCTGTTTCATTATCTTGATCTGGAAAGCTTTTTTTGCTAAGAAATGTGGCTGGTTTTAAGCAGATATATGTGGTTAATGTAGCATGTGGTTTGGCATTTAGTTTCTTTTCCGGGGGGGCAGGAAGAGGTAAAAAGTGTGTGCAGATACGAAGCTTCTGGACACACCACCTTTTCTGTAAATTGTGGTTCCACAAAGCATTTGTGCATTTGCCATGAGAGGGAAGCAAATCATTTGTTGAAAAAAATCTGCAATATAGCAAAAGTAACAACCGCTTCATAGGCAAATTAAAATGTTAACAGTTCCCTCCCAACCCGATCTTGCACCGCACATTTTTTCTCCCCCTAAACGGCAAGTATTAAAAGTTCTATCATTCCCCCATGCTTGTTTATTTGGCAGGGAGTAGTTTATATGCAGTAACTTGTAATCAATTTGCAGGGAAGTGAAACTGCTCTCATTATCTCTGAACTCCTTTGACTGTTCCTAACATGGTTTTCCCTGCCTGTGTGTTTCGTGTCACGAAATGTGAGAGGCTGAAATAAATGATGTCAAATAAGGCTTCAGTCTCTCAGCAGATATTTTGGCTCTGTTTCATAACTGTGAAGAAATATACTATTTCTCCTTCTTCCTCCCCATCTTGATTGTAGGGCCAAGTCATCTATTTTTTTTGGTCTGAAGGCCAAATTAAATATTGGAGTGGCAGCCAGTTTTATTTAATTTCATAGCTGCCCCTTCACATATAAAATGGGGGAGGCAGCAGCTGGGGTGGGACAACTTTAAAGGAGTGTGTGAAGAGAGTTGAAATTTATGAATATATGTTATAGTAGAAGCGAACCAAGGTGAGAGAAAAGTACTTGGGGGAGGAACAGGAGAGGAAATACATTTTTGTGTTAAAATTTTACTCTCCCATTCTACTCTTTACATGTGAATGGATGGATACATGGATACATGACCAACAGCCCAATCCTATCCTCTGCCATACTATAGCATGCAGCCACATCAGTGGAATGCTATGATGTGGGGCAGTGGTGGGATTCAAATAAATTAACAACAGGTTCTATGTCCCATTAGTAACCGGTCCTCAGAACCAGGCGCTCATTAGCAAGGGTTCTATAGAACCTGTGAGAACCCCCGGAATCCCACCACTGGTGTGGGGACGTTCAGGAGGTAAACCAGAGGTAAGCTATTTACCGGAGTATGCCTGAGGAGAGGAAGTGGGTATGTGGGCTAGAAAATTGAGGAAAAGTTCTATAATATGCTTTGTCGCCAGTATCCCTCCAGCCTATTCCCTCCCTGCCCTAGGAACAACACAAAAACTTCTCCTTTCCACCACCTCACCGATTTAGTGATACCAGCACAGGCTGTGAGAAGTGCTGGCATGTTCACATGCTCCTGGCTATCTGCACTAGAAGCATGCAACAACATCATAGCTTTTATGTCACTGCAAATGGACTTGCAATCCCAAGGATGTGAAAGCCCATGGCCATAAATCAGACTATCACCACTATCACTTCTAGCTTGGTCTGAGCTGGAGAAAATCCTCCTAGTTGGGGAACACAGCCTTCTCACTCCTCAACACTTTTATTCATTTTCTAAGCAATAGTATAAGTGGGAACATTGTTATGACATCATATATTTGTTCAAATGTCAACTAACATCGTGAATCTTAATACGTTTATTGTGGCCAGTTCAGGGATTAAGGCTTCTTAGTAAGAATGTGAAGATCTCAGCTTTTATTTCAAGACATCTCTAGCCCTTATAGATCTAGTTGAGTGGCATTTGTTTCCAGATCATCAGCATTTTGTGCAGTGCCTTTCCAGAACATAAGACAACTGGCATCACTTCTGCCAGCTGTTGTGTAGCTGTCATTCAATTTATTAAAACTTATTAAAGGACTCCTAGCTCCAGAGGAGAGCGACAAGAATGATCAGTGGGATGGAAGGGAAACCCTACGAGGAAAGGTTGGACGAACTTGGGATGTTCAGCTGTAACTACGGGGACTCCTTGGGATGTTCAGCCTGGAGAAGAGGAGGCTGAGAAGAGACATGATTGCCCTCTTCAGATACCTGAAGGGCTGTCACAGGGAGGACGGGGCTCATTTGTTCATAGGTGCTTCTGAAAGCAGAACTAGAACCAATTGGTACAAACTGCAAGAGAGGAGATTCTGGTTGGCTATCCGGAAAAAATTCCTGACAGTGAGGGTGGTTCGGCAGTGGAACAGATTGCCAAGGGAGGTGGTGGACTCTCCCTCACTGGGGATCTTCAAGCAGAGGCTTGACGAGCACCTGTCGGGGATGCTGTAGGGGGAATTCATGCTGCAGGCAGGGTGTTGGACTAGATGACCTACTAGGTCCCTTCCAACTCTATGATTCTATGATTCTATGTGCAAAGACATTAAGTTCATGTCACTAAAATATGCAAAGCAGAGGTGTCCCTGCAGTTCATGAAGAAGTCCCTCCTCAATGGAAAATAACTGCTCGCTCCTCATCTAAGATTGATGCTCCAGTCTAGGATGTACATAAATGGGTAGCTGGCTTGGGCTATGCAATGTAATGCTCATCCAGGACCCCCTGAGCTATGCTGGCTGCATTTTTCAATGCAAATAGAAAACGTAAATCTCAGTTTAATCCCACTGCACATGCGCCAAGTTACATGTGAATAAAGCTTAAAGTGTTTTGTGAAAACGTTGAGCATTGGAAGTTACTTCCAGGACTACACTAACATTTACAGTGTAAGCTGTTGCACCATGCAGTTTCTCTTAAATGTGTTATCGTTTTATTGTGCCTGTGTGTGTTGAAGTTATGCTCTTGGATAGTCCATGGTTTGTGGATGGCTGTATGTTTAATGTCTTTGGGGTATGATCAAAAGGAAGCCAGGCTACAATCCTATCCAACTTTCATGGGAGTAAACCCCATTGACTATGACTTGAACTGTAGGTGCAACAAGGGTAGGCTGGCCCTTAATTCTTTAAGCATTATGTGCTTTGGCTACGTGAATTTAGTTTCTTTTGAGCTGGAAACCTTATGCTTGAATGTATGATCTACTGGAGTACCTGACACTTCCACAGAGGCATGCATAGTTTCAAGCCTAGCTAGCCTGGTATATGGGATGATATAGGCTGGCATATTCTGGTAATGCTGCCTAGTTAAATAAGCAGATGACATTTTTAGGATTGGGTGTTGGAAAGGGCTTATCACAATCCAGAGATGCTAGTAGGTCCCTGTAAGTACTTCTCCATAGCATCAAATGTTATGCAAAGTGAGGGATCTATGATCTACTCAGGACTTCATATGTGGAGAATACCAGTCATTATGGTAAACAGAATGCAATGCTGGCCATACAACACATGAGCCCCATCCTCATGCACCAGTACAGCTCTATTTAGGGACTCACGGCCCAAATGTATCCAACTTTCCAATGCTGATGCAGCCACATTTGTTTCCTTACCTTGAGAAGGCCTTCATGACTGTTCCCTATTGCATGATGCAGCACATGCCCCACTTGCACAGCCAGCTGCATCAGTGCTGAAAAGTTGGATACAATTCACCCTGCAGTCTTTACTGTGTATTATCATGGCAGAGTGTGATTTGGGATACAAGAAGTCTCTTGTTCATACGTCATCACAGTTTGAACACATTGAAGCAAACCACTATTCTCTTGGCTTTCAGCCTTTTTTCTGCTAGGGTAAAACTGACCTTTAAAATCACTGAGATACTATATGCAGAAGTGCTATATAAATGCTAAGCGTTATTGAAGACAATTAATATATTTGGGATTTGTAGAGTTTGGACCCACAAACCTGGTAAGTCAGAGGACTTGGAATCATAGGCCAAATTCATTGACACATAAAAGGGATGAAACATTTCAAAGGGGAGATGTAAGGGGTAGGAAAATAGGCTAAACACAGTAGACAGTTTCACTTGTGTTTGTAGTGCTTTACATGTTTAAATGGTGCTTTATAAACACTTAGATGTTTATTCAAAAAAACAAGAATCTCCAAAGGAATATATACATAAAGAAACACCCCATGCACACAATTTCTACTAAATGAATCTACTTTACATTGAAAGCAGTGTAAAGGTAGGTAGTGATAAAGGGGGCACAATCCAGCAAGCAATGTCTGTATGTAATTTCTCCAGTGAAATTTCTCCATAGTGGAATTTCATATTCCAACTTCCTGTTCTAACTTCCAATGAACAAGATAGATATAATCCTACAGCAACATCATTTGCTGGATTGTGTTTATAGAGTTAAGTATGACTTTCATGAGAATTTTACTTGAAGGAAATTTTCTGGCTTCATGCCAATAAATGGTCTAAGGTTGTTTTCATTCGAGCAGATATATCTGTGATATGTTCATGTGACAACTGCTTTCATATGAACATCCCTTCCTCTGTTGAAGGAAAGCAGGATGGGTCATTAACAGAAAAGCAGGTCAGGTGGCAAAGCAGCATGTTTGTGTGTGTGTGTGTGTGTATCCCTACAATCCAGAGTAACTACGGGAACATGTAAGAGACTTTATGTGCACCCATAGTTACTGCAACATCTAGTGAAAACTTATGGGAAATTCAAATTGCAATCCAGAGTAAATTGTTCTTACACCAGAGCAAGGACTCCCCATAGTTACTCTGGATTGCGCCCTTTATATATGTGTGTGTTTCCTTCCCATAAGTGTATCTTTACATAAACTGGTAGCATCAATATCACCATTATAAGGAGAAAGATGAATGGAGGTGAACATATACTGGGCAAGAATAGTGGATACAGTGGACAAGACAAGGTAGACCCAGAGTTATACAGTTTCACTAACACCTAGATGTTCAGTTGGAGGACACGTGCAGTTGGATACGCAAGCAGATGAATGACTTTAGAAAAGAGAACACAAATGGGGGTTGAGCAACAGCAGCAGCAGCAGCCAATTAACTCTGGATTTAGAAATAAAGCAAAATCAGAAAGTTACGACAAGTCCAAAATTAAAATAAAAACAAACGGAATAACTGAATCAAGTTTGGTAACTTAGTTGGTTTTTTAATGTGTCACAAGTTTTCACAAGGACAAAGTTATAGAAGGAAACCCCACAGCAATTTTTCTAGCTCATGCAGAACCATCAATTGTCATACCTTGGCCCATTCTATTCATCCTTGTTGCACTTTAGAAAGAGAAGTAAGCTATGTAAGTTTTACAAGGCTTTTAAACTGTCACATGTCCTGTTGAGCACTTTAACTGGCACATCCTTGGCGTGAGTTAGAAAAAGCCTGATGGCAAACATCAGGACCTTCTTTTGCAAAAGTGTGTAAATATATCTTCAAGATCAAGAGCTACAAGAGGAGGATAGTAGCATTGCTTTGGAGTTGGGGCTGAGGGTGAAGGTTGGTTGAAGTAGTAAGGGCAAACTTAATTTGAAATGTTTTCAGAGATATCAATTTCCAGCAACCCTCTCCTAAATATACCGTAGATACTCGCCTATAAGATGAGAAATTTATGCCAATAAATCAAGTATGAACCATCTGTCCTTATCAGCAGATTACTTGTGTCAGGGCTGTTCAGACACTAAAAGGACAATGCAGAGATAGAGGGCTGTCAGTTTTCATGGTAATGAAGGTTCAAAGGGGCAGTCAAAGTTACCCTTTAGACTCCTCCTGAGACAAAAAGTAAACTAGGGCTCAACACTACCACTGGAATCAAACAAGCCTCCTTCCCTTTGGTAGGATCAACACTTCTGCAGCATCCTTTCATTTTGTCAGTTGGCAGAGGTCTGGTTTTAAAAACAACAGAGTGTAATCTGAAACTAAGAGCACAATCCTAACCATGTCTACTCAAAAGTAAGCCCCATTGTGTTCAATGGGTCTTACCCCCAGGAAAGTGTCTTTAGGATTGCAGCCAAAGTCCCAGATACAATTCAGTGCACCATTACATAAGAATACCCATAGAAAAAAGTGGGTCTAGTTCTGATTATATCAGGTTGCAACAGTGTGTAGCTGTGTTTGCTCATGCTTGTTCCTTGTTGCTTGTATCTCTGCTGTGAATTGAATTGCGTACTCCCAGATATGAGTTATGCATGTTATATGTTGAACCTCTAGCTTAACAAAAAGGCTTAGATGACCATCTAAAATACGGTAGTCTAATCTGCATAATTTATAATTGCTGGTCAATAAATCCCGTTGGTCATCTAAGGGTTACAGAAGATTTGATTAATGGTTCTATGGGTAGGTTGTTGACAGTGCACTTTGTGTTTACAAAAAAGTTGTGAAGACCAGAATTTAAAAAGCTAATGAATAATAATGTATATTGTGATGTTTTACTATGTTTTGATAGAGATTGTTGAGTAGTAGGTATTTTTCAGGTTCTGGGTAAGATCAGACACAAATTATAGTCCCAAAAATTTAACCCCCAACATATCAGAGGGTCATAGAAAATGTCTATTTTGGCTCAAAATCTTCCCTTGACATATCTTGACCTTGACTTATAGGCAAGTATCTACGGTATAAGATTTGGAACATTTCAATCATCATCATTAGTGAGGAGGGAGGGGCTATGTGCATAGTTCACATTATACCAAACCAGAGGTTGTCAGTAAAAGTGCTTGGCTTCATTTTCAATCCACACAGCAAGCTTCTATAGTCATCATGCTTTCAGTGGGAAGGGAGGGAAGGAGGGAGGTAATGCAGCACTAACCATAAAAACCCACCTCTTGCAATTTGAAGTTACCTAATTAGCAACTCCTTCCATGCCCAATCCATTTTCAAACACAGAGCTTATACATGCCAGGCAACCAGCTAGCTATTCACAAAGGTATGGGATAGGACGGGGGACAGAGGAAGCAAGGAGTGGTGCACTTCTGAAGAACTAGCAATCAAGTTGGGGGATCCTGACATTTGACAACTCAACGTTTTCTGTGGGCACTGAGTCCTGGTTCCATACCTTTGTCTTTTATTGAGCGCTCTGCAACATCATTAGCTTGACTAGCATCTTATTGAACTACTTTACTATGCCTAGATACTTAAAACTAATTAAAATATGTAATAGGTAAATGAGTTTAAGAACCAGATGTGAATCTCTGATTTTGGGTTGCGAAATGTCAACTCAAAGCTCCTGTCTGTGTTTTAGTGATCCTCAAACTGTGTTCTGGGTAGTCTAAAACACATGCGAGAGGCCTTGAAAAATTAATCTGCCATTTTGTTTGCATCCATCCCATGATGATTGATGAACTGGGGAAACTCCATGCAAAATTGATTCTACAGGGAATGACAATACTTAATGCTAGAGCACATGATTTGCATGCTGAAGTTCCTAGGTTCAGGACTCAGCATCTTCAGCTAAAAGGATTGAGATACTGAATGATAAGAATGATCTGTCCTGAAGAGTGACTGGCAGCGTTTTCTCAGTCTTCAGGACAGGTCAATTCAGCACAATTCAAAGCATGTCTACTCAGAACCAAATCCCATTGTGTGCAATGGGACTTACTCGCAGGAAAGTCACTATAGGATTGCAGCCCTAATCTTTTTAGCTGGAAACGCTGGGGCCTGAACTTGGTAAGTGCAAACAAACTGGCATTTGACTGACCACTGCTCTGACTCAGTAGATAGCTACTTCATATAATTTTATATCATCCTCCCTCCTTGATGCATAGTGCAAACATCATCCAAATGGATGGAGTACAGTTGCTCTGTAATTTTCACAGCTCTCACCGCAGTTAATAGGCACAGGGAATCCATGAACTATCATTGGAGAGCCGAAAAAAGAGTGGCCCTTCTCTGAGTCTTGACAAAATTAGTCAAAAGACCATGACAAAATTGCTAAGAGACCATGTTAACTAGGCTCTAGTATACTTACAAGCATGACCAATTTTTTCTGACCTGACCAGAAAAAAATCTATTCCTGCTTCCAATTTGGATCTAGAAACAAATTGTGGACCAGATATCAAAAGTTTAGGAAATATAGGTTTAATAATTTCAAGGCACTGGGTTATGAAGATCCCATTTCAGAGGTGAACATTACATGTTGCATGCCAGGCTATATATATTGCTAGGGTTTTTTAAAAAAAACCTCTCATACTGACTGGTACATGTCTATTAATTCCATCAGGTGTTAGATAAGGAGCTCTACTGCCACCTACCTTTACTTAACCCACCAGCTAAACTGTGACCCCACATGCAGGTTCTTTCTGGAGGTTTTAATGGCATATAATTAAGCTACCTGAGTGGGAAGAACAAGTCCCCAGAACACACATACTTAAACACAGTAAAATACACTGTTTCTGAACATTATATGATGTATATAAGGCAGGAAAAGCCCATACCCCATATATGCTATACATAAGGTAACTAATGGATGCATCCTTTCCATGGATGCAGAGGTTTTAAGAAGGAAGATTATAATAGGTTGCATTCACTGTTTATGATACACATGGCTTTTCATCCCTAATATTAAAAGTGTAAGAAAATATAGTTATTTATGTGGCTTTATGAACACATATAATTTAACTGCAGTTAGAAAACCTATAAGAACAGCTAATTGTTATAGAATACTATGCTTGACCATTTTCAGCTTTTTAATGTGAAAAGGCACTCTTCAAATTAATAATATATATCAAAAAAATCCCTCTATGTGGAAATCTAGCCCTGATATTGTTTTGGTATAAAAGCAGGTGCAGGAAATCTATATAAAAGAGTGTGAGTCATGCTGTTTTCAGCCCAAAGAACTGAAAAAATCCTCTGTTAAGGGTTAATCCACTTGCTCAATGGTTAGAAAAGAAACCCCACTTGGGGAAACCCCTAAGTGCATGTGTGTGAATTTTTATATAAGTATCCATTTTACAATACCATCCTTACTCTTAGTAAGTTTCTTTGTGTAACTGATAGCATAAGTAAATGCTTACACTATGCATGTTTTAACCTCAGTTACGCAGAGTAGTTATGGTAGGAGTTATCCACATCTGCTTTTAGCTCTTTCCCACCTGCTCTGCATCATAACTTTTGGTAGGTCTGCTTTGTTGCTGTTGTGCTTCAGGGTTTTATGGTATTGAAATAAAAATGACAATCACATGCACGCTGTTATACATATGCAAAATATGTGTATAAAAATGGAAACTCCATGGAGGAAGGGGGAAAACAAGGGAAGCTACTATTAGACACACCAATTGGGAAGGTATGGGTGGTGGATACAGCGTCACACATGGTGGGAGTGGGTACATGTATCAAAGTCTATCTTCCTGCACATACTTCTGCTTTTCCCGGGAGTCCCTGGTCTTGGAGCGATTCTGTCGGTTTGCGGTTGATGGGATAGAATGGACCGATGAACTTTTCTTGCTAGATCCATAGGAGGAATGGGAAGAATGGGAGAGACTGGCCCGGGACTGGCCTGCATTGTGGTCAAACTGCATCAAACAGAAGATCCAGTCTGTCGGTACGAGCTCAAACTCATAATTTGGGTTGGCTATAACAAAACTGGAAAAGAAACAAGAGAACATTTTTTATTTTCCTCCTGACAGGTTGACATCTTCCAAGCTGAACATCAGAGGTGTCTAAACAATGGTCTGGGAGCCAGATGTGATCCACAGCAAGCTTCAATGTGGCCCGCAGCATGACCCTTCCATCTGGTCCATTGACAAGCCTTGTAATGTATCTGATACACTCTTCTATTTAAATTTATTCAAATTTATTCAAATTTGAAATGTAAACATTTTTCCGGACCCCAGCACAGTGTCAGAGAGATGATGTGGCCCTTCTGTCAAAATGTTTGGAAATCCCTGCTGTACACTAACAACATTATTAGTTTGATCACGGACGTTACAAGAACTGGAATGAAGTCTTTCATGAACACAGGTACAGATATTGAGTGCAATCCTAAGCATGTCTACTCAAAAGTAAGCCCCATTGTGTTCAAGGGATTTTACTCCCAGGAAAGTGTGTATAGGATTGCGACCACCTTTTAATGGTTTCAATACTGTATTGGAGCTATGTTGTCATATATTCACACACATAACTATTGTTATCCCTTAGAGTCTAGACCATGGAAGCCATTTGTTTATTTAAAGCTTAATCCTATTTTCCTCATCACCACCTGAAGCTGCTGAGTCACTACACCATTTGCTATATCCTGCAGTGGTGAGGAAGTTCTGGAGACAGAGAAAACACTTCTTCCATTACCTAAATCCGGGGAAAGAGGACCTCTGAGGCCTGGAGGGACCTTCTTGACCTGAGGTACAGAATCTTTGACACAAGTCTTGGTGGACCCAGATTATAGGATTCAGTTTAGAAAGATAATTTGGATTCAGCGATGCCACTGCTGATAAATTTGCCTTATCTGCTCTCCTCTCTGCCCACATTGCCACCACGTTCCACCAACCGCCCACACTTCTTAACTGCCCTTATGGATAAGCTGGTAAAATTATGTAACAGATGGTTGCTGCTTATTAATCCGTTATGAAATCTGGGGAGTAGTGATAGTGGTTTAAAACCACTTAATAGGGACTGGTCAAGAGACTAAATTTTTGCACATACCGCTTGGTGCATCCACTAGGCGTGCTTTGATTGAAATCTCTCAGTCTGTATATTCCAAAGCAAAGCATATTGTATGTTTTCAAAGCTTTACAAAACAGATCTCCATAACAACCACCATCCTAGGAGACAAAACAAAATTAAGAGGGTTTTTTCCCCCACAACTCAATTACAACAATGACGTTGAAGGGGATGGAGATATTTTAAATCAGTAGTTCTGTGCCAAGGGGACAAGGTGTGAGGCAATCTGTTGTTTACTTGTCATGAGTAAGAAACAATTAGTCAAGAAGCTGTCTAATTTAAATGTTTAATCTTGAAACCAGCTAATAAATGTGTGCATGGGAATGTGTGCAATCCCTGTGATTGCACTGCCAAAAAAAAGCCACAACAACTTGAACTGGGAACAGTGACTGATTCTTATTTTAATTGAACATGTAAGCTTTGGGGCCAGAGAACAGCTATTTCACAAATTAAGAGCAATGTAGTCTGGTCTAGTGGATGATTAAGAAGGTGTGACTTTTCCTTTCTTTCTCCAGTCTTGGAAATTACTGTGTCATATGGCTCAGTTTATTTAACCATGTTGTCAATTTTCACCAAGATAGTTTGGATTTCACTGGGGAGAACAAAACACTGACAACTTAGTAGTTAAGATTCTCACTCCCTACCCCTTTTTACCACTGAAGAAAAATGGAAATTAGAGAAGAGGAAGAAAAACCATGTTTGTCTCCAGCTAAAGCTACCACCCATCAAGATTCTCTGTTGTCCCCAAGCCAGGCATTTGTTTTGATTAGTGAATGCAATTAGTATTCAGAAAGGGTTCTTCAGAAAGTATTCAAATGGGTCCTTGTACATACATGGTGTATCAAATTCTCAACTTCACCATCATTAGTAAAAGTAAGAGAAAACCTTGGACACACGTATCTGTCCCCAATTGGCATTGTTCGATATTTGCCTGAGGTTATGACAATGATGAGCAATAGTGGATTCATATCTTGAAGGATCAGTTCACGCTATGGTATGGATCAAGCTTCAGGACTGCATTTGTCTTTCATCTTTTATAGGAGGGAGCACACGATGGGGTCCAAGTAGGCATATATTTGTATCCCCATTTGTGCAACCTCTCCTTTCAAAATGGGGATCAGCGGGTCACATGAACCAAGTATGTGCATGTGAAATTATTTATCTGTTTGATTTGAGATATGTGACCAGTTCACACATATACATCACTTGGTTTCATCTCTGAACCTGATGGCAGCCAACTCAATGTGTGAACTGGCTTCACTGAAAGGTATTGCATTTGAAGAGATGTGAGGCACTATTTTTTAAATTTTTAACCTACACAGCAAGGTTTAAGGCAGACGTACTTGCATGCAAGAGCTAGATTTCACTGCCATATTAAACATGTTTCTGTATCTGTACTGTTCTATACAATACATATTCTGTACTGTACTGTACTAAACAGTCCAGGACTGTACTGTTTAATATAACAGTATGACTCCATAATATCTGACGCCATAGATTGCTACTATAGACTGTAGTTCTATAGCATCTGCCATCCTGCTTGAAGAAAGGTCTTCTAGGCCGGAGAAATGGAGAGGGAGGTTGATTGCCAACCTGTAACTGTTACTATGGAATGGAGGCTACTTTTAAATAGAAAGGGATGTTTATCTTTTAATTTAATGCATGGTTTTAATTTGTGCTGAAATAAAACTGTGGAAGAAAAATCCACTGATAATTAGGTTATACCTGTACTATTATATATTAATTCTATAGCATGGCAGGAGAATCACAAGACAAGGATTGATGTTAACTTTAGAGTCATACATTGTAATTATAATCTATCAAGGAAGACACAAAGACTTCCTTAGTTCCTTTCTTCTCATGGTCTTACCCCAAGGTCTGCAAAAGGCCCATCTAGCAATGCCAGCTGAGCCACCCGACATCTGTCCCTATTTGCAAGTGTCTGAGGTGTGCTGTAGCCCCCCCTCAGTGCATTCTCTTCAGCAATCAGCGACTCCAGCTCCGGTGTGGCTCCTCCTGTTACCAATGTACGTATCAGTGTGAGAATATTGTCATTGAAGTATGTCTGCAGAGATAAAAGAAAGCTCTTTAAGCAAACACCATTAAAGTCACAACTGAAGACATCCAAATTACAACTTTTCTGGGTTTCTGCTGCTTAAAGTTCTTGGCTGTCTCTTCAAATAATTTCCCATCGGAAACGAAAAGACAGCAGTTCCCAATTACTCTATTTTCTTCTGTCCCATTAGGCTTCTACACTCTAGCCTTCCTCTTAAAAATAAAAAAAACACAACTGAGGGCTGATTTTTATTAAAGAACAAAAATGTAAATCATTGATGTTTCCTATAATTGGTGTTAGTGGTGAAGCAACGACTGCCTTCCTTCTCATTGCCTTCATGTCTAATAACAGCCTTTAGGATGTGTAATTGTAAAATCCAGACCACATTTAAAGCTTACACAGGCTAGATTGCCTTTTTATACTTGTCACCAATCCGTTGGGGAGCCGCCTCTGCGCTTTGGATGTCATTACTTATTACAGTGGCTGGACTCTAGCAGTCTTCCCGATGTATTGTACTAAACATCTTATTACGAGACTTGACAGTGTTCAGACACAAGCATGTATCAATTAAACATTTTTAGTTCATTCCAGATAAATGTATGATGAGTTTGGGATCCTGCTGTCCTTTTAAAAAACTCTAGGGTATAGGGTAAGTATAGTTTATTAGAGAAGATGTACTCTGCAGTGACATTTCAGCAGCACCGCTTGCAATGTCAGGCAAACAATGGACATTTTAAATATTAATTGAATGCCGGTGGCAGGAAGGTTCATTTAAAAGTAAGTGATTTGGTTGAAAGATCTGTGAAATAGGCACAATCCATTTAAGAGTGGCATATCACAATAATAAAAAGGCTATTATTCCTAATCCAAATATATCTTCTATATGGATAAAAAAAAGCAGGCCTCCGTCTGTCTTGGAAGACTATGGTATCATGCTTGGGGCTGCATGCGAAGCACGAAAGCCTGGGTTGGATTGTTATGGAGGATATGCTGTTACTCAAATCCCCCCTCTCCACCCCACTGAATTAGTCCAATGGAAAGGCAGAGCCGATATAATTGGATCCAGCTGGCGTTGCAGAGCTGGGCTAAGGACAGGAGCTCACCCTGTCTTGTGGGGCTGACCCGGGTCTCGAACCCTGACCTGCTGGTTAACAAGCACAGTGTCTTAGCCATTTGCGCCACCCACAGCCCTATATGGATGCACACACCAGAAATGTGCATTCTGATGTGGTGAGAGAATGGCAGTCCAGGGATGTGAAATGTTACTCATCTAATGGAAGTGGTTCCCAAAGTGTACACTGTGACACCTTTGGTCACTGTGGAAAGATTTCATGGGTGCTGGGGGATGTCCCCAGTAAGACACTTCTTAAACACTGTTCTGGATGCCACCTTTCTGAGTCATGCAGGATCTCATGTGATTTAAGATGGCACTGCCTGTCAAGAGTAGGGGCCATTGCAACACGGCTCCACAACCACAGTAAGTTTGGGAACCACTGTTTTATGGAAATACTTCAAATCACACAGAAAATTTGCTTGGAAAAAACCCCCAAATTCATTCAGAAGGAGAAATTTAGACACTATATCTTTTGCAAATCTAGTTTTTGGACAAACTAAATGGCCACCTATATGGCCATAAATGGTTCTATATGGCCACCCTGGGATAATCAGATGTGCAAATATCACTTTTAACATCTTCAAAGAAGAGGGAGTTCTGGCAACTGCTGACTTTCATTCTCTTATACTCAAAATTCTCACTTCTACAGTATAAAGCTCTTGTACAAGGTACACGACCTCTCTCTCTCTCTCTCTCTCTCGGCATCAGGACATACAATACTTTGGACATTAAATTCATGATGCTGTTACTGGGTTAAGTGCCAACAGGGTGGCACCAGAATTTGCATCACAGACCTCTCATTCACTTCTGAAAACCTGCTGTTTCTAGAGCTAGGTGCAGCTGCTTAACTTCCAGGGTTATATCTGCTGTTTCTCTTAGGGAGACTGAGAGCACAATCCTAACCATGTCTACTCAAAAGTAAGCCCCATTGTGTTCAATGAGTCTTATTCTCAGGAAAGTGTCTGTAGGATTGCAGCCTAAATGCGAAGTTGGGAAGTGTACCTGCCCTAAATGGAAGCAAAGGCAATATAGGCAGATTTCATTGTCAAATGGGTGGGAAGGGCTGTATCCAAAGAACTATACCACTATTAAAGATACTTACCTGGCTTCCCTCCTTATCTAGCTATTCTTTCCTATCCCAGATTTACTTTGATAAGACAGAACTTATTATTTATTTCATAAACTCATGTTGCACCATTGGTTTGTGGTTTTTTGTTTGTTTTTAAAAAGAAGAAGAAGAAAAGAGATGAATAAACTGCAGGATGTTTTTCTGAACAGTTCGCTGTTGGCTAAAATAATTCCCCCTGCAATGATAATACTAAGGCCATGCTAACATTAATCTGAATGCTGTTGTCTGATCACTCTGTAGGAGGGCCCAGATGGCCTGGATCTGCCAGCCAGTGTAAGACAACAATCTGAACAATTTTAGAATGGTGCTTCCTGTATATGGACTTATACAATCCTCTTTCAGGAAAGGCACCAATGTCTGATTTTGACTGCGTAACAATTAACTAGTGAAGACTCTATAATCTGCAGCTAAAATTGCAAACTAGGTAGTCATGTAAGACTATTGCAGCCATATCTATTTACTCTGTAGGAGGTATGCCAGTATGCCAGTATGGCATGATGAACTCTGTACTCTGTATGCCATCATGCCAGTATGGCATGATGAACTTCTAGATGGACAAATGAACTGCTCGAGGGACAAAGGAAACGCCCCACTCGGCTTGCCATAACCTGGATGAATGCAGTTCCTTCTGAGCTCTATACCTTAAGCTTTTAGTGCCACCTAGCCCATTATCCAGTGTTCCCTTGCAGTTCATTTGGAGTGCAAATCCTTAGGGGCGGCTATCTGGGCCCTCCCCCCATTATTTTTTAAAAGTATAATCACAAGATCTTATGGTTTGCCATTAATGCTGTCATGCTTCTTAAACTAATTAGTCTTTAACAGAAAATTTAACTGAAAATGAACAGATCTCTTTAATACATTCTAATGGCATTTTGCCTTTCATTTATAATTACTCTAAAACTGTCATATTCTGTTGTAGCCGCCACTATTAAAATATTTGCTAACTTGGACAGACTATTTTAAAACAAAAAAATCTGTGCTGGAGATTTAGGAGTTGGGTTTTTTTTTAAATGGGTGTTTCAGAGGAATCATGATTCATGCCTGCATTTTTTAATGTTTTCTGTATTTTAGAACAATGAACTTCCTCCTTATGCTGGCAGTCCTGAAGTCACTATCTTAATAGTGCAATACTGCATGCCTGTATTTTACATTGTACAAAAGGAAGCCCCACTTAGTGCAATGGAACTTACAATAAGTGCATACAGGATTGCAGCCTTAATGTCAGTGACATCCCAGAGACTCAACTATTAAAGGAGCAAAAAAGAACAACACTTTCCATTGTGTTTTACTGTATACATATATTATGCCAGGATGGTGTAGTTTAATGAGCATGATTCTTCAATGGTGGAAAATGACAAGCAAATCTTTACCCCAAACATTGGTTCCCACATAGTGTGCTGTGGCAAACTCAAAGAAGTGTTGCAAGTTGTACCGGATGGCCTTATACTGAATCTCCTAGGCACTTTCATCTTGAATTGTGCAAGATCTTGCAAGGATTGTGTGCAGTGTCACATGATTCAACATGGTGGAACCAAGTGATGATGCCACCGTGACCACCATAAATTTGGGAACCACTGCTCTAGAAAGTGTCTACTTACTACCAGTTTTAAACAATTCTCTGTTCACCTAATAGCAATAATTGTTTTTTGCTGTCGATGGCAATCTTTGTCTTCTGTCCAGGTTGTAGCCTGTGAGCTGACTACCTGTGAATAGTTAGGTAACCTCTCTGATTTTTAGTGTAGAAGAAGAAGAACCACTTACTAGTTAGACCTGGGTGTTTCCAATAGTGCAAAATACTGTAGTTGAAGCAAAATAGCTGAAGTGGACAAACTTAGTTAAATATCACAAAAGTATGTCTGCATTCTTAGAGACAGACTTGTGGTCTGTAGAGCAAAGGGGCATTCTTCACGATAAAAGGCTGCAACTTTCCTAATTCTACCTAGTACCTCTCTCCCCTGCCCACCCCAAAAAAATAGTTTTTTTCGAATGAAACCTTTGACACATGGGCTGGTGAAAAGGTTCAGTAGGAAAAAAGGTAGCCATATAGAGTCACACAGAAAATGCAGGACATCGTACTCATAAAGAACAGAAGATGGTCTCCAAAACTGCCTGAAGGATGAATACAGAGCTGCGCTGAAATTCAGATGCCAAAGTCTTTCCATAAATAGGAAATGGACAACACTGGGTCTTACCGCACTCATGAGAGAATCCAGAACACTAACTGCAAATGCAGTTCCACATGCAAAAGGCTGGGTGAGATAGAGTTCTGTATCAGGGTCGTCATCATCATCTTGGTCCAGAAACTGAACATTTGAATCATTAACTAAAATAAAAACAGGGGAAAAAAGAAAAATATCTTTAAAACATGCTTGTTTTCAAGCCCCACCCAGCAGAGCCTCCAACTCTTCTTTGTACACCACATTTAAAATAACGTGTCTTACTGCACAATCCAGAGTAACTACAGGAGCTCAGCGTAAGAAAAAATTTACTCTGGATTGCTCTATGAATTTCCTATAGGTTTCCTAGTGGTGGTGCCATAACTATGTTGACGTAAATGTCTCTTAGCTCCTGTAGTTACTCTGGATTGTGCACTTAATGTCAATGGATATAGAAAAGCAGATTCATTTCAACTGCTTCTCTTTAGAGAAAATGGTTTTGTTGAAATCTTGGCTTATTTGACTCCTTCAAGAGTAAGTAACTTTGTGAAAAGTACCTTCCACTTCAAACATTACCCCCAGGGAAAAAGAGACCCTTTTCTCAAATGGTAAATTAAACCAAGGCACAATCTTCAGCAGCATTGTGTGCATAGTAAGCATCCACTTACTATGAGCAGACTTGTAAGCCTTATAACTCTCACAAGGCTAATACCTGCCACAAAGCTTTCCCACCAGTTAACGCGGTGTCAGTTTCTGAGTCACAGCAAAATCTCATCTGAACGTTGCAAGCCTCAAACCTCAGTCAGTTTATCTTCATGGCCTACCTTCTTCCACTACAACATGTATGAAATGTCTCTGAGTGAGATTGCGGGTGGGGAGGGAAAGGACTGGTTGAAGACTGCAGAGCTTCACCTTAGGAAGTGCTAATCAAAATCTCACTTTGGTGAAGAAGCCTGCTTGGAAGCTTAGCTGGTTTCAGGACTTCAGAGCCCTGAGTGAAAACCTGGTCCCAAAATAAACAAACAGCTTAGGGAAAGGTGTGATGCTGGGGTTTCTTTCTTTCTTATTTTCTGCAATATCTTTTATTTCTTCTTTGACTCCTGTGAGAGCTGTTAAGACATGTCAGTCAAATTGACAGGTGGCTGGATTTTTTTTAAAAAAGCAAAGGAAAAAAGAGGTCTAGACCAAAGAAAAATGAATTGGTGTGAAGATGCTATGGAAACAGCCGGCAGGTCAGACGAGTGTGATCAAAGATTTACTGATGCTTCGTGCAGGAGGAAAAAAAAATCTTTAAGAAAGGCCACAACAAGACAGTCGATTTCAGCTGGAATCACAAATAAAACACATTCAAAGTGGTGCTATGAGGGTAGCCCCCTCTGATACAGCCAGATAAATAAAAGGCAGCCGATGATGGTAGGAACAACAATAAAACAAAAGTCAGTGGATGTGAAGGAAAAAGACACTTCTTACCCAGTTCAGTTATCATTAGAATGTGAGTTCCATTCTTTTTTTTCCTGACTGATTGAAACCAAAGGCAGAAGTTTGCCAGGCTTAGCTAATAAGTAAAGTGTGTTGTAACAGGTGGGAGGAAAGGAGGCACAGAAAAAAAGAATAAAGTAAGGGAGTAAGGCAGGTAAGGTCTAAAGGAAAATGGAAAAAAAAATAAGAGGACTAAAGGACTACAAATCCAACTTGAGAAATGGAATGGCTTTTCCATTCCATGGGGCTTGACAACATCCACTCTTAAAAGCCACAGCAACAACGTGAACAGGCATACAGTCACTCCATTTCCAGTGATTTCCACTCCTTACACTACTATGGCACGTGTTTGTAATTAATTTGGTAGAATAATAGTGAAGGGAATAATAGCTTTCTGTTAATATGTAAGCCGCAAAACTGTCACTTGCATTTCCTTTGGAATGAATGAAGGACATCTGCTTTGGTATACCAGTCCTAAATATGTAGAACCCCCACATCACTCAGCAGGGACGCCATACTATTTAGTCCAGTGCAATGTCCAAAAATGCCACCTGGCTATTCCCTATATTTGTAGGACACTTTTACTTTTGGTCCACTCAACCAGAAGGCAGAAAGGGAGTGGGTGATTCTGGAAAGCAAAGGTATTTAGTCATTTGAAAATGAATAGGAAAGCAGGACAAATTGGTCCCTTTTGTTCAAGTTTGCATTCATGGAAAGCTGAATGCATTAACTGACAGAAAGAGCAATCCTAACCAACTTTCCAGCACTGGAATAGCTGTGCCTGTTGGACATGTGCTGCATCCTGCACATTTGTTTGTTTGTTTGGGGGGAGTCAAGGAGGCCTCCTAATGGTACTGTTTCTTTGCCTTACCTGGTGTGTAATATCCTTCAGTACTAGAAGCTGGATTTCAAATGAATGGTCCAGCTGAAGTGACAACATGCCTACTAAACATAAGAACACCCACTCATATTTCATAATGCTAGTATAGAAACGATGAAATGATGTCAGGTAAGGAGAACATAAAGTTAAAATTAAATGCATTGTAAAAAGCAAAATACAAATACTTTATGGGGAAAAAAACTACTATTTTTCCATTTGGGTTTGTAATTCCAGCTCTCTTTTTCTCTGAGTTTCTTTGGGTTTTGCTTTTTACAGTTAGGCAAGTTAGGATTTGGCTGTGAATGTTTGTCCATCTGTTTGAAATTTAGCAGGCCTAATTCTGTGCAGAGTCCTAGGATAATAGTTAATTTCATTCTGGTTGGTAAGGAAATAGCAAAGATACAGGCAGGAGAAAGAAACTGAAATACAAGAAACTGAAGAAATTGAAGTAAAGAAATTGAAATAAAATGGAAAAATTTGCCATGACAAAATTTTATCCAATTAATACAGCAGCAAACAAGGTTTTTAACAACAGCAGCAACGAATGGAGAAATGAAACCTTTTTTCCTTGCACATGACTTTTGCAAAGGAATGCAGAAGCCTGTCTGTGGACTTCTTGCTCTCCTTCAGCATGCTATAAATCTCCAGTACCCAGGCCATTTAGGACATGTGTGTCACAGGTAAACCACCCATTCCCTAATAAAAGCATAATATTGTGCTGGCACAATACTGTGCACAGTGATGTTGTGGCCATATATGCTCCCACCCTAAGCACTATTTTATCTGATGCAATAATTCTGATGGACCACAACCTGATGTGTTGTATTTTGTCACTGAACAAGAGGAGAAAATTGACACTAATGCTGAAAAAAGCTCCTGATTAATCATCATTTTTTCCTTCACAAGAAGTGAAGAGTGTTATGATATATATACATCTCCCAAAACTTTGGAAAAAGAATGAAAATAGTATGGAAATGAGTACAAGAGAACAATTCTTTCACTTATCTTACCTAACTCTGTTATAATAGGAATATCAATTCCTGTTGTGACAGAGGGTTGACGAAGGAGGCAATGCACAGGGCTGTTGTCTGGTGATGTCCTATCCATTCCTGGTGGTGAAAACCCTAGAGAAGAAGACATCACCCCCAAATTTAGATCTTTTACAATAAATTTCTTATTTATATCTTATAATAAAAATGGTAAACCAGAATTTGTTAGGCTATGTTAATCAAATACATTTCAAACATTTGAAGATTGAAGATTACTTGGATCACAAAGAGGATATTTTTCCTATCAACATCATGTTTTAAAAGGTGAATGTCAGTATTACAGCGACTGATGTCCAGCCTGCAAGCTCTAGAAGCATTAAGTACAAAAAGGAGATAACATAACTCCACGTTAGTTCCATTATACAGTGATTCAGTACATCCATAAGACAGAGCTAGCTAGTCCTGTAATTTCCATTCTTGGTGGTATAACACTGCAATATAAACATGTGGGCTCCTCTTACACATTGTAGCATGCCAGCTTTTAGACTCACAGCACTACTACCTCATCCCTCCCTTGCCAAATATGTGTTTGGAATAAGTATGGCATTTCTGCAAGACAGACTGTCAGTTTTATAATTTCAGATTGCATGCACAGCAAATGCATGGAGCGAAGATACAGCAGCAATGTGTGGGTTTTTCCCCCTGAATGAAGACTGGTCCTATACCATTATGTAACATGTATTCACATATATAAAATTTTTATGAGTCAATTCTGTACATAAAAACTGAGAGCATAAGACAGGATATAAATATGGATGCTGAAGTTGTCTAAATGAAGTTGTTCGTTTAGAAGTGCCACTTAGACAAAAACCAGATCAATGAAGAAGGGATCCCTGGTCAATTTCTTTGGAATGTGTGGATGTGGATGAGATTATTTGGACCTTATGCTAGAGAAATATAACTGAGTCATGGTTACAATAATTCCAATCAGTAATTTCAGCTTCCTATTGAAATGCACTGCATCGTCTTTCCCTTCTGTTTCCTGGGCTAAGATATCATATGGCAGTAACCAGAAGATGCTGCCACACAGACCTCCACTTATCCCTATTAGAATCTCCTTTCGTGCAGTTTGTACCCATTGGTTCTAGTTCTGCTTTCAGTAGCAGTTATGAACAAATGAGCCCCTTCCTCCCTATGTCAGCCCTTCAAGTATCTGAAGAGGGCAATCATGTCTCCTCTTAGCCTCCTCTTCTCCAGGCTGAACATCCCAAGTTCCCCCAACCTTTCCTTGTAGGGCTTCCCTTCCATCCCACTGATCATTCTTGTCGCTCTCCTCTGGACTTGCTCCACTTTACCTGCATCTCTCTTCAAGTGAGGTGCCCAGAACTGAATACAGTACTCAAGGTGAGGTCTGACCAATGCAGAGTAAAGAGGAACTAGAACTTCTCGTGATTTGGAAGCTACAGTCCTCTTAATGCAGCCTAAAATGGCATTTGCTTTCTTTGCAGACACATCACACTGCTGACTCATGTTCAGCTTGTGATCCACGGCGACTCCAAGATCCCGCTCACATGTTGTGATTAGGGATTAGAAAATCTACAGTGGTATGCATTTTATTTGCAAACTGCTTTAAAAATCAATTTGTGCTGTAAAGAGAAGTATACGTATATATAAACTGGCAAAAAAAGTTGCTGGTGCACTGTGCCACGGTGATACGTGGCTATTTCAAGCGAAACTTCCTGTACTTGGGTGAGCAAGACTATGCTGAAGGAGCTGATGTTTGCAAGACTTATCCATTTGAGAAAGTTAGAGAGGGAAGGGCCTTTTCTGTGGTGGCACCCCCATTTTGGGATATCTTATAGTACCTCAATGGGGCAACTTGTTTCTGCAGCAGCTCTAACAGTGGAACAGAATCAAGGATGTCTGTGTAGCACTGGAAGGCACCACATGGATGTTCAGGATCCGGCAGAGATAAGCTCTACCAGACCTGTCTCCTCCCTGCATGCCATACCTCCTCCACTATGATTTTTTCCCCTAATTATGATTCCCTGAAATGTGAAATTCCCTTAAGATGTGGATTTTGAAACATGCTTTTGTGACAAGCATTGGACTTAAGAGCTGGTGTAGTATAATGGCAAACAGACAGAGGCACCAATTACTGTAGAAATTCCCTGGTAGGAGTGCCAATTTTACTCTAAACTCATTAGTGTTTCCTTCCCTCTCAGCTGCTCTATAGGGATAATATGCTGATCTGCCTAACAGGGTTGTTCGTAAGGATTACAACATCATAAAGCCCATAATGTACTTTGAACACTGAAAGTCCCATGTAAATGTGAGAGTGATGATTATCCACTCTCTAGCAAACTGGGGAGGAGAAGGATTAGGGCAGCAGGTCCTATGTCGACCTGCAAGCTGGAATCATCCTCCTTGCTTTCCAGCTCAGAGCATACATTTTAGGTGCTATTTTCTTTCTTAAAAAAATGAAGGAAACCTGAACTGTTTTATCACAACTTTCATTTGAAAGTATGAAAAACTGCAAGTGACAGCTGTGCGAATTCAGTGAATGTGAAGTTTTTGAATTTCTTCAACTTGACAAGTAAACACCTTAAATCGGTAATGCTATATGCATAATACATGGTCTGTATTTTGACATCCATCATCAAATGCTGACTTGAGAAAATACAGATTTGTACGTCAAGGAATAGCGCCCATAAAGCAAGAAGAAATTCAGGTCATAGGGTATTAGGAAAACAGTATTTCATTACTGCACCAGAAGCAGGCTAAGTCATGAGATGTAAGAACTGTTTGGGGCTGGAAAATGAGGCTCTTCTGAACAGAACTTCATTCAGAAATGACACTCTTTCCTCAAAGACCTTCCTTTGTTTGCTTTCTGGTATTTCTAGTTATACTAAAAAATTAGTGTCTATAAAACTACTAAGAAAGAAAAGGGTGAGTGACGTTTTCCTCTGACTGAGTTTCCTCTGACTGACAAAAATAATCACACATTACAGAAATGATTAGGTATTTTCAGTTGCTTCATGTTACTATCTTGCCAAAGCCAAAGGCTCACCAAAAATGGTGCTCAAATTACCCTCCCTTCACATCCCATTCCCATATGGCTTTCACCACTGCTTCTCCTTGTGGGGAGGGTCTGCTTCTAGGATCTGGCCAGATTTGATGATGCAGAGGAGATAAGGTGACATCCCACTTCCAGACCTCCTTACAGCTACTACTTCAACCTCCGAGCCTGTTGCCAGAATTGTTGGCATCAGCTCTGGAAGAAGGTCCTCCAGTTTGTCCACCTCCTGTCCCTTCCCTGCTCTTTTCTTCCTCCTCCCACACTGCTCTGTGTTTCGAAATAAAGCAGCAAAGTCAAGTCAGAACAAAAAATCAAAGACACCCAGAAACCCCCCTCTCAGAAGTGAGAGAATATCAGGTAGGAGGCTGCTTTAGCTAGTATAGAAGTGTTTCTCCCACTGTGCTGCTCTATTGAAAAACAGAGAGCAGGAGTGAAAAGCAAAGGAGGTATGATGGAGCAGATGAGGGCAGAGTGAAGCAGCAGTGAAGGTGCCCAGAAGGAACAAGGTGCTTTCTGCACCCATCAATCACTAAAAGTAGCTGTTTCACCTTCCCTTGTGAGTGGGCCAACCTCCACCTTTATCAAATGAGAGATGCCTAAAGAATCTTAGACCAATTGGAGCCAAGAAGTTTAATTAAAACATAAGTCTGTGAGAGATGTTCTATAGAAAGTGGTGGCTCTGCTGACAACTCTGCTACCGCCAATTCTCTTAAACTTTCCTCCTGGTCAGGAATCTTTAATGAATACCAGTCTGAAGAACAGAACTGCTAAGGCATTTGCCTTAGATTTATTTTACTAAAATTTGTATATTGTCGAAATCTGCATATGGACTCCTTCTTGAGCAACTATAGAAAATGTGGTTGAGCTTACAATTTAAAAAACAAAGCTCCCATTCATCGTTAGAAAAAAATAGGCATATTTAAAACTAACATCTCTATTTTTTTTTTAAATCAAGGTACTGACTTGGATCCCAAAAATGGTAGGCAGAGGTACCGAGCTGCTGACACCATGAAATGCCATTCCTGAGGATTGAAAAACTGCAAAATGAAGTAGGAAAACTATGGCTGGGATTTGGGTGGAAAGAGGGATCTTCCTTTGCACAAACAAAAATGCTTTCCTCTTAGCCAAAGAAGGATTCATTACATCATCAACATCATCATATTAATAATAAACATGTTGATAAATTATGTCCTAGAGGCCTAAGGGAACATATAATTTCTATAATACAGAAGGGTAATATCTGCTTGAAAGGAGAATTGCTAAGAGTTTTGCCTGGAGACCCACTTGACCTGGGGTCATCAACCATTCAGCTTCTGTCCTTTCTTTGCAGGGATTCCTGCGAACACACTTTTTGGAGGGGCTTGGGCCTGTTTCAGAAACCTATCATCAAGTGAGCAGAAGTACAAAGTTTTACCAGCTAATTCCATTGACTACACACCGAGAATCGTCTGAACCTCCACCAATTTGCACAGGCTTCAGGGCAGAGGCCACTAGCACTCTTTAACTGAGCACAGTACTACAAATGCATTCTGGGGAGAAACAAAAGTGAGTCCTGTATTTACTGAGTTTGGAAATTACTGCTTCCTAAACGAAATTTAAGCTAGGACTGCTACGGTTAATAGCTATATTTTGTCTGTTTTTTTGCCACTCTCACACATACATTCACAGTAGTGTTGTGCATGTAAAAACTAAATGGTTTTGCATCAAAAAATGGAAAAGGAAAAAGTTAGAAAGTCTTCACCCTTTATTTATCCAAATAGTCTATGATTGTGGAAACATTTGGAACAACAGGACTTCAGTGTTAGTAGACCATAAGAACCCAGTTTGTAAGAATCATTGATCATTGATCATATCAAATTCAATCTGAATCCAGCACTCTTTTCAATAGTGATCAAAGGGAAGCTTTCCTTTGGCTGCAATCCTAAATACACTTTCCTGCGAGTAAGCCCAACTGAACAGAATAGGACTTACTTCTGAGTAGACATACTTAGAATTGTGCCCTTTGTTTCCAGAATCTGGTATTCAGAGATATACTGAATACGGAGGCTCCATATGAATGCTGATAGTTCTATCCTCCATGTCTAACTTCCTTTTAAAGCCATCTTAATTTTTCTAACTACTTTTTAAAGTCATCTAAACTACTGACGTGGCAGTGAATTCAACAAATCTGTCTCCTGATTTGTAGAACTTTGTTCTATACCCTTACTGATGAGAATGTGCTGACTTTTAATTTTCAACCATATATAAAACATTTTACAAACTACAAGAAGTTACAGACAAGATGTTATTCAAACTGCTTTATTGGCATAAGTCAGGGGTGTAAATTTATGTACATTTATTCAGATTTGAAGTGTAAATTACTTTTTTTTTAAACCAACCCCCAGCACAGCATCAGAGAGATGATGTGGCTGTCCTGCCAAATTGTTTGGCCACCCCGGCATAAGTTAATGGTTTCTAATCTGTGAGCCTAGGCTTCCCAGAGAGCCATGGAAACCAGCCAGGGCACACTGTAGAGACCTCACAAAACACCCACTGCCCTATACAATTATAGGTCTGGAACCCTAATGGAGCACTGCAACCAATGGCCCAGTAGGTCAAGAGAGCTGCTAATCAAAAGAAGTCTGGGAACCACAGGCATAAATCATTTAAAATTTAAATCATTGTTAAATTTACAGTACAATCCTAAGCATGTCTACTCAGAAGTAAGTCCCATTGTGTGCAATAGTATTTACTCCCAGGAAAATGTGGTTAGGATTGCAGCCTTACCCTACAATCCAGAGTAACTACGGGCGCACGTAAGAGACATTACGTGTACCCGTAGTTACTGCACCATCTAATGAAAACCTATGGGAAATTCATACTGCAATCCACAGCAAATTGTTCTTACACTGGAGCAAGGACTCCCCGTAGTTACTTTGGATTGTGCCCTTAGTCTTGATATCAGATCACTGTAGCCTATGCTAACCTAGTTAGCCCTACAATCCAGAGTAACTACGGAAGAACGTAAGATACATTACATGTACCTGTAGTTACTGAACCACCTAATGAAAACCTATGGCAATTTCTTTTTGCAATCCAGAGCAAATTTTTCTTACACCAGAGCAAGGACTCCCCGTAGTTACTCTGGATTGCACCCTAGGTCAATTAAGTTTTATCATGATTTTAGCTGAAGTGGGTATGCAGTAAACTGCAGAATGGGCAGCTAAGTTTCAGAAAGAGATCCTTCAATGCAACTTAGAGAAGCTTTCTGCATATACCTTCATAATGTGCGGGGGTGAGAAAGAGAAAAGCAAAGCAAAAAAAACAAACAGTGCAAACAAAGAACAAAAATATTTTGTTAAGTAAATGTAACGATGCTGTTTAACACATGATTGGCAACTGCTGAAACATAAATTATAAAAATTTTCCATTGTGGCTTATGTGAAAATTATGCAGATTAGAATTTGATTAGGCTTATTTCATGAGACTCAATTTGGACTTTTAATCTATTAAGCTCCAATAAATGAGGTATCTGAATAGCTCCCCTGAGCAGCAGCCATAATAACCACAGCAGTCTTTTTTCCCCCCGTTTGCAATATGTATTCCAACAATTTCTTTAACAGATGAAGTTAACGAAAATTCCTGGTCTCTGAATACAATTACTTCTTAACTAGTATGAAAATGTCAGGTGTATAGGGTAAGGCAAATGGAGCCTTAAAATGTGCCTAAATGGCATTTTTATGGACCGCAACCATACATCACTCCTCTCTCTCCCCCGTCCCCAGTTTCTATCTTATGTGGGAATTCAATAGTGCCAGACTAGCAGACACATGAACGAACAGTTCTAGTACTAATGCAGCAATCCTGGTCACACTTTCCTTGGAGTAAGTACTGTATTGAACATAATGGGACTTACTTCTGAGTCCCACTGTGTCCAACAATGTAGAGGGACACCTGGAAGATAAATAGGGGAAGTAAAATCTTTTACTTACCTTCCTGTAAGTCTTGGAGCTGCTGATATTGAGGGGCTGCTCACCTTGGATATATGCCATTTATTTTGGTGGCATAGGTTCAAAGAAGGAAAAGTAGGCAGGGAGATTTATGAATGGGAAAAATATCTCCCACTTCCTTTTTGTCCCCTTGTTTTTCCCTGGAACATCCAGCTCCACCCCTTTCCATCTATGATCCACCCCCACGCCAACTGTGGACAGAGGCTGTTGCCATTTTAATGGTGGACATGGGTTGGTAAGGCATGACCAGAACATGAGCGAGACAGAGCTCCCACAATTTTTCAATGTTGCAGTTAAAACTGCGTAACTGTGACAGTGAAGCATACCAATTTTTAGTTGTGGTTAGGCCCAGTGCCGTCTATTCTTTTCCTGTCCTTGAGAGCAAGCCCCACAAAATGAGTCTGCAAAACATTCACGGGCTACTTTTAAAAAGCAACTTGTCCAAACAAACAAAACTAGTGCAATGTCAAGTGATGCCAGGTTTGGGTCTTGTAGTGAGATGCAAAACACTTTCCTGAAATGCTGTGCTGCTCCTCACTGAAATAATAGTGTTGCCACCGCCTTCCATTAAAATAAATGCCTTTTACAAGAACATGTTACAGGGAGTATGGATTTATGTAACCTGATGATAGGTACAACTTGATGGATAATAATGACTGTTATTATTGAACAAGAATATTATACTTTATATATGATGGCTAATCATCAATTACTAGGTGCAGAAATAACATTGTTCCACTGGCATCAGACAGCTGAGGCATCTCTTTTCCCATATACACTTTATCTCCATAGACCGGTTGTCAACAGGCCTTTGTCAGTTGTTCTGTTAAGATGACAAAGCTCACAAATATATCTGCTGGGATGTATTCATTTTTGCGTGGTCAGTTTAATGAGCAGAATGGGATACAAACCCCTGGGCTCAGGCACCATGTGGGGATGGGGGACGGGAAGCAAAGAGGTGCAGCTGGTGGAAGCAAAGATAAAAAGGAAGGTTCAAAAGTTAATACTGGACATAGGATGCAATCCTGAAGACAGTTTCCTGGGAGTAAGACCCATTGAACACAATGGGACTTACTTCTGAGTAGACATGGTGCTGATAGTCAAGATCAAATCCTCCACAAACAACTCCCTTGCAAAAACTATCCAAAACTCCAGAATTCCCAGAGAACACTGTACAGTAATTTTTTACTCCTCTCTAATAGCCACCTGGACTCTCTTCGCTATCACTGATGGACCAAGAGGAATCTGTTGGGCACATCACTGCCAGTTTTGTCTCATTCCACACTGCAACATTGTCACAGACACTCATTTGATACCAAACCAAAAAGAGGAGGGTAATACAGCCTCACTTTTTCTGCCACACTTATCAGAACAAATTTTACTCCTAGCTTCCGCATTGAGAGTAGGCCCTGTTTACAAAAGAGGATAAGAAGGGGGCTATTTCCCCCAAATCAGGCAGCAATCTCCAGAGCCATGCCTTAGTCACTTATTAAGGCTTCAATACTTATCTCCAATTAGGCTGTCCAGGCTTGGGGGTCTCACAAAAGTATCATAAGATACTTTTGCACCACTCCCTGGGGGAGGGTTAGGCCAGTGCAAAGAGAAGCGCTTGCCTCCCGACATCACCACGGGAATGTGAAGACCAATGAGTTGTGCTGGCCATGATTAGGATTGTACCATATGTCACAAACAGGATTAAGTCATCCAACAAAGGGGCCTATTAATGCACCCAATAATGCCACACATACCCAATCTTCCAAGTGGGATTGGGCAAGGAAATAATTCCCCTCTACTGTTAAAATTTGTTCAGCAAGCATTCTTCAGACAGGTTGGATGCCTTCTATTCAGGATCAGAAACAAATGGAAGAGCTCTCAGGGGAGGAGACTGACCAGCAGGTTCATATCCAAATAGGCAGTTTTCCCACTTCTCCTACTTAATGGGTGTTGCACATTACAATTTATGGAGGAAAATGTTGCCATCTTACCTGCTCCCAAAGGGCACATTCAATTATCAATGGCATTTTTTCCCCAGGGTTGTTTGTTGAAGGGTGCAATCCTAAGAAATTTAGGCTGGCCTAACTCACCTGGTCTATCTTTCATAATGGTGTAGGAGGTCAGCATTTGCCTGTGCACTGGCCTAACCGCCCTAGGAGTGAGGCAGAAGTGTCTTCCTGCACTTTTGTTACACTCACAGGACAGGACTTATGCCAGGGGTTAGGCTGGCCTAAGTGAAGATTAGGATTGCAGCCCAAATCTGGAAGGCAGAACGCCTTTCCTCCAGAAGCAGGAAATCAGCTAGCATATGTGATTTACAACCATCATTATGCTGTCATGCATGCAATTTAAGCAACTGTCATAGAGCAACATCATGATGTCATAAAGCAGCAAGTTTTATGGTCTATGGCTATATGGCTATGGCTATACTCAAGCTGCTGCCTCAATATCCAATGCATCCAATACAATAGCCAATGCACTGGACATTGGTTTTTTGTGAAAAACAGGTAGATGCAGCTCTTTGAAAATACTTTAAGTCTTTTGCCATAGCTTCTGTCAGTGCAGTACTAACTTGCAGGCTGACTCGTCCTAGGCAAACTATTACCATGTTCATTTGGAGAGCCACTGCAGTTCCAATGGGGCTGACTGGATCTATGCCACTTCAATCGGAGGTACAAATCTCAGCAGCCTGCGACTACACTGGGAATGGGTTTAGAATAGCCCAAGAGATATCTGCAGGTCTGTATTACACCTGTGATTGTGTTTAGTTGAATATTCGCTCAAGGCATATACATATGGAAGGATGATCCGGCACCTAGCAAGCCACAGTCAAAGCATCTTTAAAGATTGATTAAAGATTTCCCTACCTAACAATTTTTTCCTTGGATATTCCACTCCAGTCCACAACAGTAGAAACCAACATTGTGATAAGGCAAAATATCTGGCCCTGAAATTGGGTTGTAGATCTAGGTTCTTAGGTATGATTAGGTTGCAGAAAGAGACCAAGCTTCTCAGATAATATCCAGAAACAGTGTTTGGCGAGGCCAAGGATAAGGTCGGCAACTAAAACATTATATAAGAATAAGCTCTAATCTACTTTTCATCCCAAAAATGTTGGCTCACTGGAAATTATCCCATTTCAGAGGTATCAACAGGAAATCCTCATAGACAGCCATAAGACCACCTTCATTTCTGACTGGCACGGTCACACTCATCCTGATTCTGGATAATATTCTAATATGCTTTTAAGTGATGTAGAAACAATAATGTTGTCACTTAGAGATCATAGGTTTCTTATCAGTATGGACAAGTGAGGTCAGGATTAGATTTAATCAGGAAACATATGATGCCTTTGAAGCAAGGGTTGCCATATGCTCAGAAAAAAAACGGGACATTTCTGATTTGGCAGTTCCATCACATACATCTAGGTCCGAATCACAGCCAGAGAGGAAAGGGTGTGTGGGTGTAGATATGGGTGGGTGTGGTACGAGGGATGTGTGGGGTGTGGGTGTGTATGGTGTGAATGAGCTCAAGAGGGCTCTTCCCAGCTGGTGCCCCAGGTAAGGGGAACACAGAGGGATATGCCCCTAGAGGTGCATTGTTCCTGGGAGTAAGCCCCAATCACTATAACGGAGCTTCTGAGTAGACATGCTCAGGATTGTGCCCTGCCCCAGGCTCTGACCCGGTTTTGTCCCAGTTTGCAGCAGTTTTGTACTGTCCCGGTTTTGTGGAAGGGAATTATAGCAACCATATCGGAAGCAGATCAGGGTGTCTAGTCAGGGAGAATATTCAAGGAGTCTAATCTTCTGGCACTGCAGTTTTATGTTAAAACAGAATTTTTTGGCTTTAACTAAAGGATGGGATGAGCTTTTGCTAAATAGTTTCGCAATGTATTATTTAGTTCATTTGACACTTGTTTGTTTGCAATGTTGCTGTAATTATTACTATATTCAATATTATTTTTTACCATGTATTGTATTCTTTTTCAATTTTTAGTAATCTGTGCCTTTATTTATTCCATGACTGAATGTGCTTTTTATTCTTGCATATTCAATAAAACATTGATTTGAACCAGCTACACTTTTGGGCTTGTGGACTATTTTACTAGTGCAGCTTTTGTCCAATGAGCATTAAAAGGGACAGCAATTCAGCTGACATGTCCAAAAATTCTTCAGAAACAACACATATGAAAAACATATGTTGTGAACTTTTCTGTATCCATTTCACTCTTCTTTTTCTCTAGAATCTGCCACTAGTGCTCCCTTGCTAACCATAAACAATGCTGCAATTTAATATGAATCAAGAAACCATAAAAGAATATTCAGCTCGACTAACTGTCCATCACAACTGCATTACATGGTAAACTCTTTGAATTCTACATTACAGCCATTATATATAAGCATAGCTTCTCATTAAGATCAATCCTTGTTTTGAAATGGAGGATTTTCTTGGGAACTACTACCCTTTCTCATGTTGGAAATAAGCTAGGACCAAATGGGAGAATTCAGAAGATACATTAATGTGAGCCACATTAAAAAGGTACTCAACGTTGGCGTTCTTTCCCAGTGAATCAACTGGAGTGAACCAATAAAAAACTAGAGTCAGCCAACTACAGCTGCAATTGACATTCTACCAAAGCAGTCCTCGAAGCTAATTGAGGAGTTCATTCTATATTAACAATTTTAAATGAAGTAGAAGTGTTTCTTTTAAGCTGCAATCCTAAAAACTGGGAGTAAGCACCACTTAACAGAATGGGACTTTTTCTGAGTTAACTTTCTGAGTTACCAGGTAGCAGCACACCCACTCCCCCATCTCTCACCTGCCTACTCAATCCTCCTTTATTTCACCTCCCCTCCCAGAGGCTGGCAAGCCCAGTCCCTGTACTACCTATTTCCCTTCCCCCAGCATGCCTGGGGCTTGAAGGGAGATGGTTTTCAAGAGCCATGTTAGCTGAGGTCCTGGTTAGTTCACCCTCTGTACTTCCAGCTTCTTCTTAGTTATCAGGGAGTTCTAAAAACATCCTACCCTTACCTCTTTATTAGCCACCTGCAAACACCAGACTCCACCTAGACACGAAACATAAATCTTAGTTATGTCAAGCTGTCTGTGCTCATGAAAGAAACATCTTCTGGCCATCAAAAATCATTTAGTAAGCATGTATGTTTAATAGCCTCACTCTGAAACCACAGGTGCAAAGCATATCCTTGCTTATTGCAAGAATTCAGAAGTGACCAGACAATCCAACACCTGAAATATTTGCTGAAGGAAAGTATAGTGAACAGATGCTGCTAAGTTATACCTTAAAATGGTAGCATAATCAACATACAATTTTAACAAAGCCCTTTGTTCTTCCAACAGTATTTGTGAGGCAGCTTGTTGTTAACATGGCCCTAAAATGATTCAGGATCTCTGTCCTTTGGTAACTTTATCATCCAATTCATTGAACTTTCCTAAAATCACTGCTCAAATGCACATAAATAACCATTTATTAAACAAACAGTATGTGCCAAAGCAAGAAAAGGAATAGACTTGTACTCAGGAGAATGCCTGCCATCAGCCATAACTTTGAACCTCTCTCACAGTCTTGTAATATATCATCAATATGTTCCTTTTGTTGAAAGTATCTTCATAACCAAGACACTATCACAGCCACTGTGGGCATTGGAACTATTTTTAATTTTAATTTAAAGAGCAATTAAAGAAAGACAATGGATACACAAGATAATAAAGTAAGTGATTAGCAGCATGCAAACGACACCAGCTTAATGATAATACCCAGCTCTAGTCTCTAAAGGGCCTGTCGAGAGAACCCCTTCCTACTCAGGGGTTGTTCAGCTAATGTGCTTCAACCTACAATTACAACATTGCTGACACCATTAACCACTGAAACAACATCACTTCATGAAACCCTTGTTGTCTCATTAAAATGTAAAGGGTCAGGTAATTTGCCAGCTTTGTATGTCTAGTTTTGTTGTTGATAATTAGCAAGCATTACCCAGAATAGGCTCCCATTGGGAGCCTGTGAAACTTTGTGAAATATTAAAGAGGAAACTCTTTACATTTTATTGAAATTGAAAAAGATTTGCTGTTAGCTCTGAAAATAGATGCCAGAAAAAGAGAGGTTGATAATATGAGAAAGAAAACCAGTGATAATGAATGACAACTCTTTGGAAGAAAAAGATTGGGTTTGATAAAAATAATATTGAATCATCTGAATATGGTTCTGTTGCAATGCAATATACTGTATATAAATGGATCAGAGATCAAACTACTGTACTCAGGAATGCCTAATATATAATGGGGAATAAACAAGAATTCAGCATGAGTACAAAGCTTTAATCCAAGTACACTTGAAATTAAATTTCATGGGATTCAGTAGACTTACTCACAAGTAAAGGTATTTAGTGGGATTAGATTTAGAGTTTCAGAGTCTCAGCCTGGTTGTTTGCATTTTGTTAAAACGAGGAGATTGAGAGAATACATCTTGAAATTCCCGTTCCTCCTTTTAATAAAAGTTCCTGACCATAATTTTAAAGCAGCTCCAATAACATTTACCATCAGTTAATATGTTGTCTGGGAACCAAGCAATGTCCTGTTCTTTAAATGGATCTCTTGGAACATAAACCACATTCCAATAAAAAAGTGAACAGAAAATTATGAATTCATTAAACTACTTTGGTATCTTTGGTACTGCATATAATATTTATATTCCAAATCCTGTAAAAATATGCTTTAATATCTTTAGGCAACTATGAGGGCTTAAATATTTATAAAATGGCTAAAGATAAAGCATGGCCCTCTTATTCCGACATACAGATGATGTAAGGCGTGCAATCAAAGACAATAACACTTTCAACTCATTTGTCATCTTAAAGGAGCCTTTCGACTTTGGCTCCCTTGTGTGCCATCTGCACGAGAGTTGTTGCCTGCACAGGGCACTCCGGAGGAGTTTGCTCCTTAAAAACTACCTAGAGTGCTATACTTCACATAAAACAGGGTTTTCGGAAAACGGAGACAAAACTATAAATCTGCAGGCAAAACAGCTCCAAGTGGGGCTTCAAAATACTGCTGTATTTATCTCTGGGACATCTGGGAAACAGGAAACATTTTGATTTAATATTTCATAACGCAGAGGCAATTGCTTCCTTGCCTGGTGTATAATTAATGCTCATAAAAGAGAGGGTTTGTGTGTGTGTGTATTTTATTTCTCAGTTTCAGGAATTAGGGATACACACGGACATACGCACACGCACACACACTCCCCTGCATAGTAAAAGATTTTGCTTTTAAGTTGCAAAACAACAAATGGCAATACAAAGGGGACACCATTTATATGGTACAATTGCATATGTTTGTAGTTAAACGTGCAATGCCATATGCTTAGTAGCACATTATTTCCCTCCTCTGTCCAGTTTTAGATTTGTTCATTTGGCCAGAGCTACCTTGCCTCTAATTAGGAATAGAGGCTCTGATCACAGATGGAAAAGGTGCCTCTGCCTAACCCAGCTAATTTTCATAGCAGCCCATCTGCTTTCTGGTCTCATGATCTTCTTCTCCTATACACATATCAGTGGGCCAGTCCAGATATAACACATAATGCTTGCCTCTTAACTTGGCATACAAATTGGGAGCCAGCCTCAGGAGTCTTTCTGGTTGGACATTTTCTCCCCTGGGATTAAATCCTTTCTTTGTCAGCTAGGCAGTGACTGTAGTTGGCACTGATGTTAACCACAGTTGAAACTAGCCATAGTTCCCCATGCCAGCTTAACTTGGGATGTGGAACTCACTTCAGCCTGCCTTCATATCATGGTGTAATGGAAATTCTGGGAGATATCAAGTCTGACTAGCTATTTAACCACAATTATAAGAGATGGGCACCTATTTAAAAAAGTTACTTTATGAGATTATTCAAGAGTTTTGAAACTGTGCAGTTATTCAGATTTTAAAAAGTTCTTGGAAGCAGCTATTGTCACCACTGAGCACTCAAGCTCATTTGCCCTTTCTTAAAACTGCTAGAGAACAACCATAACTGTCAGCCTAGGTTTCACTGCATTTTTCTTTAATTGCATGCAGTCAGGACTAATTTTAATTGTTTTCCTAAATTATTAGTCTTATATGTTCACAGGTGTACCTTTGCATTTGACAGGGATGGAAAAAACAAAAGACCCTGAATTAAAATGAATCCTACTGTAGGAATTAAAGCAAAAATTCATTTATTTTTCCTTTTGAGAAAGAAAGCCTAAAATCAAGTCAAAAATGTCTTTAGCAGCACAAGATTTGGAAGATTAGATCTTCTCATAGATATGGCTTGGAACCCAGATAATTTGAAGGACCATGGCTTAAGAAAGAACATTTGCTTTGCATGTAGACATTCTCAGGTTTAACTCCTACCATCTCTGGGGGAAAAAAAAGAAAAATTCCCATCTGAAACCTTAAAAAGCCAATGCCAATCTTTGTGGATAATACTGATCTAAATGGACCAACATTCTGATTCAGTATAAGACAGATTTCTAAGGGCATGAACCTATTATGACCTTTGTCTTCTCCTGATGTCCCCTGCTTCCTGAAGTGAGGGATAATATTGACACACTTCTTGGAAGTGGCTCTCCATGTCCTTACCAGCGGTCTCTGCATTTTTAACTGTTAGGAAACAAATGTTCCCTTGCTTTGAGGAGGCCTCCATTTCTACCTCCCCTCCATAGGATGCAGTGCATACCCCCATTTGCCTGGCTGTACCAACACTGGAAACTTGGATAGGATTGAGCTCTGATAGGGCAATGCTAACCCAAGTCCAGTGCCAACCTGAAGTTGTAGCAAAAATGGTGTAGGATACATGCCCTCAGGGCCTATGAGAGGGGGATCCAGCAGGTACGTTGTTCTGGGGCCCAAAAGCTACGGAGGGGCCCATGACTGAAGTGTTTGTTTTGAGTGTTTGTTACTAACAGATTAATTTTGATAGCGTTATTAGAAATTTTGCACATAAGAAAGCCAGAAAAGCACTTGTTAAATAGTTAATTTTTTTTCTAATTTTTCCCTTGATAAGATTTTAGTATTTTATATTGTCACATTACTTGGATACTGGTATGTTTTAACATAATGTTTTATATGATCAATAAATGAGCACTTGTTGAAGTTTGTTGCACGTTTAATTAGCCTCAATTTTTTATTTCAAAATAATTTTGCAAGTCTTAGGGGCCCCAAATGGGTTTTGTACTGCCTTAAAAAATTTCTCTTAGAGGCCCTGCATGCCCTTGCCTCCCCACAAAACTGAGGGAACAGGGAGATGAGTGACTTGTGCTGGCCTAAATTGGTTAGGATTGTACTCAGAGCCTTTTAATGAACAGTAGTTCTGATTTTAGTTTTGTAACAGCTGGTTTGTCTGAAGTTTTCTCTGTTATTTTCCTCTATTTTATATTTCCTTTTCTATTCCTATTATATTTTATATTTCTTTGTTTTAGGACCCATTACAAAAAATTGTAAATGGAGTTCATGACAGGATTATTGATGAGGTTGTTCAGAGAAAACTTTCAAAAGTTCTTCAGAAAATTATACAGTATTCTGAACAAAGCAGTGCTGAACTACCTCTGAACTGTTAACACGGTGATCCATCTCCAAATGCCTTTGAAATAATGTTACTCTGCTATCCTTTCTTTCTCCAGCCCACTTTAGAACTGCTCAAAGGTGGCTTTTTATTTTTTAGTAAGTGGTTTAAATAAAATGCATTGTTTTTTTATTATACAGAATTCAGAATAACAGCTAAATCATTATACAATAAAATAAAATTATTGGGCTAAGTATCCAAAGTTACTACCCAGAGGCTTTCACTGTAATATGTATAAATCTCTAAACTCTGTCTTTTTGTATTTAGGGAAGGAAGTTACCATGCAATTTCTGTTAAAGAGAATATAAAAGAGAGAGATCTTTTGTATTCAGTTGTTTTTAGCAATTTTATGAGGTTAAAGCAAAAATATGTGGAAAAAAATTTAAAGGGAATGCCACAGAAAGGAGGTAAAGGCGATATATTTCTGGCAGCAACATCCTGGTATCACACAGCTTGTACATCTTTACTGCCAACCTTCCATCATAGTAGGCAAATTATCATACATGAGTAGTCTCTTCTGCTAGAAAGGTTTCATCATGCCAGAGGGCTGGTTTTACATAGGCGTAGTCAATATTCAGTGTTCAGTGGCACTAGTATTGAGTGATGACATACATGTAGGAATGTGCACAGATAATGGACAACATAGGCAGTATGTGTGTGCATTTGGACTCAGTGCTTAGCCATAGGAATCAATTCACATATGTAGTTGCCAATCAAAATGTGTACAATAATAAAGTGATGTGTTTACATGTGTGAAGCAAGCCAAAGTTGCCCTTGGGGGCCCTGAAGCAACAGGAACCCACTAGGGCAGAGCTTTCAAAGTTAGGGGCCTGGAGTTGGATGGTCCAATCCTTTTCAGCATTGACACAGCAGCATCTCACGGCCCTATGCTGTATCCAACTTGCCCTACAATCCAGAGTAACTACGGGAGCACGTAAGAGACTTTACGTACACCCGTAGTTACTACATCACCTAGTGAAAACCTATGGGAAATTCATATTGCAGTCCAGAACAAATTGTTCTTACACCGGAGCAAGGACTCCCCGTAGTTACTCTGGATTGCACCCATAGAAACTGAACTCCTTGGATTTCTCTTGGACTTCTCCTTGAACTTCCCTTACCCTTTGTCAAGCTCCAGCCTCACCAGTGGGGCTACCTGACCCAGCTAAATCACTGTTGGAATTGCAAGTAGCCCCATAGAGGGCTATCAGGCAAAGGTCAAGAATGAGAATATGGAAGAAGCCTCCTTTGCCATTCATGCCTCCCTCACAATCCTGAACAGTTTCCTCCCTATCCTTCCCTCCACTGAAGAAACCTCTTACCTTCCAAGGCAGACATTGTGCCTGGTATAGTGGTGGCAGGATGGTGCCTGCAGGCCATCTCTCTGAAGAGGAAAGAGTTAAACAGCTCCATTTCCCCCCCACCACAATTTCCCCCATCACCACCCACCATTGCTCAAAAATGTAGCTTCCTGCAGCTGTTTTTTATTTTTTTTAAATGGTTTTCTAATAATATCAAGGAAGATAATTATTTTATTTATTTATTAAATTTATAAATTTACTAAATAAATTTAGTAATAAGTAATAAATATTGTGGCCTGTCTTTCTCAGGCCATGGCCAACTCGAGGTGGCTAACAAATAAAATAATATTAAAAACATTCAATAAAAATTTAAAACATTAAAAAACATACATAGATTAAAAACAACAATAACCCTCCCAACCAGAAAGCAGGGTTCGTCCAGGATAACTGCATGTCAGGTGTGGTTTCAGCTTGAGTGAAGTGATCTTTTAAAAATATTGGCAAATAAGCAAGATTACAGAAGAGAGCTGAGGTTACAAAACCTGAGCAGTCACTAATGGATTAAACTCAAGCTGAGAAAAATATACAGAATGATACTCTACACATATCTCTCCTGCACCTAAAGTTGTTCATAAACCTCATTCATAATTTGGTTAAAATAGTAGTGAATGAAAAAGTTATCTTTTTTTTGCATAATCAGAACAATACGGACACTGTAGATCACAAACATTTTACAATTCAAAAAGATTGTGATGAATTGGAAAACAATATAAAAAACTTATAAAAAACAATAAATTGGAAGCCAAAAAAGACAAATGAAGGTACTATATACTAGAAAAGAAAAATCAATTGTTAAAAAAATAAGGACTCAAGGGGTAGGAATTGGCTTGAGAAAAAAAACAAAAAACAAGCAGGAAGAGTTGGACCAAAAGCGGTAGCGCATGCAGAGGTCACGAGCATGTTTTGAACTCAAGTTTTGAGTTTTATTAAGAGGAAAATAGCATGCAAGTTACAGCAAGCAATCATGCAACTCCTCACTGGAAGGGTAGATCTGATGGAGTATGATGTCCATTTATTTATTTATTTAGTTATTTAGTTAGTTAGTGGTCTCTTTCAGTGACCTTGTGCTAGATTTCTGAACCTAATTATTGGTTCTGGGTGAGTTGTGAACTGATTAGAACATTCAGATTTGGAACTGTCGGTTGGAGTTGGCAGTTGGGTTTATCAGTTAGAGTTGGCAGTTGGAGCTCTGTTTGTCAGTTGGAGCTCAAACGCTGGTCAGAACAGAGGCGAGCTGTGAAGCTCTGAGATACTGATAAACTCTGAGGTGTTTTAGACCGTTGGACTTGATTTTATGTGTATGACCCGGATTGTCTTGAATTACTCTGATTTGTAAATACAGTTAAAAGAAAACTGTATTTCTTTTAATGTATTTCATACACTGCTGTATGTATTTCATGCTGTATGTATTTCATACACTGTATTTCATACACTGCTGTGTATGTCTTCACTCTTGCACCAAGTAATCAGTCATAGGACATCACTCAGTCAACATGCTGATACCTTGTTTGAAAAAAAAAAAAACAAAATTGGAGAGCACTCAAATAAAAGCTAAAGCAATAAAAAGAGTTGAGAATCATGGCATAAAAAGAAACAGAATGAAAGACTGGCAATCCTATGTTCCGATGCAATCCTATGCAATTCTACTCAGATGTAAGGTTGCAATCCTAAGCTCCAGTTAGGCTGACCTAAGCCCCTGCATAAGTCCTGTGCTAATCTTGGAGTGTTAGAAAAGTGCCGTAAGGTACTTCTGCACCTCTCCTGGGGAAGTTTTGGGCCAGTGCACAGCAAGGTATAGTATTGATATACTGGTGGGGATTTATTTAGGATGGGGCTGTTAGTCCCAACAATGTAGAGCAGCACTGAATTTCTTTTCAAGTAATAGTTTAAGCCAAAATTAGAGGTTCTTGCTTAGGCACATATTTTGAGGGAAGCAAATAAGTTCTAGTCATTGAAATGAACTTAATGCAATTTATCCAGAAGAGAGTGATGAAGTTTATGAACCCGTGAAATTTATTGCAAGGGGAAGTGTCCTCATGCCTCTACATTTCTATGGCATTCTATGCAAAGTGAAATTTGGAGGTACTTAGCAGGGTCCTCTGTACTCAATAGTCAAAGTTACAACCACTCCTCATTATTCCCAATATCATGCTGTAACTTTAAAACAAACTAGAAATTCCTTGCACTCTCTCCAAACTATAACTATAATTCTCCACAAAATGTTGTATGGAGTGACAATATTTTTTTTAATTACTAGGGTTAAATAGCTAACAATTTCTAAAACATTATTATTATCCTCTTCCTGGAAGAAAGAATAGAGCCTCTCTTTTGGAAAGCAAAATTATACAAACATGCATTACTAAGGCTTCCCCCCCCCCAAGTGATTCCAAATACAAGATTGAACTGTACGTTTTAAGGTTGCTTATTTGATCTTGTCAGTTTCAAAGGTGTCCCTTAATGTTCATTTGAATTACCTGTTGCTAAAGTACATATTTTTTAAAAAAATGATTATTTGGCTCCAGCAATAATTTATTACCACAGCATAAACTGTTAGGATTATGAACAGCTGTTGAAAGTGTTGAAGGAAACCTAACTTATCTTGGTGCTGGTTTAGCAGAGATGAAACTGACAAATATGCCTGGGATGGATTCCCTGTTAGAAAAGAATTAAACATATTGAGTGGTCCATATTTAACAACGTACTTCTCAGGATGCCTCTATGTGGGGGAAATAGGTGCCTCCTCTTTCCTCAGTGCTGATATTCAGCCCAAATGACAAGGGTTAGCCAAACTATCTAATCCTATCCCCGGCCATGCTATAGCATGCTACTGTGCCAGGAGGGGCCACATTGCATGAGGCAGGTGGTTGGTCAGCCCACAGGTGGTAAGTAAAAGTTACTACTACTTACTTTTTATTAAAAAGCAACTATTTTTACTTAACCCTGATGAGCTTCTGAATCACCAGAACAACATCAGCCGTTCTGATGGCATATGTCCTGAAAGAAAAATGGTGGGGCAGCTTGAGAAAGAGTAAATATGAACTGGAACATGCTACTTCAGTCAGGATCTACCCCATCCTCTCACTCCCCACTCTTGCACTTCTCCAATCTTCCCCCAGTTTTCCCCCAGCCTACCCACAAGCCTCTGCTGCCAACTTACCAGCACCAATGGAAGCCTATGGAGCCACTGTTGCATTTGCTATCAATTGCCACCATACAGCACCTTGCACTGCTAAGAGGTTAGATCCAGAAGTGTAAATCCTTGATAGGACTGGGGCCTATGATTCCTTAACCTCACAATGTTAGGACCAGAGGTGAAAAAGAAGTTCATCTAAAGCGACATCTATGAACATCAGAATTCCTTCTCAGGTGAAATACTGGAGAAATTTCAATGAGAATATAATTGCAGCACTTTGGGGGGGGGGGGTGGAGTAGGATTTCAGCACATCTTTGGATTAAGATTGAAGATTTTTCCAGCCAGATTGGAAGCTGCAGATTGTCATTCAATGTTGCTGAAAGCAAAATTTGAATTACTGTATAATGCACAATTGAATCTAATGTGCATTGCGATTTTGAAAGGCCTCTGAATATAATGTGCACTCCTATAAATTTTCCTTTAAAAGTGTGCCTTACATTTGAGTAAATATGGTAAATTTGGAATTGGGCAAATTATTCCTAAGAAATCCAAGAAAAACTTGTAATTTAACCCTACAATCCAGAGTAACTACAGGAGCACGTAAGAGACATTACGTGCACCCATAGTTACTGCACCACCTAGTGAAAACTTATTGGAAATTCATACTGCAATCCAGAGCAAATTGTTCTTACATCGGAGCAAGGACTCCCCGTAGTTACTCTGGATTGTGCCCTAAGTTTAAATCAGAGTACTGAAATTTGTTAGGGGAGGCTTCTCTTGTCCCAACAGCAGGGCATGTTAGCACAAAATCCGAAGGAAATATTAAAAAAAAACCTGGGAGGATAATGTGAATTCTATCCATTATTGTTCCAGTGTCATTATGAGTAGCACAAAAAAGATGCTGAGATTTTCTTCCACTACTTATCTCTCCACCTAAGAAAATTCAAGCTGCTGTTAAAAGGCACAGAATCAGGACCAGGGTAAAAGAACACCTCAATGAAAGGGAGAGCATGCAAAACCTCAGAGCTTTTGATGCAAATTCAATTGCCACTTTCAAAGCAGAAAACTATGTTGCCAATGGGTTAGGGTTTGTACCAAATGATGTGAATTGAAATGTTTTCCCAGGATAAATAATGCACAGACTTCCAAGCAAAGGAAAAGTGACAGCCCACTCTGTCAATAAAAGCACTTAGTTGCCAGTAAGGGGTTGCAGAATGGAGGCAATCTTTGCTGACTAGCAAAAGCAGAATCATTTCTTTTATATAACTTCCTGTCTATGAAGGGCACAATCTAGGGTGGGCAGGGGCTTCTGAGCGCCCCCCATTGACATTTACATGAAGGATTTGTGCAGGAGAGCTACCTTCTAGATTGCTCTCCAAAACTGCATCTCAAAGTGAAAACTATCATTCCAAATACAATTTCCAGCAAAGTTAATGCAACCCCTTTGATCTAATTGCTTCTGACAATGTGAACCATGGTATTTAAGATCCTTCAAGAAAATCTGCTGTTCTGTTGTGAAAGCACAATAACAAGATCAGAAGTTGTGCACACATAAGTGGCACAAACCTCCATGAAACTAAGTGCATTCTTACTTAGTAGTTTGGTTTTTAAAAGAATCACATCAGCATTATTCCCACTCACGGCTGTGGGACTTACTGCTTGTATATCTCCCATCCATATTGTCGATCAGGCCCCCTTTATTATTAATATTATTATTAAGAGAATTTTTATGCCACTTTTCAACAGAAATTCACATGCATCCACCTTTACTTCAAAATTTATGCTGACGCACCACCAAAACCAAGGCAAACTGGTGTGACACAAATTATCAGCCGCATGTAAGAATATAAGGTATTTCTGGAAACTGCAGCAACTTCTGGGGAGGAAATCCCTACTCATATCAGTCACCACTGCATCCTCTGCAAGTCGTATTTCTTCATGATCATGAAAGTTAACCCATTGCCTAAGCAATTACTTGTGCAAATTGTGTGCAAATCTAAAAACGTGAATTAACTCCCAGTAATAAATTGCTTCTCTTTGTACACACTATTTGGCAGAGTGACAGTCTCAACAGTCATATCTTTTCCAATAAAATCAAACTTGGAGCCTTCATGTAGCTTGAAATTACATATGAACTTTCAGAATCAAGTATAGACATTTGGATGACTGCATGGTATGTAGCACCTTAGATGCAAATGTGGATCATTGTCCAGAATGTTTCAAAACCTACCTACCTAATCTATCTATCTACAGTATTTATATACTGCTTTTCAACTAAAATGTTCATCAAGTGGTTCCATATAATAGACAGCATATGCAGCATCTTAAAAGTGTTCACATCTCCATGTAAACAGCAATGGATATACTTCATGTTCCCCCACATGGATTCAGTAAGTTAACTCATACATATCCAAGGACGGTGCCTTTCAATCATCCCCACATTTCTGTTACCTCCTAGACTCCTTTCATCATCACTGTAAGTCAGTAGAGTAGCTACCAATAATGCAAGTGAATGGACAAGAAGGTCACAAAATATGACAAGTATATGAGCAGCATCAGATTTTTAGCCCAAATGTGAATTCCTAGAAGGCAATTTTCTGGTATTCATGACTGCCCACATCGAGTTAGGAAGCTACTTGCACAAATAGCTTACCACACAATTACACTTGAGTACCCACGGGCCACCCAATGTGGATTGCAGTTGTATGGAAGGGAAATCAAAGCAGGGAAGGCTGGATCAATTGGCCTTCAGACATATAAACACCTCTCCCTTTCTATGGCTGCCCTGCCATCTACATTTCAGTCAAATCCACTCTTTTCTCATTCTATTCCATTTTGGTCTAAATCTCAAAATCTTTGGAAGTTGGCAGAAATCTAATTTTATTCTGTTTTATTGAAGTTGAGAGTTTGCTTTTTTCACTTTGATTCTTCTAGGTACAGTTGACAATTATAAAAAATGAAAAATAACAAAAAAACATTCAAAAATGTATTTTGCCACAAAGCTCTACTCTTTGCCACCAGATTCAGAAACCCCATTCTTATTTTGCATAATTTTGATTCGAATTTGGTTTTCCAAGTTGAAATGTCTGAATTTGGTGGGAGGTGCTTGTAAAACACAATGATGTTTGCAGATTATCATTTTATGGGGGTTTGCTTTTTGTTTTTGTTCCAAACTGCCCTCTGACAGCAAAGACAAACAAAAAAATAAAGAGAAATCAGTAGGGAAGACTGAACTAATCTTTCATGTTTTCTTGTGGAGAAATCACAGACAAATTGTGTAGGAATTTATGTGCAGATATTATACACACTTCCTTTCAATCCCTTTTCATTCACCCTATTAGAAAAGGTATTTACTATTAGTAGTAGTAATAATAGCATCAGCATTCTTGTGTAGAACGATGTTTGGCTGCTATCTTGTGGACAAAGCAAACACCCTTGTCAGCCAGCATTTGCAATTATCCCGTTTTGCATCCAGTGTAAGGACAAGCCACCTCTGGTTGTGTGATGTGTAACAATGTGACTTTATTGCTACAAACTAGCAGGCTCCAAAATCCTGCAGATTTAGCAATCACCCATCCGAGAGTGAAATGAAATAAAATTCTCCACTCAGTCAGTTTTCCATCCCCAGCAAGGATCACCAAAATTTGCTTTTTGTGTGTGGTGGTGGGGGTGTCACATGGAGCAGTGTTGCGACCGTCCTTTTAAAACCCATCATACCAATCAGCAGGTTTAACTGTCAAGCAAGCTGATGTAAGGTCCCTTTGAATTACTGAGTGAGGGATATTCTTCCTGCCAGGTCCTGTCCCCTGTAGGCACTGCTGAGAAGTATTATAGGGCAGTTCTTACCTTGGGAATTAGCCTGCAAGACCCCAATGCTGTCATCAAACTGCATAGACTTGATGTTGAGTGACGCCAAGATGCATTCCTTGTCCTGCAGCGAAGTATCATCAATATTATTCTGATTGGCTGACAGGATTACGCACATGTCGCAGAGGTTGATGTTGACAGCCCTTAAATCAGCTCGACTTAATGGTGTACCCTTTGGCAGAGAGAAAGGGAGGGAGGGAGAAAGAGAGAGATAAAGAGAGGGTGAGTGAAAAAGAAGGCAAAAACAAATTAAATACTGAAAAGGAGCTTTGGGAAATTATTTAACAAGTATCCTTTTTATGCTCTGACATTAAGCTGGTCTAACTATCTGCCAGGGAATAGAAGAAATGCGCTAATCTAAAGGGTAGTTGGTGCTGATGGCAGCATTTTAGTGTTAAGACTCAATACTCAGTCAAGCTATTATTAACAAACAAGGCACAGGAATGATGCCAGCGCTCTGCATCTTGTCTGCAACTCAGAATGGTCTTGATTTCAGTCACCCTCATGTGGCAAGTTCTGGCTTCCTGAGCATAGCAAGCAGCATGCTCAAATGTTTGCTGATCAAAATACTGAGGTCATGTAGATCCCGGGCAAAAATGAAATAGTTCAAGCAAGTATGGCTTTATGAGCCTAAATGCAATCATGAGAAATCATTCATTTAAAAAGCCCTATACTTCAAAACACCAACCATACCTGAAGCAATACACAGGAAAGGTTAATCTTTTTCTAGTAATGTGCTTAAATAGACTGATATTTAAGCTGCATGATTAAACTGCATGATTAAGCTAGCTGAAAGCAAAAACAAAACACCACAGTATGTTTTATAAGTAACCTATTGGACAGTGTAGCATTCTAAATTTTTTTAAAAATTATTTTTGTTTATTTGCAACTGGCAAATAACTGGCATTGTCTGGGAGATAAGGGAAGAATTAACTAATATAATCCATATGTGAATGTGTATTCCCAAATCTCTATTCTATGTGGTTACCCAATCCATGCAAAGGAACATCTGAATTCCAGAGCTATAGACCCCTGATATGTATGCCAATGAACTGATACAAGATTTAAATATTTGAGTAGGAGACCAGGGGCTTTTATTCATTGTCAATTATTTAGTTCACCCACACAGAGAAGTATCTTTCAGGACTTCCATTCATAAGAGCACTTTTAAATGGACAAACATTTAATGTTTGTAATGTCCATACATGCATTTAGGCCAGGGTTCAGACAGATACATCCATCCGGTGAGTGGACCTTTCCATTCTGCTCAGGCACCACATAAAGTTCTCTACATTTAGGGATGCTCTGGACAGTTGTGTCTGCCTGGATATCCTTTTAGGCCTTCTGAAATGCTGCGCAACGGGTGGTAATTTCCAGATCACCCTTGTCTCCCAGTGGACTTCATACCACACCTGGGCATAACAGTTAGACATGGTCCAGATGGGGACTGCATTCCCCACTCACAGTGGTTGCAAGTTCCACTCACAGTGGTTGAGTTCCACTACTCTAGGCTATATGATCACTAGTGTTGTAGGAATGGGGACTACTGCCTAGAGCAGGGGTCTAGGTCTCTCAACCTTTCAGCCTGCTGAACGTTTGTTACACTGTTATGCTGTGTGCCGACATGATTCTAAAATAATATAATATAATCAACAGGGGGACCCCTCCTCGTGGCTCTATGGTTAAAGGCACTGTGCCGGTTGATTTGAAGATCAGCAGGTCAGTGGTTCGAGACTCGGGTCCTGTATGAAGCAACATCCTGGTGACAGGCTCCTGCGACAAGCCAGCCAGATTTTCCCATGTCACACCCATCATCTAAAGCTGACCCTGCCAGGAGCGGAATAATGCTAAGAAAATGAATACAATATAATCAATAATATTTTTATTGTGTATGTACTGGTATGTATGTATGTATGCATGTATGCATGCATGCATGCATGCATGCATCTAGAGACCTCCTCCTGCAGTTTTTCTGCCCTCCAGCCAGAATGTTGCTCAGTCTGCCCCCCCTCAAGGGGCTTGTCCATCTCTGCACTTCTGTTAGAGGTGGACATGCTGGAGAACAGTTGATCCTATCATTGGCAAGCCTCTTGCAAAGCCCAACTCTGCTCAAAATAAGCTCCTTTGCAAAGGATGCACTTTTCTCCACCTGGGAGTAGGCTCCATTGATTGCAAAGGACTTATTTCTGAGTAAAGTGGTGCAGGATTGGGTTCTATGTATGCACTCTTCACCACCCCCTCCATTCTGATGGCAGGGTGGGGAGAGATGGTGCCATTTTGGGCACTGGTGATGATGACAGGCAGGGGCACCTTGTGTCACACCTTAGGTGTGACACAAAGAACAGTTCTGTATGACAAGCTCGGCACTTGTGCTGGTGCTTGCCTACCCCTGGCCTAGAGTAAGAAACAATATTTTAAATGGGATTCTGAGCCATGTGGGATGCAGCACATACACATGCCAAGCACCTTGATGAAATTGGGCATCAGACTAAACTTGTATTTTGTGACAAGGTGGTGACTGGTAAGACAGTTGCAGCTTTAAGAAGGAACAACCTGGATAGAATTGTCTTTTACATTGGCTTTACAGAAGTGTTGCTTTTTAGAAGGAGGAGGGGAAAGAAACTAGACAATAGTAATGCAAAGCATTTGATTTGGAAATTACTGCGATTCTCTTGCTGCCTTGCACTTTGCTCACTGGGTGTAAACAGCAAACTGTGTAACAGAAATTTGCACTACTGTTATCAGTCAGGCATAAATGGCAACACCAAGGACAGAAGAATTTGGGCCCCTTCAATCCTGGACTCATTGCATTGTAAGCAATCAGTACCATCCAACTGTATAAACCCCCCTTAAAAAAGATGAAATGCCACTGTTGGGCTGTTGAATAAAGCAAAGCCAGCAGGCCGGCATTACAGTGGTCTTCATGGATACAGGCAGAGTAGGTAGATAGACAAATAATACAAAATGTTTTCAAAGGTTCCACAGGCATAAATAATGCTATAAGTAACTACTGTCATCCTGTCAGAAAAAATCATAACATCAAAATTGGCTGCATGCAGGGCACTCGAGCAAGTGTTCAATAGATAACACAGCTAATATATTTGATAGCAGCTGAAATTCATCCTTGACGAGGGAGTGAGCAGATCGGCAAATTTCTTCTAATAAGGTCTCCTAGGGCTCAGTTTTCATAGATACAACAAACAGGGAAAAGGCCAAGTCCTGAGGCCCCATAACCAGACCAAAGTCAAAAACAAAAACAAAAAACCCCTAAGATCAAAGGCAGAGAGATTCTGTTCAGCTGGTATCTTTGAAAGAAAGAAAGAAAATGTGGCTTTGGACTTACAGGCAAAATTGAGACCTTGGGGAAGTTATGCATGGTCTCCCATTCCCTTCTAAGGTATTCAAGGGAACCCACAAACACAATGTGCTTGAGCTCGTGGTAGTGGAAATTGCTGGCTCTTAATGGCATCACAAAATTTCTTAATCCAATCAGTGCTGACGTCACGTCCCCAAATATGCAAACCACCACATGGCCGCTTAAGACTGTCATGGCTGCTTCGCTCCGGGTCTGAAAAAGTAGAACAAATGAAGGAAGAAGGAAAACACAGGGAAGAATAAGTGACAAAACATTAAAAAAGGATGCTGTATGAGACCCTGATCTTTATATCACTTTATATAGAGAAGCATAAGAACATCAGTAAAATATTAATGTAACATACACATGTCCTGTTTTTTTTTTAATCTCAATTAACCTGCGTTCACAATGCCCCATTGATCTCTGTGGTGATTTAGCTGATCTCTGACTGCAGCCCTCCCGTCACTCTATCCTGTGTTTGACTGTTTTTATGTTGACTGCAAATGCTAACAAGAAACAGAAAATGCTAACAAAAAGGGGTTGGAGGGCTGAAAACAATGCTTTTGTACTTCTCGTTTCCTATTAGTATTTGCAGACAATCAGAAACAGCCAGACATGGAAAAGAGCAATGAGGAGGATGCAAACTGAGCCCAAATTGGAGAGAAATTTGTGACCACTTCTTTTAGGGTTTGTAGCTATCCACTGTTTCCAATATCCACAGGGGAAGCTAGGACCTTTCCCTTGTAGACTCAGGGGGACATCTGTGCTTGTAAGCTTATCCTAATAACATCACAATACACAAGGAGGAAAGGGATGGCATGTATGATATACACAACTTGATTCTCTATGGATGTAAGTACTTGGAAGTAAAGAGGAGCAATTTGCATGTATCACATAGTTTATTTTCAAGGATATTCGGACACCAGAATCAATCACTGAAATCATCCATTGACAGAAGGAAATGTCTGAATCATTTAGACACCTTAGATCACCCTAATATGAATCTTATGAATTCAGAGGAATTACACTGGGTCTAATGCATGATTTATTGCTAGCAGTGTAATATTCTATAGGATCGATGGACCACTGCTGCTGTACTAACACACCATATTGATCTCTTGTAATACTGTTTTGCGCACGAGTGGCACAGGAAGTGGGGCAAAAGGACAAGAGGCAGCAGTTGGTAGGGCATTCCACAAATTTCCCAGCCAAACCTAGCCTAACAGAGGGTGCATGTGTGGATTTGTGTATGTGTGCACAAATGCAAACATACACGTAATTTATTGCATTTCATAAATCTGCAAGCATGCAGAGCTGTATGGAGTAAAATTATCTTATCATCAATCATCAATCAACCTGCAACAATAATAATCAACCAAACTGCAACAATAATGTCAACTGCAAAACATTCAGCCAAGGGCTGTAAGCTGTTATTTCTGCATATACATGCTTAGCTGTACTGCCAATATACAAACACTAAACATGTCAGTGTAACCATGTCTTCAGGGTCTCCGACCCCCCCGCCCCCACATGACACTTTGCAGGGGCTTGGGAAGTAGGTGGGAGGGGTTTTCTGGAGTGGGGGGCGTTCCAAGTGGAGGGCAGGAGTGTGGGGATTGGACCAGCAGTTATGCTGAATACAAGCCTCCTTTCTTGAGTGCTGTGGAACTGCCAGAAGCTATGCTTGTCGGCTCAGAATTAGGCCACCTCCTCCGGAGGTCGCCTAAGTCCGTGGATCCACTGGGGATGCTGCAGCCCAGTGAAAAGGAGCAGCCTCCCCTCCCCACAGACCCATAACATGCGTTGGATACAGGACAGGCTGACTCAGCCTGCCTATTCCAGCGCAAGTTTAGATTGCACTTCCCATGCTTAAAACAATATAAAAGATCCATTGTTACCTGTGCTGTGCTCACTATGTGCTCCAGGATTGTCTATCTTCAACTTAAGGTGTGTTTTGCCCCCAGAATTTCTTTACAAAGGGAATGGTAACTACAGCCAAGGAAGCTTCAATAGATTATCCCAAGCTATGTTTATATGGCTGTCATGGAAGGACCCTCCCATGCCCCACTTTGCTTGTGAATGGAAGGAATCTAACATTATGCCATAAATGGACAAGGAGGGCACTCCCAATGTCATTTTTTAAAAAGACATGCACACTTTTTGAAGGGGAACATTAAGGTCATTGACATTATTTTGGTTTGACTTTGAAATATATTTAAAATATTCCACTTGACATCTGTCGCCCTCAGTTATTAAGCAGTATATGAGAAAGTTGTCTCTGGCGGTCTAGTGAACACTGTGGAATGCATATAGATTTAAACAGTTTTGAATCAAATTTGTAACAATTTACTCAGTGGAATTGACTGGTTTATTGATTGCTTAAATGCCAATATTGCAATTCCAGACAATGTCATGGTTATTATACAAACTCTCAGAGGAACGTGAGGAACAAGGTTTTGTCTCCCAATCGTTAGAGGGAACCAAAGCTGTCACTGTTATTGGTTGCACCAATCAGCAGTTCAGGGAAATCTTGAGTGAGCAGACATGGAGAAAAGCTACATCAACTACAACAAAGTAAAGACCCACCAGGGAGATCATTCCATATATCTTCTGTTTTTCTAAGAGATCTGGAGCTAGCTATTTGCTAGACTTTGATACAGGTACATAACATAAATGATACAAACCTTCCTTGACCCTGACAAAGTAGGAAAGCCCTTCTAAATATATTTAAATAGCTGAGTTGGTTTGAGAAGTACCCCTTCTAAATTACTATGTGAAGTTGGAGAGAGACCAGATTAGTGGTACCTTAACAGTAAGAGCAGCAGCTCTGAAGATGGAACTACACTTTATGGGAATACACAAGGCTCATGCGCTAGTATTAAATTTTCTTTTTCTCTCTGGATTGTTATCCTGAATCTCTAGCCAATGTTGTGGAATGGGAGTAGGAAAATATCCAATGTCATGATAATGGGTGTCATGACACATAGGATGCAATCCTAACTTGTGCTGGCAGGTCTGCACTGTAGCCAATGCAACAGCCAGTAGCTTGCCCTGAGGCAAGGGGAAACATTTCCCTTTACCCTGGGAAGGTTCATGCAGTCCCAATTGGAATACTCAGATCTGAGGCACCCCAATTGGTGGCACAAATCTGAGCAGCCTGAGATTGCTTTGAGTTGGCTGCGAATGGGGTTAGAATCTGACACAAGTGTTGGTCCCTGGCCCTGCCTCCTGCTCCCCGCTTTCCTGCCCCAGAATGCTTGCTGCTCATCCATGTCCTGCCCTAGAACGTTTCAGTCATGTTGATGGCATTGTTGCAAAAGATGTATTCTTGTGTCATGAATTTCTTATCCATATAGTATGCCATTGATTCTCCATGCAACAAATGAATCTTCTCAATTTTCATGTAGACAACATCCTCCCCTCCCCAACATCCTCCCCATGGGACACTCCGTATGGCTTCAGATTTCATAGAACCACTAATAATTTTTGTTTCTTTGCCCCTGAAAACACAGGACCTGGAACTAATTGTGGTAACTTGGTAAATGAGGACATCAGGCACTATGAGTAGAACCACCAACATCCCATAATAGCAAAATGGTAACTTTGGCTGTAAAATATAGAAATGGAACAGAAAGAATCTGTCACCCACATACCAAAAACTGCCTCAGGTCCATACGTTGCTCCTCCATAATATGTCTAATTGGCATAGACAAGATAAACAATTATGAAACAACCCAAACTGTTTCAATTGTGAAGTCTCAAGGTAACTGTGAAATAGAACTTCCTTCCAGATACCCACCAAGATAACCTTGTCAATTTCCTTAGGTGGACACCAATGAAACATGCCTGTTGAATCATATCTTTTCACATTGCAATCCATGTTGTCAACTTGTTCATTGCCCGGTATTAATAAAGGGTCATGTCTGGGGAAGAAAATGCATCAAAGTTAACATGAGTGAAAACCACCAGTCACAATCTTAAAGACAATTTCTTAGAAGGAAGACCCATTGAATACAATTAGTCTTATTTTGAGTAGACATGGTTAGGATTGTTCTCACAATAAATTATACGTGGGGAATATCCCCAGGAGCAATGCATGTAATATGCTTTGACACACCTGCTTTTAAGAGACTAAAGATGAGATCAGGGAAACTACATGAATGGAGAGGAATGGGGAATATACATCAACAACCATTTTGGCTATATTCGTCTTTCCATGTTCTTAAAAACTTATGCATTCTTTTTTTTTTTGCTTTTTTCTTTCCCTTCTTTCCTTCCTTTCCCAAAATGAACATCACAAGAGTCTCTATTAACATCTGCAGTGAAGTAGAAGGGATAGGTACAGAAGCCCCATGCTGACTGAGTAGTATGAAGATGGAAAGCCAATTGCTTGCTTTTACTGCATACAACTTCTGACGGGTCGCTCTTCGAAGTAAAAGCTTTAACAGGCTGCACTTTAAATATTTTAGCAATTTGCCCAATCATATTTTGCTTTCCCAAACTGAAGCCCTTTAAAGATTCAGCAATGTGTCATTTTATAGCAAAACTGACTAACAAATGCCCAGATCTGGAATACATGATTCTAATACTAAACAACAATGCCCATTTTCTATGACAGCTATAATATCTGAGGCAACTTTCAATACATTTGACTGCAGAATGATAATAAAGAGGATGAGGAGGAGGAAAACGAAGAAGAAAAGGAAAGAAATTCCACCATCACATATAGAAGGCAGACCAGAACACCTTCTTCCCCCTGACCAGGAGACAGGCACTTTCAGCCCCTTTTCTCTCTTTCTTCATTCTTGTGAAATGGGGCAGAATGGATGAATACTTTCTTCCCTCACTACACCCTAAAAAGTAGTGAGATGGAAGCTTTCCAAAGAAAGAATGAATCTATCCACTCCCCAAGAGATGGCAGCCTGTTTGCAAACCGGGAGGGGAAAGACAAATATGATGGCAAGTTCAGTGAAATCGGTCATAAAGGTGAGCATCATGGCTTCTGGTAATGCCCCTGGTGGCCCTTCTTCCTGGATCAACAGGCTGAGATTGTGCAAGACCTTGCATGACAGTGCCATAGAAGAAAGGTGCTGTGGCTGCAGTAAATTTGGGAACTGCTATCTCAATCTATTAAATCTCTGATACTGCCCAGAATGCACTGCAATTCACCTTATGGAAGATCAGTTGGTATACTTTAATAAACGTGTTCATGTGAAAAATGTTTTCTAAAGCTGATGAGTTTGAAACCCACTAGGTTAGTGTAATCACATAACCTTTACATTTAGGAAGTTGCCTTGATGCCCCCTTCCTCCTATCCTCTGCCACCAGAATGCCTCAACAAGCGGTGAGAAACTCTACGTGCCCCCAAAATTAAGAGCTTTGTATCAACCTTGATTGTCATTGGCTGGAGTTTTCCATGCACAGCAATATCCACAATTTTGTGCACTGAAATAAATACAGAAATCAATGCACATGCTTCAGAAATGCTACTAAGCTTCTTTTCTCACTTCTATATCTCTAACCATATAAATAGCTTCACTGTTCTTATGGCGAAAATTATGTGTGCCTGAGTTAAAGTGAAAAGGAAAGTACAATCTTTTCAGGGTTTTGCAGAGAATATAATGCCACTTATCATCAATTAAACTCAAGAGCGACACTAAATGCCATGCTACAGCTGCAAACCCAAAAAGCCTGCCTGGAAGACAACAGCCTAAAGCAAAACCACAAATCCCTTTCCCAGCAAACCTGCTGCGAGATAGCCAGCATTATATTTTAAAGAGCACCGCTCCCCTTGCAGCCATTTACAAGTACTCTAAACACATTCCATTGGCGTTTTAAACTTTAGAACTTCTTCTGACTGACCTGAAAATGCAGGGAGACGTCAAGAGGAGGTTAAATGACTTGCTCCTTCTTTTTAGTACCATCTTTTCATTCCATTTATCCTTTCCCCAAGGTTTGCCTCTAAATATTTTGGGGGTGCAGTTACTTAAGACAAGGATGGTCAGCTACTCCCTCCCTCCCATGTCCCTGCCAATAACATTTTTGTGATCAGAATTGTACCAAGTGCTTTTAAAAATTCTACATAAATGCTAAGAATTGTTAACAGTACATTTGAAACTCTGAAGCAGAGGTTCTCAAACTCTCAGGGAGTGCTTGCAGGAGATGGGGGAATGGAGTGACACAATCATCTGAGTGTGCAAAGGCTTGCCATACTCACCAGAGCCTGCAGCAAGCTCCTGGAGGTGCAGGAGAGCCCCATGCCAGCCTCCGCAGGGCTTGCCATGTGTAGAGATATTCAAAATGGCAATAGCAACCCATTTCCAATTTTGCAGTTGCAAACCATGACTATGATTTTGAATGTCTCTGCACGTTGGGGAGGCTGGTGCATGACTTCCCTCACCCCTGGTAGCATGTGGCAGGCTCTGTTGAGTATAAGCAAGACCCTAAGTCCTCCAAATTTATGTGATTCTAAAAATTTTATCTATGTCTTCCCAGATCCTCATCTCTTTGGGGGGCAGAGGCCAGGGCTCTCAGGATGGGGCATAGTGACACCCGTTTGCTCAGGCTCTGCATTGAGGGCATCCTTTTACAACCCCATTCCACTATTAATTGTGGGCATAAGCCTAGTACTACTGGAATCCTGTCCACACTTAGATGAAAGCAGGCCCCACAGAAAGGGGTCTCTTCTGAATAAAGGAGCAAAATGTTGAGTTGGTGATATCTACCTCAGAGCCAAAGAATGGGTCTTTGCACTTTGGACATTGACTGAAGCATGAGCTAAAAACTCTCTTGTGAGAACCCCAGTCTTGAGATTTGGGGCAGGTAAGGGAGCAAAAGGGAGACATTTCATTTCAGTTTCCTTTACTTCTGACCATCTGTTTCACAATGGTGGTGATCCTCCCAGAAACTGCCCATACAATGTCGCATTATTTTGATAGAGCCTTCTGGGACAAAATATGTCTTCTGGTAAAAGGGGAAGGGGTTGAGCCATTTTTTGTAAGATGCCTTCACAATAGCAATACTGGAGCATTTTTCTATACAGTGTCCTTATAGAAAGGAAAGTAGGAATTAAGCTATCAAGAATAGCTCAACAACAGTGAATTCAATTCCACCATATACATTTTTCCCCTACCCTAAAATCCCCCCGCTTGCAAATATTGCTTTACTGCTTGCAAGTAATATGACAAGATGGTGGGCAATCTGGCTGAGATTGCACTCCAGTGTGGAATGGATCAAGGAAGTGGGGCTAGTTTTGCTCATCTATTTTAACCAACGGGTTCTCTTCTAAGATGAGCAGATGCTCAATAGAACATCTTGATGCTGCTCAGCTTTCATTCACTACTGCCGGGCAATCCCAGTGCTTCTGTTTCATGAACATTAAAGACCAGTGCCTTCAATGAGATAGTTCAAGCTCCAATTCAGTCGTGTGTATTCAATGTGACACACTTATTTGGTGGCACTACAATCAAAATGTGGATTATCCCAGCCTTTGAGACCGTTCTTAGTCTCTATTTAGGTGTTGTTCCAGTCGGTTTCCAGTCAACAGAGAACACTTCTCCCTTCCTCAAGGCTCTATTTATTAATTATTTTTCTGCACTGAAGCCCCACAAGATCCAAGAGAGCCTGTGGCTTGGTACAAACTGGTTAATCTTCACAGTTCTGGTCCAAGGGCATTGTCTGAAGGTACATAATACACTTTCCTTGATGAAGCTAAGCAAGTCAGATTAGCCCATGCCTATAGGCAAGACTACTAGGAAATGGTATGCATGCCATCTCGTTCGTGTTCTGTTCCGTCATGGAAGAACAGTGGTACTGTATATTGCAAAATATCTTGCAGGCATTCAAGTCAGCAATAAACACTGCATTTTTTGGTGTTCATAAAAAAACATGCATAAGCTGTTTGCAAATCATGGTTATTGGAAATGATCAGTACAAGGTGTGGCTTTGTACAAACAGGTTATGTGTTACAAGGAAGTTGGGAAAAACTTTCCATTTTTCTGAGTTGAGTTGGACACCTATTCCATGTCCAATTCAAACAATTTATTCCTCTCTTCATTTTGCAGGAAAATGAAATGGTTTCAGGTGTCCATGATTGTGGGGATTCCCTCTCCTAAGGTCACCATGTGTCCTGGAAAATCAGGACAGTCCTGGTTTTCAAGGATTGCATTCACATACTAGCAAGTTTAACAGGGGGTCCTGTCCTGTTTTATGGAAGAGAATTATGGCAACCCTCCTGCATGCCAATTGAATCATTTAAAGAAGATATCAGGGCAAAAACTGGCTTGTTTACATACAACTTTTAAAAATGATTTAATGGAGATAGAGGGGTATGGGGGGCAACTCCCATCTTCTTTACCCCCTCAGGCCCACTAAACTATTTCATGCTGCAATCCTACCCACACTTTCCTGCAAGTAAGCCCCGTTGAATACAATGGAACTTATTTTGAAGTATACATGCTTCGGATTGCACTGTTAAAAGCTTGTCAAATATGCTGTGTGTTGAGATGGACAACCTCAAAATGTCAGATGCAGGGGGGCACCTGGATGCAGGTGTCATATGAGTTCCCTGAAGTATCTGGAAGGAGCAGGGACAGGCAGAGAGTAAAGCATTCCTCTCCCTGCCCACCCTGCTCTGCTTCAAATTCCCCTTTGTCAAGCTGCTCTGCTTTAAGAAAACCAGCCACTGAGTTGTGGTTAATTACATTTCCATGTAATGACATTAGTGCAGTAGAGAAGAAGGGAAGCCCCCACACCCCAGTGACATCTGAAGAATGCATCAGAGGTTTGGACGTGTGCAGAACCACACAGCATGACCATTCCTTAAAAAGAGAGGGGAAATTAGGTGAAAGAAGGGTATGCAAGGGTATGTCGCTACGATGTAACTTCATGCATGTGGTGGGGTTTTGACCGATCCCACCACTCAAGAGGTTCCATAACTCAAGTCAGACTTGGGCCTATGTCTTATCTTTCCTGAGAAATATTGAGTGGCAGTTGCCCTCCAAGACAGTTGTTTGTGCCCTTTGAGTGGATGGTGGGACGCACTTGACTGTATTGAATGTGGACATTTGATTGGTCTGTGGTTTTTGGATGGGTGGAAATGGGACAGACTTTGTGAAAGTGCCTCATGTCTAGACGCAGTGAGTAACGTCTCATGCCTTTCCCATTTTCTCTTACAACTGCCCTAACAAATTGTGGCAATTAACATGCTGTTAGTGTTAGATGTCGGCAGCGAATGCAGGTGCTAATAATTGAAAAAGCATTTAGAGCTTTTACACCCCGGTTGAATATTTCATAATGTGCTGCATGTTTCGCTATTTGCTCAGTGGGTCTCTGTCACTTCAATCTTCCCTGACTGCTTTGACTGGCGCTCCAAAGCTCCACCAAGACAAGAGTGACGGCTTGTCACAGGCGCACTCTGCTGACTACTGCGGCAGCTCGCTGGGACTGGCTGCAAAGGTTGTCATGCTGCTCTGATGGAACTCGGCAAATGTTTTGTGACTAATACACCCAACATTTGTCAGCTAACATTAGTCATTCCCTGCGACCCTCTTCAGTTGGTACTGACGGCATTAAGTTGTAATGAGAATTTGTAGCCGGCGTGTGCACGTGGCGTGCGTGTGTGTGTTGCACTAATGACACTCTCTGGCTGACCTTTACTTTCACAAGCTTAATCAGCAGTGAAATTTCCAAGGATGCAGAGCACACACTGAAAAAGGAGCTCTGTCAGGTAGAAAGTGCTCCAATAAAGGAAAGTACACTTTCCATCAGAATTCTGACTGGACTTGTCACATTTATTCTCATGTTCCTTTCTTGTCACATTTAAGAATGAACGTTAATCCTTTCTGATTAATGAAACTGGCATGCTCCCTCTGCTCTTGCACCTCTGATTCCAGGTTTATCAATTGTTAGCCTATTGGCTTTCAGCTGGCCACCAAACCCAAAATTGTCCATTTCTTTCCTAGCCAAGGATGGCAGCAAAAATTGTTACGTCGCTCTGGACTTAGCACAACACTTTAACCACTGCACCTCATAGGCACTTAATATTGTTTTCTATTAGTGTTTCAGACCTAAATAACAGGTAACTAGCATCTCAATCATTATTGTGTCTGCTTAGGTTACGCTGTGTGGGTTTCCAAAACAAGAGACCATTGCTCTCATTGCTCCAATGTTCAGTTGATATGACTGAACATATGAGTGTAACTGTTCTATGGGAATAAAATGGATGTGCACAGCTTTTATCCTTTCTCTTGTATCTTCTCGTATCTGAATTTAGGTAAGTATGGCAGTGTAGGTAAGTATGGCAGTGACTGTTCATAGACAGTTCTATGGGAATAAAATGGATGTGCATAGCTTTTATCCTTTTTCTTTTATCTTCTCGCAACTGCAGTGTTCAGAATTTAGATAAGTATGGCAGTGTGACTCTGATGCCACTGTGAGTTCTTGGGGAAGAGGGAAAACTGCAGTAACTACAGCTTGCCAATATGCCTGGAACATACATAATAGTTTTAATTCTAAATTATGGCTTTAGAACTAGTGATTTTATTGTAAATTTTGAGGTGGATGAGATGTTTTCTCTAGAACTACCAGTGCTGCTGGGATCCACCACTTCTTCACTGTTCCAACTCCCACCCCTTCCTCAACCAGACAACTCCCCCAGTTCTTCCAATTCCCTGCCCTGTTTTTCCCACTGCCTTGGACCCCACCATCAACTTCTTGGCATTGCTGATGATGGGGCCTCTTCACCAGCCCATATGTACAGCAACTAGCCATGTCCATTGGTGGCCCTCTTTGCACACTGCTAGCCAAGCATGTTTGCCAGAGGAATACAGGATCCACCAGCAAAAGTCTTAATTAGGATTGGTGTCTGCGGTCTCCCCTGCTCTGCCCACTATTATCAGACTTGTCCGCAGATCTTGGGATGAGGTGGGTATTCAATAAAATACAATTTAAAAAATCCTACAAACTTATTCAAACATATATCCTTTCCCATTCAATAGGTGTTGTTTAGAACATGAAACCTAACAGGGTCACGTGAATGAAGAAATACGGTTCAGCACTTAAAAGAAAACTTGAAGCAGGAGGAAAGCCTTACAACATCTTCTTCCATTCTTCTGCTAGCCTAACAGAGAGAAGATCATCTGAATAAAAACTCAGTGGCTCCATTTCTGTATTTATTCATAAACAGTCTCACTGTGCTTTCACGAATGTTGCAGAAACATTGCCTTTTCCCCTGTCATTTTCCTGGACTTTGGCAATCTCTGGCAAGCTGAGCATATCCTGTTTGGGTTGGCAGGGAACAGGGTAAAGGATGAAACCAGGGACCTCAGGGTCATGAAATTCTCCTTGACAAAACAAACGGGAAATCCAGCAGGCCCAGTGCCTCTGTGGTTTTTGTGAGTGATCAGGGACAGTAATGATAATGACCCTTTGCTGAGAAGGCTGCTTGTCTAGAGGCCAATGTCAAGTATACCATTCAGTTCTGAGTGGACAGGGACAAACTATTTGTTTGTTCTTCAGGCCCCTGGCCCCTGTCACATGCTATTTGCTTCTGCATTAAGAGGCATTGTCTCAGCAGCTCTGACATTTTCTCCTACTCTTGTGCACTGGACTCATGCAACTGCACTGACTGCACCACTGAGGACTAGAGGCGCAATCCATCAGAAACTTTTTTTCCTGCACAAACCTCATTGAAATGAATGAGAGACAACACATTTCCCATTAAAATAGCATGCATGTGCTCTTGTTTAAACTCTTATTCATTTTAATGGGCCTTACACATGACACGATCCCGATGGATTGTGCTGTTCAATCTTGTTGGCAGTTGTTCACAAATGGTGATTGAATCTGGGGGCTCTGACATTTTTAACACCATGGAGTTAGACTGATTTCTTTTTGCTCTAATCCAGCATTTCTCAAAGTAGGGGTCAGGACCCCTTTGGAGCTTTCCTGGGGGTCGCCTTAAAGACCCCTGGTGCATGGGGGCCAGATCAGGCTTGCCAGACCTCCAGCTGTAGCTGCGTGTGCTCTGGGGCTTCCTTAGAGGCTGCCCCAGGGACTTCTGACTGCTGAGCAGGGGGGGCTTCCCTGAAGGCACGCACGCTGCCCATACAGATCACGCAGGAGGGGGCTTCTCTCCAGGCGCGCACACTGCCCGCCAGCCAGCCCACCAGCCACTGCCTGCCAGCTGCCAACTTGCTTGCAGTTTACCAACAAGGTAAACTGTTGCTGGCTTGCAGCCTGAGAGGCCAATCCTATGCATGCCTACTCAGAGGTAAGCCCCATTAACGACAATGGGGCTTACTCCCAGGTAAACTGACTAGGATTGCAGCCTGAGAGGCCAATCCTATGCATGCCTACTCAGAAATAAGCCCCATTAAAGACAATGGGTGCAATCCAGAGTAACTACGGGGAGTACTTGCTCCAGTGTAAAAACTATTTACTCTGGATTGCAATATGAATTTCCCATAGATTTTCAGTAGGTGGTGCAGTAACTACGGGTGCATGTAATGTCTCTTACGTGCTCCCGTACTCTGGATTGTAGGGAATGGGGCTTATTCAGGTAAACTGGCTAGGACTGCAGCCCGAGAGGCCAATCCTAAAGCCCATTTCCCCCAGAGAAATCTCCCCCTCCCCCCAGAAACCTCCCACCAGCCTCCCCTAATGCCTACAGCACCCACTACTCTCAGCCACCCCCACCAACTCACCTGGCCCTGCCTGTGCCCACTACCCAAAGAAAACCCCCACCAAAATTAGCAAAATTACAGTTATAAAGTAGCAATGAAAATAATTTTATGGTTGGGGGTCCCCACAAGATGAGGAACTTATAAAGGGGTCACGGCATTAGGAAGATTGAGAAGCACTGCTCTAATCTAATGCCATAGAAATCCCCAACCTAGTCATATCCAAACTAACCATAAAATTGATACAAACCCATGAATCAATCAAAGAATATTTCATAATATCCTAAAGTCAGGATATCCACAGGGATGTTCACACCCTAACCTAGGGGGCCAGAAGTTGCTGACAGCAAGCCTCCATGCAGCCTGCAGCAAACCCCCTCCATCCAGCCCATGGGCAAGCCCTATAATCCTCTGAAGGCAAGGGAGCTCTGCCCCATACACCTCCAGAGGGTATTCTGAGGACTGAGTGGCTGCACACACCTCTTCTTGTATGGAAGTGGTTATGAACTGGTTTGAAAATCATCAACTCTAGCTATGTTAGAAAGTGTTTTTGAACTGATTTGAATTAATTCTTAAGTTCCATCTCCATATTTTCACTTATGTAAATTTTTTCCTGGTCCCTGACAATACTGAGAGGTTGTAGCCTTCCTATAAAAAAATTTGGACACCCCTTTCCTAGAGCCTAATATCCTAGAGCCAGGATGATGCAGTGTTTAGGGAGTTGGACTGACACCTAAAGATTCAGGTTTACATCCCTCCTTGGACATGAAGCTTCTTGGATGACCTCTCAGCCTCACCTACCTGATAGAGAATAGCAGGAGGATAGCAAACTAAAAGCTTTGTAAGCTGCCTTGGGCATTAGCCTGGAAAAGGTGAGAGCATAAATCCCTTAAATGAAGAAATGCACAGGTTTTTTTTTCTGAAATATCAGTCATGGCTTGCAGCATTCATTTTAAGCACTTCATTGGACACTGATACAGAGGGAATTCTCAGTATGCAAACTACATTATTTTTTATTCTAAAATATGGTTTTAGATTTTAAATACTTAAATTCTGCAAAAGGTCTGTGAAAATGGAGGAAGTGCAGTGAATGAGCACTTAGCGTACTTCTAGGAAGGAAGTCAGAGATTGCTACATTCATTATCCCCAGTTTATCCCCAGCTATTTTATGCTATCATTAGTTTAAACTAAGCAGACAAAGGCTACAATCCTAAAGACACTTTCTTGGGAGTAAGATCCATTGAACACAATGGGGCTTGTTTCTGAGGAGACATGGTTAGGCTTGTGCTCAATGTCTCCAAACAGTGATGCTGAATAACTATAGATTAATGTTGCAGATCTGTTGTAATTTAGCCTATGCTCTACCATTGTTTCATACTCATTAATCATTTTAAAAACTTTTACATGCTGACCAGATCGCATATTAATACTTATTGTATTAGGCTTGAACAAGATGTTATTGGAGACGAAGCTGCTCTGTTTCTCCTTTTTGTTTCTTCCTGATAATATGTAGTAAAATAAACATAATATGACATTGTTGCACTGCTGTGTTCTCCACATTTGCTTCACTCCATTGGCTGCATCTTACAAGGGGGAGCACCTAAGCACACAAGAGCCAGTAATGCGCTTAATATAAATAACATCCCACATGGCTCAAATTCTCAAATTCAACCAATCACTTATGAGGAGGAACATAAGAATCGCTTGAAATTCAATTTACATACAATTACAATCCAATCCTATGCTTTAGCCCCATTTTGGAAACTAATTTTACAGTGTTGTAAATGCTATTATGGAAATATATACTGCAGATGCAAAGGAGCACCCCATGCATGGCAGTGGCCAAAAGAAACCCACTGATAAGTAAACCGGCAAAGTGGGCATAATGGTGTAGGGGGAACAGAAAGGGGCAGATTATGGGAGTAAAGGGGAGATGATGATGGAGGTGCGATGGACTGTATCCTGGTTCAAGTGACTTCAATGCTGTCCCCTCCACTGTCTCCAGGCATGCGCTTTTTGTCTCCTTGGATTTGCACCAGCTTATTGCTGGCATAAATCCAAGGGGATTCCTTGGTCCAAGGAGATTCCATAAGAAGCTTTATGGAGAGGTCAGGGAAAATATTTCTCCCAGGCCTTTCCCAATTCTTCTCCCAAATGATGGTAGGTGGTGATGGTAGATGATCACTCTACCATCACCACAATAGCCTGTTTTGGCACGGTTGCATATTATGGCAGGGAAAGGAAGTTGAGCAAAGTTGGAAGTTCCCAATCAAGAAAAATTTATGAAGAATTGTAGAAGTTATTAGAAAAAAGTTAAGAAAGACAAGTAAAATTTAGTCAAGAGGCTTTTGTGAAGCCTCTGCTCATCCTAAGAAGCTTAAGCATAGGCCAAAGTACAAATAGCTGCATTGAGAAACACAGCCAAAGTTATTAAAGTACTTCTATGTTGTGCCCTTAGATTAAAAAAAATATTTTTATTATTTTACATTGCATAGCTCAAGTAATTTTTATTGAGAATGATTCTATCTGTTCCTGGGCTGGACTGGACTGAGCTGGGCTAGGCTTCAGAAATGGGCCCCCCAAATGATACTGTTGCGGCCAGGGTACCAGAAACAAGGAATACAGAAATGCTCTTTTCCAGGCACCAAGGACAGGTGACCTGAGTTCAGCAGATAGGAGAAAGAGGAAACAAAACAAGCCTGGTTTTGGCAAGTTCCCCACTCATTGCCCAATCTATGTTTAGCAATTCTGATGTGTTACTGAGCAGACAGCTCAAGTTTGGAATGAGTAATCTCCCTTAGTCCCTCTTCAGCAGGCAATGAAAGCAGGCTCCACTTTGAAAATCCTTCTCCCATCATGCAAGCTGACACAGGCGTGCTTTTCAAAAACCCACAGCCAATCTGTTGATCATTACTTATTTACAAAGGCCTTCGGGCAGAAAGTCCTGTAAAAACCATACTTGATACGGTATACGCTAGCTTTTTCTGCTTGTGGAAGGAGGGGAAAAAAGTCCCCCTAAGGCTACCTCAAACCATCACTTTCTATTGCGCATAAAATGTACCGTGTAACACTAAAGTATTTAATATATATGGTATAATATATCTACAGGAAAGGCATTTGTGTAGAAGTGTGTTAGCCTGTATTTGGTAATTTGATGTTTTGCTGAAGGCTATGACTTGAAAAAGCCTGCACCTAGTGCCGAGGACCTGTCATCTCAGTACCCAAGAGCCAGTAGAATAAAGAAGTACCCTAAAGCTGCAAAACTTTGACACAGCTTTGAAGCATATGAAAACAGTATAACTCCCCAGAATTATTATGACTCAAGATCAAAGAAATGAGGCATACTTTACATAGCAAACAGGGACAGTGCACTTCGCTCTCAATGTTGCAGTGCTCCCCTCCCTCTGTCTCTTTCTCTCCCCCTCTTCTTTTATTTCACTTTTACACCCCTAAATTTATAAGCTGGTGGGAGACAGAGAAGGGGAGACTCCCTATTTTTCCCTGCTGAATTTCAGGTAAGTAAAACTAATTTGGGAGAACATGGGATGACTTGACGAGAAGCAAATTGAAAATGATGGCAGAATAACAACAAAAATCATAAAAGTGAGGGACATGATGTTCTTTTTATTCTGGCTCTACCTTCCCCCAATAAGCAAGTATGCAGATTAGCACGACATAGGCAAGAAAGCTGGAAAACATCTTCAAAAATACATTTAATGACAATAGATGGTGAGGAGGGGGCAAAAAGGTCACCATTGGTTGCATTTTCCCCTCTGTGAATCAGTCCTGTTTTTTAGTTCTGCCATCCTGACAATGTGGAGAAATGCTGATGCCCTCAAATGTGCCCTAGATTGCAGGAGCAATAAAGAAGAATGGATATTTCTCTCAGCATCACTTAAAAATCTGGTTCAAGTGGCTGTGAGTGAGTGGAGGGGATACTTTATAGATTTATTCATGCCCATTAGAAGAATATTGATCACTGCCAGCAAGATGAGCTAGTGGTTAAGTGAAATGTCATATTTGTGTATTTAGAAAAATACAGCTTGTGCTGAATGAAGTGGAAATGGGAATCTAAGTAGATCATGGTCAGTCTTGCTAATTGTGCAGTGGTGGAAATGGATTGATACCTGACCCAAACTTTTTGCAGTGAAAAGCCCCCACATACTGTATTTTTAAAATTCTGAAGGATATTTTTAGGCTTTTAGAGCAGTGGTTCTCAAACTTTTAGAAACTCTCTAACTTTTTGTATGGAAAGGGCTAGGGCAGCAATGCAATCCCCAGGATCACCCCCCCTGTGCTGGAGGGGGGCTATGTTCAGTGGTGAGATTCAAATAAATTAACAACAGGTTCTATGTCCCATTAGTAACTGGTTCTCAGAACCAGACGCTCATTAGCAAATGGTTCTATAGAACCTGTGTGAACCCCCTGAAGCCCACAACTGGCTATGTTGAGACAAATAGAGGTGATGCCAGGGTTTGGTAAGTCTGGGGACTCCTGTTGAGCGCTTGCAGTTCCACTTCCAATTTAAACACAACAATAACTTTCACTTCTGAGAAGCTGCAGGAAGTCCTGCAAGTGCTCCAGGGGCTTCCCACATTCCCCATACTCTGTTTCCTCAATTATGTTTGTTTCAACATACCCCCCTTCCACTGCAGAGGAGCCTTTACACAAATTGGGGGTTGTGATCTGCCCAGTTTGACTACCACTGCTTTAGAGTTTCTATCAGACCTTGATCCCTCCAAAAAGTTTTATTCCATAGGTGAAACGTGGTGAATTCTGAGGGGCATCAACAGAATTGCAACAAGACTAGTGAAATTTCTTGGAGATTGGTTTTATATACACCATTACATGATACTGGGTTTTATCTAAAGTAGCGTGCGGAGTAAAATCTAAAGTTATTCTTCAGGATCTGAGGAATGAATACAAGACTTAAAACTTCACAGCTAATTCCCAGTCCTATATATTCACCATCAAGAGGGTAAGAAAGGCCCTTGCAGAGTCAGCTTTAGAAAACCTTTGCTTAGGAAGGACCCTCTGAAAACCCATTATGGGGAGCTAAGTTAGAATCAAATGCAGCATATCTGACAATACAAGGGGGGGGAATCACTAACAACCAGAATATGTTTTCATCACCTGCCTTCCCAGTATCTGCGGTCCTTTAAAAACATTCCTCCCATTTCATAATTAATATTGCTTTTAGGCTCAGTAAAACTGCATTAGTTTTGAACTTTGCTTGGGCAAGAACATAGATTATTAGGCCTTTAAAAAAAATCAGTCAAAATCAATTAGGGGAAATTTGATTTCAATCGACAGGATAAAAGGAAGGTAATATTCAGGTTCATTTTTGATTGTGATGATACATTTCACATATGGCCTTAAGTACAGAAAACAGTACTCGGAGGGATTCCGACAAAAAGAGACTTGCCCCAGGCAAACTAACCACATGAGTTCGTCTGATTGGTTAGCGCTATCATTAGTGCCACTGCTGTTTAAGAACTACACATGGACAGGACAGGGTGACAGCTAAGACTTTAAAGCCTATGTATTTTTCAAACAGCTTTTCAAACTGTTTTTATGACAGATTTTTTTTCAGCTCTATCATTAACTGCTGACAAGCTGACAGAATAAATACTTCAGCCTTTCAGCAACCATCTAAGAATTCTTCTTTCCCCACCGCCCTGCAATGATCTCCCCCTGCCGTTTTATTATTATTTTTTTCATCGAGAGAGGAGGGTTGTTTGGGAGAGGAGATAAAGATATGAGTTGCTTTCAGTCTTACCTTATCATCTTGGGTGAGGTGTTGGGTGAATTTCTCATGCCTCCATTGCGCTGCTTCTTTTTGGGCGACAATGCTGTTGGCTCCTCATCTTCGACTGGAAATACAGGCAACTCATGAGGTTATGAATGGTTCCGATCGCCACATGAAATACAGTTGAAATAGCCAAGAACACACACTCAATTCCATTCACGCACTGAATACTTCATAGCTATCTTGTTTAGGTTCAATAAAGACCAAATTGGTGTTAGTCAAAGAGATCAATTTGAAAGATGAGAAAGAGGAAAAAGGAGGAGGAAAGAAGCACAGGGTATTGACTGAAGAAGTTTGGACATGATTTCATACTTTAATAGGTTATTTTCAGTTAAGCTGTGCTTTTGAAGAACAGAAATTAGTGCTCTGCTGCACACACCAAAAGATTAAATACACTTTGGAATCCAAACACTGAAAGCTGACAGTCTGCACTTTGCCAGTGAACTTGATACTGCCTTGTTCTTGCTCCTTAAATGCCAGACCACAGTGTCTTCCTGCGGAGGTGTAAAACACTCAGTACCTTGATATTTAACATTGCAATAAAACAAATCTTGTACAATGGTGCACAGATCTCCAAAACAACTCAAAAGACATAGCTTCGCCCTTTATCACAAAAGGTGATGTTTAGCACAGAAGCAAGCAGAATGACAGGAGAACATCCTGTATAACAAAGGATGGTCATTGTGGGAGAGACTTTTAATGAGGATGAAATACCCTTGGAGTGGAAGAATCCTCTTCTTAATGGTTAAAACACATATACAAACTCACAAAACACTTAAGGTTGCCAGAAACAGTATCCTTTTTAGACAACGGTGTTTATCTTAACCACAATTGTAGCTTTTTTCCCCCTAACAAGCTATGAATTACTATTTAACCACCATCATTAATGTTTAATTGACTCTTGATTATGAGCGGATTAGTGCTGTGCCTGTTAGAAAAAGCTGCTGTCTGTCAACATCTGGTTAGGCAAATGCACTGTGCCAAAAAATAAAACAAAGTGATTTCCATCCTATAATTAAGAGAAAATCAGACTACATGAAGTCAAAGAAGGTGAACATTAGGTAGCTGTTAACTTCAAGTTGAAGGAAAATGAGAGTTGCAAAGACCAACACATGTATTAATGCAGAGCCCCAATCACCCTAGAAAATCCCACCAGCATTAAAAAAATTATTAATGGAACCATTTTTAATTATACTAATAGTTAAAAGGGTTTTTTAACAGAATGAACATTGTGAATCACTGTGAGACTGATCAAAAAGCAGCATAAAGTATAGGAAACAGAAATTAATCATGTACAAATGTAAGAACAAGCCTATAGATTTGACAATTATATAGATTTGACAATTATCTAGATTTAGTTGACTATGCAATACTTTCTGGCCCCAATTCCAAAACGTTGGTCATGATTACATAAATGGAATTTATATTAAGTGTGTCTATCTTTGGGGAAAGATGTTGGCTTTAACTAGGTATGCATTTACCAGAGATTAATGAAAAACTTTGTAAGCATCAGTGGCTTTCCTCCCCATTGTGGTGCCCATGGGCATAACTGCAGGGATGCCTCTGAGGCATTCTGAGGGCCATGGAAGCTGTGTTCATATCCCCAATCCTCAAAAATAATCATTTCCAGTATTTTGCCAAAATCTGTAGGGTGCGGTGCTCATCCTCATTTCTAAGCCTTTAGAGCCAGCATTGTCCAAAGACACTTCCGTGGACTGCTGAAGGCGAATGGAACATTGTTTTACCTTCCCACCAAGGTGGTACCTATTTATCCAGTAGCATTTGCATGCTTTCAAACTTCTAGGTTGGTAGGAGCTGGGTGAAGGATGGGAGCTCACCCCATCTTGTAGGACCCAGGTCTCGAACCCTGGCCTGCTGGTTGACAGGCACAGTGATACTTAATATTGACTCCCAAACCATTGAAAAAGCCACTAAAAATTTACCACACTAAAGCTAGCATGCTGAATTCAAACAAGGTAAATCTGATTTAAGAGATTATCAGTGCAATCCTAAGCCTGTCTACTCAAAAGTAAGTCCCATTGTGTTCAATAGTACTTACTCCCTGGAAAGTGTGGTGAGGATTGAAGCTGAAAGTATTGTTCAGTTTTATAACAATGTTATCTTTCTGAAAACTTGTATCACTGCACTTCAGGAGAGAATTTAAAAATTCATACTGGTTGGTTTAGTTTGTTTAGATAAAAAAATTACCTGATTGTCTGCACTCTCTGGCACTGCAATCCTAACGTATTTATGCAATTACGCACTGCAATTATGAGCATGCAGGATGACCTCTCCTGCGTTGTATCCAGCAGAAGTATTGGGACTGCTTCTGTACTACCCTGGGAAGGGGAAGCTCGACCCTTTCAATGTGGTAGGACTATAGCAGCTCTAATAGGTCTCCTAAGTCTTAGGCCACCTTTGGAGGTGGTGCAGATGTGTTTTATGGCACATTTATGATACCCGTAGGTTGGGGCAAGGAACTTGTGCCAATCTAAGGGCAACCTAGGATTGCCCTGTGAATGGAATCAGTGATACTCAGAAGTTCTTAAACTTGGCTGCTTTGAATTACATCTATATTAAGCATGCCTTTAATAATGATTTGACCCATGCATAAATGTAAGATGTTTTATCAGAGATTTTGTTATTGCAATCATTACAATGCACAACCATTTTACAGGGTGGAAGCATATTTGAATCCTGAACACCGAACTTAAAGTTTCCATCTGTGCTCAGGGGTCAGCTAAAAACAACTAAAGATACTTCTTAAGACCAGTTTTGAAAAATGATGTACTATTGATGCAATTATGACTCGATAACATCTGTTTATGTGACATACTAGTCAGGGAAAACCCTTACTAAAGTACATAAACTGCAATCCCTTAGGACATATCCAAACAACACTAAGCATTTTAACTCTTATTGATTTCAATAGGGGAGTTTCAGACTAATACTATTCAGGGTTGTGCTGTTGAGGACAGGGCTCTACAATAACACAGGAGTCTTTTGCTATGTAAAATGGTTGCAAACAGAGCTCACGGTGTTCCTCTGGTGACTATTATAATGTGTAAGCACTGCCCCAACAGTTGTCCTGCCAGACCCTTCTAAGCCTCCTGGGACAGATAAAGCAGTGGTAGCAGTGGGGAAGAGAGGAATGGGATGGGGGTGGATGAGGAGGAGGGGATGGATCTGGCAGCAATGGTATGGGAACATTCATAGTAGAATCAGCTCCACAATGGGGCTTCTTGACTGCTTCGGCTATTTGGCCAGTGGCTGAGCAGGGATTTGGGCCTAGAGCTTCCAGATATAAATGTGACTCTGAAAACAGTGCACCATCCTGGCTCTCTCATGCAGTTATCCCTATGCAATATGTCTGGAGACTCAGAAGCTTGCTGGGGCACTCCTGCAATCTCTCTAGCTTTCCCCATTGCATCATCTTCTGCTCACCTCTATACAACTCTTTGTTGACAAAATCATAGCAAAAGTGGAAGAATTTAGTGAAATAGTGAAAGAATACAACAAAATTCTCAGCAACTCACTTCTAGCGGTGCATGCTGATCTTCCTCATCTATCAACTGGCAGGTTTAAATTCAGGAAGCCATCTCTGGCATTCGCACAACAGCTATCTAACATCAACGTGCAATGGAAAGTGGAATGGGCTGCTGAATGCCCAGATACAGGCAGTTACACAGATGACCCTACATGAAAGTGCCAGGTTTCAACCTACCTCGACAGCATTGGTCAACACTGAACAAGAGCCGTATCTAACATGGTGTCTGCCAGGACTCACTGTTCAAGTGGGGTCTTGCAGCAACCCCTCAGTGTGACAAAATATTCTACCCCTTGACAAAATATTCATCATACTTGTCCATCAAGAGCTTACACTGATCCAGTGTCTGATTTTTTTAAATATAGACCACTCTGTCCTTCAATGGCTAGGTGGACTGGACATTAATATCAGATTTACCATAAGTCCATGTATCTGACATATGCAAAATAAATAAACTACACCTATCTCAAAGTCTTTCTCAAGTTCCAGCATTTTCCCAGCATACACTCCTCATTGGTATCATTAAATGTTTCCTTTAAATTCTTGCTCCATCCAACCTTTTTAAGTCTTTATTTTCCAGTCCACCTTTGCCCAACACCTTTGGGTCTCTGAGTTTATCATCCTCAAGGCACAATTCTAATTTAGGACAGCACACTCGACTATCTCCCTGGTTCCCACATATCTGTGCACTGGCCTAAACCTCCTCAGGAGTGGCACAGAAGTGCCAATGGCACTTTTGCAACACCCCCAGGCCAGAAGAACACTTGTGCTGGCATAACCAGGGGTTAGGATTGGGCTGTCAGCCACTAATATCAATAATGACAATACTATCATCAAAATTATCCTACTTCGGTAAATGTTTTCATTTAGTTTCAATCTTGCTCATGCCAAGTTAAAAGAACAAATTAAAAATCTGTTTTAAAAAATATAGTAACATCTGGTTTGTAGGAAAATTTGGGAAGGGAGCCTCTACAGTATTGGGCCTGAGCCCCTATTTCAGCTTTCAGCAGCTCTAGCCTAGTGGGAACATCTACCACTCAGCTGGTCTCTTCTGACAGGGACCTCCATAAAATTAACTTTATTAAAGGTCATTGCTCCTGATCATATGCAATTTCAAAAGAGCCAACATTGCTTCCTTTCCTCTCCCATCTTGTCCAGCATCACCTCTGTCTAATTGTAAATCATTCTGAAAAGACTGATTTTATTCTTTGTGCAATGGTAAGTAATCTGTCATCATCATTATAGCAGCTCAACCCAGTGTCACTGGGATGATGTAATCCCAAGGCACATCAAAGACAGAGCTGCAGCTACCAGTCTTTGAAAAAAAATGGTGTTTTCCATCACTTAAAAAATATTTTTTAAAAGAAAAAAACATTTTGTACAATAGTACTTGTTCCATAAACTGGACTTTGGGCTGAAACTTTTGACAATTTAATTTTTAACACTGCTTACGTTAACACTCTGTTAATGAAAATTTGTAGCTTGTTAATATTTGTGCCATTTATTTACTATGCTGGAATAGAGTCATGGGGATATAAACATACTATATATAATTATATAGAATTTCTTTATCAATGCTGAAAATACAGTTTGGGTATTTTGACAAAGAATGCCATATAAACACTATTCAATAGTCTCAGTAAATGCAAGGGCTTTCTTGATATCCATAATTGTAACATGCAACTCACAACCCTTGCAACAACCTAGATTTCACTTTTGCATAATAGGCATGGCAACTAATAGTTTTATCTCAGAGGAAAACATTGGTGTCAGAAAAGCATCCGACAGCGGCTAATGAGGCTTCAGATACTCTGGTTCCGAGTACCGTTGAGCTTCAAAAGTCACAAGGATGTTGCAGAGACTTTGCTTATTCTCAAATTATTCCAAAAGGTTCATCGCTTCAATGACATAATCTCCAGACAATGTTTCATGAATTGATTTAAGATGTGCCGGTAATTTTAATGGCCTTTGCACAAAGGCAAACATCTGAAACAACATCTCACTTGGCTTTAATCCTCAATTCTTCCTTTAAGCACAATCAAGAAAATATCTTCAAAGAAGCAGCGGTCAAGGTCTTTAGCCATTTAAATTCTTTTAATATACTTATAAAAATAAATCTGTCACATTCATGGCCTCATCTGTGTCACCAGTGACACACTTAGCAGGGGCTTTTAACGAAACCCACCTTTTTACTGACCCTAAACAAGTTGTAATAGCTAACAAGATTAATCAAACATTAATGCAGACTTGTACACTTGCCAAGCCTATTGGTGGAAAAGGTAAAGATTTCAAAGCCGGCCAAACATGAAACACAACACCAACCAGAAACCATTAGTTCACTAGCTATCTTGATTAAGGTATTAAACACTACATGTGGAGAAACCCACATCTGCAAGGACTTAGCAGAGAATTAGTTATGTCATTTTCACATGGAAAACGCTCAGCCTGCACAACCCATGCACAAAATCATTTATGTTGTCTGATGTTTCCGGATGTGGTGCTACCTACGGCGCTCTTGGTTCAACCCAGGCTTTCTCTTCTGGTATTGGTGGCATTTGGCAGATGCCCTTTGAAACCTACAGGAGGGAGTTTTTCCTTGCTCAACAGAGCCCAACAACTTAGGGTGAAGCAGTGAGGTATTGTTGGATAGAAGGAGGCTTCCTCTACGGTTATTAACAAGTGGGACTGGTTCCAGGAATCCACCAGTGGACTTGGTGCCAACCACCGCATGGGTACTTGCACTCTTGGACTGAACCGAGTGATCTGAATAACTTGGTTTAGCTTCATGCTTTACTTCTAAATAATAAGGAAAAAGAGGAAATTAATGCTTGGCGCATTAGAAGGCTACCCAGACTGCATCAATGAAAGTGTTTAAGAGGGCAACTTTGTGTCCACTGAGTTGGAATTGTGTGATCAGTGATTATGTGAAAGCGGTTCACTATGTGATTCTGGCATTTATGCTGCCCCCACACTCTCCCCCTCCCCAAAAAATACCTGCCAACACATTTTTCAAGCTCAGGTAAATATAGGAATTGAGACATTTGTAGTCAGAATAATCATATAATGAAAAATTCTTCTTATGGGCTTCTGGATTACAATAATCAACTCTTACTAACATTTTGCCCTCTACTGTAAGGCATTGTCAGATGACTGACAGACAACACCTAAAATCCTAAAACCCCTGGCAGCAAAGTTTATAAATTCTACTAAAGTCTATACTGTCCATATTTTAATGGAGTGTCCACTAAAGTATTCTTTATTGTTTGTACTTTAGTGGAGTGTGTACAGAAGATCATAGGAATAATTTTTTATTCTATAATATATTTCATAAATATATTTCATAGCTGGGATCCATAGGCATATCTAAAGGATTTTCAGATGCACCTGGGACTGAGGCTTTTTTCTTCTGAACTGCAGACCCTCAAGATGCTTAGGATTCAACTATGGAGAGTTTCCATGCATTCAGAAGTGAAAAAGACTTCATTGTATATACACAACTGAAGAGAGTGGATCTTTGGATCTATGGCCTACACAAGTACTCATTTTATGTTGTTCTAAAAATAAGCATTTGTAAAATTAAATGTAGAAGATACATTTCACAATAATATCATCATCTGTAAACAATAATCCCAACCAAAATGAAGTGTCTTCGAAGCAATCCTTATTTTCCATCATGTTTTGATAAAATCTTGAGATGTAGAAGGTAAGAATTTGCTCAATCCAAAAGTAACAGGGAAAGTATAGTAGTAGTAGCAGGTTTTTTGGGGGGGGGGGGGGGCTGATTGTTTAAGAATAAAGTTAGGTAGTTCCGTTTGTATCATTAATGAGCACTTAACAGTCCATGAAGACCACTGAAAGTCAATTTATTCCTGGATTCAGTGGGAGCATATTATGTCAATATTATGGCTTAAGTGAGATTTAAACCCAATTGGACTGTGTAGTTGTAAGTGTGATCCTTTAGCCACATATTCTAGATAACTGTCTCTTAACTACAAGTATTTTAACTACATAACTATCAAGATGATAATCAACATCTGAATATTGTGAACAATTTTTCTTGCATTTGCAAGGCATGCTTAATAATGGCAATAACAAGTTTTGCATAGGCCTCATATTATGTTTTACGTTATCTGTTCTTATTCTGTTTATCGGTTATTTTGATATTGCACGTCACTTTGTGTAGAATATTGTAAGAATAAGATCACATTAATAGAAAATGAAGAATACAACCATCTCCAAAAACAAAACCACAGTTGGTTGGTGATGTCTTTGTGTGGCTTTCATTTTGAAAACTCAGGAGGAAAAATATATGAATAAAATATATGAATGAAATATATGAATATATGCAACACTAGAAAAATATGTATTACTGAATAAAAACGTATATGAATGAATGAATGAATAAATAAATATGAATCCTAACCAATTTAGGCTGGCATAACTCATCCTGTAGTAGTGTGGGGAAGATGGCATAACCCAGAGGAGTGCGGTAGGAGTTCTTTACGGCACTTTTGTGACACTCCCAGGTCAGCACTGGACTTATGCCAGCCTAATTGGAGGTTAGGAATGCAGCCTGAGTTATACTGCAAATTAAAGCAGAATTTTAGAAAGTGGTTTATGTTATTAGTCTTCTTCTTAGCATTGTTCCTGCACTAACAGAGACTGCTTGTCGGCACAACTGTCTCCATTTGCATCTATCATAGTTTTTATGTTATTAATAAAAAAGGAATATATGTGCCGATAAGCAGACTGATTTTATATGTTCCAGAAGTTTTACAGAGTTCTGAAATGAAACAAATATAGACATGAGCACATACTTTTTAAGGTTTACGTGTCTGCTCAAATGTAAGTTACTTAACACATGTAACAAATAGTAAGTTACCAAGTAACAAATTTAAGTTACTTAGCACACACAGAACCCACAGTCAATCAGTTGCTTTCTAGAAACAGGAAATATGCCTCTTATCACAGAAACCTTATCATATGGCATCTACACCAGATACATTAAAGCTTGCAGGAGTGATTCCGGTTTGCTTTTTAATAAACTGCATATAATCATCTCCATATGAGATAAAAGGAATGCAAGTTATCTTATCCATATGAGATAAAAAGATGCATCACATTTTGCTTCTAGAGCCTGATTCTACATGCAATTTCTACAGGTGCATATGTGCTATTGCTATATGACAGAGCACATGCAGAATGTCTGGTTCAGTTATATATCCTGCCAACTGGGCAAGAGGCACTTTTCAATTGGTTCTCCTATTAAATTTAGCAGCCCAATCTTATCCACACTTCCCTGGGACTGAGCCCTCTTGATTCTAATGGGACTTACTTCTGAGTAGACATGCATAGTACTGGGCTCTAAGGGTGCAATCCAAAGTAAGTACGTGGAGTCCTTGCTCCGACATAAGAACAATTTATTCTGGATTGCAATATGAATTTCCCATAGGTTTTCACTAGATGGTGCCATAACTACGTCGATGTAAATGTCTCTTACGTGCTCCCATAGTTACTCTGGATTGTAGGGTAAATATCCCTCTTCACCCCAGCACAAACCTGGGTGCCACCCTTGTGCTTTTAAAAGAGGGTTGTATTTTTAAATGTACGCTAATGACAAAAATTGTGAAAATCACAGTTGTTTGGAATAATATCATCATGTTATATACCATTCAACATTTAATTTACAGCAGAATGCAATGAAACAAACTAGAGTGAAATATCTCCTGTTAATAAAGTGACCTAGGATGGGGGGAGAAATCCATTAAATTGTGGAAATCATGTTTTTTTTCAAAATAATACTATCAAGTATAACATTTTATGTGTAATTCAATGCAGAATGTAATTTAAAAAACCCTCATTGAAATATTAATGTATTGTCAAAGGCTACAGCCCTCCCCCCAAAAAAAACAGAAAAAGAAAGCTTAACTAATTTATGTAACAAAGTGGATTTCCTTAATTCAAAAGTCAAGATGACAAACTGCTGTTGCTGAAATTCCCAATTCTATAAAATTGTTAGTAAAAGGTTGAGAAATGCCAAGCGCAATCTTATGTTTGTCAACTCAGAAGTTAAGTCCCTCTATGTTCAATTGGGCTTACTCCCAAGAAGGTGTATATGCAGGCTTCTACTGCCAAGAACCATCCATAAAAATCTATAAATCCTGGTAGACAAATGGCAACCAATATATACACAGTGACAGAAAGACCTAAAATTTTTATAAATCCCAGTGCATGTCCTATCAAAACATGAAGGGGAAAAAATATAGTAGTAAATCTTTTAGACCTTTTATTTGGAAAGATATAATCAGACATCCAGTATTCTGTCTACAGCACTATTATATCCAGTTGCTCATTAAAAAGTCACATTGTTTCAATGTTCTACTCAAATGAAATAATAGATAAGTGCTTGGCACTTATTTTTTTAATTACAATTCCATATCATATTATTCAAATTATGTGAATTATTTAGGCTAAGCTACTGATGTTTCACTTGCTTATGGATGACCCCAGCAGCACACAATTTCTGCACATGTCTAAGCCAGATTCAAGAGCAGAAATAAGCTGTCTCATGCATCTCCCATACCCTAAACCATTATTGTCATAATGCCAATAACAAAAATATCACTAGTCTGTTAATTTTTTCCACCTGTAGGACCGTCTCACCGGCTGTCACTTCGCAGTGAAACATTCTTATGACCTTATGTCACACTTTTGGTGTCAGTAGATATTACTAGGAATAGAGAAACATCATAAGTTCTCAGTAGTAACCCCACAACTATAGAAACACACATCTAATTCCAGCCTTAGGGGCCTGACTCTATGTATACAGAAGAATGCTGTTTTGATCATAGTCATGCAGTTTCCACAGAGTGGAACCCTGGGACAAAATGTCATGCTTAAAGTTTGAATTATGTAAAGATAACGCCTGACTTATCCTCCCCCGCCCTGTGTTTCTTACATGATATTTATTTGCTACATTCAAGTTAATTTGAATGATAATCAAGTCCTGAAGCATTTTTTAAAAAGCAACCAATGTGGATAATTGGGTATTTCCATGCCCTTGGCAGTCTCTGCTATATTCTCTTTGAATGTGCATTTGCCATAACTAAAAAATGGGTCTTTATGTAGCTTTAATTTAAATGTAACAAGGCAGAATACCAGTGCAGCATTTTGAAAGCAATGGCTGAAACTAGCTCCTGTGCGATTTGCCTGGAAGCAGTGCCAAGAATGCATTTAAAATAAAAGGAGAGGGGATTTGTTTTTTGTTGTGCTTTTAAAAGAAACTCTCCTACAGCTAAAGTCCCTGTATTTTGGAACTGCTCAACATTCATTGATTGCCATGCTTTCAGATACCAATGTGCAATTAATATACAAAATGGTGGAAACCACATTGTTATAGTTCTTCATCCTCAAATCTCCTAAATGTTAATAAACTTTGTATTCTAAAGCAGTACAGACGTGTTGTCTACTATCTGTCAGACAGCCTAAGTTTAGGGCCAAAATTAACTGTTACAGGACAACGCGAACTGGTTTGCCATGGCACTAACGTCATTGATGCCCATACTGAGTGCCACCCAGGGTTACAACTTCCCTGTGACCCCTTTCAGCTACACAACTGGTTTGAGCAATGCATTCTCAGTCCTGACTCTCTCCCATCAGCTGCAACTTCAAAAAAAGAAAAGAACCAAACACACAGGGATAACCTACATGTATAGTGTTATGTGAATTTTGTTCCTTAGAAATTATTTTTATGTTTGACAGCTTACACAATATATTGTGCCTGGCAGGGTCATAATGAGCTACTCATCGACCATCTAATGAGAGATGGTCAAACTTTTGGTGATGAAAGTGCTTTGTGATCCAGGCGTCAGTAAACAATGCATGGTTTCCCATTTTTCAGTGATCATGCCTATTTAGACTTTTTATGATTCTGTGAATAAGACACTGAAAATACCCACAACATTTCCTCCAAACTGTCAGCTATTGCTGCGATTCCACCCAGCACCCCCTGTACAAGACATACAAGACAACAGATTAACCATTAAACTAGATATGTTGAAAATATACAGCTTCAACCTTTCCCCAGCTAGCTCAGAGCGATGTATGGATGATTATTTCAACCGTCAGCTGCCGCAAAGACTTAAACCCCTGCACAATAACTCCTGGATTCATCTGCCCCTTGTCAAATTTGCACAGCCTTACTTTGAGGATACGTGGTATGGCAGTTTCACTGCGGATCTAGAATAATCCAGACGGCCGCTGTCTCTTTGTTAACGGGAAGCTGAACTGATGAGTTTGTAATGCATTTCTTATCAAAAGGTAGTTACCAAAATACACACTCAGTTTGGGATGGAGTTTATCATTTACTCAAATGGGGTTAAATCAAAACATCTAAAAAAGAAATCTAGAAAAGAAAAAAGAATCTTTATGAGCTCTGTTAACAGACAATTTATATATGCGTTGCTCATTATTCTATAGTTTTTCTTTCCCTCTCCAGCACAATATGTAGTGAAATCATTGATTAGGGCTAGTAAAGAATAATATAACGTGTTCATTTTCTAAAAGAGTCAGACAGACTGAAAAAAGAGGATTGCGGGCCTGTTTGGTGATAATGCAATATCTATTATTACCTTTTCCCAATGACAAAATCTGGAAGTATTTGCTGTTGCACAGAAGTGCCTTTCATTGGGACATCTATTATCAACATGTGGTGTGTTGTCCTTTTGTCTGTTTCGAATTCCAGGATATGCATTTCAGTGTACTTGCACAATTGGAACTATATATTTTTACTGATATAAAAAGGGTGAATATTATTCATCAAGTACCATTTTGTACACCCTTAACAAGGTTTCTCAAGGTTGTATTTCACAATAAACAATAAAAAAGCTTTACATAATTCAGTTTATTATCTAGGTCAGAGATGCACAGATATCAGGTTAGAGGCCAGATCCAGCATCTATACAGATCTGTCCACCAAGTGAGCAGACCTTTTGGTTCCACCCACCCATCACGTGATTGCCTAATCTTTCAGGGACAGAGAAACTCTCTTTAGTCATGTCAACCTGGACATCCTGTCACTCAGCCTTCTGGGCTGCCCAACAGACAACACAACTGTAAAGAGCATTCCTAAACTCCGAACTGGGAGGACATAGTATGATGGCCAAACTGAATGCTCAGACAAGAATTTTATTCTGAGTACAGAAAGTTTGAGTGCTACTGATGTAGGTATTTGTGCCCTGATTTGTAGCCCCTAAAAGGATCTCTAAGTCAGCTCATAACAATAAACAGTCCAATTAAAAAATAAACACAATAAAAAGTAGTAAAATTAAAATAAAAAGCAGCAGGAGACAAATTTGGTGTGGGAAAAAACAAATAAAGTTTTACCTGAAAATCCTGGTAAAGTTTTTTAAAAAGAAAGTATTGGTGAAAGGCTGCAAAGTGGGGTCCAGGCAGGCCTCTGGGATAGAGAACTCTATAACCTAAGGACTGGAACAAAAAAAATGTCTTCTTCCATATCCCTCCCCCTATTGAAACTCTAAAAGTGGGGGTGAGTTCAGGACATAAAATGGGACTCTGGAGATGACAAAAATATGAGTAGTTTCATATGGTCTCACAAATATCATGTCCCAAAATGTTAAGGAGTTCAGAGGTGATAACCAACACCTTGAACTGTATCCTGTACAGGTGGTACAGAATGGGAATCACATGCTCTAAGAGGGTCCGGTGAAGCAAAGGCAAATCTTAGGAGAACTCCAAAACTATCATCCTGTTCCTTCAAGGTGAGTACTACCTCATCCAGATCTAAACCTACTGTAATCAAAATCTAAACAGGCAAATCTAGATTGGTTTACCTACAGACTAGCAAGACCTTTGCTTCCCACATTGATCTTAAATCATAAATAATGATTCAACACCTTGACAGCCTTCCTGGAATTAGATGGAAAGGAATTCCTGTGACCAAGGCATTTGAAGGACTGCCTACTCTCTCATGAATCTCCCTGTCATGTAAAGTCCTTCAGAAAAATTCTCTTGCAAGTTCCAAGAGCTTCTGAGGCTTGGCTGGCAGCAATTCAGTGTGGAGTGCCTTCCCACATAAAGTGAGGTTCGATCCGTCCTTGTCAATTGCTCAATGCCATACAAATACTTTGTTTCACCAGGGCTTTGTTATTTTATTTATTAAATTAAAGGTGCTTGCAATCTTGCTAACTTTGTCATATTTTGATACTGTTTTCAGTTACTGTGAAATACCTTGAGACACTCACAAAAAGTGATAAAACCTTTTTAAACATACAAATAAATGAGATACATACAAACATACAAAACAAACAAATGAGAACTGAATATACAAGTGAGTAACTTCCATGTCCACCTCTAGCATGCAGGCTGTGTACCTGCATGTTTGTTTCTTCAATTAAAGAACATTGAGCAAGAAGTACCTGCATTGCAACTTACTAATACAGTCAACAACAATGCTTGTAATGGGTGCTGCGGTCCTTCAATTCTGTGTATTTGTAGATACTGTAAGTGAAAAATACTGGATCCCACCTGTATACACTTATGGGACTATATACATGCACACATACAACTGATCACTATATTTTAAATACCATCCATTAGGGGTGACCTCCACCAGACCCCCGAAATTCTTTCCAAAGTGAAACAGCGTTTCAAAACAGCACTCTTTGAGGCACACTGGGCTCCCCCCCCCCCAAAAAAAAAATCAATACTTCCATTTCACAGCAAGCATGAACATATATCTTCACTGGATCTTGACCATATCATGGCCATCATGATCTTATGACTGCTGCCTTTCCACCCCAATGTTCTCAATAGACACATCTTTTTTTTTTTTAACCAGAGATCTTCTGTCTCTGGTTCCTTATAAACAAGCAGGTGGCTACATAAATGGAGACAAGATGATAAAAGTGGCACTTACAAGTTGGTACCCTATACAAATGGCACATTTTTTGTCCATAAATGTACTGGCTTGAATATTACTAGGTATCTATAACCAGAGGGATAAAGCTAAAGAATGCATCCATCATTTAACTTCTCGATTGACGTTTGCTCACCCAAAATATTAAGTGCTAATTTGTGAACAGTAAGAATGAAGCAAATACAATCTTGTTTCAGGTATGTTTATGGCCCCACTGAACCATGAAAATCTACAGATTTTCATCCACAAATCCCTTAATCTTGATTGCTGAGATCTCTACTATGCTGCCCTCCCAGTTTATGAATCACTGTCTGTTTATTCAAGTCATTAAAGTATTATTGGCAAACTGTCCAACAAAAGCTTTCAAAGATATCAGTGGACATTTTTCTCTGTCAGTCTGACAATCCATACATGTTCATACTGCTGTGGCATAAAAGAAGATGCGATTAATTTTTTCCCCTTCAAAGGTATTATTAAAATAAAGCAGGAAGAAAGTTATTTTAAAAGACTATTCCATGTTGCAAGAGCCAGATCAAAATCTCCCACTTTTAGGGAATGTTCAGCTTATAGTATTTCTAAAGGAAACTGAAAATCAAATTCAACTCTGAAGTTGCCTATCACAAGCAAAAATACAATTTAGAGACAGACTACAGAAATCTCTTTCCTCTATTAAATATTTTTTTAATATTTGAGGAATCTTTCATTATATTTGCAGCAAGAAACTTTGTTCATGCTATAGAATCAAGCAAATGCCAAGGCCCTGATCCAAATGTATGCACAGATAGGAGCCTGGCCTATTAGACAATCCAAAATCATGCTAATTAGCTTTTTAGTTGAGAGCAGATGGCAAACATTGTAATCCTGTATACATGTCTACTACATGTCTAATCCTGTAGACATGTATATATGTATACATGTATACATGTCTACTACATCCCACTAAGTTCAATGGGATTTACTTCCAGGTAAGTGTGCATAGTAAATCATGCTCCCCAATCTGATTAGTTGTATTACCAATATTCTAATGACTAATATAAGTGCATGAAACCCTCAGAGGAACACAGCTAGTTCTTCATCTCTTTAGGAACGCAATTGCAGCAGCCCTTTCTTGATGCATGTTTGGGCCCTGCGTTTGAGACAAAAAAATCTCAGGGAATGTGAAGAGAATTTGGAAACAAGAGGTGTTTCAATTATTCAAGACATATTTCTCAGGGTAGAGACTTCACCTCCCTAACCCTTCAAACAAACATCTTGTGCTCTGTTCGATATTTTTGAGAATTATGGTCCTTTTTTAAATTTGATTATTCATGTCAATGCATGTTAGATTTAGAAATGCAGAACAGAGAGCAAGAATGACAGAGAAACCTTACCAGCTGGAAGAGCTCAGAAATCATGAAAACAAGGACACCTCCCTTTGCTACAGTTCTGCCCACTCATTTTATAATTATACTATTTGTAGTGGGATCAAAACGCCTGGCTGATATCTTTTCCTATGTGGACTAATCTCATGTTGCAACCACATTCTGTACAAAGTCAGAGACTCCAACTCTAGCAAAATGTCTCAGGAATTTCTGAGAAAAGTCAGTCTCAGAAATATGGGAAAATTTCTCAGTGTGGGTGTGTTTGACGTTCCTGGGTCGCTCTTTGAATCAAGATGAATGAATTTAATGAATGAAATTAAATGGAATCCATAAATTTAAACATACAAATAAATTACCAGCCCATTTAAAAACACACAAGACCATGAATTTCCTTTGCTAAAGTTCCATACTTAAGCTTCAAAGCTCAGCTTTGGTGTTGAGATTATCTGCTCAGTACCCACAAATTGGGGCTTGAGATTGAGAGTGTCCTTGTTTTAACATGTCGCTAAGATGTCCTCTGTCCTTTGTCCTATAGCCGGAGAGAAGGTTTTGACACCAGCTACAGGAGGCACAGAGGCAAAGAGCAGCAGCGTCAGAAGCATTAGTGGGAACGGGCTGTGATTATGCAGTTATGTCAAACTATACTAGTGATCTGTCCTGCTGCTGTGGTGCACAAGACACTAATGGAGGTTACCCCTTTGTAGCTGAATAGACAGCAGAGCGATCAATCACTGCTAAGGTCAGTGAAGCTCCCATCATGGCCAAAAAGCAGAGGTGACCCATATTTAAGAACCAGTCACCTAAAATTCACCCACACTTGTGCCTGAGGTACAGTTAACTATTTATGCGCACCTGGCCTCGTAACGATACTGTGGGAGAACATAAAGTAAGATGTATACCAGCACCAGGCAGCAAAAAATGAGAACAGGGCTCTTGGTGATTGTTCTGTTCTCTGGATTTAGAAGCCTTCTGCTTATTGTGTACAATGCATTTGACAGGAAACTAGAGTTATTTAGTGGAGAGGGAAAAGGTCCTGCAATACACACATGGATACTTCTCTGTAACACTTAGCTATAAATCTGGACTCCAACACAAACTTTTTTCCCCTTTTAGATGCTCCCACAAAGGGAAGTGTAAATTCTACTCCAGACAATGGAGTGGACTTGCTGTAAAGGTTCATGTACAATGAGGATAAAGAATGATCCCAGATATATAGATTGTAGCTCTGCACTTTTCAGGCTAAAGACCCATCTTTAACTGTAAACCTAATTGTGGGACTCATTGTTAAAAATATGGCTATTATTTGCCTCTCTCCCACTTGCCTTTCTTCCTCATAAAAAGAAAAATAAATTCTATACACCAGCATAAGAAAATAGGGATGATGCTACTACTTTCTTTCCAAAAAAAAGGTGTAAAATATTGGAACCTTTTCTGTGGGAAAGGAGGCAAACTGATAGCCCAATCCTAGAGCAAACAAATGGGATTTCTTTTATTCAACACCCCCCCGGGGGGGGGGGGGGGCAGTCAACCATGATCTGGTCTCTGTAGATTGGCACACCTCCGTGCACCAGCACAGCTGGTTCATGTAAGTCACCTTGGGTTTTCAACTGGAAACAAAAGGCATGATATCAAATAAGATATGAAACATATATTTCATAATTTTTAATAATGGTAATTGCAATAAACATTATGTAGGCAAAGCTTTTACTTTTGCACTCATTTTTGCATACACCTTATGCACCTTAAATAGCACAATCCTATCAGGCAGCTGGTATGACTGAGATGCATCCAGCGCAAGTTTGAGATGACTGCTACGTTACCATGGAAAAAAAGGAAACCTTTCCCTGTACTGCATAATTCCCTGATAATGCAGCAGTAGCCCCAATGGATCTACTCAGATATGTACCAGATCCAAGCAGAACACAGTGGCCTGGAGTTTCTCTGCACTGCCCAGAAACAGGTCTTGGATTCAGCATGTGCCAGGTCCTGGCCTTGACTCTCATTGCTCACCTGCTTGCCCATAGTCCTACCCATTGCCCACCCTTCCCCTGTCCCAGAACATCTTCTCCCTACTCTCTCCATGCCCCCAGAACTCCAAGCAAGCCTAGCACAATTGGTGTGGTCCTACTTTCCTGTGCTGCTGCAAAGACTGGATCTGACCTCTGTAGGCTGGTGCACATCCATATATCAGCACAGTTTTCTTCCAAGGAGGTGCAAACATACTTTACAGCATGCTTGTGAACCTCCTAGTCCGGCACAAATAATTTTTACCTTCCCAGGGCGCACCTAGAATTGTATCCTTAGTTGCTTATCTTAAAAAAGTCAATTTGGGCATGTATCATATTAGTACATGAATCAAGTAGCTGGAACTTACTATATCTTCCTGTGAAGAAGACATTCAGTGGCAAACTTTTGTTTATTGCGGAGTAATGTGTGAACCAGTTACTCATCACTACTACCTCTTTCAACCTTAACATCTAAGTTTTTTAAACACTCATGCATTTCCACGAACATAACTGACCCCCATTTGCAGTATCCTTTTGTGATAAAGACCACAAATTTACTGCAAATGGGTAAATAAAAGTTTCTGAATCATATATCATCTGTGCACCATACGGAGCGGTACTCATGAAGTCTCCTCTGTGGCTATGAGATTCTTTTCCACAGATGTTCCTCAAAGTTTAAGCATCTTATGAAAAGTGTTGTTAAAGCACTTTATTTGAAGCAGCTTCCTGTGAAACAGCATTGATGTTTGCCGGAGCACATTCTAGAAGCGATTTGATTCTCCTTCACACAGTATATATATGCTGGCATCCGGAATCTAACCCATTTTACATTACCTATTTTAAATATGTGGTAAGGAACAGGGAAGTACAAATGTAAAGGAATTACTAAGATTGTATCCTGCCTATATGATCTTGTGGTATTGGTTCCATGAGTCACGAGGACAGAGTAGGATAATAAATAAATCTTATGGCATGTAAATCTATCAGCCCAATCCTATTTCTTTATTATCCTTTTAAATCCTTTAATAATAATCTTTTATCTATTTTAATTGTGTTTTATTGTTGTTAGCCACCTTGGGTTCCCTTTTGTTAGAGAAGACAGGATATAAATAAAATAAACAATAATAAAATAATAAATATTCTGGATCACTCAGAGAACACAGACTTCACTGGATGCTAAGGGTCGGCCAGGGATCAGGCAACAACAAAGAAGTAAGTCAAGTACTTACCTACTCCAACTCTGCCTTGACTGAAGACATGGTGCTCACCCTCTTCTGGTCAGTTTGGAGTTCCCTTTTAGTGATGCACCATGTTTGCCACTAGAAGTAAAGTGAACTCCATGCCATGCCATTCATTAGCTGATGACAGAGCACTACATACTGCACATGCTTTTGGGCAGAGGTAGACTGGCAAGAGCTGTTATATGAGTTAAATGTAGGATTGCCTTAAAAAGTCAGTCAATATAAAATTGACTGATAGGTAACAAAGTGGGCCTGGCTGAAGGAAACGGATTTCACCAGTTGTTCAATAGCCACACGGGTTCCTGGTTCCAGAGTGTTACTGTTGACTATTGGAGCCCTACATTGCTTGGGGCTTGGGTTCCTGAAGAACGGCTTTCTTCCACTCAAATGTGACTATAAACTGAAGAGATTTCTGGAAGCTGCTTTGAATCCCATCAGTGAGATAAATCAGGGTATAAATTTGTTAACAAAATAAATAAAAAAGTGCTCCGCTTCACATGCTCCTATTCTCTGAGATTAGGTATGTAGAGGTTATGTGTGTGTAGAGAGGGCTTCTGCCTTCAGAGAACATCACTCAGATAGGTATGAGTGCAAAGGACTTTTGTTTCCCAGCCTTTCAAAAAATATCTAAATTGGTTTTATATTGGTGATGATATGCTTTCCGTGGTTCTTGCAGGTTGCTTTTCTGCTTTAGTAAGTAAATATTATTATTTTGATTGTTTTGATGCCAAAAGTACAGTGAGCATAGAAATCCTAAAGAATGAGATACAAATTATGTAAATAAAATTTCAAGGATTCTGGTAATCTATTACAAAGTCTTCCCCAAGAATATTACTGATTTGCATCAACACAAATCAGGCCTCAATTTAATAACAAATTGGAACCTAGAAGGTTGCTTGAATGATGATCTGATAGAACTAGATCAGAGGTGCACAAACTGTGGCCGGGGATCCAGCATCCCCCCAGTGATTGGAATGCTTGGTTCTGGAGTGCTGTATGACTGCCTGTCCCAAGACTGGGACAATGTGATGATGCTCTGGTCTGCTGCATAGTTGACAAACTGGGCATAATGCCCGCTGGGATGTTGTACCATAGATAGGATGGGCCAGATCACCATCTCAGTCTTGGAACTGATAGTCACATAGAGCTCAAAACCCCAAATTGTTGGCTGTTCTGAGGAACTCATTCCTAGTGTGAGGTGGTTGGCACTTTAAGCACTGCTGGCTTATTTCTATGGTAGAACCACCAGTTTGTCCATCTTTTGTTCTAGTTCAGTTGTCAAGACTTACTCTAAGAGGAAAGGAATCCTGAGAATCAGCCAGTCTTGGATAAAGATGACATGATCTGGAACGCCATCTTGGATCTGTCATCTGTGATTGACATAAAAATCCAAATCCTTTCCTGATGGATGCCCATCAAACCCATAAGTTCAAGACAAATGGATGAGCATCCCCCCCTTTCACCCCAGCAGTGCTGGGGTGGGTGGAAGAGAGAGGGAAAATCTTATGGGTGAGAAAAACATCAGTGAAGTGTCCTGTTCTTTGATGTTCTGCTGCTTGAAATTTATTTGTGTGCATATCTAACATATTACAGATGCGTGTTCCTGTATAGGAAGTTTAGAAAACTGATGACTGATTTGTGCCTAATGAATTTTAAGATATTTTCATTGAGGTAAAAAAATCTAAAACTATACATATTGAAAGTCCCAAAGATGTTATTTGATTTCTGAGATGGTAGCACCATCTGCTGGTAGCAATATAACATCCTTGAATGTTAAATATAATTTTTCCCTGGCCAGCTTTTGTGAAATGTACATTTAAATATGAAGCCATATTTCTAAGCCATTGCTAAGCATCAGAATTTTATTAGCAGTTTTTGAACACACCGGTTATAGTTTAATATAGTTTAAATATTCCTCTATTACCTGAATTATGCCTTCCATAAAGACAGGGAAATCATAATTGCTCAGAAACCTCATTCTACTATGTAAATGCTGTAAGTCACCAAGTAAATATCCAGAAATTTTTTTAATGCATCTAAGTTCTAATAATAGCATGTTATTACAGATGCAACTGGATTGGATACTGAAGTTATGAAATAAGAACATTCCTCTTTCTTGGGAAGAAATGAAATTTTTGATGTTCTTATGAAGAGAGGGAATGTCAGAAACGGCAGACTATATTTGGCAGGGAACACTGGACCTCAAACATGGAGTCACAGGCAAGTGTATTGGGCTGATCTAAGTTGCACAATAATGTCTTTCAAAAGAACATCATTTAATTTTTTTGTCTTATATAAGTGAATCAAAGTCTTTATATTTACAGTGCCCTAAGGTGTGGCAGGTAGGTCACATGCCCTGGGTGCCACATGAATGGGCCACCACTGAGCAGCAAAACAGAATAATTATGAGCTGGACACTAATACGTAGATATTCAAATAAAAGCACTTAATGGGTCCCACTAGTCCACGGAGCATTGGTGGGATTTTTTCCATTTGTAATTCAATCCCATTACATTAGCACAGAAAGTAAGAAGTCACTGCACCATGTTCTTGTGAGTGCACAAGAGAACAGAACGCACTTGGAGTGGTGCATTTTGAAACAAGGCAACTGCTTCAAGGTTTGCTCAAACTGTCACTTCTTCACCAAACCTGAGAAGTGATGTTGCACAATGCCATAATGGTGCCACATAACTGCTCTGGGTATCCAGGCCCTTTTGACACCTCTTTATTGTCCAGTAAAATCTGTGTTGTCCCAGATAAACCCAGCATCAAAAATATATGATAAGTGTGTCCATTTTAAATTGGTTCAGCTTCAGCATTTCCCACCCACCCCAACCCAAAAGGAACTATGAGAATTCTGCTAGCAAGCATCTGTTTGGTTACACCTCTTTGCCTGCTTTTACTTATCAATTTTTTTATTTTCCTTATCCATTTCATGGTTGACACCGGAGCGTAATGGAGTTCTTAGCACTAGAATCTGCACTGACTCATTCTAGTCACATATTGTACAAGCTTCAGTGTTGCCTGTTTTGAGTCCATTCCAAATAAACCCTATACAAACAGATTTGTCACTTAGCAAATGTACTAATGCAACAAATAACTCCAGTTATAAATATAGAAGATTAAATCTTTTTAAAAAATCTGAAAGTAAAAAGTAGCAATAGTGAAAGGTGCATCTGAAGCATATTTCGGCAAATATATAGTAGAAACTGTGTCACCTATCATTTTTTGCTAAATGACATGAGAGAAGGAGCAAAGTAACACAATCAAATGGAGCAATGGATGTGTGATAGCCTAATCTGATTACATTTGCAAAACGGAAAAAAGCAACCTCTTCAACAAAGAATATTTACTAAAATATCAGCCAAAGAATATGGTACTTCAACTACAATTGATTGTTATGAGGGAGCTCAGACTGGCAATTCCATGAGTGGAAAATAAACTGTAAGCTAAGAAATCTAGCAGTGATAACTAATGGCCGTGATACTTACAATGGCGATTTGATCTCTAACAGAAAAAGTACTCTAAAGGATGGATGCATGCAGCCCAGGTCATTTTTTCATATAAAAACAAAATAAGATCAAGACGCCTCTGCAAAATAACAAATGGCTGCTATATGTTTCCACTGATTCGATCGCTAACAAAAATATTATACCGATAACACTCAAATGGCTCCAGAGGGTAGCAGCAGACTACTTATGATTGTGACATGAAGGAAAGGGAGAGTCATTGCACATATATCTGTGAAATGTTATGATGTGTTTCCAAAGTTATGGAAATGATTTTTTTCCCTCTTAAAAAAAAACCTACATCCAAACAATCACTAAAACTTCATTCTGACAATGAGTTCAAGTATGCAATCTGCTTATGGCTGTGCTTGGAATGACTTCATACCTGCAGGAGCTAAGAAACAACACTATTAGACTGTGCTGAATACAATGATTAATTTGGAAGACTTGTTCATGACCACTGATTCACCCTGAAGGATGTGAAAGTTTGTGTGGTGTTTTCTACAGGTGATATCAAATATTTGTTTTATGTTGCCGTGTTGTGGCTGAAATGTAGACGCTCCACTGGACGTGTCTAGATCATGTTACAAACATGTTGGTGCAGAAAATGATGAGAGTAGCACCCATCACCGAGAAGATGCGCAAGACATCGTAATGATGTAAGGACCTGTGGGACTAGCACAGTATATTTTACTATTCAATAAGCAGAAAGATTTTTAAACGCAGTAGAGAAAGGAGGAGTATCAGGAAAGCAATTGCTGAGAGGAACACTCAAGAAGCAACATCAAAATATGGGGACAACAGAGTAGTAGATGCGATAATACATACCTTTCAAGTATGTATAAAAATAAGCCAAGTGCTGTACAAGTGGGTGCTTTTTTGAACAGATTTGGAATCCATGGATTTGATACCACGTGGTTCCAAATCTCCTAAGGAAAGGTCCACCTGACCTCTCAGACACAAGTGTAAGTGCCTCTCTCCAGTGCAAAGGAGGGAAGAACGTCTTGATTTCTCAAAGCAACATATGATTGTCATGCAGGAATGAAGAAGCAGCATCTGCCAAGGTTTCTTCCTCTATACATCTATTATATGAGGTTATTGTACATTACGTGCTTTATTGTCAGCTTTATCAAAATCCCATGGAAAGACTTCTGAAACATGGTTGCTCTTCAGGGAGAGAGCCCCCAGATGAAAGTGTGCAGGCCACTCTCAGAATGATATCCATTTGTCACCTAACAGCGCTGTTTGCTAAAGCTGTGAGAACTATTTGTGCTAATTTTTTGGGAGCCATTGCAATAGACTATAAAGGAGATTCCTTGACATGAAGGGGCACATGTGTTTGTCTGTATATGAGTTTAACTGTATTTTGTATTCTGAATGAACTTTCAACTGTGCTTTATTCTGAATGCAAATGATTGTGATGGCTTTTAGCTAATACAATAAACAATTGTCTGTCTATGCATCTATTATAAGAGCATTTTGATTTACGTGTCTTGCAGCTATTTGCTGGCTTTTATCAAGGCCAAGATGTCAAGGCCAAGAGGATAAAATTCAAATTAAGAAGTACCTGATGCAAATTTCATCTCTGTCATATATGTACTAGTTGGTCTTAAGCAAACTATTATTCTTACAGGCTTAGTTCCTTCTAACAAAATGGGCATGAAAATTCCACAGACATACTTTGCAGGATTACTAAGATCATAATCCTAACCATGTCTACTCAAAAGTATGGCCCATTGCGCTCAATGGGTCTTACTCCCAGGAAAGTGTCTTTAGGATTGCAGCCTAAGATAGTGTATGTGAAATACTACCAATAGTAATGAGACATTTGCAAATGTATTTTTAACAATGTTGTGTAATGCGAGCCACACAAAGAGAAAATTGCTGCTGCTTAAGCAAAGTCATTCATGATAAGTTTCCAGATTTGTGTGTATTTTAACTGAAACTGTGTTTCATTCTGTGTAAGTGTATACAGAGCAGCAGTACTGGGGGGGGGGGGGGAGAATTCTTAACCATTTTCCTACAGTTAATTTTTGTGATTATAATCACAAAAATAGTCCAAGGCTTAATCACCTCTTCCCCCAGCACCACCACTGAAATGAAATGTTAGCAGAAATAGTGGGTCTTCTACATTTTGGGTCTTGCCTTAGATGAAACTGTCAATGGGAAGATAATGATTTGCAATAATACTGATGGCAATGTTATGTGTCTTCCATTGAATGCAAGATCTTTTTGGAAATCTACCTAATTTATTTAATCTCTGAGTTGGAGCAATATGAGAGCAATGACAACTAAAGCAAGTATTGAAGACAGATAAAATACTGTGAAGATTAGTAGACTTCTGAATTCCTTCTGGACAAGATGTTAAAGCTATAGACATTGTCTGGAAGGGCATGGGGGACCTAAGCCTTGGGGCTAACTAAAAGCCTGGAGGAGTTCTTGGGCATTTTTTCATGCTAGGACTACAAAACACTTGATGCTTTGGATCATAACCATTTATGGACTCATCTCGAAGGAATGTTCTCTGAGCAACTGAGGAAGGGGAAAATGGCAATTTCTAAAAGAATCAACCAACATTCAGAGCTGGAGCACAGACAGATCTGTAGGAAATAAGCTGTTGCCCAGTATTGGTGTATGGGAAGAGTGCTGCTGGAACAGGTCATGCATATCTGATCAGTATCACAGTGGTCAGCAGACCAACTTGATTACCAGAATACTCAAAACATGGGCGATTTGGTGTTGTTAACGTGAAGCATTTCTTAGTTTCATATGACCAGCTGGGAATTTATATATTTTCTCTCTGTAATTTTTTTAACCATGGTATTTTAACCAAGAATATGAGAGCTGTTGGATTAAAGTAAATGTTCATGTGGTCCAAGAGTGGCTATAGAGATGTCTTCAAAAGCCCACTTAGTGGGGGGGGGGGAGGATAGAGGGGAAATATATATTCCTACCAAATATATATTCTTACCCATATTCAAGTCCCACATAATTGGTGCATTCAAAACCCTATTTTCATTCTTGATTGGAGGGCTAATTTACAAGGTCATCAAGGCCTCTAAAATACAGGTGGTAAATCTTAATTCTTACCTACATACATAACACCAAACTAGGAAAACAATGAATGTGGGAAGCTCTCCGCCAATTCACGATGTGACTTATGGAAATCGTTTTTAGCATGTGACCACATTCTAATTTCAAATAATTGCCAAATTCAAATGAGCAGTTTAGCTCTTCTTGCATGTATTACTAGTTCTGTATTCTCCTAAGAGTTAATAATAACCCTGGAGTTATTGGTCTGACACTAATTTGAGGTAATGCCCAATCACATTGCTGCAAATTAGCTTCAGACACCAAAATGGATTCAATTTAGGATTGTGAGTAGGAGGAGGTGGAATCTATCCTGAAATGGGAGCAAGGAACTTCCCAGAACATTTGGTATGCTTTCTCTATCCTGCAGCTGTTTCTAAAAGCTTCCTCCCAAAGGCACGTTTAGGACTAAATTAAATGTAACTTGGACTTAATTAACATTTTAAATGATAATGAACACAATACAGATTCATCAGAAGCATTTATGCTGTGTTGTAAAAATGGATAAAAATTTAATAACTCTTTGTTAATAAGTGATGTCTCTCCAGACCGGTAAAGCCTAAGGCAGTCCGGTGCTCTACTCTAAGGTCTAATCTAGGTTCCCTAATGCAGGTGGAGGAAAGAGGCAGGAAACTGGCTTGACATTTGCTCTAAGCCTGCTCTGGATTAAGGCTCTGCTTGTTCATAAGTACTTTATTTCATATAAGTAAAGGTCAGAATTTGGGCTCAAGGCAGGGCTACGACAGAAACGTTCAAGAGGAAACCGAGCTAGTCCTGGCATCTGTCGCTTGAGATAGCGCAGGAGAAGAAGAGATGGAGAACTAACTGGCTAGCATCTGTCCTACACCGAGGAGGTAACAGGAAGAATCTGCTGCCTGGTGGTAAGAAACTGTCAGGGTGAGTTTCATGACAACCAGCCACACTCAGAAAATAAAAATGCAAACATAATTTCCATGTCACCTTGTATAAGGTCCTCTCGGAGACTCACTCCACGGGCTGGAGACAGCTTTTTTCCCCTCGCCTGTCCCCATCAAGGCAATCCGTTCACTAGTCATTTTCTTGTGACCCTGGTAAGAAACACTACCCAAAGTAGAGGCCTGGAGGGATTTCTCAGAAAGGCTTCTCCCTGCCTCTTCCCTGCTTCCCTCCTTCCAACTCAGAAAGATTGTGACTAAACTTAGGAGTGCCTGCATCTTATACAGAAATGGCAACAAATAATATTTTTGGATTTGCAGACATCACTCATCAGGCAAAATACTTGGTGCTAACCATACCCACGCTAACCCACAAAACTTGCCTACCACATCATTTGTGCATTCGAGTGTATTGTAAAAACCAGACATATGATCTCATGGCTGCTATTTTACTGGATGAAAAGAAGCCGCTTGTCACTTTGATAGGGGTTCTCTTTCCCCAATCCTCAATTTTTTTTTACATTTCTCCAAATCGCTAGCCTTCAATGCTATATTATTCCATAAATACCACAACTTCCGCAGAAATACAAGCCCCCCAAAGTATTAAACACTGTGCACAGAATCTGAACTGCCTAATAATAGTTTACTATATGTATAGAATTCAGAAAAATAATAAAAATTGGTCTGAGAACCACAGCCAGAGTATGGCTACTACTGATAAACCGAACAACCATGCAGTCTAATACCCTGATTTAATTCTAAATCCAGATGATTTTGTTTGAAACATTTTTTAATGAACCACTTTGGATACTACTGGTTTTAGAATGGCATTGAGCACAATCCTAACCATGTCTACTCAAGAGCAAGCCCCATTGTTTTCAATGGGTCTTACTCCTAGGAAAGTGTGTTTAGGATTGCAGCTGTTATTACTGATTTCATTATACTGGGAGAGACAGAAAATTCTGAAGCTTGTGTGTTCAGGGCAGTTTTACTTCATGATAAATATGGGGCTTCTTTCCAAGCAAACTTATATGGGTTGGTGATTTAAGACAGATGCAAGCCCTTCACTTCAGTAGTCACTAACGGAGAAGGACAAAAGCAGAGGAAGGAATTCCTTTGTTACAGTTTTGGAAGAAGCCAAATCTAGACATTTACATTTTTGATCTTTTTACATCTTTTTGACATCCTTGCAGTTCATATGTTATGCCATGGCCGTCAGGCTGTACTCTTTACTTTTATTTGCTAGTACCGCAAGTCTGAGGATGAGGCCACAAGCCTGCCTTTCCTGCACAATGCACTGGCTTTCTTTACAAAGACTGGATATTTGTGACAGATACACTGCATGATTTGTCATCTCTGTGGGTTTGAATTAATACGATTTTTACTGTGTCAGTCTGCCCTTGATTTAATTGTCTTTTTATATTAATCTCGTTAAGAGAATGTCAGGCCAGAGTAATGCTAATGTTCTCGAACAGAAACCGGTTGGGCTGTTTTGTAAAATCTGGGTTAAGAAAACATAGCTGTTTGATTGTAATCTTAGGCTTAGGCTGTTAACAAGATATTCCTGAAGGGTTTAAAATAATCTCAATTTTCTTTTCTCATAATACCTCCCACCTGCACCTCCAACTACTGTTGTATTCTATTTATTTATTTACTGCCAACAGGATACAAGCACAGCCTCGGGCAGCACAATCCAAATTGGTGCTAGAACAGAAAGGCTGGGTCTGCCTGCTCTGTATCCAGTGCAAGGATTGACACTGCTGTCGCATTATCATGGGGAAAAGGAGTCATGTCCTCTTCCCCAGGTAGGGCTACAGCAGCCCTAATAGGTCTTCATGGACTTAGACCACCTCCTCTATCAGAGGCAGCTGCCAAGGAATGGAGGCTTGGATCCAGCATAACTGTCGATCTAAGCCTGCCTCCCTCTCTCCCTCCCACAATCTGCACTTCCCTACCCCAGAATACTCCCAGGAGACCAAAAGCACAGTGACCCCAAGCGGGGATACCTACACAATCCCAATATCATGGAAGGATTGTGCTCTCAAAGGAGTAAGGTGTTCTCTGCCAGCCCAAGTAAAACAGAAATAGTACCTCAGAACCGGACAGTGTAATGATTTTTCACAGTCCCCATTGTAAGTTGCAGGAGTGTGCCCCAAAGAATTTAGCAGATATAAAAAGATCCATTCTTCCAGCCATTTTTATATTATTATAACAGAACTGCTTATGTTTTTTGTTCCCATGAAAATAAAAAAAATCAGAAAGGGGAAAGGGGGAGGGAGTGAGAGAAAGGAAAACAACATTAAGCGCTCTTAGAAGCACATACTGACGTGATGGGGGTGGGTGGGGAACTCTGACCAAAGCCAGCTCTGTAATAGTATAATGACCTTTAATGAGTGTCTTGGGAAACAATACAGTCCTAGCATAAAAGACAAAGGGCAAAACCGATCATGGTTCTGTTGACACTAATTCAAAATGATTTTCAGAACAACTGAAGAATGTAAGAGAGGTAATCTGATCCCCCAATCTGACCTCACTTTGATTCCAGGGCCTTACTGCTGCCATTTCTAATTGTCAAGCACTCTACATTTCACATCTGCTCATATTTAATGAAAAGCTAACTCTCACCACTGTTCTTTGAGCTAACCAGCCCTTGTCAAGATGGGCATTGTCTGACCTCTCCTCACTGGAAGGAAAACACTGATTTCTACTGAAGCCCTGCCAATGGGATTTCACGGGTGTGTGTGGCAGCGGGGAAGGGGGAAAGATGCAGATATTACAATTGGGGACACCACCAGTTAATCAGCTGGCATTGGTTTACAAAGGGCATGAGTGGTATTGATTTTTCTTTCTTTCTTCCTATTAATCATCAAAGCTGAGTGATCTCACACAATGAAGAATGAAATCTTGTTTTTGTGTGATGGCGTGTTGATGGATAGAAGGTGAGAGGAAGCAGAGATTTCTAAAGACCTTTCCGAGCTGTCAATATAACTTTTGTGCCTGAATGATATGTGCAGCTAATGTGTTTTTCCAAAGCCGTGCTTCAGGGTGTGCATGTGGCAAGATCACAAGCAGAATTTTGGGGGGCTGAACTGATAATGCGAATCTAAAATAAAATGTTCCTTCCACATTTCCATAGCCAGGAGTAAAAAGAAAGAAGCTATGCCAGTTTTCCATGTTTCTCTTTGCTCTCCAGTTGCTAGAGAATTTTATACATATTCATGGAGAACATGTTCATTGTATTCACTGGTTATGTGAGAGTCATCTTTTAACAAAAACTGTTCACTACAATTCAAGCAAGCAGTGCTAGGTTAACAGAGAGGGAAGCCTCTGTCAAGACATAGCTTGGTGATGAGAGTTGACCAAGACGTTCTTAACAATCACTGGTGGAATGTCCCTGCAGAGGACAGTAGCACATCTGGGGGAGGGAAAATGTTCACAATACCAGGCGCATAACACATTCTGCAAGAAGCCCTTCCACTAGCTGCCAGAGCTGTTATGGAAAGCAATGGCAACATGTGATTCCACAATGGCTCCAATGGTGAGTAGGAGGAGACACTTACATGGAGCATTTGCCCACCAGCTATGCTTAAAAAAGGAAATACTCAAACCCTATCCCCACTGTGATAACAAACACTACCTAAAGTCAGAAGACAACCTCAATAAAATGATTTCTGCACAGAAAAAAGATGTCAAAGTTAGCAACCACAGGAGGACTGTCTGAAAACTGACTATTCATGCTGACTGTTCATGCCTTTTCCCTGGTCCTGCTACCCAAATTCTCTCCCTTCACTTACTCATTTTCATACACTTTCTTTCTAGAATTGGGTCCTAACCAATCCTAACCAATTTAGGTCACCTCAGCTTTCGGTACCTGTCTCCCCATTCCTATGGTGGTGTGGGGAGGCCAGCACATGTTTGTGCATTAGTCTATCTCCCCCCCCCCCCACAGGAGTGGTGCAGAAGTGCCTTATAGGACTTGTGCGACCCTAACCTGGGGTTAGAATTGCAATGTCAGTATTCTAAAAGTTCATCTTTTTCCTCAGGTGAGACAGTGAAGTTGGTTAACCTTGGGAAAAATGCCCAGCCTTGAGAGGATTTGGATGCTTCTTCTTTTCCTGAAAGTCAGCCTGCCTTGCTCTTCCGTGGACATACATACAAACACACACTTTCTCAGCCTCCAAGATAGTCTTCAAGATTTTCAGAAGTCACACAGCCCAGTACCAGCTCCCCCAACCTAGATAAAGCAGTACTGTTTTTGAGGCTCACATGGCATACTATGGGAGGGAAAAACCAGATGATTCAGGAGAAGTAACAAAAATCTTTTCAACTTACAATCCCATAGTCCACCTGGTCCCTACTGGGTCTCCTTGGACGTAAGCCAATTCCAAGCCCAATTCAAGGGGCTGGTTTGGAGGTTGGGGGGCCAATTCAAGGGAGGGCATTAAAGCCCTAAATGTCATGGGACAGGAATATCTTAAGGACCACCTTCTAGTGAATAAGAGGTTCCTAAAGATCATCAGATAGCTAGATGGACCACAATTCTGGCTCAGCATAAGACAATAACATGTGCACAGAGCAAAGCCTAGTAATTTATATAAGAAACAATGGTATCTAATGAACCATGCACACTGGTTGCACCAGTATTGACTGGTTGACCTCCTTACTGTCACTTTCTAATATATACATGAAAACCAATAGAGAGCACAATTCTATGCATGTGTACTCTTTAAGTAAGTAAGGTTGCAAACCTAAAGACACTTTCCTGGGAGTAAGACCTTTTGAACAGAATGGGGCTTACTTTTGTGTAGACATGGTTAGGATTGTGATCTCAGTAGACTTAAGTAAGTTCTATTCTGTTCAGATGGGGTTTACAACCAGGAAAGTGTGAATAGGATTGCAGCCACATACATATAATTAGGTGGTCTTCACTTGCTGATTGACAGGCAAATGAAAATGAATATACCCCCAAGAATACACTGGTATACTTCAATAATACAGTAAATTCAATAGCCATGGACAATACCAACAATGCTCAGGGCAAAGAATATTTTTTCAATTATTCTGCTTTGTTGAGACAAAAGGCCTTCAAAAGTAAACAAATTGTGCACTCCATAATACATATAGTTCAAGTGTTTGTACATCTGCCCACAGTATCAATTGCATTTTCTCCAACCTGTTGTTCACAGGAATATAAATATAGTTTCCCTGCCAGAACCATTAATAAAACATTGGATGCAGTGTGCAAGAGACAACTATTTATACACTGTATATTAATTGGAAACAAAATATCACCAAACTGCACCATAACCAAGAACAGGCAGACAAGATGAAAGGAATTTCCCTGACAGATCTGGAAATGAGGCCCTGGAAATCCGGGACGAGGCTGTTTTGTCGGGAAATTCGGGGCCTTTCCAGCCTTTTCCTGGGATTTTAGGCCTGTCTGCAGCTTCCTAAGCTGCAGGGGAGGGAGGGGGAGGGAGGGAAGGGAATTGTAGTCTTCCTCCTTCTTCCCCATCCTACAACCCGTTTCCAAGCCATCAGTGGAAGAACTACATCTCCAAGCATGTATCGTACCAGATTCCCTGAGTAGCTCCAGCTACTAAATGGCTGGGAAAATGGCTATGCTTAGCAGTCCCTGCAGAGAAAAGATCTGGGGGGAGGAAACTCCGCTTGCTGTGCAAAAGAAGGAAGGAGGGAGCTCAGTTGAGGCTACTGGAGAGAGCAGAGCAGAGGAAGGAGGGAGCCTAGAGGTGGAGCTGCTCTGAAACTCTGCATTGAGTTTGGCTTGGAGGGAAAGGAGGGGGAAGAATGAATTTTTTAAAAGCAGGGTTGCCAACTGACCAAAGAAACACCAGCCTCACCTGCTACTATGCCTCTGTAGATGGATCCACCAATATATACTTTGAACAAAAAAGCATGTAATTCACAACAAGGCCTTGAGTTGTTCAGGTTTGGGGCCTTTCCTGGCAAAGCATAGGAGCAGGGCTGGGTATAAAGTTGGTAACCTTCTCAGGGCAAGGATGAAGGGGATAACTCCTGGCTTCTTATGTTTTAAGCCTCCAAGCCCAAATGTGTTCACTCTAAACCATTATAGTCAATTGAGCTTGTATTGTGTAAGGGGACAAAGGAAAGGAGACCAAAAGACCAAGCCTGTGCATGCCTGCCTAGATCACTTAAACATGTGCCTTTTGGGTTGCTGTCTCGTCTATTGCAATGAGATTTGTACAAAAATTAAGTACAGGAATGCAATGATAATGTTTTTAGCTTTATTTTAACATCTACATTTGTCCTACATTTTGGGGGCTGTCCCATATTTTTATTTAACCGGGCAGGAATTTTGGCTTGGAGGACAGGAATTAGGGGAACTTGGAGGGGGGGGAATCTGGTCACCCTGACCAAGAAGCATTTTTCTTTTTCTGAAAAACTCACAGGAGGTAGAAGGGCAACAACTGAGCAAAACAGTGGGTTTTTTAATAAAGTACATTGCAAAATAGATTAGACTAGAACACGCTGTCAATTTAAGGGGAAAAAATTGTGCCAGCCCAATTTATCTGTGTATATATTTAAAAAACCCAAAACAATAAGACCACAATGTACGACACAGGACAGGGATGATACCACAGACATCACAGACATGGAACAGCTTGTGCTGGTGTTAAAAACTTACAGGCACGTAAACTGGTGGAGCAATCATTAACAGAGACAGAAGAAAGTGGGAAGGCTCTCTCAAGGGTGTCCATGTTACTATGCACACTGCCTGACATGCAAGAGCAGTCACGCTCAGAGCGTCCGCAATCAAAACAACATGCCAGTTTGATTCTCTTGTAGATGGACATCTTGGCTATAACCATGGGTCAAGATGGGAGGAGAGGAAGAGTAGCAGGTTAATGGAAAGGTTAGATACAACAAGGCAGTTGGAAGGTAATTTCTGGGATTCAATATACAGGCCTTAGTTGGTGACAGTCTTGACCCACAAAAAAGTCATTGTGATTATTAATAACATTTTGGTTGCAGATCAAATCTGGGGGTAAGAGAAATTGCTCTCTATGCTCTATCTATGAGTGACACAGCACATGGCATCACAATTTTTTGAGAGGAAATAAATTAGAAAACATAAAGGCAAAAAAAGTGTGAAGACCTCCCCCCATGATGGCACATCATTAATTAAAATAGTGTGCACAGAAGGGGTAACCAGTGCCAAATAAATGAAGTAGCTTTGATCTAGATTGTTAATTTTGCAGTATTGGCCATGGTAAATGTCTTTTGGTATTAAACAATCAATATCCCATTTAATGAGTTTAGTATATAAAGATCTTCACAGAAATACAACTTTTGACAGGAAACCAAATTCTGTCCATGTAAGAGATTTGGCTACTAATAGCAAATATTCTCAAAATTAAGGGTCGTTCACATATAAGGCATCACCACAGTGCATCAAATATGGGCACACTGGAACATGAAGAACATCATCAGGTTTTCTCTTCAATACATTTCAGTGGTTTGCATTGTTGTAACCACCATCAGAAATCAATTTGAAAAGCCATCACATGTCATTCTGCCATTTATTTCCCTCTTGTCAGCAGGGTTGACAGAGCTCAATATAAATTGACGATTTTTCCACTCGAAACAGTTTCAAGTACAAGAATTTCCATTATGCTGTTTTCTAAACAGCTTATTGGCTCAATCCTTCAAAAACAAATTCATTCACAAATAACACATGAAGGAGAAATCAAAGGACATTTTATAATTGTTTCTCATGTTGCACAAGCCCATATTTATTGGTAATGACTTAGCATGAACTTATTTAATTTTAGTGACACTGAAACAATTGCTGGCAGCCAAAAAACACAAACCTTAAGAGCAGATGAGGCCAAAAAGTAAAATAAAATAAATTGGCTTGTAACCTTCCATAGAAAACAGTCACAGTCCCATATTAATTTAAAACATTCCCTTTTGGCAGTGCAATTTTTTTAAACCAAGAAAGGAGGATATAAATCTCCCAAAATGGGTCAAGCCCTGTTCTAAGGCCTCTATGACTTGGTGTACACAGTATATTTGTCAAGCAAGGGTAACATCATGGTTGCGGGAAAATAGGCATTGAGGGAGATGGATGAGTGATCTCTTCAGAAGAGACTCCGTTTCTCAAAAACTTTTGCTTGCATTTCTTGTGACATGTGCTCTTAGCATTCTCTTTGACTTATTTTGCAGCTGTTCAGATATGTCAACATGCAACATCAGGCTTGGTCAGCACACCATACATCATTCCCCGGAGCTTGGCTTTTAGAATACACTCTGGTTCCACTATAGCTTTTGATGGGTCGTCATTTAAACTACTCAGAATTTTTCAGCAGAGCAATTAGTTCTCCATTTTTGTTTAATAAACTTTCTCTTTATCTCTCCTCAGTTCATTTAAGGGTAATGGGGGGGGGGGGAGATCAAAACATTTTTTAGCTGAATATGGAATAGCTGAATAATTGGAATATGTTGTGTTTGTCCAAAAATGTCTACACATTCTTTTAAAGCAAAATTAAGATTTTGGATCTGATCTGGTGAGAGAAAAGTGAAAGTTCTTCCATGCATAATGTGCAAAGGTTCTGAATGCTGTAGCAAAACTCAAGTAACCACCAGTTGTATAATGTTTATATATTGGTTCGTTAACAGGCCCTGGTTTTCATTTCCATCTAAGTTGTATTTTTTTTTCAAAAGGCAATAATAGAATAAGACATGGAAGGGAAGGGGGGAAAAGGAGAGGGAAGCATTTAAGAAGCAGTTTCTTCAACAAGCATGTCTACTTTTCTGTTCAATCATGGAATGGGTGCAAGGCACATCTGAAGACCCAATGCATTGCGAGGACTGTTTTTAATTATTAATGCTGGTGATTCTGGAGACCATGCATCATTTTATAATTCACTTTGTTAAACATGCAGGAAACAGGCTTGAATCTGATAACAAACTTATCAAAAGGGTTCGCTATGAAGGGTTTAATCAATCATCATATGAGCAATCACATATCAGAGGAACACAGTTTGTAAAGCAGCGTGCTCATTACTCTTCATTCCCTAGTTCACAGTCATTATGCAGTCACTCCAAACAGAATAGGAAAATAAATATTTTTAAATGCACTTTCACATATAACAAGATGGAGCAATAGGAAAAATGGTCGCTGAGGAGACTCAAGACATGATGGAATGATTAAAGATTGTGCAGTCAGACACATACTGTTTCCCATTAAACTGCCATAAATGTTAATTAAATATGGCAATCAGCAGAAAGACAAGAGACTCTTCCATACAACTTCATTAATTTTGGAATTGTGATACTCATTGCACCCATAAAGCTTTACAAAAGCCAGTGTTCTCAGTTATACCCTCGGAAGAAGTCATCTGGGCAGTAAACAATATTGCTAATTTGTCAAGAAAGCAAATAAGAATAAAAGCTTTTTCCTTTTCTGCTGATTACCCTTTTTTGTTACCATTGTCTCTCCAGTGCTAACTCTCATCTGTTGCCCTGGTTCATCATCAATGGTAACAAAAAATAGATCTATGAGGACATCTAGTGGATCACTATCAAAGAACAGTTGGTTAAAGAAAACCTGCACTACAGAAAAATCATGTTGGTCAACTAGGGTGAATAAAACAGAGCTAAACTACCATTAAGAATTGAAATGGATATAATGACATTTCAATTCAACTTCTTTTATGATCCACAGCACAAGATAAATGACAACAAAGAGAAACTTCACAAAGAAATTATGGTTACAGAGAAACTGTAGTATTACAGGAATAGTTAGAAGGGATTAATTTGCCTTGTGGCGACGTTGGTTAAGATTGTTGATCCAAAAAAATGGTACAGGGTTTCCCACAGCAGAATTTTAGTTTTTCTTTTTGAAAAAAATAAAGATAAAAATACAGCAGTGTGCCTTAAAATTGGTTGTGACCATTGATTTTCTCTAAGCAGGTGGAGTCTTTTGCTCTTTTATTTCTCTGAATGCTTCAGAAATTATAAGGTTGCTAACCACAGCCTTCATCTGTTCACAATTTTGGGGGAAAGTTGTCTGACTTTTACCTAATGCTAATTCAAGGGATCAGGGCTTGCTGTTTCCTAAATCTCTGGCTGCCAATCTTCTAGTCAAAATTGCCTTACTGTATGAGGACCAGAGTACTGTTTGAAGGTTTTCTTTACACTTCTCAACATTTTTAAAGGCTGCCTATAAGAAGGCACTTTTCATATGTCTCACTTTCCCTTTCTTCTATGTTAAGAAACAACAGACAATTTCCTAACGAGAAAATGGCTACTCCCAACAGATTTGGTATCAGAGAACACACCTATATGAGTACATGTTGTGAGTTCACAACAATCTGCCTGGGTGGCAGGCAATGGGGTTATTCTAAGGTCCCAGGAACAAGTAGTTGTCTATTGCTACTTGTCTGCCTGGTGCCTGCTTGTGGAAAACACTCAAGGCTAATTTCCACCAACTACACCCCAAAGTAAGCCCCATGTAAGAAAAGAGTGAACCAAGTATAGGAGGCATAGATGGAAAAGAAAAAGGGGGATAGAGCAAAGCAGGAGGGCAATCAAGGAAGGATAAATGGGAAAAGAGATAACTGAGGTAGGGAAGGGCTGGAGGAAACAGGCAAATAGGATCAGGAGGAATAAAGGAACTCAGACCTGGGCTGTGCCCTGGAGCCTAGCAGATTCAGATAACCCTCATGTCCAGATTATATTCAATACAAAGATTTATTCAACATAACTAAAATATCTCTACCTGCTCCAAATTCATTCATGATAAAAGTGCTATATAAAAATGGATACTTATTATGTAACAGTGAACCTTGTTATCCTTTTATTTATGTACTTTTGAATCAAATTTCATTATTCTTTTAGGCCAAGTTCAGAAATTTATCTAGGCTGTGATCCATTATCATTCATGCACATATCCCAAGGTCAGACAATTACTGAATTCTGGAAAGACCACGTACCTTCAAGCCAAGGAAGGCCAGAGTTCTGATTTTGGATCCTGATATTTGGATTGCACACTTAGTGATCTTGCCTGATCACTAGTGTTCACACTTAGTGAATCAAGTAACCATTGATTCAAACTACAAAGAACTATTTTCAACCACTGCCATTAACCACAATCTGAATTACATGTATCCTTCTCCTTCTTACTATCCTCTTTCTTCCTTGCTTTCCCGAGCCCCAAAATATTTCCTGTCTTCCTCCAAGGTCCTCTGGGAAGTCCAAGTAATCTGTATATGTCTCTATGCCCCAATTTCCTTCTCTTGTTCTTCTCTTTTCTTAAAGAGTACCTCTCCTCTCCCTTCTTTTCCTAACTGTTTTCTGTAGGGCTCCATTATATGTCAATGAAGTCAGTGATAGAATTCCCTCACCACATAAGTTTAAAAAGGGAGTGTACTTATATAGGGTGCAATCCTAACCTAGGCTGGCACAACTCATATGTCTTCCCATTCCTGTGGTGATGTAGGGAGGCAAGCGCATGTCTGTGCACTGTGCTCTAGGGAATGACAAGGAAGTATCTTACAGCACTTTTGTGACACCCCCAGATCAGCACAGGATTTATGATGGGGTTCAGGCCTTCCTACTGGGAAGACTGCAGCCATCGTGAGTTCAAGCAAGTACTAACAGTCCAATCCAATCCCCCTCTGTCTTCAGCCAAGGAGCTGTGTTAGGGAAGCATGTGTTGCAAGCTGTAGTACTGGGGGTGGTGGGGAGAAAACAGCCAATGAGAGCAAAAAATAAAATAAAAATATTTTATTCATTCCTCCCACTAGATTGTGAAAAGCCCATGAATCTCCTTGGATCCATGCACGCTATTTGGCTGAAATCCATGGAGAGGAAGGGAGCAGGTGGGGTTGAGAAATTGGGGACAAGATCTAATGTGTACCTTTGCCATTGAGATCCACCCATCTAACACCCTCCCCATCAACTAATCTTCCCCCATCCCCAGCCCACACATACACCACTTTATCTTGGCCAGTGGAGCACTTGGGGGAGTTTGGTATAATATGCAGCTACTCTGGCCATTTCCACCAGTAACTCCATCATGTGCACAAAGTTGTGCATTGTGGATCCATTGGTGCTGGAACACTGGATAGGACTGGGCCCTTTATTACTATCTTCCAATCCAAAAAATTGTTAAATATCTTTAGAAATGAAAGATACCCAAAATTTTATACTCCAGCAACATAGAAATGTTATGACAAATTCACACCTAAAAACCTACATCCTGAGAATATGATGAACATGCGTTCGGAAAAATATTTTTCAATCTGGGTACACACAACAAAGATTCAATGTACAAATCTGTATCAAAAGTATGGCCAGCTACAAACCAGGATCTATTATGAAAAGCTCTGAGAAACACTGATTCTTTTTAGGATCAGCACAATATTGGGGCTTATTTTCTGAAGGAAATAAATTCCACAAATATTTGGTAAGAAGGCAAATAAGCAAGAGGTATGAGACTCTCAGTACAATTCTATGCATGTCTATCCAGAAGTAAATCTCACTGATATGATGGGGCTTAATTCTTGGCAAATGTGTTTAGGATTGCAGTGAAAGTTGACTGCAAAAATTGCACTCACATTCCTCTCTATCACTCAAGGCAACCAATTAAGTATATCATTAGGTAATGCCAAATCATACGTGCTAACCTTTGCAAAAAAAACACACACAAAAACACCCCATACCATGAGTTGATCTTATAGATGCAAAGCAAACCAAGGCTTAAGAGCCAACGTTCACTTTTCTTTTCATTTTGCTCAGGCCCCAAAGTTCAGGCACACCCATATTTGTGGTTGGAACTGCTTTTTAAGGCAAATCAGTGGTATAGAACTGGTTTGTCAATGGTCTGTGAATTCACACATTACTTCAAACCAGTAAGCAGAAACAGTGGTCTGACAACAAGCTTCAAAAGTTGGTTTTGTGTCCTGTTTGGTTGGCTCCAATAAACCACCAGTTTATGGTCAGGGTTGGGCACAGATATTAAAACAAACCATGGTTTCCCATTATATAGAATCCAGCCACAGTTTGATGTTGAATTGATCTGGAGTGGTTTTTGTAAGACCTGAAAGCATTCTTATCCAGATCACACTGTGTGGTTTACATTATTCATTCTCCTAAATGTGTGGGAGCTGTTTGAAGGGATTTCTTTCCAGGTGATTATTTAAATATTCTAAATACATAAGTGGTGCCTATCCACAGAACTGGTACCTCAAGGAGAGTGGAGCTTGATGAATCCCAGGAGAAAGACTCAAGCAAATGGCTCCTGCCCATATATCTAGGTCATTTAAATATTAGAAGAAAATGGCCCAAACACTGTATGGGTTTTTCAGTGCACTTTTCATGAGGATCAAGAGCTTTACGATAGAAAATACAAAGACTGCAATCCTATATTTATCTGGAAGTAAGTCCCATTGAACTTAATGGAAACTACTTCTGAGTAGACATGCATACCATTGCACTGTAAAGGCATAAAAACTTTATACTGATTTTGTATCAGTTTATTGTCATGGTTTTCATACCCTATTCCCACTCCCTCTACCCTTCCCTCAACCCAAAAATTCTCAGAAGTGTAGGTTGGTGAAAGTGCTGAAAATGTTTTATTGGAGACTATCTAGCCCTACCCAGACTACAGTTTTCAGAGATTAGTACAGAACTACGGTACCTGAGGGGCACATGTGCCCAAAATATATTTCAAACATGTGTCCAGCAATGAATTTTGTTTTGAAAAAGCTGGTCAGCAAATAGAATTGGTAATGACTAATTTCCCTCATCAGTAATTTCTCTGATCAGTAATTTCTCTCATCAGTGTTACAACTGAAACAAGTGCCTAGTTTCCAATTAGGAAAACAAAAATCAATTGTAGGATGGGGAGTGATGGGGCAAGGGAAAACAGGATGAAAAACTGCTGTATTTTCTTCAACGTCGCCCCGACCCATAAGGGTATAAAAAATGAGAAAGGTGTGGGTATGACACCACTTCTACATGCAACATAAAAAGTAGAAAGAAAAGAACCAGAATACTGAACAAATGAATACTCTCTACTGGAAAAGAGACAGTTTGGATTGCACTCTGGGCTACAGGAACCCGTTTACTCACAATAGATCACTATCAGAGTGTAGTTAAAATATAGTAGGGGCCGTGTTCCAAGGCAGCAAGAGGAGAAATAAATCAAAACATTGTCAATAATTACAAGTTAATGCAATTTCCTTCAAACATATCTGTGTACACTTGATCTGTACCTCAGGGGTTCATGTTGACCCCTATATGAACACAAGCGTCATGACTGGAAAAAGAAAGAAAAACATTAGATATTACACTAAATTGGTTAATTCAAGATGAGGGAAAAGTATGCACACAGTCAAGAGTGCATTTAAATGCGACTTTTATTCCAAGGTGACTTTTATTCCAAGACGAGGACTAAGACTGTTATCCAGTGACATAAACTGCAATGGATTAAGAATATAAGTTTTAGTATGTAAATTTATCAATCAGTATTGTCAACATACATACATACATACATACATGTGAATATAAATGAAATAATACTTTTCAAGAGAGAAATATACTTTTTGATGACGCACGTATATTTCATAGCAGGCACCATCTCGCGGTCAAACCACATGTGACATTAAAAGCATAATTGTACTCCAACTGTTTTTTTAAATAGTAACTATGAGTGGCACCAACCCAGACTGAGAACTGAGAAAGGAAAGAGTTTATCAGATCAGCAAGATCCTCTGAGCAAGTTCCTAAAGGATATGGCTTCCTCAAATTTCTCTTTAACCTCAGAAGTAAATTTCTATTGGTGCTAATTGCAGTGCTGGTTTTGAGAAAAATCACAGGATTTTTTGGGGGGTGGGGTGGGGGAGAAGGGGCTGTTTTCATTAGGGTCACAGTATCAGGGAAAATGTTTTTTTAACCTTTACAAAACACTATGTTTTCAATCCAGATCATGTTTAATAGCAACTATTATTTTTATATTAAAAAGAAAGAAGAGAGCACTGTGCCACTTTGAACATCACATATAGTTTAGCCTTCAGGAGAGGAATCCCTCCTATGTGTGAGAGACATGGGAAATGTCTCTTCTTTCACCCACAATGTTTCTAAGTGCTTGTATTATAAATAATTTTATTCTTTTAAAATTTGCTGTTCACAGTTAATCTGGAACATGCTTTTCAATCAAATGATCTCCCACAGAATAATATAATTTTTAATCAACTTCATGTTATGGCCTTGATAAAGACCTACTTATAGCAGTGCAATATAATACTGGTTCTTTGTTGAAAAGCTGCAATGAAATTAAAACAAGAGCATAAGTGAAAACATTATATACAGCAAAGCACCACAATAATGTAGAGCACAGAATTTTCACACTAGACTTTCCTTTTGGACAACATCACATGAAAATCTACAGATTATTCAAAAAATATGGGGAGGAGAGATGGAAGGGAAAAAACCTGAGAGAAAGCGCAATTACTCTAATTATCTTTGGCTATGTGCAGCCACAGAGTCCTGTGCTGAATTATTAATACTAGGCCTAACAGGTTTGGACAAATAGCTATGTAGGTCAGGCTCACTTTTAGACCCTGACAATACTGAAGCTAATGTTTAGACAGCATCTGAGGGGACGTGAAATCTCAGATGCATTATTAAAGAACATGGCTTTCAACTATCTCAGGAAGCTGTATGTAATTAATGCCACAATAATTAAGATTTCTGTACTAAGGAGATATTCCTTCAAATTTCATTCACCTGTACAAAGAGATTTATTCTTAAGTTTTCGTTTCATCATATGCATCATTTCCATTTAATAATTTCTAATTTTTATTATGGTGCTCATTAATTAGCAACAAGAAGGAAAGTGATGGTAGTGAAGGGATACTCCCAGTACCATCAAAATAAAGGTGACAATCTGAATATAGCATGTCCACATCTCATCACTTAAGAGAATCTACTTATTTGTTTCATTATTTATCTACTGTTTTGAATTTTCTACCCATGAAACCAATTCTACTGTACACAAAGAAGTTAGAGAGAAAAGATTGCAAGCTTGTGTCTTATCCTGTGGATAAGCTTGTGGACATACTTCTCTTCTCATATGGGCCACAGTCCTGTAAACTCTTTAAATCAGCTTGATTCCTTCTTTCCAAATCTACTCATTTCAAGTACTTGTATCAAGAGGTTGCTAGGGTTCTCAGGGTCCCAGTGAATTTAAGGGTAGTAGCAAACCCTACAATCCAGAGTAACTGCAGGAAGACATAAGAGACACCTACTCTGGATTGCTCGATGCATTTCCCATAGGTTTCCCATATGTGGCACCATAACAACGTCAGTATAAAAGGTCACATGGTTATTGTGGATTGTAGCCTAAGGGCACAATCCAGAGTAATTATGGGGAGACCTTGCTCTGGTGTAAGAACAATTTACTCTTGATTGCAATGTGAATTTCCCATAGGTTTTCACTAGGTGGTGCTGTAACTATGGATGCACATAATGCCTCTTATGTGTTCCCGTAGTTACTCTGGATTGTAGGGTAAGTCTCTGTTTATTAAGAGGGCTTTTGGTTGGTAAGATTAAAAAAAATATATCCACACTAGCAATTGGAAGGCAACACAGATTCTAGGTCAATAGATTTTTTCAACTGTAGTTAATGGAGACTTGGGGCTTCTTGGAAGATTATCATAGGTCCCCAGTGACAAAATCAATGATCCTAAATAAGGCTCCTTAAAACTAAAATAGCCAGCCCTGAAAGCACAACTGGAGAGGAGTATGTGGTCTGATATCAGGAGATGCTATATATATGCAGGGCAATATTGAGACCTTGCCATAGTTCTACTACTGAAATAGCTAGATGGTTACTCCAAGAAAGCTTCAGACACTTCCTTCAACTGCATACAAATACATGTTCCTGTATTTGATTGAAGGGAAGGGGTAAGCGGCAACAAACTAAAAAGGTTAGTAATTTTCATTGTTATTGCTTTAGTTATTGCTACCTTGCAGTACCTTATTTACTTAAGTACATTACTGAGCCACTGTCCAATAATGACGTGCCGTTTGCTAGGCACACAGTAAATCAGGAGTGACTCCTAACAGTCTTCAAATTCTATGTTTCCCTCACAGCATATTCATTGTTATAGGTAGCAACTATGAAAATTGTATGATCTAATGCTCCAGTCTTGCTCTAGTTGCTCCATTGTCATAAGTGGGGTTTGACCATACATAATTAGGCACAGGTTGCTCATTAATGAGAGGTCAGTTATCACATATGTTTTGAGATCCAAACTGCTTATTGCACGGAATAGCATATTATGCAGCCAAGTTGCAACTCTAAACATCATCGGCCACTTTGCTATTATGAAGTGGCAACTGGAGGGAAAAACTTTCAGGGGAGAGTAAGACAGAGGATAAGGTGTTTAATACAGCAGGTGAAAGTGTGTTCCATAATCTTCAATTATCTCGTCCCCACCAGGAATTCAGGAAGGATTTGCATTGTAATTAGGGTTCCCAAAATTCTCTTCCACAAAATCAGGACAGGACTGTCTATCCCATTTGCCAGTATGTATATACAATCCCAAAAATTTGGATTGTCCCTGTTTTTCAGGACATATAGCAACCCTAACTGTAATATGCAATGTGAAAATGCATTCCTTTAGCCCATGTATGGACTCATTTACACACATGCGCGCGCACGTGCACAGACACACACACCGAGAGAGAGAGAGAGAGAGAGAGAGAGAGAGAGAGAGAGAGAGAGAGAGAATAGGGGAAATATTTAAAGAGAAAACATTAATTTTGCTAACAGTGTCTTCCCTTTCTAAATTTCCAACCAGCTCCACTAAATCAATGCTAAGCGCAATGCTTCTTTTGACTTGTTTCAGTGTGATCTTTTGCCATCTTATTCATCATCTGCCTAACACGTTTTTATTCCCTATGACAATGGTACTAAAATTTTAAAGAAGATTTAGGCTGCAATCCTAAGTCCCAGTTAGGCCAGCATGGGTCCCGGCACCCTGCAAGTCTCATGCTGGCCTGAGGGTGTTACAAAAATGTCAGGAATTACGTGCCATTCTTGGGGTGGGGGGCGTTATGGCAGTGGACAGACATGTGCCAGCCTCCCCTCACCACCTTGGGAACAGGTGAGTTGTGCTGGTGTAAGTTGGTTAGGATTGCGCCAATACTCACTAAGTAAGTGGAAGGGAAGAGCAGTGGAAGGGTTAGGGCAGTGATGAGATCCCAAGAATTATGCCCCTGTAGGGGCTATGTTTCAACTAAATAGAGATGCTTCCAAATTCCAGGGGTGTGAATGCTTGCAGGGCTTGGAGCACTTGTAGGGCTCTCCACAGTTGTAATCATGACCAGTGGTGGGCTCCAGCAGGTTCGCACCTACTCTATAGAACCAGTTGTTAATGAGAGATAGGACATATAAAGTTTAAAAACAGCCATTTAAAAGTGACTGCTAGATGGGCATAGAACCGGTTGTTAATTTCTTTGAAGCCCATCACTGATCATGACTTTCTTGGTTTAGTAGCAGTTGCAAATTTCTCTGCATATAGATGGCAGGGAGATCATATTTATAAGATTAGCCAAGGAACAAGTACAGTTATTTCATACCTTATAGTAAGATCTCTTGTGTTGTTGTTTTTTAAAGCAATCATGTAAACTCTTTCTACAAATGCTCTTGCATGCCCTCGACACATTTTGAGATAGCTGCGATTATTATTATTTTCCTTCAATCATCTCCTAGTAAAACTAAAACGAATCTCATTATCAGAAGAGTTCAAGATGGGTTCCATAAGCCTTGATTAAAAGATAGGACGGGTTCTCACAAATGTTTCCAGCATGGCAGATGTTGCTCATGCCAAGTTGCTAGCTGCTCATGCCACATGTGGAGTTGTGTGTAGCATGCCAGTGGTGTGTACACAGTTCAGTATGCACTGAATTTTAAGACACCACTCAGAACAGCCTTCCATTGTTCTCTGGTAAGGTTAAGCATTTTTTTCATAAGTTTGTCATGTTTGTTGCTTTACAAGATGAAAGTTACAGCGAGGGGGGGGGTGGCTTATAACAATCAAGACTATAGTAAAAAGGGCCAGGATATTTAACCTCATCTACTTGTGCATGGTCCTGACAAAAATCCCCCTTCTTTGGTTGCTATTTGCCTCAGAAGGGAAGGTACCCTTGGTGTGAGGGAGGAGGACCTTTGTTAAGACTAAAACATGCAGGTAACAAAAGAGTTGATAAATCCGCACACCGCTGTCTTAATCCTGAGTTCCGCCATGCCTGTTATTTTCAGTAGAGGACAACAAAGCTAACAACAGAGGACAACAAAGCTGATGACATGTTGAAAAAACATATTTAGCTTGGCTCTCATTGAGAAACTACATATGACTTATGTGGTAGGCTTCAGGGGGTTCTCATAGGTTCTATAGAACCCTTTTGAGCACCTGGTTCTGAGAACTGGTTACTAATGGGAGATAGAACCTGTTGTTAATTTATTTGAATCCCACCACTGCCTATACAGTATATGCCTATATATGATGGTGCATGATACCAGTATCAGCTGTGGCTGCCACTTTAAGGACTATTATGAGGATCAGTCCATGACAAGCAACTGTCCATGTTAGATCCTCCAGACAAGTCCATTCCTGCTGGAGCAGACTATGGCCAGACACTTGTAACAGGGACTGCATGAGGATTTGGAGATAAAATGTGAAGTTCTATTTAAATGTTTGCTTATTCAAATCAGGGCCAACAATAAAAAAGCTTAATCCTTGACTTGTGGTCAAGCTTTTTGTTTCCAAAGGCTTAGAAGTGTCTGTAAATTGCAAAATGTGGGCTGGCTGAGGGACTTCACATCCTGGGAATTAAAAGGGGGGAAGCATCCTTTGAAACTCCCTGTACAACTCCCTTGAAACAGTGCTTAATAGTCAAGTCTAGGACAGATAAATCAAAACAGAGAACAGAAACACTTTCAATTATCATACAGTTTGCATGCAAGTTTGAAGAAAATTTCCCACAAATATATAACTGCAGTTTCCACACACACCACCCTCCCCCCAAACAAAAAACAAAAACTAGAAGAAAAATTGTTGAAGCTGCAAATTTGAAGAGTGCAGGAAAAATGCCAGGTGTCACTACACCATCTCAGTATTTTGTTTTATCACCATTAAGAGGCCAAAAGATGCTTTAGAGTCCTGTTAAATTAAAGTGAGAGAACCCAAAGTCTGCCTTTGACACAGGAAAGAAAGTTACAGCAATAGGTTTTAAGCAAGTATGAATCATAGTGAGATATGCTTCAAAGATAATTAGTTTATTTAGCTATGAAAAATCTTATTTTAGAAGGGGATGAGAAACCACCAAGCATATATACATGATAATTCTGGCACCTGTACCTAATGTGATAATTATCTGAACTTTGTTAGCTTGGCCACAAGAGGTTCTAATGAAGATGTAGGTGTGATCAAATGGTGTGAAATTCAATTTGAAAATATGCACGGGTTGAAATTACCAGCGGAGACAGTTATTAAATATGTTGGTCTGTACTGATTTCCTAGCCTCTATCTAAGCAGTATACAAAATGCAGAACTATATTGAAAGAGATTCCTTAAGGATGAATGGTTCATCTAGAGTGGCAGGGCAAAAAGTGTGTAGAGGAGGCAGCGGGGGGAGGAACATTACTTACGTCGTTTGCAGCCACATTTTTTTATCCTTTTGGGATCTGTGATGTCATCGTGACAGGCCTTGCAGTAAAAATATGCCCTAGAGAGGGAAGGCGAATGGAGAAACTGACACATTTCTTAATCCATACAAATGAAATTAGTCCCACATTTCCTCCTTGCTACAAGTGCCAAATTAATGAAACATGCCAGAACTAATTTCCTTTAATCTTTTGAAAGGTTTAGACATTTAAAGAAGGAAATGTTTGCTATAAGACAATTAATTTCAAACACAACGCTGGGTGATTCAAGTTCGTGCTTCTTTTAATAAATTTAACTTGAAAATAATTGGGGGAACGGTTAATAAATATGACATGGTAGATCAGATCACCCAGCTTTCATCTTGGAAAGTAGCATCCAAAGTGACTTTATTACTCAAACACATAAGAGATGAAAACACTGTTCTTGGCAGGGGAATTGCTGGCTGAAAGCCCCCTGAATTTTATTTTTTTTAACAGACAGCTGAAGATATATTCAGCCATTTGTTCCACTTAGTTTCACATAGCTTAATGTTTTGAAGAAATTTAGATGCTGTCATGAAACAAATGCAGGACATTAGAAGTTATTTTTGCAGATAGAAGTTTTGCAGATAGAAGGTATTTTTGCAGCCTACACACCTCTGCTGCTTTACAAATACCAGTTTGAAGTCCCAGATTCCTCTGTGTGAACAAATGATGTTTGGGCTTACATGGGGGAGAGGGTGGGTAGGTACCTGCCCCCTATTCTGCAGTCCTTTGTCTCCAAAAACTAGTTCAGGGAGTTGGGGTGCTTCAGGGCAGGTTTTCAGTGGCAAATGTCAAATGCATTATAAGTTGCTTTATCTAATACAGGTGAAACATGTTTTCTGGCCATCACAAACAGTATTTTGTGCATAGCCATAGACAAGATGGAGGAGCTACAGGTTAAAGAAGACCTGCCAATGGAGGTATGTTGATTTGGTGTGCAGAATGGAGTGGGAAGGAGGTGTAATGGTGTTGAACCAGGAGGATGGGCCAGCAGAGGTGGGTCATAGGCAGGGATTTGCATAGGATGCTGTCCACTCCAGCAGCAGCCAACTCACTTCCTTTAACTCCTTGGACCTGTGCTAGCTACTTCTGCAATCCTCACAATAAGGGGTCCCTCTAACCCTCTTAAACTTCTCTAATCCTCACAATAAGGGGTCCCCCTCCAAACACTTTGGAAGGAGGGCCACATAATCTCCCTGACATTGTGTTGGGGGGGGCGGAAAACTAATTTACACCTCAAATTTGAATAAATTTACATAAATTTACACATATGTATTGGAGTGGATTACAAGGCTAGCCCAAGTGCTGGATAAAGCGGTCTTGCCAGGGGCCGCATTTGACCCCAGCAAGGGTTTGGTGACCCCTGCTCTACAGCATGTGGCACAGCCTATTTTGGGCATAGGACTGGGCTACTTGTCAGTTTAAAAACCCCTGGTTAACAAAGCCAGCCACTTGCCCCTCAGCCATCTCTCTCAATTACCTTACAGTGGTACTCCTTCCTTCTGTTCACTGAGGGCCCTTGTGATGAAGGAATGGAGGTGAAAAAGCACCTTTTCCTGTGGGGAAAGCTTTAAAAATGGCTTTGGCAAACTTATGTGGAAATAAATAAGTAAGTAGATAAATAAATATGTGGTTATTAATAAAAACAGCTAATTTAATCTCCATTTTTAGGCAATATTTAACTGAATGACAGGTCCTGGGAACACACTATTGTGTTTGACAGATTCCTAGAAGCTCCCTATGACGAGAAGCCTGGTGATTTTTGGAGATAGGCTGCTGATCTGTTCAACTAATCCAGCATGGCTCTCATTTTCATTCCTGAATTTTGTCCCATTTTCCTCTGCATACAAAGGACAATACTAGTGTGCCTGTTCTGGAATCCCCAGTGTACAGCAAAAATCACAGATACAGGCAAACACCCTAGCCTCCAGAGGGCACTTAAATTGAGATCTGAAGCTAAATGGAAAGTGTCATTTTTAATGCCTTTTAAGGTATTAGGAGGCACATAGAAGCCCTCCAGGGATACCCTTGGCTTCTGCTCTGTGTTAGTGTGTGTGTGTATGTGCGCACGCGCGCACACGCACACTTATGGCTTACATGATGAGAATGAGGCATAACTAGGCAGCACATAAAATTGTGACAATACCTTACCTTTTTACTTCTTTGGCATCGCTTGCAATGAAGAATCCTAAAGTACCCTCTTGAATCTTCACATGGTTTCCAGGATTGATTAATATACTATCCGGTGAAACAAAAAAACACAACAAACGAACAAAAACAACCAAGACAATGCCATGAGGTTATGCTGTTTTATAGCTGTGAAATCAATCCAATCAACTCTGTTTTATTATAGGAAGCCCATTAATTAGGAAAATTTTAAAGAAAACTAGAAACAATTTATATCCAAGGTTTCAAATATTGCACGGATTCAATATGAAGAATATTGAATGAGACCAGAATGTGGGGGAAAATCCATATCATTTCCTATGGTTTTGTATCTCAAACTGGAAAAACAAATCTTCAAAGTTCTTCTGATAAGCTTTGATTTCTTTCTTTGTTTGTTTAAAAGGATGCCAAAATCATGGTGAAAAAGGAGATATTCCCAAGGAAAAGAGTTGCTTGGATCAGGATCTCTTCTAATATTTTACTGCATTTTATGTCTTTGTGCCAATTACTGTTGAAATAGGATGTTATTAATGGGCTCCTTCGCTCGATATATCACATTCTAAACAATATAATACACATATAGACTCAAGGGGAATGGTACAAAACAACCAGTTACCGTTACTAAAAAATGCATAAAATGAGTCTTGAATAATGAATTTCTCCATTTCAAAGCCTCTTTTCATTGCATAGCCAATAGATAAAAATAGAACTACTCATCCTTCCTGAGAAAAAGAAATCAGCTGTTTTGAATAGGGAAATTATAAATAATCAGTACAAATTAACCTTTGAATGACATATGATGTATGAGAGAAAAAGGTTTGGTTTGGGCCACTCTGGAGTTCAGGACAAACCTTAAGGGTATTTATCCAGTGGTCCTGGGCCGAGCGCTGCAACTATACAGGGCTTGGAGGGGAAGTGTAGGGTGAATACTGCCTACCATCTGCCAAGTGATAGCTTTGCACACCACGTGAGTATGTAAATTTTGGTACGCCAGCCGTGTGTAGCATCCTGCCATTATGTCAAGAGAACAGTGTCTCAATCACCAAACCCTGAATAGTATGCTGAGAAAGCAGGAGGAAAGTTATCCTCACCGTAAAACTAGCTTACCAAGTGGGTTCCAAGGAAAACCAGCTTGCCAAGCATATAATGGCAAGTAATTTCTTGATAAGTGGGTATCCTTTGTCAAATATCTTTAATGACTGTTTCATTGTGGAAGGATTCACATATCAGTCATGAAAACTTGAGTGAGTTATTTTGTGTTCCATGCTATTCAAAGAGTTCCATGAAACACCCATACCAGTTCCACTCCACCTACTACCACTGAAACACAGGTCTCCACAAATAGGTTACTAGGAGTGGAACAGGAAGTGGGATGGAGAAAGATTACACAACATTAACTTTTGCACCCATAGCTGCAGAAAGCTGGAGTATTACGCAAAGGATTTGTATTAACTCCAACCAATTCTACTTGTGCTGGCAAAATGATGAGACTGATTTTAGTTGATAAAGTAGCAGGTAACAATCAGCTTGAAGAAAACACAAGTCATGTGTCATTCAGCAGGCTGAGACAAAGAGGCAGTCCTGGAAACAGCGAAATCTGGGGACTGGGCAGGGGACTGACTGTATCTGCCCTCAATGTGGAAGGGATTGCCACCCTCGAATTGGCCTGTTCAGTCATAAAAGACGCTGTTTTAGGACCTCTACTTCTGAGCACAATACCATAGTCTTTCGAGACTGAAGGATGCCAATGATGAGCAGGTGATAATAAATTCTCAAATGTGCCTGTTTACGATAGAAGCCAAAACAGTCCAGATTATTTATTTATTTATTTATTTATTTATTTATTTATTTATTTATTTATTTATTTATTTGGAACATTTTACTTTGGAACATTTGTCATTTGTGTAACTAGAGTTCTCTCATATTTTTTCCCCAAGAAACAGGAATTTTTTTCCCCTATTAGGCACTTTGAATTTTAAGAGATGCTGTTCTGTTACCTCATCTCCAATAAAATGACCGTTAACTATTTTGAGTGCTCCCCCTTCTGTGGAAAGCCTGACAATTCTTAAAATCTCAGTTAATACTAAGGACAATGTGGTTGTTTTGCTTCATCTTTGATAAGCTGGAGGAGAGATAATATATATAGTATGCAATATTTGTAGAAAATAGATTAGCAATGAGTGGGACTTATTTGGGTTTAGCAAAAAAATGTTTTTTTAAAGGGCTGAAGTTGGTGGGAGGATGATTAAAACACAGACAGATGAACACAAGGCACAACACAGTGCAGTTTACACATAGTACAACTTCCTGGCATTTTTATTCTAGGGTCTGGTATTGGAGATGTTTTCAAATTTACTGCTAAATTGTTTATTTGGAAAACTTAGAAATGCATTCATGAGATTCTGTAGCATTTCTAATGGGTAAGTAGCAATACTGATACACAGAGATTGGTTTTCCTGCTATACATTGCACTTCTGTATCTGCAATGCAAAGGAACAAAATGATTGCTTTAATTGACAAGGGGGGCAGGGGAAAGACAGAAATCTGCCCCTCTTCGTAAGCCAACGCATGCAATAGAGAGTAATGAAGCATGGCATCATAGCTTCTCTTATCCATCAATCATATCGGTGCCTTTGCACTAATTGGACAGAACCCTAGAAGGCAGGAACAGGTTGACTTCTTTCTGAGCAACTGAGTTGAATCAGAGTTGCCACTGAATTTTGCCTGAAGCTAGAGTTGGATCCTGCTTGGATAAAACAACCAAGAAATTTTTCAGGAAGAAAAGGAGTTTTTAAAAGACTATAAAAATTCATCAGGCAGGTTTTTACCTTCCCTGCCTGGGACTCACAGAACAAATGAATGCAAGGTGTCAGTCAAGTTATAGGTACCTCTCCATAGTACAGGCTATTCCTTTAGGAATCTAGGGCTAGTAAAAATGCTCACTTCGCCTGGAGCACTGTGCTGAGGACTAGAGTTGCCAATTTGCCAACTTGGCTCAAGGGAAACATTCAAAGAATTTCAAAGGAAATAAAAAGAGTTTCAGCTTTCCAGAAAATCCTTTGTATAGAACTGGTTTTGCTTTTTTTCCTTCTATCCTTGGAAATTAAAGTGATAGAATTTTAGGGCGTAATCCAGCACGCTGTGTCATCGGGGCTGAATCCTACAGTTAGGGGGCAATTATGGAGGCCTCCTCAAAGTAAGGCAATGTTTGTTCCCTTACCTTGGAGTTACACTACCCTTATCCCACAGCTGAAAATTTGGTTAGGATTACATCCAAAGTCTTTCAAAAAGTCAAAAATTCAGGAAGGGGCCAGAATATCTGTAGCTAGAAGACCATGATCCATAATCCTGCGGTCATCACTAAACACTACCCAAGCATGTCCTGGTAACACTACAGTCTGCGGTGCATAGCTTAGCAGAATTTATGTTATATTTGAATGTACTTTTATACATTCAAATTTATGTTATATTGATATAACGTTCAAATATAACATACATTCAAATATAACATAAATTTGAATGTATGTTATATTTGAATGTTATATCATGAATGCCATGAAGGGAGATAAAAAAGTTTTATTAAAGAAACTGGAAAAGAAGACAGACTTAATGTTAGATACGAAAGGCCACTACAATCATTTATAAAGAGAATTAGCCATTATAATACCTATTTTGAAAGTAAAAGGAGATGCTAGATGGTAAAACCTGGGATTAGGATAAAAGTATCCATGACAAATGTCAGTTCTTTACATTTTGATCAGACACTATCACTGAATATATCAGATGAGACAATATCAAGTGAATCATGATGCCTGTTGAGGGCTCTTTCTGTGATGCACAGATTACTTAAAACAATCTGAGATAATTCATCTCAAGAGGGCTGATAGATCAAATACTATATTTACTCAAATCTAATGCGCCATCAAACCTAATCCGCACCCCAATTTTAAAAATCTTGAGATTAATAGAAGTTTACTGGTGATTGAAATGTGGAGCTGCAAAGCAGGTGCAAAATTTAATTTTACTGCATATAATGAGTTATATGACAACAATATGACAATGGGTTTATATTATGATTTTTACCTAATTGCAGTAAAACCCATACAATGGGTGTATGTTACTTTTTTATTACAATATAGTACACTTAATATCTATCTATCTATCTATCTATCTATCTATCTATCTATCTATCTATCTATCTATCTATCTATCTATAGTACAGTATTTATGTACTGCTTTTCAACTAAAAAGTTCTTAAAGCAGTTTACAAAGAAATTGAAAAATACTGACCTATACTGACCTATATCTATAGTATTCAAAATACTGTCTTTACTTGAATCTAATGTGCCATCAAATCTAACGCATACCCTGATTTTGGAGACTAAATTCAGCTAAAAAGGGGAGCATTAGATTCGGGTAAAGAGGGTATATGAGCACCAGAGCTTTTGGCCGGTGAACAATTCTATATTATCATTACTATTCCATGTATTACATGAAAGGCAATTAACACCATTGTGATTTCCTGCATGACACATATATTTTCAAACAAATTCATACAATAAAGGTTTCTAGTCATGACTGACTCTAAGGGCAGAATTCCTCTCCAAAGAGACGGTGTTGTTCAAAAATGACTCCAGGGTCATGTTGGTCATGTTGGCATTACTAAATGCCAAAGTGGTACCTATTCATCTACTTGCATTTCAATCTTTATGTATTGCTATCCCTGTAATCCTGTGGTTTTTAATTCTCATATGAGCTTTAATTTACATGCAACTCACATTTCAGTTTGATGATCAAGTTTTTATTTCTAAATGGAATAGTGATAATCACAAATCTTTTCTTTTTTGCTAATAGGGAAAATCGTACTCAGGGTTACAGTCAATTAAACTGTGTTCCAATATTATTTTCTCCCAGTCAAAGGTGATGTTTCAATCATACCATGTTGGAATTCATGTGGCAATTGGGTCCAAAAAGAGTCCAATATATTCCCCGTGTTTACAGGAATTGGATAGCTGCTGAACTGAAAGCCGATCCTGTGTTGAATTGCTCATAAGGGTCAATTCCACAAAGTTTTCACTATACTGTACTATAATTGGGGGGAGGAAGAACCACCTTAGAGTGAGTGGAGTAATGCATACCTACTCTAAGACTTTTTACTTGAAATAGAAGGCAAAATAAAATGATGTCGACATGAGTGCAATCCAGATGTCTACCTGGACCAGCCCAAGTCCTTTGTGCCATTTCAAGGATATTGCAATAGTGCTATAAGGCACTTTTACATCACCAGGGGAAGGGTTAGGCTGATGCACCTCAATGCATTAGGATTAGAATTAAGTTAGGATTGTACTCATGTCAACCTAGATACCAAAATTTGGAATCTCTACTGCTACTGTCATGTTGTCTGACATGGGAGGATGGGCTTTTTATAAACATAACTGAAGTGATGCCTGAGTCTGGGGGATGAGGGAAGTTCCACTACCAGTTTAAATGCAATCACATTTTCACTATTTCTAAGCTATGGCAAAACCCTGCAAGGGCTCTGAGGGTATCCCCAGATCGTAAGCCCTGGTAACAACTATCTTCAGTTTTAAAAAAGCCCCACTCCCCCTACAATCCTAGAGATCACATTATGGCTTTCCCCTTCCCCACCCCTTTGGTACCTTTACACAAACTGGGGGTTCTAAACCCCAAGTATGAGTAGCACTGGCTTAAAGAAAATGTTGGATTGTATATGCTATGATGAAAACCTGAAATCTGTTATCACTAGGGTTATTTAGTGAAAACCAAAAGCTTCAGAGGGTGTTGGAGAATTCTGGTATTGCCTAGTCAAAAAAGATGAAGTACCATGCCTGGTGGGAAAAAAACTTAATAGGATAAATTCATTTTCACTCCCTTGAAAACAACTGGAGTTTCTTATTTTTCTCCCATTTGGAACTTGTTTTCCAAATACTTAGAAACATTGAACACTTAGAAACCTTGAACACTGTTGGGACCTCCTAGCTTTGACCGGTCAGAACTAGTAAAAATTATATTTAGTTTGGGGAGGAGGTTGTTTATGAGTGTCTGTGTGCATGTGACAATTATATATATTGTGGTGAATTCTTTCTTTCTTTCTTTCTTTCTTTCTTTCTTTCTTTCTTTCTTTCTTTCTTTCTTTCTTTCTTTCTATCTATCTATCTATCTATCTATCTATCTATCTATACTTTTAAGTACAAGGTGGCAGGGAGACATTCAGTTGGCACAAGTTGGACAGGTAAAGCTGAGCCAGCCAAACATTTCCCTGTCATGCAGTTAGTAAAGGAGTACAATAACATTCTGGTATGAAGAGTTAGTAAACCCAGTTAAAGATCTGGTTCAGTAGAAGATTGGAAAATTCCATCTGTTTAGTATGTCCAATTACATGAGTTGCATTTTAGGCATAAAAAGGACACTGTGACAAATGTAATTCCTTAGTACATATTTGAACTCATGTGTAGGACAAATATTGAACTTTTGACTGGATGAGTGACAAAAAAACCATGACAAGTAACTTCCACAATATGGTAGATGTGCTGTACCATTCCCCATGCAATTCATATCACAACAAAATATATATTTTACCATACTGTTTAAATTGCTATATTTAATTTAGTAAACAGGATATATCCTCAATTAGAGATATGACAAAGTCAAAACACAACTGCTGCTGTTTTAAAGGTATTTTGTTCCATCTAGGCCCACGGTAAATGGTATGGCCTGCTGGAATGCAGCAATCATTGACTCCTTAAAATGGACTTGTATGTCTCCCTTTGGGATTTTTGAAGAGCATATTGAGAAACAGTATGGGAGGCATGCGCACACATCTCACTGAGGAGCTGTGTGTCTCCCAGCTATTCCTTCTTCCTTGTAGATTTCTCTAACTGATGTTAATACAGATTTCACATCTTTAGATACACAGAAAAAAAAATTCACTAAAGACACTGGGAAAAAATGCAGACATCAAGGCAGCTCCATAAGCTATAGAATATTGAAGCTTCATTATCACCAAAGCAGACAATCACAAGAGGTTGCTCCCAGGGGTTAAAGCCCTTGGTAACAGAGTCAACAGCCAACAAATTGCATTATCTGTTCATTTACCAGAAACGTGTCCAAACTTGTTTAAGTAACATAGTGCCGAATACAATATATTCTCAAGCATCCAAATGGTCTCTTGTTCAGAATCACAAATTGGATTAGCAGGAGACTAAAAAGGCAGCCTGGTGCCATTTAAATCTGGGAGCAAGCCAGTGCACTTTTTAAACCACACACTTTTGTCACACGGCTAAGCATGCCTTTACCATGAGGTTAAAATTACTGGAAAACAAGAAGCCAAATAAGAGGTGCAACAACTGCAGATCCTTGAAGATGCCAAGTGTTGCAGTAACTTCTCTGCAGTTGGATCATATGAATAATGCCAAACTGACAGGAAGCCACCTCTCTTTTTTGCATATATCTACTCCAAATCCACAGGATAGAAGAACTAAAGAGAAAGAATGTTACACACACCACACAGAAGATGACATGACAGAAACAGGAGCAGGAGAGAGTCAGAAAACAACACCACCAGCCTAAGGATAGGATACACAGTTGGAGAGGAAATGGAAATATTGATTGTTGAGAATGAGAAAGTCACAAGAAATTCAGGCTAGTAAAATAATGGAGAAATTAAAAGGATTTGGTAGTTCATGCCTTACTTATTTCAAATCCAAAACAGCAGGATGGCATGTAAGCTAGAGATGAGTGCTGAATATCAGCACATTAAAATAATACGCAAAACATGCCAACACAATATAAGGGAAAGAAGCCAAACTCATTCAAAGGTTCCTGTCAATGACCTTCTATGTTGGAATGAATATGAACATGTTGTACAAAGAGCTACCCAGTGTGCATTGATTGGTAAGACAATACAGTAGCGTCCGCATGCACTGTATTGCAATTAAATGGATACAACGTTATATTCAAAAATGAGTACAAAACAAAACAAAAAAGTCAAAACTTGTGTGGTTTTATTAATGGAAGGTGGAAACTACAAGGTCATGAAATACTGCATAGAACATGTACCAAAGGAGGATTCTAGGGATATCTTAGCAAAGGTGTGAATATAAAGACAATGTGGCAGCACAAAGGTTAAAAGACACAGAACAGACATTGTTGCGACATAAGACAAGTACATAAAACAGGAAGGAAAAAAAGAGGGTCGAACAGGAGAGACATTTCTACCAAAATAATCTGATTCAACTATGAAGTTTAAAGACAAAGCCTTATATCTAAAATTTGTTTGTGTATGTATAAATATTTCCTGCAAAGAAGTTAGTGCATGAGTCACAAGAACCACAAAGAAACAAACTGTTGCTATAGAGCTCTTTCTTCTCTTTGAAACTGGGGGCTCATATATAAAGGTACATACATAAATATATATATGCACACATAGCTATGTATAGACATATATATATCTACATATGTACATATATTGAGAGAAAGATAGACAAAGGTGTTATCTTCCTGAATTCTTGGCAAGGGGTTAGTCCTGAAGTTAGAAGGAGTGAAGGTAGGGTTGAGGTTGGAAGGAAAGGTAACGAAGAGGGCATACCGCTTTCGGCTTCTGCGAACGACAAGAAAAAAATTGCAAATCAAACACTTTGATAAGAAATCAACTGACACCAAAACAAAGGCAAAAAAACCCTTTTATATCAAGTCCTCCATGGGCTGCAATGAGTTTTGTAAAAAAGGTTTTTCTGCTGAGAATGAGGACAAATAAAATGGAGAGACAGGGATAAAGTTTAACAGAGGAGTAAAACACAGGGGACACAAGAGAAAATGTTGATCGTCTTGCCACTTTGTACTTTAGGGGGAGAAAAAGAGATAGCTGGGAAAACCTGTATTTGAGAAAAGCTCTGGCTTTTATAGGTGTCTTTGTATTCCACTCAAGATATAGCAACTTTTACAAACTTTTCCTTTAGAGTGACCTTAGATAGGATGTTTCAGGTTTATGTTTGGCTGAAGAAAAGAGGTCATCCTTGCGGTTGAAGTTACCCATAAATTAATTTAATGCAGTCAAATGCTCATAATTTATATGCTACCTTATCTTATTTTATCGGATGTTCACCAAGTATGGAAGGTTTTATAATTCATGTCTTATGCATTTATGCTTTTCTGTATGTGGTTTAGAGCACAATCCTACCCATGTCTACTCAAAAGTAAGTTCCGATGTTTTCAGTAGGACTTATTACCAGGAAAGTGTTTTAGGACTGCAGCCTCAGTGTACTTGAGATGATTATGCCAATAAAGGTCTAAAGTAAAGAATTTAATGTACTCTTTGGAAAGCTGTAGTACGGCGGTTCAGAGAGCCCCAAGTTGCACTACACTGGAATACTAACCCGGTGAAAAAAACAGCTAAAAGGCCCTTTTCAGTGAACACTTATCTGTAAATGTATATTCTTGTAGTTTCCACTGATTTCTGTAAAAAAAAAACCAGACTAGGAAACTATGTTCACCTGACAGCTGATGAGAAATGTGAAAACAATATGACAGTCCTCACTACCCACGATATATATATTTTTCTATCCCAGCTGCTTTATAAACCACAGCAGGACAGGAGGAAAAAAACCTCAGAAAGTATACAGAGGATAATTTTAATAACGTCGAGTTGTTAACAACTACTGACAATCCATATGATTAGGACAGTTGTGACTCATGTTACTGAAGGTATTAGCTGGATAGTTCATGGCAGTGAACAAACACAGATGATACAATGTTGGCTTAATTCAGTGTAGGCTAAAGTAATAGCCACTGGATATCTAGCCGAAGAATCAAGATAGATGTTACTGGTAGCAACTGCTACCTAGACTACTAATTGATGGCCACTGGAAATACACATGGACAAATTATATGCACACAATCCATGTATAGCAAGATTTAATATTTATGGATAAAGAATGTCAGGAAAGGCTAGAAACTGCTATTTCATATAACTGAAAATACAATTATTCCAAGCTGTTGAGTGATATTTTAGACAAATCAGAAAATTTGTGGTGTGTTTAAGGATTAGATGTTCTCTAATTAGAATTCCTCATTAATAAATCATTTAACCCTCGTTGGGAACCATTGGGTCTTTTTGACCTGACTCCAACTTTACACCTGTGCATCTTCAAAACTCTTAATGATTAGTGACCTGACCTTTCATGTATTCCTCCGTTAGGCCCTACTAACAATGTGACTCATTGCGTTATCGTTTTTGTTCTTCTGTTTATTTTTTATTAATTTTTTCCCCGTGTTGACAAACACCTCAGGTCAAAAAGACCCGATGGTACTTGCCATGTAATATATTCTGCTTTTCATTCCCCTGGCTGATTTTCTCATGCTCATATATGACAATGGAAACTACCTGAAGATACTTCCCAGGCCAAGAAAGACAAACTTGCAGCATGAGAAAGAATTTGTGTAAAATTCATGAGCCCAATCCAATGCATGTCTACTCAGATGTAAGTCCTAATCAATGGAGTTTACTCCCAGGAAAGTGTGGATAGGATTGGGCTGTAAATGTGACAGCAAGCTGAGCTCTTTAGCCTAATGAATGGCTAAGTGAAAACACCTGTGTATAAGATATTTGAAGGATTCTAAGACAAATATGCCTTTGTTTATCATTTTTTATACAATTGTTTTAAGTACAGTATTTTTTATTATTTAGTTTTAACAATCGGGTCAAATTAATCCCTTGATACCTGTGGTTTTTTACAATTGGGTCGAAAAAGACCTGATGGTACTCTGGAGGTGAATTTTTCATGGTACTCAGTGAGGTTTAAGAATGAATTATTTTAGGGCAAAATCCATAGCAGTTATGGGTCCACACAGTTATGTCACCATCTAGTGTTATCTTATGGAAAGTTATCTTAACTGCTCCAGAGAAAGGGGCTTAATTTCACTTCAGGATATAGGCCTTAACTGCAATTACCTTGAACCACATAACTGTACAGAAAATCCCTTGCCATCAAGTAGATTATCTCCAGTTTTTAAATAATTTGGTTGGGATCCAAGAACCATACAACTGTTTTGACATGCCCAAGAACACTGTTGACTTGTGTTTGTTTGGACAAAGCCCCTCCGCTAATCTGTACATTAGAGTAAATTGCTTTGAAAACAGGAGTTGATACTGCAGTTCCAAAATTATTGCTAGTCCCAAACTTTAGAGGTGCCTAAAACAGCTCTTTGGCTCTCTGTCTACATTTCTAAGATGATGCTATAACATGCAGCTTCTACTAAAATATTTTCTACTGTATTTATTTATTCATTCCAGCTGCCTTTGAAGTTCACAAGTTGAGGTGGGGAAAGCTGTCTTTGAAAACTGCAGTGAAAGAAATTGCTGAGAATAAGAGTGGAAATTCTTGAACACATGGGCAATATGTGTTGCTTTATGCAAGCAATTGCTCTTAATGTTGCTATTGTATTGTCCATTCCAGTAATAAGCAACATTGATAAAAATCAAGTGTTGGCTTTACATCTGCTAACGCATCAAGGGGCTGTACAACAAAACGTTTATTTTGGATGAGATCTTGAATGAAAATAAAAATATTTCCAAGTTTGAGAGTTAAAAAAACCACCAAGATTCTTTTGAAATATATAGATATTACTGCCTGACAACATAAAACAAACATCTGGGATCACATATGCCCCTTTTACATATCACTTGTCAGCAGTGTTAAAGGATATATGCAGGCTTTTCTCCAAAAGCTAGGATAACAAAAAGTGCTGAATCTGTGTTTTCAGAATGAATATCATGTCACTGAGGACAACTGATAACGTGTAGAAGATCAATAGCTTTTTTGCCTACAAAAATATGCAAAAATACCCCTCTTCAAAATGTCAAGTAAGAATGACCACTTTGCCACAATAAACAAATGAGGGCACAATCCAAACCAATATAGACTGGCATAAATCACCTGGCATCTCTTCCTATGGTGGTGTAGGGAGGTCAGTGTACACCTGTGCAATGACCTAGCTCCTCCAGTAGTGGGGCATAACTGCATTATGGCACTTCTGTGACACCCCCAGGTCAGCACAGGACTTATGCCAGGGTTTATGCCGTCCTAACTGGAGTTAAGATTGCAGGATGACTGATCAAAGATCTTTCTGAGATAGTAGTTGCACAGGAAGGCTGCACATAAGCACCATCTAATAGTTGCTTAGGAGGAGATAGTTGACAGGTCAGAGTAACAGCAAGTCCAAAAAGAAGTGGAAGAGGTAATGTATCTGTAGCCCAATACATTTTGAGCTCATCAAAGCTCTTTGGGGTGTGGTAGGAGGGAAGCTTAATTCAAATGGTGAGATTTGCTACTGAGAATCCAGTTCTACTGCATGTCTATTCACGCTCATTAGAGTCAATGGGGATTACTCATAGGAAAATATGGATAGGACTTGACTGTTGGAGGTGTAATTAGGGCTGAGCCAAGATGATCTCTCTCATTTTGTGCTTGTCTTAGATTTTGTGAATGTTGAAAACCACTTCCCATTCATATCCCATTCACACTTGTCCAAAATACATTAGTGCAACTTAAGTGCTGCATATCTCATTTCTTTTTTTTTCCTCCACATTGCTCTCATCCTCATTTCACGGGCTGCAGCAATCCACCTATTGTTAATGATGTTATACTGACTGTTAATGATGTCATGAAGAATCTGTGATATGATTGGGTCAAACATAGTGTTATGGCTCAAAATCATGTCATGGATTCTTGTCATGTCATGGATTCTTCTAAATAAAACAAAGTGGGTTGCCACAACTCATTAGATTAAAAGGCATTCTGGGAAAATGAGAAAGAGGACTATGAAGATGAAAAAGTAATGAAATGGTTTTGAGCCAGAGGAATAAAAGACATTATACTGAAATAATGCGAATGCTTGACAGGTATTTTTTTCCAATATTCTGTTCAGTTGTGTCAGAGGTGCTATTTCAAAGTGAAGGCTGAAATTAGTCTTTTACAACGATTATCTTTACCGATTACCATCCACAGGTCTATAAAGGCTACATTAATTTATGGGTACAATGTGAGCCACCTGAAACATTAGTTCAGTATAATATTAGTTCTTATAATACTACCCCTACAATCCAAAATAACTACGGGAGCACATAAGAGACGTTTACATTGAAGTAGTTATGGTACCAGCTAGTGAAAATCTATGAGAAATTCATATTGCAATCCAGAGTTAATTGTTCTTATGTCAGAGCAAGGAATCCCTGTAGTTACTCTGGATTGTGCCCTATGTGATATAATGTATAATTTTTTTGAGATGTGACTTCTCCTCAAAGAGGTCTCATTCTATATGAAGAGTTATTGTGGTAGGACAAAGTATTGGTTTCAGGGTGAAATTAAATGTGAAACAGAGCTATTGGGAAAGGCTCTAAATTTGTTTGAAGCAGCGATCTGTGGTGCCCAACCTTTCCACAAATGTTTTCCCAGTAAAATATCCCCAAGCTGGTTTCTCACCCACACAAGAAAGGGTATAAACACCAGTTAGCTTTCCTTCAGGGTAAGAAACTAACTTGGATGGAGCAGTTTGAGTTGGGAAAATGGCCTGTGGAGAAAGGATTACACAGACAAATACCAAATCCAATCGGCACAACTGCTGCAATCCAATTTGGAAACTACCACAGCTGCATTTTAGTGGAAAGAATGGTCAAAAGTTCCCATACCACTTCTCGTTTGATCCTTAGATTGGAAATACTTTTCTTCAGATCCTTACCCACCACTGGGTGACCTCAGGCCACTTATTTAGTCTCACTCTCACCTACTTTATCCTTTTATCAGAGAATAAAATTTGGGGGATAAGAGAACCCAAGCACACTGTTTTAAATTTCCTGGTGGAAGAGTGGGAGAAAAATTCAAGTGTCTGGCAGATGTAGGGCTTATGAATCCTGGTCAGATAACCCTGGCTTCAGATCATAATCATAAAGCCTGGGAAGAGAGTGTCACAACAGGTTGCACACTGTCCCCAGATGTGGGAAAATAATAGTCATCCTGTTTTAGGGAAAGTATCATGTCCCTGTTCAGAAAAACCCTAGAAGAGGAAAACGGGACATTTGAGCTATTTGCATTTCCTTCTCTGGAAATGGAAAAGGAGTTTTCTTCATTTGGAGACCTTGCCCCCAACTTCTATTTCAGATAAATCAGCTTGATTCAGGCTGCTTTCCTTGGTGCCTCCCAATTGTCTCTCCATCCTGATGACTAGCTGCTTCTGTTTAAAGCAACAGGGGCTTTCAATAGTCTAGAGGCCATGTGACTCATTTTCTCCCTTGCAAAAGGGGCAGTGGGGGGTCTACCACACTTATTATCTGTTTGTATGTCCCCCTTTACACAAGGGAACCTATTTCTGTGCAGGTCATTCCATAATTATTGATTGACAAGAACTATAAATGAGATCAATATTTCAGCAAGCACAACATCCACATGGACTTGCCGAATAGTGTTCTGCCAACATGATCTTCCCTAACGAGAGTCATGCCTCTTAAAAACAGCATTCCACAGGCACAGCTGACAAACTTGAAACATGTTAAAATTGGTGCTATGGCTAATGATAATTGATAAATAAACATTTGTATGGTTTGCATTTTTAAAATCAGGGCATCAAGTTATCATAGGTTATACATTTATACAAAAAATATTTTGGTTTTCAGAGTTCAGCATTGTTTTATCTTTTCCTTTGAGTGGGATTCCTCAAGTTATGGCCATGAAGTAGCACAGGCCTTCTGAGCACTGCCATGATTGGTTAAGGAAGAACAATTTCTAGTTATGCAAGAGAAGATATTTTAGTATATAATGAGTTGGGCATATTGGAAAAATTATCATCAATATTATTTATACAGCAACGTTAGTGTACATGGTGCTTCAGGAAAGCTTTGAACAGGGCTCAGGACACAGGATTGTATCAATAAATTTACATCTGAGTCATTCAGAGATACTTAAAGTCAAATCAAATATATAGAGAGATTGTTCATGTCTTCAGTTTGTAAACTCAGCCATTCCAGATGCAATTTTTATTGGAGGTTAAGATTCCTTATCAAAATGCATAAAAGAAAACAATAACAAAATGTAAAGAATGACTTTAAAGCAATTGAAATTAAAAACGCTTTCTTTAAACTGATGTCATGTGGATCCAGTTCAGAGGAGGGATGATGCAGCCATTTAGTTGGGTTATGTGAGCTGGTGTTGTGATGCCAGAATGGTTGCCGTTTAAAATACTTCCACAGGTATCACCCCATTCCAAAAGAAAAAAGACACCCCAAAACTGAAATCTGATAGACTGAATTCTGACTGAAATCTGATAGAGGTGCTTTATGAATCCTATGGACTTTCATAGGTAGTTACATACCTGCTTTCCCGTTTTTCCGACTTGTATTCTATGGCTATCATTAAGAGCTTTAGCTTCGCAAAGACCAGTCTGCAAGAAAAGGATAAGGTATGTCATCTCATCGAGGTTAAAATGAAACACTTTTACAAACGTTATCAAGACATAATCTCTGTTGTAAAAATGACAACACTCTCAAAGTTACTGTTCTTTCACACTATGGCAAAGATATAAAAAAAGTTTCAAACTTTCAAGGCACAAATCAGTGGAGGGCAAGGCTGACAATCACACACATCTTTGCCAGGAGTTGAACCAGTTGCCTACAAAAAAACAGTAATATATAGGTTTGCCATAATTGCTCTTCCAAAACACGGACAGGACCCCCAGTCTAACTTGCCAGTATTGAATGCAATTCCCAAAAAACACTAGAGCATTTCTGGTTTTCCAAGTCGTTTCCTAATGGCATGCCAAGTTTGGGGAGGGAACATGGTCTCCCCAAGGGTCAAATTCAGCCAGGGTGTCAAATGTACCACTGCCTCCTGGCCTCCACCCAAGTGAGGAAGGACAAAGATTCAAGGTTGAGGCCCAGGCTATCCTTTGCTCTGTGTTGCTGAAAGCCCTTATCTCCACCAGGAGCTCTGGAGGTGGATTATGAAAGGTCTACCCATGACTTTGAATATCCCATCCTGAAGGGGTATTCCTGAATGTCAAATAGCCTAGGTATGCCTGGGTTTTTAAAGGTTTCTCAGAGTTGATGGTAGATTTCCATCCTTTACATTGTCCAGATAGGATTGGGTGCAGTTCTTAAACAAATGGTGGTCATTTGGAGGTTTCAGGCAATCCTATATATACCTCAATTTAATGAGGCAATTTTTAAAGTCATAAAAGTGATTCTTGTGATGCTGAGGCAACTAAAGTTAAGGGGTCATGATGAGTACATGAATGGGAAGGGAGGCGTTCATGTCCGGTCTCTTACAGCGTCTTCTTGTTGAGAAGGGAATTGGAATGGGGTCTTTTGTGAGGCTTGTCAAGTTCATCAATACAGGGCTTACGGACTTTGGAAGGGGGAGGTGGGAAGGTGTTGATCAGGCTTTCAAGCACTGGATATGACTGCTGAAGAACTAAAACCAATGTGTGGGTCTCCCAGCGAAGTGAACCAACACAAAGTATTGGCACTGGCTCACATAAGGAGTGGCAATTACTTGTCCCTGGGAGGGGATGGCTAGGAAATTGACAGTACAAACCAATGCTTGTCTTGTCAGGAATAAGTCCGATTGAGGTAACTTGGATATTTTCCTGGGTACGTGCATATAAAATTGCAGTTCAAGTAAATTTGCTCTCATCTAACCCAAGCCATGCCTGTTGTATCTAAATTCCTGGATCCAGAGGCAACAATGTAAGATGAACCTATCACCTTCTAGTCCATCTTCTTGTATTACAGTGGCCCACCAGATACATGGGCATCTACAAGGTCACAAAATACAGGTTTCTCCATTTTTTGGCTGGTTTGTTTTCCTCACAATCAACTCTTTCAACATCTTTCAATTATACCCATAACTCATTCATTCAATGCATGTTCTGCTTGTTCAACCTCTTTCTGCTATTCTAAAGGTCAAAATTGCCCTTCCCCGTGTTGTAGCTTCTTGCCTAATCCCATTCCCGAAGAAGTTAATGAGAATCCATTTGCAGAAATCTTTTTGTGGCAGGAGGAATTTGCAAGTTAAAAAAGGCATTTTCAGTGTGCTAGCTAAAAAAAGCATTGGAAGCAACATTTATAAACCCAAAAAGATTGTGTTCTACTTCTCAACAGTTTTCACCTTTGGACAGTACTCTGGTCCTGGATCCATCCAATAAATGGGGAATGCCTGTACCTGCATCTTGCTACACTCCCCTTCACCTGCCATTCTATTTACTCCCTTCCCGCAACAAAGACACCAGACTGCACTTGGGTCCAACATGGGCCACTATATTAAATCCAAGTGACCCAATTTTAAAACATGAAACCAACTGAACATACTTTTCCTTCCTCACACCATCTGTGGTAGTCAAACACACAACCTTCCTACTTGGCATCGTGATGAATGACTAATCTCAGACTACTCACACCGTAGTACAACAACAGTGTAGTTTAACTTGTAGTTTAATAGTTCCTGTTTCTTTTATGCCTAATAAAGGTTTGTAATACTAATACTAATAGTTCCTGTTCCTTTTTCCAAAGTAACCCTACAAACTGTAGTTTTCTAAGGGCTAGTGATCTTTTTAGCAGCTAACCATTTCTCAGTGTCCTTTAGGCAAAAGATATGGTATGCTAGTGGAGGATAGGGTGGCCTGCCATGCTACAGTCCTTGGGGTAATGAAGAGTCAGATACGACTTAACGACTAAACAACAACAACAAAATGGTATGGAATAAAGTCTGTAGTTCAGATACCCTTAAGAAAAGGATTTGGTGCCCTTTAATTCTTTAATAAACAGCTGGATTACTTTTCCCCACTTAAGTACTATGTTGAGATCCACAAAAAGTGGAAATGACATTATTGGGAGACTTAATCTCATTCCCTCATTTTTAACTACCAACATCATTTATTAACAGTAGCAGTCTGAACACAGATGTTCATGAACAAAGGCTCTAAAGAAGCAAGGACCAACTGTCTCTAACTATCCAGAGGGAAATAAATTCTTCTTCTAATTAAATCAGTATTTTTTCAGGAGTTGAGCTCTTCACTTGCATAAATTAGATGTGCAACCTCCTAGACTGTTCGTTCAATAAAACATCCAGACAAGTAACTATGAGCGTGGCTATCATTTGTTTCCCTCTATCATCTGTTTTCACTGCTGATCATATGCAATCTTGGCTTGATTGTGGTACTTTGCAAACATTAATGTATAAAAGAAAGGAGAGTCACCACTCTACATTCAGTCTGATGTACGCAATAAAAAACAGAGTGAGGAATAAATAATTTCCAAAGAGGAAAAGTTTGCAAAACCAAATATCGCCTGCCTTCACCGTGGCATTAAATCTCTACTGCAACCTGCAAGATTGAAACAAGTTGCCATGTTTAGAGTGTAATCCTGAGCACTCTCGGAGCTGGCAGAACTTTGAGAATCCTTCTGCTTGCACAGTAATGTTCTCTGGAGCTGACTGAACTGGAACAAGGACCTGTACTGGCCTGTGAAGCCTTAACCAATCTTCTGCACTGACCAAAACTGGTAGGCTATGCTAGCCAAGGATAATGGGGAGGGGTTGAGGAGGGAGGAATGATGTCATTTTGAGGTGGGGACAGGCAGGCTGGTGAGGGAGATGGGACTGGACTCTGGCAATTAAGCCAGATCCCATCCATATCCCTAAAACAGTTTTCCTCAACTCAGGCACTCGGATTTGCATCAGCGGTTACAATAACACAAATCAGACTAGCTTCATAGGGATGACTACAGTGCAACCTTTAATAAGGGAAATCAATTCTCTTATTCTAACTTGTTCCACACCATATCTGGACTGGAGACAGGGCAGGCCAGACAGCCTTCCTGTGTTGGTTGGGATCAGACTTCTTGTTTCATAAATCCTCATTCAGTTGACATTACAGGAAGTGTAATTATTTCAGAAGTGCAAAACAAAAATGTCATTTAATAAGATGCAGGTTTTTTGTTTGTTGGTTTTCCACCCAAATGTATTAGTTTACATGGATTTTTTCGTTCAGTTTAGTGAACAAAAATTTTTTCCCCCAATATGATTGTTGGACCTTAATTCTACAAAAATACTAATTCTTTTCACTATCATCAGTCTTTATACTCTGGTATCATCTTATTTCATTGAGTGTGTGAGGAATCTTTGGCATGAAAAAGGCAGTTATAAAACCTTTAAGCAGACAAACAGTATATTGTGGCATATGGTTGGATTTCAGGAAAAATTTCTGACAGTGAGGGCGGTTCAGCAGTGGAACAGATTGCCAACGGAGGTAGTGGACCTCCCTCATTGGGGATCTTCAAGTAGAGGGTCGATGAGCACCCGTCGGAGACCCTCGAGGAGGATTCCCTGCTATAAATGATTCTATGATTCTGTATTTTGAAAAGAGCTATTTCCTCTATACCCATTTATTTGGCTGTTTTTGGCTGTTTTAAGGCATCCCCTCAGGGGATATTCGGACGCTACTTAGTAACTGTTGATACGTGGTAAGATGTTGAACTAACCATATAGGTAGGGCTGAATACTTGAAGCTAAGATGGGAATTACTGTTCTGGCCCATTGTAGTTTTGATATAATAACCTATCATATAGACGTTAGCTGAGAAATGCTGAAAATTCAGTGTTAAATTAGAATTTTAACTGCTCTCTCATCTCTGAAAAGATAAACAAATGCAGTATTTTCAGTTAGGTCGTCTTTTGTGAGCCCTTTTGATCAATCAAATGAAATGTCATTAACTTTTTTAATCTGAAAGTGATTACTTACTAAAAGAGTTTGGGAGGGAGAGAAGGAGGGACTAGGCTTGGAGAATGGATAGTCACACCTTTGGATAGGCACACCTTTAATCAGGGGGTCTCAAGCTTCTCAGAGGCATTAAATTTTTTAGTTTAAAGTCTAACTTTCTTCCAGGGCATCTTACACAAGCAGCTTCTTTCTTTACTTCCTGAATTGTGGGCCACTGCCCTCTAAGCTGTAAAAATGAATTTTCAGAAGGCAACTTCTTGTTTAATTTTCAGTGGATAATAAAAGAGAACCACAGCAAATTCATTTAAAGGGCTGTTCCTTTTCTGCACTAATTCCTAAATGAATTTCTTGCCCTAGGTTGATGCCCAATCCTAGCACTTCCCTTCCTCCTTGATGCAGAACCTGTACTGGGTTGAGTCTACTCAGATCTGTGCCAGAAAAGTCCATGAGGACCCAAGGAAGTGGACTGAGGCCTGCTGCTGTTGCTGCTGCAGTAGCAGCCTGCCTCCTCCCAATGGTGGGTCCCACCATAAAGTGCTATCATCTTATATCTGGCACACATTCTGCAAGCATCCCTCCCATCTCTAAAGAACATTTTATCACAACAAAGAAAAGTTTGCATCACTGACATCAAATTAATATAGCAAGCTAAACATGCTGGGGGGAAAAGACAACACCAAGCATTTACGTGTCAGAAGGGGGCAGTGAACCACCCCCTGTCCTGAATGACCTCTCTATCTGTCCCCTCTCAGAGACCATTGCAGGAAGTGTGGCTTGGTCCTCTTCCTCTCTCGAGATGTGAGCACATGGCTCTCCACCAGCCTCCGAATCCACATGCAAGCAGGGGCAGCATTAGAGCCTCTGGTCCGAATTAAGTCATAGGAACTCTAATGATAATCAGATGCTGTAAATATGAGCCTTCATGCTTTGTAAGTTAACCTGTTATAAAGTTTGATTCTGGTCTCAGTCTCAATTTTTCCATGCGCCTAAGCAAACAACCAGGATGGAGGGAAATGCTTCTGCACCACAGAAAGGGATGCTCTGTGGTCATCACCCTGCTGAGTTGATTCACCATCCAACAAAACGCAGAACTTTTTTCTTTTGTGATAAGTTGAAGTTATTTGCTTAACTGAATGGCACACTTCATATAAACTAAGTTTCTTAAAGTTCAAATATGTGACTCCTCCATATCTGAACGTTATTCATCTTATTAATATTCTTCCTTTGAAACTCCTTCAATGATTTGCCTATGTACAACAGCTGTTTAGGACAGTTTTCCCATCCATCCCTTAGACAGATGGGTGGACACACACAAAATTTGCTTTGAATTTCTATTAGATTATCACTGGTAAAACTGGTAAATCACAGCCAAAACTAGGTTATCAATCAATATCAACCAGTAGTTACCACTACAAAAAGCACTCTTTAAACTCTGCTTAATTTTTGAGAGAGCTCATTATAGGCCAATTTTAAATATGTTGCTAAAGTTATTAGATGAAGATGATCATTTCGTTTTCTTGTTCAGAAATAAAATACAAGCACACTCAAATGCCTTCTATGTCATCTAGAAAAGGAATAAACATTTCTTATTGTAATGAAAATCTCCATATGCCAAGCCGGTAATGTAAAGCACCTCGTTCTAATTGCCACTGAGCTTTAATTAACCTGAATTGCAGAATCACGTTATCATTAAAGTGCTGGTTAAGTTTGAATTACAGCCTCCCTTTAATTTAAATCAGAAAACAGATAATTAAGCATAATCAAATGTTTTAGGAGAATGCCAATGTTTTGGGGAAGCTCCTAAAACCCATTAAAGACCCCGTCTTTATTGACTAGTCTACCTCAGCTGTATTAGTGTGTAATACAAATGATAGCCGTAGATTAAACAGGGGCATATCAAAACACGTATCCAAGGGCCATATGGAAATGCAGCTGTTGTGACAATTGAATATGCTAGGAAGTTTAGATCTCAAGGGTTTACTTCACATGGACTGGGCCCAATGGGACATGATTAGCTACAATGCAAAATGTTGCAAGAATCATTTGAGATTTTATTCTTAGCAGGTGACATTTTCTGCTAAGATTAATATGGTTTCATAGGAAATGCTAACATTGCCTGTTCAGTGTTAGCATCACAAACAATGACTACTGGTGAGCATCTCACACTTAACAAATCAGTTTATTCAGTGGCGGGATTAAATTCTGACCCACTAACAGAAAAGTAGCTTGGTGTACATTCTTCACAACTTTCTGTACCTTTATAATGATAATCAGATCAGGTTTATAATGATAATGGTCAGGGAATTTAATAAAGGCAGAATTTAATAACTATAACCAGAATAACTATGAGACCTTTTACACCAATGTAGTTATGTGCCCACCTATGGGAAACCTATGGGAAATGCATAGAGCAAGTGCCTCTTACATTTTCCTGTAGTTACTCTGGATTGGAGGGAAAGAGAGTAACAAGGGGCTGCAAAACTAAAGCTCGTGTTCTCAGCCATGCTCCCCTCACAACACTTTCAAGCATATCTTCACACACATATGAGCAAGAACAGCATTCCTCAAGATTAGTTCCCCTGCCATACCACTTTGCATGGCCCATCTATTGGAAGTACCACGGGAAGTAACTGGCAAGTAATGATGCCATTGCCAATTACTTCTGGATGGGAAACAAACACTAGTAAGAAGCTCAGGAATGATAGGAGGGCACAAAAAACGTATGCTGAAGCTTTGCGGTGTGGGGGAGAACATGATATCCCCAGGGACATGCATCACCCCCTGGGACTGCACATCACCCCCTGGGACTGCACATCACCCCCCGGGACTGCACATGCGCCATTTGGCGCAACTCACTTCCAGATGCTTAGGGAGGATGCCACTGTGCATGATCAAAGTTCACCTATGTGCAGTGGTATCGGAGTGCTCCTCTGAAGAAGGAGCGACCAACTCCTCCCTCAGAGGAATGCTCTTGGTGGTGTGGTGCAGCCTCGGCAGGGGTGACACGCTGTCATCCTCAGCATGTCAAACTCCGTCAGTGTCACCCCTGAGGCGTGTCACTCTGGTGCGAAGCACACCAGTCGCACCACCTCAAGGACGCCACTGCTCAATTATATGTAAATAGGTATAAGAAATATATTATTAGTTCTCTTTTCAGCACACTTTTGACTTAACACACTTACATGGACAACCTTTGCATCTAAGGAAGAAACAGTCCCACAATGCTGCCATTTTAACACGATTTCTGGGTTTCAGCGAAGGGGGTGATGTATGAATGAATGATTTATGATATTTTATGAAGGGGGTGATTTATGAACTTTTGCTTTCCATTTGAGAAGGAAAAAGAAGACTTGTAAATCAATTGTCATATAACTACTTACTCACAAACAGCGGGGAAGGACAGACCGACAAAGGCACTAGAAAGATACTCTGTATACATTTCACAAGCAACTCCTTCCAGGTAGTATTTCTGCCATGTATCCTCCTCAATCTGAAAAGAGAGAGAAAAGTAGCAAAGCTTCAAACCCCATTCAGCAAAATATATGAAAGTGATTAAACACAAATCAATTTTTAGATAATTGAACTTGGTATCTTACTTAATTGTTTTACTAGTTAAAGTCCATTACATTTTCTATAGGATCCTTTCTCTATCATTAGAGGTGTTTGAAAATGGTGCAATTAATTTTACTCAGATATGAGCCCATTGTTCGTTAAGACTTAGGCAGCAATCCTATCTTATCAGAAATAAACACCTCTATCTATAATCATCAACCAGCAATGTTTTTGTACTGCTGTTAACTACACAGCTGGGAAAAAAGCATGTTCTGATAAGGTCAGGTGGGAGATCAAATGAAATTGCTGAAGAAATTAGGTAGATCAAAGCCAGCGGTATAGGAAGAAAACTGAAAAATGTCGCCATGCAATGGTTAGTAGAAGGGCCCAATGGAAAAATAGGGTATGTAATGTATGCTTACCTCTGAGTAAACATACACAAGGATTCAGCTCCCAGTTCTAAGATATTAAGGAAGCAATCCTAACCTACTGTTAGGCTGGCCTAAGCCCCAGCACAAATCCCATGCTGGCTTGGAGGTCACAAAAGCACTGTAAGGCACTTCTGCACCACTCCTGGGGGAGGGCTTTAGCCAGTGCACAGACATGCGTCTGCCTCTTTATATCACTATGGGAATGGGACGACCAATGGGTTGTGCTGGCCTAGGTCAGGATTGCACCCTAAAATCTGTCTGTTCTAACTCACCACTACTTGGAAGAACCATCTAACCCCTCTTACTATCTAAGAAATATAAATTAAAAATACAATAAATTTATTCTTCAGCTGTGCAAAGGAATAACTAACCCTAGCAGGTGAGTGTGATTGTACATTTCAGTGTCTAAAACTCTCTGATATGTTAGGTTACAAAAAATACAAGTTACATTTATCTGTCATGTATCTATATGTGATAGGTACATATTGCCTAGCATGATATATGACTGCCTATCTGTAGCAGTACTCTGGCAAAGAAATTAAATCACTCAAGTGACTCAGGGAAAGGTGCCAAAATTAATTTTGCAGTCATTCAGTAATCAATCGAAAGCATCCTGAGGCAACAACTTATCTCTGTCTGTCATGTTCAAGGACAGCTGTTTTCGAAGAGCATCAAAGAAAGTCAGCTTGTGCACAGAACAGGTTTCTTTAACAAAGGCTTCTCACCACATAATCAGATACATTTCAAGTGAGCAGTGCAGGGTGGGACCTATCAGGTCATATAAAATGCAATACTAACCTCCACTTAGGCCAGCAAAAGCCCAGGCATAAATACTGTGCTGACCTGGGGGATATCACAAAAGTGCCGTAAGACATTTCTGCCTCACACCTAGGAGAGTTAGGCCATTGCACAGGCATATGTTGACCTCCCCACACCACCATGGGAAGATATGTGAATTGGGCTGGCCTAAACTTGTTAGGATTGCGCCCTCTTATCCACTTGCCCCCTGAATACTACTTCCTTCTGCAATCACCTGTTTTCCAGTAAAACCATCACTGTTCTGCTGTGCTTAAAGGCCTAAGGGGTGAGGAATTCAAGATTTGCCATTTTCTGACTCTGTGCCCCTTAACTCCTCTCCATCTTCTGGAGTTCCCATTAACCAATACCTGGATTCATCATGCTTTAACCTGCTCCTAGAAATTTGTGAAACTTGTGAAAAATTGATAACTTCCCTTCCCTTTTGCATTGCTACAGCTCTACAATAGATGATGCAGTAATCTCCCATAAAAAACTGGGCCTCAAGTGCTTGTTGAATAAGCATGGAATATTAGAAGACAAATAAACTACAGCTAAACTTTGAAAAGACAAAAAATTTATTCTTCGCTAGGAGTTGGAGTCCTTGCCGGTGGTTTCTGGGTGAGCAAAATTGAGCAAGTGAAATCTTTCAAATATTTGGGAGTCCATTTTCAATATAATGGCTCTTGGGTTTTACACTGCCGAAGGGCTGTAGTTGTGTCCACCCAAGCAATTAGAAGATTTTTCTATACCAGAGGGAATCAGTATATCCCTGCTGTGCTAAAGATTTTTAACACGAAGGTATGCCCACAACTTTTATATGCCATTCCTGTATGGTTTGCAGACTCAAACAACATCTTAAAATGTCCCCAGAGCAAATTCCTATGAACGATCCTGGCTCTCCCATGTTGTGTTCCCTATGAGGCCATACACCTCGAAACAGGACAAGGTCTAATTGAATCCAGGACATGGCTGACCATCTCTAAATTCTGGCTGCGTATCCTTTGTAATTATGATACTGGCAGCCTCTATTACTCATTACTCTCAGACTCGTCCTGTCCAGCTGCCCTGACTTTCTGGGAAAATAAACTTAAAGCTATGGGGCTACCTTCTGAGATACTGAGCATGCTCTCTCAATGTGAGGTTTTGCAGAGTATACAATATAGGATACTAGATTTCGAATAGATTTCGCAAGATTTCTTTAGTGCGACCAATAAGACTTGTTTCCCTGTAAACTCATTGGCCATGGGGTCATATGGCCACAACAACTCCAATGTAAACTTTGTACATCAGCCTCAGGATCGGAGAGTCTATTCTTTAGCCCATTTTTAATGTAATACCTTCGGCAGTTCTCTGTGGAAGGTTTCAAAATATACCACATGTGGACAGACATTGTCCATGCACTATGATCTGTGTGGAAACTATCACACACATATATTTTATACTGCCCATTGAATGTCGTCCAACATACTTGATACTTGGAGCCCCTGCTAGAAAACAAAAGGGACTCATCTGCCACTGTTAAGATCTCTCACCTAATTAGCTCCAGTTCTCAGGTGTTTGTTAATAAGATAATAACTTTTTGAAACAATGTATGTCCGTAATGTAAAGCTTGAAGATGTCGAATATTCAATCCTGGATTCATGATGTTTTATGTCTATTTGAGTGTTATGCCAGTAAAAGTGTTTGAATTTGAATACAGCACTGCAATGTAACATTAATCAAAGGAGGAAGTGTTAGATCTCTTGTGGTATGTCAGAATTATGGCTTCTGTGGCCTTAATTAGTTATCTGTGGCCTCCCATTAGTTATCACCTAATGGGAAATTCATTTCCTGGGTTTTTCAGGCCATGGTCACCAAGTCTCGATACTAACCTGATGTTTCTCCCTAAACTCTGTACAACATTATCAAGGGAATAAAGAAATAATTAAGCTAATATCTGGAAATTCTGAAAGCCACCAAGAGTAAGAATGTCATGTTCTACTGCCCAAAAAACATACAAAAAGCACTGTCCCTAAAATGCAGAGTAATTACAGGAGCATGTAAGAGACATTACGTGTACCCGTAGTTACTGAACCACCTAGTGAAAACCTATTCATATTGCAATCCAGAGCAAATTGTTCTTACACCAGAGCAAGAACTCTCCATAGTTATTCTAAACTGCGTCCTAAGTAAAATCTTCCTGCCAAAAGATGGGAGATGATTCCAAAAATGATCCAAAAGATCCAGGAAATGAAAAATTTTTAGTTTTAAAATGTGAAAATGTTCTAAACATATTAGGCCAGTCCTATCAGAAGTAAGTTCCAAAATGTGTAATGCACTTTTACCCCACATATGCAAGTACAGAATTGCAACTACAGAGTATCAGTGTAGTATGGCAGGAGTTCCTGCTGAACTGTAATCCACTGTCAAGATTGAAACCACCAAAGAAAGCACAAAATGGGACCACACTCCCCAAAGTTAAAGACAGCAAGGAAAAGTATGCTGAATTTTATACCGATGTGCTATTGCAGGTTTGTCATTTCATAAGCCAAAAAGATCCATCTTCCAAAGTACACAAAAGCCTTCAATGGAATAGATCAACTCCCAACTCCTAAAACTGCTAGCACATCCAGAAAAACAACAATGAATTGGTGATAAAAGCTGGGTCTCCAGTCCATGATATCTGAAAGAAACTAACACATCTGTCTTCTTCGACTCTCCAATACTTAATAAAGAGAGATTTATACCCCGTGCCTGAATGAGTTTATTCAGCAAAACAAAGGCTTTACAGCTGAAACCTTTGCTCTTAAATGAAATCCATTCTTACTGGTTCAACTTTATGAGCCCATATTGTACAGAGATAGGTGATCTAAGGTATTGAGAAATGGCTGTCATGAGATTTGGAGTAATGTGGATTGCTGGAGGAACATTTCCAAAGGCAGGATTGTGACTTTTTTTTAAAAAAAGCTGCTTTTATGCAAAAGTAATACATGATGTTTAGTTTCACTTCATGGCTTCTTCTCGTGTGACTTTTGGAGACTTGGAGGCACCACTGGATATTGCATTTCATGCTTGATGTTAGCTAGATGAGAACTGGACAGTTTGTTCAAATCAACATGATTTTGATTTGCCTGCCAGCCTCCTCACATCTTCTTGTCTTTTGTATGAATACTCTTAAGGTCATGAGGTTATGTTGCTGTGTGGCAAGTGCTCCATTAACTGAATACAGTAGATGAGTTCAGTGTTATACATTTAACTTCTCACAGAACACTGACCGGCATGGTCTCCACCATAATTGCTGCCATAGCACATTTTATGGTTGCTCTTTAGCAAGAGTTGCCAAAGAAGCACATGCTCCACTGGCAGCTTCAGCCCATTGGATTGGGCTGTATCATACAGTTTGTGATGAAACCTTGTAAGACCTTCTGAAAGCTGAACTGTCATTTTTTGGCCCCCAGAAGGCCTTACAAGACCTTTTGAGGGCTAGAAGGGCTGCATGCAGCTTCCCTGGTCCTCAGAACACCTGGGCAGGTGGGCAGAGGACACAGGGGGAAACAATGAACATTATTTAATACAGTGATTTTCAACCAGTGTGCCATGGTATGCCACGGATAGTCCTCAAGTGTGCCGCGGAAATTTGGGGAAAGTCATTAATTCAAAGGAAAATTGGGGATTTGAATAGTCTGGTGTGCCGTGTAAATGCTAAAAATAACTGATGGTGTGCCTTGAAAATTTGAGTGTCTTGTTAAGTGTGCTGTGAGATGAAAAAGGTTGAAAATCACTGATTTAATTTGTTGTGCTAATGAATATTTATCTAGTTCTGAGAATTTGTGCACATTGACCAATACTTTAATTTTACTTATAACCCTAAAGACACTGAGGGCACAACCCTAACCAATTTAGGCCAGCACAACTTATCTATCTCCATGTCCCTGTGGTGGGGTGGAGAGGCCGGTGCATATCTATGCTCTGCACTTATGGCACTTTTGCAACACCTCCAGGGCAGTACAGGACTTATGCCTGGACTTGTGGTGGCCTAACTGGGGAGCTAGGATTGCAGACTGAATGTATTAATTATGTATAATGCTTTTTCTCAGATTATTAAAATCTTCATTCCTTTTTTAAAAAGTATTTTGAGAAAGTGTTTCAATCTTACTTACACAATTGTGTGTTATGCAATCTGGTTATTTTGAGTGGGTCTTACTTTTGTCTGGTTTGATGCAAAGTAAGTGTTTCCATATGAAGAATGCCTCTATGGGAGCAAAAGGAAAATACTGGACCGAAAAACAACATTTTGATTTTTCTACATTTGTTTTACTAATAACGTTGCGCAGAGTTTACACAAATAATTCATCTGAAAACTTACAGCATAATCAGTTAAATGTGTGCCATGTCACCACTGATCATGTATATTTGTCTTTGATAGGCCAAATATTTATGATGAATTATACTACTTTGTAATCAGGCTGGGGAGAATGAGGAGGAAACTCTCCATTTTCATCTTTTTAAAAAATGATATGGCTTCTGCTAAAATTTTGCTGGCAGTCTTCTAGCATGACAACGTAAAGTAATATTATTTGCCTGAAACATTTTCTGCATGATCTGAGAACAATATCAAAATTGGGAACTCCTCTGCAATGAACGAAAAAAATAGGACAGGCTTCTTTCCTGTAATTATAGCTCTTTTAGTAGTCATTTGTACTGATGTCCCAAGTGGAGTTCTCAAAGTGCACACAGTAATCACAGAAGTTCCCGGGCTTTGTCAAATGTTTTCCCTCTTCTGACATGTGGGACCTATATAGGGTTTCCATAATTCTCTTCCACAAAATCATGATAGAACCCTCTGTCCCATTTGCCAGTATGAGAACACAATCCCGCAAAATCGGGATTGTCCTTGTTTTTTTGGACATATGGCAACCCCAGATCTATATCACTCGTGACACATATCCATGGTGATTTTTGGTTATATTGCTAGCTTTGTCAGTGATCAATCTCTAGTTCTTTAAATCCTCCTGAATGTATTTGAATACTAATAAAATATGCACATGAAGAAAAATTTGTGAGCAGTGTTCCTATGAAGTGCAGAGCCAAAGTGCAAAGTGAAGTGCAGAGTGTTCCTATGAAGTGCAGAGCAGTTATTGTGTTACCAATAACTAATGGATGGACAATACAGTTTGTAAGGGGGAGAAAGGATCAGCAGTATGGAGATCTCCTGAGAAACAGAAGACTCCCTCCACAGTAAAATGTTTTTGTCCCAAGAATCTGCAGTAGGAAACAAATCTATATCCTTCCTTCTAGCACTGAGATGAAGGGTGCAGATTTGTTTCCTACTGCATGCTTTTGGGACATTCTAGGGTCTTTCAGTATTTCTTCCTTCCCATTCATCACTTAATTCAATTTATGACAAATCAAGAGAAAAAAATGTCATTTAGGTGGTGTCCTATTTTCAGAAATAAGTATGCTGATTTTTTATGCCTTTGAAATAGATATTTGTGGCATCCCTAAACATGGTGGAGGTATATGAAAGGATATTGACTCCTGTTCCTTGCATGCTGTACTGTGCATTTACAGTACATTTATTCTTTCACCCCCTTTTATGGGTTTTTTAAATGGCTACAGCCCATTTCCTTGCGTTCCATGTGTCCAAAAGTATCAGCCCCAAATTCCCAATCTGGAATGAGTGGCCAAAGCTAAATATGAGCAAATTAACACTAAGAGAACAAGTAAAGATTTAGTCAAACAACCTACTACAGTTGCCTCCAATGTATGAGAATTACTGGACTGCATTATTTTTTATTATTTTCTTGTAAATCACAAGGGCCTCATTGACTGAAGAGAAATAAATAAATGAGTGATTGTTGCTGAAGGCCTAGGTTTAGGTAAAAACACATGTTCTGTATTTATTCTTGCAGTGAGGGATCCATTGGCCACTTGATGGGGGGAGAAGGAAGGCAAGCAAAGAAAAAGCAAGAAAAAGAAAGGAAAAATGATCATGTCTTTTTCTCTCGGCACTTTGTTGCCATATGGATTGAATAGAGATCATATTTTTAACTGTAGAGGCTTTCTACATTGATAAACATGTGGTTTATTTGAAAGAAATAAAGAATAAAACATGATTGCCCTTTGAACAATCTTTAATGGCCATGGATGTGCCAAATAAAAATAAAAACATAATTTTGAAGGAATCTGGCCCACTGCCCAATTTGTAATAGGCTATGGCTCTTTTTTTCCTTCTTTGGAATATGTTGTTTCTTGTTTTAACCATCAGAGTTGATGAATTTCTCTCTGTTTTGAGTTTAGGCCATGCTCTCTACTCAGCCCCATGACAAATCGAATCCCATGCTAATGTCCTTTAATGAGATGAGACGTTACCTTTATAAATGACCTCATGGAGAAGATGTTGGCCAGCATTGTCGATAGGCCTGGTGCCAGGCAGCTCTGGGCCATGAAACCCAGCTTGAGCTCTGCAAGGCATATTGCATCATCCCCTTCTTTCCAATTCCAGCTTGGGATATTTAGCAGATGGGCCTGCAAGGGGAAAACACAGGTTAAAAAAAGTTTCCCTACAGTATTTATATCTGCATATTTGCTAACACACGGTAGGGTGAGTGGGGGCAAGCAACTTCAATAAGGTTGCTAATTTTCATTTTCAAAATTTTCACTTTCAAAATTTCAAATTTCAGGATAAGGGAGAAGGAATCAGCATGATACTTGCCTATTGGATTCACCTTAAATTGCAAGTGTTGTTTCAGAAAGAAGAATGATAATATATATAACGGGGGGCATAAATCAAAATTCCTACTCATAATACTTAATCAAATATACAGAATAATCAGCAGTATGTTTATGCTGAAGTAAGTTCCACTGAGTTTTGAGGGGCCTACTCCCCCATAAGTATGCATAGGACTGCAGCCTTAAAAATAAATAAGAATTTCAATAGTGAGGAGGAATATTTCGGTGGAGAGGATTTCCTCACCATGAGGTGATGGGAGTCAGCTTTTGTGGAAGCGTATTTTGGATGTGTTTGAAATATAAATGTTGCTTTACCAAAGGCAAGACAACACATGTCAGTTTCTGAATGTATGCTAAATAGAGCAACTGAATTAGATTCCATATATATCTGCACTGATACATGGCCATATCAGCAGAAGAAGAAGCAACGTGATTTCAGGTAAGCAGCAGGGACAAGACTTTGGAATTTATCACATCTAACATTGGCTGCCATTTTACTACTTATTGTACTATAAATTTCCCCCAGAAAAGTAGTATAACTTTCCTTACATTTTGGCAAAATTAAGATAATGGATAGAAAAACCACACTGGGGTATTGTGGTTATCTAGATGGGTTAAAAGATCCAAGTCCTGCCTGGTCAGAGATCCCATCCCAGTGATACTTTGGGGTAAGCTCTTTCATTCTGTGGTTTTGTGGCGATCTTTACCTTCCTATCAAGCAGTAAGACTGCGGCTACAATCCTAAAGACACTTTCCTGGGAGTAAGACCCATTGAATACGATGGGGCTTACTTCTGAGTAGACACGGTTAGGATTATGCTCTAATTTTACCACACTTCAATCATAACAAAATGTGCAACAAAGTGGTTACAATCTGCTACTATCCTTAAAGGTTTGGAGCAGCTATACAGTAATTTAATTAATTATGAATTATTTTTATTCAGAGCAAGTTACACACCACTTTCAACAAAAAATTCACAATGAGAAAATAATTGAATCAGACTCATTTTATCCATAAATTCCTGTGCACCTGAGTAATTTAAAGAAAATTATAAGAAAACTGTTTCAATGGAAAATCTGGAGGTGATTGTTCTAATTACCTTGTTGTGATATGCCAGCATCTGAGTGATTATTCTTATTTTTGGATGGTAATTCTTTATGGAAATTACTCTGAAAGGGTAGAAAACAAAACATTTGCCATGTTCATTCAACATTAGTTTACAAATATAATTCTACAAACTGGCTGAGACAACCAAAGTCAGGAATATGAGCCAAAGAACAGCCAAGCCTGCATTTTCTCTTTACTTTTTCTCCTTTGCTTCAGACAGACAGAACTGAGAGAAACCCTGGTTTGTTAAACCACAGCTCCGCATGTTACCCAAACACAAATGTTGTGGTGTGACTGAATTTCAATCCAAAAACCACAACCAAAATCCTGGTTTGATATATTTAATTATAAACCACAATGAATCTATGATGTTGGATGCTCTGAACTTGATCTACTCAATCTGAAATCTTCTATTTAACAATTCATTTTCTTTAGTTTGAAAAAATGTACGGTTGAGCAATTGAGAACATACAACTGGGCTAGAAGGCTCCTAAGCAGAACAATGTCACAAATAAGGAAATATTCTTCAAGACAGTAGAAATAAAAACTAACAATGCAACCCTATGGATTTTAACTGGGATGAAAGCCTGAATATGTTCAGGGGGATTAATTCCCCCCCCAAAAACTCCAAGCATAGGATTGCAGGTTGAAGAAATATCTCTCATGTATGGCAAATTCCTTCTGTCCCTCTTTTCTTCACCCCATTACTCTGCCAAAACTTCTGTGAATGAAACATTACAGTAGCAATACTACAACAGAGGGTTCTCACGCAGTTACCAGTGGGTGAAGGAGAAAGCATTTGTGGTATATCCCACAGTCAAGCATGAACTTGACAAAATTCGTTGCATGGTTTGTTTTGGCAAGCAAGAAATAATTTGCAAAGATCTTTATCCTGCTCTAACTCTTTGTATTTATTTATTTTTAAATTGAAGCATTTAATTAAGCATTCAATTGCTTCAAACTTGTTTGTTCTGCAAACACACAAGAAAATTTGGTTCACCCCATAACTGGCCTGATTTTTTTTAATTAAACACATGGAATCTATTTAAAGCTCTGTAATCTGCATTCGGATTTATCTTTAATCTATGCATATAATGTAAAATCAAAGCAAGGGTTCTCTCACCAGATTAAAATGTGGTTTTTGAAAACAAAGTGGTTTTGGTGCTTGACTCATGACTTTGTTTTAGTTTATAATAGAAGTTGCTGTGTTGGTTCACCATTTCCTTCCAGTAGCCCCCCACCCCTTTTAAAAAAAAACCACCTTAGAGGGTTCACAGATCATGTGGCTTTGCTATCTTGCTTTATTTGGTAATACTGCTTTTGAATTTTTTTTTAAAGAGGTCATTTCAGCCGGCTGTGACTAGGAACTTCAGGCCTTTGTTGACTCATTTCCTTAGTCTGCTACCAATGGGTAAAATTATTTGCAAAATGTTCCATCTCTTAACATGGAGACACTGGAGGCTTTTATGTGTTAAACTGAATCTGAGTGATGAGGTGAATTTATTCATCTCACGCTAATTCATTCATCTCACCTAGTGAGGGTGGTGATGAGAAAATCCATACTGGAGGCTGTGTTGAGAGTTTTGGGCTGGAATCTGAATGCAGTAGGCAAAAAGTGCTGTTGTATTCATGAGGTCCAGGCAGAGGTCAAGGATAAATCCTAAATACAGTAGCTCACTAGGCTAAACTCTTGGTTCAGGTCTTGAAATTCTTATTGAAGTCCAGAATCCCTGACATCATGCACCAAATGTTGCTGCTATCCAACTCCATCGTTTTCCACTGAAGCTTATATCAGAGCCCACTACAATCCCAGCCTTGCAGCAATGAACAGAGGTGGTGGAGCAGCTGTGCTTACTTATTGCACTCTTCCTTTAAAAGCTTCCCCTCAAAATGGCTCTCTGCATAATTACAGATGACTGCGCATCCCCCCCACCATGCAGTGTGCCTTTAATTTAAATTGCTTCTTCTATCTCTTTCTTCATTTTGTGGGATGTACAAATTTGACAGCCCAATAAAACTGGTTCAGAACACGGGCCAATTCACTGTGTTAGTTCATTTTTAATGGATCTCTGACATTTTCGTTTTTAAAAAGGGCAGATTGGTCCCATTAAATTAGAGCTGTATGAGCAAAATGCAAATAATAGGAAAACCTGTCTTATTATAACCCTACATTTGCAATTTCCTCGCTACCTTTCTGCTATTGAGATGAACCATTAACATTCTCCGTAAACATACACACACACTCACACTCATGCACATACAAGGAGCAGTCTATTTCATATGCCAAGTATTGAGTCAGGCTTAAATCAGTGTCAAGACAGGGAACGAACTGCCCACAAACTGAAGAAGGCACCCTTTACATATCCCCAATCAGTATGACTGACACTGTCTTCACGGCTGCTTCCATATTAACGGGGCTCTACATAAATGCTCCACAGTCTAATCATACAGCAGTTACTATGTTTGTACTTAAGTACCATCCTATTCTAAAAGTTCAAATACAAAAATACCATATACAAAAATACAGGCTGGGATTCAACTCCATGTGCAGCTTTGTATGTTCAGTGGAGCTGTTTTCTGTCCATTTCTGCTGTTGTAACTCCTGTCTGTTGCCAGAGGCTGCTTGCACATGTATGTTGCAAAGTGCATGGCAAAATGATTGCACATTTGCACCAAAATGGGACTGAAACTCTTGAAGGGATGTTTCTGTGCTTCATGAACTGCCATTTAATAATAAGTTAAAAAGACACCCAAATTACCTCATAATATTGGAGGCATCTTCAGCATCTGGGTCAGCGCAGTATTTGTTGGCAAGTATTAGGCACGCATCTGCTGACTCTATCTGAGACACCAAAGGAAAAAGCAAACATGAAGAGCAATCTGATTTTTTTTACATTACCAGAAACCTGGCCATCCCTGCACTAAGTAAACTGGTGTGTGGATAAGGTGCATTTTAATGGCATATCTAGGATATGAACTCTGCTCTCATCAATCCAAGTACAAAACTTTCCACCTCCTCTTATTGGCTCTCATCACATGGAAGATCAGGCTCCAAGAGCATGATCACATAAGCAATAATAGCATAAGAAAGAGAGTGGGAATCTTTTTCTATTATGTTAACCTCCAAAACAGGTGTAGGAGGAAGCAGGAAGTAAGGGGTGAATTTTCTCTGCAGGAAAAGGCAAGAGAACTTTTCAGGAAGCTGGCAAAAGAGACATCAAAAGTCCCAGGAAGTTCGTTAGGATGAGTTTTCAGGCTATTGTAGATATTAAGATTCACATTTGAATCACAGATTCACATTCACATCTGGATCAAAAATAGAACCCCAAAAGTGATGATTTAATGCCTTATATATATATTAGGCATTGGGAGGTCTGGGGAAGCCCTCTGGATATGAAGACATGCCTATAATACCAACATAGGGCGCAATCCAGAGTAACTACGGGGAGTCCTTGCTTCAGAGTAAGAACAAGTTACTCTGGATTGCAATATGAATTTCCCATAGATTTTCACTAGGTGGAGCAGTAACTACGGGTGCACGTAATGTCTCTTATGTGCTCTCGTAGTTACTTTGGATTGTATCCTTAGACTAGAACTTCATTCAATCAATAATTTCCTAGAAAGTTTATTTTAACTCACTATGGAAGCTGGAATGACGAGCAGATTACTTAAGTTTTATATCTACATTTCAAGCCTACAGAATGGCCACAATGCAGTGTGGATTTATGTAGTGTGGATTTGGGACTGATGCAGTGGATTTGGCACAGTCCTTATGCAGTGTGGATTTGGGACTGATGCCATTTAATTGTACATAGGGACTTTTGGCCAAACTGTTATAGTTTATTGTTTCATACCAGTTTATCTGTTCTGGTTTCCTTTCCAGCATCATTGAAAATATAGATTGAGATGAACCTGAGAGGATCTCAGGTTTTACCGGTGAAAGAGACCAGCCATTTTCAACCATTTTCATCCCGTGGCACACTGACAAGGCATTAAAATGGTCAAGGCACCCAACCAGTTTTTTACCATTTCCAAGGAACACCATGCTGTTGGTAGGGGGTTCACATCCCACAATTGTCCTACTGACCCTCCCTAAACCCCCATGACACATCTGCAGACCATCTGTAGCAAATCAGTGTACCACAACACAGTGGTTGAAAATCTCTGAGATAGACTATTAAAAACTGCAGGGACATTACCTTTACTCTAGCCAAGTCATGTGGATTGAGAACTGAACCCTGAAAAAATTCCACCTGAGTGAAGTGTCGTTTAAAAAGAGCTTCCAACTCAAGGTTAGGGGAGATACTAAATGGAATAAGAAAAAGACAAAACAAATAATCAGTTTGTGAACATCATGTTTTTTTCTGAAAACATATTAAGAAATACACAACATAGAGAATCTGTTTTGTAGGAATCAGAAGTTACTCTAATTTTTTATTTCTCTCTTTTCTTCCTATTTCCTTTTATGCCTAGGTCAACAACCATTCATAATTTTACTGTCCCAAACCCTGTACAAAAAAGCAGGGTTGGGCATTACATCACTTGACATCTTTTTATATTTCTTATAGAAAGATTTTAAAAATGGTATCCTTCAGAGCAGGACACACTGTATGTGCTCAGAGGTACTGTCACTTACCTCATGGGACAATGAGATGCTGGCTGCCTGAGGTGTCATAAGTCTATCTGAAAGCCTGGGCTGGCCATAAGAGAGGAGTAGGGAGGCCTATGGGGTACCCAACAGGGCCAAAGAATGCTCAAGGAGCAATGAGGAGCAAGGCCTCCAGCCAACTCACAGGGGAATGTGGTCCTAGCACCAGCACCAATTGACATCCCCATCTTGGGAGTATCTCCTGCCTGGCTGTGGCCAGCCTGGGACACCAAGCAAAAGGGGCTCAAGGCCCTTAACGAAGACCCATGCAGGCATCCACCAATCCTAGGAGGCCTTGGATGGCTGTCCAGATCCACACTCAAGTTGCCAGAGGCCTATAAAGGCAAGAAGTCTCTCCCCCCCGCCCCCGGTCGGGTCCTCTCCTAAGGAAGGAGGGAATGGAGTGCTTCTGACAAGGGGGCAGATGAGGGGGACTCCTGGGCCAGAAACTGGCAAGTGGAAGATGGCATTGGAGCACTGCCTGAACGCTGCTGGAACTGCCTTAGACATGCCTTGTAAAGTTCAAAGTTACACACCTGTGAAAATAAACCCTCCCTGCAAGAAACGTAAGTCTTCCATAGTCTCCCTTGAAGAGCAAACCAGGAGGTGATTGATAGTAAGGCATGGCAAATTCCAGCCCTTTCAATGTAACCCTGCACTCTTGTGATAAGATCGACATCCAGCCAGCAAAAATAGTACTTTGCCCACACAAAGCTTGGTTCCAGTAATTTTGAAAGGTACTTTGAACATAGAGGCACTTTCCAGAGAGGATATTATTAGGAAAAAAAAACTACACACAACAACTCCGTTGCATTAGAAGGTGGTATTTTACTCATGCAAAGGCACATAATTTATAGTGCCAGAATAATTTCATTAAAAAATCATTCTTATCTTTTCCGTGTGTCATGTCTGCTTTGCTTTCTCAATATTCTGTCATAGTCAGTAATGACTAGCTAGATAGGAACAACTTTAGATGTTAGGAGCTTTGCAGGGGATCCTTTTCTATAATAATTTCCTTATCTAAAAGGGGATTTATAAACTCTGAACCCTATAGATCATTTGCACTTTGCTTTATACTACACTTCTCAAACAGTTACAATACATTTAATCATTTTTGAGTGACAGGAGAAGCAGCTTTCTGTTAAGGGCACTAATATCATTCATTTTAAAATAGCCTACAGTGATCAATGGCACTGTAAATGGAACAGGTCAAAACAGTATCTCTGCCTTGCAAACAAACAGTTTCTTTTCTTTTTTTAATGTCTGCTCAGTTAAACACATCAATTTTGATGCTGACTTTCATTGTAATGACATGCTTGTGACAAACAGTGGCTACTTTAAGCATTCATGACTATTGGCAAGGGCATTTCTAGGAAATTAACACTGGCTTGGAGAAGCTGAGGCCCAGCTATACAGCCACACATGCACCTCTTGTATATACCCAAAGCCTTCAATATGGCTGCTTTTGTTTTTTGATGTTTACTTCTGTTGTATGCTTTAGTACTATATAAATCTTTGATTGTAATTGTTGTATAAAACAAATAATAAAACCTTATGTTTGAGAAAGATAAGGTTCTTGATGAGTGCTGGCTCACATGGTCTGTATTCACTGTTGGTGGCACTGTGATGACATGTGTGTGAATCAGGGTTAGGGTTGTTACTGTCAATTTCTTGTTACTAACAATTTCTTGTTACTGTCAGGCTGTACTGGAAATGCTCTCTCTCTCTCTCTCTCTCTCTCTCTCTCTCTCTCTCTCTCTCTGAGAACACAATACTATGATCTGAACAACAGAAATCTGTAACATAATATTGTGATCTGGTCACTTACTTGTGCAGAAAGACAATTTCTACGTTCACATCATCCCTGTCCTTGTGCAGGAAGTCCTTCAGGAAATTGGACACACTTTCCAATGTTATGTGGCCACAGACAACAATGTGCCTGGGATAGGAAAAAAAAAAGCAACGTTAAGTCTGCTGAAAAAACAACCAGAAAGGAACATAAGCAAGCCTACCGGAGAGGCAAAAAGATGATACCATTGGGAGAGGTACTTGGAGAGAAGCAAAAAGAAGCACTAATCTACTTGTGTGCCTCCAGCACACTGAATATTTAGAGACCAACCTATTCCTGCAGTCCCTTCCCTAATGCAGCAAAAAGTTATAGTAAGAAAATGGTCAAAGTTATGCAGATAATGAGATTATGTGTGTAGGGATTGTGTCACTTTCATAACTTGGTTGCTGAAAGACTTACAAGATGTTGGTGGTTTCTGTCAAACATATCTAGTTCAGGCTTCTAGCTTAAGAATATGTTTCTTAACGTTATATGTTTCCAATTCCTGCACACTCATAAGTGTAATTTTACTATGAACTCTGAAAGCAGACATCACAAAATGTGATTCTTTGATATCGAGCCATATAGATCTATCAAAGGGGTGATTTTTGCTTCTACCCCTATTGATGAAGCCTCTAAATAAATAATACAGAGTCTGCTTTTCTAGCTCTATTTTCACTTTCTTCACATGATTATATTTAACATGATGGGAGAATGAGCTGAAACTGTTGGCAAAGCCTCAACCTCAGCATATCCTCTGGTGTATCCACCCCAACCTGAACAAATTTTGCTCATTACATGTATAACATCCATCACATGCAGACGATATTTGAAAAGGTGGTAGGTCATATCTTAAGCTACACTACACAGACATTCATTTATTTGGTTGCCTTGTGAGTGACAATGTCAACCTCTCTCCATCCAGACAAACTCTTTACATTGTCGTTTAGGATGCAATCCTTTAGCAGGTAACAAAACTACAGCTCTCCTTGAAATGATCAGAGTTATATGTAAATGAATATGACAGAATGTATTTGTCCCAATGAAGGCAAAATGTCTAGTTTTAGTAGACTATTTCTATACTTAACAATAAATGAAAAATAACAAAGGACTTTTACAATCCAAACCTTAACATGTTTATAAAGAAGTGAAGAACCTAATTCAATAAAGTTAATTTACCAGTAATTGTGATTAGAATTGCAGCTTTATCATACCATTGGACACAGATGCAACCAACTAGATTGACGGGTTTCTCATAAGGAATATACCACAACTTTATAATTTTGTAAATACAGTCTCCAATGTCTTGTATATCAATCCTATTTTTTCAAAGTGGAAATTAAATGCCCAGTCCTATTCAAATTTCCAGCACTGATGCAGCTTCAATACAGTCCTAAGGAATGGAACTGATGCAGCTTCAATACAGTCCTAAGGAATGTCCCTCCCTCCCAATACAGAATGCACATGGCTGCATAGGTTCTGAAAGAATGTATAGGAATGCGCCCAAAATCCCCTTGATTTCTACTATACTGTTGTGTTAGCTGCCCAGAATACCAGAAAGCCATTTGATAGGATGTCTGGGCAGGCATGATTGCCCAGAGCGACTCTGTCCTTTGAATGAGGAGAACAGCATGTCACCAGGCAGGACCAAAAGGTTTGCTCACAGGGCAGATGGATCCACCTGATCTCCCTATCCAGTCCTAGGAGGATTCGAGCAGCCCTGCTTTACACACAATGTGCAAAGTTGCCAATCTGCATTTGTCCACAAACGATCAAAACAGAAGAGAGTTTGGCTGAAGTTTCTTTTGTTAGCACGGTGGCAGAGAACTGTTCAGCATTCTGATCTCATGAAGGGTCACCAAGCATACTCCTTGGGTATGCAATCCTGCATCCTTATCAGCTGGCATTTGGACTGGCAGCAGGTGGCAGATAATAAGCAAAGAACTTTCAAAGGCAGCATTGAGACCATCCAAGTCACTTCTGCCTCATGTTATGAACACATTCCAATGAATGTGGAGGGAAAAGCATTGGCTGGAAGCAGGGAGACAGAGAGCAAGCAATCCCCATTTCTCCAATTTCTCATTAGGGGCTGTTGCAAGTGCTTGCCCTGGTTTCATAATTTGGCACTTGACTAAGGATGTGAAATATAATTGTGAAGATCTTGTTGGTGGAAAGATAATGAGGCAGAACAATAGGTAAATCAATAATAAGCACAAAACATCATTAAAATCACCATCCGAGGCAGTTGTGCTTCCAGAAGTGTCGTTAGTTACTAGGAAAGGATGGTATTATATAAATACTGCACATCTTATGTAACACAGCTTTCCTCAATGGGCCAGAAAGAGGTTGTTATGTCTGCAGATTAAAAAAATGCTTAATCCAGGGCTATCATTGTTAACTCCAATGTATGAGTGCTACGGCCACACCATCTGATGCAGAGGGCAGCAACAGAGGAATTGCATACGACAAGAGGAATTGAATACATGGGGAATACAATTAGGACCTTAAAACCATGATGAAAGAGTGGGAGATGAATATAAGACAGAAATCTGGCTGTGAAAAGGAGGGTTGAGCTGGAGCAGAAAGAAAAAAATTGTATGGAAGATTGGTGGGGAGTTAATGAAACAAGGCACAAGAACAAATAATTAAAATACCTACTGTCTCTTTCATAGAGCAGTCAATACCAAGGAGAAAGAGGACGTTTCACTGGAATGATGCCTCAGGTCCCCTTGTTCCTGCTATTGTCCTTACATGGGGTTTTTCAAATCATCAGAGAGATGTTAGGTGATGATGGTTTAATTTTTGCACCCACTCTTTTTTCTTTCCTCCTTGTTTCTGTGTACCATGTCACTGCCTCCTCCTTGCAGGCCCACTCATTTAAATCTATCTATCTGTCTATCTGTCTATCTATCCATCTATTCATCCATCCATCCATCCATCCACCACTTTTCAACTAAAAAGTTCACAAACCGGTTTACAAAGAAAATTAAAAAAAATAATCGCTAATTAATAGCTAATGGGTCCCTGTCCCAAAAGGCTTCACAATCTAAAATACAAAAGAACACCAGCAGAAGCCATTAGAACAAACATTGCTGGGGTGTGTAGGGCCAGTTACTCATCTAAATAAAAGAGGACCACCAACTTGAAAGAATGACTCTTGCCCAGTTAGCAGGGGTTAACTGGCTGATTCAGGGGAAGACTGTGCTCCTCTTGCCTTCAGTTCCACAGCCTTCTGCTTCCTGCCCACAGCAGCTTCTTCAAACTCACACTGACCACTTTGGATAGTACCACTAAAGATTCAGATTAGAGTGCTAAAACAACCTAATAAACCAAAGAAGTTTCATTCAGCTGGTCTTTCTTCCCAGTTTGAAAACATGCAGTTGCACACAGTGGTGGGATTCAAATAAATTAACAACAGGTTCTATGTGCCATTAGTAAACAGTTCTCAGAAACAGGCGCTCATTAGCAAAGGGTTCTACAGAACCTGTGAGAACCCCCTGAAGCCCACCACTGACCATTGAACACAGTGGAGCTTACTTCTGGTTAGACATGGTTAGGAGGCTGAAATCCTAAAGACACTTTCCTGGGAGTAAGACCTATTGAACACAGTGGGACTTCTGGGTAGACATGGTTAGGAGGCTAAAATCCTAAAGACACTTTCCTGGGAGTAAGACCTATTGAACACATGACCCATTAAGCCAAATTCAATCTACCCATCTTGAAAATAAACACAGGCTGCAATACTATCCACACTTTCCTGAGACGAAGCTCCATCAAACAAAATGGGATTTTCTTCTGAATAGATGTGCTTAGGATTGTGAACTCAAACTGATAACCTGATAGATTCTTCACATCCTGGTTTTAACATTTCATACAGTATTTTCTAAACCTTTGAGGGACACTAAACTTTGGAGATTAATGTTGCAGGTACACTTTGTGATCACATCCAAAAGTTTCTTTTTATAAGGAACATTTGCCAATTTTCAGAGGAGTCCATCACTTTGCATTCCTGCAAGACTCACTACCTGAGCAGAAGGAGTCTGTGCTAAATAAGTACAAAGTTTTTGAATTATTAATTTAGTAATCCACGGGGATGAGAGCATGATCAAAACATGGCTGAAACTTATTGAATCATTTAAAAGTTAGACGTGGGACTACATTTTTCTTCATGCAAATATCTTTGCCAATAACAATTATCACATAAGTTTCACCAACCACAAGATGCACAACACTAACCATACCAAAGGAAGACCTTTGTAAACTCATGTAAACTACACTGCAGTATACAATGTCAACAATGGCAACCGCAGAATAATCCTTGAGGTGGGATCTCTATTCTTTGGGTAGTAAGAGAAATAGGCAACATTCATACAGGCAAACACCACAACATGCAAAGCTTTCTTGGCTGTTTATTTTCAAAGGAAAATTACATGTATTGCATTGGAACAAATATTAAAAGTCTTTTAAAAGTCTCCCTTGCTATTCCATAGCAGTAAATCAGAGTAAATTGCAATTTCTGTTCAACATCCACTGACTATGTTGTGTTCATTTTGTCAAGCAAATAAATGAAATGTGACATATATTGATCTAGCCGTCTCTGTATAACTATAATATTTATATCAAATACATATGCTGAAGTCTCTTTTTCCTGTCTTCTTTCAAAGCTTCCTTTCAAACCATGCCTTCATTTACTGCCAGCCCACCATTTCCTCTATGGGTCTCCAGTTCTCTTTTTCTCTCTGCTTCCCTGTCTGCACTCTGGTAATTGGCAAGCTTGAAGACAATTTGAAATGTAATATAGTTTGGGCAAATCCAAATCCACACATGTACTGGGCATATTTGCCATTTTTGATTTCTTAAAAAAGGGGGTCCTGGTTTAAGAAAGACCTTAAAAAACAATTTTAACTTAACACTTAACTTTTTAAAATAGTGAAGTCGAAGCCATATAATGCATTACAAAGATAAAAACAATTGGGCAGCCCAATCCTAACCTATCATCGAGCAGGCTGGTGGGCTAACCTGTGCTGCACTTAAAGCATGGCTTGCTAGGTTGTGTAACTCAGAGTAAGAGCACAATCTTAACCATGCCTACTCAAAAGTAAGCCTTATTGTGGTCAATGGGTCTTACTCCTAGGAAAGTGTCTTTAAGAGTTCAGCCTAAGCGGTATTCATTCCCTTTACCCATTGCAGCACATGCCCTTATAGAGCTACTTAAAATCTCTGGCACAGATCCACCCAGCTTGGTGTAAGGTTGGGCCAGTTACAAGTGGAGTTTGGATCCAGCATAAGTGGTCCCACTCCTCTCCCAGGCCCAGTCCTCCCAATGCATCAATTGCCCTGGAATACCCCTGAAATGCCATCTCAGACCCTCATGTTAGTGGCCCACCACCGATGTGAACTCATCTTGCGCTAGTGCCTCAGAGGATGGATTTGGCCTCTGGAGGCTGACATGCTTTCATGCGCTAGCCTGCCAATTTTCCTGATGGTGCAGAAGTAATCTTCTGCATCTTCCAATTCAAAATAACTACTGCTAGGCTTGTACTCTTAACAATACAATCTTAACCATGTCTACTCAAAAGTAAGCCCCATTGTGTTCAATTAGTTTTACTCCCAGGAAAGTGTCTTTAGGATTGCAGCCTAAAGGCACAAACCAGAGTAACTATGGGGAGTCCTTGCTCCAGTGTAAGAACAATTTACTCTGGATTGCAGTATGAATTTCCCATAGGTTTTCACTAGGTGGAGCTGTAACTATGGGTGCACGTAATTTCTCTTACGTGCTCCCATAATTACTCTGGATTGTAGGGTATATCTCATTTTAAAAGACAAAGATGGCAATTGAGTAGAGTTGTCTAAATCCTGGCATGACGGCCAGATGTGGTTCATAGCAAGCCTCCATGCGGCACATGCCACCCTCTATCCTCGGGCAAGTCTTGTAATCCTCTGGATCTGTCTCTAATAATCTTATATGTAGATTTATACAAATTTATTCAAATTTGAAATTCTAATCATTTTTCTCGCCCCCAGCACAGTGTCAGAAAGATGATGTTGCCCTCCTGCCAAAATGTCTGGACATCCCTGCAATAGAGGAAAGGAAAACATAGTAGAAAAGGATGGGCTTGATGAGCAATTGGTGGGTCATAATTCTGTGTTCAGTTCACTGGGTCAAAATTTGTGCAATTTGATATAGTCAAAATTGAAATATGTGAGAAACCCTAACAGAGAAGTTCGATGAATAAATTCCAAATGCTGAAGTGTATCGTCCATGATATATGATAATATAGCCTGCAGATATACAGTATGTAGATTGAGACCACTAGTCTTTTTTGTGTGGTTCTGCCAGAGGTTATAAGGAATCATCAGTCTGATCTTCAAAGCCTTGGGAAGAGAAGAAGTCGCTTCCGTGAAGATTTTTATTATCTCTAGCAAATGAGGGCTCCATGCACTCCAATTTAATAAAAAAAGTCTTAACAAATTAGAAAGAAGCCAAAAGTGCTACTGCTGTTGCTGTAAGCTTGTGAACAAATATAATTGATCGTAATAGAAGAGATCTTTTTTTCCTTCTCTTAAAATTCCTCAGAAAAAATGAAACACAAAAGTCACTTATTTTCCTTTAGATAAGAAATGTATGTTAGGGACGTATAGTCCCATTGGAAAAGTTTTTATTCTCAACTTATCAACACTCTTTTGCGGCTTCCAAAATTTCTCAGACATTTAACCTGAGAAAGAATCCTCAGGTCCACTTCAAGTTGTATTCTTGGGGCAACTCTACACAGTCTATGTTTGTTGTATACTTTGAGGCCATCTCAATGAAAAAAAAATGTTACTCAAACACAACTCTGCTTATCTAGTATTTCAGGTGTTCTCTGACATAATACTCAAAATCATACCTTTATTGGTATAAAAACAAATAGACAACAGGACAATAAACATACAATTGGATAAAAATAGATAAAGGTAAGTTGTTGCCTCAGAGCCTCCAAACAGGCAACTGTGAGGTTCTGTGAGTGGCGGGATTTTATATTTAAAATCAAATCATACTTTTTTAGCATAAAAGCAAATAGACAATTGGATAATAAACATCCAACTAGATAGAAAGTGGATAAAAATAAGTTGTAGCCTTGTTACCTCTGAAGACACAATGAGAACACAAGTTTGACATAGCATCAAGGAGAAGAGCTGGAGGCCACCAAGGATTTGCAACGCAGGAGAATAAGATTAATGAATGAGACTACTAATGTAGTGATGTTTTTGTTAGTGCTGCATAATAGAAATTGCAGCTTATCAAAGTTAGAACGTTCATTGTGGCCAGCAGAAAACTGGTCTATAAATGAAGTGTGTATATCATGATACAACATGCATTGCAGTAACATGTGTACCAGTGATTCCATTGCACCGGAACTGCAAATGCATGTCCTTTCTGGTACGCCATTGAATCTTCCCAACAGGATATTGGAAGATACTACATTGCATCTTGCCTATGTAAAAAGTCTTCTGTCCTGTGGGTTCACCAGAAAACAAAAATAGGACACCTGTCATATGTAATCAGCAAATTAAAAATGAAAAGGGGAGCAGGTCTTAGAGGCGGTACCAAAAAAGGATTGTTTTTCTATATCAAGTAGCCTTGTTTTAAGAATGTTATTAACCTGATTTAAGTGAAGCAGGCCTAACAATTCCAAGGACAAACCCATAGAACTGATTTTTTTACAAAATAAGATAAAGCCAGGAGATTGAAACTGGTCTGAAAGCAACACTATGGTGAGAGTGTTGGAATTAGAAAGATAACAAATCCTCGACCCAAATTTAAGGAATAATAGCCAAGCAGGTGTTTCAAGTTTGCAAAGACCAACTTCAAGGCATAGAGTCATATAGGAGACACAGTAAGGAAGACCAAGTATCTTATACAGAAATTGGGATTGCACCCACTCATCAGTGATATTGAATGCTGACATCCAAATGAGGATACCGTAAACTAAAGCAACTGAGAAATGGTCTTAGCCCAAAAAATCTGCAATGCTGCAGGATAGAAGTGTTACCCCACGAATAGAAGAAGCTTGATACCGCTTGCATGGATAATTTGGCAGTATCAACCGCCACCAGGCGATGTGGAACCCAAGAGTGCTCTGACATACTATCTGTTTATTCTTCAGAAATTCTTACTTTTATAAGAGTCAGTGATGATGTGGACGGAGTACCTAGATTTTCAGTCAACTGATTAAGAATTTAAAGCCCCAAAGGAAAGGGTTAGGACTGGAGTAGTAAACTCGTGGCTAGAAAGCCCTGGTCAGCCAGCAGGCTGGCAGGGCACCAGAGGAGGAAACCACACTTCTTGCACTAGCACATCAGTGACAACAAGACTTTCATCTAGAGCACAATCCTAACAATGTATACTCAAAAGTAAGCCCCATTGTGTTCAATGGACCTTATTCCCAGGAAACTGTCTTTAGGATTGCAGTCCTACTGCTCTAAACCTCTGAAATCCAAGTAGTTCTGGAGCTTCTAGAAGTAATAATAATGCGGAGAAGACATCTGCTGATATAAGGCAACTCAGCTCATGAAATTGCACTTTTGTGTTCAGTTTTATTCTTTTCCCCTGCTTTTCTTATTAAATTAGCTTTCAAAAAATAATTTCACACATTCTGTATGTTAAAAAGCAATCTTTCTACTGTATGATATCCAGAGGGCAAATTTACAATAATGGCTTGACATCATAATTAAGTGTGCGACTGCTAAGGAGTGCTCCTTTCTAAGACAGCAAAGCTATAAGTTTAACTGGTAGATTTATCAATGAAGGCTTTAATTAATTAGTGGGGATCAATTTTAACTGATTAGGCTAAGCGAATATGCTGATTTTTAAGCTATTTGAATTATAATTATTTTGGGAATGAAAATTTGCAAGCAGCCTTTCCTGCAAATATTGAAAAATAGCTTTTGCATATTAAATTGTAAATTATCTTCAGGATCTGGAGAAATTTGGTAATGTGCAAAGTTATTTAAATGTAATAGCTCAATTAAAAACCAATCAAATCAATTAATTAAAAACACTTAAGCCTGTGTTTCCCAAACTCATGGGTCACAACCCCCTGAAGGAACTAGAAGCTGGGCATTTTACCTTAAGGGGAGTGGCCCTGCTCCAATGGCAGTGACAATGCTGCAGAGATTAGATTAGGATTGTACCACGAGTCATTTTAATAGTAGTTGATATTATGCCATTAAGGTTATGTTGTTCTGTCTCTCTGTTCCTGCAACTCTGAGAAATCCAAAGGAAAAACTGCCAATGATTAGGGTAAATGCAATAAAATCAAGCCATTCTATATTTCAAAATCAAATCAGCATGCTAAATCCAGAGCAATTACGGGTCCATGCAGTTAGATCACCCTCTAATGTTATCTTATGGAAATCATCTTAACTGCTCCGGAACAAGGGGCTTAATTTCACTTTAGGATATAGGCCTTACTGCCAGTCTTTAGGATTGCAGCTGAAATCTCAAAAAAAGCAGATCATTGGAGAAAAGATACAAGAAGTTATGGGTTAACATAGTACAAAAAGGAAACTTGTTAAAACTAAACTTTTAAACTTATTTTTGAACATAGAAGACTCAGAATAATGACTAGTCACTGCTTTTAGAGAACTTCCAGACAATCCCTTTTGTCACTGTTAGGGGGCAATCCTAACCAATTTAGGTCAGCTTAGCTCAGCCAGCATATCTTCCTGTGGTGGTGTCAGGAAGTCAGCAGGGGCAACGTGACTGTGTGCGTCACCCAGTGTGGGGGCTCAGTGCGTCACCCTCAGGACGCGGCCTAACTGGGCAAAAGGCACTCTTTCAAGTGGGTGTTCCTCCTTTATTTAGCTGGGGCAGAGTAACTGGCCCTACACACCCCAGCAATGTCTGTTAAAAGTGGCTTCTGCTGGTGTTCTTTTTTGCATTTTAGATTGTGAACCCTTTGGGGACAGGGACCCATTAGCTATTATTTTTTCATTTTCTTTGTGAACTTTTTAGTTGAAAAGGGGTACATTAATACTGTAGATAGAGAGAGAGAGAGAGAGAGAGAGAGAGAGAGAGAGAGAGAGAGAGAGAGAGAGAGAGAGAGAGAGAGAGATAGATAGATAGATAGATAGATAGATAGATAGATAGATAGATAGATAGATAGATAGATAGATAGATAGATAGATAGATAGATAGATAGATAACTGGAGATTAGAATTGCAGCCTTAGTGGCTGTTTGATTTGTATGAGAAACCCATGTATCAATGAGATTATTACTTACTATCCTTTCCAGGTGTTACTTTCACTCAGTCTAGTGTGATGTGGTGAAGCTCCAGCCTGCAAGTAGCATTTTATTATAGGATGACTGCCCAGCACACTGCAACTGAGGTCTTTCTAAGGAGCAAAGAGCCTTCATGTGTCTTCTTTTAATATACCCCTTAAAGTGACTGACTTAACTATATTTGAGTGAGTTGTTTTACGTATGTTCCAGAATACGACATGTGCACCAAGCCACACTGGTAAAATTATGGCTTGAAAATCTATGTCTAATCTCAGGCAGATACTCTGGCACCAGATTTTCCACAAAGTCCCCTTTCAGAAAGAATTATGCAAGGAATATGTGTGTGGCTGGAAGAATCAGTTCCCACAAGGGAGCAAACTGGTGCAGGCACATGGCCAGTTTTTCAAAAGAAAGACCACTTGAATGATACTGACAAGGGAAAAGATATAGCAGTGATACTCAGATATACTGACTGCCTGAACATCAAGAACTGAAGTGAGAAGAAATGTGTTGGCATTTTGGTGACAGTTCGTGTTGTGGAGTGCCTTTTATGTGCAAAAGTGTTTTAAATCCCTTCTCATTCATCTTCACTGCAGTAGTTCTCTCTAAGGCAGTAGTTCCAAACTCTGTGCTGTCACAGGGGTACCACGGGATATCCCCAGTATCTTCTCTTCCAGCTCTCCTTGGCACTACCAAGCACTACCACCATTATCTTGGATTGTACAAGATGTAGCAAGAATTGCACAAGATCTCACACAGTCCAAGATGGTGGTACTCAGAAGTGCAAATGCAAAGCAGCTGCTATGAAGGTGTTGTGATCCAGGTAAGTCTCCTCAAGAGTACCATCAGATCAATTTTGATCCCACTGTAAAAATCAATGGTACCAAGAGGTTAACTTGATCCCATTGTAAAAACCTTTTGTTTTTCTTCAAATAAGTTTGTACTTTAAACACTTGTATAAAAATATTAATAGAGGCATATTTGTCTTAGAAACCTTCAAATAATCTATCATTGCAGGTACCCTGTGGGTCACTATTTTACATGGCAGGTACCATAGGGGTTGCTATATTACATAGCAGGTGCCATAGGGTCTGTTTTGATCCCAAATGTTTGTCAACATGGAAATAAAAATTAATAAAAAATAAACCGAACACTAAAACTGGAAATGATCATGAGTCACATTATGAGAAATATATGAAAGGTGAGGTCACCACTCATGATAGTTTTAAAGGGAAAAAATATGTGCTAAAAAGGATCTGAGTCAAATATGACTCCAAGGTTTCTGCCCAGGGGTTAGTATAATTCACAACTGTATTTTGGTAAATACGGAAGATATTTACACATTCTATGAATAATAAAATCCTATTTTACCCTATCATGAAACCCACAGCAGGCAATATAAGAAAGTTAGATGAACATATGGTATAAAATATACATTACAGTAAACTAAAATAGCCCCCCAGTAAACAAATCACATGTGACTGAGCCCAGACAAGTTCAAGAGAATGCTCAGCCTTTAGCCATATCCAGACTGAGGGAAATGTGTAACTGAGGGGCATCTTGTTATTCCTCTTTCATTCAGTGATTATTTGAGTCTTCCCTAATAACAAAGTATCATAAAATTTGAGCAGTTTCATGTTTATTTGAATATTTAGATGTTTCTTAACTTTGTTGTGAGAATTTTAAAAAATACCTCTTAATCCATGCAGTTGTATAATATGATGTGCATTGCAATATATTAGGCAATAGGATTAATAGAGACCCAAAATTTAAGATAACTAAAAAAGTTTTGATGATATGCCCCCCACAACATTTTTTAAAAAAAACCTAAGATAACCACTGGAATCAGTATAAAAAACATTAAAGACTAAACAACTTTTGTGTTACAGTGGGTGCAATCCTAATCAACTTTCTAGCACCAAGGTAAAGGCAATGCAGCTCCGAGGTAATTGAACATACATTCCCTTACCTTGAGGAGGCCTCCCAACTGCAGGATGCAGTAAACACCACATTGGCACAATTTTCCACTGGTGGAAAATTGGTTAGGATTTGGGGCACAGTGTAATATTCTTGTTGCAGTTGAGCAGGTGAAGGAGCAATCCTAACCAATTTAGGCTGGTACAACTTGCTCATCTCCCTGATTCTGTAATGGTGTGCATAGGTTAGTGCATGTCTGTGCACTTGTCTAACCCCGCAGGAGTGGCACATAAGAGCCTTATTCCACTTTTGCAACACCCTGAGGCCAACACAAAACTTGTGCCAGGTTAAACCAGGGTTAGGATTGTGCTGCCAGTCTATCCAGCCTATCTTCTATAAACTGGTACACCTGCATGGGCAGGAGGGAGATTCAGAAAGAAGAGATAGCTAGAAAACAGCATTTGATAATTAATAATATTCTTTGATAATTAATAATAATAAACAATTATGAAGCACTTTTGTGTGTTCAAAACACTTCACATATCAACCCTATAAGGTGGGATCAGTATTATCCTCTGCAGAATGCAGATGGGGAAGGCTAAGGCTGATGGAAAGTTTGACGAGGACAGCAAAAGGGCTCAATAACCCTACAATCCAGAGTAACCACAGGAACATGTTAGAGACATTTACATCGACGTAGTTATGGCACCACCTAGTGAAAACCTATGGGAAATTCATATTGCAATACAGAGTAAATTGTTTGTATGTTGGAGTGAGGACTCCCCGTAGTTACTCTGGATTGCGCCCTAAATCTCCTGTTTTAGATTGTGTTTCCAAGATTGGAGGTGATCAAGCATCTGGCAGATCAACCTCTAAATGGGGGCTTGGTGGGTCACAAATTCTGCACACTTGTTCAAAGGCTTGATGGCTACTTGGAGCTTAATGCTATGTTTCTTTACTCAGAAGCAAATCCCACACTACTCAGTGAGGCACACTATCGGTGCGCACAGCAGTACAGCCTTAGGGATTTATGGATTTAAAACCAGACTCTTCAGAAAAAAGGGTCTGTTGGCACGCCCTTTGTTTTAAGTTCTCTACCTGTGGGATAATTATTTAAAAAACCCATAAATAATATGGATAAAACAAAGCAGCTTAATGTACATTCCTTCTTGGGAGAGGGAAATCCATACACTATTTTAAGACTCTGACTAATGTCTTTCAACAATGTTTAGTGGCTCCAGTTTTTGCAAATGCATTCAGTTTTATCTGGAAACTTTTTGACATTAGAGATCGCAGAACTGTAGTTTCTCATTATGTTTGCTGCCAGAATCTTTGCTGAGCTGCTCAGCTAAAACCTCACATTGCTAATTACTACCACATGCCTCTTATCCCAAGCAATGGAAAACTTATTGGTTCTGACAGCCCATTCTCTAAATGCCGAATTCCAAAGGAAAACTCAAATGTTTGGCCAAACATAACATTTCATCAATCTTGTTCTGCTGACTGCAAAACTAATATCAAACATAGGATGCTAATGGTTTTTTACTATGCTGTTCCCAAGCTTATGTGCACCGATGAAAGATGTACGTGAGCAAAGGGCTTCTCAAAAGTACTTAGAAATTAGCTTTTTGAACCAGGAAACAATGCATAAAGTTAAATTGAACAGTCTGTGCACCGATGACAGAGTTCAGCTTCAGTCAACAAAATACATTCATAGGCAAACAGAGACAGAGACAAACAAAGAACATATATGTATATATTTAAAGCAAAAACAAAAACAAAAAACCCAGATGTATGATAACATTAAGCAAGCCCCAAAGCTAGCAGGAAGCCAATGAGCTATGTACTGAGGTCACCAGGATGTGGGAATTTAAGACCAGGTCTAAGTTTAGAGACAACAGAGCAATGTTGGGTACTAGTGACAAAGGGTGCAATCCTAAGAAATTTAGGCCAGCCTAACTCATCTGGCCTATCTTTCAGTGATGGTGTGGGGAGATCAGCGTATGCCTGTGCATTGCCTACCCCACTCCCAGAAGTGGGACAGAAGTGTCTTACTGAATTTTTGTGACACCCCCAGGTCAGCAGACTTATGCTGGAGCTTAGGCCAGCCTAAGTGGAGATTAGGATTGCAGCCCAAATAACAGATCATGTGGACTAGTTTCTTGAAAACATTATTTATGAAGGTAAAATTTCTATAATGCAACTCTCTGATCATCAAATTATTTTGTTCAGTTGCTTAGACAACTAATGGTCCAATCCTATCAAGCTGTTATATCAGAGGCAGTGTGTTCTGCCAGTATAATTGCTTACAGCAGTTACAAATGCAACGATGCACCATTTAGCAACCTGCATCAGGGACACCTGCTGGAGCAGGTAAGACTGCCCAAGGGGTAGAATGGGGAAGGGGAGGGCAGTGGATGGGAAAAGCAGGAAAGAGAATGGATTCAGCAGCAGTGGTACCTACTGAATCCTAACCCCCATCCTGGGCCTGATCCATCTGCATGGATCAAATTGGTTTATGCTGGTACAGGTCTGAATTAACCCACAGAGGCTACTGGGTTTACCCTGGGGGCAAGGGAACAAATGATCTGCCCCAAGGAAACATCCAAAGGTCATAACTCTTGCCATGGGATATGGTGGTAACCATATTGGTGCCACTGCATCACCATGCAGGGAGTTAGTTAGGATTGGCTATTGGAATCATTTGAAAATATGAACTAGTTCAAGAATAAAGAAAAGTCAGCCTTAACCCATTATTAATGTTTAAGAGAGCTAGTTAAAATGAAAGTCATTAATACAAAACTCAGACTTGTAAAAGCAGAGCTTAAAAAAACTTGAAACAACCTAAAGGCACATGCCAGCAAAAAAATGAAAATATATTCAAATCACTGGGAATTAGGCCAAAATTACATGTTATATTGTTGTTAGAATTAGTATGTTGGGACTTTGCTTTGTTTTGCTTCTTAAAAGGAGCTGTAGGAGATTCAAACTGGAGAGTGACCATAAAATGGGTAGAGATGAGGTTTTAAACCCTTTGTATTGGATGTGATCCTGATTCAGATCTACACCCCAGTTGGCTCTGTCCCAAAAGAACTTCCCATTGTCAGCAATATGAATTTTAATTTATAGTAAATAGCATCTGTGTGTTCATGCATGAACATAGGTGTGAGAATTGTGGTGGTGGTGGTGGTAATTATTACCAGGCCATGCTGGGAACAAATGGTTAACTCCCCCCTCCACACTCCCTACACATGATCAGGACCTCTTCACCTCCTGTTTAGGGAAAATAAAATCCATGCACATAAGCTCTGATGCACTAAATGTAGCACAGGGATTACCCTTTTGGGGGGGAACAAACTTAAATATTCTTTCTCTGGACTTTAAGCTATTTTTTTGTGCTGCACAGAATGAGGTGGCAGAATGCTAAACTGTAGAGGTGATCTGTTTTTGAATCCTCCTGCAAGTAAAATAGCTCTTAGCATATAGTAAAGTATGTGCTAATAGAAAATGAAACTTCCCATATATAAGGAGTTGTGGTATTTATTAACTTTTAATGTAGAGGAGTAACCTGTGTTTAACCAACAATTTCAGGTAGTACATGCCAAGAATATACCCATCTCATTGCATAAAATCAGACTGGCTCTTTTAACTGGCTCCAGCTCATCACTGGATTGTGGTATTGCCATATGTTGAATTCTAAAACTAGGATGGAGGAACATAATGAGTTTATGTGCTCAAAAAGGTCTGGATTGGTACCCAAATTTCTTCTCCAAATTTGAATTCTGGTTGACAGGAGTAACTTCTCAAAAATTCCCATTATAGCATCTGAATTTGACAATTTTTGAATGTATTAGGTTTCATCAGATGCTTTGCTTTAATGAAATTTCAGGAGTGCTACTTTAAAAAAAAGGTTAGGTGTACCTGTATATTTAAAAATGCTAAGGATGAGGGGACACCAGGGTAGGTAGGCTATATGAGAATACAGTGCAAAACAGATAGAAATACTAGTTTGGAATTAGCTGGGAAAAAACGGTGGATCTTTTTTGAATTTGCCAATTGCAGAGGCAAAGTAAGATGGATCTAATACCATTTTCATCACATCTAAATGTGACTCAGAGCTGATGCATTTCAAATGACACAAAACATGATTCTTGGGCTGGGAGGAGAAGCAACAAGTGTCATTCAAAAGCAAAATGTTTAAAATTTGCTTTTCTATGAACTGTGAAATGGCAAATGGAAATTTTAACTTCTTTATTTTGACCCATGAATAGGACTGAGAGTAATTGCAACTTTATTTCCATCTTTTTCTTTGGAATGGCAGAACACAGATTGAACACAAAATGAGAGGGAAGAATTGAGTGAAGGTACAGTAGACACAAACTGGAAGGAGAAGACCTTGTACAGATTCCACAGCACGTTTCATATGCAATTTTGGGCTGAACTTGTGAGTAGTATGATCAAGGTAACCTAACAGTTATTAAATCAAAACTGTGCTCTTAAATTTGTTAAAATTCACTACAGGTTGCTGTTGCTGACCCCCCCACCCCAAAAAGAACAGTTCTTCAAAATTTAGAACTAAAGTGATATTCCAAAATGATTTAGAATTAATAGTGATATTCCCTATCTGTAGCTAGCAAGTACCTACTTGTGGAATATTATGGACTAGCATGGATTTATTTTTGCTATAGTGCAGCAGTCTCCAAATTCTGACACATGGACCAGAAGCTGTGCACCAGCATATCAGCTCAGGTAAGTTTGGCGATGGCAAAGCTGTACCATTCCATATCAGGCTCCTATTTTTGTGGTTGTTCACTACAGAAACCTATTCTGGGCAGTCAGTGGAAATTTCTGGGGCAATGTGAAGTGGAAATGGTTCCCCAGTGTAAATTTCTGCAAAAATTGGGTGCAAAGACAGAGGGTTGTATGATAGAACAGTAAGGCTTTGCCAATGTTGCACTGGGCCCAAATCAATAATTGTGATCCACCACAGGCCAGTTTGGAGCCCTCTGATCAGTGTTACTGGTTTGGCACTAGCACACACGTACAGTAGCCCATACACAAGCATCCTGAGGTGTACTGCAGAGATTGTCCCAGATGCAGTTCCAAGAGGAACTCACATGATTGTAAAAAACTCGAACCTCCCTGTTTCTGCTGCATATGTATACCATTTTATTTGCAAGACAGCTGAAAACTACTGTATTTCCATGCCACCATATTCATGTATATTGTGATAGCCATATGAGCTGCCCTGTTATAGAAGTGTCCACTCTCATGAACTACACCTAGCTGAGAGCATAACCTGGTGGTAGTCTGCTTCACACCTCCAAGATGTTTGTTGGAGGAGACCTGGAGACAATAGAAATAAGCCTGCAGATTTCAGGACATGTATAGTAAGATTAGAGTAGATAAGAAGCAACTATAAAAGAAGCCCATGAATTGACATGAAGAGCTTTGACCCAAGAGTCTGAAAGTGGTCTGCACATTACTATTAGCAGGGCTGTCTTCCAGGTTACACATCTGAGAGCTAGGGTTGAACACAGATTTCCTTGGAGAAGACAAATAGCCATTGTGACTTGTACCTTAACATGGCCCAGGTCTCTAAGATACAGTGTGACAACTTAAGGAAGGGCGACACATGATGTCAAAGGGCATCAAGGTGTACCTATGAGTCAGATATCACCACCATGGTGGACTCTTTGATGTCACATAACCACACCTGGTCTCTTGTTTTTTGTTTAGACTTACTTTCTGCCTCGGGTTGAGTTAAAAGTCCCGCCGTATTTCTTCCGATTAAGGATGAGAGCAGCAATTTCTGGCACGTAGCGCGCAAACATTGCCTACATGCATGAAACAAAAAACAAAAACCACAAAAGAAAATGGCATGCAGAGAGTGTTCTACTGCACCAGAGGCAGCAGAGCCTCTTGGAATACTTACTTTCTTCCACTAACGGCACTATAGGAACCACCATATTTCTTGCGGTTTCCTATTAACTCTATGATTTCAGGGACGTAGCTGGCAAACATGGCCTAAGGAAGAAGATAGGAGACAGAAGAAAAGACTAAAAAGAGAGGCCAAAGAAAGGGGGGTGATGAATATTTTTAAGAAGAGATACCATCTTTAAGATCTGAAAATGCAAAAGACTTAGATCTATAAAGGTATTTTTCAAAAAAAATTGTTTTAAAAAAAGTTCTTATCAAATCAAAACAAGAGCACTCAACTTAAAAAGGTGATCTTGAAAGAAATGCACATCTGGTCAACTAAAGAAAATGGCCAAAAGAAGGAGAAAGGCACACAAAACAAAATAAAACAAACAACAAGAAAAAAACCCAAGAGTACAAAATGAGGTCAAAGCAAAATGGCATCCAACTGATAAAGCTCTGCCATGGCTAACGCCTCCTGAAAGGGATGAGCAGAAATATCTAGAGATTAGATACTGCTCCAAAAAAACCCAACCAGAGATAAAATTAACAAAAAACATACTACAACTAGGTTGCGTATTACAGTACTCGCTCATTTCAAGAAAGGTCAAAGCCATTATTAAAGAAAAAACAAAAAAATATGGGAGCAGGGGCTTCCCCCATGCACATGAGGAATGAACATGGTGTAAGTAACATAAAACATATATGTATACGTATATTATGTATGTATTTTAAAAAGTTTTGCCTTTTTAAAAGTTGATAAAGACATATAAGGACGTAAAAGAAAAAGTGATGAGGAGAAAAAAATGTAATCTGCCATGTTTTGTCCAACAAACATTTTGCTTGTGGCTGGATACTTCTAAGAGCTGCTGCCAGTGAACTTGGCCTCATTTTTGGTACACAAATATGCACCTCTTTTGGGAAATAAGTGCATACACTTATGGTATTTACAATGTGCCTATCAGATAAAACACTCTTAGGGAGAGTTGTACACAAGATATACAAAATATGTGAGAATAATATGTGCCAGTAGTACATACACAAGAGGCCAAATTTGACCAGTACTTACCTTGGGATACATTAACACTAGATTTGCTGTTGTTGTTTTTAAGAGACAAAAGAAATGGCAACGATTGCTATAGTGCCTTCAGCATCGACAAAAAAAATTTGGAAAATAATTTGATAAGAGGTCATGCAGGTTTCATGTCCCGTGTACTTACTCAGCTCTTCAAACACAGCAGAGACATATCTCGCTGACCTGCTAGGAAAGCCTGCATGAGAACTGGCACCATGTCTCATTGCATGATTGCCATGTTTTGAAATTAAAAAAACACAGTTGTGCCATCGTCTGGAACGGGCAAGCGGCTCTTTAAAGGTGGTCCTAAGCCACAGTGTTTGTTGGAATATTGGGAAGGAACACAAAGGGGAGGGAGGTTTCTTGAAACCGCAAATTATCTTTAAAATACAACTTTGTAATCAGCAAATTAAAGTACTTTCACTAACTATTCACTGAAAGTAATGATTTATCATACTATAAACTGCTAAGGCAGTTTCTACTTCTGCATGCATTATATTCTTAAATAGGCTTGCATGTCCTTATTTTAGTTAAACAGCTCTGCAAGATGCCAACTTTTGAATTTTTTTTTAAATTTACTCATTGGAGTAATAGAAATAAGATCACAATACACACAAAACTCCAGCGGAAAATAATGTAAGACTTTTACCAATCCCCCGAGGATGAAGAAGACCATGAAAAGGCGACCAAGGGTTGTTTTTGCATAAACATCTCCATAACCAACAGTGGACATAGTAACCATTAGTAAATAAACACATTCCCAATATGTAAGCGCTTGGTTATTTTTGAAGTTTTCCCATGGATCCCCTGAGTTCTCCACCTACAAAGGAAGAATTACAGCAAATCATTGCCCCAGATGATCAGATTGCACAAAGAAGAAAAATAACAGTAGTTTTTGTAAGTTCATGAAATAGTGGCTAAACATGCATGGATAGGAAGGCTGGCATAACAGTGACTGCCCTGAGAGTTCATGCTTTTTTCACATAGGGTGCAATCCTAACCAATTTAGGCCACATGGTTGTGTGGGGAGGCCAGCACATGTTTATGCACTTGGTTATGCACTGTATGCATATGCTTATGCACCTGACTCTCTAGGAGTGGTGCAGAAGTGCCTTTTGTGATACCTCCAGGCCAGCACAGTACTTGACTGGGACTTGTGCCAGCCTAATGAGGAATTAGGACTGCAGCCACAGTGAAACAAATGCAGGTACAAAGCAGGGCTGTCACTACATCTCTACCGCCACAGGGTGATCTCTGCAACCAACATACAAAAAGGTTGATAATGTACCAGCAGAATATCCAGACCACAATCCAAAGAGGAACAGCCACATGTAGAAGAGAACCACAGCTGGAGTTCTGCTTGTTCCTCTGTGGCTGCTGTTCCTAGGGTCATGTTTTTAAACTTGTTCATAGGGAACTTAAGATGCTATGAGATGCCACAGCTGCAGCAGCAGCAGCAGTATTGATACAGTGGAGCTGCAGAAGCAGATGGAGTTAAGCTTATCTTAAAGGATGTAAAAACAGCTGGACCACTGTTTCAAGTGCTTGAGGATGGAACTTCCAGTCTTTTATTGTAGAAGAGCAACTTTGGAAATCAGATTGTTGAGCCCTACTGAGGTCTAGGATGTGTTACACCACCTGGCTTTGGTTTGTGCACTGATATAAAAAAATTGCTTCTTATTTGGAGAAGTAATGAAAGTATTACTTAAAATAATAATTATAGTGTCCTTTGAAGAATTTTACTCATATATTAGTAACATAAAGCTGCTTGGTCTAAGGTAGTGTAGTACAGATTGTTAAACTTGTTTTTGGTAAGGAATGTTACTGGCTATTATTAAGGAAATACTGCCATCTAGTGGGTTTTATGATTGTTGACCAACCCAGAAAAACTCCCTGGTTTCCCAAAATTACTTTTTACAAATTGGGCCACTATACACTTGTGATATGTGATAAGTGATCACTTGTTGTGTGATCACTTGTCATAATAAGCTGCTTCTATTTTCATACAATGCAAATGTAGGTGACCACAGATTAAGGTAGGAACCAACATAATGGGAGGTGCTACTTAATTCTTTTCCATCTGCTGAAGATATGCCTAATAAATGCCCCTAAATATTCTCAGGAGCCTTTTCCTCTCGGAAAGGGCAGTTCTGAGCCGAAAAAAGCAGTGATTGGTTGGGAGTTTCCAATACATACTGACTTTGCAGAGTATATGGGAAAATGTAGCTACCCTTAATATTTTCATGAGCAAACAGTGGAATGTACATGTGAAAAGAAAGGTAAAGAAATGACGTCTTTTTAAAACATGAAATCTATAGCTGAAGATATGTTAGCCTACGTGTGGGAGTCATGAGTATGTGTCCACAGCACTAACTGATCTTTGAATAGTAAACACTCCCCAAGAAACATCTTTTTCACCACGTAATCAATTTTGCAAATCTTTTTTTGCTGAAAAGCTGAATATATTATAGGTATTGGGTCTATTATAATACCCTGAACCTGTTATTTACAAAGTTTACTTACCAGATGTATAAATCCAGCTGCTGTCAGCCATGTGCTAATAAATATAGAGCACAGATTCACCAACTTGATGGAATTACTGTGGAAAAAGAGTAGACAAAATTAAGAGACAGTTTTCTCAGAGGCTTGATGTGGTTTGTTAAGCCATCTCTACCAGGGCTAGCCCATCTGGTGACCAAGGTGGTGATCCAAATGATGCCACCCCTCACCTGGTGATGTGCCAACCTCTGCTTCCACAACTCCCTAAACTAGAAAAGGAAAACAGATACAAAGCAGATGAGCATGTGTGGATGAGAGCGGAAGAGTAGAGGGCAGGGGCATCACTAGGATTTGCATCACCCAGTGTGGGAGGCCAGCGCGTCACCCCCATGCAGTGGGCAGGGCAATAACCTGGACAGTGGGCTTGGTTATGTGCCATTGCCACGCCTCTGCTTGTTTTATGGTCACACGTTTTGATAGAATAAAGATATTTCAAAGTGGTTTGTTTCACTGCATTCTGCTGCCGATTACGCATCCAACAGTATATAATGCGATGGGATTATTCCTAAAAAACATTATTTTTAGCCATTTTGTTCACTAGTGGTGTCACCTCCTCAAGGGGGCCACCTTTTGAACAACACATTGCAGTGGTTCTCAAACCATCTACGTTGGGACCTACTTTGTAGAAGGACAACCTGTACAGGATCCACTAAAAGTGATGTCATGGCTGGAAGTGACATCATCAAGCAAATTAAAACAAATAATTTTAAATACTTTAAAGGTAATCAAGTAAATAACCACAAACCCCTGCCCCCACTAAAAAAATTTAGTAAGACTTTCAACACCCAGTTTAAGTTCACTATATTACTGAATATTACATTTAAATTTAATACATATACACAGTGATGGAATTCAAAGAAACTAACAACTGGTTCTATGCCCATCTGGCAGCCACTTTTAAACGGCTATTTTAAAACTTTATATTTTTCATCTCTCGTTAACAACCGGTTCTATAGAGTAGGTGCAAACCTGCTGGAGTCCACCACTGCATATACAGTATAATCATGTCTCCTCAGGCTGTGTATATATATTTTAAGTGATTAATTTAAACACTGTGCTGCAATCCTAAAGACACTTTCCTGGGAACAAGACCACTGAACACAGTGGAGCATACACTTGAGGAGACATACCCTACAATCCTGAGAAACTACAGGAGAATGTAAAAGAACATTTAGGTCGACATAATTATGGCACCACCTATTGAAAACCTATAGGAAATTCATATTGCAATCCAGAGTAAATTGTTCTTATGTTGGAGCAAGGACTCCCTGTAGTTACTCTGGATTGCACCCTATAATTAGGATTGCACTGTTTATTGATTATTATTAAATTTAAAATTATTAAATATAATTTATTACATATAATTGATGAACTACAAGCACACTACACACTGCCTGCTCACAAGGAAATGAAGGACAAGGAAGGAAGGCCACAAGGCTAAAAAAGAGGATGTGTCCTGGAAAAAGAGGACATCTGGTAAAAATATTTTAAAAGTCAAAACTGCCTTAACACCCTCCCCAGAAGGCATTAAATCCCATAGGGAAAGGGGCTGGAGATCGAGATGAGGCTTGAGTAGAGGGAGAAGTCTGGCCTTTACAAAGACTTTACTAGTTTAAAATAAAAAAAATTCCCTTTACCTACAGAACCAGTTTCAGTGTTGGGGGGTGTGTGCTTTCTGGAGCCCTTTCAGGCTCCAGGTGCCTGGGATCAGGACCATTCTGAAGCCTTGCACTCCCTGAACTGCACTGCACCCCCTTGCACCTTCCACGCCAGCCAAAGCATGTCTGGTTACTCACAAGCGAACAATGCAAAGAGGAACTTTTTAGGAGGGAACTTCCTCCTGGGGTGATTTGTGGGGGGCTGTAGTTCTTGGATCAGGACCCTTCCAGAGTCCTTGGCTTCCTCTCAGCCTGTCCTTTCCTACGGCACATTCGCCTACACATGCGTAAGCCGATATGCAACTGTTGGGGTTTTTTGTTTTTTGGCCATAACTTTGGCAAGGGAGGTGCTATCTCAAAATGGATTGTTGCATTGGACTCTGCTCTCCAAGACAAATCCAACAACATATGACTCAAGGGGGTAATGTGCACCATCGCAATGTTGCTTTTTGGGAGTCCCACAGCCCCCCCCCAATGTGCATCACCCTCCCCCCCCCGGGCATGTCACCTGGTGTGGGCCGCATCCCCTGGTGACAAAACTGATAGAGGGTCATTGATATCGAAAGGCAGAATGACTTGGCAAATGTTGTAGATCCCCTTGTCATACTAGATCTTAGACCTCAGACTATGGCATTGTACTTGTCCCACCTGGAAATATATAAGCACAGGAGGGCTTTCATGCTAGCTCGTTTCAATGTCTTACCCTCTGCTGTTCTAGAGGGACGTCACAAAAAAATCCCTTACCATGAACGGATTTGTCCCTGTGGTCTGGACGAGATTGAGACTTCGGAACATGCTTTACTGCATTGCACTTTTTATAAAGACCTGCGAATCTCACTTATATACCCATTGCTGTCCAACTCGCCTGGGAGATCTAGCCAACAACTCTTATATATGCTTTTGGCCGATGGAAACGCAGCCTCTGTGTATGCTGTTGCAAAATTCCTTGCTATTGCCATGAGAATTAGAAACACTATTATGAATGTCACAGAATAAGCACTGTCTATTTGTTGTATTGCTTTTTATTATCTAAATTTGGCCTATTTTAGAATTTTAATCTATATTTTAATCATGGTTAATGATTTTAGGGCATATTATGTCCCTTTGCACTTTTATAGTTGCTATATTTATATTTTTATTTTATACTCTTATCTCTGGATGCATTTGTAATTACTGCCTATTTTGTGCTGGTCAAAGACCGTAATGAAGGATTTATTATTATTATAACACTCTAACTCACATCTCCTGTCTTCTCCACATGTTCTTCCCTTTTCCAACCCAAGGTGTAATAAGATTCTGTGAAAGCCTTACTCTAGTCCTCCTGGACCTTGGCTACATGCTGTTATACAGGTTGGGGGGGGGGGATACCTCAAGTAAGAAGGAAGGACATTTCCAAGGTCTTTCCATTTGGCTTTGTCCTAGTGATGACATTGGCATGTGGTCCTAGAATAGGGGAGGATATGGGACTAGGAGAGAGCCACTGGTCCCAGAACTGCCCTGCTCCCCCTCATCATCACAGCATGTTGATGCAGAACTGTTTCCTGTCTGTATATGAAATGCCTTTGTTTTTTTCAGCTGGCAGTCTAAATATAGATGAGGGATTAGTCACCAACATTTTCTTCCTCTTTAAGCTCTTTGAGACATCTGTGCATCCCTAATTCTGATTGAGCCCAGAGTAAGTCCTCATAGTTTTACTGAAACTGCATTTATTATCAGAAAAGAAATTTAAAAAAACTCAATTTAAATTTATTCACATAAATAGAATAGGGTGAAATGGCGTAATCCTGGTAGGTGTATAAAATGCCTATAAAATTATGCAATTAGATGTATCAACTCTTCAAAAAGGTAATGGATTTTATTTTACTACCAATGGTCTAATTCAGGGGTACCCAAACACCAGCCCAGGGACCAGATGCAGCCTACAGTGAGCCTCCAGGTAGCCCATGGCAAGCCCCCTCCACATGGTGTGTGAGCAAACTCTATATAATTCTCTGGATGGAAGAGGAGCTCCACTCCCCTCACTTCCTAAGGGTGTTCTGAGGTTTGGGGAGGCTGCACTCACCTCCTCTGTGTGTGAAAGTACTTATGAACTGGTTTGAAGATCAGCACCTCTCTCTTTGTTAAAATGTATTAATGTAGTGATTTAATTCATTCATTAATAAGTTCAGTCTCTAATATATTCATTTTTGCAAATTTATTCACATTTGATATGCAAATAAATTTTTTTTCTTGGACCCAACATAATGTCCAAGAGACGATGGCCTTGCTGCCAAAAAAAGTTTGTACACCCCTACTAATTATTTGAATGCTATCAATACTGCTATATCTCAGTTCATCTAGAATTACATACAGTACACTGAAGCAGGTTTCCCTGCATATTCCTCAGGTGATCAGAAAGTGTATTTCCAAATAGGTCCTGTGCCTGAGAGTCCTTAACATTACTGAACAGTTGCTGAATTAAATAGCACCAATCAGCTGCCTAAAGTGGGGAAAACATAATGAAATTAACCCTTCCCTTCATCTCACTGCTATATGAGATGAAGTTCTTGGAAATTAGACTTATTGGCTCAGGTACTTGTACTGATGTGCCTTGAAAATCTGCTAGAGAAATATTAGAGAAGCATTTTCCCTAGTGTTTGAGTCATTACATAAAGTCTAGCCACCAGCTGTTAACATACTCCCTTTCTACAGTATTTGCAGAATGTTGTACCTAATTTTCTGGAGATCAGAGTATTATGAATGGCCTTTGCACTGATTGCATGAATGAGATTTGTTAGTCCTTTCAGCTCAAGCTCCTCATATGCTCTATTCATTCAGTTTTCCCCTCCTTCTAACTTTACATGTAAGATAACTACTGGTACTTTGGGTGCAAGATCTGAAGTGCAAGAGGGGAGTAGAAGCAAAGGAGACCCCTTTACACTGTTATACTTTCCACTATAGCCCTCTTCACTCATCACCCCTTGTCATCCCCTCACAAGAGGAAGGAGAGGAAGAGCACACTGTCTAAGCATGCCTCTTTGCCAGAGGTGTCCTTGCTTTCAGTGCTTAAAGCATAGACATCCAGGGATGTCTTTGGGAGCAGAGACATCCAGGGTAAATATAGGAAGTATCAGCACCAGGGGGATGGCTAGCTGATGGCCTCCGTCCTCTTCTCCCTCCCTATATCTAGTGAACAGAGAAAAAACAAATGTGGAGGGCTAACATGTGCGCTGTCATTTTTTATATCAGGCTTTTTACATTTTAGTTTGTCAACTTAGGCCCAAACTTAGTATTACATTGTAGATGTATCACCCAGGTATGCCTACCAAGTGGATCTTTTCTGTTTATGAACAGGGAGATGGGGAGGGGGGCAACAGCACAGATGGAGGGGAGAGGTTCTTCATGCCTTGCGCTGTAAATTTCATTCCTACCCCGGATGTGCCCATTTACTCCCAAAGCAGGCACTGATAGTAATCACTGCAATTTTTGTATGCAGAAGTGAACCTCTCTCTGCCTCAACATCCTGGTTTTGATTGAAGTTGTACGCTCTCCCCATCTGCTTTCAGCCAAGAAAAGAGGAGTTCTTGATTGGAAGCATATCCTAAGTAGCAGTGCTTTGTGTATACAGTATATAATCTCTGCTCCTTAAAGCAGTATCAGGAAACTTCAGGGAGATTTGAAAGAACCATGGCATTCTGTTAGAATGCTATTCCTTTACTGCCCATAGAACTCATTCACGATCAGACTGTTTTTTAAACATGAAGGCAGTATCTATTATAATGCTTTAGCAGTAACTTCCCTCAACCAGGCCCGCCAGCCAACTTATCAAATATCTTTTTCTATAGCACTTTTCCAGTTATTACTAATTAGTATTATAGAATTTGGAAATTGAATGACAATGTCTTAAATACCTCATTTGCCTACAAAGCAATATTTTGGGGTGTTGCCAAACTGAACCAAATCAAAATTTGTTGCCAAATCAAGTTAGGGTGAAATCCAGAGTAACTACGTTGAGTCCTTGCTCTATTGCAATATGAATTTCCCATAGGTTTTCACTAGGTGGTGCAGTAACTATGGGTGCACATAATGTCTCTTACGTGCTCCCGTAGTTACTCTGGATTGTGCCCTTAGACTGATGTATTAAATCAAATATGCAGCTACATGCTTGACTCATATGAATAAAATAACATATTCTTGCAGACTCCAAAAAAGTTTATGTTCAGAAAACAACCATATTAGTATGATAGCTAAGTTGTTGCCAAAACACTGTAACTACAGGAGATTTAATACCCATTCCTATCCCCTGCTAGTCCACAGTTTACACAGCATCACTGACAGACTGACAAGGCAGGGGGGATGTCTGACAAGGTAGGGGTGGCAGTAGTAAGCAAATTGTAAGTAAGTAAATAAAACCTTTTCTTATTTACTTCCCTGTAGGTCACTTTGCCTCCACCTTCTTGGATCTCTGCCCGCTATTTTGTTGGCACAAGTCTCAGGAGACTCAGAGAGCTGTTTGGAGCAGGGAAAAGGCGAGCAGGGAATGGAGCAGGATCATGACATGCACTGTTATCTCCAAGGTCCTACCCTCCCACCGTCTGAACTGCCCATGATCCACTTTCCCCAAACTATCCCTGCTGTTGATCTACCTACTACAAGAGGGTTGTGAGCTGCTGTCATGTATACTGGGCTTCTGGTCGTTTGCAACTGTGGCCCCAAAGTGCACTGTGGAAGCATATCTTTTGTTTCAGGTTTTATATTATCAGACTGTGAGATCTGCAACTGTAAGCTCTGAATAGGGCTGCTTGTAGCCATGAATAGGGCTGCTTGTAGCCATTGGCACCTCCTAACTTACTTCTCCTATCTGTGTTCCTTTATAAATGGTAGGACAAAATGAATGAAAGAACCTGCTACCTCTGAGTATTCCATATCACCAGGGAACCTGAATGTATAGTGGCAGGCTCCAGGTAGAGCACACCAACATTACTTATGGATAAATATTTTTTACATAAGAAAAACTAAGGTATGCTGTTTTTAAAGCACTGACAAAATCCTTGCTCATGAATCCAAGGAAAGATCTGTTTGTCAAAACATGTTTAAGAGAATTCAATAGTAAAGATTTTTAAACATTTGCAAATAAGAGACAGTAAGCAAGACTCTGATGTTTTGGGGTATATTGATTTTCTAGTTTACAGAACCAACAAATGTTTTCTGAAAACATGGAAATGTGGGTGTGCAATCAATGTCATGCTGTTTTTATCCTATAGTTGCTTTAATTTGTGGTCTGCACCTGTATTAATAAATTAAACCATCAGTGAAGAACATCACGAGGACATACTGGTTGAGTTTACCAAGAGAAGCCTAGCAAAGAAAACTTCCTGCGTGAGAAATAACAGTATTCACAGATCAGGGGAAAGAGGGCAGTCCCGGTGCAATTAATGCTCACATCGATTCAACCCCTCTGAGAAGGGAGAGGTCAGTTTATAAAACTGAGGTTAATTCTCAGAAGTTCAGCAATGGATAAGGTCACTGATTAGTCACAGCACAAGAAAACCACAGAGAAACCTTTGCTCTGAAAACGTTATTTTTTTAGTGCTTTGAGAAGTTGTGTATATCTAGGCAAAAGGTAAATATATATTACAGACTTACCTTGTTTTAAGGATATTCAGAAACTGCAAAATTTCTGAGAACTGTATCAGCCTAAGAGCTCGTAAAAATCTTAAACCTGCAATTACAAAAAAAATGTGAATTAACTTTTTTCAAATGCCTTCATGCTTTCCAATAGTCCTGTGAAATTAAGAGTGAATATGAAATACTAAATACCAGTGAATATCAAATACCTTTAAAATGTTCCATACTGATTTGTGCCAACCTCAGCCAGTTCTTTTCAGAGAAATATAAATGTCCTATCTCCGAAGCAACTTAGATCCATTAACAAAACTTTATGCACATTCCAACTATTATAAAAATTATTTCCTTGTAATATTTTCCCCAAAGTTCATAACTCTTCCCCAAAGCATATAACTCATAACTCTTCCCCCAAGCTTCCTGAAAAATGAGAGATTATGCACAAGACCTATGATAACCTGGTATTAAAGATATTTGTGATTAAGATATAATTCTACATGACGTAAAGTACATTGTTATTTGACCTAAATCATCACAACAAACCCTCAAAATTCTAAATGTTTCCCAGGTGCCACCCATTGTGGCTTAATATGGCAAAGGCACATCTATGCTACCTTTTCATCAACTCATATTCTTTTAAAACAAATCATATTTTTATTAGTACATTCAAATTGAATTAATACCCAGCCTATAGATGGCTACACACAGACAGAGAAATACTGTAATAGATTATGGACTTTAAAATTATTAAGAGGGACTTACGGGCGATAGAAAACAATTTGCTGCAAATCTCTCCCATGGGAGTAAAGGTACACTGGGTATTACGAACATGGAGCTTATAAAGGAACAAGGAAAGTTTAGAGGACAAATTTGTCCTTGAGCAGAACTGCATGCTGTATAGTTATATGTGCTCAGCAGTGCCGGCACCACATTTCTAAGACCTTGGGGCCATGGGTCCCCAACAGTGCCTACTCTTCAACTGGGCATTACATGCTATTAATATCAGTGGTAATGATGGCTCATGATCAGACCACATCAGGCCACCGATGTCTGGGGACTCTTGAGTAGGGCTCAATTTGGCCTACCATTGATGGCATTCCTGGTGTTTAGTATAGGTTTGGCTTAAACTCAAAGCATGATATGTATCATAAATACAACATGCTACATACTATGTATCATGAATACAACAGTAATTGTACCTGGGAAATAATGGCAGGTATTGAAAGTATTAAATTAGGGTTACCCAAACTTGTTGGTTATACTCAGTGGAATTTTCCTTGAACAGCAAACATAGCTTGCCCACCCACATTGTATCAGAAACTGCTCTTGGAAGCTCAAACAGGGAACTAACTCAGAGTATATGTGCTCTTCAAGATAAAGAAGACCACAGGTCCCAGGAATTACAAAATTAGTCCACAGCTGAGCGTCAACAGTCTGCTCCTATTGAGGATGCAGCAGTACTTCCAAAATAGCTGCTGATGGAGAAGACAAATCATGGGTGCAATCCTAACCTACACCAGAACAACTCATTGGTCTCCAGTTTCCATGATGATGTAGGAAGGCAAGCACATGTCTGTGCATTGGCCTAACCCTCCCTCAGAAGTGGCACAGAAGAGTCTTATGGCACTTATGTGACACCCCAGGTCAGCACAGGACTTATGCTGGGGCTTAAGCCAGGCTAACTGGAGGTTAGGATTGCAGCTCAAGATGGGTAAGAAGAAAGGAAGACTGTTTAGATGCTGAGAGAGCCCAGTTATCATACAGACCGCCCTTTCAGCACTGACACTTCTGCCAAGGCATCACTTTGAAGCTCAGCAGCTGAGAGGTGGTCTTCAAAGTAATGCCTTAGAATAAGTGGCACTTCTGAAAGGGTAGACCATGCGATAATTAGACATTCCCAGGATACAGGCATCCCCCCACTAACTGGAGAACTGTCCAAAAGTTAAAACAGTTAATAAGTGGAACTCAATCTTTTTAAATGTTTCCTATGCTGTCCAATGTTTCCGATGCTTCCCCTTTTATCTTGCAAATTCCTGCTACCACACAAAGATCTCTGCAAATGGATTCTCGTTTACCACCTTCAGGGAATGGGATTAGACCAGGACCTACAACTTGGAAAAGGACAATTTTGGCCTTTAGAACAGCAGACAGAGGTTGAAAGAGTGGAACATGCATTGAATGAATGCGTTCTGGGTATAGTTGAAAGATGCAGAAAGACTAGAAAATGAACCCTGAGAAAGCAGGGGATACCTATATTTAATTACTAGTAGGACAGTAATTTAACTATGCTTTTAGGTCTGGGAATATAAAAGGAAACACCAGAAATTTGCATTTGAAAAGGTAGACATAAATGTACCCTTTCTGCATCAGATTAGGAAAATGATTCTATGGCTGCAATCCATGCACATTTATCAGGGATTAAGCCCCATTGACTAGAACTTGACTTACTTTTGAATAGACATGCCTAAATTTGAGCTTTATGAGAAGTCAAATGGTACAGAGCTGCGTGCAGGAGGCTGACATATTCTCAAAGAAACTTAAACCATTCAATTAGGTGGTAGAAATATAGTTCAATTATTTTTTACCTTCCCCAATCTCATACTTGGTAATGCATCTATTTAATTGAATAAATGAAGAAGGGTTTGATGAGAAACCATCTCACCTAGCTGTATGCATGAAAAATGGTTTGATTATAAAGGCAGTGTGTTCAGTACATTCAAATTGACTATTTCATAATAATTAAAAAAGCATTTTTTATGTTTTGTATTCTTATACCAATTTAAACTTAAACAGCTTAAGATATTTTGTGAACAGAAAGTACATTTTTATAGCAATTAAATTTTTAGCATACTGGACACATGCAATTTAAAAATTCTAAAAATTTCCAGCTATTAGCCACAATAATTACATGGGGTTTTATTAGATTGGAAAACATTATATAACACTATTCCCTTTCTCAGTTGGCATAGGGAGATTACATGTTTCACATGACCTCCTCATTAGTAATAGCTTTGACAAAAATCATGACAGAATAAAAAAAAACTAAAATCTTGATCATATTTTCAAGGTATGGGATAGCACTCTTATCACATGGTCTACCTTTTCAGCAGTGGTGCTTCTGACATAGTATTCCTTCTCTGCTCAGCAGCTGACAGGTAGAGATGTTGTGTTGCCTTAGCAGAAATGGTGGCCTGCATGAGATTTAACTGTGCCATGGTAGCTTTTCCCTTTCTCACCCACCAAAATTTGCCCCTTCCCAACTACCATTCCTTGCCTTCTGAGGTCTCCTGTCTCTCCCTTCCAAAGCATTTGCAGAAATGATAACCATGAAACAATGCCGCAGGATAACTGGGTGATGCATCACTTCTCTGCTCAGAAACATTACAGCTGAGGAACATTACTCTATTACATCTCAGTATAGAGATGGTGGAGGTTTGGAGTAGAATCGTAGAGTTGGAAGGGACCTAGTAGGTAATCTAGACCAACCCACTGTCTGTAGCAGGAAATCCTCCTAGAGCATCCCCGACAGGTGCTTGTTAAGCCTCTGCTTGAAGATCCCTAGTGAGGGAGAGTCCACCACCTCCCTTGGCAATCTGTTCCACTGCCGAACCGCCCTGAACCTCAGGAATTTTTTTGTGATATCCTACCGGAATCTCCTTTCTTGCAGTTTGTACCCATTGGTTCTAGTTCTGCTTTCAGAGGCAGCTAAGAACAAATGAGGCTGAACATCCAGGCTGAACATCCCAAGTTCCCCCAACCTTTCCTCTGGTAGGGCTTCCCTTCCATCCCACTGATCATTGTTGTTGCTCTCCTCTGGATTTGCTCCAGTTTGGCTGCATCTTTCTTCAAGTGAACTGAACACAGTACTCAAGGTGAGGTCTGACCAATGCTGAATAAAGAGGAACTAGAACTTCTCGCAACTTGGAAATTACAATCCTCTTAATGCAGCCTAAAATGGCATTTGCTTTCTTTGCAGACACATCACACTGCTGACTCATGTTCAGCTTGTGATCCACGGCGACTCCAAGATCCCGCTCACATGTTGTGCTGCAAAGCCAAGTATCCCCCATTTTATACCTGTGTTTTTGGTTTTTATTGCCTAAATGCAGAACCTTGCACTTCGCCCTGTTGAAATTGATTCTATTATTACAGCCCAGTTTATCCAGATCCTCCAGATGGAGTGAACTGCATCAGCTCTTTGAACTGTGTCTGATGCAAAATTTTGATTTGCAATTAATATTGGTGACTCCTCTCACACTCAATGAAATATGGTGACACCAGAGTATCAGAATTCCAAAGTAAACTGACATAAAGCAGGCCTCCGTCAGTCTTGGAAGACTATGGTATCATGCTCGGCGCTGCATACGCTGCATGCGAAGCATGAAAGTCTGGGTTGGATTGTTATGGAGGATAGGCTGTTACCCAAGCAGCAAATCCCCCCTCTCCACGCCACTGAAATAGTCCAATGGAAAGGCAGAGCCAATACAATTGGATCCAGCTGCGTCACACAGGTGGGCTAAGGACAGGAGCTCACCCTGTCTTGTGGGGCCGACCCAGGTCTCGAACCCTGGCCTCTGATTAATAGGCACAGTGTCTTAGACACTTGTTATAAAAATAATAATTGTTCCAGGTATCTACAACAATAGAAAAGTTTGATAAGAAAATAAAGAAGAAAGTTTAGTATTTGTCTTTATGTCACAAAGATTACAACATTAAGGCTGCAATGCTAATTTTCAGTTAGACCTGCATAAGATCCGGCATATATTCTGTGCTGACCTGGGGGTATCACAAAAGTGCTATAAGGCACTTCAGCCCCATTCCTGGGAGGAGTTAGGTCAGTGCAGAGTGATACACCAACCTACCCACACCACCACAGGAAGATATGCCAGGTGAGTTAGGCTGGCCTAAACTAGATAGGATTTTGCCCGAAGTAGATATTTTTACAGAGCATTATTAAAATTAAAAATCCTGAGAATGAAAAAGAAAGGAAGAAGCAGGCAAAGCAGAAGTGTAGAAAATGAGGCAGAAAAGAATAAGGTAATCTAAATATGTGGTGTAACTAAACATAGGTATGAAAATGGAAAAGTAATTAACATTACTTTTAACATTAACATTTAAATATGAAACAGAAAATGCCTTCTAGAATTTTCTTTTTAAATTGCAATACAGAGCAGGTAATTTCACCTAGAAGTAGTATTCAGAAGTATGTCTGGTGATATCCCACCCCCCCATAAGCATATCCACTCACACCCAGGAATGATATATTAACAAATGCCTGTGAAAGGGAAGCCACATCAGGTGTACAAGGTATAGGTCATAGATGAAGAAATGATGGCAAATATTTTTTCATTTTGCTTTTTAAAAGTATAGAATAGAACAATATTTCTCAAAGTGCTTTCCTAAGAGGCATGAGGATCCCTGAGATCCCCCTATGGCTACACAAGTAACTTCCATTCCATACCTACACCACCAAGACACCTCCAGATTCCGTTTTGGAGCATAGACAGCTCCAGAGACAGAAAAAAAAAAAAAACTTTCTCTGGAGGAGAGACACATAATAGAAGATCTACAGTATTTATCTACAGTATTCCATCATTGAAAGTATTCCATCAGATTCTATGACTAAGAATGTGAGCCTGTTTTTATTGAAATTTGGAAAGAAATAAAGGCATTGGAAGAGCTCTCAAAAAAGTGAGAAAGTGCATGGTAATTATTAATATTACATTGATGTTTTAAAAATTAACCATATTTAAATAAAAAAAATCAAATGAAAATATTTGGTTCCAGCTTCTGAAGTCTGCATAAAAATGAAATCTGAATTAAAAACAGCAAGAAAGTTTTTTGAAAATGGAAAGGTTTTGCAAGTAGAATTAACATGTTTTATATTTTTTAAAAAAATCTGAATAAGTTAATGCACATTTTTTAAAACAACAGGAAAGCAATATTTAAAATTTAAAAATTGCTGTATTAAATTTACAGTAAAAACAAAGGGGAAATAACAAAAAATGAAGATGTAAAACACACAATCTGCACTCTCCTGTTGAATTTATAAGCCCCTTCACCGTTAAGACAACTTTCTCAATAAAACCTTAGGCTCCACGTTTGCAAACATATACTTAAGAGCCACCCGGAGCTGGCACTTTGAAAATGATCACTTCTCTAAACACAGAGATAACCATTCCTCAGAATTGACAATATGTTCTCTTTCCCGTATGAAATCAGGAAGGCAAGGAAGGAGGGAAAAACAATTCTTTTAATGTTCCTTACCCCAGTAGGAACCAACCCTATAACAAGATGCTAAAGTTTGTCGAAAGGTATGTTGCTCATCCTTTTCAGAAGCACTATGCCCAGATTTGACTCGGTATCCATTTTTGAACAAATCTCCATGAGACTTCTTACGACGCCGGGTAGTTCTGTATGTTTCAGTCCGTGTACCCCCGGTGGGGTTGTGATAGACCAAAATCTTGCTGGGAATCATCACAGCCGAGTTGCAGAGTAAAGAAAAGAGTAAATTTTTTTGGAGGAGGGGGAAATAAAATTTTTAGAGAAAATTTTATAGAAAATTGAGAGTATAGAAATTTTTGGGGCAATGGGAAGAAAAATATTTTTAGGCAAAAAAAAGTTTAGGCAAAATTTCCATCAATCCCCTTTGTCCACTAAGAAAGATCTGTATGGAATGTGGAAAAACTGCTGAGAACCGATTTTTCATGATGGAAATGCAAAACTTGTGAAACAATTTCAAAAATGACAGATTTTGCACTTTAAAAGACCTAAAAAGAAATCTTGAGCCCACACCAAAAAGAAACAAAAGAGAAAAAAGAAAACTGTTGATATGTGAACAGAGAGAGCAAATTTCTACTCCATTGTCATCTATGCTCCCTAAAACACAGATAGAGATCACAACGTTGGTGAGCCTACTTGCTTTGTAGTCTGTTGCGCAGATGCACTTCTGATTTGTGCCGTACCAAGGCTTAAAAGCCATCTTCTATCCGGATATTGCCATATAAGCTTCTTTTGCGTGCCCCCTCCAAACGCCCCAGCAGAGAGAAGAAAACAGGACAGATTACCCTTCCTGCATAATGGAGAGATGCTTTGATCCACAAACCCAGAATGGCACAAAATATATTTTCTGGCCATGAAAATTGTTGCTTTGACAGCATTACATCTCCCATGTTGCGGTAAAGCTTGTGTCTGGCAGACAGAGGTCACATAATCAGCCAACTCCTACAGGATTTGGTCCTTATGAAATGTTGTTTGTGTGTTGGGGGGGAGAGACTTTCAAGTAATCCGCTGTTAATGACAATTGTCGTACCAAATATTTCTAAGCTACTACATAGGAGTAGTTCAAAAATAAGCAGTACTCCATGGGTTGGTGGTACCGCAATGTTCATAAACCTCTTGATTCCAACCGATGTCTCACCCAATGGGTTTCAGTTAAGAAAATTATGAAAATAATAATAATGATCCCAACTCTTTCATGAAAGAGACAAACTAAGCTCTTGCACAGCTGTCAGATGCAGTGGCTTAAACAATCCATTATGAATTCAAAGGCAATGGTTTTACTTAAGCTCTACTTTCACATAAAAACTGTCACTCCACCCCCTCCTGCCCAAAAGCTGGGCTAATTCGGGGGAATATTTATTCTGTACATCTGTTTCTCTTAACAAATGCAAGTGAAGTCTATCAATGGCTGTTAGCAATGCCAGCTATGTAAAATCTCAATTTTTCAGAGGCAGCAGTTCTCTTGAATAGCAGATGCTAGGAATGAACAACAGGGGAAGGACTATCAATTTGTTGTTTGTGAGCTTCCCAAGGCATTCACACCCTCATAGTGCAAAACTATAGTGCACTCAGGTTTACACCACTGTTATTTGATCCAGATAGCCACTGTCCAATCCTAACACTGCAATGTATTTTTTATAATCTCCTGGAGTTCAATGGAAAAAAATGATCTAGTATAGCTCTGAATTTGCTTAATTCAGTAAAGAACACCTGTCCAAATTATTCTTGTTATTGGGGGCAGGATAGATATGCAGTTTAGTACATTGTAAAAATCAGAGCAGCAGCACATCCCACCCCACACAAACACTGAATTTCAACCACATCATTATTTATCAGAGCAATTGTGTTTATGGCTAACCTTACTGGTGAGAGCCTGTTATAATAATCTACAAATTATGTTTAATTAAAAATTAAACATGTATAAAAATATGAAAATAAATGGACTCATGCAGTAGGGCTTGAATGTCAAAGATATGCCTAGAAAAAAGGTTTGTGTTCCCATTTTTGTTTGTGTGTGTGTGTGTGTGTGTGTGTGTGTGTGTGTGTGTTTGATTTGCATTGATAAAATTACTGGTTATTTTGCTGTGATAAAGAACTATATCAGTATGATGATATACTAACAGATATACTAAAATAGAAGGGAAATTGATTAGCTGAGCTGATGTTGATACATCCTCTGTTGATATTCCAAGTATTGGAAGATGAAAACAAGCTATAGAGCACATTGAGAGGCAGATGATAGTTACATGTTATATTTATCGTGTGAAAGACAGCCATGTGTAACAGTTACACATGGTCAGCCCTGTGACTGACTGGCTGGACCTGTACTTCCTGGAATGTAGTGCTCTTATTAGCCAGACTAGCAGCCTGAAAATCATACCAAGACAAACAACAGAGTAACAAATTCCTACTCTGCTTTTAATTCTTGTTGAAAAGCAATGCCATAGCAGCAGCACAAGGCTCTCCTGTTGAAACTACCATATTCATTTGAATCTAATGTGCACCCTATACTTATAATCCAGAAATCACATTTACTCAAATCTGATTAATCATCAAATCTAATGCACACTCTGATTTTGGAGACTGAATTTGGCTGATTTTGGAAACTGAATTCAGCTGGAAAAGGTGTTAGATTGGAGTAAATACAATATCTCACTATTCTAGAAAAAGCTTTGGCTGTTTCTTTCTGGAGGTGGTTTAATGATGTTGCACAGTTATGTTGAGGGTGGATACGGGTACTGATTTGCCCCCAAATGGAGTTACCAAGTACCTAAAGGGAAAGGGGAGCTTGGGATATTGCCTCCTAGTGCAAGGCTACAGGTACACTCCAATCTGGTTGCATTCACACCTCCACTTTTAAATGGAATCAAATGTATTTCAGAAGATTTTCAGGAGAAATTTTATATGCATCAAATTTTGACACAGATGTATAGGATGGACAGAACTATTTGATGCATTTACAAGAGCAGCTGCAAACACATCATAAGATTCTTTCATTCCATTCTCCTTTCAGGCAGGACCACTTTGCTGGAATGGTTTATTCTGAAGATATAAGAAGGACTGTCACTCATGCCTGCATGACTGCAGAGATTTCAGACATCTCTGATATATACTCAAATTCCAGTGAGCCCAGGCAGCTGGAAGTCACCTCCTGTCTGTCATATTTTAGATTCCGAAAAATTGTCCATCAAGCAAAGCACGTGACACTTCTGTCCTGGCTGCTACTGAAACACCTCTGTCATGTTATCCTGGATCTTTTGACACAGTTTGCATGGGCTATTATTCTCTGTGTGTAACAGAGCGAATTTCACATCATGGCTGCAATCCTAAAGACACTTTCCTGGGAGTAAGACTCATTAAACACAATGGGGCTTACTTTTGAGTAGACATGGTTAGGATTGCAGCCCATGTTTCTTCTGAGAGTGATGCTTAACTTCTTGTCTTCCTAAGAAATATTAAGATAGCATCTGGCAAAAGTAGTATTTTATCTCCAGTATATGGGCAATCAAAAAGGGGGGGGGAAAGGATGGGCCCATAAAGTGTGACTGAATTTCTTACAGATACAGAGACTCACGACCCCTTAGAAGTTATATAATCTGGCCTGGAAACCTTTTTTATAGTCTAAACTTAAAACAGTGGTCCTCAAACTGCAGGTGTCAACCCACCAGTGGGTTGCAAACTTAACAAGCTATTAGCTGACAAGGAAAATGTATTGATCCCTTTGGAAACAGACAAATGAAGACAAGTGATTTAGGGTGAAATCCAGAGTAACTACAGGGAGTCCTTGCTCTGGTGTAAGAACAATTTGCTCTGGATTGCAATATGAATTTCCCATAGGTTTTCACTGCATGCTGCAGTAACAATGGGTGCACATAATGTCTCTTATGTGCTCCCGTAGTTACTCTGGATTGTAGGGCAAGACTGCAATCCTAATCCCCATTTAGGCCAGCCTAATCACCAGCACAAGTCCTGTGCTGGCCTCATCGTGTCACAAAAGTGCTGTAAGGCACTTTTGCGCCACTCCGGGTGAGGATTAAGCCAGTGCACAAACATGTGCTTGCCTGCCTACATCTCCATCATAGTTCCCTCGAAGCTGTGAGTGTGTGTGCATGCACACAACTTGCTGAACTAGTGCACATAAGTTTCTACAAAGTACACAAAGCCAGCTGCCTGACTTTGACAATTTTGACAATGACAACTGCCAATGACAATGTAAACACATTATCTTCTTTCATACATTGTACTGTATTATACTTGTACATATTGTAATAAATGTACATATTGTTTTCTGACATGTAGTCAAAAATATATAACTCCTACTGTCATTATGTGGTGCACAAAAATTTAACCTTTCTTCAAAAGCTGCACAGCTAATATTTTTTGCACACACAGCCTACTAAAAATTAGAGGGAACATTGATCACCATGGGATCTGATGAGTTGTGCCAACCTAGGTCAGGATTGCACCCTTGGTCACAGTGGCATAGGTAAGGGGGTGCAATGGGCAGCAACTGTATTAGCCATTGGTTATTTTATTTTCTCTGGAAACTCCTTTATGAACTTTTTGTTGAAAAACAGTATATTAAATACTGTTGATTGATTGATTGATTGATTGATTGATTGGGTGCAGACAACAATATATTCTCCCTCTACAAAGCAGGAGGTGCACAGTAACATGGAAACATAATGGGAATGTATTTTCCTTCTTATGGTGAAACACTGATCTATTCAGTAGTTACTAGCTTCAGTAAAGTTCTGAAACTTTGTGTTACAGCAGAGATTTTCAACCTTTTTCATTTTATGGCACTTTGACAAGGCACAAAAATTGCCAAGGCACACCATGCTGCTGGAAAGGGGCACAAATCCTCCAACTGCCCTACTAAAAAAAAGTCCCACACAATTGGTACACCTGTAGACCATCTGCAACAAACAAGTGTGCCACAGTAAGAGTCTGAAAATTGCTGTGTTATATCATAAGTGAACTTACTTCCATATACGAGGTGTGATCAATAAGTATCAGGAGTGGTACCATAGTAAAGGAGCTAAAATACACAGAGTGAAGCCACATGGCACAGATTGACCTTGACCTTAGTATAAACACTAAGTTTTAACATCCTAGCTCAATTCCTCTCTTTACAGCAGTGTTTGGAAGGAATGTGTGTAGTATGTGGTCATCAAACTGACCATGACAGAGAAAGTTGTGCAGAGAAATCTGCATCAAATTTTGCCAAAAGCTTGGTGATATCTGCACAGAGACGTACGCAAAGTTGCAGAAAGTATATGGAGAGGAGTGTAAGAGCTGCACATGAGACTATGAGTGGTTCAGAGAATTCCAATATGGCCGACAAAATGTCAGTAGTGACTAATGTTCTGGGAGACCCACAACCAGCAGAACTGAGAATAACATTGCAGATGCTGTGAGGGGAAATCATCGAATCACCATCTGTGAGTGATTGGAGGATGTGCAGATTAGTTACGGTTCAGTTCAGTCCATTCTCACCAATGATTTGGGTATGAGACGTGTGAGTACCAAGTTTGTGCCAAAACTGCTTTCAAGTGACCAAAAACCCCTCGGGTTTCAGTTGCGCAAGATCTCCTTGATTGTGTCGAGAACAATGAAAACTTTTTGAAAATGGTCATAACGGGTGCTGAATTGCGGGTCTATGGCTATGACCCCAAAACCAAGGCTTAGTCTGTGCACTGGAAGACCCCAACCTCTCTGAGAATGAAGAAAGTATAAATAAATTGAAGCTATGTGAAGATACTGTTGACCATTTTCTTCGGCTACAAGGTGATTGTTCACCATGATTATTTTCCACGTAGTCAAACAGTAAACAAGGAGTACTACTGTGATGTGTTGCGGCATTTGCAGGATGCTATTTGTCGGAAAAGGCCAGAATTGCATGCGTATGGTGAGTGGAAATTGCACCATGACAACGCACCTGCCCAGTCAGCACAGCTTGTGCAGCAGTTTTTGGCCAAGCACAACATCCCCCAAGTCTGGCAGCCACCGTATTCCCCAGATCTCACCCCTTGGGACTTTTTCCTCTTTCCAAAAATCAAATCCCACTTCAAAGGACGAAGATTTCAGGACATCAAGGAAATCCAAGTGAATGCAACGAGGCAGCTGCTGATTATCCCAGAAAACAAGTTCCAGGAATGCTTCCATCAATGGAAACAGCACTGGATTAAATGTGTGGCTTCCAAAGGGGACTACTTTGAAGGAGATTAAATGCCAAATTGTTACATGTTGTAGTTTTCTTTTTATAGCACCAGTCCTGATACTTACTGATCATACCTGTACACAGATCAAATCAAACAGAAATCAATAATTTCACAATTGCCACCTTTAAGCAATTAATTCTATAAGATAAACCCCCATGGGTTGTGTGGCCAAAGGTTTTGACACGATGGTACAGAAGTTCTACTTAGCTGAAAAAGAATAGTCTTTTCAGCTGTGAAAAGAATAATCCAGTATGCATATAGTATTTGATGAAACAATACATACTACAAAATGAGAAATGTAATTTAAATCAATGACATAAGGTGGGTATTTTCCCTTGACACTGAAACCACTGGTTTCATGGCCTTGCCATAAAGCAGTTCAACTCCCTGGCATGATAAACAAATGTCTCCGGATGTGTTCCAAGTCACACTAAATTCTCAAAGATTTGCAAAGAAAAATTTGCAGAAGGAAGACTCAGGTAAATAATTCATCTCATTTCTAAAGTGAAAATATGTTTTAAAGACACACATACAAACCACTTCATAAAAGAAAGCCAGACAAACTACACCATGAAAAGTGATTTTCCACCAGTGTCCTGTGTCTTTGTCTATGGATTATGCCATGGATTGGTATGTGGGACTTTGGGGAGAGTCGTTTATTAATCGGGCAATTGGGGGATTTTAGCCCCCAACAAGAGGGATGGTGTGCCTTGACCATAGTAAAAAAAACTAATGATGTGCCTTGACCATTTTAGTGCCTTGCCAGTGTGTCATCAGATGGAAAAGATTGAAAATTACTGCCATAAAGCATTTACACCTTCAAGTTAAAATGTGGACAGAATGGAATATTTAATCAGGAGATAGGGGAGAATTCTGGCCACCTAAGAATCTAGAATTGTAACCACCTTCTCATCGGGTTAAAAGCATTTCTGGAATGGATCTAGGCTTGCTGATTTCCACCATGATCCTTGTCAATCCAGAAATACAGGGAGCCCACAACTTCAAGAAAGTTGCCCTCCCCCCAACAATTCAAAGGCCCTGGAATATGCGAGGGCCTTAAAATAACTTCTTATGATAACATTTTGCCATAGAAATGTCCTGAGACTGATCAGATGCAGAATAACTGCGGTAGAAACTGCTCACACTTGCGCATCATCTAATAATCTCAAATAAAAGCAGTAGAATGATAATGAATTTTGGTAGCCATCTATATTCCAGGAATCACTCTGAAAGTTTGGTTGAGTAAAATGAGTAATGACATTTATTCATTTTAAAATGATTTACACAACCTAATTTATTTCAATCTCTGCCAAAATTCTGCAAAGGTCAAACATGGGTTTTCCACTCAACAGTAATCTTCGCATAAATAAAATCAGCTGTTTTACTGCCACTACCATCCCCAGCTATGACAGTCCAACAATGAGCTGGACACACAGGCATTAAATGGATTTTGCATTTGTCATACTCACCTTCTTAAATATCACCTAAAAGAAAGGGTGAGGAAGGGCTTTCTCAGAACTACATGTATGGCAGATTGCATGAAAGTGCAGATATGCAACATGCAGTATTAGACACTGGGGTTTACTGAGAAGATAATGCTTTCACTTAAAAAAATCAAACATTTCTGGCCATGAAGGTATGCTTGAAGGTATGCATATTAAGAAAGAAAAAAGGAATTCCCCATACCAAATGGCAATCAGAATGCCAACTCCAGCATCCATCAGAAGCCATGTTGCATTATATCTTAGAAAAACAGATTCTAATCCCAATGAATAGATTCTAAGTCTATGAAGACTTTAAGCCCAATCTGCTTGTGCAAACCACTGGTGCATACCATTGCAAATGTATTGTAAAACATGTTTGCCAATGTTCGTGTCAGCTGAACACTACAGCGGGCCCAGCATGAGCTGGCATTGGGACAGTACCAGTCAGAGGCCAGCGATCAGTCTCCAGAAGCTCCTTCGAAAGTGCCTGGCAGCAGAGAGGTAAGATGGGGTGTGGGAGAGGAAGGGTGGGCATTATGAGGTGGGCAGATGGATGTGGCAGGGGAGGGACTGGGGTAGAAGGGGAACAGAATCGGCAGAGATCAGCTTCACCTGATCCAGAATCCTCAGTCAGTCTTCATGGCCCAAAATAAAAAAAAGTTTTTGATTCTACACCAGCTAAAGAGTTACCACAAAACTGAGTAGCTCACTGCAGGGCTACTTCCCTTATTTGAAGGGGATGAAAGTCACCTTTCTCTGCGGAGCAACCAGTGGCTGCTTGGTTAAACTTACTATGCCAGCCATTTTTGCTGCCACAGCAGCCATGTGTTCCAGACAGCTCAGTAATGGGCTGTTAGTAAGTTGGATGGCCTAAGATACTAGTCTTCATCTAGAATATCCATAGGGCTGCAATCCTGAAGTGCACATAGCTCAGTCTATCTGGCATTGGGAAGGCCTAATGCCAAGATAGGCCAGCCTAGCTGCATCAGAAAAGGCCTGGGGCAGGTCTCCTCAGGAGCAAGCCCTTGCCAGGTGCCACTTACTTGGTCCTCAGCAGCAGTTAGGTCAGTCTAGACCTGCGGCTTTGGCCAAAGTAAGAGCTCAGTATATGGCCTATTTAGGCCAGCTTAGCTGGGCCATTCTCTTTGGTCTAAGACAGGTCTAAGCAATGGTGGGCACAGACCGGTTCGGGCCAGATTGCCTGAACCGGTTGTCCATTCTGCCCCCCGCTACCGATCCAGTAGCCACGGGGGGAAGGGGGGAGAAAACCAGCCGCACCAAACCAAGGTTGGTGCATGCGCAGTGCTGCGCTGAGGATGGGCAATCAGCTGATCGTCCAGCTTTAGGACAGCACTGAGCGTGTGCCAACCTTTGCGTGCACGCAGTGCGCTGGGGTTGAGACCCACCTCTCACCCCACCCACCTGCACCCGCAGCGTGCTGGGGTGGGTTGTGTGCCCTCCCCGGCCCCACCCCCTGACCTGGCCCCGCCCCCTAAGTCCAGCCTGGTCCCACCTACTTCCGGCAAACTGGATGTTCGGCCAGGCTGGGCCCACCTCTGGGTCTAAGACATGGATTGTAGACCCATGTCACCTAAAATGTATAAGCCACTATGAACATTACTGAGTCAGAAAAGGCAGCAGCATAGAGTGGCAAATTCCTTGCAGGATTAAAAAGGCCTTTTTCACATCCAGTGATCCATGATTTAAAGATTTCTGATCTGAAGGAAAGGAGCATGGAAGATAGTTCCATGTTCTTGATGTTCACAATTTCTCTTGCATAAGTGTTTTTGAATATCTGAATCTGGGCCACTCCCACATAATCACACTTCTTCCAGAAAAAAGCCTGTCTACTTTCATCTTTAAAATACCTGCTAGGAAGTCCTACTCAGAACAACAAAGGTTCTGATTCTGGAGCTAGAACAAATAAATCATACAGTAAAGAAGCAGAAGTTTAGAAGTCATGAGTGGCGGAGACATCAGAGGTCTTCCATTCCTGCTGGAAAGCCTGGATGAAACTAATGCAAACATCCTGAGGGCTGGCCCTGTGATTAGCAGAAGATGACCGTATGCAGCAGTCAAAACTAATTGTTGGGAGGAAGAAGCAGCAAGAGGCAGAAACGGTGCCAGTTGTTCAGCTCCAATTTCCTCAAGACCATCGTGTAAGATGACTCAAAGGTTCACTTAGCTGTCACTCTCAATTATTTCAGCATAAATACTGCTGCGTTAATTATTTTGCGTCAAAGGCGATTAAATCTGATGGGAAGTGGGGACTGTCAACTGCACTTCTCTATTCAAATATAATATCAGGTGTGTGTGTGTGTGTGTGTGTGTGTGTGTGTGTGTGTGTGTGTGTGTGTGTGTGTGTGTGTGTGTGTGTGTGTGTGTGTGTGTGTGTGTGTGTGTGTGTGTGTGTGTGTGTGTGTGTGTGTGTGTGTGTGTGTGTGTGTGTGTGTGCACGCTCCTCTTTACCTGAAAAGGAGAGCACAGGTGAGGGGAATTGAATGGATCCCTCACCTAAACTCAAGCACCAATTTGTTTCAAGTCTTTCCAGCCCAGTTCATGCTAAGCATCAGAGATGGGATGGGAGAACTGCAAAGCACAGCAAGAACGAATATATATATATATATATATATATATATATATATAAGTTTGTGTAGAAAGCAAACATACCTTGACTTTTGTCCTTTTGACTTTCGGTGCTTTGCTTTTTCATTTGTTTCAATTTATAACTATATTTCTAATTTCGTCTATGTGCTGTCCTCTTTCATCCAATTGAATCCAACTCCATAAAAGATAAGGAGCTGAATCAGTGAAAATAACAGAGGAAATTGGCAACCCAGGGAAATGACAATGTGGTGGATTCCAGCAGAATTGTTTCTCTTTTCTGCCACTGCTCAACATATGTCATTCCTCAACACAGAGAGTCTGAACTTTAAAAAATTGACTAGGCTACAGGTTCCCCTAGCCCGCCAGTATTAGGTAGAAAAAAGGATAAGCCTTTTTTATTTTATAGGCTCTTATGTGATGTTTTATACACATGCAGGGCTCAGTAATAGCCAATTTTCCAGCATCAGTAGGATGTGCACTACATTCTGTGGTGGGGAGGCAATCATAGAGGCCTCCTCAAGATATGGGAATATTTGTTCCCTTACAGACCTGCATTGCAGTTGCACTGGTGCTACAAATTTGGATAGGATGTGCTCTCCCCTTCTCTCTCACACACACACAAAACACAGAAAGAGATTGAGCATGCACAATCCTGTCTTTTTCTTTCTTCTGTAGCAATGGGCTGCATCCTCTTCTAGAACAGGCTGTCCTAAAGGTGCCATAAGGTGGCTGCAGGCTATGATACAATGCAGAATAGGATTGGGCTGTTAATCATTTTGAAATACGTGTTTATCAGCCTTTGCTGTACCACTTTATACGGTCCACCTATTCAAAGTACAGTACCACCGGAAGTAACTGGTGACAACTTCATTGCATGTTACTTCTGTTGGGAGACCAGATGAGATGCAACAAACACCAGTAAGAGGCTCAGGGTGGATAGGAGGATTTACTTAAAGCATGGAATAGCATATTTTGGAGCTCTGCCCACTGAGCCAATTCTTTTAGTGCTGTTTTTTGCATCACATTCCTTGTCTCGCTGTTGTGTGGGAGATGTCCAGTGTCCTTGAGAGTACCAGCAGACACCATCTCAAGTACTACTGCTGGTATCTGTACCAATAGCTGAGAAGCACTGCTTAAAACTACATTCACTGTTGTTAATGTTAAAAATATCTCTTAAGAATCAGTCACATTTGAAGAAAAAATATTAGCTTGAAAAGTATCTCTCTCTCTCTCTCTCTCTCTCTCTCTCTCTCTCTCTCTCTCTCTCTCTCTCTGTGTGTGTGTGTGTGTGTGTGTATGTGAGTGAGTGACAGAGAGAGAGAGAGAGAGAGAGAGAGAGAGAGAGAGAGAGAGAGAGAGAGAGAGAATTTACAAAAAAAGATTCACATGGATTGTTTAGTGACAATGTATATTTCATGTCTGAATTTTCTTGGATTATGACATTGCATAATATATTTTTTAAAAGACTGGACTAACTGTTCTCTAATCTTGCCTTCCATTTATTTCTACTAATGTTCTCTTGGGGAAAAGTTATGAAATACCATTCAAAAGGAACTGCTCTTTTTTCTGTAGCACTGTTTCTGTGCCCGCCAACCCTGGTACCCAGGTTTTACCTGGGGGCCCATAAAGGACCTGCAAGCTCGCTAACCCTAGATACGGGGCAGACGCTGGGGGTCTTAAAGGAATTTAACCCCCAGGTCAAGTTCAAGTTCAAGCTCTGCCCCTTTTGATTATGATTGGATTATTAATTGAATTTATTGATTATTGATAATTTAATAATCATGTAATAAAGTGGCCCGTCTCCTCCATTTGTTTGTCTGTGTGTTTAATGGCCCATGCGTACACCAAAAACCAAGAAACCAGTTCTTATGACCACATTCAAGATTAAATCACTGGTACTTTGAAACTACATGTACTTGAAATATAGACAGGGGAGTAAAAAGCATCTGTTTGATTCTTTTTAATATACCAAGATACGATTTGTAGAGAGAAATGTATAGGGAATATCCTTTTACTTCCTGTTCTGATAACACCATTTTCTGCACAAATGCTAACCCATAGATGTTACTCAAGTTCTATTTCTGTCTCTTTTCTCTGCAAGAAGATATTAAATCTCCCATGTTCAAAAAGGGCTGTGATGTATCATTGGGAGTGGAGGACCGGATCTTGGAGTTCAAAATACCCTGTTCCTAATACCCATTTTTTCATGTCTTGCCTTAGAATTCCTCACATCCTCTAGCTTTTCATCTGTCAGTCTTGCAGTTTGGGTATTTTAGAACTCCATTTTTTATATGACTGTAAGAGTAATATTGAATTACTGATGTAACGACATATATTATTAAACATGATATTCATGTATTTAGGGCTGCAGTGGCTCAATGTTTAGAAGGCTGGGTTAGAACACTGCTTGATCAGAATTCCACTCAGCAGGCCAGCAGTTCAAGACCCGAGTGCTGCCAGATGGGGTGAGCTCCCATCCTTAGTCCGGCTCCTGCCAACCCAGCAGTTCAAAAGCATGCAAATGCAAGTAGATAAATAGGTACCACTTGGGGGGGGGGAATCAACATCCTGGCAACAGGCCCCTGAGACAGGCTGGTCAGGTTTACCCAAGTCACATCCAGTGGTGGGCTCCAGCAGGTTCGCACCTACTCTATAGAACCAGTTGTTAATGAGAGACAGGCCATATAAAGTTGAAAAATAGCCATTTAGAAGTGGCTGCCAGATGGGCATAGAACCGGTTGTTAATTTTTTTGAAGCCCATCACTGGTCACATCCATTATGGATCAGACGAAACTCAACTAGCGGACATCATCTCACATGGTACAAATGCTGAGGAAGTTGCCTTTTGATATTCATGTATCAAATTATCTTTTTTCCCTTCAAATAACTTGGTGATCTGCTGTAAAGAAAAGCACCATTGGAAAAGCACCTAGAACAGTAGTTCCTAAACTGTGGGACAGGATTCAATGGTGGATTCAAATCTGATTTTTGGTGAATCACCAAAGGCTGTTGTTGGAGAGGTCAGAGAAGGAATTATCTCAAGCCCTGAGGTATTCAAAAATCTGATATTGTAGCAGCTAATTACTCTGCAGGGAACTCAACTCCTGCACTTTGCAGGCTAGTCTGGTAGACCTGTGAGTACTGATAGAGTATCCGTTTTTAATTTTTTTAAAAAAATATGGGTCCAGTAGTTAAAAAGTTTGAGAACTACTACTCTAGAACCTACTGAAGAAAGCAAAGGCAAGCTGAAGCTGGTTTGAAGGAGAAAAAAATTAGAGAGGAGGAGGGAGAAAATTGGTCTGCTCAAGCCTTTGATAACATATCCCTGTGAGAATCAGGGAGAGATACAGGAAAAAAGTTATACAAACTTAAAGGCCTCCCTTTTTAGTGTGTACAACAAGAAAATTTTAGGAGAAGTTTTCCCTTTTACAAAACTTCCCCCTCATGCTATTGTTACTAATTCCAATTTGGAGTCAGCATAAAGTAGGACAGGACAACTAAGGGCACAATCCAGAAGTGCACTTGGGTTACCCTATCTCTTACTGGACTGACCCAACTGCAAGTTGCTCCACCCTACTAACTCTGGAAACGACTTGGGGAGGGGCCTCCTACAGGAGGCTCGAGCGTTGCAATTGGCTTAGAAAGTCCAGGGCCTCTTGCTGGACAAGCCTGGCCTAAGGCAACATAGGCTGCCCCAAGAGAGGTGGACTTGGGCTGCCATAACTGGGGCAGCCTAGGCAGTTCAGGAGAGGCATTTTGAGGAATGTTTAGCATGGCCCACGGCAGATAAGTTACTCTGTATCCAGAGACTGTTTCCAGGATAGAAATGCCCTCTTCTAGCTACTAGGAGTTATAGGAGTCCTAGTAATAGCTCTGACACATGGAAATGAGAGCTGATTCCTAATAACTCCATATTGTGTCATGATAACACCTTTTTGGCTCTTGAAACAGTCAGAGTCATTGGTCAGTTTTGAGCTTTAAAATTCCTCTTTTTATTATAAAATTTAGTTGTGTTTTCCTTTTTCTGGTTATTTATCTGTAACTCTTGATATAATACAGGTAAATCAATGTTTTATGTTTAATTACATTCTGCATTAAATTACCTATTAAATGATATATAACATTATTATTCATAAATCCCAAGGTTTCCATACTTTTGGCCACTACTGGTGTGTCATGTTCGCATGTTGCAGTCCACACCCACTTGCCCATTTAGCTGACAACAGTGGTTGGACTAACCCTACAATCCAGAGTAACTACGGGAGCACATAAGAGACATTATATGTACCCGTAGTTACTGTCCCACCTAGTGAAAACCTATGGGTAATTCATATTGCAATCCAGAGCAAATTGTTCTTACACCGGAGCAAGGACTCCACGTAGTTACTCTGGATTGCGCCCTAAATTAGGCTACAATCTTATTTACTCTTTCCTGAGAATAAGCTCCACTGACTATAATGGACTTACTTTTGAGTAGACAAGCATAAGATTTGGTGCACAGCATCTCAGGGCGCAATCCAGAGTAACTATGGGGAGTCCTTGCTCTGGTGTAAGAACAATTTGCTCTGGATTGCAATATGAATTACCCATAGGTTTTCACTAGGTGGGACAGTAACTACGAGTACATATAATGTCTCTTACGTGCTCACGTAGTTACTCTGGATTGTAGGGCTAGTCTTTTACTTGGTGGATCACAGTTTTTAAGATCTGGTATAAACCTATAATGACCCGTGTTATAGATCTTTTTTTCCCATAATGATGATACTTTGGCTGGCAGAATAGAAAAGCAGTTTTATTCCATTTCCATCTTTATTTCACCTCCCTCTTTCAATTAGTTGTTAATGCAAACTATTCTTTTCTCCAGTTAACAGTTATTCTTGGGGTATAGGAGTATCTATTCTTAAAGATAGCAAGTTTTTAAAGTGGGTTCTCCTCTTTGATTTAGTAGGCTATCACCCATTCTCACCCCAGCAATGTCTTATATAGTGGTTCTGCTGGTGTTCTTTTGAATCTTTTTAGATTTTGTATCTTTTTGGACCAGGAGCCATTAGTTATTGATTTCTTCTGTAAACTGCTTTGGTTGAAAAGTGGTACATAAATACTGTTATTTTTTTTTAAAAAAAAAACCTTCTTGATTGCAGAAGAAAGATCATGTCTCAAACTAGCCACAAGATGGCAGAAGGAGTTTTAAAAACCACATTTAAACTGGAAGGGAAGAACAAATTACCAGTGTGGTGTGACAATTACTAACATCTCTGGCTACAGACTCAGCAGAATCAGATGCATTCTCAGGCGATCACATTTAAAATTAAAGTTATGAAGCTAATAATTATTTTCATATGTCATTGTCAACATTTAACTCTCTTGTTTTATATAGCTTCAGCTGGTAAAAATTATAAATGTGCCCTTCAAGAAAGTTTGCATCTTTTCTGTAAACTCCATTAGTATGCCTTTATCAGCTCAAGCATTAAAGCAGAGAGTGATGAAGTGATGAAGAAAAACTTCACCTAGTAAAGCTCAGGGCAAAACTGTGTGTGTGAGAGAAAGATGGTGGGGAGAATTAGATATTAAGTCCAAAGCACAACATTTCACCTCTAAAATAGCATCGTTTTTGGAAAAAAGCCACTCCTAAAGCATTATTTGTAAGGTGGCATTTTTGTACAGAATATGAATACAGCCATTGTAAGGGTTTTATATATATATAAAAACTGAAAAGTCACTGACTGACTCATCAATGCCCAGCGAAAACCACTTGACCTAGAAACATAAAATGTGGGGAGGGTGTCCCACCCATGAAGGACGCACCCACTCAGAACTGGTTTTCAGAAATTCCAACTAGACAGGAGTAAAAAGGGATGCGACATGTTTTCCTCCCTATATTTTACATTGAAGAATCCTTGACTGATCCAAGCCCTGCCCCAGCCCCTGGACCCAGGAAGTGGGAAATTTGGGAGAGTGTTTCTTCCGTGACATCAACACCCACCAAGAACCGATGTCAAGAAATATAACCCTTAAGGTGCTGAAAAGGGCTGCAACTTTTATTGTCCTATACATAACATGGATTGATTGACATCCAGCCAATTTGGTGCACATTACCTGATACGCTGGAAGGGAGGGTGCACTGGGGGGATAGTGCGCATCGGGGGGTTGATATGCATGGGGTTGATGTGCCAGGGTGATTTGATGTGCATGGGGGGTGTTGCGCTTTGGGGTTGATGTACAATGGGTAGTTTGCGCAATGGGGGATAGCATAAGAGGGGTATTTACATTTTGTTAAGTTAAATATAAAACTTGTTCTTTATAAGTCCAGGGCCTGACTCACCAAATTATCTAAAAACACTTGATACAAATCTAGCTTTGACCTTAATGGGCCTGATAATCTTCAAGATGGAGGATCACTAGAATGCTCCACAGATTTCAGAATATAACCAGCCTGTATTAGCCTTTATGCAGAAAAGTATAGGGACACATTAAATACCAGAATGGAAGTTCAACAATAAGGAATCCTGAAGCAGCAATGGTTGTGCTGACCATGGTGGGTGAGGAGGAACAAGCTGCAATCCTATTCACACTTATCCAGGAGCAAGTCCCCTTTACCAGCATTATTAAAAGTATACCCATAATAGCCTGTTAAAAGTATAGCTCTGTTAATATTTCCCCAAATTCTGTCATGGAGTAGTCACCAGAGGCTGCCTGCAAAGGATACCATGACAGCCTAATACCAGTTGGAGTTACCTGCCATGAAAACATCAACTCCATGCCTCTAGCCTCTCTTAGCAAGACAACTCCTGCTTTAAGCAGAGAATATCCTTACATGGATGCATTCACCCATTCCTTTGCTGCAGTCCCACGCACCTGCAATCTTAATCTCAGTATGTGGGTACCACATTTGCTCTGCCAAATCGTCCCTGGCTGAAGTCTTTGGACAATGGCAATTAAAAAGGGAAATGTCATTTACTTACCCAGCCAACTTCTGTTTAAATATACTGAAACGAACACTGGAGGGACTGTGAAGAAATCTACCACTGAGTTTACTTCCAGCCAGAACCACAGCTTGTCATTGGCTGCTATGAACTGGAAAGAGAGAAGGGGGCATGAAGAGGCAGTTTTTGCTTCATTATTTGCAAAGATGTACAGAAGGGAGAATACAGCATTCTTCTACAGTAAGATACAACAGAGGATTTTTTCCTGCCTTGGAAATAATTGCCAAGGCGTTATATAGTAACCCTCTTATCAACACAGTCAGAAACACCCCAAATATCACTATTATGCTCTTCCTTAGGGTTGCCAGAATTCTCTTCCACAAAATTGGGACATGACCCTCTGTCCCATTTGCCAGTATGTGAACTCAATCCCCCAAAATCAGGATTGTGTCTGTTTTTCGGGACATAAGGCAACACTATTTATAATACAAGAGAACATTCACCCCTTTTTCTGAAAACACAAGAAAGGTTCTCAAGTGCTTATAACAGATGATATGTTATAAATATCCGGTTGGGATGATATGCATAAATTGGAATTTACAGAAAAACTGTAAATTCAAACACTTTTCTGCTTTTGGATTTGTAACTGTCTCATTAGCAGTAAAAAACTCAGAAAGTCTTGTCAAGTAATAATAATAAATTCCAGTAAAAAACACAACACAAACTTCCAATCGGGTCCAATGGACCCTGTTAAATAAACTGGTTGGGGTCCTAAGGGTTAACAGTAATTTCCCCACCTGAGAGAAATTCTGTAAAAGAGTCAAGTTAATAGGAATCTCCACTGTGGGGGAAGCCATGATAACTGAATAAACAGATACAGGCTTTTTTTATGAATATGCTGTTTTCAGGCACAATTCAAGATGCGGATGATTACCTTTAAAAACTTTTATGGCTTGGGGCGAAAGTATTTGGACTTTCATACGAGATGGCCTGTCCTTGAGGTCACTATGAGAAGCAAGGTTGAAGGCAACAAGGGGGAGAGCTTTCTCTGCGGTGGTGTCATAACTCTGGAACACTCTCCCAACAGAAGGGGGCTGATGGCTGAAGATTAGGGGGCTGAAGACCTTTTTAATTTTGCCCAGCTTTCACCCTCTGGTTGAGTTTGGTCCCACTTTGAATTTGTAGTATGTTTCTGTGTGAATTTTGGCTAGACGAGAACAACAATTATGTGTTTTCAGCCATGTCGGCAGGTGGAATGGCTTCAATAAACTCTTATATAACCACTAGAATTTGTTGTTTGTTTACCACCTTAGGCAGGGTGACCAGATTATTCCTGAACCCCAGAGCCAAAATTCCTAATCCCAGGTCAAAATTCCTACCCGCTTTAAAAAATTGCCAAAAAGTGTATTTTTTGTTTTTTTTGTTTTTTGCCCATAACTTTTGTTAGGAAGGAGATATCTCCAAACTGAGTTTTGCATTGGATTCTGCTCTTCAGTACGAATCCAACGACATATGGCATGATAGGATACTGTGCACTATCGTGAAATTTCAAAATGAAGCCAAAATGTAGGATACCCGGACAGGAAGCTAAAAATCTGGACAAATCTGTATTTTTCTGGTCATATGGTCACCCTGACCTTAGGACACTGCCCTCTCTCTTATTAGAGACCCCCAAGGGTTCCTTTGGTAAAGGCATGCTTTTCACAAACCAGACAACACAGAGGTGGTTTACTTACACGCAAGCCAAAGTAGAGCAGGAAGAACACGTTGAAAGCCATGTCAATCTGTAACGTGAAATCTTTGTAGAAATTCTGGCAAGATTCTATTGGGCTATTTGATAAAAAAAAAATCAGAGTAAACTCAAGGGAACAAAATCTGTATACAAGACATAAGGCAAGAACAGAGTCTGCTGCCCACTATTTTCATTTTGATCAGATAATGGATTGAATTCAAGAAGCAGAATTGCTTTTGGCCCTCCTATTCTGTCAAATGCAAACAGGCATTTTATTTTTTAAACCTTTTTTATTTTTATCAGTCATTCTTACTATTTACCTGTTCAGTTAACAGCTGAAATAGAAACATGCAGGTATTTTTAAGGTCAGACAAGCAGGAGAATTTCTCAGGATTCCTTCATTAACCCTTAAAGGACTGGCTTCTTTTTACTGAATACTAAGAGTCATGACATTTTAACTGTTTAGTTAGGGTTGCCAACCTACATAAAAGTCTCTGCTTGTGTGATCCCTGTTGCAGCTTTATCTGTAGGCAATAGCAGGTGACAGTGCTCATCTCCATGCTAAGAAAGGCTTCATCTGCTAGTGCCTGCCATTAAAGGCACAAGACCATTCCAATGAGGTTTATCTTCTGCTGGCAACCCTGAGACTACTATACACAATTTATTTTTTTTATTAAGAGTAAGTAACTTTAAGTCTTTTGAGAAGAACAACATATAAAAATAAGCAACCAACCATTATTTTAGAAGATATTTCTGAAAAGTTACCAAATTAATGACATTTCATATTTCACACTCCCCCTTGTGATTAGGAATAAAGTTATTGCTTATGGATACAAATCACATTAGCAACCTGGAGGAGTTTAGCTAGCTCTTTCACACGTTCAGTAATATGAACTGAGTAGAAAAAATAACTTTGCTGTTATAATGAATACAACAATTTTTTTAAAGGATTAGAAGCAGTACCTTAAGGGTTAATTATCACATGCAGTCGAAATAAATTTCCTCTCTATATCTCGGGCAGATTCTAGCTTTGTTTAAAGAGTGGAACATGTCCAACTCAATAGCATCCTCTATACAAACTGGTACTGTAGTATGTTTCAATATACAAGTTCTCAGCTAATTTAAGAAAGCCGATTTTGTGATTTATTTGTGATATTCCTACAATATGGCTGGAAATACTGCAGAATGCAGCTCCCAAGTTAAGCAACATGTAATGATATTTGTAGCAAATTATCTTTTGGTCAGCATAACTGTGTAGAGGTCAGCAAAGATACTTCCTCGGGCTTGAAAGTTATTTACTACCAGGGGAAAAATAAAATGCTATTGAGGAAAACAGGAGGGAAAAATTCCATGACTATTTGTACAAATAAATCACTATTATACCAGTTAGTATAGCTGCACTTTGGCAAATATGAGGCCAGATTGCTAAACAAGCAAGATTCTGTGCATGATGGATGTCAGAAATCTAACTGAAGGCAGAAAGGGAAATTAGCTGGACTACCAGGGGCATTTCACATGCAGCCAGGTTCCGATTTACTTGTAAACATCACAGCTCAGACAAGGCAGATAACAGCATGCCCTTTCTTGTCCTTTGGCGTTTCATTGTTTCAAACAGTTCCCCAAAGGATAACGAACTCTGATTCCAAGACTCGACCCTGCCCAAAACTGTACAGTACTCAATGTTCTTTTGCAAGGAAGATGCCCTCCCACCAGTTTGCAAGCGTCATGTCAAATTATTGACAGGCTACTTTTATACAGGGAGAGAAGAATAACAAAGAGCAGAGGAAAGAACAGAAAGTATGCTTGTGATTTGGACACAAGCATCTCTCACTGTACTGGGAACAAAGCAACCTAAAATAAATGCTGATTTTATGCAAAACAGGATAGTGAGGAAAGCAGAAACATGTGCAACTTGTGTTTCTGTTTTCCCTGCTTCTCTTGCAGCCAGCAAAGTGGAACTTGAGCATTTCACCTGCAGGCAGCTGGTCCAGGTTCACATGGAGTTCAGAGACTGGACAAGGGGGTGAAATGTGCAAACTTCCCACTTTCGATTTTTTTTAGCAGAAATGGAGAAAGCAAAAGCCATGAGACATTCAGGCACCTGTTTTCTACTGTTCTGTGTGATGTATAGCTGCACTGGCATCCATCAGTCTTGAAAGACTGGTATCGTGCAAGCAAAGCATGAAAGCCTGGGTAGATTGAGGTGGAGGACAGGCTGTTACCCAACAGGTTACAGGAGCAAATCCTCCCTCTTCATGCCACTGAAATACTCCAATGGAACGGCAGAGCTGATACGATTGGTTCCAGCTGCGTTACAGAGCTGGGCTAAGGACAGGAGCTCACCCTGTCTTGTAGGGACCTGGGTCTTGAACCCTAGCCTACTGGTTAACAGGCACAGTGTCTTAACCACTTGAGTCACCCACAGCCACAGATGCATAAAGCAACCCTTAATGCTGAAACCAATAATCAGAAGGCTCAAGAACGCAGCTCCTATTGGGAGCTTCAGGCAGCATGTGAGAGATCTGCATATCTGAATACTCCTGCATATGAAAAAAAAAATTAATCCCTATTCACAAAATAAACCAAGAGACTGCTGGGCTATAGCTGTGCCTTCTTCCTGACATACTAATTTGTGTGTGTGAAAGAAGTGGTCAATAGGGGGGGTGATACAGATTAGCAATTCCCTATCAAACAATGTAAAATATTATAGTTGAGTTGTCAGTGTAGTAGGATCAAACTTTACTTTAGGATCAAACTCGTTACCAGTTCTTTGGCTGCAGGCTTCATCTGATGATTGCCATCAGCCACCAAACATTGAGTGGATGGAATCATCTTCTGAAGAACCCAACTGCAGCAGCAGTGAAGGAAGTCCATTTCCCACACTATTCTTTATATATTGGCATCAGTGTACATTACACTTAACATATAATACAAAGACAGGTCTTTGCACCAAGGGGTTTACAATTGAGACACTGACATTGGGAAGCAATGGTAAGGGATGGAAAGAGAGATGAAGTTAGGGGTAAACAGGGAAAATCATGCACTTGTTTCTGTTGCATTTAACAGGACAGCAAGGATTAGACCAGGGGTGTCCAACCTTTTAGCTTCTCTGGGCCGCATTGGAAGAAGATGAGTTGGTTTGGGCTGCATATAAACACTAACAACTTTTTTTTTAAAAAAAGGACAAAATGTAGGATGTCCTACATTTTGTCCTACATTTTTTAAACCTTGGAGTAAGTCTCATTGATTTTAATGGGGCTTACTTCTGAATAGGCATGATGCATAGGATGGGCAGAGATCCTCTCCAAGCTAAGCCTTGGAGTAAGCCTCATTGACTTTAACTGGGCTTACTTCTGAGTACGTGTCAAGGGCAGCAAGCAGCAGCTGGGACAGAGGCTGAGGCTGCTTTTGAGGGATGTGGGTGGGCGAGCACTGCAAGGTCTGCAGGGGCCTGAAGCGCTCTGAGTGCCAGGAGGCAGGTAGGGGGAGGAGCCAGGCAGCCCAGACCAGCTTTGTGGCAGCCACCCAGGGCAGTGCGCAGAGAAGCACATGAAATCTGAAATTGGCTGCTGCCACAAAACTGGTTTTTCCAATGGTGGTGGCCAGCTTTGCAGGAGGGCCGCATCCACCCTCATTCTGGGCCACATGCGGCCCCCAGGCCACGTGTTGGACACCCCGGATTAGACTGTAGTACCAAAGATATTCGGGAGAAAGTGAATTTTCAGAGAGGATCTGAAGATTGTGTATGAAGGAAAACCCTGCAGTTGCTGAGGGAAGCTTGGTGTTTCCCAAAAAAGGAGGAGCAAGGATGGAGTCACTGAAGATAGAAGACACTTGGATAGTTGTGGGTGGTGGAACTGGAAGGATAAAGGTCACAGTCAGATGTGTACTAGGCTATGAGAGATGAGAGAGAGGAAGGGATATCGTCTCAGAGTGTTTTACGGATGAAGGTGAGGAGTGTGTGATGAATCCAGAAGTGGGCAGGAAATCATTGAAGGGATTTTCGAGGGAGGGGGTCAACACTGTGCGACAAGCAAGTTGAACAACCTGAAGAACTAAGTGTTTTCATTTATGCACTGACAGCTGTAGGTATCATGTGGCAGGTGAAGTAAAACTGCTGTCATGGATCATTATCCTCGTTTGTTTCAAGCCGTTACTTCAGAAGAAGGGCTGGGGTAGTGAACCTATCATGTTTGCTGTCACACAAACTAATGGGGTAAATCATTCTGCAGCCTGTTGTATTGCTGCACTGATCTGTGATTACTATTACACCCAGCCAGAATACAACACAACAAACACAAGTCACCTACCAGAGATTGTTTTGTAGGTATGGATACTGAATGTATTCTATATTCACATGGTACAAAAGGCATATGTGCTCAAGTTCTACTTGGTTGTGCCGCTGACTCATTCTCCCAAAGGGCTCTGGAACAAAGTCTCATGTTTGCAAAACTCACAGAAAAATGCAATAGTAATTCATACCCTTCACTAGTTTTGAAAAGTTCTTAGAAAAAGAAGAAGAAATAAACTAAGAACATCAGATCAAGTTTCTCTCTAGCCTAGCAACCTGGTTTCTAACAGTAGTTAGAATGATATCTCCTATGTTACTCGTTCTCAACAAAGCGTATTCAAAGGATATACTGACATATATATATATATTCAGAAGGGAGGAATGATCTAGATTAGAGAATGAAGTGATTCTGAACTCTGGGTCCAATACAGGGTACAGGTTTCATCTTTCAAACCTCAAAGATATTGGGACTTGAATAACTGAAGTTTGACACTCTCCCATACTAACATGCCCACCCAATTGTCAAGAGAGGCCGTGCTTCAAATCCCTCCATCAGCTCCAGGGTATGATGGGTGAAAACACTGCCATCTTTTAATGAATCCCAGATTGTGGAACTCCTTACCCCATGAAATCTGCCTAACACTCTCTTCTGAAGTATGTAGAGAGCAATTTAAGATGGTTAACTTTACAAGGGAACTCTGTTTTTTTCTTGGCCGAATGTTGGTGATTTTTAAAATATCTTACTGCTGCAAATGTTGGTTTGCATTGTTTTGCCTACAGCTTCTTACAATTGGATTAAGCACCCCCATTTTTAAAAGTGAAACAATATTCCTGAATGCGTTTCCCAAGTTAAAAAAATGATTTTTTTAAAAATTTGTGTTTGAGAAATTTAGAGTGCAGTCCTAACTTGTGCTGGAACATCCAGGCTGAGTGTCCTGGATTGTGTCCTGCAGAGGTTCAGTACTGGCTGGAAATCATTACAAGGTTAGGTTGTCCCATAGTGCTATTTGGATATGCACTGGTGATTTTGCTGTCACATATCTGAGCAACCCATGTAAGGCTGCAATGCCTGGGAGTTAGGAATTGTAGTCAAGGCCGATCCCACCCCTCCCAGGCATGCCTCCCCTTTCTGCCTTCTGTTCTGCACCCAATCCAATAATGCCTCCTTCCCTGTCTTCACTCATTCCTCTGCCCCCACTGCCTGCTCAGGCCTCCCAACTGGTGCAAACCTACACTGTCCATGGCTGCATCCAGCCTTCATGATCTGGTACAGGCTTCCATACTGGCCCAGCCAACTCTCCATTTGGCATGAATGTGCTTTACAGCTTCTTCATGTCACTCATAGCTAGGGTTGCCATAATTCTCTTCCACAAAATTGGGACAGGACCTTCTGTCACACTTGCCAGAATGTGAACACAGTCCTCAAAAATCAGGATTGTCCCTGTTTTTCGGGGCATGTGGCAACCCTGCTCACAGCACAATCCTAACCCCAGTTAAGCCAGCACAGGTCCAGGCACAAATCCCACAGACCTGAGGGTGTGGCAAAAGGGCTTTTGAACCACACATGAGGGGGGATCTGCCTCGCCATGCCAAAACAGGTTGCACTGGCCTAAACTGATTAGGATTGTGCCCTCAGGAGCACCAGCTGAAGTCATTTGGATTGAGTTGAAGCAGAACTCTCAATTAGTAGATTGCTGTTTTAGTTCAAGCAGGTCTCAGGCAGAAGTTATTCAGGTGCAGTTCTGGCTAAAGGCTATCAGGGGATCCAACAGGCCAGGTCTGGCCAAGCCTGAACCATCAGTACCACTTACAATTAGCAGGGATCCAATGGGAGTTTTGTGCTAGGCTATGCTACAAGACCCCAGTGCCTTCACTGAACACACTATGTTCCTCAGTGCATAAGAAGTTCTAACTTTTCTTCCAATGTATCAGTGAAATGGTGATGTTGGGGACATCCAGTTCTGATTGTCTAGCAAAATGCTGAGTTTAGAGCAAGTATCGACTAACCTAAAATTGTCTTCCAGGATATCACACAACTATATATTCCAGTACTGCTGTTGAAACACTTTGCCTCCTCTCCCATGCCATGTAACAGCTTCAACACAGTGTGTGAAGTTTTCAGCCTTTGCAAGGCATCAAAGAGATTCCCAAACAGGCCACCTCTCTATATGTCTACTTAGATTCCTAACGTAGCTGCTCTGAGTTGTCTTTTGACAAGACAGGATATCATTTTTGGAGAAAAACCCACAAAGATCCTGCCACCTATAGCTGTATCACAGGATGTGAAAAGAAACTCTGTACCTGAGAGGCTCATATGGGATTGCTTCCCCAATTAGATACCTTTGTGCCCCTTTGCAACTGCTGAGGATGGAACAATTGTTGGGTGGTGTGGTATGACGGTGCCATAATTTCACACTGCCTCACACAATTTCTCCCATTTAGTCATCTTGGCTTTGTAAAGGAAAACAAAAAATCAAACAAACAAACAAAAAAACCCACATTTCTTTAGCGCCAGGAGTACAACACATCAATTATACACCAATCAATGGACCAGGGCGGTGTACATGATAGATCAAGATCAGGGAGACTTGGGTTCAACTCTTCAGTCAGCCATGGAATTTACTGGGTGATCCTGGGCCAGAAACTTCCCCCCTCCCCCTCACAGAGTTTTTATAAGGGAAAAATATGGAAACAACCATGTACACCATCTTGAGCTCCTTGGAGAAAGAATTGGATAAAGGAAAAATCATATGCTAACAACCTTTAGGCTAGTAAGCACCTCTTCTATATGTACAAATTCTTCATCTTTCCCTTATTTTCATATATAAAAATATATCTATGGGGTAGTGAAGGGATCTACCATATCCTAAGAAAAGTGTCCTCATACAATCCAACTGCAGAAATAGAGTCCTCTAGAAGTTTTCTGATTTCTTCCCTTTCTTCCTGGAGATATACTGTAGCCCAATTACAATTTCCCCAGTTTTACTTCTAGCAACTTCTATCGTTTTCCAGTTAACCATTACACAAAATTCTGACTAAACCAGTTGTCATTAAAGCTCAAATGAATCATAAGTTGCAATGACTGCAGGAACTGGCATTGATAAAAAGTAAATGCAGAGCCAAAAAACCAAAAACTAATATATTGGTAAGAAGTTTCATATGTGATCAAGGAGAAGGATTAACTGAAAATTAAATTCAAAAATTAAATTCTAATTAAATTCGTTTTGCCCACACAGCTGCCTAAAAACTTCAAAACATGCATTACCCCCACCTCGTAAAGGATGTGTTAAGACCCTAGTTTGAGTGAAGGCTGTGATATAACCAAGCCTAAGCTAAAACATGAAAATAATCCAGTTTAGTAAATAATTTATGGGTGCATCCTAAACAGCCACCTATTCAATTTCTCAGTGAAAACTTAATAGCTGATGGCTGTTCTCATAGCAGAAAGTGATATGTCAGGAGGGGGACATAACTAGCATTAAAATAATTTTTTAAAAAATATATGCACCCCATCTTTAAGGTCTGAGCCAGATGGCAAAAGAAATATCAGCAGAACATGATTTCAACACATTCATTCAGATTTGCCCAGTGTTTTCTGATTTTTTTTCTATTTGAAATTTTTCTACTTGAATTTCTATAACTTCTTTCCATTTATAACACTCAAACACAAACACACACACACACTAAGAGACAGACATGCAACATTAAGTTTGACTGTCAAAGACTTGCCACAAAAGCCAAATTATATATAGTAGCTTGGACTCAAACTTAGACATTGACAAGTCTGTAGTAACTGAATTTCAAAGGGGAAAGTGGAGACTTTCTGAAGGAACATTCATATGTGATAAGTAAATTAGTTTTCCAGCCTCCTAAAACAAATGCCCTGATTGGCACCATTGTGTACTAACTGGCACCATTCTGAGATTCTTAAGACTACAGTCAATCAAATGCCCATGCCTTGTCCTTCACCTCAAGATATTAGGATCAAAACAAAGTAAAAATACCCATAAACATGGCTTGTCAATTTAGCAAAGGGGCTTGCTGCTGTTATTACTTACTGCTGCTATTGTTTGCTCATCTTTGCCAGCCTCAGACTGATGGATAATAAAGACTCTGGAGCTGTGCCAATGCATCAGACCAAAACAGTCTGATTTCCAAAAGAAGCAAAGTCAAGATCTCCGGTGACTCTCCCCAGTATCCAATTTCACAGACGGAACCTAGTTAGGTTATAAAAAGTGAGGCTATGTACAATCCTGTGTCCATATGCCATGAGTGTTCATCCAAGCATTGGATGTTTTGATGAGAGTTAGTCACCTGTCCAGCTGGGGATGGGTGTTAGGACCAAGATCCAGGACTTCCTGGAGTACATAAGGGTAATGGAGAATGCCCAGTAAGGTTCATTTTGTAATTTTTATTTTTCAGCTAAACTTCTAATCTTCCCTTTCCCAAACCAATCATTCTGAAGTCTCATTTATTGTTCAGTCCTTCTTTGGATGTCTTATCTTGCCTTGCTACTTTATCGCTTTTGTTTTAGTGGTTTTATCTTATTTAAATCTTTTAAAAATGGAAATAAATAATAAATAAGTTAGGGTATAATCCTAATTAAACTAGGCCAGCATAATTTACCTAACTTCTGTGGTGGTATGAGGATGCTGGTATGAGGACATTCTTGTATACAAGTTGTACCCCAGTTTGCAAGTGACCCAGATTATGAGTATTTTGCACAACGAGCAAAGATTTCCCAGAAATCAGATTGTGAGCAATGCCTTGAAAAGTGAGCAAGGCATTGCTCCAATATGTGTCAAAATGCCAGGAACCTCAGCACATGCATTTGTGATGGTACACCTCAGCATTTCCTTTTGGGATGGTCCCTGCTGCTGCCCACTGCCTGATGGTGCCCCGTGTTGCCCACTGGTGCCTGGTTGTGGGTGGTGTCTGGTGTCCAATAGGGATGCCAGTGCTCAGTAAGGGTGCCAGGTGGTGCCCACTCTCTGCAGGTGCCTGTGCCCAATGCCTGCTGCCAGGTGGTGCCTGCTGGGATCAGGTAGTGCCCACTCCCTGGTGGTGCCCAGTGATGCCTATTGCTTAATGGTGCCTAGTGCCCACTAGGAGTGTCCAGTGCCCACTAATGCCCACTTCTTGGTGTTGCCCACTGTCCACTGCCCATTTTGCAGTTGCTCCCAGTGGTGCCCAATTCCAAGTGGTGCCCAGTAAGGATGCCAGGTGCTCAGTAGTGATGCCTGATGCCCATTGCCCATTGGTGCCTGGTGGTGACCATGCCTAGTGGCCACTGGTGGCCACTGACGCCCACTGCTTGGTGGTGCCTGCTGGTGCATTTTGGTGGCTGCTAAGTACTGCAGAGTGATACCCACTGGTGCCCACTGACCAACTGTGCCTGGTCGGGATGCCCGGTTCCCCCCAGTGCCTGCTGCTGTCCACCACTTCTCCCTAGTAACCTCCGGTGCTTGTCAGTGCCCAGTGCCCAATGGTGCATGCCGCCTGGTGCCAGTGCCTGGAGCACACCCAATTTTGTAGGACCTGGGTCTTGAACCCTGGCCTACTGGTTAACAGGAATGGTGTCTTAACCACTTGCACTATCACTGGTTCCCAATAATAATAATAATAATAATAATAATAATAATAATAATAATAATAATAATATTATTATTATTATTATTATTATTATTATTATTATTATTATTATTATTATTATTATTATTATCATCATCATCATCATCATCCATACATCCACAGCAAACAATTTAGTGCTGGTTTCATTCACATCACCAGTCGGACCCTTCCCAAGAGTCTAGGACTGTGTGATGTAGCGGCGTATAATGCATGCTGATCCCAGAAGAGAGGCTTTCTGCAGTTCGCAGAGTGATATTCTGTCAATGCCAATAGTTTTCAGGTGCCTGCCAACGTCTTTGGGCACTGCACCCAGTGTGCCAATTACCACTGGAACCACCTGCACTGGCTTACACCAGATAGGCTGTAATTCGATTCTTAGGTCTTGGTAGCGGGAGATCTTTTCCAGTTGTTTCTCCTCAATTCTGCTGTCACCTGGTATGGCGATGTCAACAAGCCACATCTTACTGCTTTCTATGATGGTGATATCTGGAGTATTGTGATCCAAGACCTTGTCTGTCTGTATCCTGAAGTCCCACAGAAGCTTGACCTGCTCATTTGCAACCCCTTTTTCAGGCTTGTGGTCCCACCAGTTTTTTGCCACTGGCAGATGATGCTTTTGGCATAGATTCCAGTGGATCTTCTGGGCAACAAAGTCGTGCCTCAGTTTGTAGTCAGTCTGCGCAATCTTCTTGCAGCCACTTAGAATGCGGTCGATGGTTTCATCCACTTCTTTGCAGAGCCAGCATTTGGGGTCATCGGCTGATGTTTCCATTCTGACCTTGATGGCATTTGTCCTGATTGCCTGTTCTTGGGCAGCAAGTATCAGGCCTTCCGTCTCCTTCTTCAGTGTTCCACTCGTCAGCCACAACCAGCTCTTATCCTGATCCACTTTTCCTTCGATCTTGGCAAAGAATTGGCCATGCAGTGCTTTATTCTGCTAACTGTCAGTCCGAGACTGAATTGCACTATTGCGATATTCATAGCTGGTCTGCTGCACTTTCAACAACTTTCTCTTGCTGACTTCAATCAGAGCAGATTCCTGGCTCTCTCTCATACATAAGCTGCTAGGGCATGTTTTTCTTCTTCCACCAACTGCTTCACTTGCAAAAGTTCTCTGCCCCCTGATCTTCTAGGCAGGTACAGCCTGTTAACATTACTACATGGATGTAAAGCATAGTGAACGGTCATTAATTTTCTTGTTTTCCTGTCCAAGTCATCCAGTTCCTTTTGTGTCCAGTTCACAATGCCAGCAGTATACTTAACTACACGTATGGCCCAGGTATTTATAGCCTTTATAATGTTGCCGCCATTCAATTTGCTCTTCAAAATTTTTCTAACCCTTTGTATGTATTCTTTGCTGACCACAGTTTTTACATGCCCGTGCTTGATATTGTCCAGCTGCAGTATGCCCAGATATTTGTAGGCTTCAGGCTGGTGGCATTTCAATGCCATCACTTTCCATGATCTTCCTTTTCTTTAGTGCCACTGTGACACATTTGTCCAGGCCAAACTCCATGTTGATGTCGGTACTAAAGACTCAGACTGTATTGGTGAGTGACTGGATTTCTGCTTCTGACTTTCCGTAGAGCTTCAAATCATCCATGTACAATAGATGTGAAATTTTCTATGAATTTTTGGCAGTTTGATAGCCCAGATTCGCTTTCTGTAGGATCACTGACAAAGGGATCATCACAATGAAAAAAAGCAATGGGGACAATGAGTCCCCCTGGAAGATGCCCCCTGGAAGATGCCAAGTCAATAACTTTCATTGGCTACAAATACTTCTGTCTTCCAGAGTTTCATTTCATTTTCAATGAAATTTGTAAGATTTTTGTTGACCCCAATGGACTCCAGACATTTTATGATCCAGCTGTGTGGCAATGAATCAAAGGCTTTTCTATAGTCAATCCAAGCCATGTGCAGATTGGTTTTCTGGCTTTTACAATTCTCCAGTATCATTTTATCAATCAGGAGCTGGTCTTTCGTGCCTCTGCTTCTCCATTTATTGCCTTTCTGCTCCACTGGTAAGATGTTATTTACTTCCAAGTAATCCTGAATCCTGTCAGCTATGATGCCTATCAGCAGCTTGAACATGGTAGGAAGACATGTTATTGGCCTGAAGTTTCCTGGTGCTATCCCTTTTGCTAGATCCTTCTGTATTAGTAGAGTCTTTCCAGTTGTTAACCACTGGCTGATGTTACCTGTTCGTAGCATTTCATTAAATTGTTCAGCCATTTTTCCATGCAGGCTAGTCAGGTACTTGAGCCAGAACCCATGGAGCTGATCATTACCAGGTGAAGTCCAGTTTTTAATTCTTTTCACTCTCTATGTCTGATCATTTCAGCTGTTATTTCCATCTGTTTCATTTTGTTCTTGGAGAAATGTTCTTCAAACTCTTTTATCCACCCAGCACCTCTGTTGTAATCTTTCTCAGTTTCCCATAAGTTTTTACAGAGTTGAGTAGTCACATTTTTCTCAGGTTTTATTACTATCTTCTTTCTGATTCAGCGCCTGGTAAAACAGCCTTTGATCTGACTGGAACATTTGATTTTGTCTATACTGGATGATTCTGGCTTCATATCTTTCCATTTTTCTGGCTGTAGCTATTATCTGTTGTCTCACAATTTCCATGGCTTCTTCAATCTTCTTTGTGTTCAGCCAGTACTTTTTGACCAGGTATTGCTTGATTTTGTCATTCTTCAGTGTTTTCTCCTTCATGTTCTTTAAGTTACTTGCATCTGATTGCAAACTCTTGACCTTCAATTCCAGACTGATTTTCCATTTCGGTTTTCCAGTTGATTTTCCAGAGGACTTTGGTGGTTCAATCCCCAGTTCTTCTGTTACTATCACTGCTGTGCTGTAGGCGAGCTGATTTGTTTGTTCAATAGATGTTATGTTTGTTTGTTCAATAGATATTATTATTATTATTATTATTATTATTATTATTATTATTATTATTATTATTATTGAATGAAGTCAGCAAGAGAAAGTTGTTGAAAGTGCAGCAGACCAACTATGAATATTGCAAAAGTGCAATTCAGGCTCGGACGTCCAGTTGTCAGAATAAAATACTGCATGGCCAATTCCTTGCCAAGATCGAAGGAAAAGAATATCAGGATAAGACCTGGTTGCAGCTCACGAGTGGAACACTGAAGAAGGAGACGGAAGGCCTGATACTTTCTGCCCAAGAACAGGCAATCAGGACAAATGCCATCAAGGTCAGAACTGAAAAATCAGCCGATGACCCCAAATGCCGGCTCTGCAAAGAAGTGATGAAACCATCGACCACATTCTAAGTGGCTGCAAGAAGATCGCGCAGACTGACTACAAACTGAGGCACGACTCTGTTGCCCAGATGATCCACTGGAATCTATGTCAAAAGTATCATCTGCCAGTGGCAAAAAACTGGTGGGACCACAAGCCTGAAAAAGGGGTTGCAAATGAACATGTTAAACTTTTGTGGGACTTCAGGATACAGATGGACAAGGTCTTGGAACACAATACTCCAGATATCACCATCATAGAAAGCAGTAAGGTGTGGCTTGTTGACATCGCCATACCAGATGACAGCAGAATTGAGGAGAAACAACTGGAAAAGATCTCCTGCTACTAAGATCTAGGAATTGAATTACAGTGAATCTGGTGTAAGCCAGTGCAGGTGGTTCCAGTGATAATTGGCACACTGGGTGCAGTGCCAAAGGACCTTGGCAGGCACCTGAAAACTATTGGCATTGACAAAATATCACTCTGCCAACTGCAGAAAGTCTCTCTTCTGGGATCAGCATGCATTATACGCCTAGAGTCCTAGACTCTTGGGAAGGGTCCGACTGGTGATGTGAATGAAATCAGCATGAAATTGTTCGCTGTGTATTTATGGTTGATGATGATGATGACGATAATAATGAAAATCAGCAACTCTATGACATTTCATTTAAAAATGTATTTGGGTTTCGGTGTGTGCACGTGCGTGTGTTTTGAATGCCCATCCCATCCTTTCAGCCTGAACCCTCTATACGCGAGCTGAGTCTTAGGCTACAATCCAGGGTAACTATGGGACCTTTTACACCAGCGTAGTTACGATGTCAACTATGGGAAATGCATAGAGCAATCCAGAGTAAGTGCCATTCATGTCTTCCCGTAGTTACTCTGGAATGTAGGCTTATTCTCCTCCCTTCTAGAGGGGTTTCTGAACCATAGTCTTGAGGGGATCAAAAAGGAGGGGCTGGTATTGCAATATTATACAACATACAACTTCCTCAAAAATCTTTAAAAATAGGAGAATGAGTGTCTCGGGATATATAAGTAGGAAGATGGATGCCTTTTGATATCTCTGTATATTACAAAGACAGATCCATAGTACATATCGAGTTTTGTAAAGAAGATGGGTGACTTGTGAGGCTGAACAATAAGTCTTGATGACCCCTTTTATAGATTGAGTGCCACAGGCTTGGTCTGTCAAGCTAGATTAATAACATGTTATTTTCTCCTCTTCCCAGTCAATTTATTTTTCTTACCAGACTAAATTCAGGTCCGACATTAAAATCTCAGTGGTAACAAAACAGGTTATCGAACAGAGTTTCTGTCTCACCAGTAGGTGCAGAATTACATGTCATTCTTGAAAAAGGATGGTTGATAGAACAGCCTTGAGTACCGTATATGTAATTCTCTGTTATCTGCTGATGTTAAAGTTCAGGGCTCTGAACGATGGAACTCTACCTAGGCAAGCCTTCTAATCCACTCCAGTGCATTTTTATATGTAAATTTATGTAAATTTATTCAAATTTGAAATGTAAATTAGTTTTCTGGCCCCCAGCACAGTGTCAGAGAGATGATATGGCCATCCTGCCAAAAAGTTTGGAGACCCCTGGATTAATAAAGTAAGAGCCTTGATGAATGCCTCTTAACTGCCTTGTAGAGTTCCATCGTTCAGAGCCCTGAACTTTAACATCTAAAAAAGGTCTCCAAACTTTTTGGCAGGATGGCCATATCATCTCTCTGACACTGTGCTGGGGGCCAGAAAACTAATTTGCATTTCAAATTTGAATAAATTTACATAAATTTACATATAAAAATGCACTGGAGTGGATTAGAAGGCTTGCCCAAGGGCCAGATATAGTGGGATCTTGCTGGAGGCCACACTGAGCCTCACCAAGGGCAGCATCTGGCCCCTGCAACAGGGTTTGAAGACCCCTGTATTAATCCATAGATGCAGATCTGAATTTGCAGCTGCAGATCCTGTAATAAGATCATTCCCAATCATGCTGAAGACTAAATACACATAATTGCATTTTTCCAGTTTTATCTCTTGCTGCTTTTTGCTTTCCCATCTCTCTCCCTATTATCAGGCTATGGGATGATCATGTATCCTAAGAAGTTTATCAGCTGAAGGTCTCTCAACACAAATACTGCCACAATCCTATGCACACTTTCTTATGAAAAAGCCTCATTGAACACAATAGGAGTTACTTCTGAATAGGTACAGATATGATTGTGCTGTAAGAGGTGCTACCCAGTTTGTTACTGTGAGCCAAAAAGAAAGAGATGTGAAAGAGTGGCATCCATGGCAAAAATGTTACCTTTATATAATGTTTATAATATATAATAATATATAATATATAATTATATTATATATATGTACTGTATATACTTGTGTATAAGCCTAGTTTTTCAGCACATTTTTAATGCTGAAAAGCCCCCCTCAGCTTATACTTGGGTCAGCTTATACTTGTCATAGGATGGACAAAGTGGATTTCTGTGGTAATATTAGGTGCCTTGGCTTATACTCGGGTCGGCTTATACTCAAGTATATACGGGTAATATACAATATATATAATAATTATATATATTATAATTTATAATATTTTATTATTATTTATAATTTATAATATTATTTACAGGTTACTATAAAAGAAGCCACATCACTTTCACGTGTAGGGGAACGGAAACATTCATTTGCAGATAGCTTCATGTTGTGATCCAGTATGCAATGCACACACAGAAATACTTTAGATTCCAACTTCATCATATAAAGAAAGTTGAACGAATACTATGGCTGTAATACTATGGGCGCAATTCAGAGTAACTACAGGGAGTCCTTGCTCTGGTGTAAGAATAATTTACTCTCGATTGCAATATGAATTTCCCATAGGTTTCCTCTAGGTGGTGCAGTAAATATGAGTACACGTAATGTCTCTTATGTGCTCCCGTAGTTACTCTGGATTGTAGGGTGAGTAACTTTTCAGTAACTTCAGTAACTTTTATGAGAGGAAGAGCACAATCTTAACCATGCCTACTCAAAAGTAAGTCCCATTGTGTTCAATGTTTCTAGGCTGCAATCCTAAAGAAACTTTATTGGGAGTAAGACCCATTGAGCACAATGGGGCTTCCTTCTGAGCAGACACAGTTAGGACTGTACCTCATGGAAGAAAATGTGGCATTTCAGAGTAGATAAGCATAGAACTGTGCTTTATGTTCCTAAGTAACAATAACTTTCATCTTTTCAGTTCCAGTTTTGTTGCACATCCACAAACCGTCAGGCATTGATATCAAAAGGCTTGTCCTGCAATGTCCCACTAGGTCCTACCTTGACTCTCATTGTCTCAATACCTATTTCGACCTGCCAAAAGAGATCCAATGTTTTAGACTGCAATGTCACCAGTATCATAATGGCACCCAGTTCTATTTTTTTCTCCGTCTTATTCAGGTGTTAAAAGTTGAGATGCTGAGCAAACACAGATCAGACAGAGGGTCAATCTGTGAGGTTAATGCAGGAATGAAAGAATGATGGTTTTACCAAGGTTGATGTATTTTCGTCCTGAAGAATCAATTTTGCAGCTTGGGAATAATGCTCAGGATACCATATTATTACTTGATTCCCTAGTGGCCAGGGCTACCTTGACTCGTTTGGCTAGCAAATGAACTGTGTCTGTTTCTGTCAGATAAGAAATTGGCCTCTGTCACTCAAATGTTGGTAATTTCTTATGTGGACAAATGTAATGCTATTTACATGTGTCTGCCTTTGAATACAATTCAGAAGAAGTGGTTGTGGTTCTGAGTACAATCCAGGAAAGTGGTTAAGTGGCTGGAGCATCTTCAGTCCTCTTCAGATCCAGCAGCATTAAGTGTCTATTATTGTCTAGAGAGGCCCAGTGTGAGGATGACCTTTAAAGTCCTTCACTGCTACTACAGTATTGTAATTGCTGCTGTGATGTGTCTGTGCTTCCTCTTTTGTGGTCTGCTAAGGCTGTAGGAGGTTTTGATCAATGAAGATGATCAATGAAGATTTGAATTTTTTATTTCAGAAAAGTTGGATACAAATGTTTAAAATGAATAAATGAGGTCTGCATACCCTGTTTCACATATGCTTCCCAGAGATCCACAGGGAGGCTTTGCTTCAGATCTCTCTCTCTCTCTCTCTCTCTCTGTTGCTCTTTTAATGACCATAAGAGGGCCAGGTTCTCCCACTTGCTTGGTGGCACTAGAATGCTTTGCTCACTGAAGCATGTTTTACTCCTTTATCATTAGGTCAAAATTTGATGTTTTCAGCTGGTCAATTGACTTTGTTGATTAGATGAGAAATACTTTTTTGTTTTTTAATAGATGTTTATCTGGTTGCATTGTCTTGTATGTTTTACTTTTATAGCTTTTAGCTTGTTTCATGGTAAATTATAGTGGAGAATGAAATGAATACTTTTTTGAATAAATACACAAATATTTTACTAACCCTTGTAAAACACAAAAATGGCTAAGCTATTTTCCTTTGCAGGTCTGCAATCTAGCTCATCTACATAATTTTCATTTTCACGCTCAAGATAGCAATAAAACATTGGCATCAGTCAGAGTTCTTTCTAGGAGAAAATGTTTTTTAACATGCCATTCTCCCCCTCCCATTTATCACAGATTTCTATAGAACAGCAATCAATCCTGAAATGAAAACAGAGAGGCTATTATGTTGGAGCAGAGAACAGAGGGGAGAAACCTGTGACCAATCTCTAGTATTGAATTGAGGTTTTTAAAAAATGTGCTGAAAGTAACCAGCAACAGTAGTCAATCAAGAACTATTTTGCTACAGTGATGCTAAATTTCACATCTCTTTCTGGTTTTTGGAATGTGTTTTCTCTACTGCTTTTCATAACAGAAAGTTCTTCAGAATGGTTGGGGATGTGCCCATCCGTTGTGCCAGGTGACTGAGACAGAAGCCCTGAGTATATTTATTCCAGAAAAGTCCTAATAAATTTAGAAAGTCTTTTTTAAAAGGAAACATTTCAGTTTTGGCTTTGAATTTCTGTTTTGGATTTGTAAAGGGTAAACAAAGGCTTGAAACATGCACAGATATTTTCTTAGGAGTAAGTTCCATTAAGCTCTTACTTACTTTTGAGTACCTGAAACATTTTAAACATTTGTATCCAACTTTTCTAAAATAAAAAATTGCATAATAAGACTGGCAGCTCAATCCTAACCAACTTTCCAGTGCCAGTGAAGCCTCTGTCCAAGTGGCATGGCTACATCAGCACTGGAAAGCTGGATAGGATTGAGCTAAAAACTCAGTTACTAAAACTAAAAACTATTACGTTCTTATAATATTGCATCTTAAACCTTACTCTTTTGGATCAGCAACAAACCAACCAACCTATCTATCTACAGTATTTATATACCGCTTTTCAACTAAAAGTTCACAAAACCGTTTACAAAGACAATGAAAAAGTTAATTGTTAATGGGTCCCTGTCCCAAAAGGGCTCACAATCTAAAATGCAAAAGAATACCAGCAAAAGCCACTAGAAAGACATTGCTGGGGTGTGGGGGGCCAGTTACTCTTCCCCTGATAAATAAAAGAGAAACACCCACATGAAAGAGTGCCTCTTGCCCTGTTATAAGGGGATAACATACCACTATTATGCAATGAGTTCAGGTTTCTTCCTCTATTAAGTGCAGTTTATGTTCACATAAAGGAATACAATAAAGAGGAGGGGATGGAAAGTGAAGACAAGGGTGCCTCAATATTATATTCCATCCCAGCAAATGTCACCTACTGTGCACTGGGGAAAGATTGAGTGAGATGGCTGGATCAGGCAGTTGGTAACAGTGACATCCTCCTTGTGTTGAACACTTTTAGATGGACTTCGTCCTTCATTGCTGAAAGTCCTTTACAGCCTCTCCTTCTCCAACATCCTATGCTGAACATGGCTGAATGCAGCATCCACCCATTCCTTTTGTATTGTTCTCCTTCAAAAATATTACGTAACCACCAAAAGTTCCTAACTCTATATGCTAAATTTGTTATCCATGGCCAGCTTGGCATCCAGTAGAAATATGTCATTTATGATTAGTTATGTATGGATATTTATATAGTGTCACCAAAATACACAGAGCATTACAGAGTAACATAAGAGACATATATATATCACCTATCCCCAGTGCTTTTTTTCTGGGGGGAAAAGGTGTTGGTACTCACCACAGATCATCCACATATGATAATTAGCTGCTGGGGGAAGGCAGATGGAAAAGGTGCCAGTACTATGGGTAAGTACCCCCAGAAAAAAGCCCTGCCTATCCCAAATTCAGTGCAACAGAGATAGGCAATGAAGGCCTCTAAGGGCCCAATCTTATCCCACTTTACAGCACTGCTTTGAGTTAAGGAAACAAATATTCCCTTACCTTGAGGAGGCTTCCGTGACTGCCCTCCCTACAGGATCCAATAACCACCCCACTGGCATGGCTGCACCACTCCTGGATGGGCACCAAGTATGCAAAAGAAACCTGGATTTTGAATTTGTGGGGTGCTTAGATAAAATCTGGTATAGGGTAATTGGATTTGGTGTGGGTTAGATCTATCACCAGCATTACTGTCCCCCATCCCCATCACTCTTGCTAGGTCCTTGAAACATTCCCTATACATGCCAACAGTTGTAAAACAGCATTAAGTAAAAGTGGAAGCAAAGGGGATTCTAACTAAAAGTTTGATACCAGTTGTCTCTTTAGTCCAGTCAATATGTACAACAACAGTGCTATCATTTACTCAAGATATCACAGATCCATGACCTTGATTCCAGTTCATGCACTTAATAGACCGCATTCAGTGTATCGGCTATTAGAATAAGCAGATCAGCATGCTCCAAGCACTACCAGGACCAGATTTACATTGGTCTCAGTAGACCGAAAAAAATGTGAAGGTGCATCATGCAGTGAATGAAACCAACGGATTGGTCTTGACTGCCATGCAAGGGGGGGAAAACCTACATCAATGAGTCTGCAGAGCGGCTCCTAGGTAAGAGTTGATATGAAAGAGGTGAGTTATTTCAGCAATGAAGACACAGGCTGTAAAGTTTATTCTACTGCAGAAATACACTGTACATAGCACAAAAGCAGACTTTCATTTTTAGGGCATTTTCACAGTCCAAGAAAAACAAAACAACAAGGCATAGATTAAGAAACACCATACATCCATACTCAAAATGGTCACCTTAGAAATTAAGTGAAAGCTCCAACTGTTAATACAAAGTAATACTTTAAAGTGACTTTCCAAGTTCAATGCAGTGACTGCCATATCTGAAAGCATGTGACTTCCGCAGACATCCATGTGCTGAAATGCATGAAAGATAAACCTAGAGAGCTCCCAAGCTTCCTCTCACAGGTGGAATGGTTTCTTTGCTGCTGGAAAAGAATCCATACTAACAAACAAGCCAAGGATGCTATTTGTTGGTCCTACATCACATCAGCATCCCACAACTTTACACAGAAACACAATGTCCAAACACACACATGGTGTGAGAGTGGGGTTGTGATGTGTTTGAATACTTCTCAGCATTTTTAAAACAACCTCTTGAACAGCATCACAAAGAGAAAACTAGACTGCAGTTCTTTCCTCAGGCATGCTAGTTTTATATTTCATTGAATTTTACCATATAGGGAAAGAATTCAAATTTTATCCTCCCATCTGAAGTGGTACAGCCCAGCAGAAAAGATGTCAGAGAATTTGGATAATATATTTAGCACTCACTAAATATGGTTATCATAAACTCTCCTTTTTTTAATCTAAGCAAAATATTTCAGGGTTAACAAAACTGGACAATGAATGAGATACTGAGTAAATTTTATTTTCCTGTTGCAAAAATAATCTTTAATGTTGCATGTGGCTATAAAGGTGGTCACCACTGTACATAAAAATAAAGACCTGTTTATATGAGGAAAAAAATTCAGGGCCCATTTTCCAGCAGTGATTTCAACTTCCATTTAAATGATGCACATGACAAAGGCTGGCCCAGGTAAGGAGTTAATTCTGGTAACAAAATGAAGCGATGTACCCCTGAAGTAATTACAACAATGTAATCTCAAAACTTTCTAAGTTGTCTCCAAGCTATGTCCTTGTGCAGAAACAAAAGCCAAACTTATCATCTTCTTGCCTAAGGAGATCCATTCCAACTAAAGTGCCATCCATTCTTGCCATCCATTCCAACTAAAGTGCCCAAGCACCTCTTGTTACCATACCAAAGGAAGAACTGATCCATGAGAGTGCAATCCTAACCAATTTAGGCTGTCATAATTCACCTGGCATAACTTCCTGGCGTGGTGTAGGTAGGCCAGTGCTTCTTCTGGTGTGGTGAGGGTAGGCCAGTGCTTGCTCTGCCTCAATCCTGGGGGTGGATGGCATGTACTGGGCACCCTTAGTTCTCTTTGCTGCTCACATTGCTTCCACCAGTCAAAGATACGCTGTTAGACCAAAAAATAAGCTCCTTGGGGCCAAAGATAAACAGCTGGGTAGTTTGACTGGGATGATTCAAAGTGGGTTGCCTCAGACTCTTGGGTAACTCAGTCAGCAATACTAATCGCAATGCTTGGCAAACAAACATTCTGTATTAGCCAGGCATGGCATAGATGGCAGAAGCCCATCCTTTTGCCCTGCATTGGCCAAACAGAGCAAAAGCACTAGTGTGTGATATTCTAAGTTTATGAGGTTCTAAGAATAGCCTCCAACTATTGAAAACTTGAGTTGGAAAATATGCACCCCAAATCTGGTTCCTGGCATGGCCACCCATAGCCTGAGCATAGCCAACATGAAAGTGCCATTTGCTAGCTGGCTAAAGCAGGCTACATTGCTGATCAATTGACTTCCAAATAGCTGGTTCACAAACTTGTTTTTCCACACTTCTTGTTTTTTTCTCCCCCCACATGTTCACTTCTGAATTAAAACTTTCCTTTGTTCAGCAGGGACCTGAATTCTGAACTTAGCTGAGTCAACTTTATTGAGCTTCTGGCCCTGACTTTGAAAATGTTTGTGGAAATCCCTTGAGCAGTTTTTCATTTTTTGTACAAAAGTAATGGAAGAAAAGCCAAAAACAATGCATCTTGAAATACAGAGATCCTTAAACTTGTCTTGAGGCTATCTGAACAGCTCCTTGTTTTCTTTTTCAACTGAAAGAATAAATCCCTACATGAACAACTGAAGAACGCACGTCCTTCAAAAGTTACTTTACATTTGATAAATAGGTTTGTGGCATACCTGGATTTTCAGATAGTTAGTAGGTATATTTCTTTCTGTCTTTTCCCTTCTTCTCAGCAGGAACTCATCTGAGCTATTTTTGATCTCAACTTTCTGCCCACTTTGTATAATGATTGACAGCTCAACTCTTGGGACAAAGCAAGACCTTGAGAATTGGAGGCACCCTCACAATGGATATGGTATGGTTCAGTGGCTAAACAACAGGGTCACAACTTGTGACACACTAAATAAATGCAGTCACCCAACCAAAAATGGAGCTCCACCAAGGACTATGGGTGAAATCCAGAGTAACTACGGGGAATCCTTGCTCTGGAGTAAGAACAGATTACTCTGGATTGCAATATGAATTTCACTAGGTGACTGAAGAACCATCGAGGACAGCCAAGATACAAATAAAAAGTGAGGGCTGCAAACCAAGAAGGCTGGTTTCTATACCATACATACTACTTCTCTGGTATTACAATCCATAGATTTTGAAGATCCCAAAACTAGTGTGTTTTTGCTCATTAGGAAAGGCATACAAGAAGCAGTTAAAACTATAGACAACACCAGTTCAAGGAAATGTTCCAATCTGAAATTCTTCCGATTTACAGTTTCCATGGTCTTTGCAATGAGAACTAAGATCTTAATTTGGTTTTTTAACATTTTTTGATCAAGTTTTCCAAACTTCTGAACACAAACAAATACGGAAGCCCTATCCATGCATATATAAACTAGGAGTTTATAACACCGACCCCAACTCTCTTGTATACCATTTCCTAGAAGACTCCAACCACAAAGACAATCCATGGGTGCTAAAAATCATCCAACTGGGCTTTGAGCCTGACCTACTAGGGCACCTCTCACTCGTTGAGGCATTTCGCCTCATTAAATGGAGTCTTCTGGACCTCCATGCTGACAAGATTTCTGCTGCGATTAACACCACGTGCTCCCCAGTATACTTCAATCTCCCATTTAAAATGGGCTTCACCCCTGCCTACCTGCACATTTTTACAAGCCCTAATCTTAGACGCTTTTTCCCTGGCTCGCTGCAATTCCATTCCCTCAGCAGTCCTCTGGGGCAGATTCAACAGTGTGCCCCTTGCGAATCGCCTCTGTCTTTGTCCTCAGCGAGTCGTCAAATCCCTAGCTCATCTCTTGTTCCACTGTCCTCTCCACAGCGAAGCAAGGAGCAAATGTCTGGTCCTTTTATTTTGCCTGAACCTTTTCCCTGATGATCACTCCAGAATACAATTTCTTTTATCCGCCACTGACTCCTCCATAATTCTTCAAACTGCCACCTTCATTGCACAAATTGTGGCGGCAAATTTGAAGAGAGAATCATCTACATCTGATCACCGAGGTGTCATCCCCCTTTCGGCACTCCTTGTTTCCTGACTGTTCTCTATTCTATTACTATGTCTAGTCTAGTCTTTCTATTTTTCTTTTCCTAATTCTAGTGGATGTATTATGTAATGTATTATATTTTTTTGTATTGTATGCCAATAAAGGTAATAAAAAAAAACAAACTAGGAGTTTCCTAGTTGGTTCAAGAAAAAAAAATAAGCTCTGCTGACAAAGCCAGCAGAACTTGTTGAAGTTGTGCAAGGCAAGGAGCTACTAAAAGGCAAATTAACTTAGAAGTCATGCTTGCAAACTTCTAAGGCACGCAAGCCAAAGAGGTGAAGTGCATTCAGTATATACCGAAGCCACACATATATAATAGAAGTTTTGCATATATATTATATATGTAACTACACACATACGTACACTGCTTAGGATGCTGTTTCACAAGTCTGAAACAAGAATAAAAGAGGTCTAAGAGTCTCTCTTTTCCATTATTTATACATGGATCTAATTAAGGAAGAACCTAGGTTTTATTTACAGTAAAAAGAAATAAGAAAAAAAGCACATACTGATTAATCCATTTTCTTTGGAGGGGCCGTCTTTTTTAAAGATTGTTATTGTAGAAAACATTTTGAATACTCAAGATATCATTAACCTAATGGAAATGAATACTTTCAAACAGAGAGAGGAGATGCACACAGATTCCTCAGCCATCAGAATACCTTCCAGAAAATCACTGCAAAAGAGGATTAAAGAGTTGCTATGGGCGTATGGAGGATCACCTTCCTTGTCTCCAGTTGGTCTCAACTTTCAGCTTAGAGCACAATCCTAACCATGTCTACTCAAAAGAAAGTCCCATTGTATTAAATGGGTCTTACTCCTAGGAAAGTGTCTTTAGGATTGCAGCTTTAGTGTGTCTCAACTTTCCATGGTCCAGGGTGACTAGATATCATAACCATAAAAGAGGACAAAATGCAGGACACCCAGGAAAAACAGGACATGACAAAATGTAAGCTAAAAGTATAGCATTGGCATCCATCAGTCTCGAAAGACTATGGTATTGTGCTCGACGCTGTATAATAATAATAATAATAACTAGGCATTTATATACCGCTTTTCTGGACATTTTGGATTGCTCCTCAGTCTTTAATTAAAGCAGTTTACATGGGCAGGCGAATCTAAACCCCCGAAGGGATTTTTACAAACACAGATTGTCTCTATCTTTCAAGAGACACTACATTCAAGATGTTACATTCACAGTCTGGTTAACAACACTGGCCCCAGTGTCTGAAATGCTGGCTGACCAAGTTCTCCTTCAGTTCTCACGAAGGGCAGCTGAGATTCACTCCCACTGAAAAGCAGATGGAAAATCTCAGCTACAGTAGCTGCTTCTCAAGGTATGCGAAGCACAAAGGCCTGGGTAGATTAATATGAAGGACAGGATGTTACCCAAGCAGCAAATCCCCCCTCTCCATGCCACTGAAATAGTCCAATGGAACGGCAGAGCCAATACGACAAGCTAAAAACACTCATGTATATTACTTCTATGCAGTTAATAATTTAAACTCTATGGGTGCAATCCTAACCACTTTGGGCTGGCACAACTCACCTGTCTCCCAGTCCCTGTGGTGATGGGAGAGAAGCTGGAGCATGTCTGTGCACTGTGCCAGGACACAGGTCTGTGCCAGGAGTGGCACAGAAGTGCTACTTATGGACTTTTTGTGACATCCCCTCACCAGCAAAGGGAGGTTTAGGCCAGTGCACAGAAATGTGCTCTTATATAAACCTCAACAGAAGATTTTAATTGAGCAAAAAATTAGAATTGTGTTTATGAATAAGACATTGTAATTAAACTATTTGTGCAAAATCAGAAAGGCTACATCGATTCCAGATATCACTGAATAGTTACTTAAGTTTTGTATAAACTTGAAAAAGAGCAATAATAGAAATGGTTTTGCTATACCTGTTAATTTATTTGAAAACTAGAACCATCTTATGGATTTAAAGTTTAGTGGTATCCCATTAGAAAGGTACTTCTTTTTCTAATAGAAAAGCAACTACGGGCGCAATTCAGAGTAACTATGGGAAGTCCTTGCTCCAGTGTAAGAACAATTTACTCCGGATTGCAACATGAATTTCCCACAGGTTTTCACTAGGTGGTGCAGTAACTATGAGTGCACATAATGTCTCTTACGTGCTCCCGTAGTTACTTTGGATTGTAGGGTACAATTCTGAACATCAAACAGGGTAAGTAGCTGCAATCCTATCCATGTTTACTTGGAAGTAAGTCCCATGGGACTAACTTCTGAGTAGCTATGCATAGGATTGGGTTCTAAGTTCTTTGTTCATTTAATAATATACTGCAACTCAGATAAGACTTTTTAAAATGGGAAAATGGAAAGGATCAGTATCTTCAGAACAAAATATTCAGCCTCTAGCAACAAGGGACATACCTAAATATCTGGCACAGCCTCTACCTTGTACCCCATTTAAGAGCACAGTCCTAACCATGTCTACTCAAAAGTAAGCAGCACTATGTTCAATGGGTCTTGCTACTAGGAAAGTGTGTCTTTAGGATTGCAGCCTAAATCTGTAAGACCACTATTCTATATACATTTACCTCTAAAATGAGTCCCACTGATCTCAATGGGTTTTAATTCTGAATAATAATTCTCAATAATGTAATGCAAGATGTTTTAGCTATTAAGACAGAAAAGGACTAGCAACACACACTATCAAAATTCTTATTGACATTTCTTAATAAAAATTAGGAAGACATCTACACATCTAAAACTGAACTGGTTTTCCTTTCTAATTTTCAGTGCAAATAATATAGGATTTTAACTACAGAGATGCCAAGGTCCAAGAAACGCCACAATTGTTCACAAACAATTATGGCCAGTGATTACTTTCAATTTTCCACAGATTATCCTATATATTGTATATGTTTGTCGCATAACAAAAGAAGTTGTGTTTTCTTAGTTTGGCAAAGTATTTCCATACTCTGCAGATACTACATATTCCAAATGTGAATATAATCTTAATGTGTTTTCCAGGATATAGAGAACAATCCTAACAATGTCTACTCAAACATAAGCCCCATTGTGCTCAATGAGTCTTACTCTCAGGAAAGTCTTACTCCCAGGATTGCAGCCATAGTTCCATAAATGAATTGGGTGTCATTAATTCAATCAATAATTTGGCCTGTAAGAGGAATAGATTCTGCAATTAGTTCTGCTTATTGATAGTTCCTAAGTGACAAATAACTTGTGCTTAATGAAATAGAGATGATATACAAGGAACAGAATATCTGATAAAATTCCTCATCTCCTATTAACAAAGTCTTTAAAAATTCAAGTCTGTTCAGACATTAACAGATATTTAAATGCATAGGATGAGTAGGCATGGATTTCCTTTTCCATGACATACATTGATAAATGATACTAGCACAAAAGTTATTAATAACAGCGCTCACTGGTTAAAATGTACAATGTTGACAGTGGAAAATGAAGTTTTGCCATTAAGCTAAATGAGAAATCTTCACTCAGCAGTACAAAACATCCATTTGTTAAAATGGTTGACTGTGCAATATATTTTTCACATACTAATGGCAACCCAGTGTGCATAATCTGTCAAAACCGTATCCTATTCCAGTACCACAGATTACACAGGGGGACATTCAGCATCAAGGTCCATGTTGAACTGTTTCCTGTAGCTGTTCTTGCAGACCAATCTGTTGTATACGTCTTTCTATAGGGCTAACCAAAATGTCATACGCATTTTAGCTTTGCATCATAGGAAAGATCCCTCTACTTTTAGTTGCTTTATTTTCTTCCTTTCTCTGTCTTTATGATATACTTTTCAAGTTGCTTCATTCCATCGATCAGTCCCCACCATGTGATTTATCTCCATGTTGCCTTTTTACCCCAGACAGACGCAAATAAAGAGCCGGACAAAAGTGCTGGATTGAGGGCCACTTTTATTAACTATTTAACATATTAAAATTAAACAGGGACTGCTCTAGAATAGCCGTGCGGTCTAAGGGGATGCGGCTCTCCGTATAGTTCCCCATGCAAATGTTAAAGTTGGTTCAGGGCGTTCCCAGCCTGGCTCAGGGCATTCCTTGAACAGAGTTCAAGGATGCCCATCTTTGCCAACCCGAAGGTCAAGGTAGCTGGATGGGCAGCCGCCGGCTGTCCAGCCAGACACTGCGCCTAGGTTTCCCATCCAGGTAAGGGGGTTCGTCAGACTTACCCCCGGAGCCGGAAGAGCATCTCAGGGAGCTTCCTCACCCCCAAACCCTTGCTACCTAAGGCTGCACACCGAGGCCTATCCTGCCTACTCCGCACGACTCCTGCCAAAAGTGACCGGGCTTAAAAGCCAATTAGAGTTAACTCTCTCCCCCGTACAGCTCAGGGTAGGCAAAAAGGAAGCCACCAAAAGCCAATCAGGTGGCATCCAAAAAATTCCTACCCGAACCGACCAGCTAATCCTAAGCTGCACTACAGGGAGGGAGGGAGGGGGATGCTTGCTGGAGCCCGACTGATCTTCCCCGGGCAGAACAAGCCCGGTAACAGCCGGGCTCCACCCCCCAGGCCCTTCAGCAGCCAATGGCTGCAATGCATTTTGCCCAGCTCTGCAGCAGTCTGCAGAAGGGTAAAGCGAGCCGGTGCTACAATCTGCACCATTTCCATTATCATAGTTACAAGTGACCTGGGGTAAAAACTACACATAGCAGGGGCAACACTTTCAGCAAGTATGCACATCTAAACATCTCAGCACATACTATGGAATATATCAGTTAGCCCCACAAAGATTGATAAAAAAAGAATATCTTTCCATCTTAGATGGAAGGATAGATGAAACACATGTGCAGTGGGGCATTTTGTTATTCATTCAGTGTCTTCTGGCAGACTAGGAGATTTCCCTGAGGCTTTCAGATTGGATGCATTTATCTCTCAAAACAGCAGTAACAAATTGAAGGTTATAAATTATTGCAGATTCACCCATAGGCATGGTTTTCTACACACAGACACATACACAGGCGCAAACACATAGTGTATCTGATGGAAAATTATGGCCTCAGGAAACTCAAGTAAACTGAGAAATCATTTTTTTTGTCTATGCTAACATTAAAAGCATTTCTGATCATCTATTAAAAAAGGAAAAAAAAACCTTAATTTTTTTTTATTATCACATCAAGATGGTTTGCCTGAACTGACATTATTCCACCTCTCCACTGAGAAGCAATTCCAGATCAGAAATCTCATTCTAGGGTTCCAATCCCAGACATGCAGTTGTGTACTACCTAATAGTCAAATCCTATCTAAGTCCCAGCACGGTGATGCAATAGTGTCAGTGAAGCATCTGTTGAAACCTACAAGGGTGTTGTGGCCTCAGGAGGCTTCCTCAAGGAAAGAGAATGAAGAGGTAGGTGGGTCAGTGATATTGCTGGCACAAGTCCATGTTGGCCTGTGAAGATGAACGATGGGGAAGAGGATTAAGATTCAGCTGGCAACCCTGCTGGCAAACCTGTCCCCACTGCAGATTCAATCTGCTCACCTCCCTAACCATTTCCTCCCTGTTTCACCTACCCAAGCCTTGGTCTGCCCACTCCACCTCTCTTCTTATCCCTGTGTGGCCTTACCTGAGGCAGGACATGTCCAGGATTGTGGTGAGCAGGCTGAGTTCTCTGGCATTGTCACATTTGCAATAGCTGGAAAGCACACCATGCTGCTGGAATGCACATAACAAGTCAGTCGGGATTCTGTGGCTCCTAGACCCATAGCTTGGGAACCACTGCTATATGCTATATGCTGCTATATGCTCCCCAGTTGTCTCAGATTTCCTTCCCTACCATCTTCTTCAGTTTGGCTTCTGCTGCCTGGCAAGGATTAATCAGATAGGGCTACTTTCTGCAGTTTCAATCCTGCAAAAGCCATCTATGCTGTTGCATGCTGGCAGACTTGCACAAATCCCCAGAGCACCAATTAAATTCTAACTGTCATGGCACTTTCCTCTTTTATGTCAGATATGATATCTTTAAAATGATATTATGTGACCCAAACAATGCCCTCTTCATGAATTTCTGATATACTATTTTTCCCCCTTAATATGAATGCACTGAAGACAAGTTGAAGTTAATATACTTCAACAACACTGAACAGCAGACATTTCTCTCCACAAACAAAACTCCTTCATGGGAGTCAGGCAAGAACTCCAGTGCAAACTGGGCATCCAGCTGAATGACTTCTATGTAATTATATATACGTGCTGAATTCATATGTACCAATAATTCCCTCAATGTACTGACATAAAACATAGCCTGATTAATCATCTCTGCATTTGAAGAGTTCTGACTGAGATTTATATACTGATCTCTGAAAGTGAACATTTTGGATTTTTCCACTCTACTTTCAGAAGGACATGATGGTATGTCAGAAAATGAATGGTGGTAAATGGCTGGGTTTGAGGTGCTTTACAGTTAGAAACACTGATCTTTTTGCTGAACCTTTTCTAATAACTTTTATAGCTTCCTGTTTGTGAAACTGAAGGCTAACTATGAAATACATTCTTTACTCCTTCAGCTTCTGTTATTATGTTGTTTGTTTCTTCAAGGGTCGTTCAAACAATGCAGCAATTCCCTCTGCATTTCCCTCTGCGATACAATTGTTAAAGGTTCAGGGTCCTGAAAGTGGACCAGCTTGACCACTCCTGCCCTCGAGGATGCAAGCATGACCATTTCTGCACTACTATACTGCTGGGTGTTGGGGAAGCTTAGGACTAGGCTGTAAATTTATAATCATAGCTTCAACCATTCTACAATGATGTAAATTGTCAATCAAGTAAGTATGTATGCCACTAATCCTTGCATCCTTTGTTATGATTTCCTAAATATAGTCTTAAGAGGATAAATGATGTAAATACTGTAGTTTAGCCGTGAAAAAAAGGGAAAGGGTAAGAGAGTGAGAATGAGTGGACTGAATGAGAGCCAATTGGGACGTTCCTTCCAGAGTAAATGTTGTGGAAGAATCCAACCTAGTTTGGTAACTTGAACAGAGTCAAGACTTAAAAGTGTCTTCCTCCATAGTTGCCTGATCAGGACTGGGGACCTGCATGCCTGTTATTTACCCTATAAAAACACCTCTATCTGATATAATATATCTAATGCAATATATCATCAAATATGGCATAGATTTATGCCTGCTCTGAACCACTTGGGACCCAAGCCTACCAACATTGCAATAGTGATGCAGCCATGCCAACAGGGTGTGCACTGCATTTTATAGTGATGTGGCAGTTATGGACATTTGTTGTCTTACCTTGGGGCTCCATCACAGCAGCATTGGTGTTGGAAAGCTGGATAGTATTTAACCCTTAATAAGCTCATGGTGGAAGTAAGCCCTGAAAGAAGTCCTTTATATCGGTACTTCTCAGTCATTACATTATAGTAACACTGATCAAGTTGAGTAGGAGGCATGCCCTCTGTAAAAAAAATTCCAGATCACCCTGCTTTTAAGGTGATCAAATAAAATGTGCACCATATAAGTGCCCTAAACTGCATAATCTCTTAAGCAAGCAAGGAGAGACATTTTAATGACAGAAGTAACTAGGGAAAGGGGGTTTTATATTCAGATCTAAGAAAGAGAGTGCATTTATTATACAGATATAGTTGGTCATAGCTATGCCAACTTTATCATAGAAAAACATTCCATTCCAGGGCAAGTTAGCTCAATCCTAAACCCTGTTAGGCCAGCATAAGTCCCTTGCCCCAGATTGGGGGAGTTGCAAAAGTGCCATAAAATTGCCTCTCCATGCCACCACGGGAGTAGAGTTGCACTGGACTAAACTGATTAGGATTGTCCCTTGAAAGGCTCTGAACTGGTACATCACTGGTTCCCATTTAACTGTTTGCTGTTCCCTATCTAATTCTTATTATTTTAACCAAAGATAATCTTCAAATGTTCATACTAAATATAAAAATAAGCATTTCATAAATACAAAAAGTTGTTGAACCATTAATAATTGTTTGAAAGATTCTGAACTGGCAGCTCAAAAGAAAGTTTTCTGCAGCAAAGGAGGGCCTAACTTAGAATTGCAACATACAGTCCACAAGCTCCATATGCTTGTACTATAAAATAGAATGCTATGCATAATAGCTGAATATAGGTCTGTAAAATTAATATCCAATCTTGTAAATAGCCTGCCATATTTAGTTTGCATAATGTTTTCTGTAACAGAATTTGTCAGGGCTTGTGCTGGGCTTAGAATGCATTTTCCAGCAGTCAAAATAGTTACCAGTACTTTGAAACTTGTCCACCAGCCCTACCACATAACTGCCTTTTCCACATTTTTGTATTCTGATGTTGTAACAAAAGGCTTTATATCTCTGGATTGAGACGGGCAAGATAAACAAAAAAAATGCCAAGATGAATAATGGAAAAATCAATACTTTTAGCAATGAAAATATTAAATCATTTTGATGATAAATTGATTTTGCAGCCACAAGTCATTGAGTGAGGAACCTCACAACAAAGTTGATATACAGCTTCCAATTGCAGGATAGTACTTAGCATCAGTGGCCTAGCTAGGGGAGTGCAGGGAAGTGCAGTTGCACCAGGCAACAAACTTTAGGGGGGCAACAAACTGAGCTTGATACTAGTGGCTAAAACTGTGAAAAACAGGGTTTGTATGAATGACAATACCATCATGTTCTATATTGTAAATTAATGCAGAATGCAATGAAAGAAACTGTATTGGAATACTTATATTCTATCAAAAGGTATGGCCAATTAACCAGAAAATGAAAACAGAAAAGCCTATAGAACAAAGCTCAAAACTTTCCCATGATCCTGATTGCCTTGAGAGCCAATGAGATGTCATTCAGATAAAAAAAGCAGGCCTCCGTCAGTCTTGACTATGGTATCGTGCTCGGCACTGCATACGAAGCATGAAGGCCTGGGTTAGTTTGATATGGAGGATAAGCTGTTACCCAAGCAGCAAATCCCCCCTCTCCACGCCACTGAATTGGTCCAGTGGAAAGGCAGAGCCGATACGATTGGATCCAGCTGGCGTCGCAGAGCTGGGCTAAGGACAGGAGCTCACCCAGTCCTGTGGGGATCAACCCAGGTCTTGAACCCTGGCCTGCTGGTTAACAGGCACAGTGTCTTAACCACTTGCGCAACCCACAGCCCTAATTCAGATTATGTATAGAATTAATAAAATGTTAATATGAACCAGCTTTCATTTCCATATACATATAACATAATACAGTTACCCAGGCTAACTGGGTATACAGGCACTTCACAAGCGGTTCTCTTTTATTTATCTGGGAAAGAATAACTATTCCTTTTTGCCCCGGCAGTTTCCCTAACCAATAAGGGATACCATTTTCACTTTTTTAGTTAATTAAATTTGATTTTGTTGAGGAGGGACAAAAAGTGGGGAGGGACAAAATCTTTGACCCCAGATGGCAAATAGGTGCTTTAGCTATGCCACTAGCAGAGCAAAAGGGTGGTGAACTGCTGAGGAGGACGAGGTTTTTTCCCCAATTTTCTTTTTAAAAATACCCAGGGGTGGCATTACTTCTGCTTGTGACATCAATTCTGGGGCAATATTTTGAGCTTTGCACCAGGCTACATGATCATTAGCTACGCCACTGTTAGCATGTTATACAGATGGTAACATCCAGCCCCTCTGACACTGATCTTGGCTCCCACTGGCCCCTTTTGATTGACTGAAAATAGCAAACCTTTATTTAATTCATGTTTATCCAGGTTCTTCAGACAACTATCTGGTTCTTGGTTCATGACAAGCCTTACCAGCACTCCTGCCTTCATCCCCTTAAAAGCTTACAGTTCAACTGATCTACACACGTGTGTGTGTGTGTGTGTGTTTGTGTGTGTGTGTGTGTGTACTTACTCACCAACACCCAGCCAAAACCACCAGGCCTAAAAGCATGAAATTTGGAGAGGGTGTCCCTTCTGTGATGGAGGCACCCACTAAGAACCAGTTTTTTGGAAATTCCAACCAGAATGGGGTGAAAAGAGGTGCAAGACATTTTTCTCCCTGTACTTTACATTGAAAAGTCCCAGATCGAGGGACGCTATGCCCCAATACCCAAACCTTGAAGCATGAAATTGGCGGAGGGTCTTCCTTCTGTGAGGGGAGCACCACCAAGAAATGATGTTGAGAAATTTAACCCTTAAGGGAGTGAAAAGAGGTGCAATGTGTTTTTGTCCTATACTGAAGACTGAAGACAAAACTGAAGATCCTGCCAGTTTGGTGCCGAGTGCCTGTTGCAGTGGGAGGGAGGGTGCACTTTGGGGGGATGATGCAGATGGGGGATGTTATGGGGGGTGTTGCGCTATGTGAAGGTGTTGTGCAATGGGGGAATGGTATATGGGGGTAGTTTACTCCCACAATGCAACATTTTGCAAGTTTTATAATATTTTTTCCTAGATCCCCCTTTTTATTAATCTTTCAAAGTTTCACTTCTTTGTCTCCTTGGCCACTTTCCTCAAAACATTTTATTCTTCATTTAAACTTCTCCTGTGTTCCTGTTTCCCCCACTCAAGGTTAGGATTGCAGCCTCAGTCTCTCTATATCCTTTTCCTCCGAAAATTAAACTTTACATAAATTTTTAATTACAGCAAAACTGACAGCTTTAATTTCCCCCACAGAAGCTGGATTGCAACCATTGGATTGCATTTAATTCAGTGGTGGGATTCAAATAAATTAACAACAGGTTCTATGTCCCATTAGTAACCAGTTCTCAGAACCAGGTGCTCATTAGCAGAGGGTTCTATGGAACCTGTGAGAACCCCCTGAAGCCCACCACTGATTTAATTCCTTAGCAGCTGGAACATTTGAAAATTTCCATGCCATCACACCAATTTAACTTATGAACTGATATCAGAATCATTAGTTATGAAGTCTGGAGGCAGACTTACTGAGATCTCCATCAAGTGAGACCCTTCTCCTTCTCTTATGTGCCCTATTGGATTGTTCTCAACATAGTGGGTTTCAGGTGGCCGACTGACTTTGTTGCAATATTTCTGGCCATGTCTGTCCACAGAAGGCGAGACACCCAGCAGGGAAAACAGTAGTGGCTATCTCAGCCCTCAACTGGCTAATGATACAGAGTTCCCAATACCAATAGCTCCTGTCCCACATAAGGAGTATCTGCTTCCACTGTAACTTGGATCCACTGAAGAAATAATAAGAGCACTGGGAAGTTATGGGGCTGATTTTTAGGCAAGCAGAAAAGGCCTCAGAACATAAAGGCATGCAAGTCCATGATGAGGGGCTGGCTGGCTAGCAGTTTTGAGAGCTGTTTAAATGATGAAGACACAGGTCATGCCAGCAACCCTCTGGACTGACCCAAGGAGGCTTTTGGCCAGGTTTAAAGGACGGACTAGATGCTGCCAAGGGGCAAGTACTATCCAAATTTCCCATGGTGAAGCAGCTGCAATGCAGCTCCAAGGTAAAGGAATAAATGCATTGTGTGCCCTGTTGGCATGGCTGCATCAACCCTGGAAACTGAAGAGGATTGGGTCCTAACTCCATCTCTCACCTATCTCCGACACCCCTTCTCCTAAGGTGGGTGGGGCTCTTATGGGGAGGCCAACAGCTCCTGCCACCATAACAAGAGTCTGAGATAAAGAGGCGGTAGATACTCTTTGACAACAAGGTCAGACATTGGTTTCTATAAGATGTTACTGATACAGGACCATCTCCCATTTCACCATCTCCCTCAAGACACCCTCATAGAGCCATCACATGCAGTAACACAAATAGAGGATGCTAGAGAGAGCTCTATTTTCACTCCAATTACTGGACTCTCCATGTTGAATTGGACTAGGTGCTACCCAATTTAAGGTTTGATTTGAAATTGATGTGGGAGTGGTTTTGATTTGATCTGAAATTATCTGGGAGTGATGGTGGAGGAAATCTCTGAATGTCTTGGACCTGGCATCCCTACTTAAATCTGGTGGATTTCACTCTGACTATGCCTAAATGTCTCAGACTATGCATTTAAAAGTACTTTTTAACAGCATGTTTTGTTTGAAATAAGGGAATGCCAGTACAATTGACAAGCTGCAAGATTGTTAAAGGAGTTCTCAGTGGGTTGTGAACAATCTATCATAGTACACAGTGCACATAAAGAACATAAAAATTGTCCTTGCATTTTTCACATCTGTTCTATTGCCATTTAAGTCAGTGGCAGGTAATGATGAATGATGTTTTATGAATCTGGTAATGATGTATTCAATCAAAAATAGATTATTGCTTTTGTTTTCTCAGCCTTCTGGAGTCCAGAGAAAAGAAAGTGTTTTCCTTCTTCTTTTAATTAAAATTTTCAAAAGACTGGCACTCAGAAATGCTACTGGAACAGTTTGGTCTCATAATAGCTAGGGGCAAAAATTTTCATCACAATATGAATTTTTGCCTTGATAAAATCATTAACCTTTGCATTCATTTTCATCTATACCCTGGAGAAAGGTTTGTGTGCATAAAGCTTTATAAATGAAATTTGCAAATTATTTTAAAACACATTTTTTAAGAAGTTAGAGGTTATTTTCTCTGCATAAAGAAATGGGAGGTATTTATTCTTATGGTTCTACCAAGAATTAGTGGACAGGTGAAACCCACTGACTGATTTACAGTGCAATCACATGCATTGTAACTCAGAAGTCCCACTGCATTCAATGAGACTAAGGGCACAATCCAGAGCAAGTTCAGCCTGCTTTGCCCTAACTGCTTTCTCCTAACTATTCTGTATCCAGAGCAGAAAGTTATGCTGTATCCAGAGAGTCAGGAGGCCTCTCTTCTACTGCTCCATAGCATGCTAAGTAATTGACACATGGGGAGGACTTGCTCCTGAGGAGACACCCCTCAGATCACACTGAACAAGGAATAGCTGTGGTGCCTAGAGTGGTGACACAACTCTGTGCATCACCTGGTGCGGAAGTCTATGCGTCACCCCTGGGATGCGCGTACCCCCTACCTGGACTGTGCAGTCAAAGTGACAGTCAAAATCCTCTGGCGCATTCTAAACAAGCTTGTAAATAAATGGTCATGAGAAATCAAACTGAAGACCAAAAAAAAATTTTAGAACCTAGAATGTTGCTCTCAGACTGGTCAGAAGCCTACTGAATGTTCATGACAGAGGCGAAAGTCCATAGCTGTCTACCTAGAAAAACAGATAAGGGAGGTATTTGTGTTGAAAAACACAGTATATGAAAACAGTAATCTTATTAACAATATTAATAAAGGCACTGTGCCTAGAACTGAGAGTCAATGGGTTGTTGGAAAGAATAATCAAGAACATCAGCAGGAGGACTTTATCAAGAGGTGTTGCAAGAATTGCTCTCTTATAATGTTATACTTTTTATTAATTTAATAGAATATATGTGTTGGCAAAGTATCTCATTTTCCCTTCCCCCTCTCACTTCTAAAAACATCCTCTGGGGCTAACAAACAACTCCTCCTGTAATCCTTTCTCCTTTGTTAACTACTCTGCATCCTGCCATTTATATGCTAATGTGGGTGAAGCATGGTCTTTTACTATCCTCCATTACCAAGGCTAAACCAGTCACATAGCCCCTTCCCCATTCTTTCCCTTTTCAAACCTAGCTGGGTGTGTTCTTCTCTGTTTTGGTCCTGATTGGGTGATGGTCCTCAGGTAGTAGTCTTCCAGCCTTCCCCTTCCTGTAAGGTAAACAGCCCCTCCCCAGGCCTGCCCCTTCCCTAGGTGACCACACCTAGATGGGCATGTCCTTCCTGGACCTAAGATATAAAAACCCCTGTATCCTATTGTTCTCTCTCTTCCCCCCTGGATCATCTCTTTTCGCTTGGACCCTCCCTTCTCTCTTCCAGCTGGATCCCCTCTTCCACCTGGATCCTGGCATGGCCTGAAGAAGGTAGATATTGCTCCCTCCATTTTCTTTCCTAGCTCCCTCTCTTCCCCTTCCTTTGCCTCCCCTTCTCCTTGGTACACACTATGCAAGGAACAAGTACACCTCATTCTCAGGCTATTGAATGTATGTAATATTAGTTTATGCTTTATGACAATAAAATCTGCATCTTTGTGACAAGTTTCCCTTAGTGTTTCACGTTCTAATAAAGGGATCCCCTCTGCATGACGCTGTTCTGAGTCCTGCCTAGGTCCTGTATAGTAACCAAAGAGAAGCAAAAGCTAATTCCCCTATTTTTACTGCTCTCTTGGTAACAGAGGTAACAAAAAATCATGTATCATGGGCTTCACTCTTTCTCCTGTGTGTGGTGGTCTCCCCAGGAATAAATCCCTTTGACAGCTCTGTGAGTCAGTACAAGTCATGATTTGCCCTTAGTTTAAATTATTATAGACCTCTTCTTTGCTTATAATTTTTTTCTTTTACAACATATACGCTGTTTAATCTTCACTCTTCTGGAAAACAGAAATAGTTCTTCATTTGACACTTTTGTCTGAAAGCTCTCTCTCTCTGTGTGTGTGTGTGTGCTTGTGTCTGTCTGTGTGATGAATTATGGTCTAATTACAAATGCACTTAGACTGAGGATTGACTTAAGGTGCTGGTTTTTTTTAAAGACACCAGCTATATCACAATCTTACATTCCTCTGAGAATACTAAATCAAACCTCATCAATAACACCAGTAGTACGGAAGGCTACTTTGCAGAATGCCGAGATGAGAATGGAGCATTTTTTTCTCCTTTGTGTCAGTTCTGAGCAAAATACTTCACATAGCCAGAAACTCCAGATAAGATAAACATTCTTCATCAAAAAAATTTAAACAGTTCTGTCATGGTTTCATGGATTTATTTCATGATAAACAGTCACTGGTTAAATCAAATCCAGTGGAATAAATGAGGCAAATTCTAAGACATAGTCAATTGAAAATACATGCAAATCCCAAGTATTACAGAGAAGGCTGTATGGGTATGCCTTTCACCCCAACAAAACAAAACAAAACTGAAGAGCATTTGGCATGAGTCAAGACTGACAACTAAGGATAAAAAATGTAAATACTGTACTGTAATTCACTAACAAGTCAAACCACAAGATGGCAGCATTCTATGTTCTTCTGAGTCTTAGAATTTGAGAGCAGAACATACTATACTATATACAGACTAACCCTACAATCCAGAGTAACTTTGGGAGCACGTAAGCGACATTACGTGCACCTGTAGTTACGGCACCACCTAGTGAAAACCAATGGGAAATTCATATTGCAAGCCAGAGTAAATAGTTCTTACACCAGAGCAAGGACTCCCCGTAGTTACTCTAGATTGCGCCCTATGATTATACTATAATGAGTATGTAGATGATCCACTCCCAAGCAGGCCATAACAGAAAATCTGATCTAGTATAAAAACAAATAAGACAGTGTCTGAAAGATGCATCTTTTGACACAAGGGTTTCTGGTAAACCTCAGTGGCTCCTGATAAAGTGCAATTTTAAAAAGTGTGTCCTGATGCTACAAAGTTTGTGAACCATTGGAATACAGGATTGCAACCTAACAGCATAATCAAATGTGCCTGCTGCATCAGAACAGCTGCCACAATTTCCTGAGCTGCTGCAGGCTACAACCGTAGAGAAGGGGACTTCCTCACACACACACACACACACACAGTTCAAAACACAATGATTATTTTGAAAGTCTGGGAACACCTGATTCTCAAAACTCAGAGCATGAAGTTTACTTCATAATATAGATTGGTATTTCAGCACAGAGTACACCATGTTGTGTTGAGAGGGGAGAGTACAGGGATATGGGTGTTCTATTGCCTTTTCCTCACATCTTGATTGCAAGACAGTGGACACTTCCCATGATTGCCAGGATCATATGTTTCTCTGCTTGCAAAAGTCAAGCTTCATTTTTTAACAAAGAACTACAGTAAAGCAAGCCAGATTTAAAGCACCCTTGTTAAAAGTAACAGTTCACTTGCTGAGTGGCAGCCCAGCCCTGCCTCTTCATTGATTCACAGCTCCGTTCTCAAGATATGTTAGCAGATATCTCTGCATATCCTAGTGCAGAGACAGCTCTGCTGGAGTAGAAGTCCACCTGCAGTGGCAGTGCCACAGGTGCTGGTGCAACATCAGAAAAATGTTGTGCCAATTAATCTCATACGTCTCTAGAATGGTGGATCCAACTCCACCAGCAGGCAGGTCAAAACAGGGAAGCGATTGGGGAATGATATGAGGTGTAGGATGGACATGGGAGGAATGAGGAAGAGTTGACAAATGCTGTATCCAAAACAGAGTTCAGATGATGGACACAACTCCAATGCTGGAAAAGCACTATATCAATGGCAGAACCCGTAAGGAACTATACAGGAAAAGGAAAACAAACAACTGCACTTCATATGTCCCCAGCCCCACTACTTTCCAACATAGTATATTTTGGCAGCCAAACCACAACAAATTTTGCCATAGAGACTATCGACCTGCTCTCATGATGACTATAGACTTGCTCCCATGATGTTCCCATGATGGGAGCCATTATGAAAGGGAATTAGTTGCACAAAGGGAACACACTGCACTAACAAACTGTTTTCTCTCGTGGTACGTATGGTTTGCTGGGGAGAAATCCTTATTGACTACTTATTGACTGATTACCTGCTCTCTGCTCAGTTCACCTCGAGCAGCACTTTTTTGGACAACATCATAGGCCAACTACTACGTGGGACAAACTGGCTGCTTGGTGTCACACCAGTGTCATATAGATATCACACCAAGGGTGCAATTATGTCACAATGATTTTACACACTTCACAGCAAGGACTTACTGATGTCACAACAATGATGCACCAATATAACTGTGATGACATGCTCATGATATATCAGTGTTGCCATTCACTCCATGGATAATTTGGCTGTATTGCAGTTTTCATGCTGATATTATTGTTTGGTTTGGATACAGCCTTTATTGGATCAGTTTGGTGCATTGTCCGTGTGGGATTACCAGAACCGACTTTGGATAAGAATGTTGTGCTACCATCTATTGTACTGTTGGTGAAGTTTCCAAATAGGATTGAGCCAACAAGAAGTTGCTGTTATAAATTTATCTTCTTTTTTAAAATACAGTTTTATGCACATGCATACAATACACACACACACATGCATGCGCACATACACGCAGGCGCACACACACACAGAGCCCTCTGGCTAAATAAACATTTTTCTTGTATTGTTGTATTGCTGTCCATTCCGGTTTTACTGTGGTTACCAGGCTGGCATAGTATTTACCAGTTCAGTAATATCTTCCCAAGTCCAGTTTGTAATTTTCTTTAAATAACCTGGTACTGGGTGTTGAAATTGCACCCACAGTACCAATTTTATGTTCTGTGGGGGAGGCTTTTCCCATGTCTGAGAAAAAATTGTTGACCAGTCATTGTGAAATGTGACCACATTTTCATTTCTACCACTCTACACCCCTCATGTCACAGCCACGCTTCTAAACAATTGTGACAGCCACCACTTTGCTTTTCTGAATCCCATGGACCAACACTAGAATATAACTGCATAAAACAGATGGATCCAATGTGTAGAAAAAGAGATAGAAGATCAAAATAAGAAACAAGTTCCTTCCTAATGAGCCAGGGCCAAGTCAATACATTTGACTCAAATATATTTGCATGCATATCACTTTCTTCAGTTATGGCTACTCCCTCAATTTGCTATGTTTGTATCAAAGATATGTTTATTCAAATTGTCACATTTTCCCTGGCAGAAACTCTGGTTGAGTGAGGATCTGGTTAAGTTGAAATGGATCTTTCAATCTAAATTCAGCTGCTACCAAAAATGGCATCTTAATCCATGTTGCAGTTATTCTTCCATACTTTGTAAAGAGACAAATCCACATCTTGATGTCACCACTCTATGTGTACATTTCTCCACTTCCATTCCATATTATTAACCAAAAATTTTTATGATTTTGCTACATTTATTGTAATTTCTATAATAAGACTAATTATATGTGATTTATTTATATGCAATTTTGTCTCAAAGCCAAAGAGGCTGGCTCTTTAAACTGAAAATATAAGCTACCCTGAAGTCCAGTTAATGAATTAAAGGCAGCCAGCTTAGCATGGAAATGGCAGGAAATCAAGCTTAACTTACAGTTCTTATACTTTTGTTTCTGTTTTAACCTAAGAGGCTGAGTTTCCCCTTTTTGAAGTGATAAATCATTTGTGAATTGGTCTGACCTGCTTGCAAATTGCTTGCACACTGCAAATGCATTGCAGATTGTACTTTCATTGCACATGCTTGCATATTGCAGGAGCTCAGCTCCTTGCAGGGCGGTTAGTTAGCAGCATTTGAAAGAGTGCTGCTTGATTATCTTGACTCATTGCCTGTCTTGATACCATGGTATCTAATTGCCTTTGTATAACATGAAAATAGTTAATCACGCAGGTTCCTGGAACCAAGTGTTGCAAAGGGGGAGGTTCAACCTGTATTGCAAATTTATTGTTTCAATATGTGATTGCATTCAAGGCAGTTCACAACCACTGGAAGGTGGAAGTCAGACTGTGTAAATTTAAAATACTTACACATTACTCTTCACAGTCTTACCATTTTGAAATGTTTTGGCTTTGGGGCACAAAATCCAAACTTCATATGTACTGTAAAGTGATGGGATATCAACTAATAGATTGTAACTCATCAGGAAAAAGATGCTGAAGTTCTAATGCATAGCTAAATGAACATGCAAACTCAACAACTGCAAAAATGTTAAATTCAATGCTATGGATCATTAAGAAAAGGGACAGGAATTCCATGGTCTTCTATCTCTCTCTTTTTTTAATCTACAGCATGGACAGATACTGTGTACAATTTACAGTCAGCTGTCTTTTTGAGAAAGGATTCCACAGATCTGCAAAAGTTGCAGAAAGGAACCATCAACATTGAAGTACTTTACAAGAACAGGTACAGCACTACTTTTTATTTAGTTTAGGGGGAAAATGCTGAAGGAGGAACACCACAGAGGTTTACAAACTGATGTAGAGCAGTAGTATTCAGACATTTCAGTCCAGGACCCCCTTTCAAATTTAAAAATTTAAACAGGACCCCCTGTGAAAGTTACTGGGGTGGTCCTCCATGTCTACTTGAAAGTAAGTCCCATAGTGTTCAATAAGGCTTACTCCCTTGAAAGCCCAGTGCCAGATTCCAAGATGGTGGATCCCATCCTCTCACGACCCCGACATGAGGTTGTGATCCCCAAGGGGGTCCCAACCCCCACTTTGAAGACCACTGGTGTAGAGATCCTGAGTAGAGAATATTTTTCTCCCATTTTAACTTTCTCCCATACTAACTTTGGCCATCAAATGAAATTGGTGGTCAGAATAGTAAAAAGAAAGTGCTTCTTTACACATAATCCTTAATTCACTGCTACATGATGAGTTAATGTTGCCTTGCTAAGGATATGCCAAAATATCCTATGGCCAACTGTGACTTCCTTCAAGTAAGAGACCACAAAAAATGTGAAAAACAAGGAATTAGTCAGTCCCGGATCCAGACATGAAGGTGAATCCAGCCTAAACCTCTCCCTGGACTATTCGCTATGTGAATTGAGATTATTCATCAAGTAGGATTAAAATACACTTATACCTGCAGCCTAAAGGAGTACAACCCAGATAATGCTATATTATGAATTCAGTCACAGGAATGGTTTACAGCTGAACAGGAAGGAAAGGATGAGAGGGAGATGACATGGGGTTCATCTAAAAGTATGAAAAGTAAGGAGTATGGCAATTTCAAGAGAGGGCAAACAGGGCAAAATCAGCTAGGCTGGCTCTTCAACTCCAGTCCATCTTCATGACCTCATATTCTTACCACTTGGCAGGCATTATCCCTAATTTGTACTCAATGTCATTTGCCAGCTTGAGATGCCAAGGACTGTATCAAAAGGAACAGACTGCAAGAAGTTGCCTCTACTATCCCTGCAAGACTGTTATAAAGAGTCACATCTTGTGAAATTACTTTTTCAATGCAAGCTGTAAAATATGAAGAGCCTACCATGGAGGAAAAGAATGCATACCTCCAGCCAAGTGATGGGCAGATTGGTAGAAATATAAAACAATCTTTGAGATGCCTGGGTAATAACTACAGTTCCCTGTCATCAGCCATGGCTGTCACTGCCAGAGATTCCTTTACTGACAGCAGTTCCGCAGGACACCAACTAGGACTTGCCAACAAATGACAGAACATCACAGGGCACCTGGAAGCATAGAGGTAATAGGATGACTACTACTCTCAAATTTTACCAGACTCAAATAATCCTAATGTGGAAAGGCCTTCACAGCTATAGGAAATAACATAGGGCTACCCAGACTGCATTCCCAATTCCTAGTTAGACCAACAAGTTCTGGCATAAATCCCTTGCTGGGCTAGGGGTGTTGCAAAAGTGCAATGAGACTCTTCTGTGCCACTCCTAGGAGGGTTAGGACATTGTATAGACATGCGCTGGCCTCCCCACACCACCAAGAGAATGTTGAGATGGGTGAGTTGTGCTGGACTAAACTGATTAGGATTGCACCCACAGCCACTTAATATGCATCAAGAAGCTTTACAGTGGCTCTGGTTGTTGGCCTACTGGGCAAGCAATTTTCTCTCAGTATTATATTTGTCTAAAATATTTCCACCCTACCTTTGGACTCATGGAACATTCAGCATTAAAAATATTTTAAAAGAAATTTATAGAGTATTCAAAATAGGGAGCAGTGGCTCAGTGGATAAGACACTGTGCCTGTCAAACAGCAGGCCAAAGTTCAAGGCATAGGTGCTACTAGATGGGCACAATGGCTGGTGCCTGGTGGTGCCTGCTGCCGGCAGGCTGAAGACACCATTGGGCAGCAGACACCACCAGGTACCAGCATGCAACTAGTAGCAGTGAGTACCAGACATCCCTAATAGGCATCGGGCACCATCAGGCACCAAATCGTTTCTACGTGGGTTCTTACATCACAGAGAGAATGTGTTTCTCAAATTTCATGCTTCTGAGTCCAGGGTTTGGGGCTGGATTGATCAGTCAGTCTTCAATGTTAAGTACAGGGATGAAAAGTATAGGGATCCCTTTTCACACCTTATGGATTAAATTTCTAAAATCTAAGACAAATGAGACTTTCAAATATTCTACCTGGAATGGGTGTTAGGCCAATGGGCCTATAGTTTCTTGAGACCCCTCTCCTTTTAGAGTTTGGTATGATATATTATTCTCCAGTCTTCTGGCATACAGTGGCTGTTTTAAGGGGCAAATTGCATATTGAGTGTGAAAGTAATTTCACACTTGAGTTCCTTAAGAACTCTTGGGTGGATGCCATCTGGGCCCGGTGACTTGTTAATTTTTAATTTGTCAATAAGTTCTGCAATGTCCTCCCATTTGTCCTCTATTTAACTTAATTCCTTGGTCAGGAGGGGTTATTCATCTGCTCAAGTTCTTCTGCAAGTGAAGACGGATACAAAGAACTCATTTAGTTTTTGTGCAAACTCCTGACCCCTTTTTAATCTCCCCTTTTCCCTTTCACTGTCTAGCTGTACAACTGCTTCTTTAACAGGTTTTCTGCTTCTATTTGAAAATGCTTTCATTATTTCTCTTAATTGTGCTGGCCACATGCTCCTCAAATATTTCTTTGCTTTTCTATATCAGTATATGGTATTTCTAAAGCAGTAGACACCAGAACTACAAGGTCGCTATTTCACAGACTGAGAAACTGTGTACAAGACACCCATGCACTTGTAAGGTATGCTTGCATTCCCCTTAAATATGCCAGCTAATCTTAGTAATGATATGGGCCACAGCAGAACTTATGTACTGAAAAAAATAATTACCGAAGTACATATGTAAAGGTAATGTGAAGACTCCTCCATGCAAGATTCCTGCAACAGGCGCCTTTTCCAACCAGGAAGGAAGAATGGCACATAACATCTAGGGGCCAAATGAATGCATGGACATCTATGTCAGTTCAGGGTAGCGAATGATATCTCCAAGACCAAATAGACCACAGGCCATAGAACAGGGTGAAATCTGTATTATTCATGTCACAATTTAAGTTGCTTCAACAAAGCAGCAAGAAGGGAATCACGCTGTGCATTTGAAAAGGGCAAAACTTCAGCTTTTTTGGCAAGGCTGACAAGAGGCAAACCTCACCCCCTCCTATAGTGCTGACCCCATGTATTCTTCTGAACATTATTAACATTATTTCTGCTGTGCTATTTCTATGCATGGAATGTTATGCACAATAATGGGACAGATGGGAATCCTAACTACATGCAGCAGTGATTCACAGGCATTAATGTATGGCTCAGAGGTCTCCTGTTTATGCCAGCATCACTAAACACTAAACCAAGCAACAAAACAAGGAAATAGCTTGGACAAATCAGAAAGGCTTCAATCCACAGAAACTCCCACCGTTCTCCGTTAACTGAACTGCCCAATACTGCTGTTTGATACATTGCTGTTTCACGCTGCTGCTTGTCCTGAAACAATCTACTTCTTCCACATGCATGGGTATACACTGTATGGACTATTACTCAAGTTTGGAATAAGTATTGCACCTCTGCCTAGTAAAAAAACATAATTTATCTTAGGCTGCAATCCTAACCAATTTAGGCCAGCACAATTCATCAATCTCCCCATTCCTGCAGTGGTGTGGAGAGGCTGGCACATGTCTGTGCCTAGCATTCCTTATGGCACTTTTGCATCACCCCTACGTCAGAATAGGACTTATGCCAGGACTAACCAGGGGTCCCCACTGGAATGGGAATGTAAAGTATGCTCTGGCTGAAGCCTTTTGTATGAGTCATTGCTGCACTGGCCATCCCGGGAGTAGGTAAACAAGTGCAGGAGGCAGGAAGTGGTTAAGTAGTGTAGGTTAACTAATAAATCCAAACTAGTAAGTGGTAAATTAGTTGGGGGTAAAATGCATAGGGGGGAAACTTTTTGGGGGAACGGGAGGAACACGGTGGGGAGACTTCAAGAAGGGGTAATTCCACAGCAATGGTGCATGCCAGATTCTGTCCTTATTTATGGCTTCTCCTGTGACATCTCTCTCTTTGGACCTGTGGCAGCAAAATAGCTGGCAGCGATACAAAGATACCCAACTGTGCGGCATGATGCTTACAGATCCAAACCCTCACATCACCTCTGCTGGATACAGCACATATAGGATTTTTACAGGGGCAAGGATAGGATTGAACATTTTTATACACTGCATTGCATTACAACAAACAGAACAGTCATTGAACAAACAAACCAGAGGGGAGGAGCAGGAGGGACAGATTAAATATGTAAAAGGCAGCACAAAACCAAGGTCAGCTCTACTTACAGGCAAGCACTATCCAATTTGTTTGATCATTGGACTTGACAAGTTTTATAGAACAATGTGTTGAAATAAAACGAAGAAATGTCAATGGAGGACACTTTAAAGTGAAATTAGGTCCTCCATAAATTATACCATTTATAAATTTTGATATGATCCCTCTATTTTTGGTATGGAAAAGCACAGAGTGGATAAGACAGACAATAAATTCTAAATACAGAGAATACTGTAAACAAAGTTTCATGCCCAAATGTTTTATATCTCTATGTCACAGGTGGGCCCAGGCCAGTTTGATCCGGATCCTGGGAACCTGTTGTTGCCATCCCCCCGCCGCTGGTGATCCGATAGCAGCGGGGGGAGGCAAAACCAGGCAGACCGGTTCGACTGGCGCAGAGCCTCCAGCTGCAGCAGCAGCCTCCAGCAGCCAGCCTCCGGCTGGACATTTTTAAATTTGCCGCTCCCAGCGGCGAGGCGCCTCACAAGTCCCAGCGTCGGAGCGTCCTTTCCCCATTTAAATGGGGAAGTGCCCGGCCAGAGGCCGGCTGCTGGAGGCTCCTTTCACTGCCGCGCCAGCAGCCAGCTGCAGAGGCTGGAACTGCAGCCTGAGAGCCCAACCTAACTACTCAGAAGTAAGTCCCATGATAGTCAATGGGACTTGATAGTCCCATGATAGTCAATGGGACTGCAGCCTGAGAGCCCAACCTGACTACTCAGAGGTAAGTCCCATGACAGTCAATTTTAATTTTTTAATTTTTTTTTTTAAAAATTAAATTTAATTTTTCCCCGGCCCCGCCCCCTGACCCAGCCTGGCCACTCCCACTTGGGAACCGGTTGTTCCATCACTGCTCAATGTGTTTATGTAACTTTGGAAGTATAAATGAAATAAACTGCTTGAAGTAAAGTGTTTGTGGGGGGGGGGTGTTGGAGGTTGGAGATTTTTGGACCTGGGAAACAGTGTGTAGGTATCTTCAATCTAATTACTCCCTTCTCATCTGCACAAAAGGGGTTGAAGGTAACACTGCACATCTTTGCATCCAGTTTTCTTTTGTCTGCAATAGCCACATACACCTGAGGTTCCGCTAATTATGCTATTTACAAGTCACCAGAAATTTATAATGCAGCAAAAGTAGTCAATTTCAGTCACCATTTATTGTAATAACAGACCACTAATAACAGGCCTCTACAACCTAGTGATGGGTGGCCCTATCTGAATTTATGAATCTACTCGAGAAGTTTGTGGTCTGGCTCAGTTTGGGAAAGACTACATTCCTACGCTCTAACAAATGCTGATGGCCATAAGACAGGGCTACAGCCACAAAGGGTGGTGGTGGTGAAACACTAAGTTTTGCAGGGATCCTGCCCACAGAATGCAAGGGGCCTCCTCCCCTCTGAGCTATTCTAGGAGGAGGAAGCATCCTGGAACAACTCATAGCATCCTCAACCTGGAATAGCTCAGAGGTGGAGGAGATCCTGGAATGGCTCAGTGCAAGAGATCTCCTCCCCGATCTGAGTCATTCCAGGTTGAGGATGCTCTGAGTCATTCCGGGATGCTTCCTGCTCCTTGAAGGGAGGAGAGTCCTTGCACTCTGCAATGAGGCTGCCTGCAAAATGTAGCGTTTTGCCCACCCCCTTCTGCAGTAAGAGCTCATGAAACAGCATACTGTTGAGAGTTGTCTCCATTATCCTTTCCAAAATTTAACAGGATGGAGTACTGTGGAGATAACTTTCAGCAGGGCACTGCACCTACAAATATGCACAGCATCATCCAAAATATAAAGAAATCCAGAGGTAGCCCCAGACTTCCTGATGCATGAGGCAGAATGCCAAATGAAGATGTGCCAGCCTCATGGATGAATCAGCCCTGAGGAAATTCCTGCCAGCTGCATTTTCTCATCACCACTGACTTCATTTCAGTAACTTCAGGGAGAAAGAGAGAAGATCTCTTCCAGTGGTGGGCTCCAGCAGGTTCGCACCTACTCTATAGAACCGGTTGTTAACGAGAGATAGGATATATAAAGTTTAAAAATAGCCATTTAAAAGTGGCTGCCAGATGGGCAGAGAACCGGTTGTTAATTTCTTTGAAGCCCATCACAGATCTCTTCCTAGCCTAAAACACTATATTTTTAATTAGCCTGTATTCTAGACAGGCCTAGGTGCAATGGGAGATTAATTCAAAACCTTCCCAATTTTTGTCAACATACCCCACAATCCAAAACCCCATTTTTATCTTTGAATGCCCTAAATATTGTTATATGTTTTATCACAGACTGCCCTCCTTCTTAATTTTTGTGGTACTGATCCTGTCTGGACTGACAAGGAAAGTCCAGTGTTAGTCCAGTAGTCCAGTACTGTCCAGTAGACCAGTAGCTGATCAAGTGTGAATTCCACCCAAATCAAGGTTTCCTTGGATTCAAATACAAACTGAAGTTAATGGCTGTTCTGAAGGTTTTCCCTGCAGCTCTCCAGCAGCATTTGGACTGAATATTGGGCTGTGACATGTGATTTGGTTCAAAGGGACCAAGCACTTAAAAGAGAGCAATTATGTATGCTTTCTATATGTTAAGGAGATAACATGTCCGTAACAATGTCCATAAGTGCTTAAGAAAGTAGTGGAGTCCTGTAAGAATTGGCTGTTTATTTTCTACTGATTTTGCCAATAAAAATATTATTTTGCATTAATTTTCATTTTTTCATTTTTAAAATAAAAGTTTGAAGAGAACAGGCAAACAAAACAAATATTTTCATGTAGTCTCATCTTAAATATGTTTACATAGACAGAGCTTTGTCGTGAAAATTTGTAACTTTTTTCTATTTTTTATTTTAAAAATTTATATCCTGCCTTTCTCAGGCCATTAGCCCAACTCTAGGTGGCTTACAGTAAAAACATAATTAAAGCATTAAATGGAAACATTCAATTAAAACATAGAAGCTAAAAACAATAAAAACAGTAAAAACAATAGCCCCCCCCCCCCACCTCTGCCTCACGGAAATGCTTTTCAAAATAAAAAATTTTTATGCTCTGCCTGAATCTCGGAGCATCCCAGACGGTTTTGTGATGCCTTAGCCTTATGCAAAGACACTTAGGCATAGCCTAAATCATGCAGATGCAGTAGCCTTTATCTGTATTATTGAAGAACAGCTTCCTCTATTGACAAGTAAACAAAACTTGAATAAGAGCCAGTTCATTGGCTACATGGCTACATGTTTCTCTGCTGAAAGTCCCAAGTTTAGTCCCAGGAATCTCTAGGTAATAGCTGAGAAAGTGGTCAACCTGACACCCTGTAGATATGCTACTGATGACATTCATGAACTAGATGGATCGCCAGACTCTTCAAGAGAATTTCTGTACTTCACACAAGCCAAAGCACATGAGAAGGGTTCTTTCATACCCTTTCTCCAAGTGTGAGCAGCAACAGAAACATCAGCAGAGCACCTTTAGGCACTTTAGCTGATCTATACTATTTCTCTCTGCCAATGCTTGCAAATGGTAGTGAGCAAATGAGATGCATAAGAAACTGCATATATATATATAGGGATTCTACTGCTGTTCACACTGAAAAAGAGCCTGAAGCCCTCTGCCCATGACTTGCTGAGCATAGGGAACCTGGAGCAGGGACTTCCACTTGTTTCCCTTCCAAGAAAGTGCGTTTCTATGGTACCTCTTCCTCAGCAAGCAAATAACGTGCAACAAAAAATAAGTCTTGTAAATTTGAGATGGCATCACAGTTCTTCTTATGCCTGATGGGATTTAGGTCAGAGAAAATCCAAAGCCAATGGTAGCAGCAGGGTCTCCTTACACACTGAAGGAAGGAGCTATAGAGATTCCCAGTGCATGATAAGGATCTGCATCAGACCATTCTGAATGCTCTCAGTATTGCAAGTAAACTGACATCAGATGGGCAGGAATGGGGGGAGCGAAAGAAAGATCTGGCAGCTGGCATGAGTGGGTGTAAGCAGCCTTAAGGACAGTGTGCAAAATGCAGCAGTGAATGACACTTCCATTTTTATCAGAAGCTAAGCCTGGGAAAGCTACAGCTGCAGGTCTGATCTGTTCCCTTAATATTGGATTTGCTACCTATACATTTTTGGCAGCATCAAGGCAGCCTGAGCGACATACTTCAATAATATGGTACATTATGCAAATCTACTTGCCTAATCATTGCACAAAAAAGTGGCAGATGTTAAAGTTTTGTGGGAGTTGCTATGTTGAGATACATACACCCGTATGTCTGTACTGAAATGCAGGTAGCTCATATAAATGTAAGGGAGGGCATCCCCAATAAAATACACAGGCACCTTATGATTATATGATTTAACTAGTTCTGGATGTACAGTTTCATTTTTGCAATGTAAAAATCTTTGACTTTAGAAACAAGAGCCATTATAAAATAGAAGAATAAAATACACTGAGAACTCTCAAAGAGAGGGTTTTATTCTATCCAAACAGTACAATTCTAGGCATGTCTATTCAGAAATAATTCCACTGAGCTTTGTGGGTCTTATTCCTAGGTACGTGCATATAGGATTAGACCCTACACCTAAATGAGCTCTCAATTCATATCTGCTTATAACAAGGTAGTATAACTGGCATAGGGATAAAAATTCTGAGACTTCTGGGAACACAGTATTCTGTGTAGGTAGCAAAGAGCTTACTTTTAATGGATTGCCAAAAGCAAATGAGATTTCTGCTACAAGACAAACTACAACCTGCCTTTAGCATGATGAAGTCAACACATAGCAGCTGTGTAGGTGCTACAACTTCTCTCATACACTCCAAGTCACTTCATTCAGTTACTGTTCCCAGGATTCAGATGTGATGGGAAGACATGACTGTTAAATGTATTTGGCAATCCTTGTGTACACATAATTTTGTGCTATAGTCCAATACTGAAGACTGCTGGGTAGGTCGGAATTTATGATATACCTTAAGGTTTGTCAGGTATAGATAGGGTTACCTAGATGCAAAGGGGGACAGAATGTCCATAATTTTATCTATTTGCAGCTTAAAAAAACCCTTCCATGATGAGCTACACCTGCCAAACATCCCTCTCCGAAACAATACTTAAAGGTGTAGGCACTCTGTCCTACTTTATATTTGGTGATCCTAGGCATGGTTGGTAACTTTAGGCATGATTCCCTTCCAGACAGTAGAAGTTATGAGGGTTGACACGCTCAGAGTGAGACATGTTTGAGGTACAATACTGACAAAGGGGGAACCAGATAGTTACAATATGGAAACATCTTGCATCCTTTTGCTTTCTCTTGAAATTTCCTTTTCTAGCCATTGTTCTAGGGATATATCTCTCATTTCAAAATAATGTGGGTTTGAGTCCTGAGATTTAATGCCTAACCTACCAGGAATTTCAGAAGGCAACTTCCTATCAGGGTTGATGAAAACCAAATGGTATCCAAACTGTAAAAAAAAATTCTATTTGCAATTTTTTTTCAGAAAGAATTGCAAATGAAAACGTATGAGCCAATCTCTTTGTCAAAAGACATCTATACAACTTCATAGCAGCCTGAATGGTATACTTCAATAATATGATACATTATGCAAATCTACTTGCTTAATCATTGCATGAAAAGGTGGCAGATGTTAAAATTTTGTGGGACCTACAATGTTGAGATGCTGCAAGATCAATACACATTCCAGCTGCAGTGAGATCAAACAACTGTAATGTCTTGCCTGCAGTTTATTAGAGATGTCACTTCTCTGGAGCTTTTGATATTGGAAGTTTTTTTCCTATGTGTGAATCAATAGTCAAATTGATGGGCTAATACTGTATATACTGTTTAGCTTGTACACTGTTTAGCTCCATTAGCTTGGAGTAGAAAAATGGCAAAATGTTTATTGTTCAATTGTAGAAAAATTGGCAAAGTGTTATTGTTTATTGTTATTGTGTCTCCTCTTTTTCATTTCCATGAGCCAGCTTTCCTTTTGAGTGAGAGAGAGAGATCTGAGTGCAAGCAAGTTTTTTTTTGAGTCAAAAATACATGCATGAAAATGTAGAGAGCAACATTTTGGGACAAGTACGTACCTGTTGTCTCATAGATCCATGTTTAAAAACATGGAGGATCTTATTTTAAGTATCACCTATTTTAAGTTGTGGCAACATTTGAAGTGGGCTGGGAGGCTGTCTTCGGGTGAAACGCTTGAGACATTTTGAGGGAAGTTTAAAAGAAGTACACCACCAATAAAAGGATGCTTCATAAGTACATGTGCTTGTTTCCAGTGAGTAAACCTAAGATAACAAACCTAACATAGGGCACAATCCAGAGTAACTACGGGAGCACGTAAGAGAAATTAAATGCACCCGTAGTTACTGCACCACCTAGTGAAAACCTATGGGAAATTCATATTGCAATCCAGAGTAACTTGTTCTTACTCCAGAGCAAGGACTCCCCGTAGTTACTCTGGATTTCACCCATAGTGGGCTTACCTCTGAGAAAATAAACAACACCTTTTTCAAAAACCTCTTTTCATAAAGCTAGCACTATTTCTGAGACGACAGCTGTACATTTTATTTATTCAACTAAATATAAGCCTACTTTTTTGCACAAGGCAGCTAACACAAGGCAGCTAACACAAGGCACAAGGCAGCTAACAATAGAAATACAAAGAGAGCAAAATATTTTAGAAATACAAAGACAGCAAAATATTTTAAATGAATTGGAAAACAAAAACTAAAATTATGCTAAATAATAATTATTTTATGGTATTCATTATTGTGAATACCAACCAGATCTGAGAAATCTTGAAGGAGCCAAAATAATTTCAGGAAGACTCGTGATTTTTTAAATGGTTCCTTACTTTGCAAAAGTCCTTACATTTCACGGAACAGACAAGAGGTACACCTGCTAAAACTCTAGAACAAAGTCAACAGCAAGTCTTATTCAAGTGAACAACTTGGACAATTCTCTATGTAAGTTGTTTGCAAAGCATTTTTGCTCTACTCACTATGTATCACTGATGCATATGTAACACCTTTGCAAATGATACCCACTTGTCAGGTCAAATCTGTTGTGCCTGAGACTGAAAAGCAATTTCTTACTATAAAAATCATTTGTGAAGGCAGCTTGTCTCAAATAATTCCATTTCAACCATTTTAACAGAGGAAAAGAAATGACACCTGATGGGAGGAAACCCACAACATAACCAGTGGGGGTCATTCATCTTATCCAAAAGCTTTAACTTGGCACAAGATCTTGAAGCAGAGTGACGAAAGGACCACTAAATCATGGGTTTTCATTAATGGAAGTAATGTCTTTTTCTAACAAGGTAGGACTATTCTAACCAAGTGCAGTTTCTTATTTAGACTGCTAAAGGGGCAAAGCATTAAGCTTATAATTTTTCCTTATTTCTGTTTTTCTAACCCCATTAATCATCAATGAGTATCCTGAGAGAGAAGATCAAAAGGTTTTCTGGAATTCCAGATGCCTCTGGTCTAAGGTATGTGATAAGGCAGGTGAGGCAGAGCTGCCCTACCACAGTACACAGAAAACAGTTGCAGCGTCCCCACAACTGCACATGTACTCCACCCACTATCAGACATTGGATGGAGCACATGCACAGTTATAGGGAGACTGTAGCAGAGCAGTTCTTCCTCACCTTCTTCCCCACACCACACATTCCTGGAACCTAAGCAGCAACCCCATTTGCTATTCACATGTCTGCAGAGACCTGCATGTCTGGCATGTCAGAGGAGACACACTGAAAATGGGAAAGCATACGGAGGGTTGAGCAGATTTAAATCTTCCCTCTGAAGCCTCCCTCTCTTTTCCTTTCTCACACTGTTTATAGCACACTCTTTTTCAGCATGTTTGCGCAGGGAAGAATAGTAGGGTTGGGCCCAAAGTTACATGCACCAATATCTGATTAAATTGAAGACTGTGTTTATACCCTAAGAATGAGACAGAAGAATTATGTCTTTATTAGAATACATTATTTTTGATGTTGAGGATCACCACGACTCCAGTCTTTGAAATGGGAACTTTCTGGTCTGCGACTGTGCTAGTGTGGATTCTGTGTGCTCAGGCTACGTAGCCTTTGGGCCCAGTCCTATCCTATTTCTAGCAATGAACCAAGCCATGCTACCAAGACATGCACTGCATCCTGCAGTGGAGGGCTGTCGAGGCCAATAGAACAGTTTCATCTGCTTATGGATCAATTTCCTTAGCTTGCTAGTCCCGGTTGCAGTTCCAGGATCCATCTCAACTCTCTGTTCCAGTCCTAGCAACTGGCTTCAGGACCCTGCACTTGAGAACATGTCCATCCTAGACAGTTTTGGGTATGTGTGCCCAAGGCATTGGTCTGGCTCTCAAAATCTAAAATTTCATGGATAGAGGTGTCTGTTTCTGTTAAGTGAGATAGGATTTTAGCCTAAAGACACTTTCCTGGGAGTAAGACCCATTGAAGACAATGGAATTTACTTTTGAGTAGACATGGTTAAGATTGTGCTGTAAATCTTACTGAACACAATGAGCCAACTTCTAAGTTCAGACTTCTGAGTTAAATAAATTGCACAATTTTCAAACTCCCTTACTCATAGGTCACTCAGATATCCCTGATAAATGGATTCCATCTCCAAAACTCCACCACCTATATTTGCAATGAAACTACTGAAAATGAGGCAAAAGCCAAATTTATTGCTTTTGAACAGTGATCATATTTCCTCTAATAATGTTGCCCTCACAGTATGTTAGGAATCTATTTTCCCTTCACTGCAGCCACAAAGTGTCAATTAGCATTAATTGAAGCAGTTTCATATCCACTATTAAGCGAGTAATAGGCTCAATTTTGAGGATTTTTTTTAAAAACAACAGCAACACCATAGTGTTATAGGACTGGTGGATTACCCTAACAGATTGATTGTCCTTTTAGCCTAATAAACTGATAGCATGCTCAACAAAGAACCCAGTCCACTGGCACTACAGAATACATTTTAACAGCTGCAGACAAATTTTGACTTAACCCCCACGAAGCTTTTCTCCTCACATATCCCAAATTGACTATTTCAAGGGAGTAATTTTTGGCACATGGGATTAACAGCTACTCAGAGAACATGTTGGACTTGGCAAAGAATGCTTTTTCCCTTTGCCAAAAAAGAAGGAAGTGGGCATACTAATCTCGATGCTGAATATTAATAGTTGCAACTGTTAAAGTAACTCTCTCCTCCTGTCTATAATATTTTCCTTTTCATCCAGACATAGTCTGCTCAAACTACAGCAGAATACAAATGTACTCTGGGTAACAAATGCCCTGGGTAAAGTATGTTCCAGGTAAAGAACATACTGTTCCCCTGGGCTTCTGACTTGGGTGGCAGCTGATTTGGGTAACGAAGGCCAGCTGGCAGCTCTTTAAAGTTAGCTGCCAGCCTGCACTTGTTACCGGAATGAACAGGTCAGGTAATGCAGGTCCATTCCTCTGGGGGTGGGTGGGAAGGTGCTTGGGGGGACTGGGGGTCTCCTGGGGGTAGGGGAGGATGTTTAGGGACAGTGGGGGGGGGGGGAGATATAGGCAGCTGCAAATAGTGGCTGCCACTTTAAAAGCCTGCATTCCAACCCCAGGCTCCCTGCAGAGCGTTTGAAGAGGCTGGAGAGCCACCATATACCCTTGACCGAAAAACGGTACACTCCTTCTATCTGGGATGATCATCCTCTTCCACCGGGCGCACAGCTTCGGGAGGGACACACATGGAGCGGTGAGGGAGGAAGGGGACACCCACCTAGCCAGCCAGATCAGCCGAATCAACCCTGGCGATCAATGGGTTGACAGATGTCGCAGACAGATCGCCCTCACATCCCAGGGAGCCAGGCTTTTAAAGTGGCAACCATTACTCCCAGCTGCCTGAATATTCCCCACTGTCTCCAAACACCCTCCCACCCACCCCCAGGAAGACCCCCAGTCCCCCCAATGGGGCTTACTCCTAGAAAAATGTCTAGAATTGCAGATTCCTAACCATGCCTACTCAGAAGTAAGCCCCATTGTGTTCAATAGGTCTTACTCCCAGGAAAGTGTCTAGGATTGCTGATTCCTAACCATGCCTACTCAGAAGTAAGCCCTATTGTGTTCAATAGGTCTTACTCCCAGGAAAGTGTCTTAAGGATTGCAGCCTCCTAAGTCTCTTTAGGATTGTGCCTTTAGGATTGCGCCTTTAGGATTGCATCCTAAGTAGACTTCATAGGATCATGCACATTGAATGCATGTCTTGAATTCAATTCCAGTGTTTTGTCATCATTTTTACATACAGTTAATATTTTTATATGAACATTTTGGGGGTTGTGGAACCAATCATCTGAGTTTCCATTATTTCCTATGGGAAAATCTGCTTCACATAAAGAATGTTTCACGTAACAAACATGCCTCTGGAACAGATTAAATTTGTTATGTGAGGTGCCACTGTACTTGCTTATGGCACATTCACAATACATATTTATTCATCCTCACTAAAGGAAGCATGAAACTTGTCCTTTCATTTCCACAGTTGTTTGCTTTTCCACACTATGGTCTCAAATCTTTGCAAAATATTTGCTGAATATCTCATATTTGGCAGGCAAAAACTTTAAATGAGCTTAACATTCTTACAGAGCAATCCCAAGCACGTCTACTCAGAAGTAAGTCCCATGGTGTTCTATAGTACTTCCAGGAAAGTGTGGTTAGGATTGCTGCCTTAGTCCCGCAGCTATTGTTTGCACATTCAGTTGTAGATCATTTTTCCCATGACAAAAAGTTAAAGGATAGTCTGAGACAGAAGGTGGATTCAAGCTGAGGTAAGTAAAACCATAGTATCTGCCCTGTCACAACTGCATCATGATGGAAACGAAGGGCACAGCTGTCTGGGGGACCCGATGCCAGATCTGCAAAAGGAAGAGAGCAACACCTCCCTCCCAAATGTAAGGCACCCAAGATAAATGGGAGACAGGACCAAAGAAAAGCTGGGAACACCCAAATGTTGTTCATGGAAACACTATAGTACCTATAGTGTAGGGGAGTGCAAGAAGATTGGCTGCTGGAGCGGGCTGTTGGAGTTGGTTTGTATCCTGAGTTTGACAAGCAGGAGTGGTGCTTAAGCCAGCTTAGGACTTAGAATGTTTTCTTTCACTTCCATTTTGACTCTGGCTTATCATAGACCTCAACGGGTTTACTCAGATTTATGCCTGCCCTGAGATGGCCAATGTCAGAGAAGCTGGGAGGGGGGGCGTGTCTGCCCTGGAAACAGGGTCTGGATATGTCCTAATTGCGCCATTCTAGGCCATGCCCAACATGCTCCTGGAACCCCCTGCTGCTCTGCCTAGGCCAGCCCTGCTAGGCCAGTGCAGGTCCATCTGTGTTGCCCAGGCCCAAGTGGATATGCACCAGCCCAGGCCCTTTTCAGGTGCAGTTGGGTATCTCAAATAATTCCATTTCTAACATTTTATAAGCTGGCCCAAGCATACTTTAGGATTGCACCCTAATTCTCATAATCCAGAATCTTTCTTCATCACATAGCAAAACAGAATTATTATTACTACTTCCCTGCCTTTGGGAAATAAGCAATATATTTCTGCAGAAGAAAGCTTTCAAGACAAAGCAATGCTAAACTCAGGTCTGCTTGCACAAACAGCAACCTTTTTGGGGTGTTTCCTTATCCCTGCCAGTAGATGGGAGATGTGGAATAGATGTGGGCAAATATCTAAGCCAGCGGTTCCCAAATTTTTAGAACTGACACCAAAGCTCTATGACAGTGGTACTCAAAATGGGGATTGGGACCTCTCAGTTTGCCCTTAGAAGAGGTCTTAGGCACATTCACCTATGCATGTAAGGCTCTATCACACTTTCCATAGGGTTCAACACATTTTCCTTGTCAGATATCAGCTTGTCAATTTCAGTCTCATGACCCATCAACAATCAGATCAGGCCTCTCTTTTGGGTCTGGACACACTGTTTGGAAAAAGCTGACCTGAGGTGATTATATCACAACATGAAATAAGTAATCCTGTGTATAGGTGAGATGGGAAAAATTTTAAATAGAGATGCCGTATTAAGAAGTAACACCATGGGAAATATAATGTGTAATTTTATCCTTAATCTCCAAGGGGAGTTAAAAATGATCTTGGTTTATGTGTTAAATTATGTATTTTCATTCTCATTTCATGAAGCATTACTGAAAAATCTACCACTATCACAGTTGGTGTGGGAGGGGTGGTCAAGGCTGTGTATTAGAGGTACTCATTTCTATGAAAGACAATAAATGGCAAGTTGAAGCACTATACACTCAATAAGCACATTTAAGTGTTCACTGAAGATTAGAAATGTGACATCATTAATGATGCAATGAACCTTATGAAATTATATCCCTTGGGTACTCCTGAGTACAACAGAAAACTTCTATTATGTCTTTCTAAGCAGCACACACAATCAAGTGCCCAATGTGTCATTGCTTTATGCCAGCTTTTCTAACGTTTAGGTGAGGAGTTATTACCTCTTCTCCCTCTGCTGAGGGGGTGTATTTTATCAAGAAATTAAGATAGGCATCTAATTAACTAGTCATTCATATGACTCTCAAACCAAGGGACATATCAAGATAGAAGAGGAAATGGATTTTAAATAGAAGTAATTGGAGACTCATTCCTAAAGGTACTATTCAGGCTTTCTACTTGCTCAGATTTTAATGACGCACCTGAGTGCCCGAAAAGAAAACACAGGGAGGTCATCTTAAGCTATCTCACTTGTATTGTACAAATGCGAAAATAGCACAATTGCACAAATGGAACACAGGCATTCCATTGGTGAGAAGACTACACTTTGGCTGCAACCTGGTAAAAAGGATTAAACTTATTTATTTATTTAGCATATGGCAAATACACGAACTTACAGTAAATTAGATGTTAATGTTTCACTACCATGTATTTTGAGAGCCAGGAATTTCACACTGATGTCTGGCTGTCAACTGTTGCCAATTCTTCAATGTAGTCTGGCTGCCAATTGTTGCTAGTCGTTTAGTTCACACTTTCGTACTAACTGGGTACATCAACGAGCATCACTCTAAGGATTAAACACTCTGGCTTAATACAAATTTCTTATTTCTTTTAAGGATTTGATGAAGCTTGTGGGGGGCAGTAGAGAAAATGGAAGGAGGAATTGATAAGTGTCTGACTTGGTTCAACTGAGTGTCTGACTTGGAGATGGAGGAAGGCTGACCAGATGTCATCAAAAGAGGACAAGGCTGGCCAAAACATAGGACACTCAAGAAAAATGCTAGACAAACAAATGTTGGATAAAGTAAAAGCTAAAAACACTCATTTATATTGTTTTCATGTGGTTCATTTAAATACCATATTATTATTACACTTAAAACTATTACATATAATTTATTTCATACACTGTATTAATGACAAAGAGGCTATATACTGCCTACTCAAAAAAAAAAAGGACGACAACGAAGCTTTTTCCCAGGACCCAAGGCTAAAAAAGAGGACATGTCGGGGGGGGGGGGGAAGATACATATGGTAACCCTGATGTGGATGGATTCGAACCTGAGAATTTCTGGCTCTTCCTTTAGCTCTACACCTCCTAAACTTCCTGAATCTGAACTTAGGGCAAAATCCATGGCAGTTACGGGTCCACGCAGTTATGTCACCCTCTGGTGTTATCTTATGGAAAGTCATCTTAACTGCTCCAGAGCAAGGGGCTTAATTTCACTTTAGGACATAGGTCTTAGTTAGGGCAACAGGTGGTCCATGACACCTCAGAAAGTGTCATGCAACACCTCAATGTTGCAATGGACAGTTTGGAAACTGCTGCAATGGACCATCAATACTTCCCAGTTTGGTTGAACTGGTTGGTGATGGTGGTGGTAGTGGAAAGCACTATTCTATAATAGTTTTTCTCCTATTTGGTCCAGTGCAAGGGGAAGGAGCAGAAGCTGACATCACTGAGTAGAGTGGAATAGGATTTGGCATGCCGCCTCAGGTTATCAAGAAATCTTGGATCAGCCTGTGCCTTCCTCAGAATATTATTTATAAAAATAATAAGCGGCCCAAAGAATTTCCTGATTAGGTTTAGCACAAATCAACACAGCCTCACCTGTGGAAGAGTTCAAAGTCTTGGGCAATGCCACATGAGATGGTGTATTAAGGGCTACCTCCAAATCAGAATAAGAGTAATCAATTTTATTAAAGCACTTTATATTGCAGCAAGTTTTGATGTGTAGCCATGCCCTATTTCCAATGAATATACTGTACCCAAGGGGGGTGGGTGGGGGAAATTAGCACTGATCATCAAATATTAAAATTTACACTTTGTGATACAGCTGGTTTCTTATTAATTGAGATTATAAATCAAAATGAATATTGTCCTTTCTAAAGGTCAGGATGAACCCAATCTCGCACTTTGAGAAAGCCCTCATTCATTTCAGCAGGACTTGTGCAGAAAAATCTCCTGCTGAATTGGACCCTATGTCGTTCTTCTAAGGTAAATAGAGCAAAAGGTCAGGTTGCACTCCTATTCATTTTCAGGTGCCTTTAAATACCCCACCAGTTTCTAAGAGCACAATCCTAACCATGTCTACTCCAAGTAAGCCCCATTGTGTTCAGTGGGTCTTACTCCCAGGAAAGTGTCTTTAGGATTGCAACCTAAGATAGTTTAGTAGTGCTTTATTTCTGTTGGGGTTCTTTATTTGTTGGTGCAGATGAATAGATGTGGTGCAAAATAATAAGCATCTCCCACATCTGAAGCCTAACCTTGCTCTGTGCTTATCAATATCAATTATTTTGATACAAAATGCCTCTGTCTGCTGTAATGCAACAATTTTTCATTGGGGGGGGGGATCCAAGAATAACTCACCTAATGTAGCACTTTAGGTGAAATACCAATGAAGCCGGGGATCACTTTTTAAAACTTTTCAAATAATGGTTGACTTGATTAGCTGTGAAAGTTCCAGCCACAGGCATTTTATATGATTGCAGAACAAGGTATCAATCACAGAGAACAGTGAACATGGCAAAAACTAAGTAGGCACTATGTTTGCAATGCTTATGATTTACCTGCTAAAAATGTATTTATCATTTCTTGAAACAATTTGTCCATACAAAATAAGCTACATGTTTGGAATCCCACTGAAAGTGACCTTTTAAGCAGAAGGACAATTAGACTCATCTGTGTGGTTCTTTTGCCATGTTTGGTTTTAATTTTAACCTTCAACATTATTGTTCAGAGATGGTAAGTTGGTACCCCGTATAACTGCACATTTCTAAATATGCTATTCTTTTTCTGAACTTGACCTCATATACAATATCAATTATATCCATTTCATATTAGCCCATTATTTTGCTTTGTGTATGCATGCGTGGGCGCACAAGATTTCATTGGTTATTACTGATTTCACTGTCCACGAGAGGGTGCTAGTTCTCTTTTTTTTGCCAGGAGGGAGCACTCCATTCTTCTCCATCATTTGATTTTAAGGTAATAAAAACGTACAGCAGAAGTACCAGAATGCAAGTGACGGCAAAGAAAAATTGGCATTGCTTCAACTAAATACAAGGTTTTTATTTAATTTTAATTAATTTATTTAATTTTATTTTTCTGGAATTTTTAACAAGCCAATATTTTACTTCCTTTGACAGGACACTATCCTACTAGAATCCTGATCATCCCTTAATGTGAGAAATTGAGTCAGAATTATTTACTCAAGAGAGCTGAAGGAAGCATTTCTGGATAGCTACTGAACAAATCTGGGCAATTTCCCACACATAAACATGGGAGGGAAGTGCAAATAACAACTTGTTTTGACATTCTTCAGGGTGGCAATTTTTCTTAATGTGACTTTTGTTCACTGTTTTGCTATTTTGAGAAGGTGGAAAAAAGCCTGAAGGCTTGTGTACAGCATTGATTAAGTGACCTATATAAAGTTCAAGTGACCCCAAAGGCATCTCCCAATAAAGAAAAGTTGCAACTGTATCTGGATTAAAGGTTCTAATCATTGTGAAGCCCACAGGTTATGACACCCAAAGGAAGATGGCTCCCAAATAGTTTCATTATTTGTAATAGCTTGACTATTTTACTATGTTAAAAATATCAAGGGGGTGACAGCCCTTGTAACCAGTGGTAGAATTCAAATAAATTAACAACAGGTTCTATATGTCCCATTAGTAAGCGGTTCTCAGAACCAGGCACTCAGTAGCAACCTGTGCAACCTCATTAGGACCTGCAAGAACCCCCTGAAGCCCACCACAGCTTGTAACATTGGATTTGGCTTGAATGAAAACAGTCTGCCTCTTTTGTACAAGTAAAGATAAAGGTGTCCCCCTCAGGTTGTACTGCTGGTCTTGACCGACTGTAGGGTGTGGTGCTCATCCCTGTTTTTAAGCCAACAAGCCAGCATTATAAAGATGGTTCCGTGATCATGTGGCCAGCATGACTATATGCCAAGGTGCACAAAACACTATTGCCTTCCCACCAAAGTGATACCTGTGTATCTACTTGCACTGAACGGCTTTTGAATGGTTGACAGGAGCTGGGCAAGGGACGGGAACACTATCTTGTAGCACCTACGTCTCAAACCCTGGCCTGCCAGTTTACAGGCATGGCATCTAAATTGCTGAACCACTACAGCCATACTTTTATACAAGTAACAAGCTTCAGATGTGCACAGTTGTGACCTGCTGCCTGCACAAGAGGGGGATCATTCCACTCTTTTCAAAAGATTGGAAATCTTTCCACTGATACTGAAAGTGGGGGTCTGGATCTCCTTGGGAGGAGTCCTTGGGAGTTGGGAATACACCATCTTGGAATCTGGCACTGGTTTTCCTGGGAGTAATGTTTTCTCATTGAAAATAATGGGTCTTATTTCCAAGTAAACACGAACATGTCATCACAGTGATGTCACATCCCAGTAAGTTTGACATGGTTCCAGACAGATTTTTGACTACCCTGGGACTTACTTCAGAGTAGACTGCTTAGGCTGGGGCTCTGAGACTGCAGTCCTTTCCACACCTGCCTGGGAGTAAGTCCCATTGACTATACTGGGACTTACTTCATAGTAGACTGCTTAGGCTGGGGCTCTGAGACTGCAGTCCTCTCCACACCTGCCTGGGAGTAAGTCCCATTGACTACACTGGGACTTACTTCATAGTAGACTGCTTAGGCTGGGGCTCTGAGACTGTAGTCCTCTCCACACCTGCCTGGGAGTAAGTCCCATTGACTACACTGGGACTTACTTCAGAGTAGACTGCTTAGGCTGGGGCTCTGAGACTGCAGTCCTCTCCACACCTGCCTGGGAGTAAGTCCCATTGACTATACAGGGACTTACTTCAGAGTAGACCTGTATAGAGAGGAGAGAGCTGCATAGGGAGAGGCAGGGAGAGCACAATGGTGGTGCTGCCCCCCCCCTACTGAGCCTCCCCGCCTGCAGGAGAGGCAGGGAGAGCGCTATGGTGGCGCTGCCCCCCCTTCTGAGCCTCCCCACCAGCAGCAGAGGAAGGGAGACCATGGTGGCACCCCTGGCCAGCTGGAAGGAAGGGGGAGGAAGGGAGGAGGGAGGAGGAAGGGAAGCAGCAGCTGTGGTGCGTACCGGTCCCTAGTGTTCTGCTCCTCCTTGGTCCTACCAGCTCCCCGTTGGCTGCCAAAAGACAAGAACCTATTCTTGAGAGCAGGTGCGTCCCCCCTAGTGCCCACCTGTGGCGACAATCCTAATCTCTAGTTAGACCAGCATAAACTCTGGCATAAGTCCTGTGCTGACCTAGGAATGTCACGAAAGTGCCATAAGACACTTTTGCCCCTCTCCTGGGGTGGGGTGGCATTAGGTCACTGCACAGGCATATGTTGTCTATCCCACACCACCATGGAAAGTTATGTCATGTGAGTTAGGCCGTGCTAACTTGGTTAGGATTGCACCCGAAACCACTGGATTGCTCCCTGAACATCCCCCCCATCTCTTTCTGCTGCTGGTGAGCCACTGAAAGAAAAAAAATTGATTTTACTGCTGCTGCTTCTGCAGATGTCACTTTTATATGGATCCCTTTAACAGAACAGAGGTTGTCTAGGAGGAGAAAAGCTGAGCAGAACATCCATGCTCATGCAGAGGACCCAGAGGAGTAGTTTGGAACTTGCAAGAACCAATCTACTTAATCCCTCTTCCCAGTACAACTGCACTTCACTGAAGCAACAGATGATTGGGATGCAACATTTAAAAGTGATAATAAAACTGACAAGCTTCTGAGGAGAATGTGCACAGTTGTGAAGATTTGCTCCTGCGGGTTGTGATTTGCTCCTGTTGTTCCCCTGTTCCTGGGCACTGATCTTGTGTTCTGATCCTATCAGGGACAAAGCTGAAGGAGAAAGTTCTCAATGAACAAAAATGCAGTATGTGACTTTGGTTGCAATCCTAACCCATGTGGAGTTTGGCAAGATGTTAGTCTCATACTGGCCTGGGAGTGTCACAAAAAGCTGTAAGACACTTCTGTGCCACTCCTTTGTGAGGGTTATGCCAGTGCACAGACATGTACTTGCATTCCTACATCACTATGGGAATGGGAAGGCCAATGAGTTGTGCCAGCCTAGGTTAGGATTGCACCCTTCCTGGCTACAATCCTGTAAAGACCCAGTCAAGTATAATTCCCCTTGAATTGGGATTAACTTTCAGGACAGGGCTTACTTCCAGTTAAACTTGTTCAGCACAGGGTAGCAGGATTGTAATTTCAAGCCCATTTGATGAGGAATTAAGCTCCACTGTCCTTAGCGGGACTTGCTTTTCTATAAACATGCCCCAAATCACGGACTAAGAACTAATGTTTACATATGTTTATTTTATAACTAACTGCTTACATCTTTCCTAACTTCTGATATTCAGAAGCATACTCACTACCTCTTCTGCACTGAAACTATGAGGAATCACCATGTGCAGACCCCCTCACTATGCATTCCTATTAAAATGCACATAAGTCTATGAATTTTTTTAACATTTTAAAATGGTTGTATAAAGCCTTCAAGGTCATCTGCTGTGCCCCAGGCCTTGTGTCCAACAGCTGTTACCAGCAGCAGAACGTATGGTTTAGTTAGTACAATGTTCTATCATCAATCCTTTAAAAAAACACTGTCCATACTGGTTCTAGGTACAAAAACTAATTTCAAAAAAAGAAAACTGTAATGCCAGCTCCACACACACGCCCCAGCTCCAGTGCTAAGATATTCTGAGACAGATATGCAGGGATTTCCAGGAGGATGAGTAAATTTAGAAAATGGTTCCCTCAAGGCAAACCACTTGAAAATAATTGGGCATTGTGAGGACGCCTAGATTAAACACAGAGACCTTCTGCTGAACTGTATTTTGAAGATCCACAAATGATCCTTTGCATACTACCAGCATTCACTCAGAAAGTCATCCCTCATCATTACAGTCGCACATGCACCACTTCTCCATTGTAACATATCAGTACAATACTGTGAAGCATCAATGCCAGCAGACAATATTCTGTGATTCTTGCAACTGAGATTACTTAGAAGTGTTCATTTTTTCCATTGCTTTCAAATTAATGGAGCAGCAGTCATTGAATGTTGAGCCTGGGGATACCATTTGGCTGGTTTTTCAATTGCCAAGGTGGTTTTTCCCCCCTTCTTTTTTGCATTCTAATTTTTGCTCTGAGCACACCCCAAAAAGGCAGCCTCTATTTATAGCTACTCTGGAACAGTATCTAAAATTAATGTTTTGCTACTTGCTACTGAAAGACAGCATAGCGTTTCAGATGACACAGTAACTGAATGCCATTACCTTCATTAAGCATGGGTCCTTTCCCAAAGAAATGCAATTTTATATATACCTAATCCACAATAAGTGTATCTCAACTGTGTAAAGTAGAAACCCTCTTTGGCTGAGCCCCATCACCTGCAGTCTCCCACTTTGCAAATGTAACCTTGCAAGTAGTGATCTTCTCCATCATTACAGTGAGTATGATTGGGAACATCCAATACACTAGGAAGCAATGTAGTTCTTAGTGCTTCTCAGTGTCCATAGATGCTTCCAATTCTCCTCACTAGACTTACACAAAAGGATATATATTTGGGAAAAAGCAAATTTGTGGAGAAGATCAGCAACTAATATAGAACCTTATGGATTGAGCCCAAACTTCAGTCCAATTTGAAACAGGTTCAGCAGCGCTGCACATTCATATTACAACAAATACACTCTTTTCTGAGATGTAGAGGACTGAAATGTTTCTGAAATGCCTGACTGAATTCCTAATAAATTGAATTCTCCTTGAAGACGCTTTGAGTTTTTTAGTAGTGATTCTTCCTGAAGGTCATTCTAAATAGCACTGGAAGATATGCAAATTTGTCAATACTACTGTATATTCTACTCCTAGTTAGCAGCCCAAGTCTATAGGCATTTAAACTTCCTATAGAGTTCCTTGGTTCAGCACATCCTTGCCTTCTCTCTCACCTTCCCTTAAAAGCTTGTAGCACTTCAGCATTTTCCTATATGCATTAAGGAGTACAGTACTTTGTATTTTCAGGCCTTAAAAAACCCTGGATTGCTAGGCTTCTGGGTGTATGGTTCCATTGTGTATGGTTGCAACGTTACAAGCATTTAAAGGTGATCCCCACTTTTCTCATCAAACACGGATTAGGGTAACATGTTTCACTTGAAGCTGTCCTTGAAAATAATCTGGAAATGCCATCCAGAATACAGGATATTTTATCCTGCCTGGACTATTCCAGTGCTCTTACATCTTGTTTCCAGGTGTAATGTGTAGAGCTAGGCCTGACTTGTAAAGCCCTACATGGCTTAGGAATTGATTCTATCTGCTTTTTGCCTTGCACAGCAGACTATAGGATATTACTAAAACCACAGTCAGACGATACCCCTGACAGTAGAGGGTCATTCACACATTATTTTGGAAGTTATTGTTTCTACAGCAAACCTAAATACCCTGACAAATGCAGTATTATGTTACCAATACAATTATATTCATATTTCAAGCACTGCAAAACATTAGGCATGTTGCCCTTAACGTCTCATTGGCTTCAGGACAAAATTGAACTACCTGCTTAAATCCCTCCCAGTGAAATCAATAGGACTTGAAACTGATTAACTGGATGAATTGTACCCACAATGCATTAAGAAGGTCACAATTTCCAAACTACTTAACACATTCATCTAGGGAGCTAAAGTGGTGGGCATTACTTCTATTTAAAACACACACGCACACAAAACTATGGCTGATCAGCTTATGCATGGAGCAGCAAATGTGATTGTTAGCAGAATCAATAAGAAATAATCATAGAACTGTGGGTCAAGATATGATCATTATTTGTATTAGTGCGCTATAAAAATACATTGTGATAAAACCTTGGCATCTTCTAAGATATGTCTCACAATATGACCCCACAAACAATCACTACCTATTGTTAACTGCAGTGTTAGTTTCCCAGATGATGCATCTTTCAAGAGACTTTCAGCCCAATCCTATCTAGCATATGTGGCTTCAGCAAATGCGGGGGTTTATGACAGTGGAACTTAGTCCTCCTATTGTAAGATGGCTTTCGATGGGGCATACTGAGTATCACCACAATGATTTTGAGTGCACTGTTACAACTGGTGCCATCACAGAGGTCTATCACTGCAATTGTTCATCTTCCTTACTACAGCCATTACATGCCTCAGATTTATAAATATGTAGTAGACATACTTGTGAGGTGTCCCATAGAGGCAGTGCAGGTTTTCCTCAGGATAAGCAAACAAAAGTTCACAAACAAGGAGTCTCTCTCTTGCCCCCTCCCCACACATACACAGATACAGCGCCTGCTCTGTTGGGACACCTACATCAGAGAGAGGAGATCTGGGCAGGATTGGGCTGTGAGTGACTACTTCAGTATGTCACTATAAAGAAGAATGTATCAGCAGCATTTCATAAAATATTGCTAACATTTGGGGATAAACTAGATGTTAGCAAAAGGCACAGGCCAGAAAGAAGTATCTGCTTCTTTCATGAAAATGTCTAGCAAAACATCTTTGTGTTATGAAGTCAATGTTCAGTGTTCCCTCCTCTCACACCACATAGAAACTAGTGACACCACAACTTGAGTTCTATATATTACTGGGGGGTCTGTAATTCTGTACTCCCATTTTGACATGAGCAGATGTTTAATCTAATGACTTCAGTAATAGAATTTGTATGAGATATGCATATTCTGAAACCAGAGCAGTTACTTTTTCCTCACCCTCTCCTTTTTCATCATAAAATATGATAAAAGAATTCTAAAATTATAAAAAAAACCTTTCCCCATATTTTTGAAGCCAAGTCTCAGAGAAGTATTTTAATGTCCCCCTTCTTTTAATGTACACAGGTGATGAGTATAAAGCTTTGAGCTGAAGTAGATGAATGGAGCAATTTAAACTCTCATAATTGCTTTGCTTTGCAGGTGGGGGGAATGACAAGAAACGTATTATAATACTCACTTTGACGAATCTATGAAGTATATTACAAGAGCACCAATACTAAGAGCGAAGACTAAGACAACCTGCAAAGAAAAAAAAATGCAATCACTTTACAAGGTACAGCTGAAGAACTCACTGTTCAACAAACAAAAATGAATAGGAAAAATAATACATAGCTTTATTTTAATTGCCTTCTGATTTATCCAAAATAAGAATTGTGCTTGCGAGGCCTGACAAATCTGAAACAAACCTGGAAATAACTACATCCAGAGTCTGCCAGATGGTGTCACCCACGGTGGTAAAAACATCATCCTCATCAATAAGGTTGACAATTTACTGCTTAACGGTACCCCCAAATCTGCCATCTAAAGAAATCTGCCTCACCTTCCTTGGCCCGTTATGTATCACCTTCTCAACTCTTACACAAATGTCAGACAGAAATCCTTTACACCATCTCTTAAGAGGAAGCACCACTGCTCACAATGGGACTGTCTTCTGAAAAGATATGCATAGGATTATGCTGCTAGTTATTGTACAGAAGTGCACAATAATAAAGGATCAGAAAAAAATGGGGTAGAAAGATACAGAATGGGACCAAAGTGAGTAAACCAGTTACAATTATTAAGATGCAGCTCAGGAATATCAGAACTAGAATTAACTTTGTAACTGACTCTCAAGACTGTATTATAATCCATTCTGGAAACATGATCATAATCTAAAATGCTCGTATATCAAAGCAAATATTCCCATAAGAAATAATGTGAACCCCAGAATGTTGGGAAGCTTCATTGCTCATGAGAACAGGCAGCTGGCATCTCCCCAAGCTGGAGCCCAAGGCTGGAGATGCCTGGCTACCTCACCACACATGAGGCAACCAGGCATCTCCCTGGACTCCTACCCAGAGTAGGAGATTGCTCATATTGCAAGACATTGCTTGTAAACTGTGCAAAGTTTTCTTAGATGCAAAGACCCACAAAAATGCAAAACACTCACAGTCTAGGTAATGTACAATCCAAGATACCACAGTATTGAGGCAGGGGAACCTTACAAATATTCATAAACAGGGTGGGCCAAAAGGAGGCTTACACTTAGTAGGTATGCACTTTATATTTTTTAAAAACATTTTTTACATTTATATGTATTTGTTATAATCATATTTGTTCAATACTGTTTATGTGCATTACCAAAACATAGATAAGGGATATAGAACACTGATTTAGAATTATTGTTTGGTAAAATTAGATCTAAAACGTGAAACCAATCATGAAACAACTCTAAGCCTAGTTTTGGCTTACCCTGTATGTAGATATACAAACATGTCCAAGTAACTGTGTGGTTAACTAAAATTGTGATAGCGGGGAAGGCCCCAACCCTCTGGAGGTGAGGGGAGCTTTGAGGATCCAAAGGGTAATCTGTCAGAGCCCAAATGTACTTCTGGTCCAGTCCCATTTCTTGCACTGGCTTTCTGTGACTCTTTTGCCTCTTCAGCTTTCTCACTCCCAACTTTGTCCTCTGTATCTGTCCTAGAGGCCTCCCCATTTGAGCCTTTCCCTCATCTTTTGAACCCTCTCCAAACTGGTGGTTCCAGTCCATGAAACCATGGCTGGCTGCAATGCCTACCAGATGTTGCAAAGCTCTGTCGCTCAGCACTGAAGTCATCTCTAGGTGAAGATTGTGGAAGCCCTGCACAACAGCTGAGTTTTCCTTCTAGCTGAGTGGCGTAAAGCAAATGCTTTTCAGAACACAGGTCCCAGGTTCATACCCATATCTTTTCCAGATAAAAGATCTTGGAAAGCAGGACTGGAAAAGAATCCTTGATTGAGCCCTTATGCTGCTGGTGCAGGCAGCGCCTTACTGAACTATTGTTAAAGGCAGCCCCTTATAGCTTCCATATCTCCTAGACATCAGGACAAAATCTGACAGTTGTATAAATCTCTGACATGTTGTTTCCTGCTAGCTTGTTAGACTGAAAAGCAGCTTCACAGCCTAGAGCAATGTAAATCAATATTATATGTACAGAATGAAGTAATAGAAATAAAACCTAAAGGGGAATACTGTTCGGGATGATTAAAAATTGCAAACAACTTGTAAATCTATTCCTCATTTTGACAACCCTTTAATATGAGGGACCCTATTCTAGCTATTGTGAGTTTACACACAATACCTTATCTAAAGGTTTATGTACCTTATCCAAAGATTTCCACTTTTCCATCTAAAGATTTTCCACTCCATTCCATGTTATTGGGATGTAGATACAGTAACCGCTTAGGTAAAGGAGCAATCCTGAAGTGAGGCCAGTCAGAATGGCCCAGCTCGGCTGGCCCAAGTAGGCTGTATCCAGAACAGAAAGTTGGGCCAAATCCACAGGGCTAGGAGGCTACTGAGCACCAAGGAAGTGGCCCCTGGGGAGGGTTTGCTCCTGAGAAGACCTGCCTCAGATCACACTGAACAAGCAACAGCTGTGGTGCCTGCCATAGAAGGAAACCCTGGAGTCCCTGAGAGCTGCAGCACAGCAGTACCCCTAGAGGAGTGTAGGTGCAGGGGAATTGTTGCTGGAGTGGTGCTTACTCCAGCCTAAGACTTATAACTTTTTGTTTCCATTTTTACTCTGGCTTATCAGACACTCCAATGGGACTACTTAGATTCATTCCTGCTCCTAAGGTGGTCTAACTTTGAGGAACAGGGAAAGGGCATTTCTGCCCTGTAAACAGGCTCCGGATGTGACCTAACTGCACTGTTCAAAGTCATCCCAACATGCCCTCTACACGTCCCTGCTGAGCTGTCTAGGCAAGCCCTGCAAGGCCAGCCCAGGTGAACTTACAACAGCCTAAGTTGACTTATGCCAGCCCAGGCCTTTTTTGGTGCAGCTAGGCAGGTGTAAATCAACTTATACCAGCCCAGTCCTGGATAGGCTAGCCCAAGTGCTCTTCAGCATTGCACCCTAAATCAATCACATAGAGATCTATTCAGTCAGTTGTGCATATTTTATGTAAAGGTATCCCCTAACCAATTTGGGCCAGCCTAACTCAACTGGCATATCTTCCCATGATGGTGTGGAAATGTCAGATTATCCCAGTGCACTGACCAAACCCCGCTTCCCAGGAGTGGGACAGAAGCTCCTTATGGCACTTTTGTGACACCCCTGGTCCGCACAGGATTTATACCATGGTTTATGCTGGCATAAATGGAGATTAGGATTGCAGCCTAAATGACTGAATAAGGTACATATTTTTAAAAGGTTTTTTTTTTCCTTGTAATAGGATATCAGAATTGAAAATACCACAGAAAGAAGTTTGGACAAATTAGAGAAAGTCTTCCTGCAGAACAGTGAGCTTAGTGATCCTGTTCCTATCTATTCTGTCTAGAGATTGGCAACAACATCTACCCTGATTGTCTCTTAAATAAGAAACATTAGTCAAGATTTTTAACATAAAAATCTCAACAAAAGCTCAACCCTTTTTTCTAAGCAAATCTAAATCAAAAACTCAACACCACTTTCTCCCCAGTTCCCTTTAAGCACTTACATCTTTGGCTCCCAAACTGTCTAGCACTAGAACTCATTCTGACACTGTTTTGGGATCCACCTTGGTTTACAAGTCTTTAAAAAAGTATAGAAAGAAATAATATTCTTATTTATTTACAATAATATTTGTATTTATGAATGTATTTACAAATCTCAGTCCAATTTTTTCATAATGAGACACCACCTATCATGTATTGACTTGAAACAAATACTGCAGAAAAAAGATTCTCAAACACTTTATCTCCCTTTATCAATACATGCTTGCAAACTGGAAGGGATGAGCTGTTTGCAGGGAAGTTTGCAGCTATCTGATTTTTGAGGAAAGTACTTATCTGATTGTACCAGGCTTGTATCCAGGCTTAAGGACAGTATTTACTGTATCTGATTTTTCCATCAGCCATGCATGCTATCATTGGAGGCTCTGCTTAGTATAATGTGACCCACCAAAAATCATGTCATGACTCACCAGTGGCTCCTGACTTACATCCTTGAAACATTTATCTGCCTGAGTGGCAGCAGAAGTACCCTGGCCATGAGAAGGGAAGAAGAAAGGAGAGGTCATTCCTTCTTTCCTTCCTCCCTTGGTGTTCTGGTTGTTCTGATATACAGTATGTTTCCCAAATTGTACAATGGCTGAGAAGCATTAATGTAGGAAACAAACATGTCATGTGTTCGTACAAAGTAGCTCCACATACAGCTTTATCAATTTCAGTCACACTACTGATTTTTTTTTTTTTTGGAGGGGCAGGGGTGTTGAAAGCTAGTTTGATTAAAATCACTGTAACCACATAGAAGCAACACTAAACACTCACTTGGAGTGAGCTCACAGATTTGATTTTATGGAAGTAGCACCGTGCAAATATTTGTCACATTCAAACTCAGCCTAGAACAGTTCAACTTTCTCCCCAAAGTTATGTCTGATCAAAGGGTGAGGTTGCAGATATGCTTCACTGAACCCAACCCTCCCTGTTAGGTTTCCTTCTCTTTCTTGAATCTCATACCTAAAACAGTTTGCTTCCATTCATTCATTCATTCATTCATTCATTCATTCATTCATTTTAAACCATTATATACATGCAATCCAGAATGTATTACTTTCTATTGTAAAAAGGTAGCGCATACATGGCTTAGAATGGCATACTTGGGACTCTCTTATTTTATCTTCCCAACAACCTTGTGATGTAGGTAGGCCAAGAACAGCTTGTTTCTTACTGTTATCTTTCTCTCCTCAGGTTGCTCCAGATTGGCTAGTGCCTATTGGATTCTTTTCAAGAGTTTTTTTTATAATCTCTTGGAGGAGATGTCAACTCAAAACTTTACAGCACTGCCATCACAATCCTAAATATATTTACTCATTGACATTGATGGAACATTGCGTGTTTAGAAACTGTGGCCAGAATAATTTCTGAACCTACTGTCACAGAGCAATCTTGCAGCAAGACAAGATGGGAAACAATTAGCAGTTAATTCCCCAAAGAGAAGGAAGAAACAAAGGACTCAGAACCTCTGTACTTCAAACCATCATTCAGCTGTGTAATAGAACTTTCTGAAGTGGGGATAACAGTTATTATATATGGTACACTGACGCTCTGCACAGGAACAGTTTGTAGAAAAGCTCACAAAACCTTGTGTTGTGTTGTTTTTGTCCAATGAGTGAAAAACAATTATTTGGCTTGCAACTTCTCAGCACTGTGCCTATCAGCTGCATTAAAGTGATTCATAACATTGCCCATAAAAATCCAAATTGCTACTGGATTCCGTCATCTTCGTATCCAGATTTATATCCTCATCAGAGTTCTTTGACTAATTTAATGCCCTATTTGAATAATGGTTTGCTAATCATTTTAATAGGGTACAATGTTTTTACAGAATCTGAAGCAGATGTACAATCTGCAATATTGGGTAAAATAGTCTGTTGTATAGACATAGTTTACAAGGCAGTGCAACCTGATTTAAGTGTTATCTCAGTGACACGGAGGCTGCTGCTCCTGTCACTGTTTCCAGGTCATTGAGATCCTGTATATAAAGTTGTTCATGTATATAAAGTTGCTCATAAAGTTGAAGCTTCACAACTATGCAGCTGGAGAGATCACATTGGCAGTGGCAAGGTAGGCAAGCAAGTGCTGGAACAATGTGAGGAATAGTCACAGTGTCAGATGCAGCTGTTTTACTCCCAGGGAAGGTAATAGAAGCTTGGGTGAAGGGTATCTTTCTGATGAGAAAAGCATGCACACATGCACCCACCCCACAGACGCTTCAGTTCCAATTCAGTCTCTCTCCCTGCCTCCTCATATACCTGCATCTGATCTATGGGTCTGTAAAGGCCTCATCCTTTCCAGCTCTCCAGTGCTGATGTAGCTGCAATGCAACCCCACAACAAGCTCTCTCCCCCCTTGCAGGATGCAACACATGCTCCATTACACGTGGCTAGCACTGGAAAGTCAGATAGGATTGGGCCCTAAATCTGGAATGTAAATATGATAAAATAAATTTGGCAAAGCTTTCTACAGTCTTAAGACTGGACAAAATAAACAAATCTCAGTTGGTGCTGTGTTCCAATAATATTTAGATAAAGTTTACAGAATACATTTCTTGTTCATGTGAATTGTTCCGACTGAGTACACTTAATCGGCCCACTCCTATGTATATGTACCAAACATAAGCCACTCTGACTTTAGTGTACTTACAATTCAGCCTTAATGCATGATCTATGTATTTAGGAACATGGCCAGATTAATGATCCCTAAGGGGATTTTTGTTAAAAGAAAAACATTGTCTTAACCTCACACTTATTATAAATCTGTAAAACAAACAAAGGGTGCAATACAGCTTTCCAGGACCATCTTAGCTGCCCATAAACTACCACTACTTCACATCTGCTCCTTCATTGGAGCATTTGGGCAGTTGCAGGTGTAGACTGCCCAGCAATGGCAAATCAAAAATGGCCTTTTATATGGCCATTGTTGTGTACAGCATGTATAAAATGTACAACGTTGTGCATTTTATATGTTGTTCAAAGCTTCTTTACAACAGTGATCCAGAATTCCAATGCCATAAACTGAGTGATAGGACTGGGAAGTAAGTGATATGGTAACAAAGCCCACATTCTATCACTAAAAATGATAAAGTAATGGGGAACACAAGAAGGAAAAACAGAAAACGCTGCCACCCCTAAAGCCACTGCCAACCAGAACTGGCCAGCAGCTTTTGAAATTCAATTGGATAGTTCTGCCAAACAATTAATGTGATTATGTCTTCCTTTAATCAACCTACTATTTTCTGTTCTCATCACTCCACAAAGCAATATTAGAATTTGTTTTGGTCCAAGGTTCAAAACGATGGGATTGCAAAACAAATAACAAGTGAAACTTTGTAAACATTTTGCTGCACTTGTAACAGCCAATTTGGTATTCTCACTTCTCCCCAGAAGTTTGTTGCCAGCCATTCCTCTTTCCTACACACAGTTACCTACCCCCACTCAATTCCTTCCCATCTTAAGATTCCCATCATAAGATTCTGCATGATGTTATGATTCTTTATCATAGTTTTGCCCCATTATTTTTTTCCTGTACTCTAATCTAGTCCTGCTTATTACCTTCACTCCTCCCAGTATAACACCCTCAGTACCTTTTTCCTTAAATGAACAATGTCCATTCTCCTTTGCTACCATTTATGCCTAGAATTCAGTTCCAAACACCTACATGACACTGCAATTCATCTCATGGCACACTAAAAAAGGTAAAAGTGTCCCCCACAGGTTGCCCTGCTAGTCATGACCAACTCTAGTGAGTGGTGCTCATTCCCTTTTCTACAGCCATAGAGTCAGAGTTGTCTAAAGATGCCTCCATGGACATGTGGCCCACAAGTGCACAGAAAGCTGTTACCTTCTTACCGAGGTGGTACCTATTTGTTGTTGTTTAGTCATTCAGTCATGTCTGAATCTTTGTGGCCCCATGGACTGCAGCACACCAGGCTCCCCTATTCTCTACCAGCTTCTGAAGTCCATCCAAATTCATGTTCATTGTACCTATTTATGTACTTGTATTTGCATGCTTTTAAACTGCTAGGTTGGCAGAAGTTGGCTAAGGACAGGAGCTCACTCTGTCTTGCAGTACTTGGGTCTCAAACCTCTCTAAGGTGTTAAATTTGTCAAGGTACACCATCAAGTTTTTTTTTTTACTGTTGACAAAGCATCATGTGCCCCAGTGGCCAGACCAATAAAATGACTCTCCCCAAAGTTCTGTGGCACAGCTGCAGACCGTCCATTGCACATCCATCAACCACGGTGGTTGAAAATTGCTGCCTTAATCCCTCCTAACACCTGGCTTCCCAGATTTGCACAGCTATTTATATCTAAAAAGCTGGCTGGGGCTTGCCATGGAATAAGGGGAAAATATTCCCTTACCCTAAAGAGACCCCCAGCCAATTCCTAACCTGTATCTGATAGAGCACAGGCCATGCAGCCTGTCTATGTCAACAAACATTAGGATTGGGATGTCCATGAATTTCCACATAAATAGGCACAAGCGAGTGATTATCTCAACTTTTCTCACTCCCACAACTACAGAAGAAATGGCAAAGAAAGATCAAATCCTCTGTTTGCTTTCTAATTTTTGAAGCTCTCTAGTTAGAGGAAAATCTATAAGAAAAAAGTCCCATCTGTTAGCAGGACTGTGTTTCTGAATTTAATTAGGTTTGTTGTGAGAATGCCTGGCAAAAAGACCAACAAACCTACGGTGCTGATTTTAATTGAATTAGCAACAAAAGAAATATTTCTAGAACAGTTTGCTTCTGCTATAAAGGTTGTTTCTGGCAGATGCTGCATTACCAACCAACTTGAAGTTGAAATGATTTACTGAACATATTTTCAATTTGATAAAATTTATATCTACCCTACAATAAATATACTGTATATATATCGGATTTATATTATCTTACCAGACATGGCTTCTTTCAAAGGATAATAGAAATTGTTACTGTTGCTATTTTTTCCCCTTAAAACAGTAGCTTTCTTTATAGTACTATAGATTTTCAGGATCCCTAAAGATCAGTCACCTTCATAGTGTTTACAGTAAAAGTAAAAACTGTTAGAAAAGTCTAAGCTGCAAACTCTTCCTTGTCCACTGTGCAGAACTTCTCAGAGGCTTCCCTACTTCGTGTAGTCACCTAATGTATACCCTCACTCCAACATCTGGCTCAGTACTCTTTAGCTGGATTTAAACATTGCGGTGTGTAGTGCGGGACCTTCTCTTCTTGTTCCCACCCACCTCCTACCTTAAAACACTTGTATGTAGCATCCCTGTTGCTAGTCAGAACCATTGGGAGCCATTCTGTTTGTTCCTGTATGGCTCTCCTGTCATACAGCAAAAACAGATGCTGTACCACCTGGCTGATGCCAGGACAGAGGAGAATGGCCTCCCCGAACTAGCCAAAATCACCCTCATCAGTTCACCTCCTCATCAAACTTGCCACAAAATAATCAGCCTTCAGGCCATGTCACTGGTGGATATGTCCTGGAAGGAAATGAAGCTGGCATAGAGAAATTTTAGTTTTATTAGTAACTAGCGAAACGCGTACTCGCGTTGCGGGAGTAACATTTCCCCATATGCCATCCCCCCAGGGCGAATCAACACCCCATGCACAACTTCCCCCATGCGTATCATCCTCCCATGCGCATCAGTCCCCCATGTGCCTGAACTCCTCATATGCAACATCTCCCATCTTCATCAGTCCCCCATGTGCATCAACCCCCATGCGCAACTTTCCCCCATGTGCAACTTTCCCCCATGCGCAACTTCCACATGCACAACTTCCCCATGCAATCATAACCCCATGCGCATATTCCCCCATGCACAACTCCCCCATGCGCAACACCCCCATGCGCATCATCCCTATGCGCAACTTTCCCCATGCGCAACTTTCTCCCATGCGCATCATCCCCCCCATGCGCAGAATCCTTGCCAGTGCAACCTCTTCCTCTGAACAACACCCCTCCCCCAGTGCACCGGGCACCGACGACCAAAGTGGCTGGAGGTTGGTCAGTCTCCCATGTTAAGTATAGGACAAAAACACGTTTCCCCCTTTTCAGCCCCTGAAGGGTTAAATTTCTCCAGATGGTTCTTGGTTGGAGTTCAGGTGACAGAAGGAACTCCCAGAATTCCATGCTTCAGGCCCAGCAGTTGATGAGTCATCAATTCTCCAATGCAAAGTATAGGGAGGAAAACGAATTGTGCCCCTTTTCACCCCTTCCAGTTGGAATTTCTGAAATCCGGTTCTTAGTGCACCCCTCCGTCACAGAAGGAACAGCCACCCCAAATTTCACACTTCGAGGCCCACCAGTTTTGGCAGGGCAGTGATGAGTCAGTCAGTGAGTCAGTCAGTGACCTTTCTCTTATAAGACACTTCTGTACCGCTCCTGGGCGAGGGTTAGCCCAGTGCACAGACATGCGCTTGCCTTCCTACATCACCACAGAAAACTGAAGACTAATAAGTTGTTCTGGCCTAAGTTAGGATTGCACAGTAAATATCTCAAGTTTGGAATAACAGACAGAACTTACAGAGGGATGTGCAACAAGTCTAAGGAAACTTTTAACTATCCCCTCCTCAGAAAGGATATCTAATCTTGCAGAGAGAGTATCCTGCCTTTCAGAAGCTGAGAGGTCTTGCCTCCCCGAGGCTAAATACCAGAACAAGGAGGGAAGCTATACATAACCTCCAAAGGAATAAATGTACTGCTGCTCAAGAGCAAAATAGGAAGCATGTAGCTCTAATTTATTCAAGTTAGCCTAGCCTGTCCTTTATTTAAGCACAAAGTTGCATGTAAAAATGGGGAGAGAATCTCCTCACATTTTCCTTTCTGGCTGCGAGGCCATGAAAAAGAGAGGATGCAACTGAACAAGTTGATCCTTTGACTGATTTGGATGGATGCATTGAACAAATCTTGTTGCAGGTTCAGTAGCTTATATGCCTTATGGCTCACCACGTCTTGGAAATTTTAGGTGGAGTAAACCTCTGTGAGGTAACTTTTTTTATCCAGGCAAAACAATGAAACACCCTCAGAATCAGGTCAACATGCCCAGCTCCTATTGACTTCAACACATAGAAAATGGTTGCATTCTGAATAAGCACAATACTGAACAGTTATTAAGTCAGTCTTGCAAATCAGTAAGAAAATGAACTATTCCACAAATATTTTCACTGCCTACACATACCTATATTAGTCACTGGAAGGCTAAAATATTTTAAAATCCAGGATTTTTTTGTTTTAAAGCTTCCCTGCCTAATTGCCTGGAGACATTTTGCAGACAGTGAGGTGACTGACTATTATAGACCAATGTTCAACACTTGTTAAATGGAACACTTTGTGGGAATGTACTGGCTGAATACTATATACAAATTGCTTTCAACATACAGAAAATGTCCCCTAACCCAGGGGAAGAAATCTGCAAGAAAACTAAGAGAGTGACATACACTTTTGAACCCGATAAATCCCAGAAGAGGGGGCTTGAACCAGTAGGTTGTGTACAAATATCACCTGCTATTAAGGGAAGCTACCTTAATATCTGATACAGCAACTGCCCAAGCAAGCAAAACAATTTTAACCCTCTTCATATATGTGTAAGAAAAAACATTAATTCAGTTACAAGTTTGCAAAACTAACCACTTGATTCTATGAAAATCTAGGCTATATCCTATGCACACATATCTGGGGGGCAGACACACTAAATTCAATGGAATCTACTTATGAGTAAAAACAGGGAGGATCAGGCTACAAGTATGTTGGTTGCCATAAAGCAAATATTTGTTAAAAGTGATGACTCAGTTTAACCTGAAAGCCCAATCTTAGAGATGAGAAGGCTGTTAAAAAAATTGATGCAGAATATGACAACTATTGTTATATTTTCTAAGACAATCCATGCCTTTGTTTTTTCACAAAGACCCAACAAAAGTTGATAATCATCTTTCTGCTCTCATATGTAATTTTATCACCGCTCCCCAACAGCTGTTTCTGTCTATCCCCCACAAACCCCGCATAGCCCCAAATTATGAACTGTGTGTTAGTTAAGTGATTTGTGAAGGGCACAAAGCTTCACAAGAACCCAAGCTGGGGAAATTTAACTGCAAGAACGCTGATTGCTGAATATAGCTGCACTGCTCTCCTTTGTCAAGCCAACTGATTAAACGTATTCAGATTCTGTTCAAATGATCAAAAGGGAAACATTTTAAACTTCAAAAAGTCGGCTCACTAGAAAGAAAAGATGGTCCTCTGGATCTATCCATCAAAAAAAAAAATCAATTTCTGTAGAATGACTAAAAATGAAAATGCAAGCAAAAGAAGAAGTAAAGATTTGCAAACGTGACCTTCTAAAACCTTTCTGACAGTAACATGAAGAGTGTTCTGTTAGCAGAGAGGTGATATCTGTGGAAGTCTTCCCACTGTTATAATTTTCCATTGAAAATAATTTAATTCCCTAAAATTGGACTGGACAATATTAAAAGCTGTTAGGTGATGTTAAAAGCTGGGGTTCAGTCATTAGAATTTGAGTTCAGAATACTACTTGACATGAATTCCGATCAGCAGGTCAGCGGTTTGAGACCCGAATACTGCAAGATGGGGTGAGCTCCCATCCTAAGCCCAGCTCCTACCAACTTAGCAGTTCAAAAGCATGCAAATGCAAGTAAACAAATAGGTACCACTTTGGTGGGAAAGGCAATGTTCTGGCAAGAGACCCATGAGAGTGGCCAGCCAGGTTTCCCCATGTTGCGTCCATCATGGATTGGATGTCTCCAATCCACAACAAATGGACAACAACAGTCACCACATGGGACAAGTGCTGAAGAAGTTGCCTTTTTGATGTTAAAAGCTAATTTGAAGCTGTTCTGATTCTCCATTTCAGGCAGAGTGGGTATGTGGTATGCATACTTAAACCAGAAATAACATGCTCAGGTCTTCTGTTCAAGAGCCCCAGTAAGACTAAAGCCTGACAATGGTTCAAAAACTTACACTAATCAAAGGATATCGGGGAGCCAATGAGGTAGTACAAGAAGAATAACAGAAACACATTTACTCACCTCGTTCACTCATACTCACTTCATTAGGTCTTAAAGAGGAGCTAAAACCTTTCTCATCAGCTCCAGAGCAGTATTTTTAAAGTACAGTAATCGCCCATTGCATCTCCAAAAAGAAACACACAGGCTGCACTTTCCTGGGAGTAAGATCCACCAAACACAATGGGGGGTTACTTTTGAGTAAACAAGGTTAAGATTGTACTCTAAAAGATACTCGTATACATTGAGTATGCCCAGGTTAAATTAGTTGTGAACAATTATAATGTACTAGTGATCACTGGAACTGAAATCATGAACACTGAATTGTGACACAGCTGAATCAATCAAGGGAGAGTGGGCTAATTAAGAATAGAAAATCTGCTTGTAAGACAGTTAAATAAAACATGACGGAAGGTCAGAGTTAGAAAGCATTTTCTCTAAGCAGCTTAATATTTTCTTAGAGTTGTATCTATTATATTTTTTTTAAAGTTGCTTAATTGAGAATGATAAAAAATATGTTTTATAATGCCTTTGGCTGGGGTAATATGAAATGGATACTCACCCACGCATCCAGCCCCCAGAATTAAAAACTGCATATGCCAAGCACATGCATACAGAGATGTATCTGTGCTCACCACACTCTTACGGTGCAGTCCTAAGCACATCTACTCATAAGTAGTTCAATAGTACTTATTCCCAGGAAAGTGTGGTTAGGATTGCAGCCAACATCTTCTAGAATTGTGCAATGCTACAGTTTGTAGTGTTTCATTTGATTAGCGATCTGTTAATGATAATGCTTCATCTATCAGAGATCAAATAATCCCTTTGCATGCATAACTAGGTATCTTTCAAACTTTCAGTCACAGCTTGGGGAATCCTTGATCCATTATGTCCTTGCATTTATACAACCAGTTCACCTGCAGGGCAGGCCAGCAAAATTTAAGCTTAGGCAGCAATCCTAAAGACACTAACGTGGGAGAAAGCTGTTGAACACAATGGGGCTTACTTTTGAGTAGACATGGTTAGGACTGTGCTCTTAGAAAAATTACACTATATTGCCAGTCCTTTGCATTCCTAAAGACCTACTCTTCTTACCCAGATGGTGGGAGCAGGATGCAGCCAGGGAGATGAAAGGGTGGTTTGTCAGCTTTCAGTAGCACTTGGGAGAACTGTTCCTCCATGATCTCCTTTGTGACTCAGCACATTGCTATTCAGTGCATACGAACTGGAAGGGATTCCTGGACACACTTGATTCCTAGCCTTCACCAGTGAGTATTAGGAAGAGGGCCACAGCAGACCTGGAAATGCAAGTTATTTTACCTCCTCCCACAGTTTAAAAACGAAACAGAACCAGCCCTAGGCCAGGCAAGAAGAATCTTCAGCTCATCAATTTGTTAATACCTTCTTTAAAAATTCCATTTGTAGCCCAGTTTATCACTTTCTTGCATAATTTTAAGGAATAATTGATGATAAATTCAAACCCTCCCACTCTACCCCACAAAACCCCACACATTAACACTGTGTTGGGCATGTTACTCAATTATGATAGTTTTACAAGGAAGTATCAGTAACTTTCTACTCATTGTGGAAGCTATGAAATGGATAGTTGAGTAGCTACAACATGACAGGTCCTCCCTCAGGCAGTCATCTGTCCCTAAATCCTGCCCAAGGTGTTCTTGCATAGGTTTTACTCATGTTATCAAGGCTTGAGCAGAATAACGTTCCATTTGCTTGTGCCAAATGTCTAAAACTGTAGTACTTCAGTCATCAATTATTCCTGAGTAGGTCAGGAATAAAAAATAAAAAATCATATTTAATGTGGGCAGACATTAAAGGCATCATTTGTCTGTAAAGTCATCAGTTGTCTTTACACTTAATGCATGCTTAAGAAGAAAACAGGAACTGTGCAGAATAAAACATCTAGAATCAAAACAACACTACAACAAAAATGTTGATTTGTAGTTAGCAGCTGTCCTGGTGGAAATCAGTAATCACCCACAATCAGCTTCCTAGTTGCACAAATTCACACATTCTTCCATTTCAGCACTTTAGAGAACATTTGCTTATTCTGAAAACTCAATCTAAAGAAGGGGGAGAAGGACTGTATTAAGGGCTGAAACAGTATGATAGGGAATTGATGTACATTTTTCCCCATTGCACAATAAACACTAATCAAAATAGTTTTATACATTTCTGCAGTGTCTTGGAGGTGATAGTAGGTGAAAGAAACTGGCATATAACCAGTGGTGTAATTCAAATAAATTAACAACAGGTTCTATGTCATAATAACCTAAATTAACAACAGGTTCTATGTCATAATAACCTAAATTAACAACAGGTTCTATGTCCCATTAATAACTCCTGGCACTCATTAGCAAAGGGTTCTAAAGAACCTGTGATAACCCCCTGAAGCTCTCCACTGCATATAACCAAAGGCAAGCTAGCTCTCCCATACTACTAATTACCTTAAAAAACTTTACCTAAAAACCTCTCAGCACGGAAATTCTTACAGCAACATTAGTCTGCCAACATTCACTTCTTACCCTGGTTCACAACTCATATTATTGAGACATCTTCTCAACAGGTGACCTGGTTCCTGGAAAAGTCAAAGAGGTAACTGGTATTTAGAAAAGAGATGTTTGTTCTTCACAAAATGAGGACTGAGTGCCAGTTTGAAACAAACGCACACAGCACATATTGAGATCTCATTAACCCCATCAGGTTTCTTCCCATCTTTGCTCAACAATGGCTAATTCCTGACACTGGTAAATATCACAGCTATGTACACAGTAGTGTATATGGCAGGTTTTCTCAAAATGTACGTCATGACCCATTTGGTAGGTCATGATCCGATTTGTTGGTGTGTCATGGAGCATTATCTGACAGCTGAGAAGACAAATGCATGGAACCCTATGCAAAGAAAAACCAAACCATATCTGTTTACTTGTGCTTACTCCTTTCCAATGGACTAAACCTGCCTTATTCCAACGGAAAAAACAGGCTGAAAGGAATCCAACAATACCAGGATGGTCCCAGTCTAATGAACATAACCTCCCCCCCCCCCCAAAAAGCAATGAAATAGTTCCTCTCTCCAAGCTCACAAATGTATTAAACCTATGGAAAGCAAAATTAAGCTACATGTTCATGTTTACAGTTACTCATGCAACTGTTCCTTGATCACATTAGGCAAACATGAATGCAAGGCCACAACATTGTTCCCAATCTGATGAAAGTGGAGCTCAACAAATGCTCCAAAAGGGATCACCTCAAATAAAAAGAATAAAAAAGAGGCTTGAGCTGGTAAGGTGATTTGTTTAGACCTATAAATCTATAACTGGTGATATCATTTAAATATAAGAATTTGAACTGAACTGGACTAGTGATGGGATTCAAATAAATTAACAACAGGTTCTATGACCTAATAACCTAAATTAACAACAGGTTCTAATAACCTAAATTAATAACAGGTTCTATGTCCTATTAGTAACCAGTTCTCAGAATCAGGCACTCATTAGCAAAGGGTTCTAGAGAACCTGTGAGAACACTACTGAACTGGATGCTGGATAGGGCTGAAAATCTCACTTTTTTAATGGAGGCAGGGGATGTTATTGCAGGCAGGCTACAGAGAAAATTAAGTTGGTGAAACAGAGCTGGTTTTCTCATCTCATCTCCCTTATTTATTTTTTAGCTTTAATTATTTAAAATTATATTTATTAATTTGTTTGATGAGGTCACTTCTGGATATGAAATCACTTCTGATAGTTCCTTGACTGACTGTCCTTCAGAAAAGTGGGTCCCGGTGCTAAAATTGTGAGAACCTCTGGAAGGCATTCTGATTCAAACCTCTGGAAGGGAAAGTTTCAGTACATTTCTACAGTATTTCATGGGTCCCCAGTGGACTCCCCACATATTAGTCTTCCATAAACTGCAAAGTAGGCTGAATATAGGTCACTCTTATAAGAAACAATCCTTACTTCCCTTTCATAGTAGGTGTTACTAGTGACCAAGCTGAAATCTTAAGCTCCAGTTAGTCCAGCATAAGCCCCAACACAAGTCCTGTGCTTACCTAGAGGTGTTACAAAATTGTTGTAAGGCACTCCTGTCCCATTCTGGGAGGGGGGGGGTGTCAGGCCAGTGTACAGTTATACACTGACCTCCCCACATCACAGGAAGATATGCCAGGGGAGTTAAGCCTGCCTAAATTGTTTAAGATTGTGCCCCAAGTGTCACATTTTTGAAACAGAGTGGATTCGTCTCAGGACTAGTAGGTTTCAGGGTAGGTTTCTCATCATTGGTGATCTTTCTATAACCTTCTATTTCTTTGCTTCACTAACAACTAAAACTGAATGGCTAACAGTAACAAATGCGCTTATTGGGAATGTTTAAATAGACTCTGTCTGAAAAAGTAACACCTACCTGGATGAAGCACAGAATTCTCAATAGCAGAGAATCCCTTTACTTGCTGCAAGTAAATTTGCAAGATGTGACACAGTTGCTGATCCAACTTGCCTTTAATACAACTTTGTGGTATGGATGAGCAAAAACAAGATAAATGCTCAGAACATTTGGCAGCTGCTCCACCTCCCCTAACTGTTCAGCCAATTTATATAGTCCTTCTCAGGACAGGGCAGCATTCACGCCAGATCAGCAGAATTCAAGTACAGCATAGCTCTTGATACTCCAGTATTAGAAATCAGTATATACAGCATTTTAGAATGGGCATTTTTCCATCTAGGGATTTGCAGTTGTATGCAACAACATATTCTGGAGAATTTTCCCCCTTTAAAGCAAATCTATCAGTACTGTCTTTTAAATAACAAAGGTACTTCCCCTCCACTTACAGAGGCATATGATATAATCCAGAGTTACTACAGGACCTATTACACCAACGTAGTTATGGTGTCACCTATGGGAAATGCATAGAGCAATCCAAAGTAAGTGCCTCTTACATCTTCCCGTAGTTACTCTGGATTGTAGGGTAAGTGGGCCTGATTCCCACATACATCCCACTTGATTTTTCTGCCACATTGTAAATGAGAAAAGCGATGGAATGGACAAAAGAAGCAGAGAAGGAGAAAGTGTGGGTATGCATGTGTGCTCAATGGTGTAGAAAATGATCATGTAGACCAGTTCAAAGCTAAAAACACAGTCCTGGAAGTTATGCCACAACTTGAAGTGATGTTATCCCAGGGTATGTTTAAAAAGAAATTTGGGGGAAAACCTGCCTCCTCCTCCTCCTCCTCAGCAGTTCACCACCCATTTGCTCTGCTAGTGGCATAGCTAAAGCATCCATTTGCTATCTGAAGAAGATTTTGTTGCCCCCGTCTGCCCCGCAACAACAAAATCAAATTAACCCCTAAAATCCAGAGTCACTACGGGAACACGTAAGAGTCATTACGTGCACCCATAGTTACTGCACCTCCTAGTGAAAACCTATGGGAAATTCATATTGCAATCCAGAGTAAATTGTTTTTACACTAAAGCAAGGACTCCCCATAGTTATTCTGGATTTTGCCCTTAATTGAGTAAAAAAATGAAAATTGTCCTCCTTTTTAGTTAGGGAAACTGTGCTGGGGCAAAGAGGAATGGTTATTCTTTCCCTGCTAAATAGAAGAGGAGCACCACTTAGAAGTGCCTGTATACCCAGTTAGCATGTGTAACTGTTTTGTGATATATGTACTGTATGTGATATATGTACTTAGAGCTGATTCATATTAACACTTTATTAGTTCCATACGGTATCAGAATTACATCTCATTGGCTCTCAGTGCCATGAGTATCATGGGAAAGTTTGAGTTAAGAAAATCCACTTTTGTTCCACAGGCTTTTGTATTTTCATTTTCTGGTTAATTGGCCTTATCTTTTGTAGAATAGAGATATTCCAATGTAGTTCCCTTCATTGCATTCTGCGTTAAATTACCTTTGCAAATGATATATAACATGATGGTATTATCATTCATATATGCCCTGTTTTTTCTCAATTTTAGTCATAACTGTCAGGCTAAAAACAAAAACAAAAACAGGCCTCCGTCAGTCTTGAAAGACTATGGTATCGTGCTCTGCGCTGCATACGCTGCATGCGAAGCACGAAAGCCTGGGTTGGTTTTTCATGGAGGATATGCTATTACTCAAGCAGCAAATCCCCCCTCTCCACGCCACTGAATTAGTCCAATGGAAAGGCAGAGCCGATACGATTGGATCCAGCTGCATCACAGAGCTGGGCTAAGGATATGAGCTCACCCTGTCTTGTGGTGCTGACCAGGGTCTCGAACCCTGGCCTGCTGGTTAACAGGCACAGCGTCTTAACCGCTTGCGCCACTCACAGCCCATAGGCTCAGCTTGTAGCCCCCCTAAAGCTTGTAGCCAGGTGTAATTGCATCCCTGAGCTACACCACTGTATGCATTTGTACACACGCAAGTGCACACACAATCCTAACTCTGGTTAGGCCAGCATAACTCTGATAGTGATCTGGAGATTTCAGAGCCATGCTTCCGGTTTCAGAAAAGTGCCAAGCAAGAGTGCACCATACTTTTGGAGTCAGGACATTGCACAGACACTGGAACATAGAGATGGGTGAGTTGTGCTGATCTAAACCGGTTAGGATTGTCTTGATTGTTTTAAACTTGTAATTCTAAAAAGGAAGAGCTGATTTTCTAGTGGCAAGAAGGCCATTACTGTACAATTCCCAAATTTGCCAAATTGATATGATTACATTTACTGTGACTATCTCTACACAGATATTGAAGACTGAACCCTAAATGTCGACAAAACAGATTGCAGTGAAAGTCCATGGGTTGATTCTAGAGTTGTCTGAACTCATTCAGTCACACTGAACTGTCTACTCCTTTGTCAGTTTCATAAATCCTTAGCTGGTATTAAATCTGGTACTGTTCTTTTCTGATTTATTTAGAGTTTAGATTGAGCAATGGTAACTGCAATGTTAATATGACAATGCAGTTGGGAAGATTGACGGGAAGTTTCCACATTGCAAATGTAATTTAATATGCAAAACTTCACAAAAGAGAGTAATTACTAGGGATAAGAAAAACCTTTATTTCTGTCTCACGTTCTCAGCTATCCCAGAAATTCCTTAAAATGCTTCACATACCCCTGCTTTTAGGAGGTGCAGGCACATTAACATGTAGATGTGAATAGGAAGCAAACTAATCTTGGTTTAATCATTAGGAAAGTTGACAAATGAAAAGCATTTAAAAATATAGATCAAATATGACACCTATACACATTGGTTCATGTGATCTGGGGTTTAGAAAATATCGGCTTTAGTAACACTTGCTGCTAGATAATGAAGCTAACAGCTTAAAAAGTCATTTTAACTTCAGAATGCAAATACATAATCTGTGACTAAAGTTGACATTTTGTGTCAGCTAAAATCAATAGGGATTTCAATTTTATATGCAACATTGCATTAAAGAAACCTTTGGCCAAAAACAATAGTCTGGGCTTCAAGACTATGATATGACTTGTATAATACGTTTACTGAAAAGGTTGGATATTATTTTCATAGTGTTTCTTCAATAATTGATCGTGCTTGATAAACAAGTCTAACAAAAGGTTAAAGTCAAGCATTCACTGGTCTAAGATGTGTTTTCACCTTTATCTAGCAGAGAATCAAGTGAAAGCCAATGGATTGTACTGCATAACCCTAAAAGTTGTAGCTACCTCAATCACTACCACCAACATTAACAGAGAACTTTGAATGATCATGAAAGTTTACCTCTGTAAATACAATCCTGTAAAGTAGGCCAGTGATTCTCAAACTTTGCAGGAGCTTTTCTCCTGAAGTAAGTCTCTGTGGGGGAAGAGGTGAGGGCATAAAAAAGTGATCCACATGATTGTGTAGCTAAGAGGGGCAAAGCAGGGTGCTCTAACTTACTCAGGGTTCCTAGAAGCTCCAGGAGTAGTAGTACGTCTGTAGGGCTCCCCAAGAGATAGTTGAGGGGAAAAAAGCCATTGTAAACCATTGCTGGTTGTGGTTTACAATCATTCTCGGTATTGATGAGGCCTCTGGAGGATTGTGTGGGACTCCCCACAGCTCCTACACTGTGCAGCAATCAAAGAAAAGCATCAATTAAACAAAAGCATCACCCCCTCAGCGACCCAATCTTAGGGAGCAAATTGCTTCCTCTCCCCTTCCACCAACCCTCACAGGGCAGGGGAAGCTCTATAGATGCTGGTGGGTCAAGATCACCAGTCTGAATACCATTGTTTTATTCGAAGTTCCACAGATACCTTTGTAGTAACAATGCAATCCCAACCCTGGTTAGGCCAGCTCAAGTCACAGCACAAGACCCATGCTGACCTTGCAAAAGAAAGGCACTTCTGCACCAAGGCCAATGCACAGATATGCACTGGCTGCCCCCTACCACCAAGGGAATGGGGAGAAGGGTGAGTTGTGCTGGCCTAAATGGGTTAGGATTGTTCTCCATGTGCACAAGCTAAAATCTCTCATTGTTGGTTAGGGCAAGAGGAAAATGCTTTGTGAGCTCTTGTGCAGCAAAAGGCTATCAATGGGAACTCCACACTCACATGGAACTCTGGATCACAGCCAAAGCATTTACAATCAAGGTGTCAAAAGAGTTTAAATCACTCCATCGATTTTCCTTTTAATTGTATGGCAAAGCCTCAAAAAGAAAAGCTCTGAGTCATTTTCAGATTCAGCTATCAAGTTCTACTGCTGTGTGCAAGTAGTACATTGATGATTTCCCTGTACATTCAGGTTTAGAAAAATGTAGGCTCCCCAACAAAATACTTGATTGGAAGACAGTATTTATTTAGTATACTTTTTAGTATATTATTTAGAAAGTACTACATTCGGGGCATTAGATCCTCTTAAAGACAGAAAAGTTGGATAAAAATAGAGACATTACGTGTACCCGTAGTTACTGCATGACCTAGTGAAAACCTATGGGAAATTCATATTGCAATCCAGAGCAAATTGTTCTTACACCGGAGCAAGGACTCCCCATAGTTACTCTGGATTGCACCATAAGGCTGCAATCCTAAGTGCAACTGGGCTAGCATATCTATCACTGGGCTTGCCCAGTTTCAAGATGGGCCAGCCCAGTTACACCAAAAAGGGTTGAGCCAGTGTAAATCAACATAAGCTGGCCCAAGAAAGATTGACCTGGGCTGGCCTAGCTGCGCCAGCCTAGGTAGTCCAGGAGATGCATGAGGAGGGCATGTTCAGTATTGCTTAGAACAGTGCAGTTATGCTGTATCCAGAGCCTATTTCTAGGACAGAAATGCCCTCTTCCAGCTTCTCAAAGTTAGACCACCTCGGGAGCAGGAATAAATCTGAGTAGGCCCATGAGGGTCCATCATAAGCCAGTGTAAAAGTGGCAAAAATTTTGAGTCCTTAGCCATCCTAACTGTAACAGCTGCCTCTCAACCTCAGGATATGGCACAACTACACCAGCCCATCTCAGAACATGGCCCAACTACACCAGCCCAGTGAGCATGCTGCCCTTGTACTGCTGCCTCTTCAGCAGCAGTTGGGCCAGCCAGAAGCCCTCTAGTCCTATGAATTTGGCCTGGCTTGTCAGCTCAGAATGTGGCCTACTTAGGCCAGATTGGCTGAGCCATTTTTCTGGGCTAAAGTTGGGATTGCACCCTAAATTTAACATATTAGAAACATTTGCATTTATATTAGAACCAAAAAATAAAACAAGGTTAACTAAAAGGTTAACTAAAAGGTTCTTTTTCCAAGAACCATTTCTAAAAGGCATCTCATAATTATAACTGTGGCATGATTTTCTTTATACCTGGTTACAATATTATTAAAACTAGTTTGAAATTCCCATGAGAAATCATTTGTCTGATCCCACTCATCTTATCTCAAAGAAACAGTTTCACTGGAGGACTCATGCTTTGGCCAAAACTTGTCAGAATATGATTATAATTCCTGGCAATGTTGTTTAATATTTGTGCATAAGCCCTGAAAACATTTGCCGATGTATAGTTGCTCCAGTAACTACAGAGCAGGATGCTCGTTATAGTTCAGATGATGTGGACAGAATACAGAATAAGCATTGAAGCAACATGGGCAAAACAAACACAACCATGCACTCCCAATTATTTGAGTATTTATCAAAAAATGTATAGTGAATGTCAAAGATAAATTAGTAATATCAGTTAAATCCTACTTCTTAGCATTCAGATGGAATTGTAATAGCTTGGTCCAAATTACAGTATGTGAAACCAGACAACAGCCCTAGCAATTTCAAAGGTGCCTGATTTCCAGAAAACCACATATACAAGTAAGTTGCTCTATTGCAGCAGGGGTGTCCAAACCCTGCTTTCAAGTAAGTTGCTCTATTGCAGCAGGGGTGTCCAAACCCTGGCCTGGGGGCCAGATGTGGCCCATGCCAAGCCTCAATGTGGCCTGCAGCAAGACCACTCTATCTGGCATAATACTCTCCAATGCATTCTTATATGTAAACTTATATAAATTTATTCAAATTTGAGATGAAAATTAGTTTTCTGGTCCTCAACACAGTATCAGAGAGATGATGGGTGCAATCAGAGGCATAACAAGGGTATAGTGTGGGATGCAATCTGCCACAGGCGAGAGGGCCCGTACTACAAGCGGGGGTTGGACTAGATGACCTCCTGGATACCTTCTAACTGTTTTGAAGGGGCAAAATTTCAGTCCTTGCCATGGGCGAAATTTTTCCTAGGTACACCTCTGCGTGCAATCCTAACCATATCTAGTCAAAGGTAAACCCCATTGTGTTCAATGGATCTTACTCCCAGGAAAGTGCCAATGTAACCCTCCTGCCAAAACATTTGGAGACCCCTGGTCTATTGAAACAGTAGTACTCATTTCCAAGCTCTCACAGCTCACTTTGGGACATTATTCTTATTTCATTCAGAATTGTGTTTTCTACTTATCATATATTCTTACATTAGGAACAACACTGTCGTTTTCCCTCCATTTAGAAAGCATGAAGAGGTTCAATGAGAGGTTCGCAAGTGTTATCTCAGTTAACGTGAATGGAAGCATTCTAAGAGTAAGCTTGCAGGCTCCTTTCATTTCAAAAGAAGCAATGTGAGACTGGAACATGCCTATGGTGAATTGCTCTGAAGCTAATTTTGGCCATGCTCTTGCTTTGAGCACCATTCAGAGATGACCATTTCTAACTCTGGCTTTGATGCTGCCTTGCCTTTTGACCACAAGAACAAAAGAAAGGTCTGTGCTGCATCCCTCTACAAGGCATTACATCTTGTTTTCAAAAATGCAACCTTAATAAGAGGACTCTATTATTCATTATCTGTATGCAGTGTTGGCTGGTGGATATATAAATTCACTGCATTTGTTTCTATAACTCATCTGCAGATTACATAAAAGTGAATATTCTTCTCCACTGTTCTGAGCATGTTTGCTGGTTGGTTCTAAATGTGTAAACTGGACTGGTGCTGGGGGGAAAGAGTCAAACCTCTCTTTTCCTACCATAATTGTAAATCAGAATTCAGCGTATGCTGTTTATGTTAGAAAAGTGATATATGCAGACTCCAATAATTTAATTAACGTTCTACATCTAGTTTGGTCCTTAGTCTCCTTGAAATCAGAAATATACATCTAAATATACATGCATCAGATTGTGCTGTAACCAGTGATGGGCTTCAAAGAAATTAAGAACCGGTTCTCTGTCCATCTGGCAGCCACTTTTAAATGGCTATTTTTAAACTTTATATGTACTATCTCTTGTTAAGAACCGGTTCTATAGAGTAGGTGCGAACCTGCTGGTGCCCACCACTGGCTGTAACTACTGTGCATCAAATCCTAATACAGTACCATTCCTTTCTCTCTGAATTTAGATCATAGGCATTGTTCCATTATCATGATACAGGATGAACCACCACTTTCTGTACAGCATTTCAAAGATACTCAAAGGAGTTTGCTAATCATAGACAGAACCCCGATAATTAAACTATAGCAAGGGCTCCAGTTAGGCTAAAGCTATGTGTCTCCATGTATAATAATAGTTAAATCCAAACCTGATGCTGCAAATATTTCAATAAAAAGTGCTAGCAAGGAAGGATTTTCCTTGTTCAGAGCTGTCAGTTTGTCTATTTATCTTTTTTTGCAATGAATGATATTAATTTATTGCCAAATAAAACATAAGCACTGGCAGCATGCTGAGGCAAGCATGTTCAACGAGATTCTGTTTCATCAAGAAAAAATGGGCTTGCAGAGCTGCCAGGGAGACAAGTGCAATATGCATTCTGTATCAGAAAAACAACCTAGTTAACTCAAAGCCCAATTTTATGTAACAGATAAAAGAGGATACAAAACTTTTTGGCACACAAAACACACAAAAAGGATCATGTCCTTCATATATATTTACAGAATGGTGGGAATCAAATGAGCTGGCCATCTGCAGCCTTTGAATTTTAAAAAATATGATATGTCTAGGATGTTCACTCTGAAGTGCAGTAAGTCCAACTTTGTTCAATGGTCATCAATACTGGGTAATTGAGCATAAAGTCACTGTCACCATCAGCCACACTAACAGCCCAATCCTAACTAACCTTCCAGGGCCCATGGGGTGGGAGGCAGTCATGGCAGCAGGGTAATGGATCTACTTACCATTGTTATCTACTCTTGTTGCTATCTACTTTTTATCAACTACTTGTTACCTACTCTTGTTGAAAATAGTATAAGCACATTCATCATCATAATACTCCCTTAGTAGGTTTCTATTCAGCAGCTTTGATTCTGACTCTCGTTTTTGTTTCCAAGTCTTACTGACATCAATCATAAAAAGAGATCTTTTGCCATTTCTATTACATATGCAAGATTTCAAAGAAGTGCTGCTTATACAACAGGAAAATGTGAAACCACCCAGAAGTTACTTCCTCCCAAAGGGCAGGCAAGCTTATTAACTAGCAAGAGATAAATAAATAAGCACATACAACTCCTCTCTTTTGTGTTCCTTTCCATTTTGCAAAGGGACACATTAAAATTTTCTTTCCAAAACACTTTGGTTCATTGTTCCAAAACAGAGTAAAGAAAAAAATTTGTGTGATGTGTACAGAGAGAGGGAAGACTAAAACAGACAGTCCGGTGTGTTGCATCAGGAAAGTAACACAACAGGGAACACATTAGCAGGTTGTACTTATTGTCCCAAAGTGCAGTGGAATGTTATAGCACAGCAAGGAAGTTGATGAATAATGCACAGCCTCAAGACAATTCCTTGTCACCACAATGAGGATGCAGGCAGAGTCAAACTTCCTTTGGTTTGCATCAGCATCAGGAGAGTGATAGATTTGTAACCATGTACATGAGGGGCATCAGACCTTTTGATGACCTTCCCCTGCCACCATCACAGGCAGAGTGAACTTTCAAATCATCTTTGAACAGTCCTGGGTGCAAAGAGTACTTTGAGAGTTTATTGCAAGAGTGGCAATACTGTGGTTCAGACACAGTACTTGTTAACCAGCAGGCCAGGATTTGAGATCCAGGTCCCTGCAAGACAGGGTGAGCTCCTGTCCTTAGCCCAGCTCTGCAACGCAGCTGGAACCAATCATATTGGTTCTGCCGTTCCATTGCACTATTTCAGTGGCATGGGGAGGGGGGATTTGCTGCTTGGGTAACAGCATATCCTCCATATTAATCTACCCAGGCCTTCGTGCGTGCATGCAGCATCAAGCACGATACCATAGTCTTTCAAGACTGATGGATGCCAAGTTGCAAGAGTGGCTGATATGGAAACTGAATAGTTTACGAAGTGTGCACATGTACATCAACATCTCCCAAGACTGGGTAACATATAAGAAAGTATCTCGTAAATAAGAACATCAAGTGATGACTTGTGTGATTGAAATTGCCGTTGCAGGTCTGCCGTTGTAGACGAATTCACCTTTATTCTGGATCTGCCCTGTAAGGTTATAAGGGTCATTTGGCAACGGCAGATGACCAGGCTACTGCAGTGGATCAAACTTTGAGGTCAGCATCTCCTGTAAATGCTTTCATTTTGTGATCTTTTATGGTCCAATCCTATATCCTTTTCACTGTCAGAAAGAATCTTTCCCCCCCTCATCACTGTGCCAGTTCTAGTTATATATCTATTGGGTGGACTGTAGTGTCTGCAATTTCCAAGCCGCCTCCAAAGGCAGCACAACATACAAGAGAGCATTGTAGTAGCCCAGAGTGACCATGCAGAATGGAGGATAGAGTGCCTGTACCTTTAAGCATTGCATAGAATGCTTAACAAAGAAGAGTTTAAAAAGCAGCACCTGCCTAAATTGCCTCTTCTAGGCAATGCTTAAAGGTACAGGCACTCTGTCCTCTGTTCTACAGGGTCACCCTGCAGTTGTCCCTGCAGGTTATCATAGCATGAGTAAGGGCCCAATCCTACCTGACTTTCCTTCAGTGATGCAGCTGCAATGCAGTCCCACAGGGAACAAATGTTCCCTTGCCTTGAGAAGGTTTTCGTGACTTGCCACTCCCCGATAGAATGTAGCACCCACCCTCTGGTCATGGCTAAATCAGTGCAGGCAAGTTGGGCAGGATTGGATACAGCCTCAACTGGCAATCAAGCCTCCATAGCCACTTGGCTTCTTGTGACAAAGCACCACCAAACCAGTAGACCTGATAGAAAGTGAACACTATCTCTCTGAACAGACAAACCATCCATTATCAGCACCTCCATCTTGTCAGGACAAGTGAGTTTACTGGTCCTCTTCCAGCCTGCTGGGTAAGCTCAAGTGCTATGTGGTCAGTCTTCTACACCTATCACAGCAATATGCATTTTGCCAACCTAAAAGCAATGAAGCAAGCTGACATGGGAATTCTTCCCCGACTCCCAATTTGCATTTAGGAAGCTATTTTATTTAGTAAGGGTAGGCAAGGAGAACTCAAAGGTTATCTTGCACACTTTCAGATCCCTTCTAGTAGTAGAGGTTCCATGGCTAGTAACTGTTAGAGAAGGTGATCTCCTCCTGTAGCTAAAAGGATGCTACAGAGTGTCCCATGTTTGCTTATACTGTATTCTGAAAGACTGCACAGCAGGCTTTCATTCAGTATAAAACAAAGCAAAGTCTTCCACAGACTTTGAATTGAGTGATCTGTGTCATCAGAAATCCACTCACAGGCATAATTTCAACAGGATCAGCATCTCCCACAATGAGATAATGTTAAGTAATAGCAGTAGTGATAGATGTGAATTAGAAGAGCCTATTTTGCAATAAACTAAAATTATTTGACAGGAAAACAAATGAGGAAAAATGAAATATCTGAGTTTTATTTGAAGATGGAAAACTGCCAAGATATTACCCAGGCAAGATAAATGTTCAGTATTGTGCTGGAGCGGAAAAGAAAAAAGAATGAAGGCTTTACACACTCCCCAGTATTGGCATTTCAGTACACTGCAGTCAATTTCTGAAATGAATCCCAATGCAGTCCTTTTTAAATAAACACTACTATAAACAATATATATGCATTTTGGAAGTACCACATACTTGTTCTCTTTTTCAAACCAGATCTATGGGATTGTGATGAAAGTCACTGAGTAGGGTTACTCATAAAGATGTCTATGTAGTAGATTCACTTATCATTTATGAAAATTCCAACAAAGCATACTTAATTCAGCAGGTCTCAAAAACATTTTAGAGGGCTACATGACTGGACTTGTGGCTTGACTGTCAGTTGCATCAATTTCTGACTAATATTTTATGACTTGCCATTTTTCCTACATTCCTCTTGCTTCCCCCTTTAAGATAGCAGCAGGGGAGCAAGAGGGATCTGGATCAGAAACATGATTAGGAGGAGCAATTAATTCTTTGATGACACTGTGTAATTTTCCACAGAAAATTACCCACACTGCAGAAAATTGTACTGGGGGAAACTGTCATTTGCGGGTAGCATTTCAGTGGGGCAATGGAAGGGGTGAAAAAAGATGTTAAAGGCTTTCTCAATTGTGGTCTCAGTACAAAATCCTTCAACCACAGTTGCAATTTTCAAGAGAAAAAACACAAATGCAAGAAACACTGAGGAGTTGAGCATATCACTTAGTTTGGCCTTGGTCTAATTGTTTTCCATAGTCTCTCTCAAAAGGATTTTTCCCTTTGGTCATACTGGCCAGCAATACTTTTATCTTTCCACAAACTGTGTCTTGGCTAAGTGATTAGAACCATCCAGATCATTTCTTACATGTTGGTACCTCTTAAACAGTGTCCTTCTTCAGGACTCATATTCCATATTTTGGTCTATTTTAGGCACCTTAGAATATTGTCATGTCAAAAAGGGACCAAAATTGGCACCTTATTGAACAATGGAAAGAACAAAAATGGCACTCAAAAAAACCAGGGGAAATCCACAAAAAAATGTGTATCAGAAAAGTTAGAATAGACAAAAGAAAATATTTCTTTACCCAGTGAGAAATTCCTTGCCACAGGATGTGGTGATGATGTTTGGCCTAGATGCCTTTAAAAGGGACTGAACAAATTTCTAGCATCCATCGTAGGTTACAAGCCATGATGGGTATACGCAATGTCCTTTAGAAGCAGGCTACCTCTGAATAGTAACAGGATCCCAGAATCCTGTCTTGTAACGCTCCCTGAGATACCTGGTGGGCCACTGTGAGATGCAAGAAGCTGGACTAGATGAGCCCTTGGCATGATTCAGCAGAGTCTTTTTATGGCTGACTTGTTTCTAAGGTGGTCATTACCAACAGGTGGGTTGTTAATGGGGAATGACCAAGAAATGGGTTTTCAACAGCCATCAGAAGGCTGCATTCTCTCTTCAGGTCTCCCTGCTGCTGCAAATAGCTCCAATAAATGGAACTTACTTTGATCACTAATTGAAGCTATTTGTGGAGGTGGGGAAGCCACAGGGGAGACTGTGTGGTCCCCTCAGTATGGTTAAAACCCCTTGCTCCAGGCAGCACCATAATCAATGCAGAGCTCTCAGAGTCTTGCCTCCAACCTACCAACAATTACCACAGTGCCAAAGTAAGAAGGACCATTGCTCCAAGGAAGGATAAAAAGCTGAAACTTACCAATTGTTACACTGGAACTGAACTGCTGCAAAACTGGCCTAAAAATTGCACACATTATTTTTATTTGGGAGCAAACTATAAGATGGAACAACTTTTGGCTACATTCCTTATCATACAGATAGTGTGGGCTTGAATGAAGCACTTTACGTTTCTATCAGCTTATCTGATTGGAGGTAAAAACCAGATTGTTACCTGCACATCAGAACCCCTTCCAATGTTATGCCAATCAAGCTAGCATAATTATAGGAACATTCTGTTGACTTGATTAAAAAAACATGGCCACATATGGCTAAAAGAGCATCCTCAATGCTTTGGAGAGGAGGGCAGGTAATTAATTAGTTTTTTAAATGATGGTAGACTTTAGGAAGCACCCCCCTATGTTACTTCCACTTTCCATCTGTGGTAATGTGGTTTCAGTGGTGGAGTCCTTCAAGTTCTTGGGCTCTGTAGTCTCCCAAGACCTGAAATGGTCAACAAACATCAGCAGCATCATTAAAAAGGCTCATCAGAGGATGTTCTTCTTGCGTAAACTGAGGAAATTTGATCTGTCTCAAGAGCTGATGACCCTGTTTTATAGAAGAATTATTGAATCTGTTCTCTGCAGTTCTATCACTGTCTGGTTTGGCACAGCATCCAAACTGGACAAGAAAAAACTACAAAGAACTATAGGTATAGCAGAGAAAATAATTGGAGTCAGTCTGCCCTCTATGGAGGATCTATATATCGCTTGGGTCAGGAAGAGAGCCATGAGTATTGCTGCAGACCCTCTTCACCCTGGACACATTTTGTTCAAGCTTCTTCCCTCTGGATGCCGATATAGGACTCTGTACACTAAGTCAACTAGGCACAAGGACAGTTTTTTCCTTGTGCCATTAAACTGCTGAACCATCAACTATGCTGAGGGACTTTTGGAAATACTGAAGTAGTGTTCTATCTGATGTATGCTCTGTACGTATTGTTTGATATTTGTGTGTTGGTGTTTGTATGTCTGCAGCTGTTGCCGAAGCCATATTCCGGGTATGGAGTTCATACTTGGCCAATAAATAAATCTAATCTAATCTAATCTAAAATTAGACTGAAAATCCTTTTTAAAATTTTTAGAGACTTTTAGAGATGTTAAGTTTTAAAGTGGGGAATTTTAGATCAGTTTAGTGACTTTATGGGCTTAATATGAACCCTGCTTTTCCCACACTCTGCTGAAAAACACAATTCACATGTTAGCTACAGAGGAGTTGGTTTTAACACATGGCAGAGTTTTGGAAAAGATTATTTTTGAGTCCTTTCTTACTCACAATTTTATCTTCAACACCTCTACACATAAGTTAATTCTAATAATTCCTCCAGATGTGGATATGCTCAGGATCACATTTTTTCATTAAAAAATCCAATTTTTTCAGGATCCAATTTTTCATTAAAAGCTGCGCTGTGGAAAAGAAGTTGACAAGCAAAACTGTTTTCCAAAATGACATACACCTATTGAAACAGTGCTGTAGGAACAAAAGTGTTCTGTGAGTGAATGCATAAAGAAAAACTTATGGGTATCACCAGCACAAATAGAGACCAAGGCCAGTGGCCGTTATTAGCTCAGCTGAAACAAAAAGTTAAACAATGAAAAATAAAAATTCCACACTTTAGGCTCCTGTAGCAGCATTTCATAAAATCCACTACAGCCAAAATTGCACACATTATTTTTATTTGGGAGCAAACTATAAGATGGAACAACTTTTGGCTACATTCCTTATCATACAGATAGTGTGGGCTTGAATGAAGCACTTTACGTTTCTATCAGCTTATCTGATTGGAGGTAAAAACCAGATTGTTACCTACACATCAGAACCCCTTCCAATGTTATGCCAATCAAGCTAGCATAATTATAGGAACATTCTGTTGACTTGATTAAAAAAACATGGCCACATATGGCTAAAAGAGCATCCTCAATGCTTTGGAGAGGAGGGCAGGTAATTAATTAGTTTTTTAAATGTCACTCCCACAACACAAAACTCCAAATAGTAGCACAATAAAAACCTGGCAATTTGTACAATGATGGATGAACCTTTTACTTTGCTACATTCCCTGTTATCTCCTTTTGTGGTTTCTTTTTAAGTTTTTCTAAGATTTTTATGTTTACAACTAGGTGGTTGGTATTACAATGTCTCCTAGATTTTAGTGGAAGGAAGGTAGATTAGAAGAACAATTTTCTCAGAGGGAAGTGTGCATAAGATTGCATCTAGTCAGCCTAATCCTGAAAGTGGTGCCAAGCTAGGTGAAGCAGTACCAAAGTGATTACTGCTATGACCTGTGACCCAGCACAGCCACTGGAGATCTCCGAAGAAAGTTGTAAGCCCTACATTGGGCCTTCTCGATTCTGCTCTCTGTGGGCTTCAATGGGACTCAGAATGCCTTAAAAATGGGACTCAGAATGCCTTTTTCAGCACTTTCACCCCCTAATCAATTTTTCAGCCATATTGACCATTCTGAATCTGCATGGATAAGCTCCAGGCAGATGTGCACAGCCTTTGCAGCCTTCAAAAAAGCCTTCCAGAGGATACCAGAGCTGAACTCTGGAGGGCTTAAGGGGACATAAATTGCAGATGGTTTGTCTGTAATTTTTTGTATCCACAGATAAGAATGGATCCCTTGTGGATACTAAAGTGCCACCTGTACTGACCAGGCTATTGTAAGATATGCAAGATAAAGTGCACTAACACTGAGAAAGTGGTCCCGAACGAGGTGGAACAAACCCTAGTGACATCATTGGCTCCATCATTGCTGTGGAGAAGGAATAGAGGACAAAACAAAAACGTGGAGAGGAGGAAGGAGAGATGTAGCTCAGTGGTTAAAGGTACTTTGCATATTGACTGGAAGGGTCAATGAATCAGCAGTTTGGGACTCAAGTAATTCAGGATGGAATGAGCTCATTCATCCCAGCTGCTGCTAACCTAGCAATTTGAAAGCATGCATATAGATAAATAGGTACGAAATGCAAGATGATAAATAGGTATCTCTTCAGTGGGAGGGAAACAATCTGGTGACAGGATCCTGTGACGGTCCATCCAGTTCCCACGACATCACATCAAGACATTGGTTGGATGACTGTGATCCAGAATAGCGGACTCTGCCACGACACACGACAAATCCTGGTTGCCTAGAGAGGAGAGTGTTGCTTATGGTGCCTTGGGTGTACTGGAGAGTTGGAGGAGCAGAGGGTGCCAAATTGCCAGGAATGGGGTGGCATTTGGCAACTGCTGAGATGCCCTGTTTCAGAGCTTGGATTGTATTCCACCTTTGCTATTCTGTTCTGGGTTTTTTTGTTTGTTTTTGTAAAAGAAATGATGTGTAAATAAGGCAAAGGAATCCCTAAAGAAAGCAAAGAAAAAATAGCATCAGCAATGCCCCTGGAAACTTAAATTTCCCTGCATGGCAAATAAACAGAGTCAGCCTGTCTCTTTAATCACAAGTGTACCCTTTTCGACTGGAAACCCCAACCTCCATGTGGCAGTTTTTATAAATAGATCTTGACCCAGATATCTTGAGAGGAGGAAAGCCCCTTAAAGAGCCCGAGTAAAAAAGCATTACCTGCCTCTGGATTCGAGCAGACAAGTAATCACGTTTTACACCCAGCAATGACCTTCATCTAATGCAAATGCCACCTTCACTTATACAAGTATCTGAACAAGATAAATAGTGCTGGTGGCAACATATTTGCTCCAACGTACGAAGCTCAGCAAACGGAGAAGCCTCCTGCCGCAAACGCTGTTATTTACATCACTCCTGTTCACTGCACAGGAAGATGGATGGTAATGCTCATGGGCATGTTTGCTCTTAATGCATATATAGTTCTTGTCACTGCTAATAGGGTTTCACCGTGGTTGGGGACCATATTCAGCACACAAGGACTCAAGCCTTTCAATGTTAAAAGAAACTAAGGCCACAATCATGCACACTTTCCTGGGAGGAACTTGCAGGTGCCAAAGACTGCTTCTTTCTATTTTTCCAGAACAGGGGTGAGCAAGCCCCAAGCTGGGGCAAAATGTGGCCTGTGGCAAGCCATCTCCATCCACCCCATGGGCAAGACATGTAATCCCCTGGAAGCAAGGGGAGCTTTTGTTTCATATACACAACAGGGACCAAATGTTTACACCTGTGGAGTGGGCAGAAATGGGTTAAGGCAAAGATAAGAGCAGTTTAATATGGACTATAATTGTTACAATATAGTGTATAACAGCTGGATTAATGAAATTCAGATCTATGGGTCTAAATAAGCCACTTTATCTTTTCCTGTTTTGCCCCATGAATTGGATGAAGGCAGGACTTTCTGTACTTTTTCAGACTCCAAAGTGGAAATATATTAATTAAAAAATATTCAGGTAATCACAATCTGTTTAGAAGAAAAATACTATATGGGGTGAGGGAGGAATTCAAGATTTTTAATAAATGTGCAGATCTCGTAATATTTGAACTGGTAAGAAGTTACCAGTACTATTTTCTGTAGTTTGTCAGACAGTTTTCCCGTCTCCTTCAAACCACACTATGCTTCTAGCAACATCTACCTCAGTAGTACTCACCCCCTGTCAGCTTTCCTTAGCTTTGACCTTGACACAACAAACTGATCTCTATGAACACACTCCATTAAACACTGGAGCCTGGCACAAGCCCATTAAGGGGACTAGAAATGGCTCTGCAGCACTTTTGTTTGGATGGCATGTTGTAAAATGATTCTGAATGCAAGTTTAGCACCCCTGATTTATTGACCTGGACAAATCCTACAAAAATCCTCATCCGAAGGTTTATTTTCTGTTAACTATGTACATCTCTCTCCCACCTCCTCCCTGCATCCCAGACCAGGCCTGGAAAGGATGATCCAGCTTGGGGAGACCACTACAAGCTACTTGTGTTGACCTTCCTGCAGTTGTGTCAGCATGAAAGTGCTTTATGAGACTCTCATAACAATGCTGGGCCAGTGCAAGGGACCTTAGGATTGTGCTGTTAGCAGTTTGGATTGTGCAAGTTTAAGACTGCACCCTTAACAAACAAGCATGAAAGGGCACCAGGATGCAGGTCTCTTGTCTTGTGGACTCACTGAGGCATCTGGTGGGCTACTGTGAGATACGGGAAGCTGGACTAGATGGGCCTTCTGGCCTGATTCAGTGGGCTCCTCTTATATACTTATGTAAGCATTTTGAACTTTTTCATAGGAGCACGGCAGTTGGCACTTTGAGTTCTGCTGGATTAAACCATGGTGTTTTCAGCATGAAAAACATAATCAGATGTGGTTTAACAGATTGGTTATGTGGTGTAAGGTCTTAACAAATGTATCATTCAACTAGTACTTCACCTCCAGTGTTCTCTGCATCATGGAGACAGGATTGAATGACAACTGGAAAGCAGCTCTCAATCATGGTTTGCCTGTGGAACTACCATTACCTCAAACTATTGTTTAGTTAGAGTTTTAGGCCAAATTTAAAAAAAAAAAATTATAATTGGGACAATTCCTCCCTGAATTTTGTGGGACCATACTTCTTATGCCACATTTTCTTTCCTCTTAGCTTAGGCTTTAATCCAAAAGACACTTTCCTGGGACTAAGACCCATTGAGTCAATGGGACTTACTTCTGAATAGACATGGTTAGGATTGTAGCCTCAGCCATCTTATCTTGCTTTGGTTTGTGGATGGTTTATTTTTATTTTCAGAACATGTTGATGGCCATGAAGGACCAAAGCTGTGCTTGAAGTGAAGTGCACTCCACAGGCTTCCTCCAACCCCACTTTAATTGGTCCTGATTTATTCAAATCTGCAGTACCCACTGTGCTGCTTTCTCATGTTTTAAAGTGTAAACTGTTTTTTAAGATGTTGCCATTAACTGTGATTTAAAAGCATCTAGGAGTTCCCAGTGTGTCTTCATGTGGATTGCTGCTTTCTCCTAGAATTAAACATTTAGCAGCAGATGAAATGTTTCTAGCTAGAATACAGCTTAATGATACATTTCCCCACGGGGATCAATTACAGTATAGTTGGACCCAACTTTTCCCCTAATTTGCTGAAGGGAGAATTTTTGTGTTGCCAGAAAAGAAGAACCTTATTTCTACATGCTGCGAGGAATATTGCCTAAGAATTACAGAGGAAATGGGAAAAATTAAAAACTGATAACATGTATTCTACCATTGCCTTGTACCCTCTGCCTTCATTGTACCCATTAAATGCACATGGAACCATGCTTTTCTGAGCAGGCACCAGCACAGACCCCTCATAGGGAATATGGCTTCTCAGGCTGCAATCCTAATGACACTTTCCTGGGAGTAAGACCCACTGAACATAATAGGGCTTACTTTTGAGTAGACATGGTTAGGATTGAGCTCCAAGTCTCACCAATTTGTTGTTTGAATACAGTCCAAGAAGCTTTCAAGATGCCTCCTTGCCTACTCCCTCAACTGAGCTGTTTTGTCTTCAGACTGCCAGCCCTGGTAGACAGTGCCATGTTTCTGCTTATGTACCTAGGTATTCAATTGGAAGCCTTGTTGTTGATTTAGTTAAAGTGAGCCACTGGGAGAAAAAAAATTGCTGCGGTATGTATTCCATTATAATCAGATGCTCATTCACTATGTGTTGCAAGACCAAGGGAAAAAAGGGAGGAAAGTGCCCAGATTTATTCATGAGTGTTGAATACTCAACTTCTCATTAAAGGCCCTGATTTGCAAGGCATAGAACATCAGAACTATACTGCCAAATGCATGGTGTCAGCTGCTGTGTCCGGATGCTGAAGAGGAATACAAAACATCCTGGTACTGTATTTAAATTGACAAGGGTTACTATATTGGGAGTTTCTGCTGTCTCAGTGGGAGCCTGGGGACACAGCTGTCAAACCAAGAAGCCAGGAATGTCCTGCAAAGTGAACCCTGTCAACCTCTTTCATTTCTGCAACGGGAAACTTTCTTCTTCTTGTACTCTTCTTCCTCTCTGTGCAATGTCCTGTCTGGATTAAGTTCCCAGGCTATATGATGTCATTCATCAGAGACAGATTCTTCAGCTCTTCTTTTGATATATATCAGGGGCTGGATGATGCAGGGCATATATTTTTGGATTCAGAAAAGCTGCTGGCATTGCTTCCATCATAATATGCAGGGACGGAGGCTGATGGATCAAAGTTGGTGAATGTGACAATGGTTGAGGGCCCAACTGAGAGTGGGTATATCAAGGGAAATGATTCATATAGTATTACTGAAGTCATGTGCACAGCAGAGAACACATCACAGATATCTTTTCCTTTAAAGTTTAACCCTCTGTTCTCATATCCAAATATATCCTGCCCATGACTTTCTCTCTACCAGCTCTACCACCTCAGATGTCCTGTGATCTCCTCTCCTTTACATGACTGTGCCATCTCTCCCTTTCTTACATCTACACCTGGAACCTACTCCCACATGACACATGTGCTACAACTCTCTTTAAAATCTCCTACTCAAAACCTACTTCGGGGGTGAAGACTTTTATTCTCTCAGTCTGAAGATCTGCCATAAATATATGTTATTGCACTGGGACATATTAAGGAGCAATTCTAACCAACTTTTCAACACTGTCACAGCTGTACCAATGGGGCATATGTTGCATTCTCGGTCGGAGGGACAATCATGGAGGCCTCCTCAAGGTAATTTTTATTCCCTTACCTTGGAGTTGCATTGTCCATACCTTGGTGCTGGAAATTTGGTTAGATTGCATCATGTCTTTAGGCTGCAATCCTAATCTCCAGTTAGGCCTGCATTAGCCCTGGTTAAGTCATTTGCAGATTTGGGGGGTGTGACAAAAGTGCCACAAGGCACTTCTGTCCCCCTCCTGGGGAGGTTAGGCCAGTGTGCAGGCATACACCAACTTCCCCATGACACCAAAGGTGACATGTCAGTTGAGTTAAGCCGGCCTAAATTGGTTAGGATTACATTCTTATGTAACCCTTTTCTATATCTCTCATTTGAAGTTTAGATTACAAGTTTGTTGCGCTATGGAATTCCCTTCCAGGGGAACTGAGAACCATTTCCTCTCTCATGAAAGGGTCAAGCGACCCCCAAAGGGGTCCCGACCCCCAGTTTGAGAAACACTGGCTTAGGGCCTCATCAAATCTAAATCCAGCCATGGACTGACTGATTCACTCACTCACCAACAGCCAGCCAAAACGGTTGGACCTAGAAGCATGAAATTTGAGATGGGTGTTTCTACCCTGATGTAGGCACCCACTAAGAACCAGTTTTGGGAAATTCAAAACAGAAGGGGGTGAAAAGGGGTGCAACATGTTTTTGTCCCTACATTGAAGAATCGCTGACTGATCAATGCCCTGCCCAAACCCCTGGACCTAGAAGCATTAAATTTGGGGAGGATATTTCTTTTGTGGTGTAAGAACTCAGTAAGAACTGATTTAGTACCTGATGGTGGCAGTGCCCAGTGTTACTTACAGTGGTACTTGACCGGTGTTGCCCACTGGTGGTGAGTGCCCGGTGGTGCTCAGCTCCTGGCTGGGATGTCCAGTGCTCAGTAGAGCTGCCATGTGGTGCCCACTGCTGCCTGGTGGTGCCTGCTGTCTTCTGTTGCCCGCTTCCTGCTGCTGCCCACATTCAGTAGGAATGTACAATGAGGGGAAAATCTGATTTTTTTTCATTACACAGCCAGTTATATATTGTATCCCAGCAAAATACTCGTACATCTGCCTTATATCAAGCAGAAATTTTTCAAATGTTATCCAATACATTAAATATTTAATCATTCTTTATATAAAATTTAAAATGATGGTGCTTTCTGTGTACATGCATCTATTGTTTTTTGTTTGTGTGTCCTTCCAGCTATATAACTCCTTTCTTCAGTGTAAGTAAAAAACAAAGAAAAATGTCCTGACTCAGCTGAGGAACAAAAAGGCATAATAAATTAGGGTCATAACAAAAGAGAAATAAGGATAACTCTGGGTTTGATGTAAAGTAACTTCTGTGAAGTTTAATCTTGAGCTATGGATGAGCCTCAACAGGTTTTCAAATTTTCCAACTTCTGCTTTCCCCGCCATGATCCGAATTATAGATCAGGGTGTCAGAACTTTGAAGTACAAGGTTGCATTTCTGATATAATAAGGACAGCTGAAAAATCTCTCTCTATATGTATAACTGAAGGCTTACTGATTCATCAACACCCAGCCAAAATCACTGGACCTAGAAGCATAATATTTGGGGAGCATATTCCTTCTGTGATGTAAGGACCTACTAAAAACAATTTGGTTCCTCATGGTGCCTGGTGCTGCCCACTGGTGCCCTGAAGGGATGCCCACTGCCCCTAGTGCCCAGTAGGGATGATTGATGACTGGTGGTGTCTGGCCCTGTGCCTGGTACCCAGAAGGGAGGCTCAATGCCAAGTGCTGCCTGGTGCCTGGTGATGCCTTGTATGGATGCCCGGTAATGCCCACTGCCCACATGCAAGTATGCCCAATGTCTGGTGGTGCCCAGTAGGAATGCCTGATGTCCAGTGTTGCCCACTGAAGCCCAGTGATGCCTGCTGCCCTGGTGCCTGGTGGTGCCCTCCCTACTGGTGCCTGGTACTTGCTGCCCACTGGTGGTGCCTGCTGCTCAGAGGTGCCCACCAGTTCCCTGGGGTGCCTGCTGGTGCCCAGAAATCCCCAGGGCCTAAAATATTTTTGAAATTTTATTCCCATTATGATGGGTACATCCAGCTAGTTAAGTAATAAATACATGGAGGACCAACATGCTGTGAGTTTGACTGAATACAATAAGTGGGTGGGGATGGAAGGAAGAGGGAAGGAGAGGAAAAAATTGATTTGCACAATAAAAAGGGGAATAGATTTTGAAAAAAAAATCTGTCAAGCAATCTGTGTTGCATATCTTAAAAAAGGTTATCAACATTAAAAGTAACAACATTACTTGTTTTATGTGAGTTTAATATTATATTGATACTGTATTTATTTTCCAATCTCTCAGAGCTCGATCCTGAGGGCTCAGATTGGGACAGTGGCAGTGGCTAAGCGTTGCTAACATTCATATCTGCAAGCCCCATTGCTAAGCCAATGCCGAAGTTATCCCAGTGTTAATAGGCATTTTACTAGTGTCAGGTAAGCACTGGTTCTCCATAACTTGGTGGTCAGCACAGAGAGTGCAGAGGGGCACGGGGGAGGCAGGCAGGACAGAGGTGGGACTGGTGGAGATCAGCTGCACTAGATCCAGCACCCCCATGGAGGGCTTTCTACCCTTCAATTGAGACTGGAAACACATATGGCAAAAGATGAGCTTCACCTCTCAAAAATGAACCACCAGTTTCCTGGGTGAACTGGTTTCAGTATGTCAAAATGGCATGAATTCAATATAGCTAAAGCCGGGGTACCCAAACCCTGGCCCAAGGGCCAGATGTGGTCTGCAGCAAGCCCCCTCCATCCGACATGCATGTGAGCCCTGTAATGATCCAGAAGGAGTTCTAAGGGCTGGGGAGGCTGCACGCAGCTCCTCTTTGTGCATATGAAAATGCTTATGAACTGATTTGAATTCATTCATTCAAGTTCTGTCTCTAATAAATTCATTCATGTAAATTTTTGTAAATGTATTCAAATTTGAAATATAAATTAATTCTTTTTTCAGCCACCAATTCAGTGTCAGGAGGTAGCCCTCCTGATGTAGCCCTCCTGCCAAGAAGCTAAAGCAAAGCTGGAACTAGATACGAAAAAGAACAGAACAGAAAAATAAACTGACCAAGAACTTGGACTGATGAAAGCTGATTAAAAGTGATTTCTACTCCTTTTTAAACTAAAAATATTTAGACCATCTAAAAATATTTATATTAAAGTAAAGCTGCTGATACCAGTTCAGTTTGTTTTGCAGTGGCTGTGGCTGTTAATAAATTGGTGTGACGATCAACCAAAATTTGACTGAGTTTTGCATATTACTGTGCTTTGAAGTGCTGTAAAAGGCAACCATCACTTTTGAATACACACACACATATATATAATATATGGTGATCCTTGGCTTCTCACAGCATATTTGCTTATTTTGCTCTGACCTTTAAAAATTTCAATCTGACTCATGGCACCGTCCTATCTAACTTTCAAATGCTGCGACAGCTGCAATGCAGCCTCAAGGTAAAGGAACAAATGTTCACTTCTTTGACTCCCCACACACACACTGCAGGATGCAATACACACTGTATTGGCACAGCTGTACCAGTGCTGGAACAATGGCTAGAACTGGGGCATCAGTGTCCTTAGTACTGACATGTGCCTTATACAGATGGGGCTTCCATATCCATGGATTACGCATCCACAGATCTCACTTAATGTGGATCCCCTGCACCTAGGTGGAGACAAATTTGTCCCTAATTTTTGGCCCTCTGGATAATTAGGCCCCACCTGTACTCCAGTACTGAAGATTTATATCAGAGGGGCAGTTGGTGATATACTCAGTGCTAAGCATGAATGCGCAGCCACAATAAATCCTAAGACTGTTATTTATAAAACTTTGCTTGCCAAGTGGGATTTTAAATCCTCTGTTCAAACTGGCTTAATGTCATCACATCAGACTAAAAATACCATTTTCGTCAAGTTTGAAAAGAGCTGTTCAGCTAGTTGTCTGTGGTGAGTCGAAATTGCATGTAAGTAGTCAGATGTGGACATTTTTAATACCTGGAGTAGCTTGGTTCTTTGTTTTCACTGAAGATGCTGGGAGGGTGATGACTAGTAACCGAACTAATAAGTTCTGTGGACTTCATTTAAAAGGCTGATATGTGTTCCTCGAGTTACTGAAAACACTAATAAGGATAATGACTTCTTCAGCATCATGTAGCTATTCAAGTTTAAATCTAAGGACAGAACATTTGGAACCAAAGGGCACTCACCTGATTTGTGGCCAGAAAAGTTGCTATTTATTGGTCATTTCTCATGAAAACATTTTTCAAACTTCAACTACCAATGCAAACAACAGACAAAAATAAAGTCTGCACAAAAATAAGAAGTCTGGTATGTCTGCACTACTAAAGCAAACCCTCTTTTTCTTTGTTGTATTTAAAGAAATTCCCCCAAGCAGATGCCAAATGAGAATTGCTTTAAAAGCACTTTCTGGTATCAGTGAATCTGTAGTTGTCACATCTGATGAAGAGACTTGCTGAAGCACACTGGAAATTCAATTGTATCCATACAGCATCTGTTTGAGATCAATCTCTCCACTGAGGGAGTGTTTCGGAGTTATCCCCCTTTCTTTACAGCTTCAGAGAAATGCAACAGGAGGATTTTGAATCTTCTCCTCCAGCTTTACTGCTTAAGCTGCGCTAGGAAGAGTTGTTCTCCAAGCCTAGTCCTATGGGCAGCCCAATCTTAACTAAGGGCACAATCCAGAATAACTACAGGAGCACGCAAGAGGCATTACGTGCACCAATAGTTACTGCACCACATAGTGAAAACCTATGGGAAATTCATATTGCAATCCAGAGTAACTTGTTCTTTCTCCAGAGCAAGAACAATCCATTGTTACTCTGGATTTCAAGCTAAATCCCTATGTAGTGGTGCCAAGCATCAGATTTTTGAATGCCTGAAGGGGTAAGGAGATATTTCTCTCCTTTCCATGGATAAGTCCAGCAGTTGCACCAGGTCAACCTGGACCTATGGCCATGATAGGTGTTTTCCACATGGATTCATACAGGTAGACCAATCCCAGGAGAGGGGTCCAGGATTCAGTACGGTCAATCTAATATAGTTCTGCTTCTCATGCAAAATTGGGTTAGTCTTAAAATATTCTGTTAGGGGACTTGTATCTAATTTTTAATGTATCTCCAATATAATCTTCAAATCTGATCTTTTTCAAAGTACATATCTGCCTATCAAATCATCAGTGAGGAGCACATTTTCCCCCATAAAATACACTGAAAACAGAAAAGCTTATAAGTGCTGCCCTGCATGTGCTCCCTGACTGACTTGTCAGTCTACTGCTGCTTTGATGACATCTTTGCCTTAGAGACCTTTATTTATGTCTGTAATAACTTGAAGAGTAAAAGGAGTAAAAGGAAATCAATTCTTCCTCTGCCCTCTCTGACAATCTGACCTGCACCACCTTCTGATTATTTCTATTTTTCATTCCAATTGTTTCACTCAGGGTTTTATCTCCCAACCCTGAATTCATCTCCCAACTCTGAATTCCCTGAAAGGGAAACAAGTATATACTGCTAACCATGCCGTCTGGTGCTAAAATCCTGCCAGCCCTTATCCATTGGTGGCCATGCAGGTTAGCATTTCTCTGAAAAGGGTAAAACTGAATGAAGACAGGACTCCTCGATGCCCTCTGAAACCCTGAAAAATCAGAGAGCCAAATCATGTGGAAAATATTCACATGTTCAGTGTTTGCACCTTTGAGACAAAAGTATACCCATCTGCACCCTGGGGCTTGAGTAACTGAGTGCACCCATCCCTCTCCTGCTTACATTCACTCAACACAGGAAGAGTAGGGAGAGAAAGCCTTCCTGGATCCAGCCAAAGAACCATCTAGCTGAACATTCCATTTCCCACAGTGTCTAAACAGATGGGAACCCCACAAGCTGCAGATGAAAGCATAACTGTCCCACCTACAAACAATGTTTACCTGGAGGTAGCACATAGCTATCATTATTTAAAAGTAGTATCCAAATCGTGTAGAGGGAGTTTTAGACATAGTATGCACTTCACCTGACTAGGAAATAGGAAAAAGCTCACTGGAAAGGGGGGCAAGGATACTGATGTCCCCACTTAGAATTGTTTAAGATAGAATAGGCCAGCAAGTGTCATCCAAACCACTTGAAAAATTGTTCTGAGTAATATTTATTCACAAATAAAATCCAACCAACCTATGTTTTGAATTGCCATCACATACTGAAATAATTAAGAAAAATGCAGAGCAATGTTTCTTCATAAAATATTCTTAGAGCACAATCCTAACCATGTCTACTCAAAAGCAAGCCCCATTGTGTTCAGTAACTCTTACTCCCAAGAAAGTTATTTTAGGACTGCAGCCTTAGTATTGCTTTTATCTTGCACAGAATCAGCTAAATAAAATGAGAACTGGGGAGAATACCAGTTTGCAACACATTTCCTCTCTCAGTAATGTTTATTTTTTCCCATTTGGATATGGCCAACCACATTCCAAGGGCTCAGAAAAGGAAACTGCATGCAAATTATTCTATGCCAAGTGCGGCTTTGGATGGTGCTTCATCAAGAAGTACAAAAATTTGGCTCAGTCTTTGTATCATTTCATTTTTGATCCCTATATATATTGAGTGTCTTTGTCAAAATCACCTAAAGGATTAAAAACATCACTTTTACTGCATGCCAGTATCACCTGTCTCTCAAAATATGACACAGTAAACATCTGGAAAATGAATCAAGACTGCTAATTCTGAAAATACAACCTTTGCAACTGGGACAAGCCATGTCAAACCTTGGATTTATTCATATCGACTATTACTAAATGTTCCCACAGCCCAATTGTTATGACTCATTTCTGACTGCTTAATTTCTGCTGCTCAAAATACATGAATACTTGAGGACAAAAAAAAGTCTGGATTTTATTACATTGTTAAATGGGGAAAAAATTCATAGACAATTCACTACTGACGAGAGGATCTAAATCAAATCCTGTAAGATAAGCAATCAAGGGGGGTGCCCAGAAGTATTTCATTATTAGCAGGAATCTACAATAAAGCCAAAATATATTTCAGAAGAACTTTTTAAATTAAAATGAGCATCAGAAAGGAATATATCAGGGACTCCTTGATTCAGAGGTAGGCAAGTAACTAAAAACCAAATTCTATCCCTTGCCACTCCACAGTATGAACCAATGGAGAATTCAGAAAGCCAACAAGATTAAAGTAAGAAATAGTTGTACAAAGCCCATAGACTGGGCCATCAGCACATGAAAGCAGCAAAAGTCAATGTCATATGTTTACAGCTGAGTATGCAACTAGACATCTGTGTGCAGGTGCCAGGTTCAAACAGGATGTTGGAATCATGGATTCTGACCTTTAGCTAAGTCTCCCTCTCTCTCTCTCCTCTTCAGCTGTCACACCTTAGTGGGGAAGTGCAACATGTGCTTTCACAATGATGTGTGGTCCAGTAATTAGATCTATAAGATATAACAGTGTGCAACCTAGACTGCCATAGGCACATATTTCTGTCATATCTTAACTGCGCTTTCAGTGAAAACAAAAGAGATTAGAGTATACTAAGCATGTGATCACCTGAAGTAAATTGTTGGCAGGAGGAAGGCCTGTGCAAAACAGCCCTTTTCAGCTGGCATCTATTTTGAAGGTATAGGCATACAGCCAATATCCAACAACTGTACCTGTTTGAAACTATACAGTAGCATTTTTTTCTTCCCCACTCTTTTTTCTACGTAACATAATTTTTTTTTCTTGGTAACAGTTTCAACTCTCTGTTACTGCTATTGATGAAGAAATAACCATGCTATTTATTCAAAAAGACTAGAACTAGCTCTGGGATCCCATCCAATTGCAGTTAAGCGTCAACCTTCTGTCAAACTTCTAATCAATTATATTTCTCCAACCCCTAGCAATTTTATTTCTTGACACCAGATTTGGAAAGAAAAAGGGAAGATTCTGGACAACTTCTTACCAGAAACACTATAATATGTTTTCTTTAAAAGAAAGAAAAATATGATTTTTAAATGAGTTGATACAAGGATCAATTAGCTATTAAATGAAGTATGAAAAATTCAGACTAATCCATCTCTGTTCTTCTTTGACAAGTAGTGCTTTACATTTTCTAAAAGATGTTAGTGAGTTGCCCAACACAGATAAATGGCTCAGCAGACCCAAATCTGAGATGACTCCATTATGAAAATATACTCAGGAATTCTTTAGCAGCAATGACCCAATTTACACACAGAGATAGCTGAGGAGGAAGTGGAGAGTGGTCAGATTTTAATTTAGTACTACATATTAAACTACCCAGGCCATTGTGCTCTGGAGAAGACTCTCAGAGCACAATACCATAGTCTTTCGAGACTGAAGCATGCCAATGATGAATGGAGTATAAATCACAATGAGAGGGCTTTTCCAACCTCTTAGAGCCTAAATAATATGTAGTCCTAAGGAGCCAAATCCAATACCATGTGAATATTGTGGTTAGTCATTTGACAAACTTAGTTTTGCTGCAACCCAGGCAGCCAAAATATATTTATCAAGTCCTCATGGGACACCTACACATGGGGGAAAATTGTGCATGGGGGATGATGCACATGGGGGACTGATGCACATGGAGGACTGATGCGCATGGGGGGATGATGCGCATGGGGGATAATGTGCATGCGTTGTTGATGTGCCGTGGGGGATGTTGTATGGGGAAATGTTACTCCTGCAACATGGGTACGGTTTTTCTAGTGTTATATAAGATGGTGCTCTACCATATGTGACCATCTTTCTCAAGATAGCTGAAATTTCCCATCACCAAACCAGCAGAGAAAAGGAGATCCTTTACTTGTAACTCCTTTCTCACCTTCCAACATTTAGGAAGTCCATAGGGCTGTTGGGATGGAATATAACAGGAGTGGATGGGAAGCCGCAAAATCGGGTTCTTCAAGACAGTCTAATAAAGTGTCAGGAACTGTAATGCTTTCAGGTGGGGGATAAAGAAGTATCACAGAAATCAAGGACTGTGAGTTTGAGAGAGAGTTTTGGGGAGACAGTGCTCTGTCTTCAAAAATTCATGATTAAGTAAGCCTGATGGGCACTGTACTCGAAACTATGAGGCATCTGCTGGAGTTGGGATGCTGATTGTGGTCCACAAGCAGAAGTGATCCAATTCAGTATGCATTCCAGATAAGAAGAAATGTGGCCAATAGATGTGTGTTGAACACTTTCAGTGTTATTGTCAAGATAAAAACAGGAGAGAAGAAGCATTTGTTCAGTACTTTGCTTTACGTATTATATATAAAAAGAGATCTTAATTCATGGTGTTTTGTAGCAAATATACATATAATACACTTACCCCAAAAACTGGAAAGTCAATAAAGCACTTGTGCCCTTTCCATTTGCCTGCAACAGCACAATGGTTGCCATAACCCACACTCTAAAAGCAGACATGGCGTGCAACAGATGTTGCTTCCATAAAGCTATCTCTGTTCTAGGTGCTTATTAAACTGCACACAGCAGCAGAGACAATTTACTGCTCCAATGCTCACATCCTCCAGCTTCCTTTGCCCACAATCAAGTATTACTGTTTGCCTGGCAGATGCAGAATCAAAATTGCAGGGAGCCAGGCGATAGTAGACCACAGACGGAGCCATTTGCAAGAGAGTTGTGTGAAATATTAAAGGAGCCAGAACCACTGGCTAGGAAGGCATCACAACAGATGGGCTCCCAAGGCAGACAGCGTCTGCAGTTTTCTTTTGTTTTAAACTGATCAGACTATCTTGTCAGGGCTATGGGTTGCTGCACCCAAATCTGCAGACAAGCTGGAGGATTTTCAACCCAGGGTCCTTATTGCCCATTACTGGGCTAGAATCAGGACCTGAAAAACACCAGATAAAAGCCATTCTTTTGAAAAGGCAAGAAGAGAAGGCCAGCCTGGCCCAGTTCCTAATGTTTATACAGGGCCTGGTAAAGGGCAGTGGGTCCCAAACTGTGAATTGGAACCCACCAATGGATTGCAGCTTGACTGTTGGTGGGCCCTGAAACTGACAAGCTGACCAAATCAGGAAAATGTATTGAGTCCTCTAGAAAGTTTACTTGCATGTAGGTAAATGTGCCTCAATGCACTTCAAAGGGCAGGCCAAGAAGAACATACCACCAGAACCAGAATAGTCTTGATCTGACGTATATGGAGATCAATACATGCTCCAGAAGGCACTCCCTCCAGCATAGTAAACAGGATAAACAGACACTTAAACACTAGTAAAGTGAAACTTTGTATTTAAGTCTCATAAATCTAGGTGGGGTCTCAATATACTAGACCAGGAACCTCTAAACCTTTCAGCCAGAGGGCCATATCAAATACCCCGCACAGTGTTAAGAGCCAGAAAAAAATTAAATACAAAATTTAAATAAATACATTAGAGATGGAACCTAGAAGAAAGAATCAATGAGAATAAATGGTCTCAAATTTCTAGGATTTTCTCCAGCACCAACATACTTCACAACAATAAAGCACATTTTCCCACCTCCCAAGTACCTTTCCAAGGCCTTTCTAGGCACAAAAAGTTACTTGTGGTTTTAGGAAAAACCAAGAAATGATTTTTTTAGATTCTCAGAACACTCTAACATGGCAAGTCATCTAACATGGAGTTCACTTCAGAGCTTAGGTTGGTTTTCATTATCTCTTTGAACTTGAGGGAAAGTTCAGTGAAAATGTAACTAGCAGTTCACTGTACAACTGCAAAGAAATCTTGATTTAGTTTCAGTTTAGGTTTTTTCATTTCTCTAAAAATCCCAATATTTTATAAATCATGATTTGGACTTCTTTTTAAAAATATAAACAATAAGAGCTACAGCTTTAACTTATTAATTACATAATTTAATTAAATGCTCCTGACCCACTAAGGTCTCCTGATTAATTTAACAGATACTTATAAAAGTATTCTCTTTGAAATGAATTTTTAAAAACCTGTGGAAGACAGCTATCATTTTAGAAGAGGCATTCTTCTTCTCTCATCCTTGCCATTGATACTTTTGAACATCCAAGGCATTTCACATACATTAAAAAAACTGCAACAACCTTGTAAAAACCAGGAAAGCATAGTCACCCAACCCTTGCAACTCATATGAAAGGAGGACAGTTTAACCTCAAATATAGAAGCTTGAATAAGTTTGTGCAAGCTGAAGAGACACAAAATTTGAGTGGTGTTTATGACTGATGAGAGACAAGATTTGAATGGGACTTCCTAGTTCACACTTGATATACTGGTTTGATGGAGAGAAAATACATTTGGAAAAACAAACTGAACAAAAGTCTTTTGTGCATTTTGTGAACATACAGAAGGTCAACATTTGTGTATGAAGCTTTTGGATTCCAGGAAAATGCAAGTCTGTTAACTGGACAGACAATATATTTCAGAATCTCACCTTGACTATTAAAAAAAACAATGGTAAAAGAAAAAAGTTAAATCAGTTGAAAGAAAATGAAATGCCACATATACAAATCAATGTCTGTATGTTAAAGGCTTTCCTCTCTGGCTCTTAAGGAGTAAATATGGCTATTTTTAAAACAGACAAGATTGCAGCCATTTCTGTGTCTTTTCAAAATATCCCCTTGGGGTCAAACCCTTGGAATTCCCTTCACTGGTTATGTAATCGCTGACGCATCGCTTTGAAATGCTCTGCCTTGGAAAATGTTAACCGACAGCCCTACTCAGCTTTCTCCAGCAACTGCACAACTGTCTTTTGGAGCGGGCAATATTTATAAGGCAATGCATTTTGAGTACAGAGTCTAAAAGAGAGAGAAAAGGGATGAGAACGAGCTACAAAAGGGTAACCGAAGGATGGAGAAGTGTCACTGAAGACAAATATTTGCAATGTGGATATTGGCAGAGCCAGGCCTCTTCTCTTGGCCTGGATTCCCATATTAGTAGCTGGGCTAAACACCATATTAACCAGATGGCACCTTAATCAAAAGGCTCATTAATGCAGATGGAGCAACACTGTAGCCCTTGGTCCTCTTCCAAGCAAAAGTTCATCACATGACTAAATCCCAGTGCAAACTACAAAATAGAACTTAATCCCAACTAATTTAAGTCCTAGTGAAAGCAATAAGAGGAAGTATATACAATTTCTTAGCATCATGAAACAAATCTCTTCATTACAGATGGCCCCCATGCCAGCTTCATTGGTGTGCAAAACGTTCAGGCATGTGGTTTGGTCATATGGCATGGTTACACACATTGCTCACATGAACGTGAACATGCAAGACAGTTGAAACACATGCACGGATAAGTTTGCACCTTTCCAGGGCAGCTTGAAATTCAACTACAACAAAGGTGGATGGTAGCAATTATAATATTATCATAGGAGATGTATCAGCACTTAGGAAAAGGTAATTTCTTCTGGCATATGCCTCTGCCAAAAATGAAAAGGGACAAGAGGAGAGACACTCAGATTGCTTTTTGTAACAGCTTGTGTTAGTGAAGGGATCTCAAGTTCTGAACTGTCCTTGCTGTACAAGTTACTGTGCAGTCACATCACAGCCAAAACAAGATTAGGGAGATCAGATGTAGCCTACAGATTTTTTATGCCTTACCTGATCTTACGTTGAAACTAGGGGTCCAGAGACTCAACCGTTGAAGGGCAATAAAGACATACTGAAAGCAAAAATAATGGTCTGCCAGTCCAGTGTTATTTATTTAAAATAATTGTATCCCTCCTGCAAGGCAGTATGGCAGTCCAGCTTAATTACTGTAAAAACCAGCTCCTGGTTGGTGTTCTAGAGATATTAAATTTCATGGTGATTAGACATCTTTTTTCTTTTTTTCTCAGATGTCTTAATTTTCTATGCTGAACATGCTTTGGAAACAGCAAGTCTGAGTAGTATGCAAGGCATGTGTCATACAACAGTTTTGAGCATCCAGCTGAAATGGCCTTTGAGCATCTTTTCCATTGTTTATCAGAACTGAATACTTTTGCTGATGGGCAAGAGAAATTGGAAGCATTTAGGCAAGGAATGAGCATTGGGCAAGGGAAATTGGAGGCATATGGGCAAGAATGTTATTCTCTCATCTGCATTAGAAAAAGATGGAAACAAGAGACTTTTTAAATAACTCGTGTGAAAATGCCTTTTTGATGCTTTCACGATATTCATGTGAATATTTCATTAGCACTGAATTTGTGATACACACAGACAATGTGGTCAATGTAGCTTTCACAGTCGCATTACAACCTAAAAACTGCTTGAAGCTTCATGTATGAAACTGTCTTTTAAAAGGAATATATAATTAGAAATAAATTAATAAATTCACAGGATAACCTAATTTTGTCTTCAGTGATCCTCTCACCCAATTCAGACTGCTTCCCCTTCTCCAAGAAGATTCACCACCCAGTGGTGGTGCTACTGCTGGTTGCTTCTCAGCAACATCCTCTTGATACTGATACAGTCGGCACTCTTTGTTCTCGGAGGAGCAACACCAAGAGCTGGTGGTTCATGCATACTCGGCCAATTGGTGTACAGCTCAGAACTGGACTCTAAATTTTCCACAAAGACTTATGGGGAAAGCCCTATTGACAAACAAGACATTTGTCTATGACTTCCACCATAAAATTCCGGTTATTGAAATATAAAAACCTATCTCAGTATTGGTGGAAGGTGGAGGGGATATACTTGAAAGCAATACTGGAAATCAGTCTTGCCTGACACTATTTAAATTGAATTTCTGTGAGCACAATCCACAATTTGCAGTGAACGTTGAAGCTATTAAAAAGTCTGTGCCCCAGATTAAAATGTAGAATGCACTTTTATTAATACAAAACTCTACTATGTATTCACAGAGCTGTCATTTTTAGCTCACTCAGATTTAAAGCATTTGACAGATAATATATAGAATTCAGAGTAATTGTCACTATAATTTCCGTTCTTTATAGTTCTGACAGAAGAAAAATGTTGCATGAGGCAGAGATTAATTGGAGCATAAGGAAAAGAACTGAGCCACACAAAAACAAATACAATTTCTTCTCATGGACAGTATCATAAATTATAGTAGGCTGAATGGAATTAAAACATTAAGGGTGCAATCCTAAAATAGACTGGCTGCTGCCACAACTCATCGGTTTTCCTGTTCACATAGAGATATACGGAGGCAAGCACATGTCTGTGAACAGGCTGAACCCTTCCCCAGGAGTGGCACAGAAGTGTCTTATGGCATTTTTGTGACACCTCCAGGTCAGCACTGGACTTCTGCCAGGGCTTAGGCCAGCCTACCTGAAAGTTAGAATTGCAGACTTAAACTATTGGAAAACTGGAGGTTTCCATAATCCCCTCTGACAGCTTGAATGAAGGTACCAATTGATTTAACAGAGTACTCATAACACTGAACATGATGACAGTTTCACACACAGTCACCTCATGTATATCTGTGATTGGCTCACAGTCCATTGTATAAGGTTATACAATCCAGCTTCTTCTTCACATGTAGCTGCTACAACTTCACAGCCAAATACAAATCAGCAGAATTGGGATAAGTTGTGTAGGGCATGTAGATTTGACTCAAATCTAGAGTCTCCCTCCCACATATCAACTAAAAAAATGAGTCTTAAAAGCAGCATTTTTTGAGTCCTTGAGTCACCCCTTTGCAACTTGACAAGACTTGATTCATCTCCAGCAGAAACCCAGCAAAGAAACATGAAAAAATATGCCAAGAAAGCTGCTGCCAGGCATTGAACATGCTTGGAGATTCCCTTTCCATTCTCCCCTTCATCACCCTTCAGTCAAGCAGCAGAGTTGAACATGCTGCTAACCTAAACTCTTCCCTTCCTTCCTTCCTCCAACTAATTCCACTGGGACAACCATAAATGAACCCACCCATTGCTCCAAGGGCATGGCAAGTGTAAAGCGCATCCCAGAGGAACCAATGTAGGTAAAAATCCAAGCTCAGTATTTGCTTGCATTTCCCCCTGTCCTAGACATATTGGAGTGGGAGGTGAGCTAATTGCCACAAAATGGTAAGCCCGTAGCATATGAGTCCGCTAAAGAGAGCTCACACTATGGAATGCTCCATTATGAAAAACAACATCTTAAACATAATGCACAGAAAATTAGCATGCCAGGACTAGGCAAGAACTCTTTCCTTGAAATCTACAGGGTGATTGAAAAGTAACTCCCTATATTGTTCGAGTGCAAAGATGGCCCATGAATTAGACCAGCCTAAAATGGTTAGGATTGTGCTCTTAATGCTTAAATTAACTGCATGAAAGCAATATTATTTTGCACTCGAACAATGGATTTCCAAACTTCAAAATGTGCTGCTAACTGGGCATGCTCAGGCAGGGTAAGACATCCAGCCATGTTTTATAGGGCTTCAAAATTTCAAACAAAATAATCAATCTGAAACACCGATACAAACAGATTACATTTACAGATTATATTCTCATACGTTAAAGATCAAACACAAAAAATCTGAGACAAAAATTACAATAAATAAATAATTTATAAGTATTTTAAAATATGGTTTATGCATATTTGCAGTTTTCTGTGTAGAGGGCATGTATTTATATGGAGAGGTCCTCCCATTATACAAGCTCCTACCAACTGAAGTGGTATAGTCCAGAAAATGGCTTACTACTCCTGGAAGAATAAACTCAGACAGCGTTTGTCTAAAACAATGGCCACAGTTATCAGCTGATAAAACACAAATGTTTTTAGCGAACTCTTTGTCTCTTCAGCTGATGACTTCATATCATAAAGTGGTAGAAACCTAATTTGAAACATATTCTAAATAAATCTTGGCACTGTATGCAGATTGAGAAGGAATGGCAGTCTCGGATATATGAAAGGTTTTGGAACAGTGAAACAATGTAACCAACTAATTGCATTACCACACCACCCCCCAAGTAGCAGGTTGCTTAACCCTTTTTACACATAGCTTAATCTGCCTTATCAGTTTTGGACCTACCAAAAAATTGGGCCATGGACCCACAGGTTAGGAACCACTGCATAGAAGAATAAGCATACAGACATTTAATTGTACAGATAATTTAAATTTAAATTTAATGGCACAATAGAATCAAATTGTGCATTTTCAGTGGCTTGAATGAATGAATGAATATGGACATAGAAAAATAAATACCAGTTGAGCTGGTTTATCCATGGATTTTAAATCCACAGGTATGGCTCAAAGCCGGACCCCCTGGATCTGCACTAAGCCAAACTTAGCTAAAACTGAAATCCTTCAAAGGCAGCAGCAGCAGCTGTACTCCAGTCACCTGTGGAGGGCTTTGTGAAGCCCGCAGAAGCTGTGTACATCTGTCTGCAGCCTGTGCTAGCTTCAAAATGGTCCAGAGGGCCCTCACTTCCCCAAAAAATCCACAACTTCTGATTTCTCTCAGGAAACTAGAAACAGTTTTAGTGTCTTTAATCTATTTTTCCTTGAAACTATAGTGGGAGCAGGTTCTAAAACTGAAGGAAAGAAATTGTACCCCTTTCACTGTATTATAACATTAGGAGTGACTATTGTTTCTTTCAGAGACCTGCACAGATTACTCTGGAAGCAACTCACAACATTTCTGAATTCATTTTTACATGTACAACCAGTACGTTCCTGTTTTGATTAAGATTGCTATGTATGTAGAAGAAACCTTCAAGGGGAAGTAAGCAGGCCTCCATCAGTCTTGAAAGACTATGGTATCGTGCTCAGCGCTGCATACGCTGCATGCGAAGCATGAAAGCCTGGGTTGGATTGTTATGGAGGATAGGCTCCATAACAGCAAGCAGCAAATCCCCCTTCTTTGCTTCTTCCAAGCAGCAAATCCCCCTTCTCCATGCCACTGAATTAGTCCAATGGAAAGGCAGAGCCAATATGATTGGATCCAGCTGCGTCGCAGAGCTGGGCTAAGGACAAGAGCTCACCCTGTCTTGTGGGGCAGACCCGGGTCTCGAACCCTGGCCTGCTGGTTAACAAGCACAGTCATCAGATAACACCCAAAAAGTCGAGTTAGTGGCCTCCAGCCTTGCTTCAGGGGCATAATTTTCAAGGATAATTTGATAAGAAAGTCATCGTTATGGGATGCTCTAATTTAATTCTATTTTAGTTTTCTCTGTGGAGCTGGTCTCAATCAGACTGACATTTTTTTTTCAGCTGTTGCCAGGCTGATCTTTCTTGCCTGGAGTCAAGCTACAGTGGTGCCTCACATAAAGAGCTTAATTCGTTCTGGAGGCATGCTCTTTAAGTGAAACTCTCTTTAAGTGAAACAGATTTTTCCACAGGAAATAATGGAAACTCAGCTGATTGGTTCCACAACCCCCAAATTATTCATATAAAAATATTAACTGGGTGTAAAAATGATGACAAAACACTGGAATTGAATTCAAAGCATGCATTCAATGTGCATGATCCTATGAAGTCTACTTAGGCTGCTATCCTAAAGACACTTTCCTGGGAGTAAGCCCCACTGAACACAATGGGGCTTACTTCCGGGTAGATGTGGTTAAGAGGCTGCAATCAAAGACACTTTCCTGGGAGTAAGCCCCATTTAACACAATGGGGCTTACTTCTGAGTAGACATAGTTAGGAGACTGCAATCAAAGACACTTTCCTGGGATGCTTACCTGGGCGGCTGCCGGAGATTCAAGGTGGCTGGTGGGTGCACTTGGAGGCAGTTAGGGGCAGCTGACTCTGGCACCTCCAGGCAACTGCCCCCAAGTTGGAGGCAGTTAGAGGCAGCAGTACTAGCCAGTAGCCCTTTTAAAAAGCCTCCGCACGGAGTGTCAGGGCTGTATTAAGTGCTCTTTAAGTGAAGCGGAATTTGTTATGTGAAGCAAGATTTCTTGGAAATTTTTGCTTGTTATGTGAAATGCTTGTTAAGCGAGGTACCACTGTTTTTCCTCTTATTAGGGGGCTGTGTCTCTTCAATAACATGTGATTACAAGCAGGTTTTGCTTGAGAAGCTTAAGACTACGGTTCCCAATTCACCAGTGCAAGCTGCTCCCATGGAGGAAAACTGAATGTTAGGAAAGTCAGGATAGTCAGAAAAAAATATTTTTCCCCAACCTGCAGTTGGTCTGTGGAACTCCATGCAACAAGATGTGGTGACAGCCTCAATACCTTTAAGAAGAGAATGGACAAATTCATAGAGAAGGGGTGTCCAAACTCATGGACCTTTAAAAATTGTGTAGAAGAGGAAATTTCAGCAGGCATAGCTTGTAATCTATGAGATGAGAAGTAGCACCTGCTAAAATTCCCTCCTCTATACACTGTTGAGTGAAAACAATTTATTAAAAAATCTTTGTTAAACAAGGTTGGACCTGTACTGATCAAGCATAATTGTACTTTTTTTCCCTTCACACCTATTAGCCATGACAAGGCACGCAAAAGGAAAGTGGCACCCAACAGTTTTTAGAAACGTGAGGTAAATTACTGAAACTTGTGAGTAATTTAACTGTCACAAAGGCAACAGCTATGAGGCATGAAGTTTTGAGACTCATTTGGGTCACTGCAGAAAGTGGAGAATGAGACACTTGGCACCTCCACATCTCTGCACCTTCTTTCCCCTGCTGCTGGTAACTGCTGGACAGACATGAGGACAAGAAATACAGAAACTACAGATGCTCTGAAGAAGCCACTAAGTAGCCCAGCCCACTCACAGTCCCAGGCGAAGGAATCAAAATGATGGCTGCAGGTGGAAAGATGGCCCCCCAAAATGGCCAATGGAGGGAACTTCTAGAACGAAGCAGTCCCTCCGTGCCTTCTGAAGACTGCTGGGTTGCTGGGGGCTGGTGCGAGTCGGGACCGATTGTGCAGGGCTGGCCCAACTGTGCACCTCTGCAGCACTCCTCAGGACTGAAGGCACTCCTCCAGGACCAAAGCAGCATTCCTGCCGATGTGAGGGTAAGGTGCGAGTAGCAAAGAAGACTCACCAAGCAAGTTAGGATGGCAGTAGAAGTGGGACATGGTGAGAGGAGGTGAAACAGTGGCAAAGGATGGCAGAAAAAGGTTATGATAGGTATGGGGAGGGCAGAATGAGGCAGACTGTGTCCATGAAGAGGGAGGGTATTGCGACAACAGTGTCTGCAGAATCCTCATCCTTATTGGAGACAATCCTGCTACACAGGTTCATGCAGATCTTCACTAATGAATTTGCTTGCATAGGTCCAAGTAGACTCCCATATGCTGCAGTGGCTTATCCCTTACAGTGGCTTAAGAAATGATCCCTTACCAAGAAGAAACCTCTACAATTCCCCACAATAGGATTCAATGGTAACCTTTTTGATGTCACTGCATCAGCGGGGTGGGGGGGGGGAGAATAGGATTCGGCTGTTCATCTTTGTACACTCACCACTTCTATGGTCCCATGCCTCACATTCTGGAAGAAAAAGAAACCACCATGCAAACAGAACACCAATTACTCCAAGAATGTTTTCTTAAAAACAAAAAAAAGTATAATATTGTCCACCTGGTACGCATACCACCTGGTATGCAAGAGGAAGAAGTATGCCACCTTAATAAAGAAGAAGAAGAAAACTGGTGTCAGGAGATGGGGGACCACAGAGAAACTTTGATGTCTAAAACTGGATAACAGATCTTGGGATATGAGGAGGACACCCATATTCTCTAAACAAACCCTTTTAGGAGCATGTTGTTGGCAAACTGTAACCAGAGTGACCAGATTCCTGAACCTAAAAAGGAGGACAAGTTCTTGGATTCCTCTCAGCATGGCCTTTCTGGCAGACAATGGCACATTTTCCTACTCATGTGTAAAGCCGTGATATTGAGTATTTTCACTTTCCCGAAGAGCTCAATGCATATTTTTGGTTTTAAGTTTTGGATAGGATTTTTAGTTTTGGAAGTTTTAACACTGGATAGGAAGGAGATATTTTAAAACTGGTTTTTGCATTGAATTCTGCTCTTCAATACGAATCCAACAACATATGACACGATGGGGTAATGCACACCACTGCAAAGTTCCAAAATGAAGCCAAAGTGGAGAACAATGAAGCCCTTTTGGGGGAAATACGGACAGAATGCTAAAAAAAGAAGACAAATTTGGGCAAATCCAGTCATATGGTCACCTTGATTGTAACCAAACAGTCTTCTCTGACATGGTAAAACTTACTAGAACCCTTTCCAATAAGCTTTGCAGAAGTTTCATTCTGACATCTCTAAAATACTGCCACACCAATAGTTAAAATATGAGTTATGCAGAGAGATATTTTCTTCAGTGCTTAAACAAGTCTGCATTTTGCAATTCTCCTGGGAAGAAGGGAACAACACAATTTCGCTATTGAAATGCGGATGTATTCCGTTCTGCCATCCACTCACAACTAATTGCCAAAAGTCCTGGCTTAACTTTCTAATTTGCATGCAGAGTATTCATCCACTGGGTTTGCAAGGAGCATGATTCAAACAAGACAGAGACAAAAGAGGGTTGCAGGCATAAAACAAGACCCTCCAAACTGGAGTAGGGGTTGGGGAAGGTCGAGTATCTGACATTTGAACTAAATAGACCAGTTATAAAACTAGGTTTGTATGAGGTAAACTGTACCTTTTTCCAAAACAAGCAACAAAGCGCATTATCACTTTCTGACATCTGCTGTAAGGTTCAGCATGGAAAGTTATGTGATGGTGATAAAAACTGAGACTCCTGCTCTTAGAGACAGTTCAGATGAGAAACACATCAAATGCATGGATGGTAGAATAGTTTTGCAGCATATGCCTCCACTCTGATCACTTTCCACGAAGTGATTAATATAGCATGCAAGATGTCTGCCTGCAAGTGGACAGCATCTTGAATACTCATGGAAACTGAACCTGGGTTCTCTGAACATGCAAATGTGTTTTTGGAGCATCCAAATTGTTCTCTAGAAGTGCAGTCATCATGATGAAACAGCTCCTCCAGTTTGATGTATCAGATTTAAAAATGGAACTCTATTTTTTTTTTTTTTTTTGCAATGATTGTGCCAAAGATAGTTTGATTCCTTAGGCTGCACACCTAACCTCCAGTTATCCGGGCATAAGTCTGTGGTGACCTGTGGTGACACATAATGCCATAGGTGCAATCCATATCAATTCAGGTGGGGGAGGTTACCTTCTCTTAACCCCCCTTAAGAGAAGTGGAAGTTCTCTTTTGGCAGCCTGTATCTCGGGCCAGGAGTTTTTTTGGGCAAAACAAAAATATAGAGGTATCTTAACTTTTTCCTGAATTTTAACATATGTTAAATTCAAAAACTTCTGAGACTATGAAGGTAAGATTTATTTTTTGCCTGCCTGAATTGACATGGACTTCTAGGGCACTTCTGCCACACTCGTGGCGGTTTAGGCCAGTGCACAGGCATAAGCTGATCTCCCCATACAAGCAAGGGAAGTTAAGCCAGGTAAATTAGGCTGGCCTAAATTGGTTAGGATTGTGTCCTAAGTCAAAGGATAATACTGACTGAAGAGCAAAGTTTAAAAGCAATTACTGCATTTCTCATTGCAGCTTGCCCAATGAATTAATCTGTTCACAGAGTTTGCAGTGACAAAGGTTCCTGATACATAGATTAAACCTCTTTTCAATCTTCACTTTTTCACCTGGCAACCTCACCTATCATCAAATTGAAAATAAGATCCATTCATTTGGAACGCCCTATTAGTTTCCTATTAATAGAACAATGACCTTTACTCAAAAGTATTATTACTTTCAATTCGGGCTGATATTTTAGTCCCAAAATATTCATCAGAAACTTCTCATTTGTCAATCCTTCTCTGCTGGTTTGAAAAATTAGATTATTAGGGTTGGTGGTAGTGTGGGGCTTAATCCAACAAAATTTCCCACTGGAAAATATGAATATAAGTGAAATATATATTTCATTTATGTTTATAAAACAGGCAGATTTCAAAATATAAATGAAACCAAAACTATCATCATTTTCCCTTCTCATTCAGTGGCTATTTTCTGAAGAGTCTGGGAGGGGGGAAAATTAACATCAAAGCAAATATATAGATGAAGATAAAATAATAATATAGAAAAATGGATTAAAATATTATTAGGTTTAAGCCAATTAATACAAAACTAATTTCTAGAATGGTCATGGATTGCTTAATTAAGGGTATTTTCATTCTCTTGGTCTCTTCCATTTCTGTCCTGTGTTTTCTGCAGTGTGTGTGTGCACACATATACACATAGGGCAAAATCCAGAGCAGTTACGGGTCCACGCAGTTACATAACCCTCTAGTGTTATCTTATGGAAAGTCGCCTTAACACACACACACACACACACACACACACACACACACACACACGCCTGTGTTCCTAGATCGGGGCCTACAAAGTTTTTGGTTGAAGGGCCACATCATCTTTCTGACACTGTGAGTTAATTTGCATTTCTCATTTGAATAATTAGAATTTCATTTTTGGAGATCTTGTCCTCTTTTTCTGGTTATGACATGATCACCCTGTCTGCAGGATCTTCTCTCCTTTGCACCCCTTACTCAGGGTGACCATGAGCAAGAACCAAAAAGAGTACAATGTCCCAAAATGTGGGACAGCCAGGAAAATTGTAGGACATGCTCAAATATATCACTTTCATATGTTTAATTTAAACACTATATTATTATTGAATTTAAAACGAACACATATAATTTATGAATTACAAACTGGCTACAAGCTGCCCACGCAGAAGGAAAAGGAAGATACTGAAGTTTTCCCAGGACACAAAACTAAAATCCAGGACATGTCCTGGAGAAGGAGGGCTTACTTATGATCACCCTGCCCCATCACAAAACCCGATTTTCTTCCCTTTGTGGCTTCTCCCCTAATATTTTTTTCCCCCACCCCAAAGCACATCCAAATAATCACCTCATCATGTGTTTCCCCCCCACAAAGAAAGAAAACCCCACACTAGCAGCATCCAAAGCTATCCCCCACCTCCCTCCTGCAGGGTTCCTTGTTCCTTTTATTCCATAGGATTTCAACCCTTGTTCCTTTTATTGCATAGGATCTCCAGCCTCTCCAGCAAGCAGCTCCCTCCCATGTAGAAGGCCTGTCTGCTCCCACAGCCTGCGCTCCTGCACCCCAAGCACCCTCCATTCAAAACTCCCACCTGACTGCCTGGCCTGTACCTCTTTTTTAAACTTAATTAAATTTGATTTTGTTGTTGTGGGGAACAGGGGGGCCAACAAAATTGTCTTTGACTCCAGATAGCATTTAGGTGCTTTAGCTGTGGTGAGTTTTCCACCAATTTTCTTTTTTTAAAAAACTTCCGGTTGTGACATCACTTTCACGGCTACATTTTGAGCTTTGTACCAGGCTACCTGATCATTAGCTACCCCACTGCTGCTGTAAATGGATAATGCTCCATTTTAAAGTCAAACAGAACTTCTGTGGGAAGATTGTTCCATAATTGTGGGGCAGCTTTGACAACCTCTCAGTTTCTACAATCTATTCAAATAGTGCATGGAGAAGAAAGGTTATCCTTAGCTGATTTTAAAAATCAGAAGATTCTCTTGCACATAATTTTTGTGGATGAAAAAATCTATACCACCACTTCTGAAGTGTTGTAAAAATGGGTGTTTTTCTCCATTTCTCCAAAATGGATCTATTCCCTAAATAGATAGGGAATTCACAATCTGCGTTGGATTCCTGATCTCTGTATTATCAGGTAATACTATTTATTGGTTAAGCTCACTTATATATCAGTATGAAAAGTTTTCAAATTATCAAATTCATTCAGTGCTCCTAATCAAATTTATCTGATCCTTTCTAATGAAACTGAAAATTTATTGCTACTCAAAGTGTTATTATAGATTACATAGGAGGAAATTGGGGGAGAAATTGAAAACAACCAGCACTGCTCTGGGAACATCCTCAAAAGTCCAAATTTTGATTGACTGATTGATCCACTTTGTCCATTTGTTTCTTTATACAAAAGACTTTGAGCTAATTGCTCAACAAGGCTTTTGTTGTTCTGAGATATTTCTTAGATGCATTCATGCAAAACTAGCAATGTTTGTCTGACCCAAGTAAAAAAGCCTTCCAATTAACTTGCACAGGGAGATCAATATTTTGTTAATGTTCCATTCCATCTACGTCCCTTGCAACTAATTGTTGATTAAAACTTTTAAAAGGAGAATAGCATCTGTATTTCTCTTCTCAGTTTTCATAAACAAGAATCTGCATCTTTTTTCCCAGCTTTTCTTTCTCCCCTCTCACTTTCAGCCAGGACATCTGTCTCTGCCCGCACATGTAGCATCAACTCCAATCAGCAAACAATTGTCATCCCCAGGGATTGCCCAAAAAAAATGAAGCCAGCAAATTGGCCACTACTCTATCAGCAAAAATCACTGAGTACAGTGATTAATGGTTGTTCAGACACAAATTGATGTACAAAAACAACTGCTTAATCTCATCAGAACAAAAGAAAATGTAGGCAATTGTGGATGTACAGTATCTGTATTGTGTTATACGCAGAGGACAGTGAAACATGAACATAAAGGGACTATCAGATAGAGTGGATCAGATAGAGCCTGGGATGTTGACTATTGCTGTCTTGGCCTTCATCTGAGCAGAAGTCACTTTTTGGAGACCAGTGCAGTGAAAAACCTTGAGGGGGACAAGGGGACAACTATCCCTTGCTACTCTGGGGGCACAACTTCCAGCTTTTTATCACCCACTGCCCATTTGCTACCTCCCCATCGTGAAGGAAAGGCCCCAAATCAGTGCTGGAGAGGCAAATGAGGTGCTATCTCACTGGCAGCAATTCAGTGCTGGTCTAGGTCACCCAACCCAGAAGCACTGGCCAATGCTTATTTAAGGGATCAGGAAGGAGGAAAGGCAGCAACACAATCCCTAGGATCACACTACTGCTGGGAACAGCCAATGCTATAGTCCGGGGGGCCTGGAGTCTTCTGCAGGGTTTCCCATGCCTTCAAATGTGTTTTTAAAAAGTTAAATATGACACTTTTGGTTTTCACAATGAAGTGTCTCCCCTTTTTAACAAATATGAAGCCATGGGAAAGCCTGCAAAGGGCTCCCAGATCTCTCCCCCAGGACTGCAGTACTGTCTTCAGATAAGCAATGGCTCCTCTCCTGTCCTCTGTACAAACCTGAGGATCATGCTGCCTCCCTCTACCCTACACAATTTACAGTGGTCTGTAGTAGTTTGGGAAGCACTGTCATAACGGCAAGCCAAACATTAAGAACAATACGGGGGAAAGGTGTGTGCTGGGTTGTATACAAAAATACATAGAGAAACAGTAGAAAGTTTCTTAATAACTAACAATGACATACTATATGGAGAGGAAATTTAACATATTGTAAACATCAAGTATAAAAGATTGTTTCATGACCAATAAGAGTTTACACAATGCCACCATTTGAATTTCTGATTCAGATTCATAATTATAATTTCAGTTCTGCCACCGTGTTAGCAGCAAGCACATTCTTTCAATTGGAACTAAACTTCTTCAGTTGCTGCTTTCTATTGCTTTATCCCCTGTAGATTGTTAAAAATACAGTTTCCTGCTCCTTGCTGTTTTACTCACTGAAAATGTGTGTTCAATGCTTTCTTGTTCTGCCATTAGATGTTTGGGCTGTAATGCAATCTAATCAAGACCCTGAAGGATCATTATGAGTTCAAACAGACACCAAAAAGGGGACTGTGCTGTGTTTATTTTGTCTGTTCTTATCTTTCAGGTAGATAATTGCCCTGCAGGGGGCAATTAGGAATTAGAAATACCTGATGCAGAATCTTTAAATTGACCTATCAAAACAATTTCTAGCATCCTTAGGAACTAAATCCTAGCAACTGGGTATATTGAAGCAGGCAGGAAGATTGAAAAGTCAATTGAATCCATACAAGGACTATATATCATGGAAACATTTCTCATTCGGAGGCTAAATACAAATTGGAATCCTTGCAATAACCTTCACTACCTCTGGTTTTTTTTACCTTTTTTGCAGAATTCCCCAAAAACAATAACATGGTTTGCAACATGCAAAAAAAGCAAAGTGTTTTTTAAATGCAAGGGGAAAAATTTTGCCCTGAATGATTCTTCTCTGATTAGAGGTAGAACATGCAAATGAGTGCCAGAAGACTCAAGTCAGAGCAGTATAAAATAGTTTTTTACTAAGGTCAGTCAAGATCTATGAATTACTGCTGCCTTAATTTACTTTTGGATTTGGACCAGGAAACCTTGGTTCAAGGTTGACATGAGCCATTAACTCAATCCACAGCCTTAACTAATTTAATCAGTCTCAATTATTTTTTATAAGACACCAAATCATCAACTTATTCTTAGAGCACAATCCTAACCATGTCTGCTCAAAAGTAAGTAAGCCCCCTTGTATTCAGTGGGTTTTACTCCCAGGAAAGTGTCTTAAGGATATGGCTGCAATCCTTAAGACACTTCCCTGGGAGTAAGCCTCATTGAACCCAATGGAACTTACTTCTAAGTAGACACGAATAGGATTGCAGTGTTATTCCTCAAACTAAATATCACTGGAAAAAAGTACCGGTATCTTTATCTTCTCTCAACTAAGGATCCTCTTTGCTGGATCACCCTTTAAGGATATATCAACAGGAATTTTAAAGGACCCACCAAATCACATCACAGTTTGGTATATTTGGTAAAACTATTAAAATCTGATACATCATCAGTTTAATGGGACTTACTCTAATTTTTACTACACTACAAGATAAAATATACACAAACTATGGAGTGACACACAAAATGGCTGGGCAGGCATTCACTCTCATCTTTATCACAGGAAGTATGTCTGAGAGGCTGCTGGCCTTACAGGGAAGGTGCAGTGGAGAGAAGTTGCAACCAACTAATAAAGATGCCCCCACTGGATGTTGTTCAGAATAAGAGTTCAGAAAAAAAAATCTTACCTCTTTCAAGTTTGTTGAGGTTAATGCAATATCCCAAGTTATCTCAGACCTAGTTCTCAGCGAGAACAAAGTCTCAGTGAGAGAACTCAGAACTAGGTCTCAGCAGTTTTAGAATGCAAAGCTGATCTGCCCTTATTGCAACTGAACTACTTCTAGCTGAACCTAGAAAATCTCTATAGAAACTGGACCTAGAAAATTCCCCTGGTATTCCAAAGACTTTAACAGACCCTAAAGCATGAATTACTTAAAATAGTATTACCTTTGGGGTATGTGAGCCTGGCAGTACTTGGAGGCAAAGTCCTTGGACACAGAGGGCAAGCCCGTGGCAAATGCTACTCAGAGCAGCCAGCTGATCAGCAGCTGGGCTCTTATGACATATGAAAATGATGTCATCATTTTCATCAATGATGTCATTGTGGGGCATTGATTATCCCAGAGACACTGCAGATCCCAGAACAATGCAGATGACAGCTATCTCCATGAAGCTGGTACTGTCCTCTGAAAGGTGCCAATGCCTTAGGGGTGAGAAGTGCGGAATAGGAGAAGACAGGAAGATGACATTATAACGTAGAACAGCACGTGCCTGGAAAAAACTGAGATGGCAGAAGAGAGAAAAGGTATAAAGGGAGGAGGTTTGCTCCAAGGAATAAAAGAGATAATTATCTGGGAATGAGAGGGAGGGAGTCCACACCTTTCTCTGCAACTCACCTTAGGTTTGAAAGATCTCATCAAATCTGACCCAGAACTAGCACCCCATATAGTCAGGGGACTAGCACCCCATGAACTAGATCTGACCCAGAACTAGCACCCCATGAGGTCAGGGAACAAAAATTTCCTTATGCTGAGGAAGCCTCCATGACTCCCTCCCACTGGAGGATACAGCATCCAAAACGCTCCCTGTCAGTACAGCCATGCTGCTACCTGAAAGTGAATTAGGACCAGTCTGTAAGGTTTACTCAGTGAATTATTGGGGCCCTGCCAAATACTTCTACCAACTGCAGTGTAGCTGTGCACCTCTATGAAGGGAAACCAACCTAAGCTGGAATGACACAACTTTTGGGGGGATTTTTTTCAGTGAAGCATCCATGTTTAGCTGACTACAACAGCAATCCTAACCTCCAGTTAGGCTGTCCTAAGCCCAGCATAAGTCCTGTGTTGACCTGAGAGTGTCACAAAAGTACAATAAGACACTTCTGCGCCACTCCTGAAGAAAGTTAGGCTGGCACCAGTCATGGGCTGAGACCGGTTCGGACCGGATCGCCCAAACCAGTAGCTCCAGTCAGCCCGACGGCCAAAACTGGCCGAACTGGTTCGGGGGGCACTGGGAGGTTCTGCGGCCGCCGTGGCCACCATTTTCACTCTGCGCACGCAGGGAGGTGCGCACGCAGCTATTGCAAGGCAGGTGAGGAGGTCCCTCCTCCCTGCCTCCTGTACAGAGCCGGCGAGCAGCCACTCCAGGCCGCACTCCATCGCGCGCTCTCCAGGCCACTTTCCCTCAAAGCAGGGATCTTGCTTGCGGCTTTTCACTGTCCCTGCCTGACCTGCTTTATTGGCCTGGAAGTAAGTCCCATTGACCTTCATGGGACTTACTTCTGAGTAGACCTGCTTAGGATGAGGCTCTGAGGAGACCGCTTGGGCAAAGCAATGAGTGTGTGTGTTACTCCTGAGGAGACCACTTGGGCAAAGCAAAGAGTGTGTGTGTGTGTTACTCCTGAGGAGGCTGCTTGGGCAAAGCAATGAGTGTGTAACTCCTGAGTGTGTTTTCCTCAAAGCCTCATCTTAAGCAGGTCTACTCAGAAGTAAGTCCCATGAAAGTCAATGGGACATACTCCCTGGCCAGTGTGGAGAGGACTTCATCCTCAGAGCCCCATCCTAAGCAGGTCTACTCAGAAGTAAGTCCCATGAAAGTCAATGGGACTTATTTCCAGGCCAGTGTGGAGAGGACTTCAGTCTCAGAGCACCATCCAGAGCACCTTACTCAGAGGTAAGCCACATGCTTAATTTTTTTTGAATTTTTTAATTTAAAAAAATTCTCCCTGGCCCCGCCCCCTGACCTCAGCCCCACCCCTGACCTTGCCAGGCCCCACCCACTTCCAGAGAACCAGTTGTTGGGGCCAGGCCTGCCCACCACTGGCTGGCGCACAGACATGTGCTTGTCTTCCAACATCATCATGGGAACAGGAAGACCAATGAGTTGTGCTGGCCTAGGCTAGGATTGCACCCAACGTCTGTGTGAGCTCTACTTTACATACTGTTCAAATTGTGGGTCTGCCCCTCTCCCTATATGTTAAATCATAACACCTGGATATGAACTTCCCCCATGGTATGTGGTAGAGGAGGGTGCAGCATCCATAAGGATGAGTTCATTCATTACACAGGACTTGTCAACTTTGCTCTCTGAGGAAAATGGATTTCTGCCAGTTCCTGTTGAGAGATTCCTTTAGGTAAAAAGCTTATTTCCAACCCGATGACAACACACATTACAGTCTTCAAAAAAGATGGGAAAGAAGATGAATGGTACACATAATTTATAATGATATAAAACATATATAATATTTACATTAACACCTTTTTTATTTGCTAGGCCATATATATCTGAAAATCTAAGGTTAATGAAAAGGGGCCTGGTGATATTATGAAGCTGCCAACCTATGAATAGTGGGAAAAAATTGTTACTGGGCAGACTGCAGCAGGAATGAGCAGACTGGGCAGACTGCAGCAGGAATGACTCCAAAATATGAAAGCACAGGGAAATGGATGGGAAAAATGGCCCCATGGCAAATACTGTCCTGTTTGAAGAATGTTAGTGTTTTAAAATAATATTTACAGTGCTGAAAAACTCCGAGATGTTTAGTTATGGGCATCCTTCAAAGTTCATTTTGCAGCATTTTACAAATAAAGACAGGGATATGTTCCAACAACCTAGTTCCAACTAGATGCAAAGACCACTTGTGTGAGGTTTTATCTCCAGAGACGACACTCCAAACACATGATGCTAGATGCTCTACTTTTTACCTGCAAATATCTATACATCACTATTTAACTAAAGATGTGTTCACAAGTGGATTACATAACAAAAGATAAACAGATTCTGCCCAAAGAGCCTAACACTCTTGCCTTCCAAGATGTAGCACCCATGCGACTGTACTCACATGCAGGCAAGCTCCTGCCTTGTCTCTTTGTAACTGATCTGGCATGTTTGCTGTTCTTCTGAATGCAAGTTCTGGTTGTTAGTAGCTGGAGTCAGGAATCAGACAGCAAGCCGCATCATCCAAAGTAATGGCACTGCTGCTGGAAAATCTGAGGTTTGCTTATTCAGGGCACAATCATAATCAATTTAGGCTGGCACAACTTACCCATCTTCTCTTTCCTCTGGTGATGTGGGAAGGCCAGTGCATGTCTGTGCACTGGCCTAATCCCCCAAGAATGCTGCATGTGACACTCCAAGGAAAGAATGGCATTTGTGGTGGAATTTATGGTGGCCTAAATGGGGATTAGGATTGCAGCCTCAACTTCACAGATTTATGATAATGCTCCTTTTTCCCATCACATAAGGAGTCTGATCATGCATGTCTCATCAAAGGAAACAACATTCTACAGGCCAAATTCTTGAACAGAGTTGTGTGACCTTCAATACTGCAAATATGCATGGTTTTCCTTACTTAGCAAAATGTATTCTATTTTTTCTCACTATTTTGCAATTCATTTCTGAACACTGGAAATGAATGCATGTGGATGTTAAATGCACACACACACACATATCCAGCGATCCCCTATATTTGAAACAAATATAATATTTCTGTCTTTCCCCAGTAAGTCCATGGAAATATATATAGCTCCTTCTGCTCCTCATATGAATCCTATAAGGATAAAATCCTATCCAATTTTCCAGTGCTGGTACAGCCATGCCAATGGGGCATGTGCTGCATTCTATGATGAAAGTCACAGAAGCTTCCTCAAGATGTGGGAAAATTTATTCTCTTACTTTGGGACTGCACTGCTATGTTGGAAAGTTGGGCATGATTTGGTTCTAACAGAGGTTAGGCTAATGGATAATATCAGCTGTGGCCACCAAGTGACGTTAAATGGGGCTTACTCCCAGGAAAGTGTCTTTGATTGCAGCCTCTTAACCATTTCTACCCAGAAGTAAGCCCCATTGTGTTAAATGGGGCTTACTCCCAGGAAAGTGTCGTTAGGATTGCAGCCTAAATAGACTTCATAGGATTATGCACATTGAATGCATGTTTTGAATTCAATTACAGTGTTTTGCCATCATTTTTACACCCAGTTAATATTTTTATATGAATATTTTTGGGTTGTGGAACCAATTGTCTGAGTTTCCATTATTTCCTATGGGAAAATCCACTTCACTTAAAGAGCGTTTCACTTAAAGAGCATGCCTCCGGAACGAATTAAGCTTTTTATGTGAGGCACCACCGTATATTGCTTCCACGGGCCACATTCAGCCCATAGCCCTTATGTGTGAAACCCCTGCTTTAAGCACCATACTGCACTGGCTCTCACACGTTCATCAGTACAAAAATTCTCTAGCAGAATAAAGGTTACAGTAGACAAGTTTTTATACTGAGATGACAAGAATATCCTAATCCAGGACCAAAAGTTCATTTTCTTCAGATAAACACAATATACAGTGATAAACACCAAGGAACTGGCACTTTAAATGGGGTCAAACGAGTGGCAAGATCCAAATTAAGAAGTCGTGTTGCAGTGAAAATGATGGAACTAGAATGGTTTGTGTCACAATGAATGCAAGACAATGGTTCCCTCTCTGAATGGCTCAAATGGTTTCCAATTAATTGAAGTCATTTACTAAACAGATCATTTCATTGTCAGCAGAGTTCTTTCAACAAGGAGGCCCAGTTTCCTTCTAGGAGGAATGATTAAGACATAACACTCTCTTATTTTCATAGCACACTCACAGTTCTCTGAAACATGAGTTTGTTCCTATTTCTTTCTTCTGTCCAAAATGTTTTTAAAAAGCAATTTAACCAGTGCAAAAGAATTCACAAAAGTATGCATGGGTTTTTGTTTTTGTTACCATTGCATTAAAAGAATCCAAACCAAGCACAAACCTAAATTTTTGTAGCCAGGCAAAATAATAAGTTGTGGATAATATTACTGAGAGAATCAGGTTGTACTGATAACCAATTTAGACCAGCAGAACTCACCCATTTTTCCATTCCCACAGCAGAGTACACATGTCTGGAGTGACACAGTATTGCTTTACTGCAGTTTTGCAACATCCCTGGGGCCAGCATTCAACTTGAACTGGCTTAACCAGGGGTTAGGATTGTGTTGTCATTCACAAATTAATAACCATTCATCCCATCCTTCCAACCAGTACCTGTCCTCATATCTGTACTAATTTGTGCTGTCTCCTATCTGTGCCAATTTCCATGTTACTAACGGAAATTGGCATTGTTGGAAACATACAGTAATTCTTAAATGTGACCCAAGGACTCCAAACTAGTCTTGCAAACTCTCACATGGTTTCCGCAGCCAAACTGAAATGTTGAAGAAACAGATTTTTCTCTGCTATTTCTTCCATATGTTGGTAGGTAAGACAATGCAATTTTCCAAACAAATTTTGGGAAACTTCAGAAAAAAATTTACCAAAAATGATTTGCTTAGTCACTAATATAAGCAGATTTTGAAGCACCTTCCCCATCAGGTAATAGCATGTCTAATAGCTATTGCGCTGGTCTGCAGACAGCAAAGAATTTAGATAATTATTCTCAGTGCTGCAGTTTACCCCACTGCTTGACATAACTGCAAAAAATCACTTAGGGTGTGATATTCTCAGTATAAAGGAGTTAAGTATCCACCTCTGCTATCTCTTCTTTGTAGGGAAAGCTTGAGAATAATGCAGAAAAGTTACTGGTGTGTAACCAAAGCAAGATATGGTTCCCCCATATGAAGAGCAAAATAGGATAGAAATACGATAAACAAATATCTCTCCATCATTTTTGGTCTAAACACACAGTGAACTGAGAATCAGCATAAAACACTCCTGGATGTTACATAATTGCATTTGTTTTTTGACAAGTTCAAGTTGCCTGCTTAGAAAAGCTTTACAAATAACCTTGCTCACTCACTGTCTCACTGTTCTTGAAGGTTATGAGAAATGTTTAAAAAAACCCACCACAATGCTGTGTTATTTACATGCAGCCTTAATTCCTCTTCAAGCTGTCCGGTCTGCAAAGCACAGCATGAAGATGAAAACCGATGAAGATCTTCAAAGCATAGAGGGAAACATGGCAGAAAGGTCAGCTCTGAAGCATCTTCTGCCTTATCATCTCAACTGATTACACATTTAACTGAGGAATTGAAGTTTATATATTTGCAATTTTAAAAAAAAACCACTTAAATGCTTGTGGCCAAATTTTCTCTTTGGCAATTGAAAGGCACTTCTGTTTTGTGCGTGTGTGTTTATGCGTTTGTTTGCATGTGTATGTGTGTTTTGTAGAGGGCTGGGGGGGGGGCATTTAAGCCAATCAGTCCATAACTTGGCATACTTTGCATTGCATCCAATCCTTCTGTGAGTCTTTTTACGTATGTGTATGTTGGTGCAAGGTCCCATGACCTGCTAAGAGAGCACATTTCTAGTGGGCAGGGGGTTGCTATGCCGTAGTGGGGAAGTTGCACTCTTTAGGGTACAACTCAAAGTACATAAGAAACTGGTCTAACTAAATTATTCCAAAAGTATTCCAAAAGACAGATCAGCCAGTAAATGGTGAAGAGTTGTAAGGAATACTTTCACTGCCTGAAAAGTGTACTTCAAATCTTCCCCTTCCCCCTTATTTTGCTGATGCATATGTGCACATTGATGAAAACACTGTACTTTGTGGTGTTTTATCAACTCACAGGCACTTGTGCATGGGTAAAATACCACATGATTAGTTTTTTAATGTCCAGTCATGCCAGCCCCCACCTGTTCTAGTCTGAATCAATACAGCTCAAAAACAGGTTTTGCAGCTTAGTGAGGAATCCAATTCTAAAATCTTGCATGAGAAAAATCTCTTCCCAGCTGCTGTTAAGAAAAGCAAGCAAGAGAGTATACAAAATACAAGTTCCTTCAAATGGATTTGCTTTATCTGTGACAAAAAGAATCTCAAATGAAATACTTTGCACATGAGATGAATATGATGGACTATAACTGGCTACAACAGGATTGTAACTGTGACAATAGTGGCGTCCTCCAGTTCTGGTTGGTGTGTACCCCCTGCAGACAGAAGTCAGAATCTGATGTCATATTCTTTTCTGTCTTGTTTTCCTTAAATCCTACTGAACAAGCTGCAAGAGAAGAGGTGGTTCCTATACAACTGAGCACAATTCCAAGGAACAATTAGGAGATCCTACTGTCAAAGCAGTCAATAGTGAAGCTTGAGGCATCCCTTTATGCATTATCCTGGGCTACACTAAAGGAGGCTTCCACTCTGAAAGGCCAAAGGCAAGGATAAGGAATAGGATTATTGGGAGAACAAAGTAAAGGACACCCTAATGAGCTTTTGATCTTGTCCCAACTATTAGGGCAGTGGTTTTCAAAGTGGGAGTCACGATCCCCATGGGGGTCACAGAACGCCCACGGGGGGGTCACAAAGGTGTGCACTACCCCATCATGTCATATGTTGTTGAATTCGTCTTGAAGAGTTGAATCTAACACATGTCCAACACTTCCTATCAAAAGTTATGGCCAAAAAACTGAAAAGCAAAAATATGCATAGAAAAAGCATGGGAAAATAAAAGTAATTTATACTGCAGCTTTACATGTTAGTAGGCAAACGTGCCATACAGTGAAAAGGGCAGGCTGAGAGCAAGCCAAGGACACCAGAAGGGTCCTGATCCAATGAGTGCAGCCCCCAAAATCATCCCAGAAGGAAGTTCTCTCCTCACTGCACAGCCGTGTTTACTCACGAGAAACCAAACTGGTGTAGGTCAGTCCAGATGGTGCAAGGCTTCCAGCATGGCCCTGATCCCAAATACCTGGAACTTTAAAGTGCTCCAGAAAGCAGCCCACCCAACGCTGAAAATGATAGAAATGGGCTCAAGGTAATGTGATTTTTTTAAAAAATAGTCCAAACTCCTCTTCCCTCTCTCCCTAAGCCTAATTTCCTATCCTTATCCCTCTGGGATTTTAATCCTTTTAGGGGGCATGTTTAAGCTGTTTTTATTTATTTATTTTTTAATCAGAAGTCCTCTTTCTCCAGGACATCTCCTCTTTTTATCCTTGTATCCTGGAAAAAAATCTTCATTGTCCTACTTTTCCTTGAGAGCAGGCAGCCTAAAGCCTGCTTGGAATTAATAAATTTTATTTAACAAACTGTATATGTAGTAATTTTAAATGAAAGATTCAATAATATAGTGTTTAAATTAAGCACATGAAAGCAATATACACAAGAGTTTTGAGCTTTACTTTGTTATGTTGTACACTTTTCTTTGTTGTCCAACATTTTGAGGGGAGCCTGCTCTCAGAAAGAAGGGGGCAGCCAGGCTTGGGGAGGGGAGGGAGTGTAGCCAACATCCCCATTGCTCCACAAAGGCCTCTTGCGACAGGCGCTGCCTTCTCCCAGGAGGACACCTTCTCTCAGGAGCATGGGTTCTGTGTATGTATGTGTATCCATCTGTGTTTAAGTGCATGGGTTGTGTGTGTATTTGTGTGTGTGTGTGTGTGTGTGTGTGTGTGTACGTGTGTGTGCGTGCGTGTTTGAGTGGAGTGGTATGTGTGTGAATGTGTGTGAATGAGTGCATAGGATGAAAGGTGTGTGTGTTTGAGAGCGCATGTGGAGGTTGAGGACAGCGGGGTGGGAGAGAGCATGGGGACTTGAGGGCAGGGTGATCATATATCCTATTTTCCAGGACAGATTCTCTTTTACAGCCTTGTGTCCCTGACTGGAGGTAGCAAGTTTGACAGGGGGTCCTGGGCAAATTTAGGACAGTCCTAAAACTCTGTGCGTAGAATGTGGGGTAGAATAGAACTTTTGTTAGTCTTGTGGCATTTACAAACATGCCAACTATGCAAACAAGGATATGGAGCTGATGAAGAGGGCTTTCACTTCTTATGCCCTCATAAAAAATACAATACTAAAGTAATCTGAATACTTCTAGATTTAAGACTGTATCTTACGAAAGAGCTTTGTCCTCAAAACAAGCCCAAGGATCACACTGAACATTTGTTGTGTATAAAATATTTGTTGTGTTTTTATACCATTTATTGATTGTTACAACATAAAAATTTGAGCAATAACTTATTAATTATAAATATTTTGCTTATATGAGGAGTATAATTTATGGAAATGGTCTGGTGAGGTGTACACAGGTGAACCTGTGGGTTGGGAACCATTGATCTAGAAGACAAAAATGAAAAAGTGTTCGAAAATGTTTACACTAGAGCAGGGTTTCTCAGCCCTGGGACCACTGGAGGTCCTTGGCAGCTGACCAGTCCGCGAGAAGCCTCCTCTAAGTGCATCTTCCCCTCTTCACACCTGGAGGGCTCTGTCGGAGGATTGCAGTCTCAGAGACCAATCCTATACCTATCTATGCAGAAATGAGTCCCTTATAGTCAGTGGCTTTTACTCCCAAGAAAGCATGGATAAGATTGCAGCCTCAGAGTCAAATCAAATGCCTGTCTACTCAAAAATAAGTCCCATTAAAGTCAATGAGGCTTAGGGCACAATCCTAACCATGTCTACTCAAAAGTAAGCCCCATTGTGTTCAATGGGCCTTACTCCCAGGAAAATGTCTTTAGGATTGCAGCCTTACTCTCCAATAAGAGTGACTAGGATGGCTTTACGCATTTCTATCCACAGTAACCTAGCAATAGGTCCCCAGAGGCACAACTCTCCTCCCTGGAAAATTTCCTTTCCACAAAATGGTCCCTGGGGCCAATAAGGTTGAGGACCACTGCACTAGAGAAAAGAAAAGATAAGGTGCAGGTTTTTAAAATGTTTTAAACGACCCCCCAAATCCAGAGTAACTTTACATGCATGCACCCATAGTTACTGCACCACCTAAGAAAAACCTATGGGAAATTCATATTGGAATCCAGAGTAAGTTGTTCTTACATTGGAGCAAGGACTCCCCTTGGATTTTAGTTACTCTGGATTTTGCCCAACATCACAGAGATTGTTTTGTTTAAAAAACTGTCTAAATTTCTGAGCTCACGAGAAATGGACTTTAACTCTATGGTGCTCATAAAAAAAGAAAAAAGAATTTTGATCATTTTAAAACTCAATGTAGTATACTCAACAGTAGCATCCAAAGTAAAAAAAAAATACAAAAAGGTCTATGTGACCTTGGTTCCACACTAAGGCCTGGTTCCTCAAATTAGTTTTTCAAGTAACATGCAACTCTGCATGCAAAAGCTTAAACCTGAAATAGCTGTATTGTATAAGAGATTTGTCTTTTAAAACAAGAGGTTTACTTTCCTGTTTCTTGACCCTACATGGCTTTCCTGCTGACATTCTCTTCTGACGTTTGCCAACTGAAGAAGAATAACAACTATTTTAACTATAAACCATAGATCACTTTGACCATCACTAGAAAATTTAACAAGCTTTTCCCTAGAATAAATATTTAATGAATCTAGCTACAGTGGAAGCTTTTAAAACTCTCATCTACATCTAGAATTTTTTTTCACAAAGCAGATTCTTATCCACCACTTTTCTCTGCAATTCACTACTGCAATTCACTTTTCATCTTACATTCATTATACAGAACTAAAGTGTATTGATGTAAAACATTAAAAACTGTTTTATGAGGGCTAAAGCCCCAATGGGCACAATCCAGAAGTGCACTTGGGTGACCCTATCTATCACTGGGCTGACCCAACTGCAAGATGCTCCACCCTAGTTACCCTGGAAAAGGCTTGGGGCACCCTAAGGCAATATAGGCTGCCCCAAGACAGGTGGACCTTGCCTGCCCTAGTTGGGGCAGCCTAGGCAGTTCAGGAAAGGCACACTGAGGGCATGTTTAGCATTGCCTAGGGCAGAGCAGTTACTCTGTATCCAGAGCCTGTTTCCAGGGCAGAAATGCTCTCTTCCAGCTTCTCAAAGTTATAGCACCTCAGGAGCAGGTATAGTAATGAGTAGACCCACAGGGGTCCATGATAAGGCAGAGTAAGAATGGCAGCGCCGACCAAAAATCTGAGTTGTTGGCCAGCCTAGCTGCAACCCCTGCCTCTCAACTTCAGGATATGGCACAAGTACAGCAGCCCACTAACCTGGGGACACAGCAGGCCACTCCAAGCAGTCCCCTTCCATCCACCCTCCACTAGACGTACTGCTGTATTGCATTCTCATGCTGCAGCTGTAACTGGTTGTCAGGAACTGCTGGGCTTCCTTATAATGCAGGCACCACAGCTGTTCCTTGTTCAGTGTGATCTGAGGGGGGTCTCCTCAGGAGCAAGCCCTCCCCAGGTGTCACTGACTTGTTGCCTACTGAGCATGCTCTGGAGCAGTTAGGGCATCCCAGGCTTCCTGACTCTCTAGATGCAGCGTAACTTTCTGCTTTGGATACAGAATAGTTGGGGCAGCCCAGCTAGGGCACTACTTACTGCCCTTACTCTGGACTGTGCCATCTCAAACGATACTATTATCTCCATGTGCTTGGGCATATAAATGAGGTTTGAAGACTTGTTTCAAAGTTTCAGACTTATGAAACCGTGGTGCATTATAAAGGCCCCAGTGTTTATGGGAAGATGGAGAGCTATTGCAGTGTCAAAACCATTTCTGAATGAGAATGGCCTTGGAAAGTGAGCCAAACTACTTTGAATGCTTTGGAGACCAGCTTGACTTATTTTCTGAGTAAATCCAACGCAACCACACTGCAAACGGGGAACTTCCACTAGATTAATGAATCTAGCTACAGTGGAAGCTTTTAAAATTCTCATCTATATCTAGAATTTTTCCACAAAGAAGATGCTTATTCACAAGGGATAACCCCATGAGGTTATGAGAATAACGGGAAACCCTCACAATGGGAACCCTGACACTGAGGGAGTATCAATTTTTTTAAAAAATCAAGGTGCATTCCAGAAAAACCTCAAAAGTTTTCCATAATTCTCACAAAATCTCTACAACAGTCCTATAAAGATAGGTAAATCATTTTGCAGATATGGCTAAGATACACCTCTGTAACCCAACTACTAAGTTCCTTACAGTACTATCCTAAATCTATTTATTGAGTGGTAATGGATGTCATTCAATGGATCTTACTCTAAGTTCACTGGATCTTATTCACAGGCATAAGGTACAGACGAACGCAACCAACTTAAGAGGTACGTAAAAATGCAAACAATTAAAAATGTAGGTACATTAGAATGCAACCTACAAAAAAATTATCCAGATCCATTTTTGTCGGCAAGAAAAGATATCAGCATGAGTATTTTTCCATCAGAAACAAAGGCCAAAACATGAATAAAGACAGGAACGGGGACATTCAGAACTCTTGATGGGATTCGTGACTCAGTCAAGAAATTTCACAGGGAGAGAATTGCTTCTTCCCTTGGGCACACAATTTATAGCATGAACTTTTAAGACAGAACCTTGAAAGGCAAACAGGAGCAAGCCAACCTATATTCAGGAGGCCAGGAAGTACATTATCTTTGTGAGCTGAAGGATACATTGAACATTTAGAGGTGACCTGAAAAAAGAACTTTCTCAAGCTTTAAAATGTATCTTTTTATAGGTTTACTTTTACCGAACAGCTTCCTCTTTCATTTGTGTCAATGTCAGGGGGAAAAAAATCGTAACAGTTTTATGCCATTATGCAAGCCATTGAACTGACTTGTCGGAAACACAACCCTCAGCTCTCCGAACACGCCAAGCTTTCTGAATGCATTTGGAGTTAATATTAAATGTGCACACAGCAATATCAGGTTCAATGAGACAACAGTTCATTCGTCCAGAATGAGTTTCATATGGAAAACATTTTTGAAAAATTTTAATCTAGTGCCTGTATTACTGCCACCATCCATGATCACAGCATTAGCCTACCTGTTTTACAAGTTCAACAAGAAAGCTTAATCCTCAAATCAAACAAGACCTAAGCAAGTATCACTGCATTTGCCCCATCACCTTTTGTTAGCCTTGTCTCTCTCATTCCTTCCTTCTCTGTTTGGCTCCTTTGTTTCACCTGTCCTCTTGTTTGCTCCCCCTTTGTCCAATTTTAATCTGCTTCCACCGGAAGAGAATGATCCTGTTCTGTTCTTTAGTCATTCTGAAAAGTGTCATGTACATTAATTGTACTATGTAGAACAGGAAGTGCAAATTAGTAGTTTGTAAAAATGGGAAGGGGTGTAGATCAGGGCAGAACAGAGAGAGAAGGGATTAACTTGTTAGTGAACATCTTGCTTTGCTTGTGAGCTTCCTGGCAGCATCCACAGTAACTGGCCACTTCTGGAGGCAGTATTATGGGGAAAAGGGAATCCTAATTATTACTATCTTTCTGACACAGAACAATGCCATATACTCCCACGTTCCACAGATTATCATAGAGACACACTTCTATATTTGTAACACCTCACATTCCAATTCACACTCCATCCCACCACTGCAGAAACCTCTTCACCTGTCATTATTCTCCATTTATTCACTTCTGAACTAGCCTGTGTTGCCTGTATTCTGAATTAAGAGAATAATAGACATTTCCCTTTTTTAAGAAGTAAAATTATTAAGGACAGTGGTTAACCTCACAATGAATCTAACCACATGTACTGTAGAATTGTTACAAAATAAATATTAAGTGTTTCATAGCATGTTACACAAAGTAGTAACATGTATGTTGCTTGATAGGAAGCAATGGTGGGTACGATGTGAGGGAAACAGGTTATAATGTTTTGAGCTGAACAGCCAGGCAAAATTTGCTGCTGTGGCTTAGGAGACCTTGGTTTAGGAAACCAGCTTAGAAAAGCTCTGGAAACCAGAACCACTGGAATATTTGCAATTCTTCCTTGCTCTCTTCCTGTTCTCTCCCTTTTTGTCGCGCAGCTGACTCATAAGAGAGAAAAAACAGGCAGCAAAATCATTCAGCTGTTGAACTGTCTGTCCAGAAGACTAGTTTGGAAGCTACATTAATCATTCTCCATGGAGGGCAACTTCTTAAGACACCCTGGGGAGTGGAAATATTCACACCATTGACTGTAAGATAACTGAACCTCAGACAGCCATGGAATGACAATGCGAAAACAAATCCTCAAACTCTTCTAGACACTTCTGCCCCATTTACGCTCCTTCCAGTACAGACCACAGTTGCAATTCTTTCTCTGACATGCCTCAGGATTTTCAAGATGCCTAAAATATGAACATTCTGTCACACCAGACAATCTGACAAGCTGCAACAGTCACTGGGAGAGTCAATCAAGAAAAAAAGGTGTTTCAGTTTTGTGTCAGGTTCACTTTTTGTGTCAGGTTCATTGTTTCAGTTTTTGTCGGGTTTCACTTTTTTATTTCCCCCAAATGAATATCTATCCTTTTGTTTGTACTAGTACATTAAATTTAACAATATTTTAACACTTGTGAGGCACTTCACATTTTTGTGTCTTGATCAGGTTTGTTAAACTCGTTTCATACAGAGGGCTGAAGTTAGCATTCATGGCACCTGCTAAGGACCAGAAGTAACAAGGCCAGAAATAACCACTTTGTTCTCACATAGAAATTCATTAGCTGAAAATAAAAATATTTTCAATATATGAGAGAGCCAAATTAATTATCAGCTTGAGAGAGCCTAATTATAATTGGTGTGTGTGTGTGGATAAGTTGTTTCCAAGGGCTGCATTTGGCCCACGGACCTTACGGTTCATATCCCTGGTCTTGATGTTGTCCTTAACATCGTCTGCACAGTGGCCACACAACCAATTGCCCTATGAGAACAATATGGGCAGCAAATAAGTCAAAGATAAGTCAGTTGCCACCTCCTGATGCTTTTTCTGCCCCTGCCAACAACAGTAGTCATAGACTCACCAATTGTCCTGGGAGGAGGGAGAAAATCCTTTTCCTTCTTTTCTGTTACAACTATCCCTACAATCCAGAGTAACTACGGGAGCACGTAAGAGACTTTACGTGCACCCGTAGTTACTGCATCACCTAGTGAAAACCTATGGGAAATTCATATTGGAATCCAGAGCAAATTTTTCTTACACCGGAGCAAGGACTCTCCGTAGTTACTCAGGATTGCGCCCTAAGTTTATGTAAGTCACTCTGAGAGCTTTGTCACTTGTCAACAGATCATTGATTTCCGAGGAGGAGAAAGGCACAAGGAGGTTTTGGGAAAGTGGGGAGATGGCCGATCCATCCCCTCACTCCCCCCATTTCATCTCATAACACACTAGGCCTGTCCCCCCCACAAGTGTAAATGTAGCTCCCTCTCACTAACAACAGAGCAAAACTTGTTTCACCCACCTACTTATGAGAAATCCAATAAGATTTTTGGTCTCTAGTTTTAGTCTATCTCTAACGCTATCTGTCACTTTCACCAGCTACCTTCAACAAAACATCTAATAAAACAACTGAAGTGAAAGGGGAATTAGCTGTTCTTTTAGCTTAATACCATATTACACGTGCTATTCCAACTACAGACTTATTCATTAGGCTAAAATATTCTGTTCTCTCAAGCACTGGCATTTCTCAGAAATACTCCAAAAATAACTTCTGGAGGGTCAATTACAAAGAGAAGCAAGCAATCTTCTACAGTAATACAAAAATTAAGAAAAATGAAATAGATACTGCAGTTAAGGACTATATTTCTACTTTATCTCCCCTGGCTAAGAAGTCGCATTAAACATTTTGTTGGAATGCTGGCACCTTTTTTCCGTTTTTCACTGATCCTGATTTTAGGCCTTTAATAGTAACAGGAGAGGCTTTTGCTAGTATGGAGATAGCTGTTACTTGTCAACAGTGCAATCCTAAGCATGTCTACTCAGAAGTCCCATTGTGTTTAATCATATTCACTCCCAGGAGTATGTGCTTAGGATTGCAGCCTTAATTCTTGATATGCTACCATTTGGAGAATAAGAACAGAGCTGGTTAAGAAAACTAGTAGCTCTGCCACAGCTAAAAGCAAACAATCCCAAAGGAGGCAAATAAAAGGATGCATACACCTGTTGATGGATAGAGAAGGAAATACTCAAAAATATATAGAGTTGTATTACAGGCCAGTCAGCAAGAGTTGGTGGCTGGGATCCCAATAGTTACAAAGAGCTTCTGAGACTCAATTTGTTCAATAAACTCCTCCTAAATTAGGACGTTCTATAACTAAACAGCAGAAAACTACACCAGTGTTTCTCAACATTTATCCTTCACCTTACAACATTTTGAAGTACTATTGCAGGTAACAGGCAATGGCATCATTACCAGTTACTCCTGGGAGGTCAGATGCAATGCAACATACACAAGTAAGAGGCTGAGGATGGACAGGAGGATTTTTTGGACATAGAAAAACATATTTTAGAGCCTCCTATCACTTTTTGTTGCAGCTCGTGCTGGTCTCACTGCTGGGCAGCAAGTGACCCACAAGTACCCCCACAAGGGCCAACAAGTACCACTAGACATGACAAATACTGCTTGTTGTGTCCATACTACTGGCTGAGAAACATTAAACTAGACCCAATGAGAACCACCAACTTTTTACAAGCAGTGAAAAGCACACTCCTTTAAGGGTTTTTAAGGGGGCTACAAACAAGGACAAAACATTTTTCCTTACTAACTGACAACATTTCCTGCCCCTCACTGAGTCGTGTTAAAGTGGACATGATGCTAAGCCACCAGTATGGTGGAGTGCAATTCTTGAAAAAATATTGCCGCAGAAAGGTTCTGGCCAGCCTTACAAGGAACTCTGGTTGGGAAAAAGACCTGCAGAAACTTTGATATACACAGATTCTGAGGATCAAGGTCCTGCTCAGGATCTTCATTGCTTACCAGAAAGATCTTTAGCTTTAGACTCTGGTTTGCTCCAGCTCTATATGACAAGCTTTTGAGGTCAAGAGGTCCATAATTTTGCTTCCGATTGACTGAGTAGACTCAAGCAGTTCACTGCATTTCATGCTGTGGGTCCATCGTAATGTGCTTTGCTTGCTCAGGCCTTTACATGTCCTCTTTACCAGGTCAAACAGATCTCCTTAGCTTCTAAAAATATGTAGTATGTAATTTCTGCACCAGTGAGCACCCACCCCACATGTACATCTGTACTGGGATTAGGGGGACAGTTTTCTGGGACAGAGGTAGTGGCTTCCAACACTCTTGAAGCTGGTACTACCAGTTTCCAATGTTAAGCAGACTTCATGTGTTGTACTATAGTTGGTTGTTGATGTGAATCTTGCTTTGCTCTGCCTCTGCTTTCCCCTTTCCTGCTTTATTTGTGCTTCCACCTGCAGATGTAATATTTGACACCCCCCAGGCCTCTAGGAACCCCTTATTCTACATCTGCCTGTAAGGAACCCCTTATTTCTATAATAGCCAAGTGTAGGCCTCTGAGGTCAGATCTGTGAAAAACTCTCTGTCCCCTTGCAGCCCTATCAAACTTCACCAAATTAATGTAACCTTAAATGGTCGCCACAGTTTTAACTGTAGGATATTGCGATATATCATAGTCAGTGGCATAGATGGCAGGGGTGGAGGGAGGCCACTCTCAAGGGGGTGACACAACTCGTTACCACAATAGCAAAAATCACAATTGCAATAACAGAAGTTGTTTGCAATTGGTATTTTTTTTTAACTTTTACCTCTTGCAAGTGCTCTATGGGGCTCCCCATACACTCCAAAATCATGGCAGCAGATAGGGCATGTTAAAAGAAAGCACTATGGTGCCTCAACATCTATATTTGGAATACAGTGGCGCCTCACGTAAAGTAAGTTTCACGTTGCAAACAAAAATTTCTCTATGATTCTGCTTCACGTAAAGAAATTGCTTCACATAAAGAAAACATTCGTTGGCAATTGGGGCAGACATGCTGGCCGGAAGCCCTTTTAAAAAGCATCAGGGCTGCCTAGTGCACCTGCCCATAGTGAAAGCAACACTTCTGCGCTGTTCCTCCTGTGGCCAGATGTCCGCTGGGCAGAGGGAGAGAAGAGCAGTGGAGAAGAGCAGTGGAGAAGAGGGAAGCAGCTCAGGGCCAGGCAGAAGGGAGCAGGGGAGAGAGAGGCTCAGGATGGAGAGAAGGAGAAAGTGGGGAGACACTTTGAGGATGTCTTGGATTGCAGCCTCCTAGCCATGTCTACCCATTGTGTTAAATGGGTCTTACTCTCAGGAAAGTGTCTTTAGGACTGCAGCCTAAGTAGACTTCATAAGATCATGCACACTGAATGCATGTTTTGAATTCAATCCCAGTGTTCTATCATCATTTTTACATCCAGTTAATATTTTTATATGAGTATTTTGGGGGTTGTGGAACCAATCGTCTGCGTTTCCATTATTTCCTATGGGAAAATCCGCTTCACGTAAAGAAAGTTTCACGTAAAGAAACTGCCTCCGGAACAAATTAATTCTGTTACGTGAGGCACCACTGTATCTGAATGAACAGGTGACTAATAAGGATGCTTTATCATTATTGGCATCATTGCCATTAGATGCCACTTTTGTGGACTTAAAACCCCTATGATGGAACAGAGAAAGGTTGCAGCAGGGGTCCTCTGCCCCACAGTTTCATGATCCTGAGAAGTGTATTACAAAGACCTTCCTCAGGGCTCAAACTCTGAGAACCCCTGGGTTGGAGTAATCCTCTGATATGCAGAAATTGACCATTTCTCTGATATGCATTTCTCTGATATGGAGTTATCCTCTGATATGCAGAAATTGACCATATGCAGAAATTGGAGGAATTCTGAGCAGTCTGGGAAGTTAGGCTGAATACATGTAAATCAAAACCAAACAAATAATAAGACAGTGTGCTGATTTTAATCTTGTTGCTTCAGATCAGTTTGGCTTCATGGCCTGGAACTGCAACCTGACAAGTGCCAGAGAGGAAGATAAGTACCATTTGCATTGGTTTAATCTGATTTGCTTCTTAATGGATGTGTGGCTTGCTAAAGTCAAGAGCTCTCCATTTCCTTCTATGTGTTCCTTACACTCAAAGCCCCTGAAAAACTGAAGTACAGAAGCAATACAGAAGGACTAAGATAATGAAACCTAAAACAGCTTGTTGTAAAATAATGTTTGCATTTGGACACAGGCACACACTGGCTCAATGGAGTAAATACAGTATGTAACAATTAACAAAGTGTTGCTAACTTCAAGGTCAGAGCACAGTGTGCTCCCCTTATGCGCTCTCCCTCTCTCATGCTGCATGAGGAGGCTACAGTGCCTCCAGGGAAAGCCATCTGTGAGGTTTTGCAAACATGCTCATTTGTACAATAGAAAGCAACAGCTTAGGCCATTCCATACCCTTCATAACTGCCAATCAACAAGAACTAGAAAAGATTTTCTAATACTGTTCCAATTTTGAAAAAGAATCAAAAATAAGCCTTGTATCAAATAGCTTTCATTCTCCTCTCATACAACACCAGAAGATAATAATGTAAGAAAGAACCCCATTGGATTAGGCCAAAGGCCCAATTAGTCCAGCTTCCTATATCTCACAGTGGTCCCTCAGGGAAAATACAAGACTATAGGCATCTACCTCCTGGTAATCTTGGAGGTTGCACATACCCAAGATGCAGATGTAGGCTCGCAGTGATTCTCAAGCATTCAGCCTGGAGCTCCCCACTACCATCCTCAAATCAAAATACAGTGGTACCTTGGATAATGAGCATAATTTGTTCCAGAGGTAGGATGGTAATCCAAAATGCTTGTATATCAAAGCAAATTTTCCCATAAGAAATAATGGAAAATCAAACTCCACAACCCAAAAATATTCATATAAAAATGATTAAAATACTGTAATGTAATACACAATAACAAAGAAAATACAAAATATAAAGAAAAATAAAACAAATTAACCTGCACAGTCTCTTAAGCTGCCATTTGTCCCCCTTATATAAGAGCCCCACTGATTGTAATAGGACTAACTTTAGAGTAGACATGCAAAGCTCCTTTTCATTGCCTCCCTTGCATAGGAGTGAGCCCCACTGACTATAATAGGCTTACTTCAGAGTAGACATCCATAGGCTGGTCTCTCAGGAGAGGCTGAGCAGGTGCTGGTAGAGCGATGAAACCAGCCAAATCCCAGCTGGGACTTTTAGGCTTGTTTTACAAGACATCACTTTTATTGCAAGTCAGAAATTTATTAAAAATGTTTGCTTGCCTTGCAAAAAATGCTCTCAATCCAAGGTTTTACTGTACATTTGCATTCCTGGCCTAAGAAAAAGGGCAAAAAAAATCAGAAAAAGGTGGGCATTGGCTTAATGTCTGCTTATGTCACAAAAGCACTGCTTGCCTCCTCCTGCTGCGGGACAATGGTAGACATTGATCAACATATGCATGATGATAAGAGGAAAGCAAAGAAAGAAAGGGATTCAAGGATGGAAGTGATAGGGATAGGGGCAAAGAGCTGAAAACAGTGAGAGTTTAAAAACCTGATATAAACGGATGCAGCCCCTTTCCAACCTCCTCATTGCCTCCCACGTATAAAGTATAATTATTAATACATGAATAATTGAACATGCATCCCACAATGTGCACTAATGATGCATTATACTGAACATTATACTGAACTAGTGCCATGTTATACATTGCACTACATGTTCACATTCTGTTTAGTCCCACTACATATAGTGTATGTTGAGCCAAGTATGAAATGGTACAACCAGAAAGAGTGACCACCTCAGAGAGAACTATCCCTAAAATTCAAAGAGAGAACAAAACAAAAAGCCCACTTAGCACTTTACATGAGAGGCAGATTTGTTAAGACACATTTTGGGAAACGTGTACATTACTGTTTCAATTTATTTATACCAGACATCCGACTGAGGATTACCTCCAAAAATACCTTTCTACAGGTGATCCACTGGTATGTACACAAACTATACACAAACTATATGCATGTGTCAAAAAAACCTTCATTCTAAAATAAGTAGTCCAGTGCTAACCGTTCTGGAGTAGTCAATGACCCATCATCACTCATTCCGGGTTTTGTATTTTTTTTAACCTTTTTTCCATTTTAAAAGCTATTAGCTGGAATTTATGTGGGAAGCTACACGTTCTTCCTTTCACACCCTCACAAAGAATAACACATCTGCCAATGAATATAATATACCTATCAACTGACTTTTTTAAAAGGGAGTGCAGCTCTTGTTTTCTTCTATACAACTATCAAAGGTAAAGAGGTTTCTGTTTTAAAAGATTTTTAAGAAAACAGTGGCAGTACAACTCACCTTATATCAGGGCAAGTTTCACTTGTGGCCCTAAACCCCACTTGTTCCCTTAACTGTATGGTCTATTAAAGCTTAAGAAGGAAGGTTACTGAAGTCATACAGAACTACAAAAACCTCCCAAATACCCCAGTTGAGATATTAAAATCAGTTCAGATAATATATTGAACTACAGCATTAAGCTTAGCAGTTTGCAGCATTGAAAAAAGCATCAAATGATGGTTACAAAATTATAAATACTTCAATTATTTATGTCTCCATGGATAAAATGGCAAAGTTTTTTTTACTTCATGCAGAGGCTGAGTTTTTATGATTGCTGTTCTTTTTGGCTGATGGGAGAAGGAGGTATGAGTTTCTTGGGGTTTCCTATCATTGTTGGAAAATTTTGAGGCTGTGTGTATACAATGTGCCATGGTGGGGGGAGTAAAAGGATTCGCAAACCCCAAGTTCGTCAAGATATGCGGCGCTGGAAGAACTGGAACATGAATGTTTGGCAATGAAATGTGTCTGTTACAGGCTATTTAAAAATTGGCAGATATAAAAGATCCCTGATAATATAAAAGATCCTTGATTGGCTGATATAAAAGATCCCTGAGTCATAGACAAAATCTAGATGAGGATTCTCCATCAAAGGATAGCTAGTTTTTGGGGACGCCTATAAAGAGGACGTTACATCTATACAAAATCTGTGGCAGTTTAGTGCTTCAAAAGCAGAACCAGCATTATTTCAGTATGTTCATCTCAACAATTTCAGCAACAAAGCAGACTGACAGAAATAAAATAATGAATGGAATAATATCATTTTATGATCTGGACTCTAGAGGGAGTCATATGCTACAGATATTGCAGTGGTAATAGAGATTTGCTAGGGAAAATATTCTTTTATTTTTGAATTACTATTGCACTTTAAAAATTGTTTTCTAAAATAAGGTTTAGATATGATTCTGTTGCTTCTGCAACAGCGTCATTCAAATATTCTCACAGCTCTTTTTCAAGGTAGTATCTTTTTAAACAGATTGAAATAGAGCTTGGTCATGTTGAAAAAAATTGTTTGTGTGTGGCAAGTGTGGCAAGTAAAGCTACTTGGTGCAACCGTAATCATCCTCCATAGAACGACTTTACCCTATATTGCAGATAGCACAGGACCCCTTTTTATAACTTACTGGAAAGTGAAGCCAATTTCTCTCCAAGCTTCTGGTTTTCAGAGGTTATAGTGTATTTCTTTCAGCTTATAAGTTCATTTTGTTTGCATGATGAATGGTCATGGATGTCCCTTATGAATTTGTCTAATCCTCTTTTAAATCTATCTGATCATATTCTACATTCATTTAAAGGGTCCATATCAGTAACTGAACAGTATCTCCAGGTGCTCAATGATAACATTATGTGTCATCGCCAAACTTCCAGGTTACTGAGCTCGGTGCTGAACATAGCTGAGCAAGGATCCTGGTCAATATTAAATCCAATGAATTATTAAATCCAATTGATTAAGTATATTTCTTATACAGGTGTAACCTATTTATATGCAAACTATTTAAATGCGATTTTGTGTCAACGTGAATGAGGTTGGCTCCTTAAATAATGTCTCTTTAGCAGTTAATGGCTTAGACATAGCCTGCTTACCATGGTAATGTGGCAGGCAATAAATGCAGTTAAGGATCTCAGGTTACAGCCTAAAAGCAGATCCATCCCTTCCTAGGGATTCAGAGTGATAACTGCCTCCATTTGCATGTGAATAAAGAAGAGAACAGTCTGAAATGGAATTGTTTTAAACCAGGAAAAAGGAATCTGATTCATTGCCTCCCTGACTAATGAATCCTAATTCATTGATTCATTAGAAACCATGGTAAATAATTGCTTTTGTATAATGCATTCAAGGAGATTCCCAGAACCAAACCTTGTAAATGGGGAGTCTCAACTGCATATATGCTTTGTCTGTTACTACCAAATCACTTTAAAAGGTTAATGATACCACCAAATATTGTGACAATGTGTATGCAGGGTGTTTACAGCCTCCTTCACCTGTTTATAGTATGTCACAGGCCAAAATCTTTCTCAGTGAATGGATGCTAAACTCTCTCACAAAATCAGATTCTCATGATTTTTGCACAGGCTGTGAAATTTGCCACAACCTTCTCCCACAACCCCACTAGAGCACAACCCACAGATTGAAGCATAGCACTATAACATACAGAAATTATATCAAGTGAATGAATATATGAGAATGATTAATTGAGGGGGCAGATAGAACCATACTTTATTCTTCTGCCATCACATCTCGGTTTCACAACTTCACAACACACCACCACAAAATGACAGCAGTGAATCACTACATGATTCATGATATTTTATTTATGTTTTTCTTCCTTTTTTTTTTTTTAAACACAAGACACTGTTTGAAAATTGTCAAATCCTGGTGTTAGCTGTACATGAGTCAGACATATCAAACTTCTTGTGGTATCATTTAAATTTGGGACAGATGGCAACACTTAAAGCCCAGTGGCACTTTAATTTTCATTTCTAAAAGGAAACAAGATATAAGGTCTCCAAAAACAATGTGCCATGAATACCTGTACTTCCTTGACCCAAGAATTATGCTTGCCAATACCATATATAAGCAAAAAGAACATCCAGAAATGCAACATGGGTTTGGCAATGATATCAGTACAGAAGCAAATGAGAGGAAAAAGGAAACATACGGAGGGTGGATTAAGGGAAGTGGCAGTTACTATAGAAACCAATGAGACTGTACTTTGGAGCATCATCATCATTCCCTGGCTGATGAACCCCAACGGGAAGCATTGTTTCTATCCCTATGGAAACCTAGGAAATAGCCCACACTGTAGTGTGTGAGATTAACGCAATCTGGAGCACACATCTTCAGTTTCGCAGAGAGCAATCTCTTGCATGGAGAGTTAACACATGGTCAGAAAAGCACATCAATGCTGCAGATCAATAGCAAATCCCAGCCAACAAAAAGTGCTCCTTCCATGAATTCAAAATAAGAAAGGAGGAAGTGTCTGCAAGAAGATTAACACATGTGAACACCTAGGAAGTGAATTCATTTTTGTACCTAATCCCCAGGTACAAATGTTTAACACTCCTGAAATAACTGCTCAATAAATTAATGTTACTAATACACATCATTACAATTTGGTAATTAGCTCAAGCTTTTTCTTTACCCTGGCTTGCATTTTTATTTTTTGCCTGCTTGTTAGGAGGTCTGAATAAGTACCATGATTCACATCCAACATTATATCACTTCTGCAGACTCAATACGATTGTGCTTGACCAGGACTACATTCTCCTGAATTCCTCCACTGGGTCTGTAGCAACACCTCTGGAGGATCAATAACAGGTGTTGGGAGAGGAGGTGATCATGATCAGGACTGAAGAGGAGGAAGCAGGAAAATGGCCACCATTACAGCCCTGATTCCGATGGTTCGTGTTATGACTGCTGTTTGTCCATCCCCCGTCGAACTCCTGCCTTCCTAAAATAAGCAACTATGTCAGAGTGCTAATGCATGGTGTATCAGAATGGAATGCAGCTGACAATTCTTATGTTCATATTGTGGAAAAGACATATAAGCCATTAATATTATCCTCATATTGTAAGTGTATGGGCAGAGCAAGCAAGGGAGAATCTGAAAGTTATTTCTGACAAACCTCTGATGGACCACTATGAGATGCAACAATGGTCTTTCATAGATAGGCCTCTTGCCTAATCCAGTGGGTCTCTTCTTGTGATCTTACCTATAGTGGTGTACAATAGTCAAGGCATTTGTTATCAGATTCATTGTACTCTGTCAGATCTGCAGAGATCTCAACTTAACCAGACGTTGGAGTGTGAAGAACTATAGTATTGCTCTGGTTTTTCCTTCTCTATGACTGTATGAAACTCATAAGTCTTGTGATATATAATGATATATAATGATAATGATCATCTGTACCCACATCAAACCTCTGCACACTACGTTCATTTTCAGAGGTTTTGGTTTCCCACACTTTCTGAGACATGGCTGGTTGGGACACTGAAAGGATTGGCCTGGATTCTCCAGGAATCAGCACTGATTTCCAGGTCATAAGTGAAAGCAATCATATATATTTTAATAGCGCCTCCAGTTATGTCAAAAGTTATATTGTGTTGGGGGGAAATATCCAGGAATACCTCCAGTTGAGTTGGTAATCCAAGCAGAACGGGGGGCCTCCTTTCAGTGGTAGCCTCCCAATTATGGAACTCTACCCACTATAAAACTATTGTTTGAATCTATGAGAAGAGTGGTATATAAACATTCCAGTCAACAAAACTTGGCCAGCCTCTTCACTGCCTGCTTTTAAATTAAGACTTTTCATGTTGATTGGCTACTCCCTGTGTTTCTTCAGCTTTTTACTGCTTTTCACTGGGTTAACTAAACTCTTCTCGCTTTTTTATCTGTGTTGTTTCAATTGTTCTTTTTAACAGGTTTTGAAACTGTTTTAGGGAGTGTTTTGTTGCCTTGGTATCAGCCGCCTTGATTGCCACTTCAGCGGTAATGAAAAGTGAACTGGAAAAATAATAAAAAATAAAAAATAAACTGACTCTGCTTTGCAAAAGAAACCTGTTCCTTGCTGCTGCCTTTGATTGCATGCCCTGATAAGCCTCTGCTCCAGAGGGCCTGACTAAGCACCCTACAAAACCTTAGCTAAGACAGAATGCCTTGAAACAACTGTACATCAGTGGTGGGCTGAGGCCGGTTCAGGCCGGATCACCAGAACCGCTTTCTCTTTATGACCCACCGCCACCGATCCGGTGGCTACGGGGGGCCAGAAAACCGGGCGCACCAGTTTGGTGCCCGGTCCCACCACTGCACTGTGCATGCGTCAAACTTCCAACGAAGGTTGACGCATGCGCAGTGCGTCCTGAAGCTCGGCGTGTCAGGTCACACTGTGCTTGCGCCAGTGATGGGCTTCAAAAAATTTAAGAACCGGTTCTCTGCCCATCTGGCAGCCACTTTTAAATGGCTATTTTTAAACTTTATATGTCCTATCTCTTGTTAAGAACCGGTTCTATAGAGTAGGTGCGAACCTGCTGGAGCCCACCACTGGCTTGTGCCAACCTCGGCACAAGCACAGTGCGCCAGGGTTGGGGCCTGCCCCTCGCCCCGCCCCTCACCCCGCCCACCCGCAGCGCACTGGGGTGGGTGGTGTGCCCTCCCCGTCCCCGCCCCTGACCCTCCCGGCCCCGCCCCTGATCTGCCCTGCCCCCTGACCCTGGCCTGGCCCACCCACTTCCGGCGAACCAGAGGTTGGGCCAGGCCGGGCCCCACCTCTGCTGTACATTATTTCACTACATCCATTCAGATTTTCTCCTAGGAGCACTGAACAACACTGTTGTAGATAAATCTCTCTAAGACCAGTTTTGTAAGAGATGCAGCATCATGGCTTAGGACAGTAAGCTTGCTTGCTTTGGCAGGAATAATGTTAATGCAATCAAAAACCCCAGTTAAACTGCCACAAGTCCTGGCACAAGTTTCTTGCTGGCCTGGGGGTGTTGCACTCCTAGGAGGGTTAGACATGCACTGACCTTCCCACATGATGGGAACAGGAAAAAATGTGAGTTGTCTGGGGACAGGTCTGTGAAAAATGCTGCGGGGGAAGCTGCTGGCTCATTAGGGCCCCACAACCATATTGGGGCCTCCCTAGTTGGCACAAGGGCTAGATGAAGAGCTTCAGGGGCTGCATCCAGCCCTTGGGCCTGTGTAGAATCTCCCGCAAGTAGAGGGAACATAGAAACCTTCCCCTTCAGGAGGTCCTAGTAAAGAATTTGTCAGGTATGCATTAGAGATATGTGCTGCCCATAGCAGAGGACCTTCAAAAGAGCAGACAGTGTTACTCAGGCTGCAATCCCAACCTGCAGTTAAGTTGGCCTAAGCCCTAACCTAAATGCTTTGCTGACCTGGGATGTCATGGAAGTGCCATAAGGCAGTGATCCTCAATCTTTTTGCCCCAGGTACTGGTTCTGTGGAAAAGAAATTTTCCAGGGACCAGCCCAGAGGTGGGGGGGAGAGTTCTGCCTCGGGAGACCTAGAGAGAGGGCTTCCCCACCTAGAGCACAGCACAGCTGCCTCCAATTGTAAATCCCATTATAACAAATTAATACATTTAGCTGTTGCTCGGTTACTGTGAATAGGATTGCAGGTAACAGCCCAATGTCTCAATGCATGACTACTCAGAGCAGGGATTTTCAACCTTTTTCAATGCAGTATGCATTGAAAATGCACAAAGCCATCCTAGTCTCTTTTATTGAAGAGTAAGCTTCATTGACTATGATGGGACTTATTTCTGAGTAACAGGCATTGGATTGGGCGTAGAGACTGTAATCCTGTTCACACTTTCCTGAGAGTAAGCTCCACTGACTACAATGGGACTTACTATTGAGTAGAAAGGCATAGGGTTGGTCTCTGAGGCTGCAATCCTCTGACAGAGCCATCCTGCTGTGAGGAGGGGAAGAGGCACTTAGAGGAGTCCTCTCACAGACCTGTCAGGCAGCTGGCCAAGTACCTCCAGTGGTCCCTGGACTGGGGGTTGGACTTCTGCCACACTCCTGAGAGGATGAGGCCAGTGCACAGGTATACGCTGTCCTCAAGGGAAGGTAAGTTAGTAGGGTTGCCATATGATCTGAAAAACAGGGACAGTTCCGGTTTGGGGGGACTGTGTTCATGTATTGGCAAGTGTGACAGAGGGTCCTGTCCCAATTTTGTTATGGCAACCCTAGAGTGAGGCCAGCCTAAATTGGTTAGGATTGTATTCTGATCAACCCCCCTTTTTCTTACTACTTTTTTCTGTTTCTGTTCCTGCTTCAGAGAAAAAATAGACACACAAAATTGTTCAAACTGTGATACACCAAAAATCACAAAAATTGTGCAGAACAGGCAGCTTATGGACAGGTAAGTAAAAAGGGTTTCTGTTATGACCTCAGGGCCATCTGGTTGCTCCTTCACCATAATATGCACTGCATGCTCAATGGTGTTGCATGTTCTGGACAGGAATCAGACAGGATTGGACTGTTAGTTGCAGAAGTAGACCTGTTAGTTGCAGAAGTAGACCCCCTGGTGTCTATCAGGTACACCTTTGAGCAGAATCCACCAGAATTCTGATCATGTTTCAAGATTTTCCTCTATACTTTCAATAAAATGAAATCATATTCAAAGATTTGCTTTAGCTATACCTTTTTTGACTACAAGTTCACAAAAAATAGCCCAGTGCCAATAATTGACAATTCTATTACATAAAGCATACAAAATAATAACACATAAAACAAAAAAAGAAAGTATCAGTTTTCGTCATCAAATTATAAAAAGCATCTGAATTGTTGTTTTCTATCAAGAGTATCCTTTTGGAAGTGTACAGGATTAATTTAGAACTCAATTAGCATTCACAAACTGTTCCTGGTTTTGACAGCTGCCCAGGCAAAGGATGTCACACCTTATATGATTTTCACACATTTGCTCACTAACAACTTTTTCTAATTTCTGAAATGTGGAAATGAGCGGATCTCCCCCATTTTGTTTCATTCTTGTAACATAGGCTGGATCTGCCCCACATTCTGATTTAACTTCCTGGTTTAACTTGGAAGATTTCCAAAATTGATTTTGGAACTGAAACACTGGCAGTTCAAGATCTGAGTTCAAGACCCCCAATGGAGTGTGCTCCCATATCTTGCCCAGGTCCTACCAACCTAGCAGTTTAAAAACATGTAAATGCGGATAATTAGGTACTTGGCAGTAGGTATAAAATGCTTTCCATGTCAGATGGAGCAACATATCAATTGAAGTATATCTCAGTCGTGTCAATGGCTATGTCTAGTTACAAAGCGGACCCTGCCTACACAGGAAAAACAAAAAGATGAAGAATTTTGGAACTGTGAACATGCAATTTGCTAGTTTCCCACTTGTGACTAATATATTCTTCCTGCTTAATAAAGCACATGATCACAAAGGTGTATTGATTAAAACACTGAGCAAAATAGGGTTGCAATTCAACCTTTTGCTTCATGTTTTGATGGAAGCATATAAGTACCTGTGCACATCAGCAGCCTAAATGAAAACAAAATACTGAGGCTGACAAACTGCACATGTGCAGCAACTCTGAGCAAAATCCATAAAACAAAACTGAAGCATAAAGAATCAGTAGTACCAACAGAAATAAAGCCACTTGAGACCCCCAAATCTAAGGATACATTCACATGAGTAAAGAACAACCTATTTAGAAATGAAGATCACAAAGAACATTCTCTTACCACAACTAAAGGGAAGAGAAAGCAAGGATGTGCACCCTAAGCACTACTGTATGTACATTGGATCCTTGCACATACATGTTTAATGTGCAGCAGTTTGGAGTATGGTCAGTTGACATACCCTACGATCCAGAATAACTACAGGAGCACATAAGAGACATTACATGCACCCGTAGTTACTGCACCACCTAGTGAAAACCTATGGGAAATTCATATTGCAATCCAGAGTTAATCATTCTTACACCGAAGCAAGGACTCCCCATAGTTCTTTCTTTCTTTCTTTCTTTCTTTCTTTCTTTCTTTCTTTCTTTCTTTCTTTCTTTCTTTCTTTCTTTCTTTCTATCTATCTATCTATCTATCTATCTATCTATCTATCTATCGTTACTAGTTACTATCTCCTATCTAGTTACTCTGGATTGCGCCCATACTGAGGTAATGTTAGAAGACCCCTCTCACAAAGAACATATTTGATTTGCACTTGGTAGGAATGCAAGGTGACTATATAGAATGGAGGACAGTGTGCCTCTACCTTTAACCATGCAATGGTTTAAGGTAAAGGTACTCCGTCCTCCATTCTATATGGTCACCCTGTAGGACAAGTTGGCTGCATATTTATACAGGGTCAATAGATTTCTGCCACACAACTAACAATATAAAAATGTTATATATAAAAATCAGAACTAGAACATATAGACTAAAAATAGTTTTTATCCTTGTGCAGTGTTGAGATTAAATGAAGCAGTATGCTGAAGCGGTATCATGTTGCATATGATGTTTTATTTTTGTTGTAGTGTACTGTGTAGTATTGTTTTTACCATGTGAAAGCACTTAGGGTGCAATCCAGAGTAACTATGGGGAGTCCTTGTTCTGGTGTAAGATCAATTTACTCTGGATTGCAATATGAATTTCCCATAGGTTTTCACTAGGTGGTGCAGTAACTACGGGTGCACGTAATGTCTCTTACGTGCTCCCGTAGTTACCCTGGATTGTAGGGTTAATTTTGTTATACATGTGCAAATGTGTACAAAGACAATAAATTTCTATTCTGTTCTAGCCTATATGAGGAGTTAAAGTCTTCGTTTGAGTAAAAATAATCCCATTAATTTTAATGGAAGAAAGTTTAATCTTCCAGTAACAAAAATAGGGTTAATTTCACCTGGCTACCACTATGTCCACACAGCACACTGTGTCATATAACTATGTATCATACTACTCTTCAGACTTGCACCTGATCGATCTTCCTACAAATTGTCCATCTTTCGCCATGGTTCAGGACTGAGCCAAAGGCCTCTAGAAGTAATAGTAGTATAACTGTGCCCAGAGATATGAAACCAGGAGGGCAAATCAATGTGTCAGGCCTGATCTATATTTTATTCATGCTCCTATTTCTGTCATGTTGCTCTTCCCTGTCTTTTCCATTTTCAACTCTAGATTACTAGCTGTTTATTTTTCTAACTACTGGTGTTTATTTGCTGATAGCACAGGTTTCTAGTCCACTGGGAGTATATTGTCTTAAATAAACACATTTGCAGCCGGTTTTTATGAGCATTTTAAGCATGACTGCAACTCAAAGATTCTAGAAAAGTAGCACTCTAGGAGAATAAGGGTGCGCAACCATTACACTTTTCTAGAGCATCTGACAAGATTGGAGAACATGTTTTAAGCTTGCCAACAGGATGTCCTGCAAATTTAGTGGTGGACCTGGAGCAAGTGTTTTTGTACTATTTTTAAAGGTTTGGAAGCTTGTGGAGTCCTGCAGAGGGGTCCGCAGGCTTCCCAGACCCCCCAGGAAGCCGCACTGCCTGAGGGTAAGTTTTTAAAAAACCCTTTCACCTTCAAGAAGTGCAATTGCAGCAACCATATTGCTGGCTTTGTCCCTCCTCCACAAGAACTTAACAGACATTCCCAGAATTGTAGAGAGTTTTGAAACTGCTGCCCTAGGAATGTCTCAAAAATGAAATGCCTAACCACATAAGAGTGAAAAAAGAGAAACAGAGGTGGAGAAGGTAACACGCCTGCTTTTACATCACACCTTGCTAACTTTTCTTCTTTGCTTAGCAAACAAATTCAAGCAGCATTTATACAACAGCATGCTTTGTGTGAACACTTCAAACCAAAAATCAATTGCCACTTTTTCTTTCTCTCTAACACAAGCGTTCAGTGAACCACTTCCTAAAGGTTTTTTAATAGTGAATGTGGAAAATTGATTTTGATTTAAACTGTGGCCTACAGTGTGAAAAGATACTGTAATTTCTTTATCTGTCAGTCTCGCTGATCTAATTTTGATCTGCAGCTGACTTACAAAATGTAATAATCTTTTACTTTATAAAACAGAAATTTCTTCAGTTGGCTTGGGGAAAAAATGGGAATAAGCTGTCGCTAAATCACTAAGAATGAGGGGCTAGATACCCTTAAAAGATTTTCAATATTTATGCCTTCAGTTTCAACTAAAATTTACTTAGAAGATCTATTGCCTATTATGAACTACATTGGCAGAAATAGCTAAAGGCTGAAAATAAATTGCATTCCTAAATCAGCACTAAAACGTAACATATTATTTCAGCTAGGGATAACTACCAATTAAACAAGTTTTAGTTGACTAAAATATTATAGTAATGAAACTTCTGATATGCTTCACACTGAACAAAATTACATTTCTGCAGTTTCAGGTATCCACAGTTCACAAATCCTCCAAATCACACTTATCTCACCTGTTTTTATTTTATTCTCCTGTTTACACCTATTTCCAGCAATATTCTATGTGCAAGTCCTTCTCTGCAAGTGGTTGATTTGGGAGTGAGAAATATCGCCCAAGCAGCACAATTATTTTATTTAAAAAGTGCATATATCCTGCCCTGATCCACAAGGTAGCTTGAAACAGATCAGTCAATCCACTGAAGAGAGATACTGAGCAAAGAGAAATACTGAGGGATATGGTGTTAAATTCTCTCCCCAGACTTCAGGTGTTGCTGCTGCTTCTGTCCTTATAGCGAGCCCAGGGGTAAAAATATTGAGACTGATGGGCTGGAACAAGTCACTTGTGCTGATCTGGGAGGGTTGCAAAGATGTCATAAAGCATGTTTGTGCCTCCTTAGGGAAATGCTACACTGGTGCACAGAGGAGTGCCAGTAGCGTGGCAGCAACCCTGAACTTGAACTGGATGCAGTGCAGGTATGTCAGCCTTCCTACTCCAGTGCAAAATAGGATTGCACTGTAAGGGCCATTAATCCCTTTCAGGAAACTTGGATAAAATTGGGGTGGTTTCTTCATATGAGGTTTCTCCACACACTGACCAGATAGAATGCAAATCTTTACTTTTTTGGGGTGATGGGTCAGCTACAACAGATGGAGGACTCAATATTAAAGCCCCTCACAACTCACTGGTATTCCTGCTGCAACTATGACTGTAGTTATAAGTTTGTGACAAACTTGGTGAAAATGGTCCCCACTCCAGGAAGTTTCCTATTAGGCAATGCCTGTTTTAACTGTCATTCAAGGGTGTGGCGGCTTCTTCTTATCTGAACCAGATGGAATGCGGTTTCTATAAGGCTGTGCCATCTGCATCGCAACTAAACTTATACTCATATTGGCACAACTAGATTCCTTGTACCTTATTATAGCATCTTATAGATGAAGCAAATGGTTCAGTGATTATAGCAAACAATATGAAATCACTGCAGTTTTGTGGAGGAGAGAAAAAAACAAGATCTGGCGAGGCCCATTTTAATAAGCCCTTTTCATGCTTCAAAAATTTTGGATTCAAAATGAAAAATATAAGTTCCACATCTTAGTTAAACCAAGGTATTTAACCCCAATTATCCTGCTGGCTGCAATGTGTTTATGGATACAGTCATGTGCATGCATGATGCATCACAACTAGCATTGTATTTCCCATATGTAAAACACATCCTCATAGGGAAAAGGCTCAGCATGATATTACAAACTTAACTTAGATAAAATTGTTTCTCTGTTTTTATTTAAAACAGCCCACCTCAATTCATAGCTTTATAAGAGCCACTCATAGCCAATATTCAAGATTACAGAATATTGGTATGGACTTTGTGGTCTTGTGCCCACTATGAAAATGTTCACAGTTTGTAACAATATAACTGAGGGTGCAATCCTAAGGAATATTCCAACTCCAGTGTAAGGGCAATGCAACTCGGAGGAAAGGGAACGAACATGGCCTAACTTTGCGGAGGCCTCCTTGTCTGCCCTTCAACCACATCTAAGCCCCTCTAGCACATCTATGCCAGAGCAGGAAAATTGGTTAGGATTACACAATGAGAGGTATATATGCAAACATACACCTGGGCATGAGTCTGAATGTGACTACAAAATTACAGTTACAAAAATGATGACCAATCCTGAATATCAAATTATCATAGAAATAAAAAAGTTAATTTTAACCTAACATTATTAATCAAATTTGAATTCATTTTGAATTTTTGATGCAGAAATTAGTTTAGCAAGAACCAGTAGAAACAGGTCCTCTGAAAGCAAGCACAGAATATTACTCTGAACCGTAATCAAGGTTATTTCAAAGGAAAGCTCTACTATTTTATCTGAAATTAATTCCAAGTTAGGACTGAAGACTGAGTGGATTTACATGCCAATTCTATATATTGGCTGTCCACATTAAGCCATTTTCGGCATGAATTAGCAAGCAGTCACCAACAGAAGAAATGTTGGTCTATGGAACAAATGACTGTTAACCAGGAATATCATCAAGTCATTTGAATTCCCCCCTTAGGAAAAAGAATGAGAAAACTCACAAGAACTCTGCCAGTTAAGGTCTGGGCTGAAATCATCACCCCTGCCCAGTCTTTAACAGAGGTCATCCAGCCCACTTCTGCTGCCACCGTTTCTTCTTTTTCATTTGGGGGTTTCAGGTCCCCATCTGCCTGGGTCTCTGCAGGCTCACTTATCTTCTGGGCCTCCTATAAAAATAAAGAGAGAGAAAGAGAGAGAGAGATGAACAGTTAGTTATAGTTAAGAATAGTCTCTTCAGGATAAATTTAACATAGTTATTATGTTAACAGATCCAGGATGGTGTCATGGATATGGAGTTGGTCTGACACCTGGAAGATCCAGGTTCAAAGCCTTCCTTGGCCATGAAGCTTCCTGGGTGACTCAGGGTGCAATCTGTCACTCAGGGTGCAATCCTGACCAATTTAGGCTGGCATAACTCACCTGTCATGCCGGGCCCACTGTGTTATGGGGATGCCAGTGCATGTTTGTGCACTGGCCTAAACCTCCAGGAATGGCACAGAATTGCCTTTACAGCATGTTTGTGACATCCCCAAGCCAGCACAGGACTTGTGCCAGGATTTATGCCAGCCCAACTGGTGTTAGGATTGCAGCCCCCTCTCTCTACCTCATCTACCTCACATGGTTGTTGTAAGGACAGTAGCAAGGGAGAACTCAAGCTTTGCTGAGCATTTGCTTGAACACTTGCTTAGGCATGGGAAAAGAGGGATATAAATATCAAATGGAAGAACAGCCTATGAACTATTACATAACCTTAAGAAAACCTTCATGTTGGAAAGCAAACCTTCACAAATCCCACACAAAGGACACAATCCTAACTAATTTAGGACAGCACAACTCACTCATCTTCCCATTCCTATGGTGGTGTAGGGAAGTCAGCACATTCTGTGCATTGGCCTAGCGCCCTGCTTATGCTACTTTTGCAACACCCCCAGGCCAGAATGTGTCTTATACCAGCCTAACGGGGGATTAGGACTGCAGCCTCAGAGCACAATCCAGAGCAAATTCAGCCTGCTCTGCCCTAACTGCTCTCTCCTAACTATTCTGTATCCAGAGCAGAAAGTTATGCTGCATCCAGAGAGTCAAGAAGCCTGGGCTGCCCTAACTGCTCCAGAGCATGCTAAGTAATTTGACAAATGGGGAGGACTTGCTCCTGAGGAGACACCTCTCAGATCACACTGAACAAGGAACAGCTGTGGTGCCTACAGTGGTAACATGACTCTGCGCATCACCCGGTGCAGAAGTCTGTGTGTCATCCCTAGGGTGCATGCACCTCCCTACCTGGCTTCAGAAAGAGTACTGCGCAGGCACCATCTCTGACGCCTGCGCAGTACTTTTTTGAAGCCTTTCGGCTTCAGAGGAGACTGTGCAGGCGTCAGAGTTGGTCTGAAGCCATTTCGCATCTGAGGCGTCTGAAGCCATTCAGCTGCCGCTCCACCTCCTGAGTGAGGCCGAATGGCGGTGCAGAGGCACGGACTTCCTCCACTCTAAGGAAGTCTCCTCTGAAGCTGTTCAGCATGCTCAGTGTGTTTCTGCGCAGTGCACCTCAGCTGGCCATTCAGGCCAAATCCGAGGACGAGTGGCAGCTTCTGGCTGCTGCTCTGCCTTGGAGCAGGCCTAAATGGGCACGCCGACACCCAGGGCCTGCCACAGGACTGTCAAACTCCTCCACTGCATCACCCCATACAGAGCGTGCACCCAATGCGGCCTGCACCAGCTGCACCAGTCTGGTGACTCTACTGGGCGCCTGCCTTAAAAGGAGTCCCTAAAGAGATGCCAGTACATTCTACAGTGAATACAAGGGGCTTCTTGGAGTGGCCTGCTATATCCTGAGGTTTGTGGCCAGCCGTAGTTTGTTCCATATCCTAAGGTTGAGAGGCAGGGGTTGCAGCTAGGCTGGCCAAGAACTCAGATTTTTGGTCAACACTGCCATTCTTACTCGGGCCTGATCATGGACCCCTATGGGTCTACTCATTACTATACCTGCTCCTGAGGTGGTATATCTCTGAGGAACTGGAAGAGGGCATTTCTGCCTTGGAAACAGGCTCTGGATACAGAGTAACTGCTCTGCCCTAGGCAATGCTCAACATGCCCTCAACTTGCCTCTCCTGAACTGCCTAGGGCAGAGCAGCTAGGGCAGAGCAGGTCCACCTCTCTTAGGGCACCCTATGTTGCCTTGCTCTGCCCTAAGTCTTTTCCAGAGTAACTGGGTTGGAGCATCTTGCAGTTGCTCCACCCTAGTGATAGATAGGGGCCCTATGTGGACAGATTAGTTGCTCTGGATTGTGCTGAAAGTTTCCCTCAGGTTTGATAGCAGTATCATAACCAAAATTTTCAAACTACCCCTTCCCCAAACACCCTTTCCTCCCAAGCCATGCTGTGACATGCAAACCTAAGAACGGTATGCTTTCAGAAATTAGCTCTCCCCATAATATGCAGTATAATTGTGCACCCATCCATGCGGCTTGAGAGAAACAAGAACAGAGTTCTAGGTAACATGTGGCCCCCAGCTTAAAAATTCTCTTGGCTGACAAAAGAGATGGTGGTTTTCTTTTTACAGGTTCCATGCCTAACACGCATACAATAAGCAAGCAGTATTTGTAAAAAGGTTGCTACAGAGAGACTCGGTAGGCATTTTTGACACCGCAGATGCCAGCTTCCTTTGTCAATTGACATGCATGGCATAACTGGCACCTGGAATGGCTGCAATGAAAACAACCACATATTTGTACAGTCTTGTATGCAAACCTGAATGCAAAATATGTACATGGACAAAATGAACCTAATATTAGCACACGGTGAATGCGACTGTTAGTCATGTAACATTTTAATTATGATTTCTAGAATTAGTTTTCCAAGGAAGATCAGCTCAGTAGTGTGCGAAGAGAAGAGCCTACAACACCAAAGAGGAAAGAAATGCAGAGCTGAAAATCTTCCAGAAAGCTGCTGGGTTGTTAAGGAACCTCTCCTGAAAAGGGGACTGGGGGATGAATCAGAGGAAGTCCTCTCTCTCTGTGAGCTCTGGCAACTGACTGACTCACCCAAGGGAGAAAGGAAGTAGTACATTAAAAGGAGCATTTCGTTGTACCAAGCTGACAGGTGAGTCACTGCTGACTGTTGCCATTAACTATCTGCATTAGTGGTACATCTTTAAGGAACTCTGTACTCTTACCAAGTTTTTTCTGCTCCAGTCATGGCTGTTGCAGACAAGTCAGGATGCTGCAATCCAAGTCTTGACTGGTTAGTTTCCCTCAACAAGGCCATATCATTTTAAGGGTTGCACAATTCTGCAACAAAAGCCATAATAGGGAAAATATCCCCTGTGTAATAATTTAGGGTTCCTAGGCTCCCTGGGATAAAGATAGCTAGGGCATTGCTAGGCGGGTGCGGTTGGTGCAGTCCACACCAGGTGATGTGCTCAAGGGATTTGAGCACCCACCAGCCAGCGAACCTCTTCTAGGCAGCAAGAGCTCAATCCAGCATGTCACTTCCCTCCAACTGAGGAGAGGGGCAGCCCACTACGCAGAGAGGATGGATCCTCCTCACCAGGAGGGTTCTGCTGTACATGATGAAGGTGTGAACACTGTGCATGCATCCTACGCTTCAGAAATCTCCAGGTGAGGAGAGAACTGCTCTTCTCCTCAGCAGGAGGGGTCTGAGGTGCAAGACACGAACACTTGCATCATGCTTGCCTCCTGCACTTTGGAACCCTCCCACTGAGGAGAGAATGGCCCTTCTCCGCTGCGGGACAGTTTGGAGGTGTAGCATATATGTGTGAATGGCCTTTCTGTATATTCATGAGAAAGGCAAGTGGCTTTGGAGATTTAGTGTGCACGTGCAAACCTTTTGCATGTGCGGTATGCTTCAGAAACCACAGTATACACTGAGACGACATGAAACTAGATGAAAAACATTTGATTTGAAAATAAATTCATAAACTTGAGGGCACAATCCTAACCAATTTTCCAGCTTCTGGTTAAGGACAATGCAATTCTGAGGTAACAAACATTGCCATTTTAAATTAACTTGAGGAGGCCTCCGTGACTGTCCCCCAACTGCACAACGCAGCACATACTCCACTTGCACAGCTAGTTTTCTACATGCATAGAGGAGCATGAGGGAACATTCGAATATCCAACTCTTTTCTCCCTAGAAAGGAGCCTTAATACAGCCAGGGAAGGATTATACCACCAGGTTTTATAGCTCATATAAATCAGCACAATGAGATTATAGGAAGCTGCCTCTGCAGATGGTCAGGCCAGTGTGAGCTGGCAGAGATTCTCTGGGAAAGTTTTCTGTACCCTCTCTAGACATGCCAGAGACTGAATCTGAGATCTACTCCATGCAAAACATGTGCTATACACTGAGCTATAGTCCCCATTATATGATGTGCTTTGCCTTAACCGCCACTCCACAGCTCTCTCCCTCTCTTTACTTCAACCAGGTCCCAGTCCTGGTGGTTAATCTGTGTCTGGTTTCAATTGCAAGAAGAATTATTTTATAATTATTTTATAATTATACTAATTATTATTATTATTATTATTATTATTATTATTATTATTATTATTATTATTCTACTCACCACAGAAATCAGACACTTAAAATGATTCAGAGTGTTCCGTGCAATCTGTATATTTTTATCCCAGGAATCTTTATAGCCAGCTGGAAAAGTAGGCCAATATTCATTTCCTCCATATTCCTGAGATTATAATGTCTTATATAAGGCCACCACATACTGCATATTCTTAGCTGAAGATGGATCCTCTCAGTATATAAAAGGTAACGGTAAAGGTGTCCCTGCAGGTTGCCCTGCTACTCGTGACCAACTCTAGGGAACGGTGCTCATCCCTGTTTCTAACGCCACAGAGCCAATGTTGTATGAAGACGCCTCTATGGACACGTGGGCTGCATGTGCATGGACACTTCCCATTGAGGTTACCTTCCCATTGAGGTGACACCTATTTATCTATTTGCATTTCCATGCTTTTGAATTACTAGGTTGGCAGGAGCTCAGCTAAGGATGGGAGCTCACTCTGTCTTGCATACTCACATCTCAAACCTCAGATTGACAGGAACAGCACCTTGAACCACTAAACCTACTAAACCAACAGCAACCAACTTCTCAATCTATAGCCCACATGTTTTATATTTACATGACATAGAGCACAACAGAGTAACTACAGAGAGTCCTTGCTCCAGTGTAAGAACAATTTACTCTGGATTGCAATATGAATTTCCCATAGGTTTTCACAGGTTGGTGCAGTAATTACGGAGGCACTTAATGTCTCTTATGTGCTCCTGTAGTTATTCTGGACTGTAGGATAGCCTATTAAACTTTACCAATTTAAAGCTTTGTGTCTAGCACATCTCTTTACAGTTGGTTAGGAAAAGCACTCCTTTTTTCAGACCATTGTCAGCTTGGAGGTTGGAGGGTGTTTGCTTTTTGTCTAACAGCTACTGTTGCCTACAGGGTAGCAGGTTATGTTTACTGCTGCTGGAGCACATGCAAAGAATTAAGCAGAACTCTAAATAATTCAACTTCCAAGCATGATTGCATCTTTTGGGACTGGAATGACTTCATCCTGAAACTGAAATCTGCAGTTAAACTATAGTGGTGAAATAAGATCTCTGCTTGAATAGCACCACAGCAATTTGTTTTTTTTAAAGCGGCTGAATGTACCTGGTATATATATGCATAAACTTGAGCTGTCACTGAGCACAAAAGAGCCTTCATAGAAACATCGAAAAATACAACAGATGCAATATGGAATCAGTCCAGGTGGGATACTTGCAGAGCTCACCTGCTGAGCTCACCTGAATTGAAACAAAATCTGTATGTATCTATTGACAGCTGAAGGTGGCACAGAAAGTAGCACATGGGAGGAATGGAGAAGAAGGCATTATGGAACATTTCAGCATGGAGATAAAAAGAAGTTAAGCCACAAGTGACTATATCAATGCAACCGTGTCTACTCAAAAGTAAACCCAATTGTGTTCAATGGGTCTTAATCCCAGGAAAGTTTCTTTAGGATTGCATCCTAAGGTTTTTCACAGATATTCAGAGGCTACTGCCCAACAAACTGGGTTACCGCTAATCTCCCTTTGAATGTGTTATGTATGTTCCTATTAGGTTGCATTGACGTAAGATTCCAAACTACCTCTAGTTTGGTTAGTTTAAAAAGATTAATTATTGATACACGGGGAAAAAACAACATTCTTCTTCCTACTAAAGAAAGGGAAACAGAAAGTGGAGTGGAAAACACATCTGATGAAACAACCAAACGTTTTTGGTCTATAAAATATTCAAAAGCTAGGTAATGCTCTGTTGCAAATTTGGCAGCTTAAGAAAACCTGAACCTTGGACAGATTTTCATACTTACAGTCTGAGCTAATGTATGCTTATGTGAAAAGGTAATCTCACTGAGTTCAATGAAGATCACCTGCAAATGAGCAAGTACAGGATTGCAGTCTTAATTTTTCAAATGAGACACCGAAGGTCAGTGTTCTATTCCCATGACAGCTAAACAATATATCCAGGTCCAGCAACAACCTACCTTCCATATTACAGTTGCTCAAGGGAATTAATGAAGGGCAGAGTTGCTTTTTTAACATCTTATCTATTATTTTCTTCATTACTAACAAAATGCGTAGTAGATGGTTTTTCCAGCCTTTCCTGAAACTCATTTAGTTCCAAGTCCTGATTCACTACATTTTGGGGGCCCCTGTCCTCTCTTTTTGTCACCCTGATATAGTTTCACAAATAAATAGCTTTTGGTCTCCAGTGTAATTTTTTGGGACAGAGAAATGATACATTTTGATTCTGTCTGAAATTTAACTGATTTTTTTCATGATCCAAAGATTAAAAATTGTATAAAATATGGGCCATTTTCGAACACTTAAATCAACAACTAAACTAAAACCAACAGGCTTAACTATGCTTAACTCTTGGATTACAGCCAGAGGAGAGAGTGAATTCTGCTAAATAATTCTTTAGAATTAAATAATTTTATTTGGATTCAGTAGAGTGGGGGGGGGGGGAAATGAAAGAGATGGATGATGTAGTTCAGAGGTAAAAAAACAGCAGAGGAATATTTGTATTTTTCTCTAAAAATACTGTTTTTTTTCCTCTAAAGAAAAACAGTATTTCTTTATTTCAACTGATGATAGTCTGTCTCTAAAGTCTTGGTCAGACATACAAGGCTCTTAAAGATTATGTTACCCATGGGCCTTGAGAGTGAATTCCCCTGATTCACACAATACCATTCCCACACTGTTAACTCCTGAAGTCCAGAGGTTGCCTTCACCATAAAAAGGGACATTACTGCAGGGACCAGCATCTGCAGAGGGCCTGAAGCAGGGCAGGTAAGTTCATAATATGAAACAGAGAGCTGTTGTATATAGTGTCAATTTCTCTGCTGCCTATCAGAACATTACTACTTCACCTAGTTTATTAGGAGACTCAGAACACATATTACTTAAAACAATCCCCTAAGCCTCCAATCAATTAGAAAGTGGCAGGTGAAAAAAAGAAAAGGACCAGAACAAGCATTTCATTAGATCAAAGTCAGGACACCGCTGGAATGGAAGGTGGCATCATCATTATTTTTGGGACTTAGCAACTGTGGTGTTAGTAGAATTAGACACATGGGAAATTTATTAGATAAGACAATGGTTTACTGTTCACAAGAAGTCTACCCAGTAACATTATCTGCATTCTGAGTGTGATGCGTGTGTTAACACTTTCAGAAGTATTCTTACTTTCCCCTGCAAACGCAGATTAGGAAGGCATAACAAGGAACCTGATCTGAAGTATGTTGACACCCTTTGTACTCACACAATGAGAGGAGGAAACAGTGTGGATTTCATCTATTCTTTCCATGCAGAAAGAAACTGCCTTTTGGGGCTGGACTGGACAGGTGACCTTGCTTAGGGGGCCTTTTGCTGCAAGAAGAAAGAAAAAGAGAATCTGGGGCAGGCTTCTCTCAGTGGCACTGCTGCACACATATCCTCTTCTCAGCCCTTTCTTGAATTTCTTTTCTAAGCACAAGGACAAAACATTTATTTATATGAGTTCAGTACTTGTAAAACACCACTATTAAATACTATTTAATTGCTAGTCACCTGCTGTGACTGAGAGTTGCTTTTATGCAATATAGTTTTATTATTGGCTTAATTTTTCCCTCCACTGGTAGTACTAATGATTACTATGATCTTATACTATATTATATTGCTTTGAATCCTTTGACAGATGGGCAGGACACCATTGATGAAAATTGATAGATGCTGTAAATATTAAACCAGGTGGTGGTGGTAGCTTCAGGATAATTAATCCAGCATCAAAAGGGTAAAATTTTGTTTATGCACCTGCTGTAACATGCCTTTCAATAAGGCTTATGAAGAACTTTCTGGTATATTGTGTCTCATGGGTCAGATCTTTCTATATCCCATTCCTTTGGTCTTAACAACAGCCCAGATCTGCTGTCTTATGTAATGAGTTCACCTTGCTGTGTGCTAGTACCATTTTTTGGGACCACAGAAGATGCATAGGTTGCATCTCTAATGAAAATATGAGACAATAGCATTTTGATGCATGAAAAGGATGGGACATCTTCAGATAGCTGTCCAGTGGAGGAGGGAGAGGAAATACAACGGTGATTCTTATCATTAGAGCACATAGAAAAAAAATGTAACTAAGCTATAATTGAACAAATAATACTGGGAATTTCCTGAAGCACTAAGGAATCACATGACACAAATGCACTAAGAAATTACATGAGCAAAAAGAACATCATGATTCTCAGTGCGTGACAAACACAGCAAAAGGAACTACCTTAGTGAAACCCAAATTGCTGCACTGTCAAAGGAAGTTAAACTTGTCTGAAAATGTCAGGAATTATCCTTGCAAAATGTCTATTGTTGCTAGTCCTGACATTTCTTAAACTCCCACAGGTAATGATACATAATTAATAATGATATTTTAGTCCTATATCTTTGGGGGAAGGATCAGGCAACTTTCTTTAGGAGGAGGAGAAGCATATCAAGTGATAAGCCAGTTGCTCCTTTACACTCCAGCCCAATCTTGATGGCTGTTCTGAAACTAAGGCACTTTCCTGGGAGTAAGTTCCATTGAACACAATGGGGCTTACATTTGAGTAAACATGGTTAGGATTGTGCTCTTGGAGCAGAAAATAATGAATCCTTGGAGGCAAAAATGTAAATCATAGTAAATAAAATCTCAACATGAAGCAGAACCCATCAGAATTGTCCTATTTTTCATTTGATAAGTAATCACACACTCAGATAATAACTCACAGGAGTTAGCCTTTTATGGAATCATTGGTCCCTCAGCCCAGCAGTGAGTTCTGCGACTGACAAGTCACTCTCCAAAATCTCAGGGTCTTTCTTATTAGACCTGCGCCCTGAGATTATTTTAGCAGAATATAGCATGGTCACAGCAACACAAGACACCTCAAGGAAGTATGCCAAATTGTTCCCCCTTAAGTATGCCAAATTGGTCCCCCTTATCCAATTATGGGCTGTGGGTGGCGCAAGCGGTTAAGATGCTGTGCCTGTTAACCAGCAGGCCAGGGTTCGAGACCCGGATTGGCCCCACAAGACAGGGTGAGCTCCTGTCCTTAGCCCAGCTCTGCGACGCCAGCTGGATCCAATTGTATTGGCTCTGCCTTTCCATTGGAGTAATTCAGTGGCGTGGAGAGGGGGGATTTGCTGCTTGGGTAACAGCCTATCCTCCAATAACTATCCAACCCAGGCTTTCGTGTTTTGCATGCAGCGAATGCAGCACAGAGCACAATACAATAGTCTTTCAAGACTGATGGAGGCCTGCTTTATCCAATTATATGTCTGAGAGGATGACTCAGATCCTCCCACTTTCCAAATTGGGACTGTTACACTGTCCTTCCCACCACACCTTCTCTTCCTCTCTAACTTAGAGGATTATATTCAAAAAGCTTAGCTATATTCAAAAAGCTTATACATATAATATAGGCCTCTTGAATATGCTCATTTGCCAATCAGTTAACATGATGATTACCTACTTTGTTTTGTATCACATATCACTGCCAGGGTCCAATGGACCCTGTACTATAGCTTGGTACATATAACGAATAAATGTTGCATCAAGTTTTAGTATAATTTTTTATGAAATAATGTGAAATTATGAATTTTGATTATAATTTAGCAGAAACAGAATCCTGTGACTTGCAATTTGATGAGTCATAACAGAGAAAAATCAATGAAAAGCAACATGGGTCTGATGGATCCTGCCAGTATTTGCTATAATTTGAATTTATAGAAAAAATGTAAATTCAAAAAAATTATGCTTTTGGATTTATAATTGTCTAAGTAGCAGTTAAAATTCTTATTCTTATAAAATAATAATAATAAATTCCATTAAAAAAACACATCACTAACTTCTGACAGGGTCCCAGGAACCCTGAAGGTAGTAAGGGAGTTAACCACTGAGCTACCAGAGCACCTATCTCCCGTTAAGATACCTGCTAGTTGGACTCCAGTAACAAGTTTTATATGAGACCTTTGTAAAGCCTTTGATGCACATTTATTGATTTGAAATGTCAACCTTTAAGCCTCATTCTTGGGAAATTAATAATGATGATAAGCAAACAAGAGTAGATGAGAGAATGATAGTCTAAGCATTACCAAGCCTGAAAGCAGGAAATCTAAGATCAAGACATTTGGGGCACCATATGGCTCTTCTTCCAAAGCCTGCCCTTAAAACATGATAATGAAACCATTTGAGAGCCACTGTATGACAAAAGGTGTATTATAGAAAGTCACATGCTTGCATTATTTATCAAGCTAATTGCAGCAATAATACGCTCAAAGGAACAGTGGCAGGTTGGAAAACACATCCACTGAAGCTGTCAGCACATGGCTTAGGCAGGTGCACTGTAAATTAGCCTTTCTGCCAGCAACTAGTAAGAAAGGTAAAACATGTGATAAGAGGATACAGAATTCTAGATGACATGGGAGATTTGTAACGTCTTTCCAAAAACACTGTCCAAATGGACCTACACATTGGTAAGAGATAAATTGGACTCCAAAAATTCACTTGATAGCACGAGGTGTATTTCTGACAGCTCACACCTGTGCATGTCTACTCAGATGTAAGTACTTTATAAAGACATAAGATTTTATAGACAATGGGGCTTACTCCCATTTGACTTTCCATAGGACTGTAGACTTAAACCAGTGATTTTCAACATTTTTCATCTCATGGCACACTAACCAGGCACTGAAATTGTGAAGGCACATCACCAGTTTTTTTACCATTGACAAGGCACACCAGGTTGTTCAAATCCCCCAATTTTCCTATTAATTAATGACTCTCCCCAAATTCCCGTGGCACACCTGAGGACTATCCACGGCATGCCAGTATGCCACTGCACACTGGTTAAAAATCACTGCCTTAAACAGACAAGGGCATTTGTGGCAAGTTCAAAGAGAATCTCTGACATTGCTCTGACCTCTTGAGGCAGGAATATCTTTCTTGCAGGCTTTGGGGAAGGTTCAGAAGGCGCAACCCTGCTTTTGCATCAGCCTTGTGACCTCCTGACAGACCATGAATCAACCTCACGAAGTCAGGGGACTAGTATGTATACTACGTATGTAAAAAGAAATGAAGCTACATAATTGTGTTTATTTACTCATGAGTAAGTAAATGTGCATTGGTTCATCTTGAAGGACAGACAAAGATGAATACAAGGCCACCAGACGAATGTGGAATTCAGATGCTATGGAGGGCAGCCCCTCTCCTCACTCAAAAACAGAATCTGGAGATGATATAGTTAATTTTTTTCTCTTTTGACTTGTAAAGCAAAGTGAGTCTTGATAATGTATTATTTTAAAGAGGGGTTCTGGTGATAATAGGCTTGGGAACCCCTGCTTTATTGGGAAATGTTGTTGACTTTTACAGACTCATCCCCCCCATGTTTGGCCTCATTTCATCTCATTGCCACTCTGAGGTTTTAATGTTGCTTAGAGAAAACCTTTGAATCTCAACACAATAAAAAGTGTTGGATTTAAAAGTGATTTCATCCCAAAATCACACTAAACTGTAAGAATGTAAATGTAAGAACTTAAAATTAACTGCCTAACCTAGATTGGGTTAAAATCTTACAGGTATTTTGGGAAAGGGGGGATTACAGAAAAACTTCAGATAGAATTCATTTGGTAAAAGAGGGTTGGCTTCCCCATCTCCTCTCCTCTTATAATTATTCATAATTATTCATTTTAATTTGCCTTATGATGTCACTTCTTGAATGACATCACTGCCAGTGGGTCCCAGACAGTCATTTTAGAAAGCGGGTTGCATTGCTAGAACTTTGGGAACCACTGCTCTACATTATTTCAAAAGTGCATTTCTAGTAGACACCAGTCAATGCATTCACTCACATTTTGATTGTCAATGTAGAGACTTTTCAATCTAAACTGTAAATAAAGTCTAGAAGAATGGTATCAACCCCTCCTCCCCAAACAATTTGGAAGACATCAAAAAGATAGCACATTTGTTGCAAGCAAGTTTATATTTCAATGAAAAACAAGCAGATTATCTTCCTGTCACTGCAAATTACATGGCTCAGAACAAATTTATTTGCAAATTAACAAACAAGACTAAAGATGCAGAGACCTTAAGTAGTAAGGAAGAGACACATTACTTAGAAACAGTGATACGCCATCCAAGATTTGTTGGAATCCATGTATGCAAGGTAAAGAAACCATGGGATTAGACTTTAAACTTTTCACTATTAATGACATTTTATTATCTTAAATAATACAAAGCTCTGCTGGAGCAAGAGAAAGACACATGCTGGAATCCTAAACACACTTTCCTGGGAGTAAGTACTATTAAATACAATGGGACTCACTTCTGAGTAGAGATGCTTAGGATTTCACTGTTAGTCCAAAAATCTCCTTTGAGTGGCCCACCAGCTGCTTTGGATAGCACACAAGTCAACAAAATACAGTGATGCCTCACATAATTGAATTTCATTTGTTATGACCTGAATATAAATTTATCATGTCTTTTACCCTGCCCACCACCATGGAGTTAACTAGGGCCACCTTATTAAAAAAAAATTGAACACAACTTCAGAAAGGGATACCTCAGCCAAAAGTCACATGGTTAATAATGTGGGAACAGCCTTCAAAATTTCCATTGATGTGGTCAGGTGGGCCATCAGCCTCTAAGCCAGCCAAGCTTCAGCCAGCTCCCACCAGCTGAACAAGACCGCATATGGTCACAAACATGTCATAAATAACATTATGACTGCATGAAGGCCAGTGTCAGTAGTGGAGAGATCTCCACCAGCAAGCTTCCAGTTGCAGTGGAGCTGCATCTGTGGATCAGGGTAAGTGAAATCCCAGGTGGTGTGATGAGAGCAGAATGAGCAGGAACAGGATGAGGGAAAGGCAGTTAAGGCTTGGGAGGGGGCAGCGAGGTGAGGAAGGCTACTGCCACTCGATCTATTCCACTCCTGTGCCTGGAAGACATACATGGATCTCCTCAGACTTGCACAAGCAATTGAACAGGTGCAGATCTGGCACCATAGAGGTGCCAAGGTCTGACACAGGCTCCCTTATCCCAAGAAAACCTCTGAGGTGTGAAATTTGGGGAGGATATTCCTTATATTACATGGTACCCACTAACAACCAATTTTCAGAAATTCAAACTGAAAGGGAAGGAAAAGGAGTGAAATATGTTTTTGTCCTTATACTTAACATTGAAGACTGCCTGATCAGCACCCAGCCCTTGGACCTAGAGGCATCCTTCTGGGCTGTAAGGAACCACTAAAAGCCAATTTTGGTGCCTGGTGGTGCCTGCTGCTTGGAGTTGCACGCTGGTGTCCAGTGGTGCTCAGCAGGGATGCCCAGTGCTTGACAGAGATGCCTGGTGATGCCTGCTGCCCGCTGGTGCTTGGTACCCACCAGGGATGCCTAATGCCTGCTGGTGACTGCTGCTGCCTGCCATTGCCCTGGTACTCTGTAGTATCCAGCGCCTTCAGTGCCCAGTGATGCCCAACTGTTCCTGGACCCACAAATATTACTGAAATTTTATTCCCATAAACAACAGGTAAATTCTGCTAGTCATAGAATAAAACTGCCTTGGCCAGTATTTTACTGGACAAATGAGAAATCATCTACAAAGGATGGCATTCCAATGAACACACAGTAGTTATAAAATGGACTGAAATTAGACTACAAGTTTCTTTTTCCCTATATTCTTAATATTAATTCTTAAAGTGGATGGAAATGCTCAAGTCTGACATCATAGCATTGACTTTGAAATTATACTGTAGCCCCAAAATATTTGCTATTCCTGTACTGTAACACCAAGATTCAATTCAATATAATTTGCAAACATTTACCAGGCATTTCAAGAGTACAAAATGAAAACCATATAAGGACATTGAGACTGGAAACTGATTAATCTATGCAGCTCGACTGTACAGCATCATTAACCTCCCTTTTATTGATGGAAATACTGAAACACAAACATTAAGGCAGCACAAACTGTCCTATATCAAACCTGGTATCAGAACGTGAGATTCTGCCATTATAACATCCTGTACAGAGGCCAACACAATTAAAATCCCAAATAAAATCAGGTGCCAATTTTCTGGAGACAGATTCTAGATAGTTCCAAGTTTACCTGCAACAGCACACTACAAACAGGGCTTGATAAACCATGATGATAAATAATGGGGCAACATATGATAATCATGTGATGATTTCTACCATGTAGAAATGTGCCCACTTGCTCTCTGGGGCATGTGCCCTGCTAGAGGAAAATGTATTAGTAGAGGCTGGACAATATAAGAAATAAAATGCTGACTACACTGCAGAGGCTCTCAAGAGAAGAATAGGGCTGAAAGGAAAATCTGTCATATTTATACCTGACCCTGATCCTGTGTTCAATGTATTAAATGATTTAGGCTGCAATCCTGAAATGCATTTGGGCCATCTTATCTATCACTGCAGTGGCCCAATTCCAAGTTGGGCCACCCCAGTTATACCAGAAAGGCTTGGAGCAGAATAAATCAACATAGGCTGCCCTAAGACAGATGGACCTGGGCTGCCCAGGAGAGGCATGTTGAGGGCATATTCAGCATTGCCTAGAACAGAGTAGTTATGCTGTATTCAGAGCCTATTTCAGGGGCAGAAATGCCCTCTGCCAGTTCCTCAGTTACACCACCTCAGGAGCAGGTATAAATTTAAGTAGACTCATAGGGGCCCATGATAAGGCAGAGTAAATATGGGTGTTGACAACAAATCTGAGTTCTTGGCCAGCCTATGTGCAACCTCTACTATCAACTTTGGGATATGGCACAACTATATCCCACTAACCTGTGGGATTCAGGAAGCTCCAAGCAATCCCCTTGCATCCACCCTCCACTACAGATACTGCTGTGCTGCATTCTCATGCTGCAGCTGTTACTGGTTGTTAGTGACTCCTCCTAAGGCAGGTACCACAGCTGTTCCTTGTTCAGTGTGATCTGAGGGGGTCTTCTCAATAGCAAGCCCTCCCCAGCTGCCACTGACTTGGCGCCTACTTAGCATGCTCTGGAGCAGCTAGGGCAACCCAGGCTTCTGACTCTCTGGATTCAGCCCAATTTTCTCATCTGGATACAGCCTACTTAGGGCAGCCTTGCTGAGCCACTCTCACTGCCCTAACTCTGGATTGCACCTTAGGACCCAATCCTGAACTCAGCCAGTGCTGGCGCAGTGCCAAATGCTGGGTGCCATAATGTGCCATAAAATACATTCACTGCATGTGTTCCCTGTGCAGAAACAGTAATTTTACAAAAATGAATGGGGGCTACATAAGAGCAGGTTTGTTACTGTGAAGAGCAGTAGATGGTATGCCTTAATGTTTGAGAAAGAATATTGTTGGTCTCCTCTGTCAGATATCAAAATACATTGGATTTGAGACAAAGAAAAGCACTTATTTTAAATTAGGGTACCTTATGAAATTGTTTTGCAACAGCACAATCCTTTGTATGTACAATGGAATGCACTCCTGGGTAAGTGTGTATAGAACTGCAGCCAAAGACTAACAAAAATAATTACCTTTTTCACACATGGCTGTTGGGATCTCAAAGCTCCCTGCCACAACATATCATTGGACCTTTATATAACTGGTTTGAAAAAAAATGTACCCAGATTAAACTAACACACTTTTATAGATGCTGTAATGAAGCTGGAGTGTCCTTTCCAGAGCACGATGGCCTGGTTAGATTAATATGGAGGATAGGAGAGCAAATCCCCCCTCCCCATGCCACTGAAATAGTCCAATGGAACAGCAGAGCCGATACGACTGGTTCCAGCAGCATTGCAGGAGTTACCAGAACGTGATTGTACACAGTGATGAGCTGCTTCTGGGACTCTGGCTCCGGACTTTTCCCCGAGGTTGACTTCTGAAGCCTTTCCCATATATGGGTATAGCCACAAGGCAGTGGAGGTTGGAGGTGGGAGTCTTCCTTCTCCTAGGTGGGTTAACAGAATTACCGTTCTCCCTGCAGTCACATGACTAACTCACTTCCATGATTCGTTCAGACAATACATTGGCAATTGTTTATTGTATTAGCTAAAAGCTAACAAACTTGAAATTTTTGATGTGGATAATCTGCAGAAATGCCAATAAATTTTTATATATATATAAGAGAAAAGTCACTCACTGACTCACTGACTGTCTCACTGACTGACTCACTGACTGACTCATCACCGCCCTGCCAAAACCAGTGGACCTAGAAGTGTGAAATTTGGGGTGGGTGTTCCTTCCGTGACTGAGGGGTGCACTAAGAACCGGTTTTCGGAAATTCCAACGGGAAAGGGGTGAAAAGGGGCGCAATGCGTTTTCCTCCCTATACTTTGCATTGAGAATTGCTGACTCAGCAACATTCCTCCCCAACTGCTGGGCCTGAAGCATGGAATTCTGGGAGTTCCTTCTGTCACCTGAACTCCCACCAAGAACCATCCGGAGAAATTAACCCTTCAGGGGCTGAAAAGGGAAATGTGTTTCTGTCCTATACTTAACATGGGAGACTGAACAACCTCTAGCCAGTTTGGTGCTCAGATCCTGGTGCACTGGGGGATGTTGTTCGGAGGAAGAGGTTGCGTTGGCGAGGATGCTGCGCATGAGGGGAAATTGCGCATGAGGGGAAATTGTGCATGGGGGAAGTTGCGCATGTAGGAAAGTTGCGCACGGGGGAAAGTTGCGCATGGGGGAAAGTTGCGCATGTGGAAAGTTGCGCATGGGGGAAGTTGCGCATGAGAGGAAAGTTGCATATGGGGGAAGTTGCGCATGGGGGAAGTTGCGCATGGGGGGAAGTTGCGCATGGGGAAAATTGCACATGAGAGGAAAGTTGCGTATGGGGGAAGTTGCGCATGGGGGAAGTTGCGCATGGAGGAAAGTTGCGCCTGGGAGGAAAGTTGTGCATGGGGAGAAGTTGTGCATGGGGAGAAGTTGCGCATGGGGAGAAGTTGCGCATGGGGAGAAGTTGCGCATGGGGTTTGATGCATATGGGGAAGTTGCGCATGGGGGGTTGATGCGCATGGGGGAAGTTGCGCATGGGGGGTTGATGCGCATGGGGGAAGTTGTGCATGGGGGGTTGATGCGCATGGGAGAAGTTGTGCATGGGGGTTTGATGCGCATGGGGGAAGTTGTGCATGGGGGTTTGATGCGCATGGGGGAAGTTGTGCATGGGGGGTTGATGTGCATGGGGGGAAGTTGCGCATGGGGTAACTTGTGCATGCTGGGTTGATGCGCATGGATGAAGTTGCGCTTGGGGGGGTTGATGTGTATGGGGGAAGTTGCGCATGGGGGGTTGTTACGCCTGGGGGAAAGTTATCCATGGGGGGTTGATGCATATGGGGGGATGGCATACGTGGGAATTTTACTCCCGCAACGCAGGTACGCCTTTCACTTGTAAACAGATAAAAACTATTTAAGGATTGTATCCCTATGAAGTTATTTTGCTAGGTCAAGCTTGAATATAAACTATGTTATATAAGATGAGAGATACAGGACAAATCTGCCTGTGCCTATACTGGAACCTATAAAAATCAGAATATCATTCTCTAAGGACAGTCATTCAATATTTTTCTAAAGAGAAAAGTCCTTTTTAGATAGAAAGGTATTTTGGTTTTCAAAAGAATTACTGGTAGATGTTCAAGCTTAGGAAAAAAAATCCCTATTCATTCATATATTATATTCACACATACACACTTCAGTGATGGCTTCCCTTGTTTGCAAACAGAAAATTTTAGAATGCAACTAGCTAGTACAAGGGATGCCAGTACACACCATTCTGCTTCTATAAAATGCTGTCTTCCATTTTTTTCACAGGGTTCGTTTGGTCCTTTTGAAAGGCATGTACATGCACACACATATATTCCTGTCAAGGTGGTGATTGACTTGCCCATTTCAGAAAAGATCCAGTTCTGGTGCATCTGGTCCAGTATGATGTGGCACACAATGTGCTGGTTTGGGACCAGAAGCCTTGACTTCAAATCTCTGTGCTTTTGCTCATTTGAAGGGGGAGACTGTACTGTCCCTGTCCCAGACTATCCAACCTTACCAGTTTCTTATGAGATTAAAATGGGAACCCCATGTACGCTGACTTGTGTTCCTTGGAGGGCATGTGAATCAAATACTTAATGTGATCCTACAACCATGAAGATCTGCAGCTTGCTTTGACTTCACCAATTGGATGTCACAAGCAAAAGGCCTGCAAATGCACCATACTGTGCATTTGGTCCAGTGTCAGGAACTGTAAGTGTTTATTAGGTTTTTAATTCATTAATTGCCAGGCTTTCAACATAGAATTTTCTTTGCTTCATGTTCCTTCTTTTGCTCAAGTCAGTCTACTTTCAAATGTACAAAAAGAGTCTTTGGCAAGGCTAGTAAAATGCCTAATTAACTGCTTTCAAAATCAATAGCTGAGATCCAAAGGACTCGGCAACAAGTTCCAACTGCCTAAGCTAGCGTTTCTCAAAGAGCACTCTCCAAATGCCACATGGCAGCCAACTTTTGTCACTGCAGTGGCCACTGAACATGGCCAGTTCTGTAGGCAAGCTTGAAGTACCAATAGCTTTTTTGATCCAGACTGAAATTAATGATTTGACTAGTTTATCATTCTGACTGATTAGATATTGTAGGTAGCACTTGGTGGAAAGGCTTTTCATTGCTTTTTATTCCTCCTACTGCAGCTGTGCTGTGTGTGATACAGAACAATGATTTTCAAATGGTGTGCCATGGAACATTTGTATGTGCCAAAAGATCTGCAGGTGTGCTATGGGGTTTGGGGGACAGCCATTTATTGATTCAGCCACTGTGGCTAAAATCCAGAGTAACGAAAGGACCTTTTACACCGATGTAGTTATAGTGCCACCAATGGGAAACCTATGGGAAATTCAGAGCAATCCAAAGTAAGTGCCTCTTATGTCCTCCCATAGTTACTCTGGATTGGAAGTTATGAGATGTTACCACCCTCACCTCTACCGGCAATGTGCCCCCCTTAGCAAACTGTCAAAAAAACTAATGGTATGTCTTGAAAATTTTAGCAAATTGTCAGTGTGCTGACAAAGGTTGAAAATTATTGTTATAGCTAATAAACAATGCCATAGTTGTATTTCAAAGAAGCTCTCCAGATGCACCAAAACATCATGTTGCTTTGATAGCAACTTATTTCTTAAAGAGCTAATTAAACTATCAGCACACCCTTCAGGAAAGATTCAAATATTAATATTGTTCACTGTCTCAAAAGATGTCTACACTGAAAAGGTATCTTATCCATAGGATATCAAAAGGTGTCATAAGCGATAATGATGAAATCTTTAATTAGGCCATCTGCTACATTGTTCTAAAGGTCCTGCAAAGTTTTTCACTGAGGCTGTTTTGACATCTGGTTGCTCAAATTAAGAATTTAATGGACTGTAATCTCTTTCCTTTCCCTAGAAAAACCAGATGATCCACCCCAAACCCCCCAAAAAACTGCATTAAAGAATCAATGGTTGATGACAATCTGTGAGCAACCTGTTTTAAGAGCCATCTTACATGTCTTATTTTGAATACTCAGCAGCAGGTTTGTGACTTGCAGCACAATCCTTTACATATCGACTCAGAACTTCATTGTTTTCAGTGCAGATTTTTCCCAGGAAAGTATGCTTATGCTTGAAGCTTCACAGTGCCTCTGCTTTGCATGAAGAAGGTTCCAGGTTCAATCCCTGGCATCTTCTGTTAGGACAGAGAAAGAATGATCTCGGCCATCTGAATACATTGCAAGGATTGTAACTGAAGGTGGGGCCAGAAGTAAGTGCTCACTTATCTATATTAGTTTTTTTAAAATTATCTTTTGATACCTTGTAGTGATTGCGAGTCATACACTACATACATATAATGCTTATGTATGTATGTACAGGGTACAGTACCACTGAAACCCTGGGTCTGGCCCACAGGCTGGAGATCAAGTTACCCTGATATAAACTGATAATTAAAAAGGACAAAAATTGTGCCACTCTGTTACAAGAACAATGTAAACAGAAGGATTTTTCTGTGGCAACATGAATTTGCAGTACCTCATACCTACTATATTTTATACCAGCTTTACCAAATGAGAATACAATCTTAATTCATAAATAAGTAAGTAGGATAGGTCGGGGATAGTGGAATTAGCTGAGTGAAGAGATATGGGAGCGCTTCTGTGTGAATAGCAGTCAACACATACTGACAGACTAAATCCAAGCAGATGAAGCGCATCACAACAAAAGTAGTGAGTATTATAAACCGAAGGTATCTTAACCTCTAAGATGATTATGTAACATCAAGAACAAGAATAGAGCTAATGAGGGCCAACGTGCATTAAAAAAGTATTGACTAGAATATGGACAAATTCTGTTTTAGCTCAAAATACTCTCTGGCTGCAATCCTAAACATATTCTCCTGGTAGTTACAAACATTGAACACATAGGGCTTACTTTTGAGTAGACATGGCTAGGACTGTGCTCTCTATCTTTTATATATCTTGACCAGCACATGATTGGGATTCCTGTTACACTTTCCTGAGGCACAGGGAAATTTTTCCCCTTGCCCCAGATAGTGCTGCAACAGTCACAATGGATCTACTCAGAACTGCATCATCAATTTCAGTGGCACAGATCCAAGCAGCCTCAGACTGTCACTGTTTGCCTGGGAATGGGGATTGGATCTGGCACAAGTGATAAGTCCCAACCCCACCTCACGCTCCCCAGCTGTCCACCCAAGAGTTCTGCCTATTGCCTGTCTTCCCTCTCCCCCCAAAATCTCCTCTTCACCTCCTCCCCACTTCCTCCCACCCTCTAAACCCCTGCACTGAGCAAACTCAGCCAGCACAACTTTTGTCTAGGTCCTGCAGTGGCATAAGGAGCCTGGTACAAGGGAGTACCAGGCACAAGGGAGTGATATGAAAATGCTTTACTTATGCTGGCCTGGAGGAGGAGGGATTGGATTGCGCTCACAGTTGTCTCCATACAGCAGAGACAATATACCTAGGATGAAAGCATGAGACTGCTAGCAGAAGATGTGCAGCTGAATAGGTGAACCATCTTCAGTGAAGATTGTGGTGCTTGAGGAGCCTGGAGTCTGTACAAAACCCTTGAAGCTTAACCCTTGAAGGCTCCTTCATTCATGCAAGTCATCACTTCATATTTCAATTGTCAAAGGATGAACATGTGTTTATTCACTGGTTCTCACAAGAAGAGCTCTTGGGGTTGGATCTCATATCTTTAATGTAATATAGTTATTACCCTCTAGGAATCTTTGGGGAGGTTGTGTTAACTATATAAACCAAATTAAATAAACCAAGTTATAGCAAACTCATAAATCCAGGAGTCTGACTCTTCCTACTTCCTTGAACTGTGTAGCATATAACATCATACTGTGTAGCAGATGATTTGAATTCCACATCATATTCCCTTTCTCACTTGTTTTGAGCATGCAAGAAAGAAGACAGGCCAATGTGAAAGCATACCGTGTTGAATCTTTTTGTGCCCGATTAAAATAAGTACTATAGCAATACATTTTTATGCTATCCTAAGGCCTATAATCAGAGTTCACTAACAAAAGTGCTTACACCAGAACATTGCAACTAGCATCTTGGCAAAATCTAGCCAAGCCTGCCAAGGGGAAGAGGGTGCTCATATGGGGAAATAGTTCAGACAAGAGTGGGGTGCTTCAAATCCCATATTCCTATCAGGGTCCAGAATATGCCTATACCTTTAAAGAAGTAGGACTCATAGCTCAATCCTATTCCTTACAAGAACATGTTCTACCAGTAGATCATAAACAATGGGATTCAGCTGTTGGTATCTAAGGGAAATACAGCTCTTACTGGAACCAGTGGAAGCTTTTTTCCCTTGTTCAATAGGCACTACGAGTCAAACCTATCTGGGTTTGGGAGTTGGACCATGACAAGCTATGCAATTAACATCCCCACTTGCCCACCGTCTTAAGGAATTATGGGTCCAGTACACCTATTATTTGCCAAAGAAAACTGAAGTGTATCGGGATCAGTAAACATTATTTTGCAAGTTATTTGACCCCATGGGCTTGCACATTCAGAATGCTGAACTCCCCCAAGCTAAAAAGCAAGCAATTTGTCCTTTAAAACTGTCTCCCAACATTGCAGAAATATGAAACTCAGGCAAAAATATTTAGGTTCAAGGTGGCAGCTGTACAATAACTTTTTTTCTACAATAACCTTTTTTTGTCAAAAGTTGACCCTTTGTCAGAAACCCTATAGCAATTTGCTTTCTATTTAACAGATCTTGCTTTCCCTTTTTATTTTGGAATCAGTTCCTCCTTCATGCCATTAGCAGTTTCATCTCCAAACATCAATAATATAAAGACAGGCAAACATAGGTATGGAGCATGTATTTATTTAGTCTTACTTTCCCCCAGGAGAACTGCTCCTTTTGCTGTCACTCTATATAGAGGTACTTAATCTTATCAGGAAGCCAGTCAGATTAGCCCGAAGGCAAGTGGATAACTAATAGGGCACTGCTACCCAGTGCTATAAAAGATACTTTTCCCAGAAAAAAATTATTTCACTATAGTGTAAAATGGTTAATATACAAAAGCCACTCTTCTGCTCTTTTCCCTTAAAATTGTAGAAGTCCATATATATCAAAAAGAGACATAGACATAAATGCAGGAACAGAGATTGATGTTTCTAGCTTCTTAATTGTAGATGCACAACCAATAGCTGAAGTTAATTCATATTTCTTCAACTGTTTTGACCTCAAAGAATGAGGATGGAAGAACAGAGTTTTAAAACACTGCAGCTTTCTTTACACAGTTGCAAATTATGGCTCAACTTCAATTATCCTTATTATGGATTCAAAACACAGTAAGACATGTTTGTGATGATTCATATGCGCCATCCTGTTGGTGCTGCATCCAAACCCTCACCTGTCAGCACAGGTAAATGCAGCATTAAGTGATGAAGGGAATGGGAAAGGATGGAATGGAGGAAGTGGCTTTTCTGGATGGGGGAAGACAATGTGGGTGTGAGAGGACTGGGAGGGAAGTAGGATAAATGGACAAGGACTCCTATGGGATTTCTTGTAGTTTTGCCAGTGAATTACCTGGTGCAGATCTGAGTAGCCCAATTTAGCAGGCTGGGGCTCAACACAGGCTAAGGCAACAAATGTTCCCTTACCTTGAGATGACTTCCAGTTTACTCATAACCTGCACTGGATATAATCTATGCTACTTGGCCCTGCTATTCCAGTGCAGGTTAGAACTGGACTGCCATGTTTCATAACTTCATGATGGCGGTACTGGTGCTCAAGGTCCAGGTAATGCACATTAAATGGTCAATGAGTTGCCCATGGACTAGCAAAGCACAAGTTGTGACTGTTGTGAACAAAACTAACCAGCATTAATCCAACAGTGTATCTATATAATAAAGCAGCAGACTGAATCTTATAAAATGTGTGTTTCTTCACTTCGCAGTGAGAACTTCCAAGTGATTAGGGCTGAATCATATAAAATGTCTGTTGAACCTTGTTTCTGAAAGGAAAAACTGTAAGTTTCCAAACAAGGCTACAATCCTACTACAGTAGCATACACAGTGTTGCTATTTATCACAATAGGAAAAGAATTGCACTTTAAGTGGCCAATTCTCCAAGTTTAGGAATAAATTCCATCTTACATTTTGACATCATCCTAGTTCAATCACTCTCAGATGTACAAGAATATGAAGAAAGCAGCAGTTAAATATCCTGTGTTATTTTCCATTTCATTTAACACAAATCACTAAATAAATCTGAGTTGCCAGAACAAAAGATGCTCGAGCATCACATTCTCAAAACATAAGAGAAATATCTCAATGCTAAATGCAAGTCTCCAGAGAGCAATAGGTTAAGCCAAGATATCTATAAAGAAAGGCTTTCCAGTCATACAACGTAACTCTTTTTCAGCAGATCTGAATTTGCTCCACACAAATATTGCTGACGTACTTTAAGAAAAAGATAGATATAGCTAGCTTAAAAGATTTTCAGCTCTCACCAAAGTCTTATTAAGACTTTATGCTTGAATATGAAAACGTTCAGAAACTCAGAGTGTTTGGCCGGTGAACACATTACCATGGGACTGAGACTAACCAGTGTGCTCCTATTCACTACTCTCCACACATGGCCTAACTCACTCCATCACTCACAGGGGTATCAAGAAGGGTATCATTTCTGCATAACCCAAGAAGTTGAATTTTAGTACAAATGTAATCCAACATGTCCTAAGTACTATGACTGAAAGAGGAACATTTATAAACTTGAAGACAACGCTCCAAATAGGCAACTCCTGTATTTGGCAACCATATAGGCAACTATATAGTTGTCCAATTCATGTTTTAATGTAATATTGAGGAAACTGGCCAGTTTATCATCAGGTAATTACATTTCCACCAAAGTACAATCCAGACTAACAACAAACCCTACAATCCAGACTAACTACAGGAGCACATAAGAGACATTACGTGCACCCATAGTTACTGCACCACCAAGTGAAAACCTATGGGAAATTCATATTGCAATCCAGAGCAAATTGTTCTTACACCGGAGCAAGGACTCCCCGGAGTTACTCTGGATTGCGCCCTTTTGTTACATTTGTTTGCCTTTCAACTGCTAGGTAGGCAAGAGCTGGGACGTGTAATGGGAGCTCATTCAGGTCTCAAACTGCTGATCTACCGACTTTCAGGTCAAGAAGAGCAGCAACTTTAACCACTGAACAGAGGCAGCTCCCCAAATAGAATGATGTGAACAATAAAACTAATTAAAGCCTCTGATGGAGAGATATGTGATTCATCTCCACAAAATGCATTACTTACATGGCTGGAACAGAAATAACATTCAAAGCTGGAACAAGAGATGAGCCCCAGATGTTTTTAGTCCCCATTTGAGACACTTCCTCAAAATATATTTTCCTCATTAGTGTTAACAAGGTCAGACCCTTGAACAGTTTAATGTCACACACGTAAGGCTCAAACAGTATGTTGCTCAAAGTTATGTCATTCTTGCCTTTGTTTGTTTTAAACACAGAGTCCTTAAAGCAGCCCTAGGCAGGTTACACCTGAGAAGGAGAGTGGTATAAAGAAAAGCTACTTAACTCTTTTCCTTAGCTCAAATTCAATCTCCATTAGCTATTTCCTCACCCACAGACTGACAGAGAAGCCACTGAGGGCACAAACCTAACCAATTTTCTTACTTTGGGGTAAGGAAACACAACACAAAGGGAAGGGAAGCATTGATACCTTGAGCCTTCATGACTGTCCCCCCAACTTCAGGATTCAACACATGACCCATGGCAAATATATGCCAGTGATGGAAAGTTGTTTACAATTGTGCCCTGAGACCATTTAGCTTCTCCCTCTTAGTGAATAGTAAACTGATTCAGGCTACAATCCAGAGTAACTATGGGACCTTTACACCGACATAGTTAAGGTGCCACCTATGGGAAACCAAAGAGAAATGCATACAGCAATTCAGAGTAAGTGCCTCTTACATCTTCCTGTAGTTATTCTGGATTATAGGGTAAGTCTCTGTATGAGGGAGAGAGTGTTTTGGAGCCATTATAAAGAATTAAAAAAGGAAAGGTAATCAGCTTTACTCCATGCCCTTCTTCTGTTCTAGAGAGGACATTTATTCCATAACCTCCCTCTTCCTCACAGCTTACTCTGGCTCTTTTCAACTAAATGGGAGAAGAAAGAGCCATGAAACTGTCTGTATAACAAGTAGCTTGAGCATAAGTGGCTGAGCAAACTAGACAAATAATATGTGAACAGTCACACTGCTGTAGTCAAACACAAAGAGAAAGACATGAAACATTTCCCTCTTGCAATTTACGGCTCCCTTGAAGAAGTGGTTTATTTAGTAGGAAAGATATTTATATGAAAGGACTTTCCTCCAGCGCAGTGTGCTACTAGACAGTGAGCACAATCCTTACCATGTTTACTCAAAAGTAAACCCCACTGAATTCAATGGGTCTTACTTGCAGTAAAGTGTCTTTAGGATTGCAGCCACAGTCTCTGCCTTGTCAAAACTTGTCACCCATCATTCCACAGCTTATGAAACACTGTTCCTCCCTACTGAGTTATTGATTGATTAAACAATTTATTATGATTTGATCTTGATACCTGTTTGGTTTTTATTGTTTAAAAGTGTTCCCTACAGGTCCCCCTACTAATCACGTTGCCATAATTTTCTTTCACAAGACCAGGATAGGATCCTCTGTCCCATTTGCCAGTATGTGAATACAACCCCCCCAAATCAGGATTGTCCCTACTTCTTGGGGCATTATGTCAATCCTACTCTAAGGGCAGTGTTCAACCTCATTACACAGCTGAAGAGCCAGTGTTGCCTGAAGAAATCTCTGATTCGTGTGGCTAGCAACTAAAAACCAAAGATTTAATTTTTTTATAATGAAATGTTATGAATTATGCAAAATGTGTGTTACTATGATAGCCACCTTAGAGATCCCATAGGCATTGGGGAAAGGGATCCCATAGGGGTGGAAAGGGATATTAACATCTACATAAAAACATACATAATGTATATTATTACAATACATTAAATATTTAAGATAAATAATAAAAGAACACAATTAAAATAAATATTTGCTGTTCAGATTTAGTTAGCACGTGACCACTCCAGCAATGACACAATCTGGCTTGTACAGATGATGAACAGGCAGAGTTGATTCTGGATGTCCTATTAAGTCTGCTGCCACCTGTCTCCAGCCCATTGCAGATGTGAGCCACATTAATCTTCTCACTTGCTTGAGCGGAAAAACAGATAGTCTGTTCTCTTACTATGATCCATTATGCAGTTTTTGCAAAACAGGAAGTGTGGGACTTCGTTTTATTTACAGATGTACAAAGAGGTTGCCTTTCAAAAAGTGTATGATGGAGAGCTTTAATTAATTTATTTTTTAATAATATTTAATAATAATTTAATAATATTTAATAATATTTATTATTATTATATTCAATATTAATATTAATTTTATTATTTAAAATTAATATTATTAATGTTATTATTTAATAATAATATTAATTTTAATTTTATTATTTAACAAAAGAGCTTTAGCGAAGACAGCAATGTTGGGTAGCATCCTGGATCACTCTGCTCCCAAGTTAACAAAAAAGAAAATGTTGATAAATTTTGGAAAACAAGACTATTCAAGTTAAGGGATGTTCCCAGGAAGGACTCCACAAATAATGTCAGACTTTAACAGGGACTGACAGGATCACCAGACTCAGCCTACATTCAGGAATTACATCATTCCAATATAAGGTATAAGACTAACAGCTAAACTACATGTGCACAAATATATGCTCTGAAAGTATGTTTACCAAAAAGAATTGCCCCCTTAATTGTTCATGTCAGTTGCATGGGGCAGAAATCCTGGTCCAAAGTGCACTTTAGGTCCTGGTTTAAAGTGCAAAGGGAGGAGAAAGTTCATTCTCCTGAAAATTGCCCCACTAAAGTAGATCTTTGCTCTTGCTTTTGGGAGCAAACTGTCATTGCAGTGGGGCAATTTCCAGAAGAAAAACAGTACATGGTTTGGGGCAGGGTGATTTTTTCCATGCTCTCTGCAGTTCTGACTAGGATTGCTGTTTTATGCAGTGGTTTGAACAAAAAGGAAATTATTTCAAATTGAAAGCATACATTTTCATAGCACAAACTGGTATTTGTTTACTTACAGTATATTGTTTGGCTCTAAATGTGATTCATCAGTAAAAAAAAACAGAGCACATGGGATGATATGTGTGGAGGAACCGAAGAGGATAAAAGTCAGCAGAGCTGAATTATGCTGAAAATTGAGACTTTCCTGTGCATGGCTTTTTGGGACTGAGGCTGCAATCCTAACATCCAGTTAGGCCGGCCTAAGCCCTGGCATAAGTTACAAAAGTGCCATAAGACACTTCTGCCCCACTCCTGGGGGAAAATTAGGCCAGTGCACAGCTATACACTTGCCTTCCTATATCACCACATGAATAGGAAGACTATGAGTTGTGCTGGTCTAGGTTAGGATTACACTCTAACTTCCTCAAAAATACTGATCCCCCCACGCATTCAGCTATTATTTCTTCTGTTTTACTGAAAAGGTAACTTTCATGCAAAATTGAAAACCCCATCACTTGGTCACAGTGCTATCTAACAGTGTGTCACAATAATCCACCATAAACTGAAAAAGAGGGACAGAGAAACTCTACACGCACAAATACAGGGAAGCCCCGTTCTGCCTGGTGGTCTGATATAATCCACAAATTGTCAAGTCAGCACTAAAGGACATTTGCCAGGTGAATGGTGCATGCTAAAGAGAAAGACAAATTGGGCCAGCAAATGTTAGGACAGCACTCACTCCTCTCCTAGCAACTTGGGCTTATTTACCTAGTATGCAATCCTAACCAACTTTCCAGCACTGGCATAGCTATGCCAGTAGGGCATGTGCTATATCCTGCAGTTGGGAGGGAGTAATGGAGGCCTCCTCAAGGTAAGCCAATGTTTATTCCCTTAGGTCAGGGCTGCAATGCCCTGGAAAGTTGATTAGGATTGTGCCCCTAATCAGTTCTAATGATAGAGCTTCAAACACAACACTCTTTTGGTCTCTAAACTCATTTGTTTGGTGGTTGATTTAAATTTCATCAGCATCTTTATACATTTGCTAGCTACAGTACATCCTACTACTACTTTGGGTTAAAAATTCCCTTAGGGAATTCCCTGGGAAGAACTCTTTGCAAGTTTAAGATTATCAAAGAACTTTGATTCAACTGTTTTCTTGCTGCTTGCTAAAATATCACCCTATTTAACCACCAGGGATTATTCTTCTAACCTAGTGTCCAATATCAGTAGTCATGACTGTTGAGAGAATTTATTTTTCTTTCACATTCATTTCTAATGTCCAAAAATAATTTATGTGAAGAAATATTTTCAAAGATTTCTTGAGTGGTGTAACATTTAGATAAATGGTAGCTCTGAATAAGGAGACATGTCTTCTCACCTTGGCAGAAAAGTGGCAATCACATTACTGTAGAGTTAGTTATGTACAGAGACATGCAAACATTAGAAACCTATTTTATTATCAAAACCTCTTTTAAGTCTCTTAAAAGGAAATGCAAGCGACTTGCTGAAGGCTCACACTTTAATGTTCTTCCCCTTTTTAACAAAGCTTTTCATGGGTCAAGAGCCATGGACAAAAGGGTAAGAAACATCAGCACTGCACAATGTTGCAGCTTTTCAGACTTGCTTCAGACAAAAGCACACAGTTCCATCCCATTGTAAAGAAACTAGTGCAAGAACAGTGTTGGGTCTTGAAGGGAAGGTTGGAGGCTTTGAAACTGAACTGAACATTAATAGACAGGCCTGGACAATTCACACCCAGCAATGAAGGTTCTTATATACAGTACTTTGAAAGAACTTTTTCATTGGAGAAGAGGAAGCTCAATTCTACCCCAGTGGTTGTGCAGTCACACTGCAGCTGTCATCACCCAAATACTAAGGGATGACTCATGCTTGCATATTCATCACTTGATGCACTGGTGTAATTTAATCTAGGGCCAAGAGGGTGCACTGCACCTCTCTGACAGAATGATGGTTTTCTGCAATCATCACTGTGATGTGTGTGACAGCTCTTACCTGAAGTGTGTGGCAAATGCTGTGAAACTTGCCATCCTACCTGCCCTTGACATTCTACAGTTCCAATGGTCCAGGTTTTTCATAAGCAGAGAAAGAGGGTGCAGGGTGCATGGGTGCAGGGGGGAATAGCATGATGGCTTGGGATGTCATTGCATCACCCTATAGCCAGGCACTAGCATTTTTAGTTGATGACTGAAAACTTTGGCTGGATCTAAACATGGCACCAGTATTAGGTGGGAATTAGGGGGTAAATACAATCAGATTGGAAACTGTATCATATCAGATTGAAGGCAGAGGACATAACTTCTGAATGTTAAAAAAAACCATCTCCCTATAAATCACCCTACTGCTCACAAAAGTTCTGGTGGTGATCCTAAGTTGAAGACAGAAGTCAGGAAGACAGCCAGAGGGGAACACACTGTGATAATGGGTGACTTCAATTATCCTCACTTTGACTGGGTAAGTGTACATTCAAGTCATGTCAAAGAGACAACCTTTCTAGATACAGTAAATGACGGCACCTTCACACACTTAGTCAGAGAGCTGACAAGAGTAGAAGCAGTAGCTGATTTAATACTGAATGGTTTCCAGGAGCTGCTTATAGATGGAATTGCTGCTGAATAGTTTGGGAGCAGGGACTACAAGAGGCTGACATACAGAATACAACATGAGTGAAGAATTGCCTAGAAAGTAAAACACGTTCCATTTTGAAAGAGAGAATTTGCAGAAACCGTAGAGATTACATACTAGGTATTCAGGAAGGTCAAATCCCTTCAGGAGGCTTGGAAATTTAATAAGGGTATAACCCCATAACAACTCCTAAACAACTGATGAAATCTGCATAAATTATCATATGGGAACAAACTATGGTTCTTTGAAATGGCCACTCTCAGAATATTGCTGTCTAACAGGCCAAATGCATTAGGGCTATGAATAGAAGACATCCAAAATAATATGTTTTACAGAACATTTCTACAGAACAGTCTGTTAAGGATTTGAGATAAAGAAATATTGCCCATTAAACCACCTGTAGCTGTTATTGTATATGCTTTGGATTTCAGATGAATGGAAAATTGGATTCTTTTCAATTTTGTAAGAAACATAGTTTATATAATTTATAGAACTGATGCATTTTTAAATACAATCAATACTAGACTTTAAGAATAAAAAATAAACAGTTGACAGACAATCAATCCCATCCCTGGTCTGAGTACAAACATAGAATATATACAAGAGAATATATACAAAAGCTGCAAAAAGAAGGATATCAGTTGTGGAATTACTATATGAGAAAATAACTTCATATCTAGCAGCAAGAAGCACTTTTGTATCTCAGAAATATAAAGTTTTCCTTCTGAAGAGATCATTTAAATATCCAGTTACGAATTGTATAATACCTTTAAACATTTTCTTTATATCGCAAACAACATTTAAAATAAAACCTAGTTAAAAATGTAATGCTGCTTGTTTATACCAGCTACTACAATGTGGGTGCCCGGGTGGTGACCGACAACATCATAGGCTATAAGTCTGTTGCTACCATTCTATAAATGACATTTTATTACAGCTACCAGAGATACACAGAGTAACAGTGTATCCCTAGTAATCAGAGGTACAAGGGATAAACCAAGAGGCCATTTCAATGCATGTCTACTCATAAATCCCATTAGAGTCAATGGGGCTTGCTCCCAGGAAACTGTGGATTGGATTGGGCTCTAAGTCTGCAATCCTAACCCCCCCCTTTTAGGCTGGCCTAAGTCCTGGCATAAGCTCTGTGCTGCCCTGGGAATGTCACAAAATGCCATAAGGCACTTCTGCACTACTCTTGGAAGGTTAAGCCAGTGGTTAAGCCAGTGCACAGACACGCGGTGGCCTCCCCACACCACAATGGGAAGTTATGCCAGGTGAGTTATGTCAGACTAAACTGGTCAGGATTGTGCCCTGAGGCTGCAATTCTAATCCCAAATTAGGCCAGCATAAGAGCTGACACAAGTCCTGTGCAGGCCTGGGTGTGTCAAAAAAGTGCCATAACTTTGCCACTTCTGGGGCAAGTGCACAGACATGCACTGGTCTCCCCACACCACCATGTGAGGCTCAAATTGGTTAGAACTGCAACCTCATTCCGGTAGCTTCTGCTAAGAGATGGCCAAAGTTGGCTTTTCCTGCACTGCTCATGGGTGTGCAAGGAGCACATGGCCAGCTATTGTTGGAAACAAGATGCTAGATGAGTTCCCAGTTTAATATTAGACAGAATCATAGATCCAACCTAGGATGATAGTAAGCAAACAGAACTTGGACTGAAAGAGAGGAGAGGACCCAGACCTTGACTACATAACTTTTGCTACGAATGCAAAAGATCATAAGCCAAATTTCTGGTACATCCAGGTCAAGGGTCTTATGAAGCAAAGAAGAAAGGTTTGGGGTACTATACAGAGTATCAAGGTCAATCTCTGGGAGGACCTAGAGAATACAGCTAGGGAGGACCTCTTCCTGTGACTTGGAGAGCTGCTGCTAATGACAACAGACAATGCGGGGCAATATGGTCTAACTCTATGTCAGGTGGCTTTACATGTTTCATGTTTCATGTTTTACTTCATCCATTTCTGTACAAAAACTAGGTCACACCTAATAATTTCATTCACAAATCTCAATTTTTCTTCATCTGGTTCATCTAGGTTTTTTTTATTTTTAGTGACATTTTGCTCCAGAAAAAAATATTAAAAATGCACAGTTTGCTATGCCTCACTACAGAGGATGAAATGAGGTCACATTACAATTCTCCCCATAGTACTGAGTTAGGATACAAGATCAATAATATGAACAAGCATCAAAAAGTGCCTCATGTGTACTGCAGCAAAAAGTTATAAAACTGCTGCATTTCAATTAAATGAGAGGCTTCAGCTCTCAAGGAGAGAAAAACAGTAGAGCTTATAGCCAGGATTTGCAATCTTTAGAGAAGCGTTATGAAACTATGTGCCAAGATACTGTTGTAACCCATTTGAAGCACTGTGGTAGAGAAGGATATAAAGATAATATTTATTAATAGCTTTCTGATGGTTTATGTATGCCTTTTTAATGGATCTGCCCCTCCATTCTTTGTAGTGTGGAGGACCCATGAAAACACTACAAAGGGCTCCACTTGTGACAACAATTGGGCAGCAATGTCATTGCTGGGGAGACAGTAAAGTCACAATGACCTGGTTTATAGGCAATATTAAACTAATACTAAACTACTAATACTAAATTAAATACTAATACATTGCTTGGCACTATGTATACAAGTCTAAGGAGGAACTGCAAGCATACACATGTTCACCTCCATGATATGAAAGGAGAAAAAACTTCTGCTTTGCTTTCACTGTTCCCAAATTCACTATGAACTTGGGGAACTGTGGTTTGTTAGGTAAATAAAGCAAACTAGACTCAAGCCAGGCCTGAATTGTGTCATTTTATAGAATGAGCTCAGCTTACCTGGTTATCTTTATATTGGGGTCTCAGTATTAAACTTTTTATTTGTACTAATCAAAATTTGGTACGGGAAGGAATCTCTTTATTTTAATGAAAGATTTTTATTTTGAACACACACACCACTCTTACATTGACTACAGTAAGCTCCAGAATGCCTCAATTTGTTTTGTAGTATGTTTGGATTTTCCTCTTGGCTTCACTGCTTAATTCTGAATGATGGCCCATGAGCAATAATAATGAATAAATTATCAATTTAATATCAAGCAGTTTTGCATAAGTTATCTACACTTTGGGACTAATCATCACAGAACTTAACATCCTTCTTGAATTAGAACTATACTCCACATTGGCCTACCTCCTCCTGTGGGCAGTTGGAGCTCTGGATACATGGCCAGGAAGCTCTGGCCTTCCTGCTGGCATCCAGGGAGCACACTGTTAAGTGCACTGCAGGAAAGTACTTTCTGGTACTTTTTCAGCAGAGGACAGCAGCTGAACATGCATCCAGCTGCTGGTCAGATCCCACAGGCTAGGACTGTGTCTTGTGTTTTACGGACTATTGCTTTACTTGCTTTTATTGCTATTGATTAGCAATCTGTTGGGATCAGAGATGTGAAGTATATATTTTGAATAAATAAGTAATCTAAGAAGTATGTATAGATCACCTCATCATCCTTCTAGAACGATTACCATCCAAATGAGCAGCGGTACACTTCCTAAACAATCCATGTGTCGGAATCAAAAGAGTTTTGCTCATTCTCCTTCTCCCAACAACTTTTAAGAGCAATTTAATTTGAGCTGCTCAATCATAAATAAAACAGATTGTTCACCAGGTAGCACATGCACTTTTCGTTTTTATATAAACAAGGCCAAATGGCAGACAGGAAGGCAACTCAGGAGAGGTTTAATTGGCACACTGCTGAGATCTTGGACTCAATGATTCACAACATCAAACTTTTAAAAAAGGTTTTTCCTTTCCCATAAATATTTGAAAGGAGGCATGATCAAAGACCTTTCCGTTCTGCAGGTACCGCAAAAACATCCGTCTAAAGAAATATAAAAATAGGCAGAGCACACTTTACATACCCACCTGCCCAAGATATCAGCCTACAGTATTTGTGTCCCGTGACTATTTTAGGGGTAATTTGGACATCTTGTTGCTGAAACTGTACCTATATTCTGGTCCTTCAGCATGACAGGTACAGCAAAGAGCTTAATTCTTCCATGTGGCACTGACCTACCCAGCTCTGTTGTGCATGTGTTCAAATGGGCATATTTGCCCTATTCAGACTTCTTCTGGATTTGAAATTGCCTGATCGTATTTGCAGAGCAGCACCAGAGAGGGCTGTTGACAGCCCAAAGATTTGTCATTCATTTTTTATTATCAGATTCGGTTCGGGTCATTGCACAGGTGCAGTTTGTTACAGTTTCATTTTCCTTTCCCCCCCCACACACATTACCAGTATACATATTAAAACACCACATAAGATTGAAACTTGACTTGCAGCCCAATCCTAACCAACTTTCCATTGCTAATGTAGCTGCAACATTGCCCTCATGAAAGGGAACATTCTTTTATCTTGAAGAAACCCATATGACCAACCCATCAACACAACATGCAGCACCCACCACAATGACACAGCTATATCAGTGATAGAAAGTTGGGTAGGATTGGGCCCTTACTTAATCATATTTTTCTTTGTGCAGAATTTTAATATACATCTCTGTTCAGATGTACCAATAAATTGTAAGAAACAAACACAAACTGAAAAACATGGCAAACTGCATATAAGCCAATCCTATAATCAGACTTAACCATTCACCAAGTTAAACAGAAAGGCAGGCACAGAGACGCATGGGGTAAGCCATATAATAATACAAGAACGGAACAACAGACATCTGCTCCTCCCTAGAAACGAAGTCTTTTGGAGATGCCCCTAGGATGCTGGCTATTTTAAACTGCAGCTGAAAAACTCTGAATAAGCATTCCTTCTGGCAATTTCCCCAGCTACTGACAATCTGCATCATTGCCACCTGAACCAGTCAACCTATGATAACATGCCAGCTTTCTGTCCTTCTTCTGAACTGATATTCTGGAATTGCAAGCTAAAGTTTACTAGAAACAGACTTTATGAAATGGGTGGAGGTTGTTGGGCTTTCTATTGTTTTGTTTCACCTCAGTTATATATATTTTTTTGCAGGTAAAATATACTAAATAAAAAAGTGCACTACAATATAAAAAGTAGATTTTGCCTTGAATGGCAAATGCTGAAAGTCACCTGCCTTCATTGACTCTGATTGTTTGCAACTTTTTTGAATGGTTGCATGAAAACAAGGCTAGTTGTCCAGTAGTAATTTGCTAGTAATTAGTAGTAGTAATTTGGAGAGAGGTTAGGGGAAAGGTGGCCAGAAAAAGGGTCTTCTCGGTGGTGACACCTGCTTTAAGGAACTCCCTCCCCTTTGAATTAAGATCAGTCTTCTCTCACTTAACTTTCCAGCAGGGCCAAAATACTTTTTATTTAAAAGAGCATTTAAGGCCACATAATGGCTACTTTTAATCCATCTCTTTTTTTAGTTTTATGCTGACTGTATGATATTTTATATTAACTGTATTTTATGGTTTTGTATTTTATTGTTTTTATTTGTATTTTTATTGATTGTTAGCCACCTTGGGTGCCCTCTGGAGAGAAAGGCAGAGTACCAATCAAATCAATCAATATTTGACCTTTGATAACCTATCAGTTTTTGAATTTCCATCCAATAAACATTGTGCTGAATCACATCCAGATTCACAAGGGGGACAAATTAGCCCAAATCAAGGCATTTCTCCTAGTACATCATTAACAAACTGATCAGAAAGCCCTCTCAACTCTTAGTCTCACATTATTGAGCAAATTCTGCAGAACATGCCATTCCTTGTTACAATCTGGTTTCTGGCAGACCCAACAATCACACTGATTGAATCTTCAGTATGAAGTTTATCTTCTCCATCAATCTTATCTTTAATAGCCTGTCAAGTAACTGACATAGGGAAAGGGGGACAGATCCACTCTACACAAGCCCAAATAATTCTTTTTTTAAAAAAAATCTGCAAGCAAATAGGGAAATTCCTTATCAGGAAGGCTGTCAAAAAATTAACATCTTATTCCACACTTTCTTGAACAAATATTTCATATGAAAAATCAATATAAGAATGGTATAGGGCACATGATGGAGGCTGGGGAAGGTGCTTAGCTGAGATGGTAACGAAAGCAAGAGCCAAAGTCAGGCTTAGCCATGGTGACACAGGACAGGAGACATTAGTTCCATGGTGACACAGGACAGGAGACATTAGTATTTTCAAGACTTAAAACATAAATGGACCCCTGTTGTGAAAGGCCTCACTGTTTTAAAAAGATGCAGAAGAAAACAGGCAAACCACCACTAGAAAACAACATTCTGCTGGAGCAAAAAGAGACAGATAATATACAAGAGATCTGACCCCTTTAAAATGCGCCATTGCCTAGTTAGCAGAAATAATGCAACATTCATTCGTATTAGGCCAAACCAATGCCGTTCCTGAAAATGGATCAGATCCATGTACGAATTGGACATATAAATAGCTTGCCCACTCTTGCAAATTGCTATTCTAGATGCACATCTTTGTTACTTTTTGAGCGGTGCTTCTCTCCTGTCATAGAGAGGGGAAGCAACTGTCCCTTTTCACATGAGCATAGAACCTTTTCCACTGGCTGTTTGATGGTGATTTTTATGCATCTTGTATTCCATTGTGAGGTCTTTTGGCACCAGAGATCATTTATTTTCCTATGCAAACTTTTTGTTGAAAATTTGTATGGAAATATTCTTGACCTTACTAATTAGAATAATAAATTAACTGCATGATTCATTATTAACATAAAGCAGTTCACACTGTGACAATCCATCACATAGTCACTTATCATAGGGATGACAAAGTGAATCTACAAGATAGATTTAATAGAGTTCATGGTCAGGAGCCCTAGGAATCTGCTGCTCAGAATTTTCTTCCAAGTACTACATCAATGCCATTCATTTCAGTGAAACAACAAATGCAAAGGACTGGGGCATCACCTTCTTGTCCCCTAAGCTTAGTAGCTTCACTCTTTAAATTCCTATCTGATACAGTGATACCTCGCTTAACAAGCATTTCACATAACAAGCAAAACTTTCTAAGAAATCTTGCTTCACATAACACGTTCTGCTTCACCACAAGCACGCTATGGGCATGAGTGCTACGCAGCCCTGACGCTCCGCATGAAGGCTCTTTAAAAGGGCTGCCGGCCAGAGCTGCTGCCTCTAACTGCCCCCAACTTGGGGGCAGTTGCCTGGAGGTGCCAGAGGCAGCTGCCCCTAACTGCCCCCAAGTGTCCCCACCGACCACCTTGAACCTCCAGCAGCAGCCCAGATAAGCCTCCCAGGAAAGTGTCTTTGATTGCAGTCTCCTAACTATGTCTACCCAGAAGTAAGCCCCATTGTGTTAAATGGGGCTGACTCCCAGGAAAGTGTCTTTAGGATTGCAGCCTAAGTAGACTTCATAGGATCATGCAGATTGACTGCATGTTTTGAATTCAATTCCAGTGTTTTGTCATCATTTTTACATCCAGTTAATATTTTTTTATGAATATTTGGGGGGTTGTGGAACCAATTGTCTGGCTTTCCATTGTTTCTTATGGGAAAATCCACTAAAAGAGTATGCCTCCGGAACGAATTAAGCTCTTTATGTGAGGCATCACTTGTATATGGATAGCTTTGTTGCTACTGATAGCTTCAACAAGCATTAAGTATGGTGCTTCCTCAAACAGCAAGGCCTCAGATGGCATGGGAGATGCATTCACCCAAAGTCAAACACTGAATGAAACAGCACCATTGGGAATGTCGATCATTGATTCAACAGGCAGGAAAAGGCCACTGGGCAGCCCAGAAGGCACTGCTTCCATTTATTAGAATGACTGTCAATCACAGTGGAACTGCAACAAATCAGTTCTAAAGAAAGCTGTGTCCATTTAGAACAAAAGTGTTAGAACAAACTGGTTGCGGCTCTTCAAGATTTCAGACAGCAGAAGAATTTTCCAGTCTTGCTCTGTGTTCCAGATAGGGTTACCATAATTCTCTTCCACAAAATCAGGACTGGACCATCTATTCTATCACATTTGCCTGCATGTGAACACAATCCCCCAATCCCTGTTTTTCGGGATGCATGGCAACTCTAGATCCAGAAAACAAAATGGATATTTAACCAAGACCTTCTGCATGCAAAACATGCACTCTGCCACTTGGTTACTTGAATTTGTTAACCTCTACAGGCCTTAGGCCCTGAACTGCAGATAATGGACAGAACTCTGCCAAAATGGGATGTACGAATGATAAAGTTTTATCTTCCAAGAGAAAGTGTCATAAAAGACAATGACAAAGTAGAATGCAGTCATGAATTATCCCACAGTCTGATGAAAGCCTCACCTTCATTGTCTAGGTCTTCTGGTTTTAGAGTCTATGGATGCTAAATGGGAGGTTTACTAATGTCGGTTTTGAAGAGCAGCAGTAAAAAAATCACTTGGGATCCTACATATTGATAGGAATGACATATGATGTCACAAAGACTTGCCATGTGTCATATGGAGTGGGCTAAAAGATGACCCCAAATCATATTGCAATGAAAGTTAGAATGATTCCTTCATTAGAATGATCGCATTAACCCAGGACAGAAAAAAGACATCGATAGAAAAAGTGATAAGTTATTAGTAAACAACACAGCCAAGAATGACTTAAAACCTAACTATAAAAATTCCACTCCATGGAAGCAACAGTATGGTTGCAATCCTAAACTCATTAGGCCAGCCTAAACCCCAGTGTAAGTCCTGTGCTGACTTGGGAATGTCACCAAAATGCCATAAGACACTTCCACGCCTCTCCTAGTTGAGGGTCTTGCCAATGCACTGATACCACCACAAGAAGAGCGATGAGTGAGGCCGGACTAGGCCACCATAAGTTGCTTTTTAAAAAATCTTACATCTTCTGGAACAGATACAGGACTACAAGAATGCATCTACAACCAACAGAGGTGTTCCCCACATCATCTTGCCCAGAAATATAAATATAGCCACAGAAGCATTTGTAGGGAAGTATTACCAATTAGAAGGGCTGCATTGGCTCAGTGGTTAACAGTGGTTAAAGACATGGTGCTTTTCAACGTGAGGGTAGGCAAGTTGGTGGTTCGATGTGGTTCGAGATCAAAGCATTGAGGTATGTTCCACTGAATTCAGCATTAGTTCTGAATAGATATGCATAGAATTGCACTGCTGGTGACTTTTGTTGGATTGTGCCTGCTGTTTATATCTTAATTCTAAAAAACAGACACAACATTCTAAATTTTCATTTAATACAATCTGTTTCATAGGGAAAAACTGACTTTCTGCATCAGTCGTGAATCTCATAACATGCTTGGTCTTTGCCAAGAAGTTTCCATCACTGGAAAGAATATTCAGGATGATCTAGGAGGATTTCCTACTGCAGGGATGGGGTTGGACTAGATGACCTACTAGGTCCCTTTAAACTCTAGGATTCTATGATTCTATGATCAGCAAAATTAAACTAGGCATATAATTACCTGCCTGGTCACTTGTGGCTAGTAAGAGTCAATCTGAGGATGTAGAAAGAAAGCATTTTGTATGACCTAAAAGACTTTTTTGCTTATTTGCTTTCATGTCTCAAGTTGGTTTCAGAGGTCCTGCTTTCCAGTATACCTTTAATAGCACCAGAAAAAATTATAACAGTATACAGGTATCCCTCACTTTCTAGCGGTTCATTTCCTGATGATCTGCTCTTTCAACACCTCTTAGACCAGAAATCATTCAACACAGGTTCAGCAATTTTCACCTCTTTCTGCTGTTTCAAGGACTAAAATTGTCCTCCCCCATGATGACTCTCAAACCATTTAGGTCTTTTAGAAGGTCAAATCCAGCACACTGAATTGCACTAGGAACAGCTAATAAGAGTCATATAAGTATGTGCATAAATGTGCAAGTACCACAAAGAGGGGTCCAATAAGTGCATTAGGTTCCCTCCATCAGAGTTTTTAAACAGAAGTTGAAGACTTCTTGCTTTGTTTTGACTTCATTGTAACTCATAAACTTATTAGATCAGAAAAATTTACCAGTGCTTTCTAAATTTCTGGGTTAATATTGTTTTTCTGGTACAATGCATTCTAGATTAATTTTTTTATATTATGAGGAGTCTTGAGCCTATTTTTAACAGGAAAAAATAGGATATAAATAATTAAACCAACTAAATAAGCAAGCACCACTCTCTCCTTTGAGAATGTATGTAGCCTGCAATTTTGTGTGGTGACTCTTGTCAGCTAGAAAGAGCCAAAAAAAGCACATAAAATAATATATTTCAAAGGAAAAAAACTGTTTCCTGGTATTTTAAAAAACTCCGCTGTTGTCAGTGCATTTCTGGCCATGTTTTTTTTTTCATTAGTCCTTGTCTTTCTGCCCCATAATCTGTTCTGGCCTCGTGCCTTGGGAATGCTCCAGACTGGCTGATTTATTTCTATAATCCCATGTCACTCCCAAGGCACCACTATTCCCTGGGTGGAGGCTTTTTCTCTTAAGCCTTGGAGTGCATTGGCCCTAATGCTTCCCCCCTCCCCTCCCATTTCTTCTTGGCTAGCTAAGGCGACTCATTGATGAAATGCACTTATCCTCCCTACTAGATACTAATGTATTAATAAACCAGAAGTTAATTCAGCACAAGGAGCTACTCAAAAACAATCCAAAAATTCATTTGCTCTTGTAGATAAGTTAAAGCCAAAGAGTTGTCCAGTCAATTACTAAAGCACATGCTCACAGCTGGCTGTTAGACAACAGCCTCCATTCAAAAATAATAGTGCAACATCTGTTCCAGTCAAAGAACACAGCCATGCTGAGTGATAAAGGGGATAGGTATTCTTCATTTTTTAAAAAAGTAGAAATAGAACAAATAATGGTAGATGCAAGCTCCATCGCTTGAGAGAAGGCATACATAAATTAAAGGCAAAGAATGCAGAAAATAGCAGCATTTGAGCAGGAGAATGGGTTTGACTTGCTAGTGTTGTTGTGTGTTACTAAAATTTTAAGTCTGATATCCATTCAGAAAGACGGAGCAATGCAGCTTTATGCTTTCTACAAAGATGTGCAGTGCTTTTACCAGCTCTCTTACACATGTGTCACACAAGCTAGCTTATTTGTTGACACACACAGAGAGCACAATTCTAACCATGTCTACTCAATGGATTACAGCCACAGAGCACAATCCAACCAGGTCTACTCAAAAGTAAGCTCCATTGTGTTCAATGGGTCTTACTCCCAAGAAAGTGTCTTTAGGATTGCAGCCATAGTGTATTTTCATTTGCACCAACAGACCAAGGCAGTCATAGAGGACCCAGTCAAATGATCAACCCAGGACAATATTGTTGGCAGATCAGCCATTTGAGACCCAAGTACCACACAACAAAGCAATCTCCAGTTACTTCCCCAAATCTTGCCAACCTAGAAGTTTGAAAGCATAAAAGATAAATAGATACCACATCAGTGGGAAAGTAAGAACACTCCATATGCCTTTGGTGTTTCGTCATGCCAGCCACACTACCACGGAGATGTCTTTGGACAATGTTGACTTTTTGGTCGTGTAATGGGGATGAGAACTGCCCTTAAAGTCAGTCATGACTAATAGGGCAACCTGCAGATGACACTTTTACCTTATATAAAAGGAGCTGTACAGGAGAAGATATAGCACCTACCAGAGAATCAGGGGAGCCTACTCTCTGAAGTATCAATACCGCCTAACTGCCCCACCAACCTCTTGCTATCCAGCCCTACTTGCTGGAGTCAACCAAAGGCCATCCTACTTGCTAGAGCCTACAACCCTATTTTCTTGTAAACTCACCAAGTGCAACATTTGTACATAAAATTGTCAATGAACACAGATAAAAAGGCAGTGCTCAGCTCTACATAAGGAAAGACACGATCTGGATTTCAGGATGTGCTGCTCCTCAAAATAGCTCGAGTGCTCCGAGCAGTGTTAAAAGAAGTTGAAGTTCTCAGGCTTGGAGCTGTCCAAGGTCCTGCAGCTCATATATGACTATTGCTCGGACCTGCCATGCTATCTACTCATCTATTACTGTCTTAAATATTAATTGTTTGAGGGCCTTGTATTAACTCGAGACCCCTACCATTGGTCGGGACAGCACAAAACAGCACTTCATAATTTCTTCACTATGCTAGAATGTGATATCTAAGACCTCTGGCAAGTTGTTTTTATTTCTATAGACAGACGTGATTTGTACAGCAATAAAGATAGCATTTTCATACCTAATCTTTCACACATGTACCTGTATAATCATTATATCCAGGCCATACAATCACAGTACCAAAGAAATGAACCATTAGTGGTGAAAAATGGATTTAATTACCAAATTTGAATGAGTTAACAAATCATACTTGTTCCTGGTCCCCTGAAATACCAAACAGTTTTACACCCATTGCTTCCAAAATAGATTCATCATTTGGAAACAGGAAGAAGTGACAGAGGTAAGTAGATGTGATGTCCTCAGATGGGTGAACTCCACTTGGTGCTCAACTCAGCACATATCTAATTAATTTGCTCAAGTACTTACAAAGGGCCAAGAAAAGAATGTAAGAAAAATAATAACCATGCAGTCAACTGAGATTTAAATTTTAATTTCTTTTTAATTGGATGCACTGTTAATGATGCATCAAAAATGCCTTTTAAATCATGTTCTTTGCTTTAGTAGTTGGGTGTTCTCAAAAAGAAAATGACACAGTTTTATTCAGTCTTCCTTTAAACTCAATACATCATTCAGTTGATGAGGAATTTAACAGGCTTTTTCACTTCAAACACTTGTGAGTTCATTACAAAAGCCAACAGGTAGGAAAATGTCAGTTTTCCTGTCCACTGGAAGGTGGGGGAGGCTCTGGTTGGCTCCAATTCTCTTTGGAGGGCTAGAGCAGGTATAAGCAATGGGACCTTGACAAATGCCAAAATGTGCCTTATGCAGAATGGTCCCTGCATGTTTACCCTCTTCATGCACTCCCTTTTTTGATATATGAGTGTTGTCAGTTCCAATTACCATTTTTGGATGGAATAAAGTGGGTAGCAGGGCAACCTGCCAGGGAACTTTACCTTTACCTGTATTAAAGGCTTTGTATATAATACAACAGCATACTAGGAAAAACAGTAGAGTGAAAAATTCTACCTACATAGAAGTGTTACGAGAACTAATTTACTATAATAGAAATCTACCCTAGTAGAGACTGCATGAGAGACCAAGGGTGCAATCCAAAGTAACTATGGGGAGTCCTTGCTCCGGTGTAAGAACAATTTACTTTGGATTGCAATATGAATTTCCCATAGGTTTTCACTAGGTGGTGCAGTAACTACAGGTGCACATAAAGTCTCTTACGTGCTTCCGAAGTTACCCTGGATTTGGGGGATTATGTGCAGCCGTAGTTACTGCACCACCTAGTGAAAACCTATGGGAAATTCATATTGCAATCCAGAGTAAATTGTTCTTACACCAGAGCAAGGACTCCCCTTAGTTACTCTGGATTGTGCCCCAAGTCTGAGCATCCTATGGCAAAAAAGGTGATGTTAGCTTAATACACTTAATATATAGTATGATTTGAAGATTTCTTAATGCTTGCATTTTGCTTTAAAATATCATTAATTATCAAGAGAGTCATGGGAAGATACAGACATTAAAATTAGATAAAGCACAATACACATCTAAGTTTTTCTGAAGGGCACTGTAGTTTTTGATGGCCTAACATCAGATTCCTTTCACATCCGAAGTGGAGTGAAGCAGGGCTGCGTCCTCGCACCAACTTTATTTGGGATCTTTTTTGCAGTCATGCTGAAGCATGCTTTTGGAAACGCAACAGAGGGAATCTATCTCCGGACCAGATCAGACGGAAAACTCTACAATCCTTCCAGACTAAGAGCAAAGTCCAAAGTCCAGCTGAAATGCTTGCGTGAGTTCCTCTTCGCCGATGACGCTGCTGTTACTGCTCACTCTGCCGAAGACCTTCAACGACTTATGGACCGTTTTAGCAAAGCCTGCCAAGACTTTGGACTAACAATCAGTCTGAAGAAAACACAAGTCATGGGTCAGGGTGTGGACTCACCTCCCTGTATCACAATCTCTGAACATGAACTGGAGGTTGTCCATGACTTTGTGTACCTTGGCTCAACTATCTCTGACACTCTCTCCCTAGACTCTGAGCTGAATAAACGCATTGGTAAAGCGGCTACTACATTCTCCAGGCTTACAAAGAGAGTATGGCTTAATAAGAAGTTGACAGAACATACAAAGATCCAGGTCTATAGAGCTTGCGTCCTGAGCATACTCTTGTACTGCAGTGAGTCTTGGACCCTTTATGCATGGCAGGAGAGGAAGCTGAACACCTTCCATATGCGCTGTCTCCGACGTATTCTTGGAATCACCTGGCATGACAAAGTCTCAAATGACACAGTATTGGAACGTGCTGGAATCTCTAGCATGTTCACACTTCTGAAACAGCGGCGTCTACGCTGGCTTGGGCATGTCGTGAGAATGGCTGATGGTCGGATTCCAAAAGATCTCCTATATGGAGAATTAGTGCAGGGAAAGCGCCCAAGAAGGAGACCACAGCTGCGATACAAGGACATCTGCAAGAGGGATCTAAAGGCCTTGGGAATGGACATCAACAGCTGGGAAACCTTGACCTCTGACCGCTCAGCGTGGAGGCAAAAGACCCAGCATGGCCTTCTCCAACTGGAAGAGACACTTGTTCGGCAGGCTGAAGCAAAGAGACAGACCCGAAAGCAGTGAAACCTGGGACCTGGGCAGGGGACGGAATTTATTTGTCCTCAGTGTGGAAGGGATGGACACTCTCGAATTGGCCTTTTTAGCCACACTAGATGCTGTTTCAGGACCTCCAATCAGAGCACGATACCATAGTCTTTCGAGACTGAAGGATGCCAATAATAATTGTACCAGTTAACAGAATGTCCAAAAAATTTCTAAAATAACTATTATTCCACATTATCCTTTATTGAAATGCCATATAAAGAATGGAGTATGGAAAACTGTGGTGTTTGCCAGATAAATGCCCACTCAAAACACAAAAGTACCTCCACACTCCATTCCCTCTAGGAGTCTGAGAGTCAATGTCCTAAAATGAAAGAAAGACCTTAAGATAGGATGATGAATTACCTTCCTATTACTTTAAAGTAAGTTACAAATGAAAGAATTTCTTAAACTTTAGAAGAATTAACTTTAGAATTGATTTAAGAAGAGAAATTATCCACAAAGTGATTGGAGAGAGCAGAGTCAGGGGAACATGATCATTAGCAGTGACCAAAATCTTATTTTAAAGACAAACTCTTCAGAGAATAGACCTCAAGTGCAGAGGGAGCTTGGATGATAAAGCAATTTCCATCATCTAATAATTTTTTTTCAGTAGGGTAAGAATCCCTTGCTGCCATCCACAGCAATTATAATAATAAGGGCACACTGAAGGGTATGTAAAAACTGGGTGATTATGAGTTATGTCAAATTACAAGCATATCTTAGACATCACGATTTGGAGAAAAGGGAGAGTTTGAGCGTCAATGGGCAGTATCCAGAAGTGCACTTGGGTGACCCTATCTATCACTGGGCTGACCCAACTGCAAGATGTTCCACTCTACTTATTCTGGAAAAGGCTTGGGGCAGCCTAAGGCAACATAGGTTGTCCCAAGGCAGACCTGGGTTACCCTAGCTGGGGCAGCCTAGGCAGTTCAGGAGAGGCATGCTGAGGGAATGTTTAACATTGCCTAGGGAAGAGCAGTTACTCTGCAGATTGTGTTGGCATCTCATCAGGAACTCCTAAGGCAGGCACCACAGCTGTTCCTTGTTCAGTGATCTGAGATATGTCTCCTCAGGAGCAAGCCCTCCCCAGACTTGGTGTCTACTTAGCATGCTCTGGAGCAGTTAGGGCACACCAGGCTCCCTGACTCTCTGAATGCAGCATAACTTTCTGCTCTGGATTCAGAATTTTTGAACTTTTTAGTTGAAAAGCAGTATATAAATACTGTAGATAGATAGAACAGTTAGGGCAGCCCAGCTAGGGCACTTCTCACTGCCCTAATTCTGGATTGTGCCCTACATCTCTTACTTATTATAGCCTGTCAATACACTGGCATGTATTATAATTTGTATAGGATGCAGAACCACAAAAAACACCACTTGTGTTTTTATATTAGGTTCTAGAGCAGTGGTTCTCAGTCTTCCTAATTCCATGACCCCTTTATAAGTTCCTCATGTTGTGGGGACCCCCAACCATAAAATTATTTTTGTTGCTACTTTAGAACTGTAATTTTGCTACTGTTATGAATCGTAATGTAAATATCTGATATGCAGGATGTATTTTCATTGTTACAAATGAAATGTGTGTTCTATGCACACACTGAACACATTGCGATTTATTTCAGAGTAGGCATGCATAGGATTGGGCCCTGAGGCTGTCAGTCAGCCCCAGCCGGAGGTCTGGCAAGCCTGACCTGGCCCCCTGCACCAGGGGTCTTTAGGTGACCCCCAGGAAAGCTCTAGGTGACCCCAAAAGTGGCCCCGACCCCCACTTTGAGAAACACTGTTCTAGAGGAACCATGTCTCTAAGAAAGCAAAGGGAAGCCAGCATAACTGTAGAACAGTGATTTTCAACCAGTGTGCCATGGCACACTGGTGTGCCGCAGATAATCCTCAGGTGTGCTGCAGGTATTTAGGGACTGACATTCATTAATAGGAAAACTGGGTCATTTGAACAGTCTAGTGTGCCTTGTCAATGGTAAAAAACATTTAACGGGGTGCCTTGACAATTTCAGTGTCTTGTTAAGTGTGTCATGAGATGAAAAAGGTTGAAAATCACTGCTGTAGAGGGTATTCTCATGCAAAGCAAGTTGGTCAATCTCATTGTATATACTTGCCATTACCAATTTTGAAAACACACTTTCCTGGGAGTAAGCCCAATTGAACACCATGGTACCTACTTCTGTGTAGGCATGAAAGAGATTGTACTGTGATAATACAATAAGTCAGGTATGGTATAGGGTGGCTGAACTAAGTCATGCAATAGCTTTGAGTTCTGCTTCTGTGTTTCAACAGACAGGGCTTTGCAAGAGTCCATAGTTGAAGGCATGGGATGAATCAGCATAACAAGCTTGACTGTTTCAGATTCTTATAGAGAAGAATAAATTTTTTCTACATTTCACTTGCTTACCCTCCAAATTAACATGTCAGTGAGAAGGTCTGGCTCAACCATTTGCCCAAACAAAATTATCTATTATCCAGGAATATTTTTTGCAGGGAAGCATTCCAAAGTTCGCCCACCATCTAAAGTGGTATGAGCTTGGCAAGAGATGCATCAAGTGAAGCTGTCAATCATGTCTTTTTCTTCTCTTAATTCTATTCAAGTGCCATGTTAATTCAACACCATGTTAAAGCTAAGCATGACAGCCTGCTTCTGTCAACTGCTGCATCAGCAAATCACTAACATGGAGTACAAGCAAAGCCATGATAGCAGAATAGCACAACTTGTGGTGGTGGCAGTGACACGGCAAGACAAACCCAAGATGTGTTTCACAGCAATGAACCTACAAGCAAAACTGCACCCAACAGGCACAACAGGCATTTGACGACATTATGGTGTTTTAAATTTCAAGACACAAGTACTACATGAAAAGGTTTAGTGGACAGAGTCGGTTTTGCCGCTTATCAGGTAATGGATACCATCAATCAATAGCAAGTACATCACTCTCATTAATCAGAGTGGTTCGACTGTCTTAACAGGAAATGTCATAGAAGAGACACATAGGGAAGGGATCACATTATCACTTGGAAATGTTGACAATGTCCACTTGGAGGCCTCTTCAGGACAAAAGGCTTGGTGTCTGAATTCCTTGCAAACGATAAGGTAAGGCAAGTGGATCTGTCATCAGACTCAACAGAATGGAAACAGCCACCAGTCGAAGCAGGATTTATGTTGCTTTCCAGCTGCTGACAGGCTCCATTTCTACCTTTTGGAAAGTTTCCAAACTGATTTTGACCTGTCCACTGCTCTTCACCTTTTTTCCTTAATTCAAAATGGAAGCTTTGCAAAGGATACATGCTGATCGTGTGAGCATACAAAATATGGAGTTTTTTTTTTATTTTTGATGCCTGGAATCTGACAGATGATTCTATAATGTTTATCAGCAATTTATAATCTTTATCCAGAAACTCACTGCACACTGACAGGTTGCTAAAATTTGTTAAGACACACCATCAGTTTTTGGACCACTGGCAAAGCACACCACGCTACTGATACAAAGCTCAAATCCCCAGTTGCCCTACTTCCCAAAGTCCCACAGTTTACCTGCAGACCATCTACGGCACACCAGTGTGCCAAGGCACAGTGGCTGAAAATTGCTGGTTTATCTGAAGGGCTATAAATTTGCTCACTACAACCAACATTTCCAATCAGCTTAGAGATCATACTATGTAACCATTTCTGCTTTTTACCACATGAAAAGTTTGCATATTTTTTGTGAAAATTCTCTTACTGAGCAAAACTCCATCTGGTGCATTCAAAGTCAGTTGCAAAGCTCAGCATTTTGGTTGATAGACCAACAGCCCAATCCTAACACACACACCCCAATGAAGAGTTTGCTTCAACTTGCAGGAGGACAGCTGTGAGGATTTCTTCAACTTAATGAAACATTTGTTCCCTTACCCCAATCCCTTACCTGGATTGTGGAACCATTCTGAATGTTGCTTCAATCTTTATTTGAAATTATTTTGCTTTCTATCAAAATTTATCTGATCTTTTGCTCAAAGCTTAAACCTGAAGGTCACATTAAAATTTGGCTTTAGAAAAAAAAACTTGAGCATAGCTGAGAAATATAAAGAGAAATTTTGCTGGTCTGGCATTAAAAATACTATGTGCTTGGAATTCCATGACTGGGTTTGCCTGAACCAAAACCTACAAATTCATCTTGACATTTTTCTTTCAGTGAAATCCATTAATAAATGTCAGAGACATCTAAGCAGTCATTCCTAAAAACAGAGCCTATGGGAGCACAACCTCCTCTCCAATGAACTGGAGATGGGCTAATTACTTTTTCCACTTTAATATACTGTACTATCCCCCTATAAAATTATAATAATTCATCCTCTGGTGAAGATGTGCAAGCTTCTTAATCCTGAATTATTTGTTGGACTATTCATATAATGGCCAATTTAGGATGAAATGTGTAGTAGACGCTGCCCATGCACACTAGACCTGATAAGTCTGAACAGGTTGTGGGAAGGCTGGAAGTGCAACTGGGACGGAAGGGGAGGGAAGGGCCCTGGGGCAGGGAAAAGTGAATCCATTGGAAATGGCTCTTATCCACTTCATTTCATAATTGCTTGTCCTATTTTTGTCATCGGACATACACAACGAACCCTTGCAATCCTAATCTCCAGTTCGGCCAGCCTGAGCCCCAGTACAAGTCCATGCTGGCCTGGGAATGTCACAAAAGTGCTGTAATGCACTCTCTGTACCACTCCTGGAGGAGGATTAGGCCAGTGCACTGAGATGCGCTTGCCTCCCCAACGAGAAGACCGATGAGTTGTGGTGGCCTAGGTTAGGATTGTACCCTGTGATGTGGTATGTCAAGGAGACTCATAGGCAGCCCCAAGGTCAGTATAAGTTTCACACCTTTTTGACAGAGCTGAAACAACACAGCTGGTAGGGGATATGATTGGAACATACATTTTTACATACCTTTCAATTACTCTTTCATATTTTCACTCATATTGCAGAACAGATCATAGTTTTTACCCTTCCCTTTTGATTCTGCCCTTATTTTGAGAGGTTTAGGAGGTATAACAGGTCTGCCATTTAGATCCTGAGCAACTGAAAACTCTAACTAACTGATTCATTCAAAATGTTGACCATATCAGACACAGATTAACTATATTCCACTATTACTTGTGAGGTAAAAAGACGACAAGGATATTGATCTTCAAAGAAAAACACCCATGTATAATGTCTAATCACAATGTAATGTTACAACCTCTCTAGGTAAATAACATATTTACTCCTTGAATCTAATGCACCATTGAATCTAATAAGTACGCTATTATTTATAATAACAATACTGTATTTACTCAAATAAAATTAACCACTGAATATAATGTGCACCCTGTTTTTGGAGACTGAATTTGGCTGAAAAAAGTGAGCATTAGATTCAGTGGTGGGATTCAAGTAAATTAACAAGTTCTATGTCCCATCAGTAACCAGTTTTCAGAGTCAAGCGCTCATTAGCAAAGGGTTTTATAGAACCTGTGAGAACCCCCTGAAGCCCACTAATGAGTAAGACCCATTGAATACAATGGGGATTACTTCTGGGTAGACATGATTAGGAGGCTGCAATCCTAAAGACACTTTCCTGGGAGTAAGACCCATTGAACACAGTGGTGCTTGTTTCTGGGTACACATGCTTAGGAGGCGGAAATCCTAAAGACACTTTCCTGGGAGCAAGACCCATTGAACACAGTGGTGCATGTTTCTGGGTAGACATGCTTAGGAGGCTGAAATCCTAAAGACACGTTCCTGGGAGTAAGCCCCACTGAACACAGTGGAGCTTACTTCTGGGTAGACATGGTTAGGAGGCTGCATGGAGGGGTGCTGGAGTTGTGCTGGAGGTGCTGGAGTTGCGCTGGCTGGCTGGAGTGGGTGGGAGGACCTCTGGAGGCTGGAGGGAGGAAATGGGGGAATCCAGCCTGCCTTTTGAATTGCGCAAGCTGGGTCCTCTTGGCCTATCAGAGGCCATTATGAGCACTCTGCCTCTAATTGGCTGGAGGCTAATTGATTGATTGGATTGATTGGCACCCTACAGCCAAAGACACTTTCCTGGGAGTAAGCCCCATTGAGCGCATGGGGCTTACTTCTGAATAGACATGCTTAGGAGGCTGCAATCCTAAAGACACTTTCCTGAGAGTAAGATCAGTGGTGGGATTCAAATAAATTTTAACATGTTTATGTCCCATTAGTAACCAGTTCTTAGAACCAGGTGTTCATTAACAAAGAGTTATGGAACCTGTGAGAACCCCATGAAGCCCACCACTGGTTGGATTCAAGTAAATATAGTAATTCCAAAGGATTATGCTAAGGTTGAAAATAACCACTATTCAACAGATAAGTAAAAAATACTGGCTGGCTTTATTAAAAGTAGACAATGAATGATTCCTTTTTCCCTTCAGGTTATTGATAAGCAACAGATTAGGATTGTGAGCTAGTAAAATGTTTTGTTGGCTTGTAACTTTTGAGGTCTTTGTTGCAAAATTAGATCACACAATAAAAAGTACTTCTATTCAGAATTACTCTTTCATTTTTATAGGCAGTGCGAGGGAGAGAATATGCTACAAGGATTCCTTGGCCCTGTATTCCCTCCCATTGCGAATTCATTCACAGAAGCCGTTTCTTCTGAACTGTGCTGTCAAAATCTGCCTAAGAGCTGTGATGTACTGTGTTCTCACAGCAAATGTGTGAACATCTCTTAGCAACAATCGGTCATTAGCTGGTCAGGAAATGTATCATCAATCCCACTTCAAAACATCCCACTTATGCATATAAAGTAATAATGCCACTGGTTAAAGAAGGCGAAGAATAAAAAACTTCACCAAGTACAGATATTTTGCAATGAAGTGTTTCAGTAGTACTGGAGAGAAAATAGCAAGAAAGGCTGCAATCCTAACCTCTAGTTAGGCTGGCCTAGGACAAGTTTTTTGCTGCTATGGGGGTGTCACAAAAGTACCGTAAGACACTTCTGCACTACTCTTGGGGGAGGGTAAGACCACTGCACAAACATGAGCTTGCCTTCCTACATCACCACAACACCTACATCACGTACATTGCCACAGGAACAGGAAGACGGATGAGTTGTGCCAGCATAGGTTAGGATTGCACCCTAAGTTATGTAAAGCTTGCTCCTTAAAACCTACAGATGGCTTGAATGTCGTTTTCCCCCAGATATTTCTTTCTCCATTTAAAGGTGGCAAAACTATGTGGGGAGGAGGGTTGCAGTTTAAAAAAAGTCCTCCACCAATTTTATAGTATCAGGCAATGGCCGAGAATTCTTGTTGGTAGTGAGTTCCAATCAGCTACCAAGTTCCTTCTCATCCATTTTCCCAGGAATTGTCAATTGTTTCTATCATAAACCCTAATCATTATGAGAAGCCTTCTGGATTTTTTTTTTAAAAGCAGCCCTTACCAAGAAAGACGTTGCTGCAAATCACACTCAGCTTCCCCTTTTTTTAAAATAACCAGATTTCTCTGCCCTCTGTAAAACAACCAATACGGCCTCCATCTCTGTGATTTCTGGAACCTCAAACACTCTCCCTCAAATACTTTGCTTGATTTTATGAACCAGGGCCTTCCAAACCTTGGCCCAGGGGCTGGGGTTTGGACTAATCCTTCTGCCCCATGTGAACTTATTGTTCTTCTGTGTTTCTGCATGTCTTTCACTCTGATCTGTGAACAGGGATCCTTCTGGACGTTCACATTTGCCCAGATATCCTGCTTCACACTGAGCAACAGGTTCAACTGCCCTGAGCGTCTCCGTTCCTTGATCTGAGTGGAAGACTTGCAGTGATATGTATGGGTGAATGGTAAGGTCTGCTCTGAAGAGGGCCAGCTTTTTGTAACACAATGATCTTGAATTTGGCAACTGCTGTTTATACACTGACAACTTGTCTATTTTTCTTACAAATTCAGAAAAGCTGTAGACAGCACCACAAAGGTAATTCAAACACTGACTTTAACTCTTCAACAAATCTAGCATGCATTTTAAGGAGACATATATATTGAGATTAATTTGAATGATGCCATAATGCCCACACTTTGCCATTCTCCATTTCATTGGTAGCAACAGATGCTGTATTGTGAGAAGACATTAATCTTCCACATGGTATAACACCATAGCAGGAAATACTTACTCTGGGTATGTATATAGATTAATGTGTATAATGTGATGTGTGTTCAGGGAGCAGCATTATGTTATAAATAAGGATTAGAATAACATTAGGGAGATTAATGTTCTCTGACTTGGTATGTTTCCTTACAGTCGAAAAAAGGTTTCAGCTAATTCTAACCATAGGGATGACTGTGAGTATGGATGTGGGGAGGTGAAGGGGATTAATAACTATTATGAACCAAGGAAAATGATTACTATTTTGATAGGGTGGGATGTACAAAATAGTGCAACAATCTAGAGCAGGTGTATTAAACTCATACAGCGGGCAGCATAGCATTCATGGTACCTGCTGAAGGCTGGAAGCGATGTCATTAATCAGGTGATGACCAGAAATGAGCACTTCATCACCTGGGACTGCTTATTAGTTGCTGAAGACAGAAAAGAAAATACACAAATCTTGATCACCTATGCAAAATATGGGAGAGTTCAATTAAAATGAACTCTCATTAAAATGAAAATGAGAGTTCATTTTAGTAACACTTCCACTAAAGCCCCACTTTGCAGCTCAGAAGCTGAGATGTGCTCTGCAAACTAATGCTTCGGCAAAACCACACGGCTGAAAGGATGGCCTATGTGATAAATGGGCTCTCCCAGCATTGCTCACCTGGCCAGTTCATGACTTTGCAGCTCAGTGGTTGACGGTGGTCCTGAGAGAGCCCAAGAATCACATGGGCTGGATAATAAACTTCTGTGGCCACTTTTGGTTTGTGGACAGACTCCCATGACACCAGATCTCGAGGGCAACAAACTTTCAGACCGGACAATGTTATTGTTTTGAAACAGGTCCCCAACAGCACTGTGCATTTCTCTCAACAGTTTGGTATCCAAACTCAAAATAGAAAACTCTTCTAATTTTGAGCAATGCAACCCACCCCCCAAACATTCGACAAAGATATGCAAACTATTTCCACTGTGGCCCTGAACCTCATGCAAAACTCCACCAATCTGAATAGTGGCTGTAAAGCAGCAGCCATTGGTAACTGGGCCCCCATACTGGTTACATAAGAAAACTGACTGAGAAGAAGTACAGTGTAGTGGCTGATGATAAAGATAGCACAGTTCCTATTCCATCTCATCCATGAACTTGCTAAGTGGCCAGAGTATTTCCTTCTTCCTTTTAAAAATGCATGAAGATTTTACGCTAGCATTCAAACATCTTCATACAATCTGGTCTTCATGATACATGTTTCTTTTTCATGCTGGTTACATTCAAGGAAGGGGTATTACAAACAAACCAAATTACAAACAGGTGAGTTACAATGGAGATGTTGGCTGTCTCCACCAATCTGACGTACAACACAATATTCCAATGGTTCCAACACATTTCCAGAATAAAGGACGATCATACTGAAAGAGGCATTGAGTGATGCGTCACCACAGTATGTGGATTGTTACCTATTTTCCACCTATCTTCCTCCTTATATGGACAGAAAGCCACTTAATCCATTCATATAAACTCATAAGAATAATAAGCCCTTGTGTGATTAGGCCAAAAGCCCATCTAGTCCAATTTCCTGCATCTCACAGTGGCTCACCAGATGCCTCAGAGCACATAAGACAAGATACCAGCACCGGTTTGTCTCTCCCTTGCATCTGGCATTTATAGGCCTGTAACCTGTGATGGAATTTTCCACCATAAAATTGTCTAATCCACTTTTAAAGACACAAAAGCCAGGCTATCTTGATTTCTTCCATCAGATTCTTATGGGACAACAGGCAATTTAGCCCCAATTTCTTTAGAAAGGCTATCTTCTGGATTGCACTGGTTTCCCTGAAAACCATTGCTTTCAGGGTGCTGGGTGTGACAGAAAGAACTGACTGGATTACTATCTAGGTTAAGTAGCCCCTTCAGTGCAGCTAATGCTCTTGCTGCTGCCAGACACGTGGCTGGTTTTGAAGGCATTCAGAGTCATCCAGCTTATCCTTGGGTTTCATCATTTTTGCTAGTCTATTATATCCTGGGTACTATGTAGAGCTGCACCAGTGTTTGCAATGTAATAAAAATACCTTTCAAACAGGCAGACAGTTCTGCCATTTGGTCTGCAGCAACCCCAACAATCACAGACCTTCTAATGTCTCCCAGATGAAAACTCCATCCGCCTCCTATTTTGTCACCCTGGATATCTCCTGTAGAGAGTGTTCCCATGGTGCAAGTGGTTGTGGTGGCAGCAAATGTTCCTCTGTTGTGTAACCCCCCTGCCACACCATTGCTGGAACTGACTGCAGCTAGCCCTGGCAAAAAGAGAGACTGCACCAGGCTGCTGAGGCTCTTTTGTTCATACCTGGACTTCCTTCCTGGGTTCTTAGATTTGCAGTCCTAGATTTGTGGATATCTCTACAGGGTGACAAGGCAAAGCAGGTGTGTCTGCAGCCTGGTCCCTAATAGGTCATGGACTGGTACTGGTACACAGCCCAGAAGTGCTGGTACTCAGTACTGGTGAGTACCCCCTCAAAAAAACCTGGGGTAGTAGCTGGTTGCAGCCATCTTGGAATATGGCACTGGGCACCTTTAATGTACTTCAAGCATGACATCACATCCGGAGGTCCTGGACAGATTGTCTTACTTAGAAGGAGTCCCAGGCTCAAGTGCTTAAGTAACACTGAGCAGTCCAACCTCAGCAGATAGCAGGAAATCCACCAAGAAACCTTTAATTACAAATAAGACAATATTTTAGAAATATCCTCACGAGACCAGGATTTGAAAGAACACTTCTAAACAGCTTGTTTATGTCCAGTTAAATTTTTGGACTAAAATATATTTCTTCTTTTCTCTTTAAAACAATAGTTCTCACAGACTACAATACTATGTACACTGTCCTGGGAGTAACGCCCATTGAACATAATAGGATTTACTTACTCCTAATCTGATATATACTGGAAAAAGGTAATTCCTTCTATGTTTGTACCATATGGTGATAGTGTCCACTTGTTGTGGATTGAAATTTCATCCAATCTACATGAAACTTGAGTAAACCTGGCTGACCTGTCGCAGGGGCCTGTGGCTAGGTGTTGCCTTTCCCACCAAGGTAGTCCCTCTTTATCTATTTGTATTTATTTGCATGCTTTCAAACTCTTAGGTTGGCAGCAGCTCGGCAAAGGATGGGAGCTCACCACGTCTTGCAGTTCTCTTGAATTCCAGTCAAGCAGTGTTCTAACTCCAGTGTTATAACCACTGAGCCACCGCAGCCCTCTAATTTGATATATATTGTAAAATGCAGATTTTGGCTGTAGATTATGGATGCACAAATGTAGATTTTGGATGCACAAACACACAAATTTGATTGTAATAGGTTCAGGTGACTGGGTCATCACATGATACTTGCAAACATCGTATAAAAAATACCATGGACCATTTAATCCACCCATTCCCAACATAATTATTTCCAAACTAGAGCAGGAATGTGGCACAGCTAAAGAATGAACTTGAAAAACAAAACAAGTATAAAATAACTGATCAGAAGACTTCAGAGACTAGCTGATTTTGGCACTATCCCTATTATGTGCACAGAAATCCTTTAATCTGTTAGACCAACCTTCTGGGATATTACACTAGCACAAATATTTCACACCCATATATACCGAGCCACAAATCAGTGGGGGAAGCATGCAGCGCTATTTCTCCTGTTTTAGGTCTTGTTGACCTTGCCCAATTACCTGTAGATATTAGATAATGGAATGATAAATTCTGCTTATTGTAAAGGTGTAAAATGCATTGAGAATGGAATCCCTGTTATAGTTTAGGAATTTTTGTAGACGTGATGGACCAAAACAAATCTGCCAAAGCAACAGACTTGTACAGTCAAAACCAATACATGCTAGAAGAACAAGGACTCCTATTGCCCTCATACCATGCAATAACATCATGGTTCACCAAAGCAGCACTTCTTGGCCCTCTCGGAAACATGGGATGAGGTGGAGGGTTAACAGAAAAACAGCAAGCAGGGTAATATAAGCCAAGACTACAAGGACATATAGTGCTCAGATGACAAACAGAACAATTACACATACCAGAGATACCTGTTAGTGTGTTACAGAAAATTCAACAAGAAGCCTCATGACCCCTTAACAACAGATTTCTTGCGGCATAATCTTTTGTAGACTATAACCCACTTTAACAGATGAATGTCTATGATGCAATGGGCTGTATTCCAAAAAAGCTAATGCCACACTAAATCTGTTAGCCTTTAAAGGGCCACAGGTCTCTTTTTTGCATGTGAACAGAAACTTATATCTGCTGCTGAAAAGTCATATTTCTGTCAGCAGCTGGGAGCTGATTGTTTGAAAGCACCCACCTGGGGGTAGGGAGGCTGGGGAGGAGCACAAGCTGGAGGGGCTGGCTGGAGAAGCCAAGGGGACCCTGCAAAGCTGCTGCAGCAGCAGTACCCAAGCCAGGGAGGGAGCAGAGGAACAGAGAAGGGAAGGGAAAGGAAAGGCAACTTCTGTCCCACACTGCCGGTGGCATAGCTGGAGGGGGGCGATGCTTTGGTGCTGCTGAGGTTCAGGCCAGGATGAGCATCGCCCCCCTCCAGCTATATCACTGGCAGAGCAGAGAAGTCACCTTCCCTTTCCCTTCCCTTCCTTGTGACGCTTCCCCTCCTCCCTGCCTGGCTGAGGGGCTGCTGCTGTGGCTGAAAAGTGTCCAGTCATCAGCCACTTCAAAGGGAACATCATTGTTGCCTTGTTACTATGATAACTGATTGACTTTGAATAATGTAAAAATACATAATCACTCCATTTCTGAGAACCAAATGTTGCAATTGAGGAAATTCGGTGCCAAATTTATGTATAAGCTAAACAAGCTATAGCTTAGGGCCCCACTCTCTTGGAGACCCCCAAGAAATTTAAATTGTATTTCAGTTCAACAATTACTTTGGAAAAAATACATATTTTGTTATGTGCAAATGGCTTTAGATACCCATTAGGTCCATAAATTACCAGATAGAATATATTCAACACAAAAAAATAGCAACAATTTGTTGTTGACAAAAGACAAGTGGACATATAAAGGGTCCCATTACCTTCAATAGGGTCTCATCAAACCTAAATCTGGCCCTGGCGAGGTTCAACCTGTATATGATCAGCCACTTAATTAATTCTTAGGCTGACTCACACTGGCTGCTGGGAAAATACTAAAAGATAACTAGTTACATGGCAACTGCTGACAAGCAGTTTTGACTGCTTAGTATGAATAAGAATGTGTGCGCAAATCCTAATAAATTATTTCATCGTCTACATGAGCACATAGCTGATATCTTGTATTGGCATGCAACAACTGAGTTAATTAACCATTTTAATAAATGAAGTTAAATATATTAATATTAGAAATGGCATCACTGTACATATAAGGTAACCAAAATCCTAGGTGAATATGGTATCCTTTTAACAGGAATTATATGCAAAACCTTAGCACTGATTACTCAAAGGATAGGGTAAAAATTAATAAATGTTCTAGTGTCCCATTAAATTCACACTAGATGTGGCAAGAAGCTATGGTGAAAGACTGATAAAATTCCCTAAAAATATATAGAGATAGACACCAGATATATGAAATACCATATTTACTTGAATCTAATGCACCATCAAATCTTATGTACACCCCTTTTTAAAAAGGCTTAATATTAAAAATAAAAATGTTTACTGGCAATTGTTATGTGCAGCTTTGTAAAGGTGATACAAATTTTATTTTTTCTGCATAATGAGTTATATGACAATAACAAAATGGCAATAGGTTACGTTATGATTTTTACCTAATTGCATTGCTCTATACAACAATGGGTTTATGTTACAATTTAATTACAATACAGTAATCTATTAAACTAAACACAGATCTATAATCAAAATACTTGAATCTAATGTGCCTTCAAATCTAATGCACACCTCAATTTTTGAGACTGGGGGGTAATCTAGAGAAACTACAAGGAGTCCTTGCTCTGGTGTAAGAACAATTTGCTGTGGATGGCAAAGTGAATTTCCCATAGGTTTTCACTTGGTGGTGCAGTAACTATGGGTACACTTAGGGCGCAATCCTGAGTAACTACGGGGAGTCCTTGCTCCGGTGTAAGAACAATTTGCTCTGGGTTGCAATATGAATTTCTCATAGGTTTTCACTAGCTGGTGCAGTAACTACGGGTGCACGTAAAGTCTCTTACGTGCTCCCGTAGTTACTCTGGATTGTAGGGTTAATGTCTCTTACGTGCTCCCATTGTTACTCTGGATTGTAGGGTAAGGCTGCAATCCTAAAGATACTTTCCTGGGAGTAAGACCCATTGAACACAATGGGGCTTACATTTGAGTAGACATGGTTAGGTTTGTGCTTTAAATTTGGCTTAAAAGGGTGGGTGTCAGATTCAAGTAAATAGGGTACATTGCGTGTATAAAAAGACTTCAGTATATAATGTCTAAAAATTACAGAGCTTGCATTAATATGTAAAATGTATTCACATCATCCTTCATGCAAAGCTGCTGAAGAAATTCACACCAGATTTGACACCTGCCCTTGGCTTAAGTGTGAATGGAACAGCACATTCAATTACTTGAGTGTGCTTCTGGTTGTCACCAAAGTAGAAAATACAAGTAAGGTGAAACACAACATTTACTATTTGAGGGCAAAACAAGTGTGTAAAGAAAGGAAGAACCTAAATGTACAGAATCTCAGACCTAAAAAGGAGTGAGTCATCCTCTCCCTCAAAATAAATCTAGATCATGCAGAATTACTCATGCAGAAAAACCTTCTTTATCCAAGCAGCTCTTGGGAAATGAAGTAAATATTTTTCCCTATTCTTTATAGGATTTCCTTTAACAATTCAGGATATGAGAAAAAGAGTAAGAATATAAGATATTTGGAAGAAAGATATACAGTGGCACCTCACGTAACAAATTTAATTCGTTCCGGAGGCATGTTTGTTACGTTAAACATTTTTTACGTGAAGCTGATTTTCCCATAAGAAATAATGGAAACTCTGACGATTGGTTCCACAACCCCAAAAATATTCATATAAAAATAGTAACTGGATGTAAAAATGATGACAGAACACTGGGATTGAATTCAAAACATGCATTCAATGTGCATGATCTTATGAAGTCTACTTAGGCTGCAATCCTAAAGACACTTTCCTGGGAGTAAGACCCATTTAACATAATGGGGCTTACTTCTGGGTAGACATGGTTAGGAGGCTGCAATCAAGACACCTTCAAAGCGTCTCCCCACTTTCTCCTTCTCTCCATTCTGAGCCTCTCTCCCCCCTGCTACCTTCTGGCTAGCCCTGAGCTGCTTCCCTCTTCTCCACTGCTCTTCTCTCCCTCTGCCCAGCGGACACCCGGCCACAGGAGGTACAGCACAGAAGTGTTGCTTTCACTATGGGCAGGTGCGCTAGGCAGCCCTGACGCTTTTTAAACAGGCTGCCGGCCAGCGTGTCTGCCCCAACTGCCAACAAATGTGTTCTTTACGTGAAGCACATTCTTTATGTGAAGCAGAATCCTAGAGAAATTTTTGTTTGTTATGTGAAACATACTTTACGTGAGGCATTCTTTACATGAGGCGCCACTGTACATGATTAATCTTGATTGTAGGGTTGCATGCTAGTAAGCTGAGGCTGGGGATGGGGCCATCATTTATTTTTGGTCAAGAGAATGCCAATTGATAGACGCTGAGCAAGATGTGGCCCACAGAAAAATTTTTTATCTTGTCCTTACTACCCTAATCAAATTTTAACCATGGTATGATAAGAATAGTTTGCAAAACAATCTCATTTCTAAGAAACTATAATTATTTTCAAAAGTTGAAAAAGATTTTCAACACTGTAATGTTATATCTCTCTTTGGCTGGCACACCTTGACCATGCTTGAATGAAAGCCTATGTTACAAAGCTCTCAATGGTAAATGATGTCAAGTGTTTTACACACCCTGCATGTCTGTGAGGGTGTTTGGAAAACAACACACAAGTCCCTGGGCTACTTTCAAGAATTCAGGGAACTCCTTAGTCATTCTAATTTTAGTTCATATGGCTCATTGATTTAACAAATTTCATCCATGTTCACTTCAATTAAATTCTGAGGAACTGATCTGATGAATAGGTCCTATTTGGCACAGAAGCACTGGCATACTTTAAGCAAACAGAGCAGATTTATGGGTAGAGGTGGCCTGAGATCAGAAATAGTATGGGGGAAAGGGGTTAATTAAAAATAAATTCCCAGTGCCACATTCTCATCTTCAAAGCTGTCAAGCTGCTAATTAATAGACCACAGACCTCCTTTACCATGACTTATTTGGACGTTCATAGTGGTTCTCTTTGGCAGGATTATACACAATGGTAGAATATATGAATATATGTTAAATAGCTTTAACCACTCTATATTGGTAAGTATTATTACAGAAACATCTTAGGAAAAACTGCCTATTTCTAGTATTACAGGGATGTTTCCTGTCTCATCAGCAAAATTTGCAGACTAATCAGAGCCTTCAAAAAAGGATTTAAAAATCAATTGAATCCAATGCTGCATATCTCCACTTCAATTTCAAATTAGATTATGGTGGTGATTAATTATAAGGTGAATCAGTGGATATCATAAATGGCTCTCACTAATGCATAGTGAGTCAGCACAGTTCTGTGGTTCCAGGACCTATGAATCTAGATGTGCCAAAGTGGAAATTGTTGGATCCAATGGATACGGGCATAGTGCTGGAGGTCTCTTTGAGGGAAAGGAGCAATTGCTCCCTTAACTCTGGGTAGACAGCAGCTAGTGACAATGTGATGATGAGTTGCCCAAGGTGGGAAGGAAAAGAGGATAAATTGGCAGAGCTTGTCATATCTGCCGCCACCCCCCAGGATGGTTCCTCCCCAAAATGCCATCTCTCCAGCCTCAAAAGCCCTAACTGCAACCTGGAGCTCTAAACATCTTCTGGGTGTTGTCAGGCTGGTACTGGGCTGAGCTCTGGTTGACACTGATCTGGCACCAGCATGGCCTCCCCACAGGGAGCCATAAACATGCTTTACCACACATTTATGACATCCGGAGCTAGAGGTCAGCACCAACACTATAAGATTGGGTCCTGATTTTTGACCATGTAAGGCTCAAATAATTCAAAATTAAATGATAGCTAGCCAACACACTAGCAGTTAGTTGTTTCTACAGCCACTCTGTGTGTGTGTGTGTGTGTGTGTGTGTGCGTGTGCGTGTGCGCGCGCGGGATCGTGTGTGTTTGAGGGAGAGAGAGAACACTAACTTAAGCTCCAGGACTATTCCCATTCCCAAAGGAATTAATAAGAGTCCATGTGCAGAAATTTTTGTGTGACATCAGAAATTTGCAAGACAAAAATAGGCATTTGCAATTTGTTAGCTTAAAAAAAGCATCAGAAGCTATATTTATAAAATAAAAAGACTGGAATCCGCTTTTCAACCATTTCTGCTTTTCACTAGGGCCAAGTCCTTAACCTGTCAAAGAAGCAGAGAGTAGGGTGCCTGCAAAAGATTAGGCAGCCAAAAACAGTCTTATCATGGTACCATGGCTACCATGGCAAGCAAAAAATGTTAGGCTTGTTTCAGTCAGGAGGCAGACCCTTCCCCTCCCTCTGGAGAGCAGGAAAGAATGCAAAGTGATAACTTTCTTTGCAGGCTGGTTGTGCTGCTCCAAGCAGGTGGAAACCTCCCTGCCAGCCAAACAAGCAACAGAGAGGGATACCAATATTGCCTACCTATTGCATTGCCAATTACTATTGCTGGTCCTGACCTTTAAAGCCCTAAACAGCTCGGGTCCAGGGTATCTGAGGGACCGCCTCCTTCTGTACAATCCGACGCGTCACCTAAGGTCATCTGAGGGGGCCCTACTGACTGTGCCACCACTAAGAGACGTGAGAGGTGTGGCGGCCAGAGATAGGGCCTTCTCGGTGGTGGCACCCCAGCTTTGGAACTCCCTCCCCATAGAATTAAGGAAAGCTCCCTCATTGCAGAGCTTCAGGTGGAGCCTAAAAACCTTTTATTTCAAAGGGGCTTTTTAACAGGGCAGAGGTTAGGGGGGCTTTGGTTTTATATTGTTTTTATTGTATCTTTTACCCTATATGTTTTAATTGTTTTTACTGTATTTATTATTTATGTTTTTAATTGTGTTTTATGTTTCTGCCGCCTTGAGTCGGGCTAGACAAATTTTTAAAATAAATAAATAAATAAGTAAATTACCATAGTAAGTAGGGTATTTCTAAACCTAAAGCTACATTTATCTTTTAGTGGAATGGTCCTTCATTCATTCTGATAAAATTCCAGGTAAAAATATCTACTAATTATTAGGTTATACCTATATATGTATATAGGTTTTACCTATATCTTAGAACACTTCATCTGAAAAAGACAGCTAATAATGAACCTATTCTCTATACTATCTAAAAGATGAAGAGTCAGTCATGTAACACATAGTAATACAAAATAAATAGTAATGCAAACTAAATAAATTTTCTTACTAAAAATGTTATAAAGATTGGATTGCAGAGAAATCCAATGCATGTTAACTTAGAAGAAAATCCCACTATTTTAATCATACTTCCTCCAAATAAATATGAATAAGTTTGCTGTCATACTGTCATGCTATCATAGTGGATCTGTCATATGCAGATAGATCAGCTACCTATTAATACTGAATTTCTTCAAAATAAAACCATTCATCACCCACCCAAATGATAGCAAACACTACAAACTGAAGTACATTCATCACAAAGCTTAAAGCATTTTGAGGTTAACATCCTTTTTTATTTTTGCTAAACATAATCACTATCCATGGAGAAAAGATGTAGAAAATTACAGGATTATTTAGGAAGAAAAGAGGACAAGAGGGAATCAATTTAACATGAGTAATGCCTTCTGATTTTGTCCAATGTATGTTCAGCACAAAAAGGTAGCAGTTTACAAAATCCTTGGTGGTGCTACTAGAAATTAAATCAATATGCAATATGTTTCTACCACAGATACTTCCCCTGGCCCTACACATCCAATTTGTAGAATTGACAAAATAAGATTAACATAATGCTTTACTGTTCTAATATAAAGTAGCATGCTGCCTTTCCAGGTGCAAGGAATCCTCTGCAAATTTTTATGTTCAGGCCTGGTGTGTGTGAAAAGTGCTTGATTTTATTTACATAAAATCATCCTTCTAAATAGCTTTCACCAGAGGTGGGCTCCAGCAGGTTCGCACCTACTCTATAGAACCAGTTGTTAAAATTTCCTGGCGATGGCAATACAGTAGCAACGCGGGGGGAGGGGGGCGATAACCAGGGAACCGGTTCACGGCCACTGGAGCATGTGGGGCGCCTCACTGGGCTGGGCGCAAATTTAGAAGTGCCAGGCTGGCTGCCCTGCCAATCCAGCGAGTGTGGCTGGGACTGCAGCCTCACAGTCACAGCCCATCCTCTGCATGTCTACTCAGAAGTAAGCACCATGTTCATCAATGGGACTTACTCCCAGTCCAGTGTGGAGAGGACTGCAGCCTCAGAGCCCCATCCTATGCAGGTCTACTTAGAAGTAAGTCCCATGACACTCAATGGGGCTTACTCCTAGGAAAGTGTGGTTAAGGTTGCTTGGAGTCACTAACAAAAACTTAGATTTTTTTAAAAAAATGGTGTACTAATATATTTAATAAAATATAGCAGAATATTATTTCAACTATGTAATGTCAACAGTGGTATTAAGAACCATTATCACTGTCTTTAACAAATGAGGAAAGATTTTAAGCTTCAAGCACTCTTCTAATTTTTTGGAAACCCCAAAAGCTCATCATCTCTAGTGTCAATGATTTGTGACTTTTGCACAAATCTCATTGCAAATGATCCAGGAAGGCAGGTAAGTTGGGGGGATTCTTTTGGGGTGGGGGATCTAGGTAGGTAGGGAAAGGTGAGGGGATCTAGATGGATAGGGAAGAATGAGGGATGCACACGCATGGAGCAGCAGGGACCAGGTCTTGTGCATATCTACTTTGGAGCAAGTCTCCAAGCCAGGGAAGGCTGCTTAGGATTGTAACTGTGCCAGGGTTACCAGATGCCAAACCCAAAATTCCTGAACCCCAAGGCCAAAATTCCTACCCCCTAAGCCAAAATTCCTACCTGCTTAAAAAAATTGCCAAAAAATGTATTTTTTATATTTTTGTTTTTGTTTTTTTGGTCATAACTTTTGATAGGAAGGAGATATCTCAAAACTGGTTTTTGCATTGGATTCTGCTCTTCCATATGAATCCAACACCATATGAAATGATGGGGTACTGTGCTCCTGGATTGGCCCTACCACTCTATAAGACGCACATACATTCCCCCCCCCCCCTTTGGGGAGAAAAAAGTGCATCTTATAGGCCGGGAAATACAGTATACAAATTTATTCAAATTTGAAATGAAATAAATTCTTTTTTCCTTCTGCCCCCTGTCATAGTATCAGAAAGATCTATCTATCTATCTATCTATCTATCTATCTATCTATCTATCTATCTATCTATCTATCTATCTATCTATCTACAGTATTTATATACCGCTTTTCAACTAAAAAGTTCACAAAGCGGTTTACAAAGAAAATGGAAAATAATAATAGCTAATTAAAAGCTAATGGGTCCCCGTCCCAAAAGGGCTCACAATCAAAAATGCAAAAAAGAACACCAGCAGAAGCCACTTGAACAGACATTGCTGGGGTGAGTACGGCCAGTTACTCTCCCCCTGCTAAATAAAAGAGGAGCACCCACTTTAAAGATTGTAACTTATAATCCTGCCAAAAAGTTTAGATACCCCTGCTCTATTGCAGTGCCTGCATTAATGCTAGATTTCTGGTTAGAGTTGGGCTGTCAGGCTGTTTGTTCAGAACACTTCTCACCACATGTAAAATGTTCACTGGAAGAAATTTGCTTTAAAGAAACCTATGGGGAAATCTTTAAATATAAATATAGGAATGAATAAAGTAATTATTTTAACAAAAAAAGTTATTAAAATTTTTAAAGAAGTCATAGGAAAAGAGGCAGTTTTTAACATTATGGAGTTTTGAGCACATGAATTTAGATTACACACAACTGTTAACCACAGTTGTCACAGTATATTTCAGGGATGTTATTAGTGGTAATGATGACTCAGCTATAAATTTCAGGAAGGGGGTTAGGATAGCGGGTAGAAGCTTTGCCATCCTTCCAACAAAATGCTAACTCTAGTGAAATTCTGTAAGGGCTAGCAGATTCTGGCAGGTTCATATCCATAATCTGCCACAGATTCATGACAATGTGTATGGTGCATAGGCCATACAGAAGGTTTTTGAAAACTGTCCCTCATGAACAGCACAATCCTATGCATGTTTACTGAGAAGTAAGTCCAAATATTTTCAGTGGAGTTTACAGCCTAGTAAAAGTGGTTAGGATATGCTGTACCCCAAGCCTTCTAAAATGCTATGATTTTACAGAGAATACATTCTTAAAAGAAATTCAAATAAAATTGCATTAATAAACTTAAGGCTATGTTTAATAGAGGATAATACAGTGTCAATTACTTTAATATGATCCACAGTGTGTCAGCAATCAAATATTAAACTTTGTTCAAAAATCTACGAAAACATTATCCTTTATTCTGCCCTGTAAATGCTGTTTCCAATAAAACTTTGCTAATGTGTCTTTTTAGATAAAACATTCACCTTTAATCATTAATCTAGTGTAGGACCCTGACAACACCTCAAGAACTATGCAGCTAATCCAGCCCAGCAGTCTGATTAAGAAGGCAAAGCCATAAAATAAAACAAGGCATTAAAGTGGTGGGACAGGATTTAAAACCACTTTGACAGTTTGTATTTATAACTTGTTTGTGTCCCAAGAGAAATAGATGTATTGTATTGGTTAAGGTGGCTTCTGAGCTCTTGCAGAAAATAAATTCAAGATTATTTATGGCCTGCTACTTGAACTGCACTATAAATTCAAATCACTGGGATTGCATCTCTTCCATTCCTCCTCCCTGTGCATGCACACACCTCCCATTTTTAATCTTCTTTATATCTCTCTGCAGTTATTTTAAGATAATATATTGTCATTCAGGGATTTCTGGAAGAGGAAGCCAAGTTGGCATTGGGCACTTATTAGTATGCCAGAGCTGCAATTTAACAAAGAAGCATGTTAAATGATGAAGACAATTTGTGCATCTGAAGTAGAATGGCCATTTTGATTCCCTCCACTTCTCCACATTACTTGAGATTGTCTTTGTCATACTTCTCTGCCTTAAATGACTCCATCACGCAGTTTATCAATTCCACAGTGTCTGTCAACAACTATGGGCGCAATCCAGAGTAACTACGGGGAGTCCTTGCTCCAGTGTAAGAACAATTTGCTGTGGATTGCAGTATGAATTTCCTGTAGGTTTTCATTAGATGGTGCAGTAACTACGGGTACACGTAATGTCTCTTAAGTGCTCCCGTAGTTACTCTGGATTGTAGGGTATGAACACTTTTTCCACAAAACTACTAGAAATAAATTCCAAAAGAATACTATTCCCATGGGACCAAAAAAAGGTGCAGAGGGCTCCTAAATTCCCCATTTTTTGTGTGTGGCATAACAGAAACTCTTCCTATATGTGGCAGACTCCTTCTGGAAACTGGCTGCCTTGGCTAAACAGAGTACAGTGGCGCCTCACATAACAAGCTGAATTCATTCTGGAGGCCTGCTTGTTGTGTGAAACGCTCTTTACGTGAAGGAGATTTTCTCATAGGAAATAATGATTGGTTCCACAATCCAAAAAATATTCATATAAAAATATTAACTACGTACAAATGATGACAAAACACTGTAATCAAATTCAAAACACTGTCATATAATACAGAACACAATTACTGTAATAAAGCACTGTTATTTACTGTATGTACAATAAAACAGAAAATTAAAGGATGACTAATTTTCAACTAAAGAGTAATTGGTGTCTTTTTTAGCAGCTTGAACAAGGTACCTATCTAATGACACTTGCTTTTGCCTCCTTTTCAGGCTGTAATCAAAGATACTTTCCTGGGAGTAAGCCCCATTGAACACAAGGCTGCAATCCTAAAGAAACTTACCTGGGCAGGCTGCTGGTGTTGATAGGAGGCTTCCTGGCTTTTAAAGTGGAAGAGAGAGGCTAGAGAGTGCACACAGGCAACCAGATTCTTCACCCCCACAGTGCACACTCTTGAAGAAGGGGCAGCCACAGCTCAGCAAAAGCAAGCCATGGCTGCCTTATCTCCCCCCAGTGCCCCCAAACATCCTCCCAACCCCCCAAAAGCCCAGAACTAGCATAGCTCATCTAAAGAGTGCAGGCCGGCAGCCCTTGCTACCAACCAGTGCTCATTAGAAAAATTTATGCTAGCTGTGGGAGGCAGAAGCCCCACATAACATTGTGCTCGCTACATAGAACACACGTTATGCAAGACACTCGTTATGCGAGGTACCACTGTACCTTCTCTACAGGGAACAATTCCAAAAAGGTGGCTATGTTTAACCCTTTCAGCTTTCAACTGTGCTCATTTCTAGGGTGCTAATGGACTAGGGCAGCCCAAACCAGAGTGGCACTTGGGTTGCCCTTTCTATCACGAGGGTGCAGCAACTGCAAGATGCTCCACCTTAGTTACTCTGGAAAGGGCTTGGGGCAGCCTAAGGCAACATAGGAAGCCATAAGAGATGTGGACCTGCTCTACCCTAACTGGGGCAGCCTAGGCAGCTTAGGAAAGGCATGTTGAGGGCATGTTTAGCATTGCCTGGGGCAGAGCAGTTACCCAGTTTCCAGGACAGAAATGCCCTCTTCCAGCTCCTCAGAGTTACACCATCTCAGGAGCAGGTATAGTAATGAATAGACACATAGTGCATGATAAGGCTGAGTAAGAATGGCAGTATTGACCAAAGATCTGAGTTCTTAGCCAGCCTAGCTGCAACACCTGTCTCTCAATCTCAGGATATGGCACAACTATGGCAGGCCACTCACCTCAGGATACAGCAAGCCATTCCAATCATCTACCCTTCACTGGAGGAACTGCAGCTGTAACTGGTTGTCAGGAACTGCTGGGCTTCCTTATAATGCAGGTACCACAGCTGTTCCATGTTCAGTGTGATCTGAGGGGGTCTCCTCAGGAGGAAGTCCCTCCTAGCTGTCACTGACTTAGCATGCTGTGGAGCAGATAGGGCAGCCCAGGCTTGACTCTCTGGATACAGAATAGTTGAGGCAGCCCATCTAGAGTTCTCCTCACTGCCCTTACTCTGGATTGTGCCCCTAGTATATTTGCTGCAAGAGAACAACATCACAACACTTTGGGATCTTTAAGGAAGGCTCTGAAATTTACCAATAGAAAGCAGAAATGATGAAGAAACTCATGCATGTTGTTTGTATTCTGATAGTACAGAGCAAAAACCACTTTTTCCAAAGAGAGATGTTTAAAGTAACTGAGAATTACAATAAATCAATTAATTGTAGTTCCCAATTACTCAGAGCTTGTTAGTCAACTATGCACTGGTAGCCTCCCACTTAATTACCATAACTCATGCTGTGTGGGACTGCCCATAGTACTGTAACTTACCTTTTAAATAGGGTTAAATATACATAGATAAGACCTACATCTGCTCAATAGCACTGATTGCATTGTCCCAGATGGGGGCCTTTCTTTTAAGCTCCTAAATCAGGGCTGTCCAACCTTTCAACATCAGGGCTTTTCATCTCACAGGGACCCCTGCATTAGACCACCAGGGCTGCTCACTGAAAATGGTACTGGGATGCTCAATAAGCTCTGCTAAACTGCCTCCAGTCCTTGTCATGATTTGGCAGGTTCCTCCATCTAAAGCAATTGGTTAAATTTAAGATGCCATTAATTTCCAGGATCAAATCTCTCTGCATAATACATATCAATCTCTGCAGAACAGTGCAAGTGTCTTTCAAAAATTTAGGAAGTGCATACATTTTATTTCTGCCAGGCTGAATGGCAGGATGCCAAATTCAGCAGATGCTGTTTAATTAATTCAATGCATCAAGAAGTAAAAAGCACACTTAAAACCAATACCACCGAACAACAAAACTGAACAACAAAACTGTTTGGAAGATACAATCCTTACAATCCTTTAATATAACCAGAGAAGATGTACCTTTGGGCAGCCAACATGGTTAATATAAAGGTATAATAATCTGGCTCTAGTGTTTGCTTGGGTATAATGTCCGCTTCTTGGAAACTGGTTTTAGCCCATGATTCCTGCCCTCATCTGGCCCTGCTTCCTGATCTTACTTGGGTATCTAATCTCACATGCAACATCTAGTTCTTCATTAGACTGTGCTTATGAAGGTCACTTGTTCTCCTCCTCCTAGCCTTCTGTGTTGTGAACTCACCCCATTTGCATGAAGAACTCACCCCATTCTTTGCTCTGAAAAGCTAGGATTCAATATTGCTTTGAACAGAAAGAAATTTGGAGGAATGAATGAAAATTTGGGGGTTAGCTAAATCTACTGTGGTTCCAGTAGAAGTTAAACGTTAAACTAACTTCTCTCAAATACTAGAATACTAAAAGTTAAACGTTCTCTCAAATACTAGAATACTGAGCTGCCTTTATAAAAATGTTTTAAAAGCTGACCATATTGACAGAAAAAATATTAATGGTAATTTGAATTCCATGAACAACTAAAAAGGAGGCACCACAAAAAGTATGAATAATATTGCAATTAAAAACTTGGCCATATGCAGAAGTAATTATACAGTGAATAAGCACAGCACACTCATATATCATGTTCAAGTGCAACAACCTTCATTCCACATGTAACATAAACTAAATGTCAGGGATTCTGTTTCCAGACAGTTGACTTAAGCAGAATGGATAGCTCTCGCCACCCCACCCCAACAAAAATGCAAAGCCAAAAACATATACTCACATCTTTGGTGTATGGGAAAATAAATTACTGGGTGTGCACAAACTGAGATGACTGCATGACTAACCCACTCCACAGTTACTAGCAAACCACATGCGGTGTGAGGGATGGCAGCTATTGCAATTAAACAAAAATAAAAGCCACCCATCTTTTGATCCTCTGCTTCCACTGTGTGTCCATTCTATGTATATAGGACATTGGATAGGATGTTACATAGGACATCAACTTCCAACTGAGTTGAGGTATTTGAAACATATAAATTCTTAAGCTGATGTAGCCCTCTGTCCTGCTTTCCAGTTTTGTCAACTTAATACAGTATGTATACACTGACTGATCCATTTCTTATTATGCTTGAGAATTAACAATTACTGGAACATCCCTCTGTTGCTCTATGGTTCAGTTGGAAAGACATGGCAGTCACTTGAAGGGTTGCACCTTTGTCTGATGAGCCAATGAAAATGAGGATGTGATCCTAACCAATTTAGGCCAGCACACATTATCCATTTCCCTGTTCATGCAATTACATGGGGAAGCCGGTAAATGTCTGTGCACTTGCCTAACCCTCCCAGGAGTGGCACAGAAATATCTTACAGCACTTCTGCAACACCCACAAGCCAGCACAAGACTTGTGCCAGGAGTTATGTCACCCTAACTAGGGATTAGGATTGCAGCCACAGTATTTGAAATCGACTGTGACTGCAATCCTAAACACACTTTCCTGGGAGTAGGTCCCATTGAATACAATAGGACTTACTTCTGAGTAGACGGGTTTAGGATTGCACTGTATGTCATGGACAATGATGCTGGCAGAACCCTCTCTCCAGTATCCTATAGAGCTATAGGCCCATTAGAAATATTAAGCAAGGAATTACCATATTTACTTGAATCAAATGTGCACCTTTTGCAGCCAATTTTGGTACCCAAAACTGGGGTGCACATTAGATTTGAGGTCATATTAGTATCAATGAAATGCAATAACCTAGCCACCTTGCCCCAAAATGGCAGGATTCCCATTTCCATGAATTCATGGAATAAACATACAACATATATATGGAATAAAGTCATAGCTGTTGCTTCTAAATGCATAGTACTGTACAGTATTTAGTTTCTCTGAAGCAATACAAAAGCAGCAGCACTCTCTCTGAACAGCAGTCACATTATATAAGATTTATTGGCATAGAACAAAGTCATGTTATATGGTCAAAAGTCATCAATTATTTTATTTTAGCATTAGAACGATGCAGAGGAAAATAAAAGTGCTTGCTAAATGACTCGCCATGAGTCTTACTGAATGGAAATTTCCACTTGGATTTCAAATATCCATCCAATATTCTAGCTACTGCACCAAACTGTATTCCCTCAGTATCATGGATACACCACTTTTGTCAATTTGCCACTGTGAAGTTAATATTTACCATGCAATAACATTTCTAGAGCCCAAAGGTCATGTGCTGTCGTGTTGCTGTTAGAGTGATGAAAAGTTATTTGCATAGAAAGCATTTGGTATCTTCTCAGATCATATTCCTCAAGATATGATCATGCATAGGAAACAGCCCATCCTCCTTTTATCCCACTTTCCATCACCCCCCTGCTTTTCCACTGCCTGCAGGCTCCTGTTACAACTCAGCAGCTCATCTAAAGCCAACGAAGGGCTGTGCTAGCATACCACCTTCATTTCCTTCATGCTCTAATCATTCCTCATCCCCACCCCAAGTTCTCCTGGCTTTCTGTTTTGCAAATCTACATGCACTCTGCCTTAATCTACTTATTCTGCAACGGTTTCCTTCATTACCATCTTAAGAATGAGACAGATAATGCTTAACATCAAGCCCTCACCCAAAAAACATTTTTCCCTTTTACAGATTTCTTTTTGAATATTCAATTTAACACAGGAATATTCAATTGAATATTCAATTGAATACAGGAAAGTGTGGATACCATTGTGGGCAACTGGAGGATACCCAAATAAATATTGTTTTATGCTGCCTAACAGAACACCACAGATGCTTTTGAAAGTGGTCTCTACTCTCTTCCAAGGAGTTCGCAGTGGCTAACATGGGTTTATATTATTCTAGCCTTGCATGGTTGCCATTATTCATAGTTGCACAGTCTGTGTCCTATATGAGCCATGTTCAGTAGTCTTCCAGGTTTTGGACAAAGGAACAAAAAGAAAGGAACAATGTAGGGAAAAACCTTAAATGTTCACAGGAATCCATTTATGAAGTCATGTGTTTTAAGTGAAAAGAATCTTGGAACAATTAATTTTGTTACAACAGAGGGGAATAACTTAAAACAGTCATTCACTCCAAGATGAATCCTAACCACAAGCTTGCTGAAAGTCATCCTGAACTATTCTTATCCCATCATCCAATGTAACATTTTAAGCTGCCTTACCCTACAATCCACAGTAACTACAGGCGCACGTAAGAGACATTAAGTGCACCCATAGTTACTGCACCACCAAGTGAAAATCTATGGGAAATTCATATTGCAGTCCAGAGCAAATTGTTCTTACACCGGAGCAAGGACACCTCGTAGTTACTCTGGATTGTGCCCCTATTTAGTTACATTTGTTTGCCTTTCAACTGCTAGGTAGGCAAGAGCTGGGACGTGTAATGGGAGCTCATTCAGGTTTCAAACTGCTGATCTACCAACCTTCAGGTCAAGAAGAGCAGCAACTTTAACCACTGAATAGAGGCAGCTCCCCAAATAGGTCAGAATTATGTGAACAATAGAACTAATTAAGTCCTCTCATGGAGAGATATGTAATTCATCTCCACAAAATGTATTACTTACACATATTAGTATTGGCATTCATCAGTCTTGAAAGACTATGGTATCATGCTCGACACTGTATGCGAAGCACAAAGGCCTGGGTAGATACATGGGGGATAGGCTGTTACCCAAGCAGCAAATCCCCCCTCTCCATGCCACTGAAATAGTCCAATGGAATGGCAATGCCAGTACAATTGGTTCCAGCTGCGTCGCAGAGCTGGGCTAAGGACAGGAGCTCACCCTATCTTGTGGGGACCTGGGTCTCGCACCCAGGCCTTCTGGTTATCAGGCACAGTGTCTTAACCACTCGTACCACCACAGCCCTTTACTTACATGGCTGGAACAGAAATAACATTCAAGGCTAGAACAAGAGATGAGCCCTAGATGTTTTAGTCCCCATTTGAGACACTTCCTCAAAATGTATTTCCCTGATTAGTGTTAACAAGGTTAGAGCAGTTTAATGTCACACATGTAAGGCTCAAACAGCATGTTGCTCAAAGTTATGTCATTCATTCCTTTGTTTGTTTTAAACATAGAGTCCTTAAAGCAGCCCTATGCAGGTTATACCTGAGAAGGAGAGTGGTATAAAGAAAGCCTACTTAACTCTTTTCCTTAGCTCCTTAGTTATTCTCAGTCCGTCCAGTTCCACTCTAACTGGGAATAGCTCTCCAAGGTCTCCAAAAAGGATCTCTTCCAACTTGAGATCTGTAGGAGATTGACGACCCAATCCCACTTGATTTGTCAGTCATTAGGGCATTTCTTCTGTTGGGGATGATTATCATAAAACAGTCAGCAACAGATATGGACGGCACCCTGTAAGCATATTCAGTAACATGCTGTCGCAGCACAGGAGGGCAGGCTCTATTCAGAGCCATCTGCTGCAAAAGGTAAGGTGGCAGGGAAGGCAGAAGCAGGAGGTGGGAAGGAAAAACAAAGTCAGAGGAGGGTGAAACAAAGTGCTGATGGGGTAGAGGAGGGACGACCAGGTTGATGATGAGATGGGGGACAGGGTGAGAAGATCTGAGAATGGGGTGGGTTCATTAGCTATTAATTAGATATTAATTTTTCATTTTCTTGTAAACTGCCTTGTGAACTTTTCAGTTGAAAAGCGGTATATAAATACTGTAGATAAATAAATAGTGTAGATAGTTGCTGTTGAATCCTAATCCCCTTCCCAGACCTGATCCCACAGCACTGGACCACATGAATCTGCACCAGCTATTTAGCTAGCACAAGAGTAGGCCCTTCCCTCTTAACCCCAGCACGACAGAGCCTTACCCTGGGGAAAAAAAGAATAAATTGTTTCCTTATGTAAATGAGACTTCTGAACCCACCCACTCACCTGCCCATGTAAGATGCAGCAATCACCATTTTGGCACCACTGCCAAACAATAGGATTGGACTCTTTGAGTCAATCGTTATCCATGCAAAACCATTATGCGTGCTACTACTCCTGAGCCAAGTTCTAGTTACAAGGCTGCACCATAAGAATGTTTTAAGAGCAACCACAACAACCAGATCTGTTACATATTGATTTACTAATCTCATTCAGCAGATGGTGCAGAGAGTGGTCCCAAATTTTCATGGAGTGAAAAGGCACCCCCAACAAGTATACGGCAAGTTGTCAACACAAATTAAGAATGAAGAGTAAGCCTAGTTGCATGTCTGCCTGCCAGTCTACTTTGACAGCAGGAACTGCACTGCATGTCATAGCCAATCAGTAACCCATAAAACTGGCAATGAGCTGCAGGCTTGTTGCCAACTTGCTGTAGCCCCTGCGTTTCTTCAAGGAATAATCTCAGGCCTTTGCCTATATTAAATATCAAAATAGTGCAGAGCATCTTTTATTTGAGCAAGCAGTACAGAGGGAAATGCCAAATGAATCAGCAAAAGGGAAGGGAAAACAGTTTGCATCTGCATGGGGTGAAGGGATAATATGAACAGATGATTGAACCACTGTCAATTTGGAATTAGCAACATGATGTCTCTTGCCTTGCTGTTGCTGGGCAAACCCAGAGCAGCTTGAAATGTGACAATTCATTATTTACAGTTACACAAAGGAAACACAACCGTGTTAAAAGCAGTTTCCAAACTTTCCACACTGATTATCTGCTGAGGAACCCCAGTACATTGGTAAGAACTTTAGGAATCTTTGTAAGGTGTATGATAATACGGGGAATTTTCCAGGAATCACTACTGCTCTGTTTGAATTGAGTAAGACAGACATCATTCCTAAATAGACATTTTAAATTGACTTTACAAAGTACAGAAGTCACCAGCATACAGGTTTAATTAACTTAGGTTCATTGTTTAGGTACCCTACCTACACGGAGCCACTATATATGAATAGCTTTCACTTTTGCTGCACTCTGAAGGGAGACAGACACACAACCGTGCACCAACTTCTCCAACCAAGGAGGGAAGCCAGAGAGAAGGAAGGTTGTGCTAACCGATCTCAGCCAGCTCCAGAGTTTGGATGGGAAGGTGAGAAGGTGTGGAGGAAGGTGGGAGTAGGGGTATTCTTGAGCAGGCAGAGGGCAGGTGGAGGGTATTCCTGGAGGCTGGCAGGGAGTGGGAGTGGGAGGTAGGCCTGGGACCTGGAAAAATTGATCCCAACTTGCTTCCTCTCTGGCTGCTCCTGTCTATTTGGTTCTGCACCACCTCAAGAGGTTGGGGAACCCAATCCATTGGGGCTGGATGATAGCCCTATCGGGAACAAAATTTCCCTTTGTCACCCAGTAATGCAGCAGCAATCCCAAATTTTCACTGGATGCAGCACAGGAATGACGGCCGGCCTGTTCCAGCACAAATTAGGATTGTGCTGTCTGGACAGTTTGCCTGCCTGCACAGTTCGCCCTGGCTGCAGGACAAACTGTGCAGGCACAGTCCATTACCAGGCTGCACCTGAAGGGTTCATCCTGCACCAGGGTGAACTGTGCAGGCGCAGCTTGGCAGCCAGGCTGTACTTGCGCAGTTCACCCTGGCTGTGAAGCAAGCTGGGCAGGCACAGCCCAATATCTGGGTCGCACCTGCACAGTTTTCTCTGGCTGCAAGGCTTACAAGGCTGTGCCTGCCCAACTCACTTCACATCTGGGGAGAACTGCACAAGTGCAGCCCAGCTGCTGAGCTGCATCTGCACAGTTCACTTTGGCCCCAGGATGCCAAGCTTGCGCAGTTCTCCCTGGGGCCTTGCTTGCACAATTCTCCACGGATGTGATGTGAGCTGGGCAGGCACAGCCTTGTTCACCTCATTGCTGGAGAGATCTGTGCAGCTTGGCTACTAGGCTGCACCTATACAGTTCACTCACAGAAAGGGCGAACTGCACAGGTGCAGCTCAGCAGCCGGGCTGTGCTTACACCGTTTGCCCAGCTATGCGGTGACTGGGCAGGGCTGGGGTTGAGCACCCCAAGGGCTCCTGCCTCCAATGGGCATGATGCCGTGGACTGGCAGTGGGCCACAGGCCTGGGGTTGAGGTCTCCTGGTACAGAACAAAGAAATCGGAATTATTTAAAACTAGCTTAAAACTGCACTCCATGCAGACTTTTAAACCAGCTCCTGTGGAGGGTGCTTTGGGCCTCTAGCTCCAAACTAAAAAGACAAGTACATTGTCTCTGGAATTCAAATGGCATATCTGCTGATTTGGGCTTGACACAAATTCCAGTGCTAGATGTTCAAGCAGCAGATGAAGGGCAGATTTTCAATCCCAGGAACATCCCAATTCCAGAAAGGCATAATACTGTATGTCTATGTAGAGCAAGTGTGGCCCGAGTTAGAGGTGTTTCAGATACATAGAAGGAGAGATGGAATTCACTGTTTATATAGATGAAATATACATTGTGATTTTTCCCCCCTGATATTTCCCTCCCATTGAGCTGAATAGTCACTAAGACTAGAGATTGGGATTATTAAATTTTAAGAGAAGAGCTGAGCACAAGATGGTGGGAAAGAGAACCCGCAAATATGTCAACGGTTGTCATGTGTTTATAACATGTACAAGCTCTGGAAGAAAGGTATAATCAGAAATCTTCATGCAAGACTGTTAACCCTCGTGAGGCTCTTCCTCTTGATGTAAAACATTACCTCCACCACAGGCTTCTTCATTCCTGAAGCAAACTATTGTCAGCTGCAAGAGTGATGGGTTCCTCAATTCACTTGCCCTGTCAGAGAGAATTATATGATTGGCTTCCCTCAAAAACAAGAAGCAATTATGGTATCTGGAAGGCAACAGTGATGTTGAAGCTTGTTTCTCCCAACTGCCTTTTTGGCATTGGATGATGTCAGATACAAGCCACTACCTAGCTAGGGGGGATTTATATGAAATTTTATTAATTTTTCATCTCTTCTTGAAGCATCCTTATTCATGCTTTTTATATGATATATAGATTTATTCATCAAATCATCTGATGGATGAATATGGGGGAACAAAACCTGGATAATACTTTGTAGTAGTTTTATACTTTGTAGTAGTTTTATACTTTGCTGTTTGCTTAAAGTGGGCTTAAGTTCTTTAGACCAGGTTTGCAAAACATGCCAATTTTGGACCAATTACTATCTCTCAGTTGAATCTCATAAGTTTGTTGTGAGGACAATATGTGAGAAGAAACTATGTACATTAACCTAAGCTCCTTTGGAGGAAGGGCAGGAAAAAATGTGAAAAATAAAGGGAAAAAATGCAGTTAGAGCCTTGGTGTCCACAAAGTTTGGTTTGAAGTACCTTCATGGATATGTATTTTTGCATTATACAAAGCAATTGTTTACTAGGGTAATGAGGCAGGCAATCGCCTTTCCCAAGCTTCATTTCAGGCAGAAGCTTTCTTTACTTCATTTATCTTCTGCAGTCTGTTTGCTTTTGTAACTGAATGCTGAACAACTGGGAAGTGATTATAACTATTATTATATAGCCTGGGGAAGGGAAGGGTCTGCCTCCCAGCTGAAGCTGAATCTCCCAACACAACCTAAGCTGAAGCTTTTCTCAGCAAGATTAATTGGTTGCTGCATTAACATAATAAATAGCATTTTAAGCCATTAATTAACTGCTGCTTAAGGAATATTGATCTTTTAAAGAGCTGGCCTCATTTGTGTCAAGATAAAATTGCTGATAAATTAAACTGATAACTAGTTTATACATGTATATTTAAGAACAGGGTTACAAACTATCCAGGAATCTGCATCAATGTCCAGATGACTACTGAAAGAAATTTTGGAGAGTTTAACAGGACCTCCAGGAATATCCAACATTACATCATATTGCAAAAATATATCTCCAGGAAAGGACTGTGTCAGAGTTAGCAACCTTATTTAGCAATATAATCAGAAAGGGTGAAAATACCTAAGTATTTCTGGCAGTTTTACAGAAGCTTTGTTCATTTTTAAGCTCAGGTCAGGGATGAGAGCAAAGGTGACAATGTCACAGCAAAGGGAATCATCTAACTCCTCTTGAATAATGTGCATGTTGTTACTCATCACCTTTAAAAAGGCACTGCCTTTCCAAGCTCTAATAAATGGGCCTTGACTTCATCTCTCTGGCATGGTTTCTTTTTACCCTGCCATGCAGTAATCCTTGTACACCATTGTCCTAAAGGCCTTACGTAACGAAGCTTCAATGAAACGTTACTGTCATTGTGTCTGCCTGCGGTAAATAAAGAAAGGATCTATTAGCTCGCAGCCTTGGCTACATGCTGAGCTACTGAAACCTTAGGCAGGGAGCCAAATTTAGTCCTCCCATATATGCACGTGACTGCTGCTAATAAGCTCAATGTGATCCTTATGCACTTACCCCGAGATGCAGCCTGCCTTTATGTTTTTAATGCCTAAATGTAATGGCAATAATCAAATGATTAGGAGCTGTTTTTAGAAGCTGGGCAAACGTGGGTCCATTCTTTTGTATCTCTAAAAGACAGCATCAATAATACAAGCGACTGCAGAATTTTCCAACACACAGTGCCTAATTCATGTATCAGTTACACTGAAATAAATTAGGAGCTATCTTGACTAGAGCTGCAACAGCTACTACCGTAAAACCCATCACAAGCAAGTCCAGAATACACAGTTTTTCACAGTTTAACCTGTAGCCACAAGGTAACAGTTGAAAATAGGCAATGAATTATTCAGTGATAAACAATGAGTTTCCATAATAAAATGTAGCAGGATGAAGGAGGTAAAAGGAACTTATCAATGCAGATACCAAACTGATTAGTAACACTGTTGTCACTGTTGTCAACTTACCATTTTAGGCAGCTCTTGATGGGGAGCCAGGAAATTAATATGTTCCTGAAGCAGGAACTATCACAAATACAATGCAGTCACGTGCAACCTTATTTCATCAAATATATTATTTTTGTTTACTTCATCTCTCCTGTCATTCAAAGCAATTTACAGTTGCAGACCAACATAATGTTTTGCAAACCTGGTCTAAAGAACTTAAGCCCACTTTAAGCAAACAGCAAAGTATAAAACTACTACAAAGTATAAAACTACTACTGAAGCAAAGTATAAAACTACTACTAGTAAAGCAAAGTATAAAACTACTAAGTATAGCAAAGTAGCAAAGTATAAAACAAAGTAAAGTATAAAACTATAAATATAGTTTTAGTATAAAGCAAAGTATAAAACTACTACTGAATCCAGGAACCAATATGAAGTTAATCAGTAGGTACCAGTATATTGCCTGTGGAGCTGCAGGATCCTTCTCTCCTATTCTAAAACTTATTCTTAATAAAGTAGCACCCTCTCAGCTTTCCCATCACTAAGTAGTCTCCGTTCAATTTATTGGTCAATTAGTCCAATTAATTAAATAAATAATAAACCATTCCACCTGCTCTCCATCCTACATTTAATCTTTCTTCTTTCTACTACTCACATCTTCCTCTAGGTCAGGGGTGTCCAAAGTTTTTGACAGGAGGGACACATAATCTCTCTGACACTGTGTCGGAGGCCAGAAAAATGATTTACAGTTCAAGATTTGAACAAATTTACATAAATATAAATATAAGAGTGTATAAGATACATTAAAGGCTTATCTGTGGGCCAGATGGAGGTGTCTTCCCATGGGATGTATTGAGGCTTGCTGTAGGCAGTTTCCAACCCCTAGGACAGGTTTTGGACATCTCTGCTCTAGCTCAGTGGCTCTCAAGCATTTCAGCCCAGGAACCCTCTTTGGAGAATGACAATCTGTCCAGGATACCTGAGAAATAATGTCCACAGTCTGTATGTGATGTCATAGCCAGAAGTGACATCACTATGATGCCAGAGTTTCTCCATTTGTATTTGGAAGCAAGTCCCATTGTGTTAAATGAGACTTACTCCCAGGAAAGTATGGACTGCAGCCTGAGTACCCTATTCCATGAAGGTGGCACCCAGTGCTAGGTTCCAAGATGGAATCTGCTTTTTCTGATCCCCACCTCACCGACATGAAGTTGCAACCCCCCAAAGGGATCCCAACCCACACCTTGGGAACCAGTACTCTAGGTGCTGCTTTTATCCTTAATGGCTATGATGAATTCATGTAGTTGCAGTGAGTGTGCTAAACAGCTGCAAGCTAATCCCTGGTATCTATGCTTCCTGGACCTATCAGAGCAAGGGGGCACTGTTGATCCCACACTATCTCTCCTTGAGAGACCTTGCACAATTCCACTAAAAGAAATTTAAACTATTAACATATATTTACTAAAAACTTAAAAATATCAACCTAGCTCCTCCTCATTTGGCCAAAGGCCTGTGAAAACTGGTAGGCTGTACATTTCTTCCAGAAAACCAGCAAGATGAAGCAATGACGTATCTTGTCAGGGAGCTTGTTCCAAAGCCCTGGGGCTACAACTGAAAAATCTCAGCTCATACCAGTGGAAGGTTTAATCTCTCTGACAAATGAAATTAATGCTGGAAAAATGCACCATAAGAAACAGCATCAGAATGATCATGTATTTTATTTCATCACATTTTATAGATACAAGAATTAAAGGTATTGTTACAGAACATCTCAGATCTTTATAGGCTATATTCCTAGGTCTTCAAATTTCTTTTCTTTTTTAATAAAAAAAAAAACACAGGGCTAATTGTCAAGCCCTGAGAACTAATTTGGGATAATCATTTTTCATTTTGCAAAAGTCCCTTCCATTTCAAACTGGATGAATACCAGTATATGCTGGAGAACTCTGAGATGGTGCCTTTATATGTACTTTTGGAATATGGGCAGAAATTGTATCTATTGGATTATCAAGGCTGCAATCCTAACCTCCCCATAGGCTGGCCTCAGCCCCAGCATAAATCCTGTACTGACCTGGGGGTATCACAAATATGCTATACACACTTGTGCCTCATTCCTGGAGGGGATATGCTGACCTCCCCACATCATCACTGAAAGATAGGCCAGGTGAGTTAGGCCACGCTAAATTTCTGAGGATTATACCCAAAATCAGGGTGACAATATGACCGGAAAAAACTGGATTTGTCTGGATTTTTAGGGCACTCCTGTCTGGGTGCCCTACATTTTGGCTTCATTGTCCTACATTTTGGCTTTGTTTTGAAACTTCATGACAGTGCACGGTACCCCATCATGCCATATATCATTGGATTCATATTGAAAAGCGGAATCCAGTGCAAAAATCAGTTTTGAGATATCTCCTTCTTATCAAAAATTATGGCCAAAAAACAAAAACAAAAAAAAATACTTTTTTGGCAATTTTTTTAAGCGGGTAGGAATTTTGGCCTGGGGGTTCAGGAATTTTGGGTTTGGCATCTTGTCACCCTGCCCAAAATGCCTCATCTTATAAAATGGGTATTATAAGCATTTCAGCACATTTGAGAAACATTTCCCATCAGATCTGAGAGATGTCTTGCAAGCTTGTGCTGGATACCATTGCATCATCTAAATTCATCATTTAGTCTGCTGCTTTCCCAGCAACAGCATGGTGTTCCTCACTAGTCACTGCAAATAACCACTGCCTCATTGTAATTTTCTCCAATTAATTTGACATAAACTGCTGCACAATGGCCATCAACAGTCATCTATGCTCGCAACTTGTAATTTATTTCATTGATTCCTAAATAAATATATATTCAACTATTCATCATGTAATAGCCCCTAAAGGAATTATTGGCATAATGTAATACAATTAGCCCTGATTATTTTATAGGAACTAATTTAATTAAATGAATAATGTGAAGTTCAATTTCCCAAATGGGGAAGAAACCGAAAACATTTCATGTACAAAAGCGGACACTGCACTAGGCAGGCAACACTTAGAGGTCACTGATTTCACAATTGTATGCATAACTAGTCAGAAGTCAATCCCACTGTGATAAATCCCATTGTGTACCTGGTGTTATTCCTAGGTAGGTATGAACAGGATTGCAGCCTTTAAAAAACTGTGTTGCTCATGTACATGTTCTGCATGACATGAATTCCAGAGACTGACTGGATGAATGGATGGTGAAGGGGCTACTATTTTTCCAGAAGGGGCTGTTGCTATTATTATTATTATTATTATTATTATTATTATTATTATTATTATTATTATTATTATTATTATTATTATTATTATTATTATTTATATCCCACCTTTCCTCTCCTACAAGAGGGAGCCCAAGTTGGCTAACAAACAGGATAAAACACAGGATAAAACAGGATATTTTTCTTCTCAAAATAATTGTTTCACCCTCAAATCACTAATTCCAACTACGAAAAAATAGGCAGTTATATATTTCCTCCTGCAAAGGGGATTAGTGAAGTGGTGGTGAGAATTTTGAGTGTATCTTGGCTAGTTTTGCCTAACTGTATATCATGTCTAAATTCAACCCAATTCAGCTCCACGTATATATAAAGTAAGAGAATTTCTTGTTCAATCATCTCCGGCTTCTCTTGGAAGCACAATATTAAATACCTTGCAACTTTCTGGCAGCTTCTGAGTAGGTATTCTTGTATGTAAAAGTATTCTTGTATGTAAGGCACTCTATACAAAGTATTATTGTATGTAAAAATGTATCATCAGCAATTTATATTATTTCTGTTGCAGACTAGACAAAAAGTTACAGAACAAACATTATGCAGAGAAATAATTTCTCATATATTGAAAGTTGAACAATGAGTCCTTACTAATAATATTGAATCCTAAAAACATAAAATAAAATATTTTAGTAAAGCCCAGTTACATATTCTAAGGCTGCGACAGTATAACTACAAATTGAAAAAACTGGACACTTGAATTTCATAAAATAATCCACCACTTTCTGGGAGCATGTTTGTTTGGAAATTGGACTAATTCAGTGGCGTGGAGAGGGGGGATTTGCTGCTTGGGTAACAGCATATCCTCCATAACAACCTAACCCAGGCTTTCGTGCTTCACATGCAGCGTATGCAGCGCTGAGCACGATACCATAGTCTTTCAAGACTGACGGAGGCCTGCTTTTTTTAGTGATAGCACATTATGGCTGAAAGATGAGACTTACCAGACTTTTGCTAAGTGCTTTTGGTTAGGTATCATTTCCAAAATAGCATGGAGCCATCATGGTACTTCCCAAATGACGTCCTTCCTACAGTACATTTCTTTTAAAATCACAATATTTATCTCTACATTCCCAAAAAATATTGGGAACCATGCTTGAAAAGGCAGCAACAAGCTGCAATTAAATTATGACAAATCTAAAATTGTTGCACATGGAAAATCCTGGAAACCTCGTTCCTGGTTATTTCATGGCAATAAGATCCATCAGGTAAAAGAATTCAAATATTTAGGCACCCTCTTCAACTTTAGACACTCTTGGGCACCACACTGCCTGGTGGCACTTCATACTCTCAAATTATCCATGCAAGGGGTATCCCGCTTCCTCTAGTCATGCGGTAACTCTCATATCCCTGCAGCATTGCAGATTTTTCAGGCTGAGACCATTTTTCAGTTGCTTTACAGTATCCTCATTTGGATGACAGCATTTAATATCACTGTTGAGCGGGTACAATCCCAATTTCTATATAAGATGTTTGGTCTTCCTTACTGCAACTTATGCCTTGAAGTTGATCTTTGCAGACTTGAAACATCTGCATGGCTTTTATTCCTTAAATTCTGGACGCAGATTTGTTATCTTTCTAATTTCTACACTCTCACCATAGCCTTGCTTTCACAACAATTTCAATCTCCTGGCTTTATCTCATTTTGTAAGAAAATCAGTTCTATGGGTCTGTCCTTGGAATTGTTTGGCCTGCATCACTTAAATCAGGTTAATAACGCTCTTAAAACAAGGCTACTTGATACAGAAAAACAATCCTTTTTTGGTACTGCCTCTAAGACCTGCTCCCCTTCTCATTTTAATTTGCTGAATACATATGACAGGTGCCCTGAATATTTTTATTTTTTGGTGAACCCACAGGACAACTGTGGGTTTTTACACAGAGCTAGACTTTACAAAGACTTTTTACACAAGCTAGATGCAATGTAGTATTTTCCAATATCCTGTTGGGAAGATTCAATGGCATACCTATAGAGGAGGGGACATGCATTTGCGGTTCCAGTGCAATGGAACCATGTTACTGCACATGTTACTGCAGTGCATGTTGTATCATGATATATGCACTTTATTTATTGACCAGTTTTTTGCTGGTCACGATGAACATTCTAACTTTGATAAGCTGCAATTTCTATTACACAAACCTAATGAAAACTTCACTACATTAGTAGTCTCATTCACTAATCTCATCCTCCAGCGTCGCAAATCCTTGGTGGCCTCTATCACCTCTCCTTGATGCTATGCCAAGCTTAGGCATGTTCTCATCATGCTTTCGTAGGTAACAAGGCTACAACCTATTTTATCCACTTTTTAGCTAATTGTATGTTTATTATCTAATTGTCTATTTGCTTTTATGCTAATAAAGGTATGATTTGATTTTAAATATAAAATCCCCCCACTCACAGGACCTCATAGAAAATGTTGCCTCTTCTGAGGCTCTGAGGCAATAATTTACCTTTATCTGTTTTTATCCAATCGTATGTTTATTGTCAATTTGTTTTAATGCCAATAGAGATATGATTTGATTTGATTTGAAAACTCAGTGTTCCAGTTCAGAGGTCACACAAAAGGATAAAAATGTGCCTAAGAGAACCACAAACATGAACACAGCACACCATCTTCTCTCATACATTAGAGAAGTGGAGAGAAGATTTCATTTAAAGAACAAACTGCAGTTCGGTATTAGTGAACGAAACAGTGGATTGATATCTTGTTTTATTTTTAAAAGTTATTAGTTATTCAGCAAGCAAAGGACATCGAGATTGGGAATTACACAGAACTGCAAACACAGAACACAAACATTTTCATTCCCATCTTTTGTGACACTGAAGCCTGAAAAAAAGAAATAGTCTACACAACTTATAAAATATTCTCTATTCAGTGGGGGGAATTTAAATGAATTTACATGCCTCTTTTATCCCTAAGCCACCCTCAGGAAGAACATTCTCACCACAAATATCCTGTTCTGATCGATGATACCAATTGTTTCCTGATGTAGGATTGGCCGGCTGCACATAAATGAAATGATCCAAAGAGGACAACGCCTTGCTGAATTATCAAGCACATTAGTATGGCGCTTAATGCACATTTTAAAAATTTGTATTTTAAGACTGCTTTACAAACAAATGACATATACAACACAGAATAAGAATGATTTTCAACAGCCGCATAAATGCATCAATTTTTGTATGAATGCAGTTGAGTTGTTTCAGGAAATAGCAATCTCTGTATATCTTTTTACACAATTTAATAGCTAAATGGCTTTTTTATTGAGCATTCATCAAATAACTCAATGTTCTGAGAATTTGAAATGCACATCTACTGGCTTGCATTGGGACACTAAGAAAAACCTTTATAGTTTTGGAATAATGAAAGTATGCTGGATTTTCCCATGTTTATTGTGATTTTAAACTGTGACAAGGGTGCTGCAATTGTTTAAATTTACTGTGGTTGAAATGCTATGGCATTTTAATGAGGATTTATTTCAGGATTCACTTTGTGGACCTGACACAAACTTAAAGGCCAACATAACCTTCAGGGTGGCTATAAAATGTGAGATTTAATGCTGAATGCTCAGTATACTCAGGATGCAGTCCTAACCAAATTTCCCGCACTGCCATAGCTGTTGGGAGGGGCAATCACAGACGCCTCTTCAAGGTAAGACAAAGTTTGTTTCCTTACCTTGGATTTGCATTCTCTGACCTCAGTGCTCCAAAGTTGGTAAGGATGGCACCCTAAGGTCCAGATTTCACTATGATCTTATGAGACAGAGCTTATACTCTACTGAGTATAAACTTGGTTCTGGCTCCAGGCACTTTGGAGGACTGAGGTACAGTCCTATCCAATTTAGGTCAGCCTAACTCACCTGGCCTATCTTCCTGTGATGGTGTGGGGATGTCACCATATGCCTATGCAGTAGCCTAACATCCCCCAGGAGAGGGCCAGAAGTGCCTTACTGCACTTTTGTGACACCCCCAGGTCAGCACAGGACCGGGGTTTAGGCCAGCCTAAATGGAGCTTAGGATTGCAGCCTGAATTCAGGATTGTTTTTCAAGTAAAGTTAATGGGACAGGTCTTCTACACTGTTCCTAAACTATCAGTCTGAGACAGCCCTTTCAGCTTTCTGCATGTGGGTACCTGTTGTTCAGCATAGTGTCTTTTTCTGATTCTGTTTGGTACTGTCTCCCTATAGCTTTTTTAAAACACTGTGAGCCCCTTTTAGTCAGGGAATATTTTTCTCATTTATTTTTACTACGTAGACTACTTTGTGAACTTCTAAAAGCGGAATAGTAAATATTAAAAGAATCAGCTCTGCTTTGGCCTTGCCTTGTAAGTCAGGCTGATCAAAACCGGTAATCTCTGAACAGGGTGACTGGCTCAAGCTGTTCTGTTCAAGTGTTCTGCAAGTTTAAAATGCCATCATGACAATCTGTTTTCTAGGAGAAAACATCTGGCAAAAGCACCTTACCAATCAAACAGATCTCACTGTCTAAACACTGCTGTTTCTTCTACACCATGTCACATTCAGGACCCCTAGTAAAGAACCAAAGATCTCGAGCCAGAGCAACTAGTTTTTGTGTGCCCGACACAGGAGAGTTTCAAAAGCTGATTGTTTTTCTTTCTGCAGCTGATCCCCTCGTGCCTTTTACAAACAGAAAGAAAGCCACAAAATCTCACTGGGTATAATGAAAGTAGCTTTTGGATCCCAGTCATGGGAGATTTACTCCTATTTTACAAACTGACAGGAAACATCCTTTTAACACACATGGTTCAGAAAACTACAATCCTACCTCCAGTTAGGATTGCATAAGTCCTGGCACAAGTCCCATGATGGACTAGAGGTGTCACAAAAGTGCCACAGGGCACTACTGAACCACTACTGGGGTGTAAGGACATTGCACAGACATGGCCAGCTCCCCCACCAGAATGGGGAGACAGGTGAGTTGTGCCAGCCTAAATTGGTCATGACTTTGCCAGACCTCCCCAAAAAACAATTGTCCTTCTGCCTCAACCAAACAACTACACTTTGTACAGAGAATTCCAAGAAGGGCAGAGACAGCATGAGAATGGTATTATTACCATTAAGAATATTTATATGCCGTTTTTCAACAGAAGTTATCAAAATGGATTACATAGTAACAATATGGTTCCCTGTTCCCAAAAAAGGCTCACAAAGGAAAAAAGATGTAGAAGAAATATCAGGAAACAGCCGCTAAAAATGATGATATGGTAGGGTGAATAGGGCATGTCTTATTTCACTTCTTTGAGGCATTTCAACTTTAGGCTAAAAACAGATTTAACCCTCCCTGCGCAAATAAAAATAGCTACATGTTGCTTGATGGTGGCTGATCAAGTGTCAGGTATACATGACTAGAGCTGCTGCTAATATAGAGGTTTGAAAGGCAACAATAGCATTTTTTTCAGGTTTTCACTGTTGTTATCTAGTGCCATACATCAGGGTTGTGATTTAAAAGTAGAGATGTCAAACTCATTTCATACAGAGGTCAAAGTTTCATGGTGCTTGCTGAGGGTCAAAGTGATGTTATTAAGCAGGAAGCGACATCATTAAGCAGATGATGACCAGATGTAAGCACTTTGTTCTCACACAGAAGCAGCAAATGAGAGAAGAGAAAATGTGCAGATCTTGTTCATATACTGAAGATATGAGAGAACCCAAGTATCAAACTGGGAGATCCCAATTATATCAGGGGCAGGAGAAAATGCTTCGGGGGGCTGCTTGCAGCTTATGGGCCTTATATTTGACATTCCTGTTACAGAGAACCTGATGGATTGGGCAAGAAATTATGGTCATCTTTGGCATCTGATGTTGAAACTCCCAGGTGACTCTACATGTATATAATATTCAGTATATACCAAAGTACAGACAGCCTACAGCTATGAGGAACCGCTTCTCAAACTTTTAGGTAGATGATCCCCAGTGACAGTGATGTTTAAGGGGTGTTTCACTTAGCGCAGGCTCCAGAAGGTGTGGGGAGCCCTGTGCAAGCTTGGAGTCTTCAAATGGATCTATATCCAAGCACTTCTAATTTTCAAGATGTGCTTTGGGATCACTTGTTTAAAGTAAGTTGACAGGTGGGTGCAGTTGCACTATCATCCATTGTTTTTCTCTTCTTTTGGGAGGAGAAGAGAATACTTTACATATTCAAGTAAATATGCTTACTTGAATCTACACAAGTCGATTGCACATAAGATTTAAGCTGACTGTCTACGCAATACGTGATAATTCTCTTATTTAAAGTTATATACAAATCAAAGTTTCACTTCTTCTCCATCAGCACGATTCCCTCCCTAAATCAATATTTGCATTATTAATACATACACACACTAAATCAGATCATTGAGATTATCAAGACCACAATAAATCTTACTGGCAGTAACATGTCTCACAGTGAGAGAAAAGAAGATTTTCCTAGCTGTATTTCCTAGCTGTGTTTTCTGGTGTCCTTAGCTGGAGATTGAACCCAAGACATTCTGCAGCCATAGCCTATGTTATACTACTGAAGTATCTTCTTATCTCCAAATCTGCAAATCCTTCTCAAGTTTTGCACCTACATTTGTGGATAAATACAGCACTCTTCATTCTAGCAGTAGAAAGAGAAGCATAGAGATGTAAAATGTACCTGTACTTAACATGTAATGTCAGAGTAGATGGTGATAGAAGTTCAACATCAGCTTCCATGCGTAGGGGTTATTGGTTTTGCAGCACTTACAGTTTATGGATCTGTGTGCTTCTGTGGTGCTGCACATCTCACATTCATAGAGCATTTGCATGGGCAGTAAAGTGCATGTATCAGCTAGTTCAAGCATGAACTACTGCACCTGAAGTACTATCAGCTAGTTCAAGCATAAACCACTGCACCTGGCCTGTTCTTTGGGGAGAGTTGCACTTAGAATGGTTAAAAATTGTTTTATCTGCCTGCTTCTGATGTTTGGGAAAAGTGTAGGAACCCATTTGAAACCAACAAGAAATGAAATTGATTCCAGTTACACAGTATATTCCTGTATCTATTCCTTAGCTTCTGCAATTCTGTGTAGGATTCCAGTATCACATGCAAATAATCTGTTGAACAAAGTGGGCAATTCAGTGATCTGTGAACAAATGTCACAATCCACTGGGATTATCTTCTGTACATGCTTCAACCAAGTGTCTAAGAGTTACAGAGGAGTGCATAGGCCTTCCTACGCAACTGTTTCCAGTTTAATTTCTTGATCAATTGCAAATTCTCCTTATAGATATCCTGAAGAGACCTATGTTGTACTAATCCATAATAGGCATGGTCACTCTTCTTGAGATAAAGAGTCATCTGATTACCCAAAAGTTGAGTTTTCCTGCTTTCCACTGAATTTAACCTGTCATTTATTTTTTCAGACATTGAAACAAATCAGCAACCAACAAAATTAGGAGGCAGCATCTTAGAACATGCTTGTGCTGGTCTATTGACCATAATAAAGGTTTATTATTATTATTATTATTAGAACATGCTATGTAACCCAGATCTTTCCTTTTTAATTAAAAGTATGTACAATGGAATAACTGGAATTTATACCAGGACTTCTAAATGTAATAAATTAAACTGCCATAGGAAGGGCAAGATCATAGATGCAGAAACCACAGAAGCAGAGATCATGATTTCTCTACATACCTAAGGAAACATGGTGGCAGAATGCTTTGAACAGAATAGGAAAAAGCTACATAGACTTTGACAAGGGGCTGCCACCAAAAACACCAGCCTTGTGTCATCGCACCCACATCCATCCTCTGTAACCTTATGACAGATTTATGCCATGCCAGTTCCCTTTGCTTTCTCACCACCAACCATCAATCAGCAATGCAAAGTGGGAGCAGCAAATCTTGGGAAAATTACACAGGAGATAACTGTATATGTTATGGTAACACAGGAGAATGACACACTGCCTGTCTTGACACAGAAGCACCACTTGCAATATCAAATCCATTTCCACTCTGAATCTTCTGAAAAGATGCCTCTCCACAAATTAAAGTATGTTAAGTGGCAACCCAAAACTGATGAGAGATAATAATATTAAGTGTTCCCAGTTCCACAATACAAACTGAAGCACTGTGAATTCTCCCTATGAACAAAGTCAGTAGAGCGGAAAAGAACAAGGATGTAACTGCTCCCGTGCCAGTCAACTTATTTATAACCCTACATAGTAGAGATATAATTAGTAAGGCCCCCAATCTTGAATAATGCTATTTTAAAACAATAAAAATTAAAGGAGGGAAGCAAAGGAGTTTTTTTAAGCATCCAGTGGCTTTTGGGAAAGCATCCTTAAGACACGCAGGCCTAGATATGTTAAACTACACACTTTCTAGAAAGCTTGACTACTTAGATCTTCCTTAAAACAAGAGGGCATGCAGCCTGCGGTATAGGATTACAACTGTTCTTAAATTAGGACAATAAGTGCTTTGCTTTTGATTGACAGACAGACATTCATCAGTTTGCAGATTAACACAGGGTTAGCAAACCTTGTAGTAACATAAAGGCCACAATTTTTCTCTTTTACAGCAGGAATAGCTGCATTTCATACAGGAGCTGCCGGATATGTCAAGATAAGGCACAGATGGGAGGGCACAGAGGGGATTAATTATTTCCCCATTCCCCAGCTTCTAACTAACAAATTCTTATTGCTGGTGGTGGTAGTCTGAGAGGAAGCCCGGTGGGACTTTATGCTTTATGGAATTTTAAAGAGGGAATTACAGAAACAAGAGTCCCGGTGATCACAGAGGGGGATGCATCACCTGTCTTTCCTTTACACCAGAAACAAATCCTTCTTTGGCTCAGATTCAGATGGTACGTGACACAGTTAAGTTAATCTTTCAGCTATGAGTTACCCAGAGAGAGGGGGGAATAGTTTGGATACTTCTCCCCTTAACCTCTGATTTTCACTTATAGCTGCCTAAAATGGGGCAGATGTTGAACCTTTTCCTTCACCAACCTAACACAAGCACTGTGATGAACCAGAAACTTCAGGCCACCCAAAGGAAACAAACCAAACTGACATGCTGAGAATATGGATTAGAAAACTGGTAAGATGCACTGATTTTTTAAAAAGAGATTTAAAAAACAGGGATTTTCCTGGGTTTGAATCTTGCTTCTGCTATAAACTCACTAGTTGGCATTTGGTAAGTCATTCTCTCTCTGAGGCCTTGGCTGCAACACAGGGATAATGCACCACAAGGACAACATCAAGATAATGCATAAGTAAGACCTCTCCATGCTTAGAAAGTACTCATCTCCATTTGGTTAGCTTATCAGGCTGGGTGAGTCATGAAATTAACGGCTGCTTTCCCCATATGCTACCAGAGTTCACTCAAACAAAGTTATAACAGGATTATGTGTTTTGTGAATATTGCCCCTACTATAAAACTGTCTACAGATATAACATTATAACACCTGCTTGGGATTTGCCTCTTCTTTTTTATTTTTAAACAGCAGCAGCTGTAGGCCACGCAATCCAGATTGGGACATTAACATGGGGTGGAGATTAATGTCATGCTCCCCAGACGTTTTCTCACTAAAACTTCATCTGAAATTGCTGCTTGCAGCAAATAACTCTGGGGGCAAATGACAATAATTTTCAGCTGGGTAAAATAGCAGGGGGTACACAGAAAGATTTTAATGGTCTACATATATAAAGCTGAAAAGTCACTCACTGAGTCACTGACTCATTCATCAATGGCCTGCCAAAACTGCTGGGCCTAGAAGCATGAAATTTGGGGTGGGTGTTCCTTCCATGACAGAGGGGTGCACTAAGAACTGGTTTTTGGAAATTCCAAACGGAAGGGGGTGAAAAGAGGCACAACGTGTTTTCCTCCCTATACTTTGCTTTTACACAGGAGATAACTATGTAACTTGGTGACTGAGGGATGCTCTGCCCCAACCCCTGGACCTAGAAGCATGAAATTTGGGGAGGGACTGCCTTCTGTCACATGAACACCCACCTAGAACCCATGTGGAGAAATTTAACCCTTAAGGCTGAAAAGAGGTGCAACGTGTTTGTCCTATACTTAACGTTGAAGACTGATCTTCAATGTTGTCCTATACTTAAGTTTGTCCTATACTTAACATTGAAGGCTGATGCACTGGGAGAGAGGGTGCACAGGGGGTGATGGTGTATGGGGGGGATGGTGCACATGAGGGATATGGTGCACATGGGAGGATATTGTACAGGGGTGTTGCGCATGGGGGTGTTGAATATAGTGCACATGGGGGGACTTTTTGCATGGGAGGAGGGTTCACATGGACATGGTTGATGTCCATGGGGGAAAGTGAGCATGAGGAGACAATGTACATGGGGGACAATGCACAAGGGGAGTTGATGTGCAGTGGGGGGTGGCATACAGGGGCAATTTTACTCCTGCAATGAGGGTACTTTTTCGCTAGTTGTATTATACTGATGCAGTACTTTTTAGTTACCTTTTCATTCAGAAGTGCCTCCAATGTGGCACTTAACTTTAGAATGGTACAAAAGATAATGAGCAGAATAGCAAAACAATCCATATACCATATTTATTCAAATCTAACATTCACCTTTTTCAGCCAAATTCAGTCTCCAAAATCACCATCAGATTTGTTGGTGCATTAGATTTGAGTAAATATGTTGTTTTGATTATAAGTATAGGTCTTTATTTAGTTTAACAGTTTACTGTATTGTAATAAAAATGTAACAAACTCCACTGTTGTATAAAGTAGTCCAACTAAGTAAAAATTAAAACATAAACCCATTGTCATATTATTATTATCATATAATTCATTATTATATGCAGTACAATTAAATTGTGCACCTGCTCTGCAACTGTGCATTAAAATCACCAAGAAACATTTTTTTATCTCAAGCTTTTTAAAATCGGGATGCACGTTAGATTCGATGGTGCATTCAATTTGAGTAAATATGGTACGTTAAACAGTTTGTATACTGTATCAAATGTGCAAATCGTGACATCAAAGTAACTGTGGAGGAAATCAATCCTAAACACATTTTCTAGGGGTAAGCACCATCAGACAAAGTAAACAGGGAATTTCACTGCAGCTAATCTAAAACAGAGCAGTGTTAAGCAGACATCAGAAAAATTTTCACATAGATGAGGGAGTTGAAAGCCTAGCTGCTATCACTGCTATCACTGCCTCTTTCTCCATGCTGTGGTCTCAGTTTGGAACAAGGTCCTCCCCAAAACCTGTTCTTTTTTTAAAAAAGACAAGAAATCAAATAATATTCAGCTCATCTGATGTTTAACACGAAGAGTCTAGATGCTCAAAGGAAGTCTGAGAATGACTGATTAGGTCAGCTCTTAATAGGCATTTAAATATATTAGTGGAAGGAGACAGTATCTAAGAGGTGAATTGTAGAAAGGGAGTAAATAGGGAGAAAAGCATGGTTGGCACGGGTAAAGGGTGCAACTTTGGGTTAATGGAGGAGTACTCAAAGAGGGAATGAGAAGAAGCACAGAGCGATATAGAAAACTTTATAAAAGCATTTAAAAATCTCCAAACGAACCCAGCAGCATAGGCTGCAATACCAAATACCAAATAAAAGGGAATAAGTCCCACTGAATGCAATGAGACTTAGGGCAAAATCCAGAGCAGTTATGAGTCCACGCAGTTACTTCACCCTCTAGTGTTATTTTATGGAATTCACCTTAACTGCTCCATCACAAAGGGCTTAATTTGACTTTAGGATATGGGCCTCACTCCTGAGTAAATATGCTTAGGATTGCAATGTTTATTTTATTAGGTGCCAATGCATTCTGAGGCAGAAATCACTTCCTCATAGGCTATGAAAACACAAATACACAGAATATCAAATGAAAATAATTTGGAACCATATTCTCTTAATGTATATTAATTTTTAACATAGTGTGCAAGACTCAGAAAAGAGAGCTCTGACTCAGTCTTCCATACTTCAGCTGCATGTGCATTAGACTGTTGCAATGTATGAGGCTGCCTTTACATGTTCCTTTCCTGAGACAGGAGAAAAGAAAGCGTATAAATGTTAAATATAAATACAAGTGTTCTACATGGTGTTTGTCTTTTACTGGGCAGAGATTCAACTTTAACTGGTGCAAAATGCAGCTGCCAGGGTTTAGCTAGTGTTGAAATGAAATCCCACCCCCAATTTTCTCTGGACCATTTACTACTGGCACAAAAAAGGATGAAGCAATTCTGCGGGGTGAAAAATGAACAAAATATTGAAGGAAAGATCACTGGCAGAGTCAGAAACCAACTAATAGTGGCAAATGTTGGTGGCCACAGTTCCCTCACCCCCCAGTTCCACCAATGATCCAGGGAAACAGTGCTACATCATATTGCAACCTTGCTTCCAAGGGATTTTTTTAAAAATGCAATCCCAGTTTTTTATTGTTAAAAAATCTTGCGCTATGTGTCCAATTCCCCAACAGAAACTAAGCTCAATTTTTTGGGGGGTGGGGGCTGGGGGGTTGTATTCAGTTTTAATATTTTAGATTGTGAGCCCTTTTGGGACAGGGATCCATTAGCTATTAATTAGCTATTATTATTTTTATTTTCTTGTAAACTGCTTTGTGTACTTTTTAGTTGAAAAGCGGTATATAAATACTGTAGATAAATAGATTGGGGTGAATAACCGGAATCACATCACACTGTTACTATATCATATTCATTTATTACTAGCCTGAATTCAGTGCACCTTTAAAGCCCTATACAACATATAGCCAAGAGTGCTTAAAGTTGCCTCTCGCATACAAACCTTTCCTGGTTCTGATGCCAACATAAAATCACAATATTATTTGTTGACTTGCTGAAATACCCATCATTGCAGAAGTAAAATTTAAAGAATATCTGTGGGCACAAGTGGGCATGAGGAACCGACAGACACCAGGGGGCACTACCAGACACCAGTGAGCAGCAGGCACAATGGGAACCAGGCATACCTACCAAGGCACCAAGGGCACCAGTGGGCAGTATGCACCACCAACAGCAGGCACCACTGGGCAGCAGGCATCCCTTCCAAGAAACAGGCACAGGACACTGGGGACCATTAACTGGGCAGCAGACAGTGACGGGCACTGGGTACAGTTAGCCACCCGCAGCCAGTAGGCCCTGGCTACTGAGCACTGTAGCACTGACGGGAACCAGGTGTTACCACCAGGCACCACTAAACAGTGGAAATGGGCACCACCGGTAGCAGGCACCACAGAGCAGTGGACAGCAGGCAGTATTGGCCATCCCAACCAGGTGCCACTAGGCACTGGGCAGCAGAGGGTACAATCAGCAGTGGGCATCACTGGGTTTCACCTGTCAGCAGGCACCACTGGGCACTTTGAATCCCTATTGGGCACCACCAGGCACTGAGAAGTGGACAGCGGGCATCCTTACCAGGTGCCACAGGGCACCAGTAGGGACCACTTGGCAGCAGGCACCAGCAGTGAGCAGTAGGCACCTTACATTCCTACTGGACACCAGGCACCAATGGGCAGCAGTGGGCATCTGAAATCATAGGGCACCAAAAGGCAATGGGTATCCCTGCCAGTGACCAGGCACCATACAACACTGGACAGTGGGTACCATTGGGCAGCAGAAACTGGGCACTAGGTACCAAATGGTTCTTAGAGGGTCTTTACATCACAGAAGAAGTAGGCTCCCCAAATTTCATGCTTTTAGGTCCATGGGTTGAGGCTGAGAGTTGATGAGTCAGCAATTCTTCAATGTAAAGTATAGGGATGAAAACACATTGTACCCCTTCCCCGCCCCCTTTGTTTGAATTTATAAAAATTAGATCTTAGTGGGTGCCTACATCACACAAGGAAACCCCCCCCCAAAAAAAAATTTTACAGTTCTAGGTCTGGCAGTTTTGGCTGGCATTGATGAGTCAAACAGTCAGTCAGTGATTCTTCAATTTTATATACAGTATATATAGATGTTGTTGTTTCTGTGTGCTGCTCTTTTGCCTTAAATTTGTTGTTGTGTTGTTTTGCTACCATTTAGTAAGCTGCTTTCACTATGATTGTTGAAAAGCAGGCTAAAAATCTTCAAAAATATTATAAACAGAAGACTAATATCACAAGGCTTAAAATTACTGGGACTCTCCTGGCATCCTTTAGTATGATTTGGACTAAAATAAGAGAAGAAACAGAAAATCATTTTATATAACAAATTCAAACTGAAAGAGTTAAGCAGTTATTTATAATGTTGAACGGGGTTGCAATCCTATGCACACTTACTAGGGAGTGAGACTCACTTCCAAGTATACAGTATACACATATGATTGTGCTGTTAGACAGAGCATGTACCCTTAACATTTTGATTCAAATAAACATTTTAAAAATCAACATATTCCAACCTGCAAGAAATACCCTTATTTCCTTTCCTCCTTCCCTACCCTCTCTAAATCAAAGCCTATGTTTAACTGTATATCATGTAGTCCAGAGCACACATTTTACGTTTATTTGCTTATTACTGTACAGTCTGTCCTTACCAGGTAGTTAAGTTAATTGCTATGCAAAGCCTCTTTATATTAAAACCCATTCGTTCAGGAAACATTGCCCAGTTTATAAACCTGATTGTCACAGAGCTCACAATTTAAAAAAAAATACACAACAAAAAACTCAACAATTCACTTTAAACCAAGCAGATAATTAACAACGCTATGCATACTGAATTCTATACCTTAAGTTTTCTTACATGTGGACTACACCTATTCCAAAAGCACTCATCAACACTACTGGTCTACTCTGCACTGTAAACAAAGAACTTTGAAACACCTGAAAGGCAAACCAATTTATTTCAGCATAAAATTATAAGGACGGCAGTTCACCAGATGCCAAGTCTTGTGCCAAAATAAATGATCTAGTGTTTTTATGGTGCAAGAAGAGTTTTCTATTGTATTTGCAGAACAGGAAAACCCTCTGGAAATCTACATTATGATGTTCTCAAATAACTCCAATGGCTTCTGGGCTCTCTTTCCACATTGACTCACTTGCAGAGGAACACTTATGCATGTCAGGTGCTTCAGAATCTTCTGGGGCATGTGCCTTGAAAAACTGTCAACATGTTGGATGCATTCACCATATATCTGACTATAGCTGACAGACCAGACAAGGGCTGTGCGGTTCTAACCTATTTTTTTCTCTATCATTACACCAGAACCAATACTACTTACTACTACAGCAATGGTATTCAAAGTGGGGGTCAGGATCCCCTTGGGGGGTCATGACCTTATTTCAAGCGGGTCGCGAAAAGCTGGGTGCAGCCAAAGGCATCACAAGAGGATGTGGAGGGCAAGGCCCATACCAGGTGATGCGCCCCGGGGGAGAGATGCACACCGGAGAACCCCAAAAATGCAACTTTACAATGGTGCGGGAAAACTCCATCATGTCATATACCGTTGGATTCATATGGAAGAGCAAAATCCAATGCAAAAATCCATTTTGAAATAGCACCTTCCTATCAAATTATTATGGCCTAAAAACAAAACAACAAAAATATGCATTGAACTCTATGGAAAGTGAAAGTGATCCATATCATGGTTTTACTCGCAAGTAGACAAATGTGCCAAAGTTCGTTGGAAAGGGCAGGCTGAGAGGAATCCAAGAACACCAGAATTGTCCTGATCCAATGAATAAACACCCCACAAATCACTCTAAAAGTGGTTCCTGATGATCGCATTGAAATGCGTTGAAAATGAAAGTGAACTACACATCTGTGTTTACTACTGAGTAAGCAAGCATGTCTTGACTGGTGTGGAAGGTCAGTCCAGGGAAGTGAAAGGCTTCCAAAATGGTTCTGATCAGGGATGTCAGAAAGGGGGCACCCTTGATGAGGGTGATATCCTTAGTGACCAAAATGATTTGTAGAAATAATCCCATTATGTTATATACCGTTGGGTGCTTAATTTACAGCAGTGAAGCAAACCACTTTGAAATATCTTTCTTCTATTAAAATGTGTGGCTAAAAATCCAGTGGAGGCTGGGCAATGGCACATAACCATGCCCACAGTTCAGGCCCTGCTGCATGGGGGTGACGTGTTGGCCTCCTGCACCAGGTGACACCCCTGGGTGCTGCATTTTGGAATCTGACACTGGACACCTTTAATGTCACTTCCAGCCGTGATCTTCTGATCACGTGACATCACATCCAAAGGTCCTGGACAGATTGTCATTCTCAGAAGAGGGTCCCATGCTGAAATGTTTGAGTACTACTGCACTATAGCATCCCATTAAAAAATAGGCCTCCTTCAGTCTTGAAAGACTATGGTATTGTGCTTGGCGCTGCATACGCTGCATGCGAAGCATGAAAGCCTGCGTTAGATTGTTATGGAGGATAGGCTGTTACCCAAGCAGCAAATCCTCCCTCTCCATGCCACTGAATTAGTCCAATGGAAAGGCAAAGCCAATACGATTGGATCCAGCTGGCGTCGCAGAGCTGGGCTAAGGACAGGAGCTCACCCTGTCTTGTGGAGGCTGACGCAGGTCTCGAACCCTGGCTTGCTAGTGTTAACACAGTGTGTTAACACAAGCACAGTGTGTTAACCACTTGCACCACCCACAGCCTCATCCCATTAGACTCATCAAGAATCCTTCCAATGTTATGGCAGACACACATTCCTAATGGTGAGCTCCTTTCAAACATCTAGAGTAACTACAGGATCTTTTACACCAACATAGTTACGATGACACCTACAGGAAATGCATAGAGCAATCCAGAGTAAGGGCAAAATCCAGAGTAACTACAGGGAGTCCTTGCTCTGGTATAAGAACAACTTACTCTGGATTCCAATATGAATTTCCCATAGGTTTTCACTAGGTGGTGAAGTAACTATAGGTGCACGTAAAGTCTCTTACGTGCTCCTGTAGTTACTTTGGATTTGGGAGTAAGTGCCTCTTACGTCTTCCCGTAGTTACTCTGGATTGTAGGGTTACTTCTGAATAGACACGCATAAGGTTGCACTGTAAGTTGCATGTATGTTTCCTCCCACTTGTTTTTTCACCAAAAGTAGCTTTAGGACGCTGCAGTTTTTTTGAGTGGAGGACTAGCATGTGGAATGGGCTACTTAATGGTTCCCTTGCAGATCCTCTGATCATTTTTCCCCATTTCCTCCCATTCAGAATTGCCCCCTGCCCCATTGCTGTTTCTCCCCATAATAGAGAAGTATCAAGACTCTTATCTTTTCATCTGTGGGTATAGAAGGAGCTGGGGGGGGGGGACTGTGAGCAGAAAAATCAGCAGTACTCATTTGGTTTCCCTGGTGACTGGGAAAAGTTTGGCTGAGAAAATGGTTTGGGGGATTTTGAGCAGAAAAATAGCCAGAGGGGAAAGGGAAAGGTGCCTCACACCAATACGCCACTCAAGATCAGAGCCTCCTGGGGCTGTATTTGTTTAAATAAAAAATAGGCAGGAACATACACACCACCTCATGCTATGCATCATTTCAGCCTAATGCCTAAGGAATAATCTAATTTTGGGTTTCTGGAAGTGGGCACTCTGAAGACAAATGATATATTCCAGCTGAGGATCTGGTTCTCATTAGCCAACTCACTTTGCTCTGAGAAGGTAAAGAGAGGATGACACACTGTCTGTTGGTGAAGCTCTGAGTGACTCATGAGTTAATGCCCATTCATTTGAAACTTCAACATGTTGCCAAGTGGCTTTTTCCATTAGGTTAAATATAAAAAAAACCTTCTGCATCAAACTATTCATGATTATAATGAAGGAATTCTACTGACTCCTAGGGATATTTATCTAGAGAGCAGGGCACACTGGGCTACTGTTATATATTGGGGACAGACAACCAATACATGAGTCAACCTGGTTTCCTACAAGACAGTCTGCAGCTGCCATCTGACCAACTTGTAATATTCCTAAGTGAGACATGAAAATATACAGCATCCAGGTGTGAGCAGTTGATTCTGGTACTCAGATTACATCAGCATTGCATGTTTCTGGCTGATCGTCATACAAAGGTTCCCATCCAATATGCAAGCCCACTTTATCATTATCTCTATAATTTAATACATATGCACACACAATCCAAAAGGACCCATCTGCATGACCCTCATGTCCTGGTAGTTTCCACACCCCTGTTGTAAGCTGCAAAGGGGCACAATAATTCCAGTAAAAGAACTCTGTCAACAAACACGCTGGTTTTGTCAACGAAACAGTCTGGTTTTAGCTTTGTTTAATGAAAAAAGAATCAGTAAGCAAAGAATACACATTTCCTAAGGATTATGGGGAGAAAGAGAAATACATTGCTGAACAAAATAAGCGAACTGGTGAAGGAATCAAAAGGAAGATAAAATCTGTGATATTTTCATCGGGTAATACTAAGACAGCTACATTACAAATGATGCTTATAATAATCCACTCAGCCCTGCGCTATTCCAAAGTGACATTTTTCTATGAATATATAAATAAGAGATAGAATTGTTCATTTCTTAACTTCTACATTCAGTGAAAGAGAACATCATTACTCAGACATGCATTCAAAGACCAAAGAACATGTTTTACATTCTTTAGCAAGCTCTGTTAAGGCTGGCCATAGAAATTTAGTAATGGGGAAAACTTCATACTATCTTTTGTTCTTTTCCTTAGGTCTATACGCATCTCACAACTAGGGCTGCAATTCTATGTACACTTTCCTGGAACCCATATAACACTATAGGGCTTAATTTTGAGAGGACATGAACATGAACACCCCACGGAACCTATTACTACCACCTCCTTTCCTGAATTATGACTCCTTCTTCAGACCTGATATAGATTCAGTAAATTATAACTGATAGATTGAATGGGCATAATATAAGAAGAGCCTTGCTGAATCAGGCTAAAGGCCCATCTGGTCCAGTTTCCTTTATCTCATGGTTGCCCACCTGAAGAAGCACATAAGACAACAAGAGATCTGCATCCTGGCACCATTCCAATGCATCAGGCCTTCTGAGGTTGTCTACTTCTAAAATCATGAGGTTGCCCATACTAATCATGGCTAGTAATCTGTGATACTTTTCCTACAGAAATCTGTCCAGTCCCCTTTTAAAGGCATCTAAACCTTATGCCATCAATACATCTTGGGGCAAGTAGTTCCACAGATTAAGCCATTTCTGTCCAATGCTGCACATACACAATAGGAAACAAATGTGTACATCTATGGGCTGGGCAGAAATGAGTTAATCACTGGGTATAAAAAGAGATTTTCTTTTGGATGTTTTAACTCTCCACACACACAATTTTAGTGGCTGTTCCCTGGTTCTGGAGCTGACTAAGGAAAAAGAGCATCACTCTATGCACAACTGTATACATCTCAACCATATTCGCCCACCTGCCTCTTTTATATATTGAAGACTCCCAAATGCTGTTGCTGCTTCTTAAACAGCTTGTGTGTTTGTGTGTGTGTGTGTGTGTGTGTGTGTGTGTGTGTGTGTGAGAGAGAGAGAGAGAGAGAGAGAGAGAGAGAGAGAGAAAATCAAAATATAAACATCAGGAAAAAATATTCCATCTATCCAATGGGAAGATTTACCCTTAATACAAGAGCTACTGTAGATATTCAAGAGAAAGAATACAGCACTCTGCCCATGCTCAAAAGATACTCTGGTGGAACCAAAGATCATCACAAGACTGAAAATTTCCTATCTTCTTAATTATTTCATATCTCTATCTGCAATCCTAAAGACACTTTCCTGGGAGTAAGACCCATTCAACACAAAGGGGCTTACTTCTGGATAGACATGGTTAGGAGGCTGCAATCAAAGTCACTTTCCTGGGAGTAAGCCCCGTTTAACACAGTGGGGCTTACTTCTGAGTATACATAATTGAGATGGTGCTCTAGTCTCCTAATAGAACTTAGTTCTGGATCAGCGAAGGGAAAGAACAACCTGAGTGGAAGCTTAGCAAATGAACAGCTGACTGATGAAGGGTTAGCAGATGCAATGGGACTCGTCTACATTTAATAGCCAAGTTTGAGTTAGAATTTAGGCAGTGTGTCATATAGGGATAACAAAAGCTGCACCTGCTATAATTCCCTCATCCACAAAATTATTAAAGGTACAAAGTCCTTTCCTCCATTGCATCTAGTAACCCTATATGAGGCAGGCCCTGTAACCTTATCTTCTCCTGTTCCTTCCAACTAGTTTCCAGCTTTCCAAGCAGCCTCCCTAACTGTGCCTATTAATAGCAGCTTGATCTGCAGCCATTCATAGATGAGAGCGTTCATTTGCATACAATGAAAAGCTTCACCTACTGATTTTTGGAAATCAAAGTGCTATTAAAAACAAAAGAACCATTTTCGGGTCAATTGGCAACTCTATCCTAGACTTGCAAAGTATCCCATTTGACCTGAACAAGTTTCCCTTTCATGTTTTTATTCTCCAGACCTTCTAGATAAGCAGGACAAGCTAACCCTAACTCTGTTTCTGGAAACTGTCCAAGGCCAGAGTGATCATATGTCCTCTTTTTCCAGGACATGTCCTCTTTTTGAATCCTTGAGTCCTGGGAAAAATCTTCATTTCTTTTGAGCAGACAGCATGTAGACTAAGGCCTTTATCCTAAAGTGAAATGAAGCCCCTTGCTCCGGAGCAGGTAAGATGACTTTACATAAGATAATACTAGAGGGTGAGGTAACTGCGTGGTCCCATAACTGCTCTGGATTTAGCCCATTGGGCACAATCCAGAGTAACTATGGGGAGTCCTTGCTCTGGTGTAAGAACAATTTGCTCTGGATTGCAATATGAATTTCCCATAGGTTATCTCTTACGTGCTCCCTTAGTTACTCTGGATTGTAGGGATTGTCACCCTGTCCTAGTCAACTCCGTTTTCTCCCCTTGATAGCTTCCCACATATGGTTAATCAAAAAGAAGCCTATCACTTACTATGATAGAAAGAGTTTTGAAAAGGAAAATCTATGATCATATTTTCAAGATATGGGAGAACCAATTATCACATTCTGTTGAGGTGCACTTTGCAACTCAGCAGCTGAGCTGCTGATCTGTAAAGTGATGCTTTGGCAAAAGTGGCACTGCTGAAAGAGCCAGCATAAAGAGCATCTGAGGCCTGAATCCATCTCACAGATCTTATGTTTGACACCCAGATCCAATTTATGTAACATACTGGCTGCAAAATGCATCAAAATGCCAATTTTTTGAAGCCACTCTTCAAGACAAACAAGGTTGTGTTCAGTATCAGAAATAAGGTTTTCCCAACTGAAAGGAATGCAATGTGCAAGCAATCCCTTACCAAATTTTAGCACAAGCGTGACTTCTAAAGTCATATGCATCATTAACAACAAAAGAAAAAGTAAAAACTTTTAGACTACAGATTCACAGTTGAGCCACAAACAAGCAACACAAATTGTGAAGCTATCCACTTCAAACAGATTGCATTTTATATGCAAAATCAGGCTTGACAAGCCAAAGTCTGATCTATGCTGTAAAAACTGAATGTATGTCTTGATTCAAGAAAAAAGATATAAAATTGGGAATACTTGCTATGTGCTAACATACAAAATACATCTCTCCACAAAGCTTAACACCAGAAAAGCTGAACGTTTATTTTTTTAAAAACCAAACCTTTTCCAACCCTTATATTTTAAAAATAATTGCTGCTTTAAAAGTGTATCCAAAACATATTTTTTCAAGTGAAGCCACATTCCTTCCTCATTTATGACTGCCATCAAAGTTTCCAAGCCAGTTTAAGATACTAAAATCATACAGACTTTCTAGATCAGTACTTTCTAAACTTTCTAACACTGGAACCCACTTTTTAAGATGACAATTTGTCATGACCCACATAGCTTCACTAGGCAAAAAAAGAGATATAAAAATATTTTATTTATTAATAAATTGTCAATTAATCATTAGGTCCTAGATTGCTAGAGACCTTGGTTGCAATCCTATACTCATTTTGCTGAGAGTAATTCCATTAGACCACAATTAGACCACAATTAGCAAGTCCGTTAGACCACATATCTTCTGAGTAGATATGATTAGGATTTCACACCTTATATATAGTATATGTGTTGACATTTGCTAGACTCTCCCTAGAAATGGAAATCATGGACTGTTCTCCCATACTTTTTACAGCCATTGTAGAAGGCTGAAGAGCAAGAAGTGCAGGTAAGGACTTTCAGACCAGAAAAAAGCTAGAAACTGGGTTCACATATGATCTTCACACAAGATTGTTTGAACCCCAACCCAGGAGCCGGATCAAGTGTTCAGGAAAATCTATCCACCTGGTGAGTGGATCTTTGTGTACCACTTGGGCACCACGTGACATCCTCCTTGTTCAAAGGACAGATAATCACAAACATGTCTGTCCAGACAACCTGTCACACAGCCCTCTGGTACGCAGGGCACCAGGCACAACTGCCCAGAGTGTCCCTATCACCAAAATGAGGAGGATCTGGACAGAGTGGTCCTGATGGGGACCCCATTCCCAGTGCAAAGTGGTCATACATTTTAGCATAACTAATCTACAGCATCCCAATTACTGGAGAAGAAAAAAATGACATTTTAATTTGAAGGTGACCTCATTCCACAGGTTAGCATTCCAGTCATGAAAGCAGTCTCTTTATCCGAATTTCCCACAGCTGCAATTTCTTCGATAAACTGTGCACGAAAATCAGCTTGCAACCCACTGGTGTGTCCAAATCCACAATTTGAGGAACACTGTTCTGAATGTTTTGTGTGAAAGAAGGCATGCCAGTTTTTTTTTCTTCTTAGCAATGGCAAAAGAGCAGAAACTCAGCAAATGAATCTTCTCCCACCACTGCCACTAATGACGGAGAAACCTTGCACTTATTTGATTTCTGTCTGACAGTTAATGTACAACAAACCCTAGAATACACAGTAACTATGAGAAGATGTAAAAGGCACTTACTCTGGATTGCTCCATGCATTTCCCATAGGTGGCACCATAACTATATTGACGTAAAAGGTCCTGTAGTTACTCTGGATTGTAGCCAAAAGCCCTTGTCACAATACTAAATAAAAATAACATTGGGAAAACTAGTGTAGGGAACAATTGAATTGGAACTGAAGAGATGTGAGTTCTGTCATTAGGTAATCAATGACCAGTCACACACCTTCACCTTCCACACAGGATTGTTGTGGTGTTAAAATTGAACATCTTTAGCATACACTAGCTACCCTGAGCTTTAGGAAGGATGGGATGGAATGAAAACATAACAGAATTTTTTTAAAAGACAGTAAATTATAGGTATAAGTTTCCCAACCTTTGCTTTGGGCCTGCTTGGTGTAAGGCCACATCTCAGTTTCGTCATCTATGATAGGCAATAAGTTGTGGTTTCATACCATTTGAACCCCTGTCTTCATCCAAAGCAAATAAATACATGTGGTTATCAAGCAGCAATTTATGTTCAAATGGCAAAAGCCCCACAAAGGTTTCCAGCAATTAATTAAAACACAGCTGAAAACATGCCAACAGATCACATACAGAAAACAGGAACAATGCTCAAGGATCAGCAGAGGACCAGCATATATGACTTTCTGGCATTTCCTCCTCAATAGTAAGTAATTATCATTATCTAATCTCAACATGGACTTACACATAATGCATGCTGAACACTAAGCAGACTCTTATACTTTTTCACAGGTGAAAACATTATTTCCCCATATGCAGTTTTTTTCTCATCAAAGTGCTACAGTGTTGGGAGAAGAAGCATTTGGTAAGATTTCCCCCTCTATCTAATTTTCAGCAATTTTCACAATGGCTGGAGTTAGTACCCCTGTGACCTGTTCCCATCCACTCAACAAGGACACTTAATAAAAGACCTAAGTTGGAATTAAAATGCGCATGTCAATGCAGAGGTGAATTTCTGATATATCCAGAGATATATCCTGGAGTCAGCTCTATTTATATAATTCAGTGGAAATCTGTTGGTGCATTATTTACTGGAATGCAGCTCCATTCAACCAATGGAAGTAAAATAAGAAGCAAACTAGTTAGCCAGTCAGATTGAGTTTAGCAACTGCATTACATAGAGCGGAAGGTATGGCATCCTATTTGTGTCTTCAAATTAGGATTCGCTAAGAAGAGACTTAACTGTTGCAAACAAATTCTACACTGTGCTGAGCATTTCCAGGGAAGCTAGAATAATAATTGACAAAAAATTCAGTGACCTTCCTCTAGTGTCAGATCTGTGGTGCCTATTCTTAAATTTAAATAGGCTGTCCTCTCCATGCCAACATCAAAACAAAGTACATATTTGAAAATTAAAACTTATGTTGCTGGCTATTTTCAACACATTGTCCCCATCACCTCCTTTGGCCAGAGGAATTTCCAGTTACCTCTTTTTAGATTCTAGGATAAATATTTCCTTGCTTCAGTACTGGATGTGCTTCAGTGAAGGGGGAAAAAGTTACATCCAGAATGCTGGTGCAAAAAATAGGAACTTTATACAGGATGCAATCCTCACCTCCAGATAGGCCAACCTAAGCCCAAGCACAAGTCCTATGCTGATCTGGGGGTGTCACAAAAGTGCTGTATGAAACTTCTGTGCCACTCCTGGGGGAAAGTTTGGCCAGTGCACAGATATGTGTTTGTCTCCATCACCACAGTAATGGGAATACCGATGAGTTGTGCTGGTCTAGGTTAGGATTGCACCCATAATTAACTTACCAGCCTCCAGATTTATTACATAGGGAAAAAATGGACTTATAATATTTACTACATTAAAGTTCTTGGACTTTTAAAAAAACTTAACTGTGGGGAGGAGGAGGTTCTTCAATTTCTTTCTGTAGTTCTAGGTTGCAATTCTGAAGACACTTTCCTGGGAGTAATATTCATAGAACACAATGGGGCTTACTTTTGAGTAGACTTGGTTAGGATTGTGCTCCTAAACACTTTCTTATCTATGGCTGAAGTCTGGAGGGGAAACTGAATCAAAATGTCAGACTGAATTCACTGTTAACCCCCTTTTCCTAGTAGGGTGCAATCCAGAGTAACTACAGGGAGTCCTTGCTCCGGTGTAAGAGCAATTTGCTCTGGATTGCAATATGAATTTCCCATAGGTTTTCACTAGATGGTGCGGTAACTACGGGTACACATAATGTCTCTTACGTGCTCCCGTAGTTACTCTGGATTGTAGGGGTAGTGAAAGTATCACAAAGGAAATCTTTAATTATATGTTACTAAAAGATTACATTCAGGGCAAGGAGCACATTGTAACCAGGACAAACAATGGGGGAGATGAGAGGAGAGAATTTGGTCCTGGAATAACGGTTATGGGTCATAATGTATCAGGATTCTTTGAAGTCTATACTTGTAACAAGAAGTAATCCTTAGATATATACATATATATACATGCATGTTCCTAATCAGGATCCAAATCTGAGTTTTGGATTTATCTCTGGCAATAAATACAATCTGTTGCAAATTTCAAAGAAGTGGTAGAACAGGGCCAGCATGGACTGTACTGCATCCTGCATGGGCATTTTTCAGGCTGGTGGGCCCTTGCCCCAGGAAAAGTCCCAGAGCGTGTAACAGATCTACTGAGCCATATGTCTGGCACAAGTCCATGTGCATTCATACTGGTGGATGAGATTCAGGAGGTGGGATAGAACACCATGTGTGCCATTGCTGTCATTCCTACCCTCTCCCATGCCTGATCCATCCAACCCCCATCCCTGCCTTCGCCCCAACCCCATTATACCCCTTCCTCACTCTCCTTCCCAACGGCCCAGCAGAAGACTATCCTGCTCTGGCAATGTGCGGAGGCCTTATCATTTTTGCTAGCACACCCAGCCTCAACACTACTGCAAAGTGCTTTATAGCACTTTTGCAACACGTAGGAGTATGGATGCACCAGAGGAGTGCATGCTATGTTGATGTGTCAGGCCCTGAGGATCAGGCTGTAGATCAGACAATGAGGTTATCTTCCTCCAAAAAAGCACACATCTACATCTACACATAGACACAGTTGTCTCCCCCGCACATATCACCTTAAGAAATCATCTTGTGTACATACTGTTTACAGTGTACACATATAAAAAAAATTTAAAGTTGGCAGACCCACTTCAAATTAGCAGTTCAAATTGGCAATTAGGATGAAAAGGACACCGCCACATGCATAGCTGCTACAGCAAACACACACTTTCCTGGTGCATTTGTGTCTGGTTAGAAAAACTTCAAAGGCTTTTGTGGTGTCTTAAAGACTAACCACTTTATTGTGCCATAAACTTCCACGGACTTCAGCCAATCTTGGCAAAAATGTCTTGAGAGTCTCAGCAAGTAGAGATTTCACTCCTTCATTTCTTTGGTGTCTTCAGTACATTGATATAACTATGGTTTTCAAATGATGCTTTCAGATGGGGGCTTGGGGGGCCATCAGAATTTTATTAGAGGTTCCTCAAAGATACAAGTAATGATGGGTAAAAGTCTCTGAAAGCTTGTCCATAACTACCAATTTTTTCCTTGAAATGAGTAGCCCAATAAGAACACTGGGTGTTCACAGATTACACACAGTGATAGGTATGTGCAACCCCCTGATCTTAGAGAAAGGCTGTCTCAGAATTCCAGGTGCAAGGAAGGGCATCAGGATCTAAGTGTCTTGTGTTCTCCCTGAGGTTTTTGGTAGTCCACTCTGGACCAGATGGGCCTTTGGCTTGATTCAACAGGGTTCTTCTTATGTTCTAATGGTTAGGTGCGTTCTAGGAGAATATTTAGTTCTGGTCAACATTCTCCTATGTGCAACTGATAATATGTCCCAGAATTGTCTGCAACGCAAGGGCATTCTTTAGCAGACATTCATGAGTTCTCAAAAGCCAGCATGAGTTTTCCCTAGCTATAAAGTCTTAAATGTACTGTACTACGATGGAAGAACCATTGCAATGCTGGATAAACAGACAGGCCAGCGCTACATTTTACAGGCCAATCAGAGCCATGCATATTCAGAAATAAAACTGCATCAAGCTTTGTGTAACTAAATCCTGAGTAACTACAGGAGCACGTAAGAGACTTTATGTGCACCCGTAATTACTGCACCACCTGGTGAAAACCTATGGGAAATTCATATTGGAATCCAGAGTAAGTTGTTCTTACACCGGAGCAAGGACTTCCCGTAGTTACTCTGGATTTTGCCCTAAGTTAAATAACTAGAACTGCAAACAGACATCACCTTACTTGTTAGCACTAACACTGGTAAAGACACAAGACCTCCCATCATTTATTTTCTGAACTCCAGAAAAAAAACAGATGTTTTTATCCATCTGATTTCCACTGGATCTTTTAATTGGAATTACACACCTCTGGATCCCTTGCAAACCTGAGAAGGGAGGAAATAGTATATCCTATGCTCCTGCAAACTTGGAGAACCCAAGACACACTAACTGCCATAACTCCCTAATGGCAGACAAGAAAAAAAGACAGAAAAGAAAGACAGCCACAGAGGATAAGTGAAAAGCACTCTGCATAATAAAAATGGCAACTGTTTTCTCAATAATGCACAGCAACTAAGCCTTACAAAGCAGGAAAACATACAGAACTGGACTGGATGCATTGGTTTATCCAAGCCAAGACTGTATACACAGTATGTACTCTGTACTAAAATATAACACACAGGACTTCAGCATTGATTTAAATTGGTAACTCAATTTATATAACAAAAAACAATCCAGTTCTGCAATCCCTCTTACAACTTACACTTTCCTCATTCAATGAACAACAGGAAAGGAAAAGAAGAGCAAGTCAACTAGCTCTTGGTTCATACCAATATGCATGCATACACATGGGCGCATTCTGCATAGGCCATCTTCTATATATATAAAAGAGAAAAGTCACTGACTCATCACCGCCCTGCCAAAACCGCTGGGCCTAGAAGTGTGAAGTTTGGGGTGGGTGTTCCTTCCGTGACGGAGGGGTGCACTAAGAACCGGTTTTCCGAAATTCCAACGGGAAGGGTGTGAAAAGGGGCGCAACGCGTTTTCCTCCCTATACTTTGCATTGAGAATTGCTGACTCATCAACATTCCTCCCCAACTGCTGGGCCTGAAGCATGCAATTCTGGGAGTTCCTTCTGTCACCTGAACTCCCACCAAGAACCACCTGGAGAAATTTAACCCTTCAGGGGCTGAAAAGGGGGCAACCTGTTTTTGTCCTACACTTAACATGGAAGACTGAATAACATCCAGCCAATTTGGTGCTTGGTGCCTGGTGCATTGGGCGGACGTTGTTTGGAGGAAGAGGTTGCGCTGACTGATGTGCATGGGGGGTGTTGTGCATGGGGGAAGTTATGCATGTGGGGTTGATGCGCATGGGGGGACTGATACGCATGCGGGGACTGATGCGCATGGGAGGATATTACATTCAGGCAGTCCCAGTGTCAATACTGGCTTTCCCAGTTTAAAAGGTCTGGGCTGCAAGATCTCTACCAGACACCTTGGAGAGTCAGACAGGATTAAGCTAAATATAAAAATCACCTGGTCCATTGTAAATCAGAAAGCAGCAAAGCAGGGGTCTCCAGTGTGTCAAATAGCCAATTGGCTATGGAGAGTAATTAACTGGGAGATACTGGATCTTCTTATTGATCATATGCTACTTGGTTCAGCACCAAATCTCTTATGAGGAGTTGCTGTTGCCTGGGGCTAATGTGTGACTCATTGCAAATGTACTCACTGCACTGCCTCAAGAACATAATGGGTAGGAGGAGGAAGAAAATGAAATATACCTTGGGCCTTTTCTGGCTGAATCTTGCAATACATAGGTACCTTTTCTTTCCTGCCTTCCCATAAAAGTATAACTGATGCTCAATGTTCACTTGCTTCAGTGATTTGAAGTAGGCATGGTGGGATTCAGTGCACATTAATATTTTCCAACTGCAAAGACGTTGCTATATGTTTGTGTGGTAGAAGAAGGTTAGTGTTTGCAAATATTGTATTTAGCAGGGAGAGAACAACTGTCCCTATTTACCCCAGAAGAATGTCTTGCCCAATGGCTGCATCCTTGGTTCTTTTTCTCTTTTTTTAAAAAAAATATTGTGAGCCTGTTAGGATGGAAAATAACCTCTTCTTATTTTGGTGAGTAACCCGCTCTGTGAACATTTACTGAAAAAGCAAATATTTTAATACTAATAATAATTTGGAAAGGGAAGTACATGAGCACCCACCTTCTGTATTGAAAATAAATGCTTAATATCCATGTTTATGTATTCATTTGGGTTGGAAAAAAATAGGAAGCAAGCAGGATGAGGTCTGCTTTCTACCTCCAGATTTTTTTTCAAGATTTAAAGTGTCGGTCACTGATTCTGTGCACCTGGAGAGGTTTCAATGTATGAAGGTCATGGATGGGGCCAGTGCGAATAACCACAATCACACTGTATTTTACAGGCTCAGATAATTGGAAGATCATCTCAAATGAATTATTAAGCAGGACGTGTGTGCTGTGATGTGTGTGTGCACAAACATAACTAAAATGGTGGTTTAACATCACTGGTAAGACCATCCATACTGTAGACTCTGATAGTCTACACTGTAAACTAGATTCTACAAAGTCATACAAGAAGTGCTAGGTTTAAAACAAATAGCCTGGTTTGATAATACACCAAATTTTAATGCTCCAGTCTCCTGAATATTTCATTGGAAATACATCAATCTTTTTTTAAAAAAAGTTGTGTCTTTATAAGAAGGGAGGTTATAGCAACTTGTTAAGTCATATGCAGGACAATAGTTTTTGTTTGTTTTTAATTTAATACAGTTTCCTACCACTGATGCTGCTCATCAAGGCCAGCCCAAGTCACTTGTCTGCTCGAGTCAGAAAATCCAAATAAAATTTTAATTTTAATTTTTATGGCTAAGTTCCTCTGCAAAACAGATGCCTGACAGAGAGGAATGCCAGTTTCCCCCCAGATGCCATGATAGAAAATATCCCCCTTTTATCCCCATGAAAATACAGAGGTCTGCCAGAAAAAGGACTATATCTCTCTCTGTAATTTCCTATCATTAAACACACTTAATAATAAAGGGGAATATCTTGACAGTGATGCTTCAAATCTACTGCCCAAGACAGATGGCTCAATCTACCTAATGGTTGGGCCAGCCCTGAAACTTACTGTTTAGTGTTTTGATATTAAGACCTTGAGGAGCATCTCCTTTAACACCACAACTCAGTGGAAATGGAGCTGATTCCATGAGCATTATCAAAATGACTCCTTCAATTAGCAGTTTTAGAGTACAATCCTGAGTAACGATGGGAGCACGTAAGAGGCATTACGTGTACCCGTAGTTACTGCATCACCTAGTGAAAACCTAGGGGAAATTCATATTGTAATCCAGAGCAAATTGTTCTTACACTGGAGCAAGGACTCCCCGTAGTTACTCTGGATTTTGCCTTTAATGGTTGAAATGCTTTAAACAAAAATTTAAAATTAATATACAACTTTCATATTGCTAATATCTAGCAATATTTATTGCCTTCTATCTATCAGGGCAGGAGGTCTGGTCTAGAGGGTAGAGCTTCTGTTTGCCTGAAGATAAGAGCTGAAGGTTGCCGGATCGAGATAACCGGAAGTCAGATCCAAAGCAAGACCTTGAAAAGCGGATGCTGTAGCTGAGATTTTCCATCTGCTTTTCAGTGGGAGTGAAGGAGCTTTCTCACCTGCCCTTCGTGAGAACTGAAGGAGAACTTGGTCAGCCAGCATTTCAGACATTGGGGCCAGTGTTGTAACCAGACAGGGAATGTAACATCTTGAATGTAGTGTCTCTTGAAAGATAGAAACAATCTGTGTTTGTAAAAATCCCTTTGGGGATTTAGAATTCGCCTGCCTATGTAAACTGCTTTGATTAAAGACTGAGGAGCAATCCAAAATGTCCAGAAAAGTGGTATATAAATGCCTAGTTATTATTATTATCATCATCATCATCATCTATTTATTGCCTTTCCAATGCCTTCAATGCCTTCCTCCACTTTCATAACACCTTTTCTTTAAACCTCTTCAACTACAAGCAGGTTATCCCAAGTCCTGCAAGGCTTTTAACAGAACAACACAGCCCTTCTTCACCTTCCTGCAAATCGCAAGGGCAGAGCCAGAAACACAGGCTGCTTGGAAACTGCACCATCTTGGTGACACCAACCCGAGTGGTGTCTGTTGGTGACACCAACTCTTATGGTGCCACTGTTGGTAAGTCCTATTGAAGTCTATAGGATTGACCTCAGAGTAAATATTGAAAGGACTAGGCTGTATGTTCAAGACAGCCACATTTGCTTGCATTTGATCTTTTAGCTTCTCTCTCTCTCCCCCTACTCACCCCTCCATAATCTCCAGTTAGTCTACAGTCTCCTCCATCCAGGGAGCTGCTTTTTTGTTATGCTACTATGTGAAGTGCCAGGTACTCTGATGGCATTACATAATAATAAAGAATAAATACAATCCCTGTGCCTTTTCAGGTATGTTTCTATCTTTGGAAGGAAAAAAACCTAACCTTTTGTCTCCAGCTCATTCTATGCATTTGTGGAACAGGGATTTTCAGTTCAAAATGGGAGCTCTTTGCATGCGCTGCAGGGCAGGAGAGCAAACAGTAGATGGAGCAGAAAAGAATCAAAGGGCTAAACCCAAAGTCAACTGCCACTTACAGACTAGGAGGTGCAAGACAGGGCTGCAGTAGGTACATAAAGAATGACCTAGAAAAGCATCACTACTTGAGATATTCAATTCCTAATCCAGGTCTGATTACATTAGATTCAACATCCACTTTCCAGCGTTATACACCAGCTAATTCTCTGCTCTACATTGCTCTCATCTCGCTGTTATCTTGCTTGCATTTCAATACTGAAAAGTGGCAGTAAATGTCCCAAGGGCTCCTAATTCAGTAAGTATAACAATTATGTTACAATTTATGCATATGCATAGGCTGTAACAGCAACTTCAATACATAAACCACAGAAAATTCCTACGAGGGAAGAACAGTGCGCCAGTGGAATTCTAAGAAAAGGTTCATTAAACTCCAAATAGAATCCTGAGGCAACAAACTGGAAGGACAATGATAAGCAGCAGGATCCTGAGCACATTAATGCAGAAGTAAACTCCTCACAATTCAGTGATAGTAACCCTTTAGTATGTACGTTTAGGATTGCAGCTTTAGAACAACAAGACCCAGTAGTTTTTTATTTTCATTGGCACCATGGCAAAATGAAGCCATGGATGCAAATGATTCAAAACAGACAACTGAAGACCAGTGAATCTACTCTGTGACCAAACAACCATAATCTTTTATTCTAACAAATTATGAGCACAATCCTAACCATGTCTACTCAGAAGTATGCCCCATTGTGTTCAATGGGGCTTACTCCCAGGAAAGTGTCTTTAGGATTGCAGCATAAGTAACTCTTAAATTTGCCAGGTAGGAAAAGTTATGGTCCAAGAATGATTAAGACCAAATGTACAGGTCAGGAGTAAATTCCTCACCTTATTCAACAACAACCCTATGAAATAAGCTATTAGCAATAATGAGATTGAGATTTAGGGTGCAAACCTAACCTGGGCAGGCACAACTCTTCGTTTTTCCCCATTCCCGTGGTGATGTATGGCGGCAAGCACATTTCTGTGCACTGACCTAACTCATTCCCTGGAGTGATGCAGAAATGTATTAAAGCACTTTTGTGACACTCCCAAGTCAGCATGGGACTTGTGCTGAAGCTTGGGCCATTCTAACTGGGAGTTAGTATTGCAGCCTGAGTGACTTGCTGTCCAATCCTATGCGTGTCTACTCAGAAATAAGTTACACTGTGTGTAATAAGGTTTACTCCTAGGTAAGGTTCATAAGATTGTACTGCAGCATAAATGATCTCTGGAAGTCTATGACTCAACTAGTGCTTTATATGAAGTCCTCCCACTCTGAAGTAATAATTATATGGCCTTTTTTAAAAGAATAATCATCACATACATTTGGAGGGCAAATGTGATTAATCAACAAACTTTTAAATTTTGATATATTTTGTACATTATCTTGTTTTAATTGGTTTACTATGAAACAGGAACAATGCAGAGTCACATTTTGTCTATCATGAATTTTATTTTATTAAATGAGTGTAGTCAGAGTTTGCTCAATCTTTATAACCTTATCCTTTTATTTGCATAGCTTCATCCATGGTTCATTTTTGGACAAAACTGAGGACTTATGGAGTGATGGCATGTTTATTATTTATGCTGCAGTATTTCTACCCTTCTTTTATTAACCCTGATGGATAAGTCAAAACAGCCTACACAATAACAATTAAAAAATTACAATGCTGGAAAATTACCTATTGTCAGTACAAATACATTAATCTACTCAACAAATGTTAATGATGCATTATATTTTCCTCTAGGTTTTCTTCCCACACACATTAGCATAGTGTGGTCATGCGCTCCTGCCCCACCAAAGATCCAAGTCATGCCTGAAAAATGTATATACTCATTAAATCCAATATACTTGATCCAGTTAATATGTATGTGCAAATGACTTCCTCTTACAATCTGTGAAGCAACTTGTGCAATGTGGATCTTGCTTAGGGAGCTTTGTTCAAGCATATCCCCATGCATGGAAAACCATAGAATAGGGTAAGAAAGCCTGCTCTCACTCTTCCCATGTGCATAAGGCACTGTTTCTCAAAGTGGGGGTCGGGACCCCTTTGAGAGTCACCTAGAGGTTTCCTGGGGGTCGCCTAAAGACCCCTGGTGCAGGGGGCCAGGTCAGGCTTGCCAGACCTCCGACTGTAGCTGCACACGTACTGGGGCTGACTGACAGCCTCAGGCCCAATCCTATGCATGCCTACTCTGAAATAAATCCCATTATAGTCAGGAGGCCTTTACTCCCATAGAAATGTGGATAGGACTGCAACCTCAGGGCCCAATCCTATGCATGCCTACTCTGAAATAAATCCCATTATAGTCAGGGGCCTTTACTCCCATGTAAATGTGGATAGGATTGCAGCTTCAGGGCCCAATCCTATGCATGCCTACTCTGAAATAACATTGTGTTCCAATGTGCGCATAGAACACACATTTCATTTATAACAATGAAAATTCATCCTGCATATTGGATATTTACATTACGATTCATAACAGTAGCAAAATTACAGTTATAAAGTAGCAACGAAAATAATTTTATGGTTAGAGGTCCCCACAACATGAGGAACTTATAAAGGGGTCATGGCGTTAGGAAGATTGAGAACCACTGGCATAGGGTGATGACCAGGGAGAACATCAAATCAAGAGAGCTTTTTTCTTGATCAAGCTAGTATTTTAAAAACACCAATAACAGCAATGTCAAGTGGTTTCAGACAGGCTATTTAAAGTAAAACTCATTTAATTTTATAGAGGCAGCCTTGACATGATAAATAAAATGTCTGCCATCTGTTGCACAGGACATTTAAGGAAAACTAAAGGATTTAATGCTTATTTTTGTTCACAACACATCACCTGTTCTCTCTCATCCATCCCCTTTCCTAGCATCACAAGGCACCAAAGTCCATGTAAAAGATACATTTTCACAAATTATTCATTTTGATTAATTGCTGTTGATTCAAGTCCAGTCTCCCACGGACAGCCCTCCTGCAACTTTCCTTTCTTGGTTATAGCAAGAAAGCCTAGTTGATACTCAGGAGATTTTCCTTTTAAGAACAGAATAGTGCATTCACAAATGATAGCTTAGAGAGCATGTGCTGTTCAACGGAGCTAAGAATAGCCTCACCAGCAAGACCTGTGCTGAAATGGAAACTCTTCTACAATTTAAAATGAAGCTTATTTCATCCTTGAGCTTTCTTCCATGCATTTTAAAATCTATACTTCTAGATGCGTAACCCTTGAATATGAAGGAATCATGCATTGCTGTTTGGAGTGGTTACAGATAAAAATGCAGATCATTAAAGGGTTTGTGAATACTGTTATTTATTCATCATCTACAAAAAAATTAGGAAGAAATAATAAATATAACATAGGTGTGGGCAACCGTCAAGATTCAAAGAACTTGAGAGGATCATCTCATTCATCACAGGGACAGAATTAATCCTGATTAATTGCAACAAATCTATTTTTAAAAGCTTGGGATTGGTGCCAAGTTGTGACTAAGGCCCGGAGGGTCAACGATTAACTGAGAAGACTCTGGTTCAAAGCTCACCACTTCCAGGAACTTATTTGGTGGCATGAGACATGCTATTATTCTCTCATTCTCAGCCCTTCATTTGCAGTATGGGGATAATAATACTGGAGGAATATGAAGGAATTCTCCATTTAAAGAAAACTAGCAGGGACATTTCTCTGTGACATGCCAGTTTACTACATGCAGATAATTTTACATGGGTATCAAAGGAGATGCCATCACGTTAGCTTCCACATGCTCTCTGAAGTGCTTCCAGAGGATGGTTAACTGTCTAAGGCTGCAATCCTAACCTCCAGTTAGGCCAGCCTAAACCCATGACATAAGTCCTATGCTGACCTGAGGGTCTCAAAAAAGGGCTGTAAAACACGTCTATACCACTCATGGAGGAGGATTAGGCCAGTGCACAGATATGTGCTTGCCTCCCTACCTCACCATAGGAATGGGAAGACAAATGAGTTGTGCCAGCCTAGATGTGGACTGCACCCTAAGGGCACAATCCTAACCAACTTTCCAGCACTGGCATAGCTGTGCCTGTGGAGCATGTGCTGCATCCAGCAGTTGGGATGGAGTTCTCCTCAAGGTAAGGAAATGCTTAGATTTCTTACCTTGGAATTGCATTGTCCTTTCTCCAGAGTTGGAAAATTGGTTAGCATTGCACTCTCACTGGGCAGGGTGACCATATGACCAGAAAAACCTGGATTTGTCCGGATCTTTAGCCTCCTGTCCGGGTGTCCTACATTTTGGCTTCATTGTCCTACATTCTGGCTTCATTTTGAAACTTCGTGATAGTGCACAGCACCCCGTCATGCCATATGTCATTGGATTCATATTGAAGAGCAGAATCCAATGCAAAAATCAGTTTGGAGATATCTCCTTCCTTTCAAAGGTTATGGTCAAAAAAACAAAAAAAACAACAAAAAATTACTCTTTTCGCTATTTTTTTAAGCGGATAGTAATTTTGGCCTGGGATTAGGAATTTTGGCCCTGGGGTTCAGGAATAATCTGGTCACCCTGTCACTGGGCCTATGTCAGAGGTCTCCTTTCTACAAGGGTATACAGTATATCTCAAAATTAAACATACAAGTATGTTAAAAAACAGTTTTCCCTAGTTAGTGTTTATTTCAGGTCCCATCCAGGCAACATGTGTCAGCTGCTATCAAAAGTCAATTAAAATAGATCCGCTTGTCTGAAGCTGCTGCTATCTTATCAATTATTCTATCTGATCCATAAAACTTGGGTTTTTTTGGACTGTTTTTAAATGTTTTCTTTATAAGTCGCTTTTAATCTGTTTGAATAGAAAAAGAACCACTACAAATTACTCAAAGAAATACTCCTACCATTTATATGGCACTTTCAAGTATTTGCACATATTTCAATGAGCTTTCTCCAAACATCCTGCAAGGAGGGGCTGGTATTATTAACCCCACAATACAAACAATAGGGTCAATTTGAGATTATACTGCAATAGCTTACCTAAGGCCATCTAATGTGTTTGGAACCGAGAAGTATTTGAAACAGGGACTTCCTGTCTTACACCTTATCTAGTAATGCAATGGAGAAGAGACAAGTGCCAGATTATTCAAAAATCAAATGTCAACCTATGGAGTAGTCTAGAAATAAATATGAACACTTTGTTTTGCATTGCAAACACTGCACAATTACATCATATATTTTTATAGAGCACCTGCCCTGGACAGAACAAAATTGATCAAGATCTGAGGTTTGGATCTGTACCTACTGCCACAAAGTCAATGAAAATGCAAATGCAAGCAGTGTTTTTTTTAAATCTTCATCCTTTGAAAATAATGTGCCATGTGTCAGTGGGCTTTTTTGGGTGGTGAGCCAGCATTTTATTGTAATGCCAAGTATTTTTTTTTTTTTTGCTTTCCAGACACAAATTCACAGAGTATTATGGACATTTTTGGTGCCATTATCCTAATACCTCAATAGTTAGATTTCCACTGCATGCTCAAATCATGGGTCAATTAATGGGCATATTGGTATTTGACAGGATGAAGAAATTGTCCGGTGGATTTGATTGTCTGGTGGTGGGACAGTCCAGTCCTGCCACCATTAATCTAGTCCACAAGGTGGATTGCTAGTCAACTTCAGGTGGGTCCCCATTCATTTCACAGTCTATTTTATTTTTAATGTATTAGACTTCATGCCACCATGGTAGCACTGGGTAATATTACAGACCCATATTTTTCATAGCTACTATGTATATGCTTTGAACAGTAATAGTCAAGGGGACTTACTCCTGCGTAAATATGAGTAGGATTGCAGCCTAGGATTGTAAAAAAATTTCCTGCTTGATATGAGCATCACTTCCAGTCATGACATCACTTCTGGTGGGTCTTGATAGATTCACATTCTAAAAAGTGGACCTCAGTGCTTTGCTGAAAGCATCTTTTGTTTCTGTACCGCACAGGTTACTCAGTTGTTAAACTCACCAGAGATTCAAAAGGCAAAGAAAAGAGGGTCTTGCAGTTCAGTCAAGGCTAAATCACTGTATAGCCAGTGGTTTCATCTTCTGAGGTGCTGTGGGGCAGTGGGCTCCTGCCCAGAAACACAGGGTTTGCCGTTAGCTGTCAACCAGTTGGCTCCAGGCTTCCTTCCACAGAGGGCAATGAGCATGCTTCCAGCCAGCTGCAAAAGGCAGCCTTCCAAGAAATGATGCCAACCTTGCCAGTATTCCATGTACTATATAAACATTTTCTTAATTCAACAAGACCTGTAAATCAACTGCATTTGGGATTTAGACTTCAGGGTCAAGCATTTCACTGACATCTATTCTCAGTTTCTATGAGCATTTGAAGTTGTTTTACATGGAGTCAGACTGCTGGTTCATTTAGCCCAGCAGTGGACAAATATTTTGCAGGAGGGCCACATCACCTGCCTGACAAATTGTAGGGGATCCGGCGGGGGGAAGAATTAACTTATATTTCAAATGTGAATAAATTTACATAAATGAATACATTAAAGATAGAACATATATAAATAAATGAATTTTACTGGATTTGTTATAATACACATCAAAACAATAATACAGGCACGTAGTACCACATGAGAACTATGAACTGTTTGTCACATATCTCTTGCACAGTGAAAACATACAGACCAAGCCAGAAATACTGGAGACAAGTTGTTTAGAGTCAATGGGAGGGATAGAATAATGCCCAAGGAAAAGCAGAAAATACACAGAGGCATGAATTAATGCACTGGGACAATTATGGATGTTGCAACCAGCAGTTGCGAGCCAGAGGCTATTGGAGACTGGGGACTTTCTGGGGGGCTAACTGGAATACCTGGAGTATTTTCCCATAAGAAATAATGAAAACTCAGATTATTTATTCCACAACCCAAAAATATTCATATAAAATTGATTACAATACTGTAATACAGTGGTTTTCAATCTTTTTCATCTCACGACATACTTCTCTCATGACATTTCATCTCACGACACTTTATCTCATGACACAAGGCACTGAAATTTTCAAGGCACACCATCAATTGTTTTTTACCATTTACAAGGCGCACCAGGCTGTTCAAATCTCCCAGTCTTCCTACTAGTGAATGTCAATCCCCAAATTTCCACAGCACACCTGAGAACTATCCATGGCACACTAGTGTGCCTAGGCACACTGGTTGAAAATCACTGCTGCAATAGAATACAAAATAAAGAAAATGCAAAATATAAAGAAAAATAAAACAAATTAACCACCACTTAGTCTCTCAGGCTGCAATCTGTCCCCCTTATACAAGAGTGAGCCCCACTGATTGTAGTAGGGCTTACTTTAGAGTAGACATACAAGGCTAGGTCTCTCAGGCTCCTTTCTATGCTCCCCTTTCACAGGAGTGAGCCCCACTGATTATAATAGGGCTTGCTTTAGAGTAGACATGCAAGGCTTATCCTACAATCCAGAGTAACTAGGGGAGCACATAAAAGACATTACATGCACCCATAGTTACTGCACCACCTAGTGAAAACCTATGGGAAATTCATATTGCAATCCAGAGTAAATTGTTCTTACACCGGAGCAAGGACGCCCCGTAGTTACTCTGGATTGCACCCTAGGTCTCTCAGGCTCTTTTCCATTGCCACCCTTACATAGGAATGAGTCCAGCTGATTCTAAAATGCTTACCTCAGAGTAGACATGCATAGGCTGGTCCCTCAGGAGAGGCTGAGCAGGGGCGCTGAAACTGATTGTATCCTGGCTGGGACTAATTTTTTCGCTTGCATTGCAAGACGTTGTTTGTATTGCAAGACAAAACATGTTTTGCTTGTCCTGCAAAATACTCTCAATCCAAAGTTTTACTGTGATACAGAAGATCTTAGCTCATGTTTAGGTCTTCAAAACAGCTTTCCCTGAATGTAGCTTAATTGTTTCAAATAATCAGTGCTAACTTCATAGATGCCCTCTGATAGATGCTCTGTCTCCTCCCCACTTTCCATTAAGCAATTTGCATTCTGATGAAAGTGAATCTCATCTCTCACAGCATGACTCAGCATTATGTCAGAAGCAATTGAGCATGCCTGATTTTACTTGGCCGTTAAAACATAAAAGATGGACAACATCTGAGCCAGAAAATATTCCCAAAAGAAATATCCTTTTAGGTCATATTTTTTGCACACAGGCCTAATTTAACTATGCAAAAAACGTAAATTGATGGTCTTATAACATGGACACCAGACCCACAAACTATTTAAACTGCAACCTTTACACATTACCTGGGAGTACATCACACTGAATGCAATTGAACTTACTTCTGAGCAAATACTGAGTACTTTCTTCATACACAGAACTGCACTATTTCTCACCATTTATCCAAAAGAGAAATAAAGTGAAAGGTAAGCATTGTTCTTTGAGTGTCTAGTACTCTGTTGTAAGGTAGAGTTAGATGCTATGGAGAAATATGAAGGTGCTACCATTCCCTATTTCCTTTCTTCCTCCTTTCTTATAATACCAGTTCAGTGGTTCCCAAACTTTTTGCTCCTGCGTTTTAAATGCCAAAGCATGTGGGGCAGCAGTGTCCTCCAAATTCCCCACTCCCCAGAAGCACTCTTGATACAACACCTCTTGATACAAACTTAACTCTTGATACAAAAGCCTAATCTGCCCTGTCAGTTTCATGAACCAACAAAAATTAGGTTTCAACCACAGGTTTGTCCCAGTCACACTGTTTGGGAACTGTTTCATTGTGTCCAATTATGTTACAGCAAAGGAAGGGGCACAGACCAGTGGCAGCCACCACGTTTTTCATAACGTCTACTTCTATATGAACAGTGCAATCCTAAGCGTGTCTACTCAGAAGTAAGTCCTGTTTTATTCAGTGGGGCCTATTTTATTCAATGGGGCCCAGGAAAGTGTGTTTAGGATTTACAGCCTAAGAGAGCTATATATTTCTGTTGTCTAGAATTTATCACTGCACCCCCTCATGCAATCTGAAAGTCCTGAGGCACAGTTTCAGATTTATTACAATATGTTTTAATTCTGTCAGTTTTGGCTAGGGTTGTTATCTATTTTTTTAACAGCACCTGTGCCACTAATAGCTGCATGGCACTAAAAAAAATCAAACACTTGCACCTTTTCCTATTTTGGAGTCACAATGACAGAGAATATTTCCTGCTGAATTTCTGCCATTTGCATATTGAAATTTGGTTGCTCCTACTGAGCCAGAATCTCTGTGCATTTGATAGCTGTGAAAGCAGACATTCAACAGGTAATGCTTTCCCATCATTATTCAGAAGGAGCTAGACCAGCTTACTGCCAACTCAACAGCTGTGAAGAGACTGGCCTTTAAAAGTTCTGGAAGATGGGGAAGGGAGGATTTCACTTCTGCATATGTTTATCACATTACTTTTAAACAAATATGGCTGATGAACTGTAACCACCTTCTGTCAATGAACACCTGGAATTTTATATGTCTGCACACAAATGTCATCTGACCTAGAGACCTTTACGTTCTCTGCAAAGGTATAGCCTACAAACATTCTCAGTGTATAACCTTTGTATTCTCCAAGGCAGAATACAACAGAAAGGAAAGTGCACAATAGAAAGGAAATGCACAACAGAAAGAAAAGTGGCCGTAGCAGGAACTGGGTAGATGAGAAAATACATGGAAGAATCTCACTTGATGCATGAGCATAATTTCTGAACAACAACCTGCAAAACCTAATTATACAGTGCAACACAACTGCTATTACAGTCTGTCAAATGAAGGGGTGAGATTTGTTTTGTAGGCATCCCCCGCTTATTGGACCGGTAAAGACTTGGAATGCTGTCCAAAAGTGAAAACAAAAGTGGAATCAATTTTTTCAGCTTGCAAATACAAAATGGCCACCCAAAAAAAACATAAATAACACATATTAACATATTTAAAATAACAAATTACAATTTAATAAACAAAGGCATGTGAGGACAATGGATATCTTATCTGAATGATGGTTAGTGAAGAAAGTCATAAGGAAATGCCAAAAACAGTTTGATCCCCGTGTCACATGCAAATCAACATCAGGGAAGACAATTTAGAGAGGTTCAAAGAGTGAAACATGTGTTGAATGAATGACTCCTAGGTATAATTGAAAAGTGTTGAAAGAGCAAAACCATCAGAAAATAAACTCTACTCAGTTTATTTGTAAATGAGCACAAACCATTGATGTTTCCAGAGCTAAATGAAAACGTTTGTGTGCTCAATGACATTTGATGACGGAAAGCAATCTTCAATGATGAGTGGTGGGTATTGATTTAGGATATACTCCTAATGTGCAAATTGGTGGCAGCTGGTCAAATAGAAGGAAGTTGCAATATGGCAAATGCAGGAAACACAAATTTCAGTTAAGAAGCTGGGTGGAAGAAGAAAGTTTGGAGTGAAGGAGGCTTCAAGTGAATACTTATGAGGAAAAAAGATGCTTCACTGTGTGCTTGCCTGCTCTTCCATGCTAAATACAAATACAGGGTGCCTCAACATGAACACTTTATAGTCAAATTTATTATGGTATAAAATTCACACATATACTATATTATTATAGTTATAGCCCCACTGTGTTCAATGGGGCTTACTCCCAGGAAAGTGTCTTTGATTGCAGCCTCCTAAGCATGTCTACTCAGAAGTAAGCCCCATTGTGTTAAATGGGTCCTACTCTAGGGAAAGTGTCTTTAGGATACAGCCTAAGTAGACTTCATAGAATCATGCACATTGAATGCATGTTTTGAATTCAATTACAGTGTTTTGTTATCATTTTAACGTACAATTAATATTTTTATATGAATATTTTTGGGGTTGTGAAACCATTTGTCTGAGTTTCCATTATTTCCTATGGGAAAATCCGCTTCACATAAAGAGTGTTTCACATAAAAAGCATGCCTCCGGAACGAATTAAATTTGTTTTGTGAGGCACCACTGTATAGTGCCAGCCTGTAGGGTTGTAAATGCGCCATAAAGCATATTTGTAGTACCTGGGGAGAAGAGAGCATTGGCATAGGGCCAAAACCTGATCACCTTCCTGGGCATGGAAGGCCTACATATAATTTCTAGGATTTTTGCGAGCAGTTTTGCTGGTGCAGATCCAAGCAGGCTGGGGTTCTACACAGGATGAGGGGAATAGATTCTGTTGCCTTGAAGAGACCTACAGCCTCCTTGGTTGAAGTATTGGATATAAATGTGGGTCTTGTGGTTGTCTATGCCAGTGCTGAATACAATTAGGCATCAACCAATTAACCAATCACATCAGAGCAAGTGAGAAATTTTCCTCTTCTGGTGTCATGTTGGTGCTCGAATGTTTTGGATTTTAAAACATTTCAGATGTTTTAAGGATACTCAACCTGTATTCCATGTGCCTGATACCAAGAAGATAGATTTAGATTTAGAACAGGTAAATTGAACAGCTCTATACTCCTCTACCAAGTTAATCACATGATACGTTCCCTCAAAACCACCAATGGACCTATGAAAATAACACAGGAACTATGCAAATATTCCCTGATGGCTTTTACTCCAAACAAGCAAGCAGCAACAATTTGAGCAACAGAGTCCATCAAGCATAGTCCTGTTCAATCTTACAGTCAAAGGGCGTAGGTGGGTTGAAGTTCAATTTTTTAAACTGAGTCAATTCAAGTTACGTAGTGTAAGAGATTCAAGCAAGAGAAAGCCCTTATTGCAACTTGGATAAATCATGCATATCAAACATGTCTGCATAATCTATTTGTTGTTCATGAGGTGGGGGATGAGCTATTCAACACATAAAAATCTCGTACCAACTATGGTAAACCTTGTTCTAGCTTCCGAGATTTCAGCAAGCATTGCCATCACATCTTTTGGAATACCAGGAAAGTCTTCCTTTTCTAAATAAATGACAGAAACCCAACAAAACTTATTTTGGTTGATTCAGTACAAAGTTGTCAGAACTTCAGTTAACAATGAAAACAACAAATGCAGTAAAGGAAAAAAGAAAATGGTTTAAAAAAAGAATTTCTATTACAAAGCTCCCAGTTCTCACCTAAAGCCCTGCAAGGGGGAAAAAGCTGAAGTCTTGGTACTTCTCTATAACTACACACCTATTGGCAATGTGTGAAACCTCCCCTGTGGTTTCCATAGAGGTGTCCTTCATCCCAGAAAATGCATGTTCAGGACATTTATCTGTAAAATTTATCGGTTTCACTGGGGTAGGACTTTCCACTTTATCAGATTTCACAGTTTGCTTATATCTGACCACAAATGCAGCTTGTTCCCCTTCGACTGTGCTGACCAGCTTGTTCTTGTTCAGGGCATCGAGCTCCTGCTCAAAGGACCTGCTTGCAGCACAGCCTTCCCTATTCCCAAATGACCTTTTTTGCCTTTCTAAATCCATAGATTCATAGCAACTATTTTCCAGTAGCAGAAATCTGCTACTTTTATTTGAGACATTAATCTGTAGCTGCAAAGAAGCTGATTCTGCCTCAGGAATTGAAAAACACCAATATTCATCACCTCTCTACCACCTACGTCTGACCACTGGGTTCACATCCTGGGACCCTGCAGCAGAAATCCAGCTTACTTTGAAGAGATTGCTGGTAGCGAGGATAGAAAGGATCGGTTTTGCTGCACAAGCTGAGTGGGTATCACTCAGGTCCTCGATTCAACTGTGTGGTTAAGCAACTGGAAAAGCAGTATTCCTTATGAGACAGGAGGAAGAAAAAAATTAGCAGTGAGGCAGGTGGTGTAAACTGCAACAGATAGGAGGCATAAATATAGTTGCTTCATCTCTTGTAGGCTGGCTGTCTCAGGCACTGGTACCTGACTCACTGGAGGATCACAGAACCATAGTTACATCCATGTATCTATATCGGTTATTGGTTACACAGCAGAGAGCATTCAGCATTGGCTCAAATGGACAACCCAGCCTCAAAAAAATGGCTGAAATATTTTCCTAACCAAGCTGCCATCGTAAGCTAGGAAAAGTTGTCCACCCCCTCTCCATTCATATCCAGTGTATCCTCTCCAAACTAGGCTGCAACTCAGCCAATGGTGGCCCACACTCTGGGAAGCACAAAACAAAGAGAAGGCTTCCTTCTCGTTCATCAACACCCCAGAGGTAACTTTCCCATCCAGAACATCATAATTTGAAATGTAACGTTTGGTGGAACAAAAGCATACATTCTATTGCCAATAATCAAGCATAATCCATTAACACGTAAGTGTGTGTAAACCAGCAGGAAAAGTTGATTTAGTACAACATTCACTTCCAAACATCTTCCCTCAACCTTTGCCCAGCAGACACAGTTCAATGGAAATGTAAATTGCCACTAAATTGTTAAGGCAAAAACTCCTTAATTCACATATATTGCAATATATTAACTGGGATCTACAGTTACAGTGGAAAAACGGTGGTGCTGTTGGAAATGGCCACACAGCAGTGCACTGTGCATGTCATCAGTGATCATTCCAGGACAGCTACTGCAAATGACGACTACATTTCCTACGACGTAGGAAATGACGTCCTACTGCAAATTGGACGTCATTTCGTCCAAATGACGAAATGGCCTGTATACAGGCCCACTTCCACAGGTAGCTATATATATAGGCCACAGGTAAGTTGGTGAGGGGTTGGAAATTGTTGGGAAGAATCGAATTGAGGGGGGAGAGAAACAGGAGTGTAACAGGAGAAATGATCCCCATTTCACCCCCCCTCCCTTAGACTTCTTGGTTCTGCACCAGTAGTAACATGGCTAGCACATATCTCAGATGACTCATCAGGGCAGCAAAGGCTTGCCTCAGGGTAAGGAGAGGAATGTTCCCTTACCTTATCCCTTAAATGCCCATCTAAAAATAGCCTAATTTGTATAAATTATAAATGCAGGCCCAATGGACCCAGTTGGCCATATAACAGTTAAAAAGACCTCCAAGACTCCCCCCCCCAGGTAGGATGCAGCACACAAGCCATGGGTGCAGCTGTATCCTAGGATGCTAAGTACAGCGGTATCCACCTAGAAGTCAGCCAAAGCCAATATACTGATACTGACTAAGAAAGGTTGAAAAATCACTAATGAAGATGATAGGAAGAAGGTAAATTCCATGTTAGGGATCAATCAAGAAAGGGATCACAAAGAAACCTGCTCGGATTATAAAAATCCTTCTTGAAATTGATGATGCAACCATACAGTACAGTTTTTGGAAAGTTGTATACACTTCTGACTACCTGTTGCCAAGAATATTATACAGGTGGACATGATGCAGAAGAGGGCAGCCAAAATTATCATAGGCTTGAAGTGCCTTCCTTACAAAGAAAGACATGGGATATACAGCTGGGGGGCTTTTAAATTTAGAGCAAAGGTGACTAAAGGGAATACATAGAGGTTGATAAAATTATCATGGAGATGAAATAACATATAGGAAGCAGATTTTTTTTTCTTTTCCATAAAACTAGAACCAGATGTCATTTAATACACTGAAAGGCAAGAGATTCAGAGCAGATGCTAGGAAGTACTTCTTTACTCCACACAATTTTCTATGAAATTTCACTGCCATAAGTTATGGTGATAGCCTCTCATACAGATAGTTTTAAAAAAGAAATTAAACATATTCATGGAGGACAAATCTATCAGTAATTGCTAGTCTTGGAGAAAGTCTCTAAATACCAGCTGCAGGAGAATAACAGGAAAGAACTATTTACTTATTCACCCACTTCAGGGCTTCATAGAAGCATCTGGTTGGCCACTCTGGATGTTGGACCAATGCTCTGATCCAACAGGGTCCTTGTCATGTTTGTCCAAAATGATTCCTAAACCCATGAGATTTATAAACAGTCACACAGCAACTTGAGAATCTCAGTTTTCATTTTAAAAGCACATTTATTAAAGTCCTTATAATTGCAAAGGTGGGTGAGAGACCATATAAGCACAATGTCTGGTAAAATCCCAAAAGCCAAAGAGGAGCTTGGTAGAATGTCCTTGGTAGAATAAATGTGAAAACATTGCATAAACCCCTATGCTTCTGCTCATAACTGACCAAATTATGCAAGAAATTGAAATTTGCATCAGTTAATTTATACAGATTGCAGAACCCAGTTTTTCTTGACACAAACTTTGAGTTTTCTTGAAACAGTATTTTGATCCCTGATCCTATATCTACAGTATCTCTTTAAAGGCCCGAAGTTTGAGAGCCTCCAAAATATAGGAAATTCAGGTAGGGCCTTGGGTATCCATAGGGGATCCACTCTTGGCGTCCCCACTGATACCAAATTGTGTGGATTCTGAAATCAGTGAGCTTTGCCCCATTAACCTCTCCAAAAAGGAATGGAATTGAACTATGGTGCCCTTCGGATGCATGTCTGCCCGCTGCCTCTCCGGGCTTCAGAACAGCCCAGAGAGGAAAGCAGAAGTGATGCTTTTTGCCTAGGCACTCTAAGTCACTGGAAAGCTTCCCCAGGCCTTAGAATGCCTTAGGATGAAGTTGCTTCTGGTTTCCCTCAGGAAACTGGAAGTGGTATTTTTCCACTTCCCTGAACTATTCTTAACCCTAAAGAGAGGCAACAAGTGGACATGTGCTGCTTCTCCAGGCTTCAGTAAAGCTATCCAGATGAGACTGAAGTGCAGCTCTGGTCCCTTTTGAAAGCTTCAGGTGAAAGTCCAGGGTGTATACATTGAGCCAGATCCAGGGATAGTCCCAGAATACACAAGACCCCCTGTACATATACCATCAAGAGGTTTACAATTGGCCAGCTCACCAACAAAGATAAACATACAAATTGAGAGTGAGTTCACACATGCAACATTAAACAATGGCTGATTTAGCTGAAAGGAGCTATGGGATCTGTTATCTGCTCATATAGCATTTTTACCCTCAATGGATGCAGTTCACACTTTGATTCATCAAGAAATGAGACATGGAGCAATATCCACACACATGTGAGTCAGCTTCAGCTCAGCCTGCCATTCTGGCACACACAGAGCTGTCATACAAAGACAACAATAAAACTCATCATAGCATTATGAATTTTCATTCATCCTCTGCAAATTATCCCATGCATTGGTGCATCTAAGTACTTTTTAAAAAAAAAAATCACACAGGTTTATATGAAAAAGATATAACACTCCTTTATACTGGCTGATGATTCTGCACAGTGTCTGAATTTATGGGGCAGATAGATCCTCCCACAAACCTGCCAACATTATAGCATGTCAGAGAGCCAACCACAGCTGGGTCAAACAGCAGACACAGCCTGCAGGAATGCCGCCCATTCATGAGCATGAGCAATGTTACCACACCCAAGAGCCAGCGCCCAACATAAGTGCCAGCCCCATTCCTAGGACAGGCAAAGAAAGCCAGATGGTTATGCTTACTGCCAGCAAGAGCATGCAAGCCCTGGGGCAAGCAGGATTGTAGAGATTGGAAGCTTTGGGGGAAACCAGAAAAATGGGGGGAACAGTTCTTTTCCAATTTTTTGTAGTCATTCAATTTTTCTTGAAAAAAGGATTATGGAATATATGCATGTGTGTGAGAGAGTGTGTCCTTTCACAATGATGAATACATCTATGACAACCATGTCATAGATATATTACTTATCACTATAAAATAACATATTCCACACTCCCTTTTTGTTTTTTTCCATGAACAATTGAAAACAGCTTGTCAAAAAGTAGGAGGAAAAACTACTTTTCCCCCTACTTTTTCCTATTTTTCCCCCAAATCTTCCCATGTCTAAGTAGGAGCAGGTGCATGAGTTCACTTTAACCACTCCCCTGCTGTTCCTGCCCCATCTGTAAACAGGCTGGAGGGATGGGTGTGACTTTAAGAGAGCAGGGATGGAAGTGGCAAGAGGGAGGAGGATCATGAGAAGCAGCTGAAAGGCTTACCAAGATGACCCAATCCTCACCAGCTTACTCAGAAGCAGTCCCACAGCAGCCAATCATTCACATAAGAATGGAGCACAAGAGCCAGTCAAGGGGTGGAAAGCGTGTTTGCTATAAGAACCTCCTTCCCCCTTTTCTCTCCTCCTCCTCGGCTCTGCAGTCAATCATAATAACCTCCCTGACTCTGATTCCTGTCCTCTCTCAATAAGTTAAAATATAAGAATGCCTATCCTTTTCAACAATAATTTGTTCCTATCAGAAATAATTCAACACTAATTTGTTCCTATCAGAGCTTGTTCCAGCCTCTCCCTCTCCCAAAGCAAACATTAACCTTACCATGCCTAGTGACTAGAATTTCTTGATGTTCACCTGGTCTGAATGATGGCTCCATGAGGTTTTCACAATACAAGAAACTTTAAGCAAGCACAACCAGATGCTAGTGATGAGATGAGTGGCAATCCAGGGGGACCCTGGCACGTGTTTTTTAGAGTCTTCCATGCATGCAATTAACTAGTTCAATGAAATGTTCGTTTCCACAAGTCCAAAACATCCAGGGCAGATGAAGCAGCTAATGGGAACGGGCAACTTATGGATCTAATCAAGCCCTAGAGGACAGATTAAAGGGAAGTTGATAATAAGGTTGGGGAGGCAATAGAAAAGAGGACGGATCCTAAGGAGGGGAAGGTATTGTGTGGGTGTGCTTGTGCACATGCGTACACACACTTCTGTGCATGTGCTTGTGTGTGTGCATGAATGAGCACAATGCATGCAACGCATCAGTGAGAGAAGAAAGGTAAAGTAAAATCCACTTGCCACTCTTGCTCTAAGGCTCCTGGCAAAAGAGGAAGAAGAACATGAATCAAACTGCACTAGGTGGAATGATACCACAGTTTCATCTAATCCAGTACTGTCAGCTGCAACTGGAAGGGGATTTATCCACCAGACTAAGGCAGCAACCATTCTGAATCCTGCCACCTTAGATTCCATAAATGGAGCTGCCAGGGACTGAATTTACAACATGCACAGCTCAGACTGAGACACAGCCCCTCAAAAATGCATAAAGTATTTTGTTTTCAATATCCTGGTGCCTTATAGAAAGCATTCACTGACATATTTGAACTAGCCAGTCATTATGTCCAATTACCATGGCTACAAATTTCAAGGTTTCGATAAGGCCTGGTTTCAGCAGTCAGTCTGTAATTTGGATCACAAACAGGTCAAATGACTCTCCAAAACATCTGTTTTCACAGAAACAGCTGCAAAATGGTCAAGAACTGGGTTTTGGCAGATGTGCATGATACCAGCTGGCAATTAAAGAAGTTTGATGTTGAGCCATGCACACATAAGGAGTCAGCAACAGGCCTGCTGGAGTAAGAATTTGTGAGGCAGCAACTTTGCTGAAGCTAAGCAGATATGGATCTGGTTATTGCTGGACAGGAACGACAGTACTTTGAAATCCCGTTTATGCTACCCTGTGTTCCCAGCATAGTTATAAGAAAGGTGTTTTATAAATGTAATTCAATGGGTAACTTTAAACATATTCAGGTTTTGGCTGCTTCACACACTGACACAATGGATTTGGCTTTCCCCCCCCCTCCAGTTACCCATAATTTTCCTCACCATAAGCATTCTATCTATGGGCTTGCTGGCCCCATTTGACTCTGACAGGTAAGGGAGTATTCCCTTTCCTGAATTTTGGTATCACCACATGTCACTTCCCCCATGCACACAGATTTGGATTTCCATACCCAGAATACATATGTCCAATGACAGCACTGATTGGTAAGCGCTCACAGCACTTGGTAAGTGCTTTGGTAAGTGCTTTGACAGCACTGATTGGTAAGTGCTCACAGAACCTCCCCAACAAGACAGCCCATGTGTGTTCTACCTCCTTAGTTTTAATTGCAGTATTTATTGTATATTGTATACAATATACAATATTTATTGTAGAGTTGGGAACCCATCGCCTGTCTATCCCTCCCATCCTTCTTTACAGCTCTGGTAGATCCCACGCTCATGAATGACATCACGAGCTTCTCTCCTGGGAAATGATGGATTCCTTACCGTGAATCCCAAGTTCCAGGAGAAGGAGTGATGTCATTCAGCCCACCACTGTAATAAGATAGGCTCCGGTGGGTCCCAACTATACCTTACTAATAATGGACACTATGCCATTCAATACTAACCCCAAAACCAATCCCAGGTTAAGTTGACTACTCTTCCAGCTGCAGAAGCAGCATGGCTTTCCTTCTTCAGGTCTAGAGGCTTTCTTGTCCATAGGACTCTGGAGAATACGGACGTTTCCTGCTCAGCGACACAGTTCTGGGATCCTGGAGACGCCCCCGGAAGGAGGAGTCATCACCTGATCAGTCCTGACTGGCCAGAGGGACGTCATATCATACAGAGTTCATTTAGTTAAACCATTTCTGCCAGTCTACCGATGTACACTTTTTGTTCCCTTTCCACATACAGTGGTACCTCGCTTAACAAGTGTTTCACATAACAAGCAAAAATTTCCAAGAAATCTTGCTTCACATAACAAGTTCCACTTCACTTAACAAGCAAGCGCGCTATGGGCACGTGCGCTATGCAGCCCTGGCGCTTGGCATGGAGGCTCTTTAAAAGGGCTGCCGACCAGAGCTGCTGCCTCTAACTGCCCCCAACTTGGGGGCAGTTGCTGGAGGTGCCAGAGGCAGCTGCCCCTAACTGCCCCCACCAACCACCTTGAACCTCCAGCAGCAGCCCAGGTAAGCCTCCCAGGAAAGTGTCTTCGACTGCAGTCTCCTAACTATGTGTACTCAGAAGTAAGCCCCACTGGGTTAAATGGGTCTTACTCATTTAACTCCAATGGGTTAAATGGGAAAGTGTCTTTGAATGCAGCCTCTTAACCCTGTCTACCCAGAAGTAAGCCCCATTGTGTTAAATGGGGCTTACTCCCAGGAAAGTGTCTTTAGGATTGCAGCCTAAGTAGACTTCATAGGATCATGCACACTGAATGCATATTTTGAATTCAGTTCCAGTGTTTGTCATCATTTTTATATCCAGTTAATATTCTTATATGAATATTTTTGGGGTTGTGGAACAAATCATCTGAGTCTCCATTATTTCCTATGGGAAAATCTGCTTAAAGAGTGTTTCACTTAAAGAGCATGCCTACGAAATGAATTAAGCTCTTTATGTGAGGCACCACTGTACTGTACGATCTAATGATCTGGATCTTTATTGATCCAAGGCATTTGACACAGTTAATAGAGATGCCCTGTGGGTCATTCTAAGTAAATCTGGCTGTCCAGTTAAGTTCACCAAACTGATCCAATTGTTTCATACCAATGCTGGTATGACAGGAGAAGTCTTGTCAGGTGGATTGCCATCCGATCACTTCAGCATCTCCTATGGTGTGAAGCAAGGTTGTGTCCTTGCCACGGTGTTGTTCAATTTATGCTTTACACAAGTGCTGTTACACTTGTAAGTAACATGGACTTGGCATGTACATTAGGTATCAACTTGATGGCTCATTGTTTGACCTTCCCCACATGACTGCTAAAGGAAAGACACCAGAAACACTTGTCACTGAGGCGCTGTTTGCCAATGATGGTACCCTGATGGCCCACTAGAAGAACCACCTACAAACCATCGTAGATCATTTCTCCAGAGCAACAAAGCTGTTTGACTTCATCGTATGCCTCAGCAAGACAGTTGTCCTCTACCAGGCTGCACCAGGGATAGCAGAGATCCATGTTATCACTGTTGATGAGACATGGCTCTCAAATGTTACCACCTTCAAATACCTGGGCAGCACAATCTCCCACGATGGATTGCTGGATCATGAAATCAATGGCAAAGGCCAGCCAAGCCTTTGGGAGACTATGCTTGAAGGTCCTACAGCACAGCACCATCCACCTTTCTACCAAGCTCAATGTGTAAAGAGCAGTTGTTCTTCCCTCTCTACAGCTGTGAAACATGGACCCTCTACTGTAAATACATTAAACAGCTAGACCAATTTCATCAACGCTCTTTTCGGTCTATTATGAAGATCCACTGGCAGGATAAAGTGATCAAAACCAAGAAGTCCTGGACAGAGTGAACACAACAAGCATCGAGTTCATGATTCTGAAAAAGCAACTCCAATATTCTGGGCACATCATCCATATGGACCTGTACAGATTACCGAAGCAGGTGTTTTTCGGAGAGCTGGTCACAGGGTCCAGACACAAAGGGGGCTCAAAAGAAAAAGTTTAAAGACAACATCAAAGCCTACATGAAATGAGCAGATCTGAACCCGAAGCAACTGGAACCTCTGATAGACCTGGCTGGCGTGCCCGAATTAAACGAGCAGCTATTGTCTTCGAAGAGGAACGTACACATCGCTTAGCAGCTGCAAGAGAATGCAGGCACCGATCCGCTGCTGCCGCCCCTTCACCTATTGGCAAACCTGCCTGTTCTGTAACCACCTCCATGCTTCTGCCTTTGGGCTTCAAAGCCACATGAGGACTCATCGATGAGAGCACAACGTAGTCATTCTCGACTCCAAGAGACTACCAAAGAAGAAGAGCATATATGCAATGTTGAGCAGAAATGGCTTAAACCAACTAAAAACACACTATGTCCAAATTCTTATATGTGGATCTTCATAATTTTCCCCATTTGTCCCTCTCCTAACTCCTCACAGCAGCTAACTAACATACCATTTTGCTCCTATTAATATTTAATTTAGCCTTGGCACTGAGTGGCAACTCACATTCACAGGACTCTTCCAACACCTACGCATTCAGCAAGGGAGACAAATGCATGATCTAGTGGCCAAAGGATCATTGACTAAGAGGAGCCTGTTTCTCCCTTCCTGGAGAAACTCTGCTGCAATGTTCAACCTCCTGAATTGTCATGGCAGACATGAGGGAAGGGCAGCCTCAGTCACAGGTCAAAAGAAAGGCTACTGGGAGGTTGCACATTCTCCTTTCCAGCAAAAGAATTTTGTATCTCTGGTGGGTTCTCCCTTGTTTTCTTCCAATGTTAACAAAAAAATGAATCTGTGTAATCTACCCTGAGCATTTTGGACAGAGCACAAATTGACCTTGAAGGTTTAAGGGCAATGCTAACAGTACTGCTGAAAATATCATAAGAAATTAGTGATAATAAAATTATCACAAAGGGCAATGCTAACAGACCTGCTGAAAATATCACAAGATATTCTGACAACCAAGGTATAATCTAAAAATTATGGATATTTCCTTCTTGTCCCAAGGTGTTGATGGTATAATAAAAAAATCCATCAAAATATCTCCTGGGTCTAAAGCTATTCCTTGCATTCAGACATGATAGCTCTTGTCATCAAGATGCCATAAGCAATAAACCATATAATCAAAATTCAAGTCATTCACAAATCAATTTTTCATATGTTAATATGAAATGGATTCTATTTTAACCCACAAAAAAATGAAATAACTTCAAAGGAAGACTATTAAATAAAATTCATGTATTTCCCAAGTGCAGAGGTATCAAACTCATTTTGTACAGAGGGCCGAAGTTAGCATTAACCCGTGTCTCTCGAGGGGCTGAATAGAACTGTATGCATTTCTACTCAGAAGTAAATCCCATTATAGTCAATTGAGCTTACTCCCAGGAAGGTGTAGCCTGAGAAGGTCTCATGGGCCAGATAAAATGGCAAGGCTGGCAGATTAGGGCCACGGGCCATGTGTTTGACACCTGTGCCCTAGTACATGACAAGTAAAATGCCACTTCTTAAGTTAGTTGGTGAGGGGAACACCCAACCAGTCTGAACACATTAACAGCACAATTCTAAATAGGTTTTATTAAGTCAGAACTGTGTTCAGTGGAGCATACGCTGTAGTTTTTAGAATTGTAGTCTAAGAGCACAATCCTAACCATGTCTACTCAAACGTAAGCCCCATTGTGTTCAATGGGTCTTACTCCCAGGAAAGTGTCTTTAGGATTGCAGCCTAAATCAGTGGTACTCAAGCATTTCAGCCCAGGACAATCTATCCGGGACACCCCCCACCCGGGAAGTGATGTCATAGCTGGAAGTGACATTAAAGGTGCCCAGTGCTAGCCCAACCTTTCATGACCCCCCTAAAATGAAGTTACAACCCTCCCAAGAGGGTCCCGATCCCCACTTTGAATACCACTAGTCCAAATACAGTATGTACTAGTACTTTGAATGTACTAGTCCAAATAAGTATTTTTCAGTAGAAAAATTATAGAGAAACTGGAGAATGATTCAGAATAGTACAGAATAAAACGTTAATTCTGCAGAAATGAATACAACTTTTCAAATGATTTCAACAGACACACTGTTTTATCCAAACGTCTTGGCACAGTAACAACATTATCTTCACCCTTTGCCATCACTACCACCTCTGTCATAAAAACAATACGAGACAAGGTACTGAAACATCATCAGTGATACTGTGGAAATTATGACTATCAGCATAAAGTAGAATGAATTGATTTTGCAGCTATGAAACATTCCTAATGGTATATTCCTATTTCTTTTCAATTTAGTCTAGAATTAACTAGGTCACCAAGCACATGCCTTAAATTCAGAAAGTCTTAGGTGCAATCACCCTATTGCGAGGTAGGTCTATAGAAGACCCCCATTTGAAATTCTAAAAAGCTGCTGGTATTGGTCTGTACTGGTATTGACTAGACACTCCACGGTACTAGGGGCCCAATTTAACACGCTTCCAATAGTGGCACGGCACTCCAGCACTGGCACTTCTGCCATAAATGTACCATAAAGCATGGTTATAGCACTAGGAGAACAAGGAGCTACCCACTGGTCCAGCTCTAGGAGACTAATGCTGGTGGAGCTCCCACAGGCAGTGGTGTGGGGTTTCTGGGTGGAAGGGAAAGTGTTTTGGGATGGAGGAGTGCAGGGTGATGAACATGGAGGAAACAGATGGGCAGGAAGGGAAGGACAGATGAAGTCCTGCTCCACCAGATTCTCTGTTCCATATTGGGACGAAAAGCCCAACATGGAGGTCCTCAAGTCTGCACCATCTGGAGAAGACCCACTATAGCCCCAGCACCTTTACATTAGAATTGGTAGCTTTAAAATTGGGCTACCCCACAATATAAAGCAGCTTTGTATCCTGCAAAAGTTATTTATATAGGGTTTAAAAGTAGAAGCAATGAGTTCCATGCTATCTGGAGTATAACATGCTATAAAACCCAAGCACTATATGATCTAGCATCTGTATTAATCAACAACCATTAACCAAAATTTCTTCAACTGATGAAGGCTCATGTGATGGCTCTGTGGCTGGATCATGCCACCTCATCAGACTGCACGTGATAGTCCACATGATTGAATTAACTTTTATTTAAACACATTTCTATAACTTTCTTTCCATTAACCTGGATCTTGAAGAAAGAAAAAAGAAAAACTAAAGAGAGCAAATCCAGCTGGCATAAGTCTCCTATGCAGGCCCTGGAATGGCAGATGTGCACCAACAGATGCCAAATTTAGCATCTTCACCAACAGGGACAGGTAATTTTGCACCAACATGTTGGGCCAGTGCAAGGGTCTAGGGGTAGACAAGAGCAGGAATGAGCTATTCCAACTGGGGCAGGAAAACTTAGGTAACAAACAGGGCTGCCACTGAGAAGGGCTGGCAGGGATGTGGACACTTGTGGTGGATCTTGACCTCAGACAAAGATTACCCAGAGCAATTCTCGGCTTAGATCTGCACCACCTGTTTAGGTGAGACAAATCCAAGTAACACCATTCGGGTTGCTGTTGTGTTACCCATGGTAAGAAGCATTCCTCTTGTCCAAGGACAAACTACAGGCAGCCTCAACCCCTTTCTGAATACAGATCAGGCCAGCCAGCTTCCCTGTTCCAGCACAAATTAGAATTGGACTATCAATACCAGAGATAAGGCTAAGCAAGACGCATTTGCTCCAGGACAAGCCGAAGCCCACCTGTCTAAGGCAAGTGCTTGATTCACCTAGTGGTAAAATTAGCATTTGCTGCAGGGCCCCACATTTTTGAGGGCCCAATGCTAAATACTTACAAGCACTATCTGGTGAAATCAACAATTCAACAATCAGGCAACACTATTATCAACATGATGGGGAAGCTGCATGGTTTATGACCCTAACAGTTATCATTAATAACAAGATACAAATAAATAATTTCATTTAAAGTTAACTTTTCTGTGGGCACAATCTTATTGGGCCCTTCACCAGTGCTCACTTTCACAAACATGCTTGAAACCACGTTGCAAGAAAGGAAGAGATCAAGTTACCAGCAGAAAGGCATGTACTAACCTGCTGGTACCTGTGGAAGACCAACAAGCACCAGAGCAGGTATTATTTGTCTGTGTAGCAAATGAAATACAGGTAGGATTGCCATAATTCTCTTCCACAAAACCAGGACAGGATCCTCTGTCCCATTTGCCAGTATGTGAATACAAAAAAAAATTGGGACTGACTCTGTTTTTGGGGACATATGACAACCCTAAATGCAGGTATCCACTAGGGCCATGATGTGGAACATCCATAGATTAAAAAAATCAGTGTATAAATAAAACAATGGAGAAATAGGTTTAAAGACCCAATTCCAAGTTTCTTGCTCCTCCACTGCACTTAATGGAATAAGGTAGTACCTTAATATCTGCAAGGGCTTGATTCTGGGACCAAAGAATGGAATGATTTTTTGCATGACTGTCTCTTTACAACAGTGAAAGAGCAGTTTTTTAAAACTGTGATTTGCAGTGGCCATTCGTGCCGAGTCAAATCCGTGCATAACATATCAGTGTGTAACAAAAAGGTTGGACCTGTAAATGAATTAGCTTACAATGCAAGTAAATACAGTGGCGCCACATGTAACAAACACCTCAGATAAAGTATGTTCCACGTAACAAACAAAAATTTCCATAAGATTCTGCTTCACGTAACAAACTGTGCTTCATGTAACAAACACACTTGTTGGCAAATGGGGCAGATGCGCTGACTGGCAGCCCTTTGAAAAAGCATCAGGGCTGCCTAGCGCACCTGCCCATAGCGAAAGCAACAGTTCCACGCTATTCCTCCTGTAGCTGGGCATCCGCTGGGCTGAGGAAGAGAACAGCAGTGGAGAAGAGGGAAGCAGCTCAGTGCTAGCCAGAAGGGAGCAGGGGAGAGAGAGGCTTGAGATGAAGAGAAGGAGAAAGTGCAGAGACACTTTCAAAGTTTCTTGGATTGCAGCCTCCTAACCTTTTTAAATAGGGCTTACTCCCATGTTTAACTCCCATGTTAAATGGGGCTTACTCCCAGGAAAGTGTCTTTAGGATTGTAGCCTAAGTAGACTTCATAGGATCATGCACATTGAATGCATGTTTTGAATTCAATTCCAGTATTTTGTCATCATTTTGACATCCAGTTAATATTTTTATATGAATATTTTTGTGTGGTGGAACCAATCATCTGAGTTTTCATTATTTCCTATGGGAAAATCTGCTTCACGTAAAGAACGTTTCACAAAACAAACATGCCTCCGGAACAAATTAAATCTGTTACATGAAGTACCACTGTAATTTTTGTTTCATTGTACTTTAATCTAAAGCATCTTTATACAGTAATATGCTATCGACCGCACACTTGTTTAATCTGGCTCTGCCTCAGCTAGCATGCCCAAAACTGTCCCCCTCAGCTGATGATGCATTTTCCAATCCAGGGATGTGGACACAGAAAGAGAAGCAGTGGTAGAAAAGCAAAGATGAGCATCTTCCACCATTGGCCATCTGCTTGGACCATCCCTCATTCTCCCTGATCTTCTAAATATTTTTAGCAGAAATTAGAAAACACACACACAAAGAGAGAGAGAGAGAATGCACATTTTGTAAATGACACACATGCATCAGTATGGAAGAATCAGACACAACTCTCTTGGTACAAATTCACCCTAAAACTTAGATTAGAAATCTCAAATCTTCCCTCATATATTAAACTCTCTTTAACTTACACAAGGAGCAGCTCAGGCAAAAGGTTAGCCTAGAACGTTCTCTTTCTAGCTACATACTTGCACGAATAAGTATTTTCAGTATTTCAACATTTGACACCTTCCCACTTAGATGGTGTGTGAAAAGGTACAGCCCAGCAATAGATAAATCATGCAAGGCTTCTGCTTGTCTGTTTTACTTCTTGTAGGGAATGTGACTCCTACGCATAAATATGTACATATGCTTCCCTTGGAAATTTGCATTATGTTTGGGGGCTTTCACTCTCATATCCAATTTGACTGTAAAGGTATTTGGCTTTTATACTTTTCAGCAATTTGAAATAATGGTCATTGGTGCTGTATCTTACAGCCACCATCTGGAACAAAATTAGGCCGTATAAACCCATCAATGTTGAAGGATTAGAGATTCAGTGCCTATATTGAAGTCAATGGAAGATACATGAGGTAAAGCTACAACTGTATCACCCCTTCTTCCCCTTAGAGGTGTTTGTTTCTTGGGAGTAAAACAGGATCACAGCCTAACACTACAAACCTTTCCATACTTACTTGGGAGTAAGCATCATTTATTATAACTAGACTTCCTTCTAAGTAGAACGAGGCTCTAAGGCTGCAATGCTAAAGACACTTTCCTGGAAGTGAAGACAATGGGGCTTACTTTTGAGTAGGCATGGTTAGGATTGTGCTCTTAGTCTTACTGAATAGAACTGGGTTACTTTATGGCAGCAGAACATGGATTTTATGAATCCCTCTTCAAAAGCCCAACCAAGGATTGGTAATTTTGCAATTTGATTTGCAACCAAACTAGTAATTTTTGCTAGTTGCCAAAGGAAACTGGGCATAGCAATGACTAGTTACAGCACTTCCTAGCATCCTTCATGAGATGCACATTTGTTGCTATGAACAACCATCTCCCAAGCAGGGCTTGCCAGGCTACAGAAGAACTACAAACAAGTACGATGCTAAATTCAGTAACCTGAAGATCTTACAGGCAAAGGAAAAAGCATGCAACATTGCTAACCACTTCCAAAGATGGCTTATTTCTTTGGGGCTTCTGAATCCCTTTAATATATTTTCTCTTACCAACTTTGGAGAGCACTAAATATATACATACATATATTCTCACTGAGGGGAAACTCTAACAGACCTACTTGGCTCTCCCAATTTGGAAGAACCAGTTCCCTTAAAAAATATACATTTATCATTATAAAAATACAACCAAGTGTATTATAGCATCCACAAATCTTTCCAGAGCCTCACTTTTCCACTTCTCCCATTCTTTACATAGCAAGTCAAACTGAATTTTGAGCTTTTATTTACCCCTATAGCTAATGCCCTTTTATTTACCCCTATAGCTTATCATCCTTTCCAAATAAAGCTTAGTCCAAAACGATGGCAACAAATCTAACCGGAAAATTAGGAACCCTTTAAGGAAACTCTGACTATGCAGCAACCCATCCAAAAAATCAATTAGGGAAATTAACAAGTAATTGAACAGAGAGAAATCTAGAGTATTGGCAGGCTAAAATCAGTGTGTTCCCAGTGATTTAAGGCTTAGATATGCCTAAATTTCACGAGGTTACGCTGATCATTCTCAGCATAATGCTTCACTGCATTGCTGTTTCTATCTCCACCACCTTTTTCACCCTTCTAAATTAAAAACAAGACCCTGTATTACAACCAGAGTATGCCATATCTTGGGAGAAAGCAGGGAGAGCAGATCGCTGAATGTCAAATCAGACACAGCCTAGCAACCATAGATATTTAAAAGGTTTGTGTGTTTTATGTGTATCTGGTGTGCCAGAAATAGCTGAAGCAGATCTATTCTTCCATTCGTAATTCAAAAAATGTGAAAAGGGGGAGAAACTCCAGCTGCTGGTCTATTTTGGAGGGTCCAAATTGCCTGTCAGATGCCACGTTAGCAAATATAGAGTATTAACAATTTTTAAAGCCAAAAAGTATTATTTTACAGGGAAAAAATATTCTTGTGATGTTTGTTCAGTTTCCTGGTTCAGTGGACACAGTGGCATTTTAAGTACTTTCTACCTTTTGGCTGGGTACACTATATGTAAATGTTAAATCAGGAGGACACAATCCTCCCTGAGGCAGCTATAAGATACAGGCCTGAGACTGGAGTAGTCCCACTGAGGAAGTAAATGGGATGTGTGGTTAACTACAGGTTAGTTAACTACTTTCCTGTATCCATGGCTTCTGTATCTGTGGTTGCAATTATCTTCAGATCCAGGGTCTCTGTTAACCTCAATCTAGATTTTTCAAGCATTCAGGCTACCAGGAGGCAGCCTTTTCATCACTATGAGCTTGTATGCTTATAGCAACATGTAAAGCAAGAATATTTTCAGTACAGTTAAGTATTTTAATAACATTAATTGGTATTCAGGGGGCATAGGTATTCAGGGGGCATAGGGACATTTAACAACATATATCTGTTGCTTCTATATCCACAGGGGTTCCTTAAACAAATTCCCCATGCACATCTATATTTCAGTGCCAGCCTGTCAGTAATGCCACTTCAACTGAAATTGGCACTCAGTGAAGGGGCAGCAGTTTGCTGCCTTTAACTTGTCCTTTTTCAGGGTGCAATCCTAACCAATTTAGGCCAGCCTAACTCACCTGGCATATCTTCCCATGATGGTGTGAGGATGTTGGTGTATGCCTGTGACCTGGCCTAACCCCCCCCCCCTTTAAGGCCTAACTGGCCTTACAGCACTTTTGTGACATCCCCAGGTTAGCACAGGACTTATGCTGCAGCTTGTACCAGCCTAAGTGGAGGTCAGGATTACAGCATCAGTCTCTCAATGTACTTTCTCAATGCTGATAGGCTTCAGTTCTCATGAAACTCCATGGTTCATAAACTCAAAAAAGCCAAAGAGAAATTTTCAGCTCTCTTCCCTCTGGGCTACTGTACAGAAGCCCAGCAGTTTTGTGCCAAGTGAGTTGTTCATGATGATGAACAAGCCACCACAATCAGAATTTTACCTATAATCTCAGGTGCAGGGCTCTTCAGTGGAGTCAGTGCAAGTCCTCAGGTGGTTTTCATTAAGTGAAGCTATTTAATTGCTATCAAAGTAAATGGGACTTAGGCTACATCAAGGGAATAAAATGTTTATTCCCTTACCTTGGTGTTGCACTACAGCTGCACTGGTGCTAGAAAGCTGGATAGGATTGGGCTCTAATTCATTCTGGCTCAGGGAAAAGACATCCAGAGTACAGCCCAACTCCAGGAACCAAAAGACATGAATTTAAGGCAACTCCAGTGAAACCAGTAAAGCATCCACATCCAAACAAGTTTTCCTCTGTACAAAATCCAGTGAAAAATGTCATGTGCAAATTACAAGGAACTGAGTCAGAACATGCGGCCCTGCATAGCTTCATTTCAATAAGGCTTACAAAGAACTTCCCACTTGATTATGTTCAAGGCATACATTTCAAAGAGTCAGAATCCCACCATACTCCCAAGTATCTTGCATTAATTCAATGCAATGGGTAAAAATCCCAGAGTTCAATGCAGCTAAAATTCTCAAAATCTCAACATCTGTTATTTCCATAAATGAATTCAGATCGCTTATTTTTCCCATTACTTAATACTTTATTTACAACTATCATCAGATGATTATCTGAAAGAGCTTCAAAATGCTTGTGGTTCTTTCATCATATGTGTCTGGTAAGCAAAAATTTGAGCGGTCCCCCCTCCCATGTTCAAATGTCACTTCCACAAGCAGGTATTCCTGAGTGGAAGCAGAATTTCAGGTCGTCTCCTTCAGCTGTGATGACATCAGAAGTGCTCAGGTGCTGCCTTTGAAACTTTTTCAAAGAACAGTAGAGAAAAAAAGCAACAGGCTCAGCAGGAGATAAATTTGCTTCATGGCATATACAAATATCTGGGCTGCAGTGGATCAGAGACAAGCTGTGCTTGTCAACCTGAAGGTCAGCAGGTGAGCAGTTCGAGACCCAAATACCGCATGATGGAGTGAGCTCTCATTACATGCCTAGCGATTGCCAAAACAACAGTTCAAAAGCATGTAAATGCAAGTAGATAAATAGGGAGATAACAGCATTCCATGTGCCTTTGGCATTAGCTGGTTCTTTGGCCTTGTAAACGGGGATGAGCATGACCTTCAGAGTTGGTCATAATGAGCAAGGAACCTGTGGGGGATACCTTTACCTATATACTAATATCTAGTGCAGAATTTTTCCCGTGGGCTACCAGAAAGCCACAGGCCATCCTAAAGGACCTCATGCTACTTTAAGACTGCAATCCTACAAACTATATCTGGGAGTAAGTCCTACCAAATATAGAGGGCTTAGGCTGCAATCCTAAAGACACTTTCCTGGGAGTAAGATCCATTGAACACAATGGAGCTTACTTTTGAGTAGACATGGTTAGGATTGTGCTCTTAGTAAACATGTGTGCGTGCACACACACACCTTTATATTTATTTGGGATATTAACATATATAGTGCTCAAAATACCTTTTTATATTTATTTGGGATATTTTTCCACCTCACTTTTAAGTTTTTCAAATTTGTTTTAATACTATTGCAACCTACTCCCTGAGTTGGGACAAAACCAACTAGATCTTTATATGAATTATTATCAAAGTAGAAATAAGCAGAGTAAAAAGAGTAAAAAATTGTCATAAAGGCACTTCAGATTGCTTTTGGAAGGAGGGGGAGCTCCAGTCTTAATGAGGCACAGGTAGGAGATGCTATCAGGATGAACTCCTGTATTTTTAAATTTATGACTATTCCATTGTCCCCAAGGATTCTGCTGAATTGAAAAGGAAAGACATCTAACTTGCTCAATTAAATGCTAAATTTGCACCTGAAAGACAGGCAAATTTACACAGAAAAGGAAGTGGTAGACCATTTTATACAAGTGTGGTGATTTTAATGATACACATTCTATTTAAATATTCTCTTCATCTGTCATGACCTATTATTATAATGGACAAACCAAAATACATTCATTACTATTAAATCCAGTATGGATGAACTACCACGTAGATGGATGAAACTGATTTCATAGTTTGTTCTTTGGAATGGCTGAATTCTTTTTATTTATGGATACACACGCACATAATCAATCGCTATGTGATTGTATACCAAAACATCCAGTCAACAATATTTTCTATCCAAAAAGCCAAACACGCAAAGAAGATCTGCAAGTCAAAACAGCAAGAGCAAATTGAATTGAAAGTTGATCATTACCAAGCGACATTTCCTTCAGTCTTCATGTGCGGGTAAGCAATCTTTCAACAAGGTAAAGAGCAACCATAAACACCGAACAGAAGCGAAACACCAAAGGAAATGAACTTCCTTCACTTTAGACTGTTCTCTCAAGAGACATATCAACCACTGAACCTCTCAGCCCTTCCATGTCTATTATTGAAATGCTTTTTGGCCACAACATCCTTGGGAACATGAGGTTTGTGGAATATGCTGCCCTTTGAGGATCACAATTTCCTTGACACTGTTTGCACATGGCATTGACAGACAAGCCCTGTTGCTTTCCTATTCTATTGTACTATCAAAAGAGCCACAGGCAAGAAGCTAAGACACAACACAATATTAAATGGATGGTTAGTGGGCACAACTAGGAGGCAAACTCAACAATCCACTTGTGAACAATAATAAATCATCTTTACTCCAGATAATATGAATGCTAAAACTCTTTCAATCTATGAGAAACAACATCAGAGAGAGAGAGGAAGGACTGGGGAACAAAAATGGGGAGAGAAATGGAAATGAAAAAAAGAAGGAAAGCTTAAAAATGGAGAAGGGTACATTTGAAAGAGGTCAAACGAGAGAGGGAAAGAAGAACCCAAACAACCTCAATATTATCAATATTTATCAATATTATCAATATTTATTTCTGTCATAAACTGCTGCCTCTGAAATCAGTGGGGCTTATTTTGGAAGACTGTGCCCCAGACTGAGCTGGGAAGCTCCAATCTTAGACAAGTTTACTCCTGAAAAAGTTTTCCTGAACTCAATAGGACATCACTTGGGGTGGCAATGGGTCACACATTCTTAGGTGGTAAACTCGGCTCTGTCTGTGGATGCACTAAAGGGGGATGATGGCCAAACCTGGCTCAGGGTGACCATATGTCCTTTTTTCCCCGGACATGTCCTCTTTTTTAGCTGTGTGTCCTGGGAAAAATATCTTCATTGTCCTCCTTTGTGGGCAGGCAGCAGATAGCCTTCTTGTAGTTAATAAATTCTATGCAATAAATGATATGTAATTATTTAAAATTTAATCCTAAGTAATAAGGTGTTTGAATTAACTATATGAAAGCAATATGTAGGAGTGTTTTAGCTTTCATTTTGTCATGTCTTCTATTTTCCTTGGGTGTCCTACATTCTGGGGGGAGGCTTGTACTCTTTTGCAATTCTGATATACAGTCATCATGTTTCACACATTCTAGGTCAGTGATTTTCAACCAATGTGCCACAGATGTTCTTCAGGTGTGCTGTGAGACTTTGGAGAAGGTCATTTATCAGTGGGATAATTGGTGGATTTGAGTCCCCTTTCTTGCAATATGGTATGTCTTGTCAATGGTCCAAAAAAGCTGATGGTATATCTTGACAATTTTAGCGCCTTGTCAAGAGCGCCATAGGATGAAAAAGGTTTAAAAAAATCACTGTTCTAGATGGTGAACTCTGTTTTGTCAGTTGGTGCACTAAAGGGGTTTGGTGGCCAATCTGGTGGAGGAAAGTGTACCTATGTTTGAAGGCAGTATTCACACTTTGTGAGGAAGTCTAAATAGACAGGAAATCCTGGGTTGGAAAGGCAAAGCAAAGCACAGGGAAGGAAGGAAGTTACACATGTGTAGGCAGCATTCACACTTTGTGATGATGCCTCAAAGAGGAAGAGAGAGGAAATACTGGATTGGAAAGGCAAAGCAAAGTGCAAGAAAGGAAGGAAAGAAGAAATAAAGAAAGGAAGGAAGGAAGACATAAAGGACGGAAGGAAGAAATGAGGGAATAAAGGAAGAAGGAAAGGGGGAATAAACGAAGTAAGGAATGAGGGAAGGAAGGAATAGAGGAAGGAATGAAGGAAGGGAAAAGGAAGGAAGAAATAAAAGAAGAAATAAAGGAAATGCGTAAAGGAAGGAAGAAATAAAGGAATGAATGAATAAAGGAAGGAATCATGAATGGCTGGGGAGGGCTGGCCATGTTGGGTTGTATTACCTTTGGCTTTCCCCCGCAGTGGCAGCAGACAGTCCACAGGTACTTGAGGGTCCTCCATAGCAGGATGATGAAGAGCCCCCCGAAGAAAGTGACCATGGAGGAGGCGAGGAAGGCCCACCACATGCGCTGTCCGCTGTCGCAGGGCACCTCCATGGTCATGGGGATGATGAGCGCGTTGGACACCTTGACGGGCGCCGAGGAGGAGTCCGCGTTCAGGTTGCTGCTGCTGCCGGCGCTGATGGGGCTGCTCATCCTAATGTTGCCGTGGCCTCCCGAGTAGTAGCTACTGCTGCTGCTGGAGCCGGAGCCGCTGGAGCCACCGCCACCGCCGCCTCCTCCGCCGCCGCCGCTGCCATTGGCCATGGCTAACAGCGGGCAGGGCGCGCCGCCGGGGCTCCGGAGAGCTGGAGCTGCCACTGCCGCCCTCCACCAAGCCCATCCCCGGCCATAGCGCTGCTCTTCAGCGGGGAGGCCACGTCCAGGCTGGGGAGCCCTCGGGGGCAGAGTCAGCGGGCCCCCATCCCTTCCCACTATCAGCCCGGCCACCACCACCCCGCTTGCTCGGCTCCAGGAGGCGCCCACCAAGCGTGCGTAAAAGGGTGGGAGTCCCCCCTTCCGACGGCTTTCCCACCCGCAGGTCCTTCCTCAGGGCGCCAAAATAAGGTCCCCCTTCCGAAGCGAGCAAGCAGGGACCCCCCGACGGCAGCCCCTTCAGGTCCCGAGACGAGCCCTCCTCAGGGAGGGCGCCCCCGTTTTCGAGGCAAGCAGGGACCCCCCCCGACGGCGCCTACGCAGCCCCTTCAGCTCCAGAGCCTAGTGAGCCTCCCTCCTCCGCTCGCCCTGCTGCGTCGTCGTTGCTGTGGTTGGCTCGCCTTCCATCCTCTCTCCCGTTACCAGCCCGACGCAGCCACCGCTTTGCCGGGGAAGCAGCAGCAGCAGCAACAGCAGCCTTGCTGCCCCACAGGATGGCTGTGGGGCTCTGAGAAGCCTCGGTGGGGAAGGGGAAAGGCGGTCCCTTCGGGGGCTGTGGAAGCAGCCCGTGCGCCCTCCGTGCGTAAAAGCTCTCCAAGAAGGACCCCTGTGCTCGCGCGCGTTCCAAACCTCTCCAAAAAGGGACCCCTCGGAACAGATGGAGAGAGGAGAGGAAAACACGCCGCACAGGTAGCCCGAGCAGCGGCAGGCGGAGCCAAAGCGCAGCCCGTGTGACCTGCCACTCCAACAAGTCCTCCTTCTCCAGCCTCAGCCTCTCCTTCCCAACCCCCACCTACCCCTGGATGCGCAACCGGGATGGATGGATGGGAGACGCGCGCCCCGGAGAAAGAGGCAGAGTTCAAAGCCTTGGGAACGCGTGACGCACCGGCTGTCAGTCTCTCGCCGCCGCCGCCTCCTCTCTTTTTCTCCCCCCCCCCCCAAAAAAGACAGCTAATACGATTTGAGCCCCCACCCCCCACACCGCCTGACCATGTTTTGACAGCCACAGCTGTGACTTGCATCCTAATAGGGAGGGGGCAAGCAGGGAGAACATCTCCTACCCAGGAATGGCACAGTGATGGAGAGGATGCCCAACTCTGGTGTCTCAAGCCTATGCATGTCTACTCTGAAGCAAGGCCCTTTATAGTCAGTTGGGCTTACTCTCAGGAAAGCCTGGCCTGAGAACACAATCCTATCCATGTCTACTCTGAAGCAAGGCCCTTTATAGTCAGTTGGGCTTACTCTCAGGGAAGCCTGGCCTGAGAACATAATCCTATCCATGTCTGAAGCAAGGCTCTTTATAGTCAGTGGGGCTTACTCCCAGGAAAGCGTAGCTAGAATTGCAGCCTGAGAGTCCGGTCCTGGGCATGTCTCCTCAGAAGTAAGTCTCATTATAGTCAGTGGGGCTTACTCCCAGGAAAATGTGGCTAGGGTTGCAGCCTCATTCTCTCTGCCTCCTTTCTCCATGGGAGAAGCCATGAGCGGGGGAGGGGGGTGTTATTCTCTGAACATGGCCCTTGGCGAGGGGTTTCTGGTGTGCCTGGAAGGCCCAGCTCCAGAGGGGAGGCAACAGAAAGGGGCTCCTTCTGGGGAAAAGCCCAGCCTGGCCAGCCTTGAGTTGCAGAAACAGGTGCCTGGTGGTGTGACAAGCAAGGCTCGCCTGGCGCTGCTGCAGCCTCTGAGAGCGCAAGGAAACCATTAGAGGGGAGCCTCTCTGGGCGCGCAGCAGCAAAAGCAGCCTTAATCCCTCAGAAGGCAGCACAAGCAGAAGCAGGCGGGGAAGGAGGCAGAAAGCACAACGGGGGGGGGGGATCAGCAGCAATTAAAGCCTCCTCCACAGAGCTACACCATCACTGCGAGATTTTCTTCCTGTGGAATTCCCTTCCTGTGGTCTCTGTGTATGTTATGTATGTACTCTCTCTCTCGCTCTCTCTCACACACACAATGACACACTCACATAACACTCATACAGTTTTACATATCACTCACACATACTCTCCCACGTACTTACAGATACACACTGACTGACACTGTTTCATACTGTTTTGTGCTGGTCAAAGACCATAATAAAGGTATTGTTGTTGTTTCACACTGACACACACATACATACACTCACATATCACATACATTCTCTCTCTCACACACACAGCTCATCACATACATACACTCTGCCACACACAATGCATCCTTAGGCTGCAATCCTAAAGACACTTTCCTGGGAGTAAGACCCAATGGGACTTACTTCTGAGTAGACATGGTTAGGATTGTGCTCTTAATTTCTCACATAGCACAATCCTAACCATGTCTACTCAGAAGTAAGCCCAGTGGTGGGCTCCAGCAGGTTCGCACCTATTCTACAGAACCGGTTGTTAATGAGAGATAGGACATATAAAGTTTAAAAATAGCCATTTAAAAGTGGCTGCCAGATGGGCAGAGAACCAGTTGTTAATTTCTTTTGAGCCCATCACTGAGTAAGCCCCATTGTGTTCAATGTGTTTTACTCCCAGGAAAGTGTCTTTAGGATTGCAGCCTTACTCATATATCACTCTCATTCACATACTCATACATTCACTCTCAGACACATACACACTGACACACATTCTCAATCTCTCATCATACTCATACATTCACTCTCAATCTCCCTCTCACACAAACACATATCACACTCTCATACATTCCCTCTCATACACATCATACACACTCTGACACACACACTATCTCACACACACTCACATATCACAGTCTTACTCTCTGTGATATGCATGCATTCTCTCTCATACACTCTCCGATTTCAAACATTGCCTGTTTCTTCTTGTATGGAATTCCCAAGGCTTAAAAAATTTGTGAGTGGCGGGGTGGTGGTGTCTCTCTCTCTCTCACACACACACACACACACACACACACACAAACCATCGGAGATATTCCCTCTCACACAAACACACACAAGGAAGCAGCCTCTCTAAACCTCTTCAGGATTCTCTGCAGCTCCATTCTCTCTCCCAAGCAGTCAACACATCCAATTTGCAGCCAGGGGTTCAGCACTGATGGACATTCCCATCCCATTTCTCCTCTCTGTTTATTGTTGCTACACAATTAGCCTATGCTGCCCATCTTGTCATCTGTCATCTGTGGGAGGTTGGGGGTGTTGGTTGGGTGTTCAGTCGAAGCTGAGTGTATTTTAAGGCTCTTGAAACCAGTGCCTTCTGATTGCTTTCCAGTTTTTCTTGGGGCAAGGGCAGGATAGCAAAACTTCACAATGTACCAAAGTGCCACAAAGATTTAAATGGAAATGTACTGTAGAGGGTGGGGATCAGTGATGGGCTTCAAAGAAATTAACAACCAGTTCTATGCCCATCTAGCAGCCACTTTTAAATGGCTATTTTTAAACTTTATATGTCCTATCTCTCATTAACAACCGGTTCTATGGAGAAGGTGCGAACCTGCTAGAGCCCACCACTGGTGGGGATGCAATCCAGTGAGAGGTTCAGTGCAAGTCCCACTGAAATGAGAAGGCACTCAGGGCTGTTTATAAAAGAAAACCTCCCACCGGAACTGGGCAGACCACATTATTCATGTTTGTTGTATTATTTCTTAGGCACTTCTACCTTAGTGGCACTTTTAGCATTACTCTTTAAACATAGTTTTTCCACGCTGCATGATAAAAAGGCAGCATGCAAATATTTTAAAAAGCATAAATTTGGTAAGTGTTCCTATAGGTAGAACTGGCAGGTAGACTTAAGTTGAATGGGGCCGATGTGGTTTTGCAAAAATGTTGTGACAAAGATCTTGGTGCAGGGATGTCCAAACTTTCAATTTTAGGTCTTCTCTGTGTGTATAGGAGGGAATTTCAGCAGGTGCAGATTGTTGTCTCACAGATCACAAGTTGCACCTGCTGAAAATCCATTCTCTACACACTTGTTAAACGTCCAGGAGCCCTAAATTTGAAAGTTTGGACATCTTTTATGGACAGATGGGGTTTTTTTGCCTATTTTACATACATACATATATATATACATATTTTACATACATACATATACATACATACATACATATACATACATACATACATACATACATACATATTCAGCCACACTCAACACCAACACCACCACAGGTGGCTTTCAAAAAATATGTAAAAGAATTAACAGGTCAGCAAGTCACAGGAAGGGCAGAAGTGCAAGAAAGGTTTTGCTGGAGTAAAGGAGGACATGTCTGGGGATGAGAGAGATCAGATTTGACAGAGGGAATTAAGAAAGCTGATTCAGGCAGGGGAAACACTATGGTAATAAATAATAAGGCTTGAGGAGAGAGTTAGAAATCCAATTAATGGAGGAATGAGAGAGGCAGGTGGAGAAACAGGAAAGAATGCCACAGCGGCACACTTAGCTTTTTGCATTCCTGGTCTCTGCTGTCCTTTACAATTTTACAAGTGTCCCTTGACAATTTTAGAAACTTGTCAGGGTGCCATATGAAGAAAAAGGTTGACAACTGCTGCTTTAAGGAATATAAGGGGTTGGCTGCTGAGAGAGCAGGGTGAAGTGGAGATCTAGGACTTTGTCTGGCACTGCCTTTAAAAAAATTTTTATGGGGGGGAGGCCCATAGTAGAGATGAAGCATTGGGCTCAGCAGGAGGAAAAATGAGAAACTTGTTAGAGGTATATATTAATTCCCAGTGGCTGTGTGAAAGATAGTATGTAGCTCATAAGTAAACCTTCCTATTCAAAGATTATGAGGAGTAATGACCCAACCCTAAACACCATTCCCAGTGCCAAGCCCAAGGGCTGGTGTTGAGTGCCGTAAGTGTGCTGTAGAGATTAATGTGCTGATACTGGGCCCACACTAGTCAGGCACCATGTGCAGCACCTGGAGGAAGTAGATTTGCCACCAGTGAGAATAATTGGCAGGTGGTTTGGCCTCTGAGGGATGGGAAAGAGGGAGAATAGACCAAACGGTGGGTCAGGGAAGGAACTGGGCTGGGAGGGAGGTCAGACCAACAATTCCCATATATAGATCAGTGTGGCTGTGTGACTGTAGGGCAAATACCATATTTATTTGAATCTAAAGTGCACCTTTTTCAGCCAAATGTAGTCACAAAATCAGGATATGCCTTGGAGTCAAGTAAATATGATTTTATGATTTTAAGTATAGGTCAGTTTACTTTTTAATAAAAAATGTAACACAAACCCATAATATGACAATGGGTTTATGTTATTGTTTTTAACTAATTGCAAATCTTTATACAACACAAACCCATTGTTGTATAAAGTTGTGCAATTAGTTAAAAACAATAATATAAACCCATTGTCATATTATTATTATCATATAACTCACTGTTGCTATCATATAACATATTATTTGTTATCACATAACTCACCATATCATCATGTAACTCACCATACACCCTGAGGCATCTGGTGGGGTGCTGTGTGATACAGGAAGCTGGACTAGATGGGCCTTTGGCCTGATCCAGTGGAGGGTCTTTCTTATGTATGTGGTAAAATTAAATTTTGCACTTGTTTTGCAGCTGTGCCTTATGATCACCAATAAGCACCTTTTTAATCTCAAGCCTTTAAAAATTGGGATGCACATTAGATTTGTTGACCTATTAGAGTCAGGTAAATATGGTATTATCCTTTGTATCTAATACTCAGTAGTAATCGATAAGTGAGAAGTAATGCTATGTAGTATCTGAAAGCATCTAAAATCAAAATATCCACAAATTAAAAATGATTGAATTGCAAGCATTGAAATTAGAGAACAATATGCCTTTTAAAAATATCATGCAGTATTTTTCTTTTGAAATATTTAATATTTTAATGGAAAAGTCTGATTTTTTTCAGATTTTGGACAATTGTAAATTTTAACTCATCTCTAAAACAGACAGTGAACTGTATCCAGGGGCTGTATTGATTGGCAGGAAGAAGCACGCTGAGAATATTGAAAACAATGGTTAAAAAGCAACTTTTAAATGTAAAGGGTTAAGGGCTGATAGAGAAGAACCTTTGTCAATATTTTCCAAAAATCATTATTTAATTAGATTAATCCTCCTATCATAAAGCTTCAGGACTGGTTGCATCATTTTCAAATATTAAATATGTTACTTATAAATGTATCATGATTAAAAATAACATCCAAATCCCAATAACATAATTGAATTGTGCCAAATGCTGAAGCACTCATAGCCAGTCAAACTGGACGGGGCTTCTGGAATGTTCTCCTGTCTTTTCCCATGTTAATGACCAACTGAATTAGAACTAAGAATCAATAAGAGATTGCAGAAAGGAGATAAGTAGTGAATTAATAACAAAGCTGTGAAGCCTAGTCCTACCTCAATCTGACATAAAAAATTAATAATTCTTCCTGCTTCAATAACTAAGACTTCAATTCTGTAACACTTTCCTGGGGAAAAACCCCATTAAAAATAACTGGGTTTGCTTCAGACAATATATAAGATTGTAGCAGTGGTGGGATTCAAAAAAATTAACAACAGGTTGTATGGAGTGGTGGGCTTCAGGGGGTACTCACAGGTTCAATACAACCCTTTGGTAATGAGTGACTGGTTCTGAGAACCATTACTAATGAGACAAAGAATATGAAGTTAATTTATTTGAATCCCACTACTGGTCTTACTCCCAGGAAATGTCTTTAGGATTGTAGCCTCCTCAGCATATCTACTCAGAAGTAAGCCCCATTGAGTTCAATGGGTCTTACTCCCAGGCACGTGTCTTTAGGATTGCAGCCTCCTAAACATGTCTACCTAGAAGTAAGCCCCACTGTGTTCAATGGGTCTTACTCCCAGGAAAGTGTCTTTAGGATTGCAGCCTCCTAACCATGTCTATCCAGAAGTAAGCCCCACTGTGTTCTATGTGTCTTACTTCCAGGAAAGGGTCTTTAGGATTGCAGCCTCCTAACCATGTCTACCCAGAAGTAAGCTCCACTGTGTTCAATGGGTCTTACTCAGTGGTGTGCTTCAGGGGGTTCTCACAGGTTCTACAGAACCCTTTGCTAATGAGTGCCTGTTTCTGAGAACCTTTACTAATGGGACATAGAACCTGTTGTTAATTTATTTGAATCCCACCACTGTTTCTGTGTTGTACTAACCTAAATTAACAACCGGTTCTAGAGGGGCCTGGTGAAGGTGTGCCTTTCCTGAACCTCTCTTCTCTGAAGTAAGCCCCTTTGCAGTCAATGGAGCATACTCGCAGGAAGGGATAGAGAAGAGTGCATGCTCAGAACCCAATCCTGCACCTCTATACTCAGAAGTAAGCTCCTTTGCAAGAGGCATGCCAAGGATAGGATTTGGCTGTTCTTCAGCATCTCTCCAGCTTCCACTGTAGTGCAGGGATGGAAAAGCTCTTTGGGGGGTCAGGGGCAACCACATGCTGGCTGGAGGACAGAAAAGCCCCAGGAGGTAGAGGCTGCAATCTTATGCACTCTTATTTGGGAGTAAGCTGTATTGAACATACATACATTGAATTTACTCCTGGGTATACATGCATAGGATTGGGTTGCAAATAAATAAGCAAGCAAGCTGTCCTGAGCTTTTTAGGAGCAATAGATGTACAAAGCATGAAAAAGGAAATTCACAGGTATATTTTTATTTGTAGGAAATACTAGTTCAAAAGGCATGATACAAATTAAAATTTTAAGCTTTTAATGATGAATCAATATATTAAACAAATTGCAGCACAATCCATCCACAAGTGAGCATATGTATGGTTTTTTTTGGTGGGATCTATGCATGTGCTAAAATCTGCACTATATAAATCAGTTTGGCTGGATTGCATACTACCTAAGTAATTATTCATTACCAATTAAAGTAGCATCCGAGTGCTTCAGATACTGCAGATGAAACATCCTATTAAATGTATCATAAAAATGCACAAGAGGCATATACAGTGGATAACTGATAAAAATATTTTTCCCATATGAAGTTACCTCATAAAATCTTAAACCATGAAGAATTGAGATCAGACTCAGTCAAGAGCCCAGATGGATACTGTAAAACAATTTTCCAATTGTTCTTTTAAATTCTCATGGAGATTTACTGAAATGTTTTAACACCCTTTCTCCAGATACTGAAGAATAATACTATTCTCATGTGTGAACCATAGGAATAATATTGTGAAAATATTGTTTTATATCCCAATAAAATTATGTTCAAACTATTTATCGAAGCTAAGTGTCCAAATACAGTGTAAGCTGCATGGTTGATTTTTCTTATTTTAAATGTAGAAATGTTAACCACATTCAGAAGCATTTGCAGAATTATATTGTGGAACCTCTTAACAGTGGCAAACCTGGTCCTGGTACTGCTCAGAAGCACAACTGCAAATTGCCACCCTTCTACCAGTTATACCCACTGTCCAATCTAGATGTCTTTGGAGGTCCAGAGAGACCATGCAAGACCTCCTTGACCCTCAGCCTTGCAAGGACTTTTGAGAGTTGGAAAAATTCCACTTCCTAGTTTTCAGCTAAAAGCCAGAAGTGACATTAATGCTATTAAAAGGCCTCCAGAGAGCTGTGTAGTCCATTATTCAGAAACCCTTTATGGCATTAAAACACCACTTCCATCTTTCTGGAGAAACCGGAAGTGCCATGATTCTGTCTTCTGAAGGCCTCTGATGCATTCATCGGATGCCATGCACACCATTTCATCTGTGGTGATGGTGAATCTTACCGCTCCTATCGACAGGTGGGAGGCTGGGAGCATAGCAATAATTGTTGGGTCTAGATGCCATGGTGTCCCTCAGTCCTCCTTAGAGGAACTCGGCAGTGATGGCCAGGGGGCAACTGTGGGAAATGAATGATCCTCCCATCATCACACTATAGTACCAAAGAGGAAATAGTTGGTTTTTAAATATTTTTAATACCTCTACCAGGTTTTTGTCATAATTCTTTAAAACATTTGTCAGAGAAAATCTGGAACACTTGCGGACGGACGGACGGACGGACGGACAGACAGATAGATAATGCTGCTTAATTCTTACAAAATTCTGATGAGTTTTGCAATTTCTTCTTGGAGATATGTTGGTGACACAAAAGTCATGATTCTGACAAAATGACAAAAATCAGAACAGCTTGTTTGAGAGAGCAAACAAGCTATACTTTAAGGGTAAGAAATCAAGTCATCTTTAGAGTTCCCTCTTGTGGATATTTTATGTAGAGAACACTGCCACAGCAAATTTGTAAAATACTCCTCCAAAAATAGTTCTATACTGTCAATCTCAAGATGCAAATACTTCTTGGATTATGATAACAATTGTGAATTATTTGGCATGGAGGACAATAAATGTATTGAAACCATATTTTCCAACTTGCCTGACCTAAGTTTGCTGTGATCAATGCTTTCTGGCTTGTTTTCACAATGGGCATACAATCTCCATAAATAAACAGGTATGCTTAACAATCGCATGGGAAGGTGCCATACAGTCTCCATTACAAGCTTACCAGAACTAGCCAGATGCTACAAATGACAGTAAAGTCAAAAGTTACAAAGGGAAAAAACAACATAATATTGTATAACACTTTCTGGATATATAAACCACATCACATTTATTATCTTTACTAGCGAAAGGCGTACCCACGTTGCGGGAGTAAAATTCCCCCGTATGCCATTCCCCCATAATCATCAACCCCCCATGGATAACTTTCCCCCAGGCATAACAACCCCCCATGCGCAACTTCCCCCATACACATCAACCCCCCCAAGCGCAACTTCACCCATGCGCATCAACCCAGCATGCACAAGTTACCCCATGCGCAACTTCCCCCCATGCAAATCAACCCCCCATGCACAACTTCCCCCATGCGCATCAACCCCCCATGCACAACTTTCCCCATATACATCAAACCCCATGCACAACTTTCCCCATGCACAACTTTCCCCATGCGCAACTTCCCCCATGCGCAACTTTCCTCCCATGCGCAACTTTCCTCCCATGCGCAAATTTCCTCCCATGCGCAATTTTCTCCCATGCGCAATTTTCTCCCATGCGCAACTTTACTCCCATGCGCAACTTCCTCCGTGCGCAACTTCCTCCGTGTGCATCATCCCCCCATGCGCAACTTTCCTCCGTGTGCATCATCCCCCCATGCGCAACTTTCCCCATGCGCAACTTCCCCCATGCGCAACTCTCCTCTCATGTGCAATTTTCCCCATGCGCAACTTCCCCCATGCGCAACTTCCCATATGCGCAACTTTCCCCCCTGTGCGCAACTTTCCCCGTGCGCAACTTTCCCCCATGTGCAACTTTCCCCAGGCGCAACTTTCCCCAGGTGCAAATTCCCCCATGCGCAACTTCCCCCCATGCGCAACTTCCCCCCATGCGCAACTTTCCTCCATATGCATCATCCCCATGCACAACTTCCCCCATGCGCAACTTCCCATATGCGCAACTTTCCTCCCATGCGCAACTTCCCCTTGCGCAACTTCCTCTGTGCGCAACTTCCTCCGTGCGCAACTTCCTCCGTGTGCATCATCCCCCCATGCGCATCATCCCCCCATGCGCAACTTCCCCCATGCGCAACTTTCCTCTCATGTGCAATTTTCCCCATGCGCAACTTCCCCCCATGCGCAACTTCCTCCCATGCGCAACTTCCTCCCATGCGCAACTTCCTCCCATGCGCAACTTTCCTCCCATGTGCAATTTTCCTCCCATGTGCAACTTCCCCCCTGCGCAACTTTCCTACATGCGCAACTTCCCCCATGCACAATTTCCCCTCATGCACAATTTCCCCTCATGCGCAGCATCCTCGCCAGCACAACCTCTTCCTCCGAACAACATCCCCCAGTGCACCAGGATCTGAGCACCAAATTGGCTGGAGGTTGTTCAGTCTCCCATGTTAAGTAAAGGACAGAAACACGTTGCCCCCTTTTCAGCCCCTGAAGGGATAATTTCTCCAGATGGTTCTTGGTGGGAGTTCAGGTGACAGAAGGAACTCCCAGAATTCCATGCTTCAGGCCCAGCAGTTGGGGAGGAATGTTGCTGAGTCAGCAATTCTCAATGCAAAGTATAGGGAGGAAAACACGTTGCGCCCCTTTTCACCCCCTTCCTGTTGGAATTTCCAAAAACCGGTTCTTAGTGCACCCCTCCCTCACGGTAGGAACACCCACCCCAAATTTCACGCTTCTAGGCCCACCGGTTTTGGCAGGGCAGTGATGAGTGAGTGAGTGAGTCAGTCAGTCAGTCAGTCAGTCAGTGAGTGACTTTTCTCTTTTATATATATAAATAAGTAATCCTACAAGGCAATTATTATTATCCCCAAAGGTCATCTAATTAGTTCATGACAGAAGATTCAAATCGGGGTAGTCCTGATTTTCAGCTCGGTTTCTTAGGGTACAACCCTAAACAATTTAGGCCAGCATAATTCACCTGGCATATCTTCCTGTGGTAGTGTGTAGAGGTCGGCATATGCCTATGCACTGGTCTAACCCCCCCCCCCCCCCCCAATCAGGAGTCGGGGAAAAGTGGCTTACAGCACTTTTGTGACACTTCCAGTTCAGCACAGGACTTATGCCGGGACTTATGCTGGCCTAACTGGAGATTAAGATTTTAGCCATAACCAAGTATACCACAACAACTCTCAACAGAATGTGGTTATGTTCATCAATGGGGATAAGTAATTTCTTTTGGATTCAACTAAGGGCGCAATCCAGAGTAACTATGGGGAGTCCTTGCTCCGGTTTAAGAACAATTTGCTCTGGATTGCAATATGAATTTCCCATAGGTTTTCACTAGGAGGTGCAGTAACTACAGGTGCACGTAATGTCACTTACCTGCTCCCATAGTTACTCTGGACTGTAGGGCCAGTTGCAGTATAATTTTAGGATAAACCCTAGGATGTTTTGAAATTCGTGACATGTTTCAGTAGTGTCTGGAAGCAGTCAGTTATCAGGAGAAATATAATTTTCTTGGGAATTTGTGTTGGGGGAAAAAGGTAAGTTTGAACACAAATCTCAAGGAGCCTAGAATGTCTGGAAATACTAAAGAATGAGCATAAAATGTTTGTGCCATGAACAATTGGAGCAATCACAGTGGAGAATGGTGGCCTGATATGGCAATTGCAACTGCATCATTTTGAATATCAACTAGCAAAAATGTACCTGTGTTGCGAGATTAAAATTCCTCCTGTATGCCATCACCCCCCATGCTCATCGCCCCCCATGCACACCATCCCCCCATATGCATCATCTCCCATGCTCAATGCCCCATAACATCCCCCATGTGCACCATATGCAACACCTCCATGTGTATCATCCCCCATGCGCAACATCCCCCATGCGCAACATCCCCCATGCATAATACCCCTGTACACCATCCCCCATGCACACCATCCCCCATGCACACTGTCACCCATGTGCACCATCCCCATACAACATTCCCCCATGCACACCATCTCCCCATGTGCATCATCCCTCAATGTGCACCATACCCCCATGCACACCATCATCTCCTGTGCACCCTCTCTCCCAGTTCATCAGCTAGATGTTGATCAGTCTGTCTTCAATGTTAAGTATAGAACTAAAACACATTGCACCCCATTAAGGATTTCTTAACCTAGGTTCTTGGTGGGTGTTGTCGTCACAGAAGGAATACCCTCCCCAAATTTCATACTTCTAGCTCCAGAGGTTGGGGTACAGTGTCCATCGGTCAGGGATTCTTCAATGGAAAGTATAGGGAGGAAAACGCGTTGCGCTCCTTTTCACCCCCTTCTGGTTGGAATTTTGATAACTGGTTCTTAGTGGTTGCCTCCGTCGTGGAAGGAACACCCTCCTCAAATTTCATGCTTCTAGGTCTAGCAGTTCTGGCGGGGCATTGATGAGTCAGTGAGTGAGTCAGTCAATCAGTCAGTGATTTTTCAATTTTTTATATATAGATAAGCCTGGAAGGTAATTGTGGAAACAGACCACAAACCATTATTTAGGAAACCAATGAAAAACATGCAACCTAAGGATTCAAAAACATTTGGTCATAATATGCACTAGGTAAGTTTAGGTATACCACAGTGGCATTACTATACTCTAGAACTGGAATTCACAATGTGAAATCATAAAAGAACTTAGAAGTGAAACAAAAGCTTAAGCAGATTTCATTGCCCAGGCACTTCCATTCAGTTACAAAAGTGCAGCAGATAAAAGCAGACACAGAGAAGGATGAATCCCTCGAGGACTTGAAAGAAATTGCAATTAGAGGGTGATCGGATTGCCAAAAGTAGCTTCTAAAAGCTTAAAATACTTCAGGAATTGCAGTCATAAACTTCAGGAATTGCGGTCATGAAAATTGAGGACAAATTCTGAGCGCAGCAAAATAGGGACACCATGGAACCATCAAAATGAAATACTTCCAATAATCCATGAAGGTTATGTAAGCACTAGACTGCAAAAACAAAAAGAAATGAACTACTGGTCACAATATCAGCATGCTGGAAATCCTTTCACTGACTTCAGTCTGAAAAATAAATCCAAAACATGGAGCTACTGAAATTACACTCAAGTGTGCAGAGTGCATGTAGGAAGGCTGGCACCTGCTTTGGAGGCTGGCTGGAAGTCCAGCCTGGGACCAGTCTTTGTTGCTTATATACCTCTGAATAGTATAACTCACATTTATGCGGTGTGTTATTACTTGAATCAAAAGGGTAGGGAAGCTCCTACATAGTTCATAAGGAGAAACCAAGGATGGTGTAGCACAGGGATCTCCAAACTTTCATCTTCAGGGCTCCAGGACCTTTAACAATTGTGTACAGGAGGAAATTTCAGCAGGTGAATCTTTACTTCTCAAAGATCACAAGTTACACCTGCTGAAATTTCCTCTTCTGCACAATTGTTAAAGGTCCCGGAACCCTGAAGTTGAAAGTTTGGAGACTCCTGGTGTAGCACAATGGTGGCCACACTTGCACTATTGCACAAAGGAAATGCTGTCCCCATTTGGACTGCATCTTACTGTTCTTCCCAGGCACCACATCTAGTCCCTTTAGATTGAGAATAGGGATGTGCTGGGTAGTTGCATCTGCTGCCTGTTGTCCCAGAAGGCTATACCACAGGACTGTCCAGAGTGTCCCACTCTCTGAAAGAGAAGAACTGCACATGGCACCTGGGTGGAAAGGTAAGATGCACTTGCCAGTTAGTCAAACCAGGTCAGGGTTTGGGTAGTCCTGGTGTACGTAGTACTAGTTTGGGAGTTGGACTTACACCTAGATCTGGAAGACCCAAGTTCAAATCCCTTCAGCCGCAAAGTTTCCTGGATGACCTTGGGCCAGTTGCTCTCTCACCTAAATCACTGGGATGTTATGAGGATGGAGGAACCATGTATGCCACCCTGAGCTACTTGGAGGAAGGGAGGTATACAAAATTTGAAAACATAAATAATTTACCACTGCACCTGCTGTTTCATTCATTTACACATATCCAAGAGCATGCTAACTATTTGTTGGGAGGCCTGATCTTTCCTTTTCCTTTTAGTCTTCATGCTACCAGGTTGGGAATGAACAAAACATTTAAGATGTCCATCTTTATGTTGTTTGACTTTATTTACATATTTATTAAAAAATGTCTATCCTACCTTTGCTCCCATAACCAGAAAGTCCAGGGTTGCCCAAAACAAATGCATTTCACCTTAGAAACTGAAGAAGATTCCAACCAAGTCACTCGGACAAAGCTTGAGATCACTTTCACTGATGTAATTCAGGCTGCAATCCTATACGCTTTCCTGAGAGAAAATCCGATTGAACACAATATGACTTACTTCTGAGTAAACATGCATAAGATTGTGTCCTTTAAAACTGTTAAAAACTAAGTGTGTTGTGATAACTAGAATTTTAATTTGGATGTGAATAAAAGCAGCTTTGACATAATGAGCAAGCAAGAAAATGAATTAGCAGGTGAGATGGAGGAAGCCAATTCTGTTTCTTTTTATAAGGTAAATTGAAGTTCAGTTTTGAAAGTATGGCTTTGGGAATTAATGAACTTAGGAGGGAAGACAGACACATATTTGAATCCTTAAAGGTAGTTTAAAATTCCTTACATTAATGTTTCTCCATGATACATAAGAGAAGGGAGCATAATGAATGCCATCACAGTGGTGCTTGCAGACATCTTTGGTCCTTTGTTACTCTTGTGAAATCCTTGCAAGAAATTCCTGTTGCAAGACGTCTTGCAACAGGAAGATTTGACATCCTAGATGAAACCAAGCATGCTCATTTGTTTCACCAAGTGTCATCCTAAGTCACAGCCTCCAATGTATTCTGCTGAGTTTTGTTATCTCTCCCACCATGTTTTCCCACAGCCACCTTTGTAAATAGAAAACTCTGTTGCTGTACAGATGGCGCTAACTACTGTTTATCTACCTTCAGCCTGTAGAGACTCCAAACATACACAGTAGGTGAGCAAATTTTGTTTTAACAATATTTTTAATTGTTGCATAATTCGCGACATTATACAGTGCATGTACATGTCAATGTATCTACTGCTGGTATTTTTGTATTGCAGATAATTCTCTTTGTCTTTCGTCTCTAAATTTCACAGCTATAATTGGCAGGCGCTATCAGCATGAGCAGCCCAAGAACCCATGATACTGCTGGATTTCTGCATGTTTGATAAGGAAGATATAAGTTATAGACTTTGTGCTTTCATGTGGAGAGAGATATGCCTTCATGGCCTGCAGCATCCACAGTTTTTACAACCTAATTCATATTGATTGTGATTACAATCCTATTCTTCTCTACTCAGAAGTAAGTCCCATTATCTTCAACTCACAGGAAGGATTGCAAGACTCAAGAATGCTTGAGTCTTAAGGATTGCAGACTCAGAGCACAATCTTAAATATGTCTACTCAAAAGTAAGCCCTGTAGTGTTCAATGGATCTTATTCCCAGAAAAGTGTGTTTAGGATTGTAGCCTCAAAGACAGTCTCCCTGAGTTCATTGGGACTTACACCCAAATCAACAGGATAGTCTCCACCAATCAATATTGACTTTTCACTGAGCTGCAGTGAGTTGAGAGAATAGTGTGTGTCCACTCTTCTGAACAGGAAGACCAGCGATCATAACAGAAAAAGAGGACAAGGCTCCCCAAAATGTAGGTCACGAGACATAATAAAAGCTCAAATGACTTGTGCAGCCATCCCCCACTTATTGAATGGATTAGGGACTGGAGTACAGTCCAAAAGTTAATACCATTGAAAAGTGGGTCTCACCCCCAAATCCAGAGTAACTACAGGAGCACATCATAAGAGACTTTATGTGCACCCCTAGTTACTGCACCACGCAGAGAAAACCTATGGGAAATTCATATTGGAATCCAGAGTAAGTTGTTCTTACACTGGAGCAAGGACTCCCCGTAGTTACTCTGGATTTTTCCCTCAGTCTTTTTCAGCTTGCAAATGCAAAATGGCCACCAAAAAAGACAAAAATAACAAAAGACATAAACAACACATATGTATTAACACATAATCAAAATACTTAACAAATTACAGTAAAATGAACAAAGCATGTGTGGGCAATTAATATCTTATGTGTTGGAATGATGGTTATTTACTGAAGAAAGTCATAAGGAAATGCCGAAAACAGTTTGATCACCAGGTCACATGCAAATCAACATGCAGGAGGGCAATTATATCCCAGGGGTCTCCAAACATTCAATCTCAGGGCTCCTGGACCTTTAATAATTGTGTAGAGGAGGGAATTTCAGCAGCTTGTAATCTCTGAGATGAAAAGCTTCACCTGCTGAAATTCCCTCCTATGCACAATTGTTAAAGGTCCAGGAACCCTGAGGTTGAAAGTTTGGAGACGCCTACTTTAGACCAGACATTTGGATCAGGATGAAAGAGTGAAGTATGTGTTGAATGAATGGGTTCTGGGTATAACTAAAAGGTGTTGAAAGAGCTGCACCTTCAGAAAACAAATTGTCAGAAAGTGGGGGACTCTGTATATATTGCTTACTTGTGTTTAATTTTAACACTATATTATTATAAAATATTAAACTATTGCACATAATTACATATAATTTATTAATTAAAAGAAGGCTACATGCTGCCTGCTCACAAGGAAAAGGAGGACAATGAAGACTTAAAATGAGGACTTGTGATGAAATAGAGGACATATGGTTACCCTGCTTCTGAATAGATTTATGGTCCCAAAAATCAAACCCCACTACCACAAGCTGTTGGCCTTGGTGTCATCTGAATTCTAAGCAGACACTGTGGTCTCGAGAAAAGCTTTCTGTCAATATCATTTCCTCTGTACCCTCTGCTCTCTGCCACAATAATCCAAATTTCTCAAACCCCTGGGTTTAGTAATATCGATGCATTTTATATGGGACTGCCTTTGAAGAAGCTACTGCTGGAAACTACACAATGTTGCTGCAGCCCATGTTTGATTAAATGTCAAAACCCAGCAGCATATACAACCTTTACTTTGAGCTTTGCTGTACTAGGTGTTGGTGTGCTTCCAGGCCTAAGTCAACATAGGACAAAATCCAGAGCAGTTACGGGTCCATGCAATTACATCACCCTCTAGTGTTATCGTATGGAAAATCACCTTAACTGCTCCATTGCAAACGGCTTAATTTGACTTTAGGATATGGGCCATAATTGCTTTGACCACATAGGCTGCAATCCTAACTTAGGTTGGCACTTACTGGTCTTTCTTTTTCCTTGGTGATGTACGGAGGCAAACACATATCTGTGCACTGTCCTAACCCTCCTCCCAGGAGTGGCACAAAAATGCCTTACAACACTTTTGTGACACCCGCTGGTCAGCACAGGACTTATAACGGGCCTTAGGCCAGCCTAACTGGAGCCTAAAACTATATTGCAGCCTAAAGCCGTACATGGCCTGACATCTGCAAAGGATTTTGAGCCACAATCCTATATATACCTCTCTTGGAGTAAATCCAAATGAACACAATGGAGCTTACTTTTGAGTAAAAATGCATAAGAATGAACTGTTAATCAAATCAGGCTGTACAACTTATTTACTATTATCTGTGGAATACAAACTACTATGGTGTTTCTGTATGTTATGGATGGAATATCCGCCACTGGAGGCATAAGTATATTTACAGCTGGAGCTCTGAGGCGCTGGACAGACTTCCCTTTGGAACTGTAAAATTTTTCTTTTATTTTTGCCCTTATTGCTGACTGTAAACTCTTCTTTTCTCATTTGTCTTTTGGGACTTCTCCTCTGAGAGACATGCTTGACTTAAGTCAGCGTTTCCCAAACTGGTGGGTTGTAAGCTAATTTCAGGAGGGTCTCCTTTCATTTCAGTGTGCATTTTTAACATATTGCACTCATTTCATGTTATTATGATATGTGACTGTAGTTTTAACAGATCTACACTTTTAATAAACATGAAATGTAGAGTATATGCTTTTAACAATGATAATCACCATGGCTGACTTTAGGGTACGTATGGATAGCATTATAGCCTTAGGGATGTTTGTGAAATATTTATTAAACAGATCAGCAACTGCTTGGAAAGGTTAGGAAGGATCTTATTTATTTTTTAAATAAAACTGTAAACTTTTAATTAATTTCTTTGTTTTGATGTTCATCATGCCAATAAAGGTTTTTGAACTTGAACTTGAATTAATTTATTTGAACGGATTTGATTTTGGCATATGAGGGTGTAACAATTTTTCCTGCTTGATGATGGCTGCAATCCCAAGCCCGAGTTAGGCCAGTCTAATCCTTTGCTGGCCTGGGAATGTCACAAGAGTGCTGTAAGGTACTTCTGCACCACTCCTGGGGAAAGTGCATTGATCACGGGAATGTAAAGACCAATGAGTTGTGTCATCTCAGGTTAGGATTCCTCCCGATGTCACTTCCAGCCATGACATCACTTTTAGGTTAGTAATGTTCTTAAAAAGTGAGTCCTAGTGGTAGTTACTAGAACTAGTTAGTGCTTGTCATTAGCCTAAACTAATCCTCCCCCACTGATACAGCTGCGCCATTTAGTCAATGAGGAAAGTGGAAATTGTATACCTTGGTACTTCGCTTAACGAGTGCCTCACATAGAGAGTGTTCCACTTAAAGAGCAAAAATTTCTGTGTGGTCTCACTTCGCTTAAAGAGCATTTTTCGCATAACGAGTGCCCATTGTCTGGGCTCCCTGTCCTTCTGCCTGTCTCTCCCCAGCATTGGCTGGGCTGAGGGAGTGAGGCAGGACCTTCTCCCCCCCTGCAGTACATGGAAGAGACCAGCAAGGAGAGCAGAAGAGCTGAAAAGCCTCTTCATCAGGGGAACAAAGATGGCTGCTCTTCTCCTGCAGCCAGAGAACTTGGTCAGCCCAGCCTATGCAGCCTCCATAAGGTAGGAGCGAATAGTCTCCTGCACCCCCTCTGCAGCCCCCTCAAACAGACCCCTTGCCCCCAAGGAAGCCCCCCTGTCTGGACCCCATTACAACCACCCCTCTGCCCCCCACTACCTTCCCTGCCTGCACTTTTCCTTTCCTGTAAGTAAGCCCCAGTGTATTCAGTGGGGCTTGATTCTAATATACAGCATAGAATCTTGCCCTTCTGATGTTGCTGCTGCAGCTTGCAAGGAGCAGTCAAACAGTTTGCTGGAGCAGCAAACTGCAGCCTACACACTTTCCTGTGAGTAAGCCCCAGTGGATTTAATAGGGCTTGATTCTGAGTAGACAGCATAGAATCTTGCCCTTCTGATGTTGCTGTGCATGCAAAATGCAGCCTACACACTTCCCTGTGAATAAACCCCAGTGGATTTAATAGGGCTTGATTCTGAGTAAACAGCATAGGATCTGGCCTCTTTGCTCTTGCAGATTGCCTATCTAGTTTGCATGGATAGATCTCACACACAGAGAAAGGTTCCTTGTGAAAGTTGCTCAGAAAGACACCAGTGACTCTTAGTGAAAATCAGTCATCCTTGCCCATAAAAGTTTTTCTTTTCTTTTTTACTGTACAGAATATTACAGTGTTTTATTACAGTAATTGTGGTCTGTATTATATTATAGTGTTTTGAATTCAATTCCAGTGTTTTGTCATAATTTTTACATCCAGTTAATATTTTTATATGAATATTTTGGGGGTTGTGGAACCAATCATCTGAGTTTCCATTGTTTCCTAAGGGAAAATCTGCTTCAGTTAAAGAGCGTTTCACTTAAAGAGCATGCCTCCAGAACGAATTAAGCTCTTTAAGTGAGGCAACACTGTATAGGAGTATATAAAGTATATATAGAAAGTGTATATAGGATTGCAGCTGAAGTCCTGGGGAGGCATCAGAGCAAGTGAGTGGAGAGAGGGGGAGAGGAGATGGGTTTTCCCCTAATTTTCACTTTTTAAAAAGCCTATGACATAACTTCCAGTTGTGACATCACTTCTAGGGCATAATTTTATTCTCAGCACTGGGATAAAATATCAATAGCTACGCAACTGGCTGGAGCAACACATCAAATTACCATCCTTCTTTTGTGTTTTTTAGTTTTCCAATAATGAAAAATTTCTAGAAAAAAAGTTTGGTTTTTTCCTATGTAGCTTTGATGATTTCCTTAGGTTACAGGGTGCAAAATATAATCGCACATCTTGAACTCTTAGCTCTGGTAAGCCAACAAACAGCCCTTTACACATCTGCAAAAACCCTCATAAACTGTTACACTGGAGTGCTTCTACTAAAGGACAGAATGTAATTATAAGGAGTCCCAACCTTACCATGCTGCATTATCTATATAAAGCTATATTAGACACAGGCCTAATGTAATAATATGCTCAGCAAGAGAGATTAGTCTCCCCAAGTAGGCGTTTTTGAAGTATTCATGGCTGCTTGGCACCACAAATCAGTTTTAAGGGAGAAGGACTGGGATGCATGTGAGGTTAAACTTTATCCCAAACATTTGTTGTTGTTTAGTTGTTCAGTTGTGTCTGACTCTTCATGACCCCATGGTCTGCACCACACCAGACCCCTCTCCATCCTCCACCATCTTCCGAAGTCCATCCAAATTCATGTTCCTTGCCTAAGGTTGCAATCCTAAAGACACTTTCCTGGGAGTAAGACTCATTGAACACAGTGGGGCTGACTTTTGAGTAGACATGCTCAAGGATTGTGCTCTTAGAGACACTATCTAACCACCTACTCCTCTGCCATCCCCTTCTCGTTTTGCCTTCAGTTTTTCCCAGCTTCAGGCTCTTTTCTAAGGCATCCTTCCTTCTCATGGTATGACCAAAATAGTTGAGCTCCCGCTTCAGTATTTCTCCTTCCAGTGAACAGTCAGAGTTGATTTCCTGGAATATGGACTGATTTGATCTCCATGCAGTCCAGGGCTGTGGTGGCCCCAGCAGGTTCACACCTACTCTATAGAACCAGTTGTTAACGAGAGATAAGACATATAAAGTTTAAAAATAGTCATTTAAAAGTGGCTGCCAGATGGGCAGAGAACAGGTTGTTAATTTCTTTGAATCCCATCACTGGTCTCCAGTGGACTCTCAAGAATCTTCTCCAGCACCATAGTTCAATTTCCTTGCACTGCTCATTTAAGAACAAACTTCGTATCTCCTTCATATTCTTATCCTTCTGCATTCAGCTGGGTATATTTTTCCTTTTCTCCCTTGCCTTTTGCTTCCCTTTTTTTCTTCAGCAATTTGTAAAGCTTCTTTACAACCATTTTGCTTTCTTGCATTTCTTTTCCTTAGGGATGGTTTTGGTTGCTACATCCTGTATAATGTTATGGGCCTCTGTCCACAGTTCTTCAGGCACACTGATCACAATCCTAAACATGTCTACAAAAAAGTAAGCCCCATTGTGTTCAATTGGACTTACTCCCAGGAAAGTGTCTTTAGGATTGCAGGCTCTGTCTATCACATATTAACCCTTAAAAATGTTTGCCACTTCCACCTTATATTCAGATCGGATGTGATTTAGGTCATACCCGAATGACCTAATAGTTTTCCCTACTTTTTTCAGTTTGAGCCTGAATTTTGCAACCAGGAGCTCATTATCTGAGCCACAGTCAGTTCCAGGTCTTATTTTTACTGACTGTATAGAGTTTCTCCATCTTTGACTGCAGAGAACATTATCTGATTTTGGTGTAGACTGTCTGGTGACGTCCATGCGTAGAGCCTCCATTTGTGTCTGCTATGACCAGTATTTTCTCGACATAACTCTATGAGCCTTTGCCCTGCCTCATTTTGCACTGAAAGTCCAAATTTGTGGTATATACACTCAAGCCTGTTTCTCCCTAATCTCGTATATTCCACTAGCCTGACCTCATGAGCTCCTCTTTTGCTGGTGGATTCTTGGCCTTAAATCACTCTTTTATTTTGCATAACGTCAAACATAGTCCAGAAGCAATTCAAGACTTTCAAATTGGGTGGCCATGACAAAACAGTGATGCTGCTGGCCCCCCAACTGTCAGTGGTGATATATTTTATATTTGGTTTTTAAACATGTTATCACTCACTGTGGAGTGGACTGGGATGCATACCAGCGATTCAACCTAGAGCCTATGGGAGTATACATGGGAGAAAGTCTCCGGGTATGGAGGAGACCAAATTACCCCCCCAAGGACAAAGGATTTCCCCGACGCGGTGGAAGTGTGGACCATGCAAGACATGGTGGACATGTGGAAGACAGGAGGAAGGGGGGACCAAAATGAAGGGGAATTACTGTGGGGCCCTCGACCAAATGGTATGCTCGAGGGGGTGTCCCCTCATTGGTAGGAATATGGTGGGAAGAGATGGGGGAGGGGTGGAGGATATAAGGGAGAGGGAAGGGGAACCGGAGGAGGTCCTTTGGCGGGAAGAGCTGCCCTGGAAGGAACCGAGCACCTACAAAGCGTGGGGTGAGAACCCAAGGAACCTATCCCTGGAGACCCTGACCCTTGAGGAGCAAGAGAAACAGCTTGGGATCAAGCATGAAAGACTGAGACCCCTCCCTAGACCAGAGCCACTGGGACCTGTCAAGGGAAGTGAAGAGGAAGGCGAAGAGAGACTGGAAAGTACCTGTGGGGAAAACAGAAGTAAGAGGTTAAACCAGGGAAGGAATACTTGAGAAGTTAAAGAGTTGAAAGAGAGACTCTTACCTGTTGGTGGTGGGGTTCTGTTTGGGAGAATTGTATCCGTTGGTACCTGTAAGAGAAAGAAATGTTATTGGTTGCCCGATTCTAAGAAAGAGATGAAGTAAACTTGTTAAGACTTACCTGGTGTATCTGTGTATGACATGTATGCCCGGGAGGGAGACAATGATGAGACCCAGATATCTGTCATCCTGGAAGAGCAAACCCCAGAGGAAAGGAGATTGGGGAGGAAGGGCACTAGAACCCGTGACACTCACCAAAAAAAATGAAAATATGGATCCAGATCACTTGAAGGGTGTATGTGTGTGTAAGTGTAAAAAATGAAATTCTGCTTTCATCACCCAGTTGAAAACAGCCATTTCAATAACTGCCTCTTTGCCACTGGACTGTCTAAATATCTTCAAAGCTGATATTAGGTCACCTTTCCAGTATAGCCAGAATACCAACATAAGATTAAGAAATTGTGGAAGCAGCTCATATTTTGTTACACTGAAACCATAAGCTCAGTGACATTCAGCAAGTGATTGGGTTGCATTTTAATAAGCTACAAACGGCTGATAGAGTTGATCCAATGTAAAATAACTCTTGATGATTTTCCACTTTGAAAATGGAAAAATACAATCAGCAAGGGTTGCATTAATGAACGACGGGGACATAACCATGAAGAATCCCCCTGACAGTTGTAACTTAATGACCTCCTTAGAGTAGGTAACTTAAGAGTACAATCCTTACCATGTCTACTCAAAAGTAAGCCCAATTGTGTTCAATGGGTCTTACTCTCAGGAAAGTGCCTTCAGGATTGCAGCCTTAGTCTGCAGTCCTAACCACACTTTCCTGGGTGTAAGTACTACAATGGGACTTACTTCTGAGTATACTGGTATATAGGATAGCACTCACAGTCTACTAAAACTGCAGCGGTTTTAATATGAAACTAATACACTGTAATGAAGGAAAAACAGTAAGGGCACATCAATGCCAATAAAGGTTTCATAATCAATCAACAGTAAGGGCACAATCCTAACCAATTTTCCAGCACTGAAATAAAAGCAATGCATCTCTGAAGTAGGGGAACAAACATTGCCTTATTGTGAAGCCTCCATGACTGCTCTTCTGCCTAAAGCTGGGTGCAGCACATGCTCCACTGGCACAGCTATCTATACCAGTGCTAGAAGTTCGTTAATATTTCACTCTAAGTGAATGATCCAGGAAGATGTTATGCTGCATGAGCCCCACTAAAACAAATATGAGTTAAGAGAATCACAGCTTTGGAACAGATTATACAATCCCATTCATAACAGATCCCATTCATTTCAGTGGAACTCACACAGAAGAATTTCTTGCTAGATTCTGTAGCTAATTTCCCCCCAAAATGTAATCTTGGATTCAATTTAGGACATACATACACCAAAGACTTAGAGCACAGTCTTAACCATGTCTACTCAAAAGTAAGCTCCATTGTGTTCAATGGGTCTTACTCCCAAGAAAGTCTCTTTAGGCTTGTTAAATAGTAGTAGTTAAATACTAGTTAAATAATAATTCTCTTCTCACAAGGCATTCTGAGGGCTCTAGCTATGTGAGGGACAAAGGATATCTAACAAAGTATTCCTGCCATTACCACCATTACAATTCCAGTTCTTCCTTGGGAAACTAAAGTTATTACTTTATATTTAACAATGTTATTTTGTTTAACAATTTTATATTTAACTTGTATAAAACCAACATTATTTTATAGTGTTGCTATGCTCAATATTTAGAGTTGTGGAAACGTAAAATACAACTGCAGGTAGATCCAATGCATGTTTACTCAGAAGTAAGTCCCATTCAGTTCAACATGTCATACTCCCAAACCAGTGCCCCTAAATGTCAGCCTTAGAGCACAATCCTAACCATGTCTACTCAAATGTAAGCCCCATTGTGTTCAATGAATCTTACTCCCAGGAAAGTGTCTTTAGGATTGCAGCCTTAATGTGTCTAGCTCGATCAAGAATACTCTCTCCCCAGAGAGGATTTGTTTGCATGAATTATACACGGGGGAAAATTGATTCAAAATCTTGTTAGAAAGTCACAAACATATTACCACCCTTTAAAAAAAATCTGTAACGAAGTGCAGCTTGTCCATCATGAAGATTTTAACATGCAGGATCTGTGACTTTAATGAGCATTTATGTACAATTGGTATAAACATGATGAAGTCTTTCAATGAGTCATTAGGTGAAGCAAACAAGGAGAGAACATTCACAAGAGACAATAAGGTTTTCAACAGGATGTAAAATAGGAGACAAGAATATCAATCAGGAAAGGTCTAAAGAGATGAATTCCAAGAAACAAGGCCTGAAAGAGTTCATGGTAATTTTGCCAATAAATGTTATCTGAGTAGGATGGATGGCCTTCTTCCTAGGAAGTTTTGAAAGCCTGGGGATAGTCAGAGTATGAACACTGACTGTAAGTTGACATCAGTGCCTCATTAAGGTACGCCAATATTTGATCCTAAATTTAACGTCTCTTGTAATTATAAAGTAAATACATATGCAAATTATAGTCAACAAATGCAATATGCTAGAGATAGAAATATGCATTTAAACTAGTTGCAGCAAAAAGCTGAGCATTTAAGCTTGATCCTGAGATGCATGTTGAACATGAATCCTTATTATTTCATTCCATCTGCCTGAGGGGTAGGAGGTGGTATGGGAGGGGTGGTCTTTTGCTCTGTCAAGACTCAATCTTAACAAATTTTAGCCGGTCCAACTCCCCTGACATATCTTCCCATGATGTTTGTGGCTGTCTGAGTAAGCCTTAGCATTGGCCTAACTGCCCCAGGAGCCCTACAGCACTTTTGTGACACCCCCCAAGTCAGCACAGGACTTATGCTAGGTCTTAGGACAGCCTAAGTGGAGATTAGGACTGCAGCCTCAGTTTCTTTGTAAGAAAATAATAGTGATATGGTTCATGATGTCTACAATAGTCAGTGATCAGCTGTTATATCCTTGTCAGTTGAACTTTAGTTGTATTATATCGCAGTGGTGGGCTTCAGGGGGTTCTCACGGGTTCTATAGACCACTTTGCTAATGAGTGCCTGGTTCTAAGAACCGGTTACCAATGGGACATAGAACCTGTTGTTAATTTAGGCTATTAGGAAATAGAACCTGTTTTTAATTTATTTGAATCCCACCATTAATTATACAGGGAGGCTTTGGTTATGGTCAGAAGATGCAACATAAAATATTAAAAGGGGGATTGACTTGTGGAAACTGTAATGGATTGCAGAAGAACAACTAATATGGAACAGGAAGAGCATCTGCCCAAGGTGTTAAGCCAAGCGCATAGCCTTCAGGCCCTGCCCTAGTTATAAAGGAGATGCTGGTGGCTTTGTGCTCTGTTCCTTCAAAGAGAGCTGCCACAGGAGAAAGAGTGGGGCAAGAAAACCACCATAGCATGCTCCCTATTCCCAGAGGAGAACCCAGAATTGATGTCATGTCACATGATATTGTGATATCACCATTGCAGACACTTGGACAGTATGTTATGCTTCTGTATAGAAGAGTATCAACCTGGGCTGGTGGACTTAGGGTGAAAACTTATATGCAGTCACCTGAGACTATAAGCACCATTACTACCAAGGGACTCATTGCTGAGTAGGCACCAGTGGTGGGCTCCAGCAGGCTCACACCTACTCTATAGAACCGGTTGTTAATGAGAGATAGGACATATAAAGTTTTAAAATAGCCATTTAGAAGTAGCTGCCAGATGAGCATAGAACCAGTTTTTACTTTCTTTGAAGCCCATCACTGGCACGTGTAAGATAAAGGTAGGCACGTGTAAGATAAAGAATAACCCCCATCTTGCACTTAGAACCCTCCTACAGACAAGTAAGGGAATACAGAAAATACGTTGGGGGCTATTGAATGTACTGCAGACCAATAAGAGGGCCACAGAACACAACCAAGTTGTATATGTGTATTTATATACAGAATAGTCTCTTATTGCCATAGCCAAAAATGCCAGATTTAGCACCTGCTCGCGATAAAGCTAGCATTTAAGATCATTTTCCTCACATATTTCTGAGGAAAAAAGCTTACGTTATTTTTCCTGAAGCCAAAGAAATCATAGTTACCTAAATGTATTATATTCCTCCAATTCCCACTGCCAGTTCTTTCTTCGAAGTACTGCACCAACATCCATGCTTTCCACAGGGGAGTTTGAGCAAAAAGCCATACTTGTCCAACATCCAGAATGGCTGTTGCCCACCCTCACCAGCTTGTACAGCAGATCATTGAATTTCTTCCTAAATGCCTCAAGGTCAGGGAGGTCCCTCTAATAGCCCATGTCCTTCAGCTGCTCCACAACATAGTGGAACTGCTCCTCATTCCAGTAATTTTTGGCAAGGGCCACCTGGATAGCTTCTTCCTGTCCAATATTAATGAAGGCTCTCAACTATGAATGATGCCTCAGATGGGAAGGAAGCCCCTTATTGTTGACAGGAGCCACTGGAGCAACTTTCCTCTATTACAAACCAATCAAAATAACAATCACAGCTCTAACACGCAATGCTTTCATGCGTTTCTCTCTTGCCTTTCTCTCGTGCCGTCACGACCACCTTTTAAAACTAATCAGTGCTGGCACTTGTGCCAGCCTGAAGAGCTCATGGGATTGGGCTAACCCCCTTTCAGTGTTCTACTATGCAAAATTTGGGCTGTGTGTACATTTTTGAACGTTCAATGGTTAAAACACACACACACAAAACAAGGAGCACCGAGTCACAAGACAAATATTTAGAGAACTTTCCAGTGAAGCTTAACAGGTCTGCAATCACTTGAATGTCAGATGCATCCAAGGTCAGCAAGACATTAACTCTGTGTGTGTGTGTGTGTGTGTGTGTGTGTGTGTGTGTGAGAGAGAGAGAGAGAGAGAGAGAGAGGACAAAGTGTTCTGAAACATTTTACAAACCTGTCAGACATGCTGCATATACTGGTCGTTTATATCCTTTTATCTCTCTCTCTCCAATCCATTTCTCTCTATCATGGATCTACATCACTCAACACTCTACAACTCTCTATTGGGACTTGTATAGTTTTATGTAACAGGAAAAAACCCAAAATTTTCACTTTACCAGCAATTTAAACTTCCAGTTTTTGTTCCTTTTGTACTGTTGGTGGGTGGGAACCCCCTTCTCAAAACTTTGTTGAGCTCCACATGGTTGATGACGTCAGGACTATTTTTCTGGCCTTTCATTCTCTTTTCCTTGGCCTTCTAATAAATGCAACTAATTTCTGGATAAAAATGCCAAGCTTGTAGTCCTTGTAGATGCAGGATGATTGTAGAGAAAAAACTACCAATCTACAAAGAGTGAATTCTGAGAACAGGTGGTATCTTCAGGGGTTTCCACTATTTAAAGATCCTCCCCTATTAATGTCCACCTGTATCTCCAATGCCTCCAGCAGCTTTCTCCTCTTCACACAGTGAATATCTCTACCTATAACATTTTCAGGACGTGATACTATTTTCACAGGACATCTTCATAACTACAACAGTGAAGTTGATGTTGTTCCTGTTCCTGAAGTTGATGATTAGTACCAGTACTTTAACACTTACTATAACATCACTGTTGTGTAAATAATGTAGTGCTTAGTCCAGGATGTTCAAATTTTTGGCAGGAGGGCCACATCATCTCTCTGACACTAGGCTGAGGTCAGAAAAATGATTTACAGTTCATATCTAAATAAATTTACATTTGTACAAGGCTTGCCCGAGAGCTGGATGGAGGGGTCTTGCCGTGGGCTGCATCTGGCCTCTGGACCAGGGTTTGAACATTCCTGACATTAAAGATTGAAACCTTTATTGTCAATGCACAACTTGTGTACAGTGAGATTGGCTGAGCCTCCCTGAGTATACCCCAAAACACAATACAGTAACACAATACATAATTACACCAGAAATAACATTATTATATGCAACATGTGAACATGTTGCATGGCCCCGCAAGTCTGTCATACTACATAGTTATAATGTTATATTGCATTCAGGAGCATTGGGAACAATCCTGAAGTGAGGCCAGTGAGACTAGCCCAGTTGGGTTTGCCCAAGTAGGCTTTATTCAGAGCATAAAGTTGAGCCAAATCCACAGGTATAGGAAGTTGCTGAGCACCAAGTAAGTGGCACCTGGGGAGGGCTTGCTCCAGAGAAGATCTGCCTCAGATCACACTGAACAAGGAACAGCTATGGTGCCTGCATTATAAAGAAACCCTGAAGTCCATGCCAACTAGTTACAGCTGCATCATTAGACTGAAGTACAGTAGTACCTGTAGTGGAGTGTGGCTGCAAGAGGATTGGTGAAGTGGCCTGCTGAAGTTGTACTGTAATCCTGAGGTTGGTGGGCTGTCGTATTTGTGCCATATCCTGGGTTTGAGAGGCAGGGGTTGCAGTTAACTGGCTAAGAACTCAGATTTTTTTTTTTAACAACAGTGCCATTCTGACTCTGGCTTATCATTGACCCATGTGGGTCTACTCAGATTTATTCCTGCTCCTGAGATGGTCTAACATTGAGGAGCTGGGAAGGCGCATTTCTGCCCTGAAAACTGGCTCTGGGTACAGCCTAGCTGCACTGTTCTAGGCCATGTTCAACATACCCTCAACACGCCCCTGCTGAGCTACCTAGGCTAGCCCTGCTAGGCCAGCCCAGGTCCTTTCGCCTTGCATCTGTATTAAAATATTTTACAAAGACTTAAGAGTCTGTTTAGTTTTCTGTCTTGCTGTATCTGGCTGCTGATACTAGACAGATAGATAGACCTGAGCTCTGCATGAGAAAACTCAGTAGACCTGGGCTCTAAACAGTATTCTGGCCATTGCCACCCTCAACCTACTTTGTTTTGCACCTTTCTTTCCCCTTTGGGAAAACACAAAACAAATTTTGTACCCAGTGGTGGGATTCAAATAAATTAACAACAGCTTCCATCCATGTCCCATTAATCACCGGGTCTCAGAACCAGGATCTCATTAGCAAAGCGTTCCATGGAACCTGTGAGAACCCCCTGAAGCCCACCAGTGTTTGAACCCCCTTGATAAAATTGACAGGAATGCTGATAAGAACACAGGAATGGCCTCGTTGGTTTAGACCTTCATCTAGCACCAGTAACAACCCAGATACCACTAGAAACTTACAAGCAGAACATGAAGATGATAGTTTGTTCCCATACTTAAAAACAATTCCTCTGTGTATGGCACACATACTCTGTGCATGGAGGTTTCACTGGATTTACACACTTGAATGTTTTACTTGGGATCATATCTTTAGGTTGCAAAGATTATATTTTGAACCAAATTCATTTGAATTTCTGAGCACCTGCTAGCAGACAGGCTTAAATGTATATGGGTGGATCACATTCCTAAAAGGGATGGGAGGAGAGAAGCCAAGAGATGATCTGGCCCTCCAAGTTACTAAAAGCCAACTCATGATACTCATAGTGGGAACATTATACTGCAGGCAATAAAATGGATAACAAGATTATCTTCTGAGATGATAGGAATTGACTTGGTCATCAAAAGAAGAGGGAACACCTTGTACTGGAAAATAGACATATCATGTTTATTTTGCTCTCTGTTGCTCCAGGCACTATTTAAACCCTGTATTAAGTAAAGAGTGAGCAAATAGGGCAATTTCTTTCAAGCACTCAAGCAAGTCAATCAGATAGGACTGGGAAATTCCACAGAGTTGACCAGCAGCTAATCCTGCCCCCTGATAACAAAGAAACTTTTGGCACCCTGAAGACGATTGTGGGATATAAACTGTCATAGATTACAGCTCACATTGTCATATGCAGGAAATATTCTCCAAAGATAGCACCTTATATTTATATAACTATGTAAACACACACAGACAGACCCATACAGACACATAGGTAAAGAGAACAAAGACTATAAACATTGGGGAAGGTAGCATTGGGAACACAAATGGCATTAGTAGATTTCATGACTTCTTGCCACATTCAAGGATGATAGGGCCAAGATAGGGCACATAACAAAGGCCTAGGACTACACAAGGACCCACACCCTATCCTATTAAACTCCTAAAGTTAAGTGAGCCTGCTGTCACCATCACCGTCTGGTAATCCAAGGCGACAAGAGATAATCCAAAGAGACAAGCAGTGCACAATTGTGGGGTGAAGTGGCAACACCGGGGCTGCAGTCCTAACCCCCAGATAGGTCGGCACAAGTACTGTGCTGGCCTGGGAGTGTCGCAAAAGTGTTGCACTTCTGTGCACTACTGGAGGGAGGGTTAGGTTATGTGCCATGTGCCAGCCTCCCCACACCAGACATGTGCCAGCCTCCCCAGACATGTGCCAGCCTCCCCAGACATGTGCCAGCCTCCCCACACCATCATGGGATTGGAGAGATGGCTGAGTTGCACTGGTTAGGGCTGCATTCTGGGTCATCTTAACTGGTACCCAGATTGTCCATCCAATGCTTTGTTGGCAACGGAGTCATCCCAAAATTGTTAAATAGTACCAGAAAAGGTGTAATCTGCTACTGTCTCCCCATCTCCTCCTCCTGTGCCTTCCCATTGGGCTCTGAGGCACTGGCCAGCTTAATGGGAGGCAAGAGGGATATGAGTCTCATTTCATTTTGTTACCCAAATTAGAACAGGAGCAGTGAAGAAAACCTGTCACCCATTTGCTTCCTCAATAGCTTTCTAGCCTGTTCTGAAGCTGGGGAGTAAATGGAAGGGAAGGTGGAGACCACAATGGTATTAAGAAAGGGGAATCTCAGGTGGACACAAGAGTAGGAGGAAAAAATGTGGGCACCACTTCAAATACAGGCGTGCCCCACTTTCTGTTGGCTCATTTTCTGAAGGTTCCGCTCTTTTAACACCTTTCAATTATACCCAGAATTCATTCATTCAACACATGCTCCACTCTTTCAACCTCTCTGCTGGTCTAAAGGCAAAAATTCTCTTCCCTGATGTTGATTTGCATGTGACATGATGATCAAGTGGTTTTTGGCATTACCTTATGACTTCTTTCAGTAACAACCATCATGAAAAGACAGACGATATTCGTTGCTCACAAGTACTTTTGTTCATTTTACTGTGATTTGTTATGTATTTTGGCTATGTGTTAATAAATATGTGTGATTTAGGGTTGTGCAAGTTGTGTTTATCTCTTTTTGGTGGCCATTTTGTATTTGCAAGCAAAAAAAGACTGATCTCTACATTTCAATGGTTTTCACTTTTGGACGGTGCTCTGGTCCCTAACCTGTCCAATAGGTAGGGGATGCCTGTACCATCTCAGCTTGGGCAAAGCCTGGCCCCTCCAGTCTTGAAGCTTGATACTGCTGCTTGCTCCAGGAATGGGCAGATTTCTGAAGGCTGAAACTACTTTCTTTCCAATTTTTCAACCTAACAGAAGCAAACTGAATACAGGGGGTGATCTGCTCTTACCCTGAGGCAATTTAAAAGCCAGTCTTCTGCTGAGAGCACTTAGCCAGCAGCTGAACACCTCACTAGGGTTCCTATTTTTTCTCCCTCTCCTTTCTGTATTATGTTAACCACATTGAAGTTACACCTCGTGTAACTACACGCACCGCCTAGTGGCTAAATCAAGTACAGTTATTGTTGGTCGAAGTAAATACAATGGAAAGATTTTAAATTTGTCACAATTCTGCTCTGGTGATTTAGAATGGAGAAGAGCTTGACACGATCTACCCCCTCTCCATCAGTGCTTCCTCAGATTCTTTATCCTGAACAAGTACCAAGTTCAAGTAATCTTAGAGCACAAACCTAACCATGTCTACTCAAAAATAAGTCCCAGTGTGTTCAGTGGGTCTTACTCCCAGGAAAGTGTCTTTCGGATTGCAGCCATAGCGTAATTTTGCTGGAGTTTTCCCTGTAGGGGGAAAAAGTAGGATTCCCTGAGGAATATTTCTTGGGATACTTGGTTTCTGAATCAAGTTTCCCACCAGCTAAGGTATTTAATGATTTCTCCAGAATCCATATCAAAACAGCAAAGGACACAACCTGAAGACATCAACATGCTTTGAGCCAGAGTATCATCCTGTTAAATCGTCTGCGTCTTTGTTAGAGGGATAGTGTTCTGGTAGTCAGTAGGCCCTGTTTTCAAACAAGGACTCTGATAAAGCTGAGATTTTCATGAACAAATATTTATCTTGCCTGGAAGTTCCCAGTGGCTCTCATAGATCTTGCAAATCATGACTTTGACCCTATTTTTACAGAACATGTACTCAAGATCTATTGTCTGAGCTTGGAACAAAGCCTGAGTTGCATAGCCAGAGTTTGACCCTATTTCTTCAGTACATGTTCTATGGACCTATCGCCCAGAGTTCGGAACAATGACATGCTCTTGTGGCACTACACATCCACAGCCTGATTGAAAGAGGCCAAAACTCAGATTAAGTTCATGAGAATGTAGATCTTCTCTTCCTTTCACCTTAACCCTAAGCCTAACCATGCCTCCCCCCCCCCCAAAAAAAAAAGATTTTAAAAAATTGGATCATGCCAGAATGGTAGAAGAGAGTGGCAGCACTAGCTAGGAAAGTATAAAATGTTTCCTTCCTCTGGTAGAACTGCAGAAACTCTATCTAGGCTTTTATGCACCAACATCCAGTACAACAGTCCTGAAGCTTGGAGAAATAGGTACTTAGGAAGCGTGAGAATTATGAATGCTTTGATTAAGATAGGAACTCAGAGTTACGTGATCAAAGCTGTCATGGAGTTTAAAAAATTCTTTCCATGGGTTTAATGTGATCTTAAAGGGGTGGAAAGAGGGTGGTTCAGGCCGAGGAGTGAGTGAGGTTGAAAATATTCACTTACACTGAATCCTATTCTACCTCCTAGTTCTGGAAACCCTACACAGGGTTTCTCTGACTTGTGCCAGCAGTTTACCTGGTACCTATCTAAGTAATCCCAATAAGCTGGCTAGGACTCTACATGTGGTTACTTTACCCAATGTCCCAGTGCTAGTCCATGCAGTCTTTCTGTGCCAGTGCTGGATAAGATTGGACTGACTGCATAATATATCATTTCCATATGAAATTTTTAATCAAATTAAGTATAGCATGCTGACATTCATAGCCAGAACATTGACAAGGGCTACAATCCTAACTTCCAGTTAGGCCAGCACAAGTCCTGTCATGTCCTGGGGATGTCACAAAAGGCACTTCTCTGCTCCGGGGGGGGGGGGGGTTAGGCCAGTGCACAGACATTTGCTGGCCTCCCCACAGCACAACAGGAATGGTGATATTGGGGAACTTTGCTGGCCTAATTTGGTTAGGATTATGTCTAAGAATAATCCTATACCACCTTCTTTGTATTTGCTATCTTTCTATTCATGTCTCTATTCATGTGGGGCTGTGGGTGGCACAAGTGGTTAACACACTGTGCCTGTTAACCAGCAGGCCAGGGTTCGAGACCCAGGTCGGCCCCACAAGACAGGGTAAACTCCTGTCCTTAGCCCAGCTCTGCAACGCAGCTGGATCCAATCGTATTGGCTCTGCCTTTCCATTGGACTAATTCAGTGGCGTGGAGAGGGGGGATTTGCTGCTTGTGTAACAGCCTATCCTCCATAACAATCTAACCCAGGCTTTCGTGCTTCGCATGCAGCGTATGCAGCGCCTAGCATGATACCATAGTCTTTCAAGACTGACGGAGGCCTGCTTTATTCATGTCTCAGTGGTTCATTTCCACATTCTCAGTGCCAGTTCTTTCTTTGTACAGGTTTGTCCTGCAAACATTCAGAACCAGAAACATTTAGAACCAGCAACTCCAGGGTGAAGTAACTACAGCTATCTAATCAAAATCTGCCTATTCTGGTGTAAAACTACACCAAATATTTCACAGTTAATCGGCACTATGTATCTGTACATTTTTATCACAAAAGCAGTTTCACAGGCTGCGTACAGACAATACTTTCTTCAGGAATTTGCAGAAAAGCTATTGTTGCCCACAATACCCATGATAATGTTTCACAGTTCCCTTTTAAGGTCTCTTCTCAAGTAGGTTTTACAGGTATCCAAAGTTCTGCATAATCTGTACACAGTCTTTGGGACACTTCAAACTTTACTTGTGAAGGTGTGTTGTAAGATTTTAAAATGTAGCATGTGAATGTGACCAACAGTTAGGGAGTCAGGATTATGGCTTTCTATGTTCAGTGACACCTCTGGGCTTGTTGCCATGTAAAATGATCTCCCCGAGCACCATCACGTCCTGTCCAAAATCTCTCTTAATCCATATAAACTACTCCCTGGTGGCAGCTTTGTGATTACTCAGAAATGTTGCATGAGATTTAGAGCACAGGAAATGGCCCAGAGAATGGCAGCTACCTTTTTTCCTCAGGCTGGAAGGCTAGCTGTGAAATTTTTAGCCCTGCATTAATGTCTGTACCCATTTGTTCCCCATTGTGTCAGCCTACTTTGGATCAAGCAGAGCCAAAAGAAGCCAAATGTTTGGATGTCAATAACCCTACAATCCAGAGTAACTTCATGAGCACGTAAGAGACATTACGTGCACCTGTAGTTACTGTGCCACCTAGTGAAAACCTATGGGAAATTCATACTGCAATACAAAGTAAATTATTCTTACACTGGAGCAAGGACTCCACGTAGTTACTCTGGATTTTGTTCCCTAATCTGCATTGGAGGTTGCCTCCATGTGGTAACTCTCCACATCCAGCAGTAACATCAAGCACAGTTTACTACATAGATCCTCCTAATTGTATAGAGTTTAAAGACTAATAGTGAATGCTTCCAATCTTTGATGGGACTGGAACATCCAGATCCTGAAGTTAGAACCATTTAGACCAGTGGTTCTCAATCTTTCTAATGCTGTGACCCCTTTGTAAGTTCCTCATGTTGTGGGGACCCCCAACCATAAAATTATTTTCGTTGCTACTTTATAACTGTAATTTTGCTACTGCTATGAACTGTTATGTAAACATCTGATATGCAGGATGTATTTTCATTGTTACAAATGAAATGTGTGTTCTATGCACACATTGAACACAATTGGATTTATTTCAGAGTAGGCATGCATAGGATTGGGCCCTGAGGCTGCAATCCTATCTACATTTACATGGGAATAAAGGCCCCCCTGACTATAATGGGATTTATTTCAGAGTAGGCATGCATAGGATTGGGCCCTGAGGCTGTCAGTCAGCCCCAGTGCGCGCGCAGCTACAGCCGGAGGTCTGGCAAGCCTGACCTGGCCCCCTGCATCAGGGGTCTTTAGGCGACCCCCAGGAAAGCTTTAGGCGATCCCCAAAAGGGTCCCGGCCCCTACTTTGAGAAACGCTGATTTAGACATTCTCTTTATGAGTGAAATCCATCCCTTTTCCTGAAATCCATTAAGATCCTTCTGCTCAGTTTCAATGATGTATTTTGGAATTAATACCATTTGAATGGAATTTATTGGAGTTAGGAGAGTTAAGGAAATCACAAATACTTTTTGCTCACTTCATATTCATTAATGTGGTTAATTTTATTAATCAACTAGTGTGATGTTCGTGTTTTCCATGGGAGATAAACGATTTGATGTAGGACAGATTCATGCACCATGCAATAGTCTTGGGGCATCCAGGCCCATCATAAATACTAATGTTGGGACAATATTCACACAGAGATACAATTTTGGTGGATGAATGGGCATCACAGTCTGTGTGACTACAATACTCTGCAATCGACAGGCAGGATGGTTTAGTGGTTAGGGAGTTGAACTGAGATATGAAAGGTTCAGGTTCAAATCCATGCAGCTTCCTGGGTGTCCCCATTCTCTCTCAACCTCACAACCTCAACCTATTGAGAGGGCTAAAGGAGGGAAGAAACCATGCACATTGTCCTGAGCATCTTGGAGGAAGAATGGTATAAACATATGAAATACTAGCGAAAAGTGTACCCACGTTGTGGGAGTAAAATTCCCCTGTATGCCATTCCCCAATGGCACATTAATCCCACACACACATGAACCCCACATGCACAACATCCCCCCATACGCATCAAACTGTTTCCACATAGATGGGTAGTAAATTTTAGTGAAATTGCCACAGCCAACTTTCCTGTTTCGTTTATACCCTATCTCAGTACAGGTTGGAGCCTTGCTTCTGGAGAGCACGAGACAGCTTTCTATGTGAAGACATCTTTGGCTTTCTAGTGGTGTGAAATTCCTCATATGCCTTCACCAGAACATTTGAGCTGTTAATTGCGTCTCAACAAGATCTTCTCTTGAAGGAAAATTCAAGGTAGTTAAGGTTTTTGCCTCCCACTTTTCCATACCACCCAAGAACAGCTGTCAACTGCCAGATGACTAAGTTGGGTGGCAAGAACTTGGGGACAAGCATTGATTTTGATACATACAACTGTTGCCTCTCGTATGTCACAATGTCCTTGCATACCAACTCTGTGGGTGCCTGGAGTGTGCACAGTGTAGTCATGAACACTGTGACATATGAGAGAGAGAGAGAGAGAGAGAGAGAGAGAGAGAGAGAGAGAGAGAGAGAGAGATCTGTGGGTGATACTGGAAGACAAGGTCACAGTTACAAGCCCCAATGCCCTAGAATGATAGCCAAGGAGAAGGCAGATGCCATACTAACAGGGGGCTCAGAAAGGGCATACTTCACATGCATTGCCAGTCCATCATAACAGCTGACCTGTTAAGAGTTTCCAACAAATGGAGCACTTGCCAATCTGTCAGTCCTTCCTTCCCACTTCCCTTCCTGCCCACTTCCTGCAATTTCCTATCACATCTGGGCAAACACTATCAGAATCACCTATTTACTGAAGAAAGAGAGAAGGAATCAAACCCATAACACACTGTGCACACTCCAAGCACACAAACTTTATTCAGACCAGAGCTTCAAGCATACCAAAGTATTACCACTTACTCTATCAGCTTTTACATGGCCTATTAGGAATATTTATGCTGTGTCTACGGATTAAACAGATTCCTTGGACTGGCTCATAAATAAGCCATGATAAAGTGGCTACTTCAGGACTGGAGGATGAAGCCCTGTTATCAAGCAACTACATAGTCAGAAACTCACACATGAAGCATTGGGCTCTCATATATTTTGCTTCTCAGGCCTAGTAAGATGAATTTGCTGCATGGGAAAGCACTTGTGTAAAAATTGTGAGCCCATGCATGTCTACTCAGATGTAAGTTCCATTAAACTCAAAGGGAAAGTGTTGGAAGACTCCCAGGAAAAGTGTGGAAAGATTGGGCTGTAAACGCAACAGCAAGCAGAGCTCCTTATCCTAATCAATAAGTGGAAATGCCTGTGTATGAGATATGTTATTTGAAATTTTCAAAGACAAATATGCCTTTGTTTAGCAATATTTTTATACAAAAGTTTAAAGTACAATCTAGCAACACAATCCAGAGCAACTAATCTGTACACATAAGAGCCCTTGGGTTGCCCTATCTATCACTAGGGTGGAGCAACTGCAAGATGCTCCACCCCAGTTACTCTGGAAGAGGCTTAGGGCAGAGCAAGGCAAGATAGGGTGCCCTAAGAGAGGTGGACCTGCTCTGCCCTAACTGGGGCAGCCTAAGCAGCTCAGGAGAGGCAAGTTGAGGGCATGTTTAGCATTGCCTAGGGCAGAGCAGTTACTCTGTATCCAAAGCCTGTTTCCAAGGCAGAAATGCCCTTTTCCAGTTCTTCAGAGATATACCACCTCTGGAGCAGGTATAGTAATGAGTAGGCCCATGGGGGTCCATGATAAGGCCCGAGTAAGAATGGCAGTGCTGACCAAAAATCTGAGTTCTTGGCCAGCCTAGCTGCAACCCCTTCCTCTCAACCTCAGGATATGGAACAAACTACGGCTGCCCACAAACCTCAGGATACAGCAGGCCACTCCAAGAAGCCCCTTGTATTCACTGTAGAATGTACTGGCGTCTCATCAGGGACTCCTTAGAAGGCAGGCACCCAGTGGCGTCACCAGACTGGTGCAGCTGGTGCGTGCCACATTGGGTGATGCGCTCTGTATGGGGTGATGTGCTGGAGGACTTTGACACTGCCACTCGTCCTCGGAGCTGGCCCAAATGTCCAGCTGAGGTGCACTGTGCAGAAACACACTGAGCAGGCCGAACAGCTTCAGAGGAGACTTCCTTAAAGTGGAGGAAGTCCGCGCCTCTGCACGGCCATTCGGCCTCACTCAGGAGGCGGAGCGGCAGCCGAATGGCTTCAGAAAGAGTATGGCACAGGCACCAACTCTGATGCCTGCACAGTCTCCTCTGAAGCCAAAAGGCTTCAGAAAAGTACTGAGCAGGTGTCAGAGATAGTGCCTGCCCAGTACTCTTTCTGAAGCCAGTTGGCTTCAGAAACAACTGCGCAGGTGCCAATTTTGACATCTGCGCAGTCCAGGTAGGGGGGTGCGCACATCCCAGGGGTGACGCACAGACTTCTACACTGGGTGACGCACAGAGTCGTGTCACCACTGTAGGCACCACAGCTGTTCCTTGTTCAGTGTGAGGGGTGTCTCCTCAGGAGCAAGTCTTCCCCATGTGTCAGCATGCTATGGAGCAGTTAGGGCAGCCCAGGCTTCCTGACTCTCTGGATGCAGCATAACGTTCTGCTCTGGATGCAGAATAGTTAGGAGAGAGCAGTTAGGGCAGAGCAGGCTGAACTTGCTCTGTATTGTGCCCTTAGTTGAAGTAAAAATTTATTTTTACCGTGGGGTCAAATTAACCCCGTGATACCATTGGTTTTTACAATGGGGCCAAATAGAGCCAATGGTATTCTTGAGGGTGCTTATGGTATTCAGCCAGGGTTTAATAAGACAAAGGGAAATGTTTAAAATGAAAAGAGTATGGAGGAGAGGATAGCTAAAGAGTCCATGCAACAGCCCATCAGTCTTCCCCACTTCCGTCTGCTCCTTCTGCTGTACTTGTTCTTTTGAAAAGCCAGGGCCAGGAGGAGGAGGAGTAAGGAGGTGGCGTATGAGGAAGGCTGTCACATAGCTAAGTAAGTGTAAAAAAGAAATGAGAGTGTATGTGCAATGACACAGAAAGGAAAACCATGGTGAGACAGGTACTCTGAGCAACCATGGGTATGATGTGGGGGAAGAATGGCCATGGGAGTGGAGGGTAAAATGAGATGTCATGAGAATGCAACAGCTTGCACCTTGCAGCTCCAGGCACTAGGGGTTTGGACTGCCCAGTTTTTTCCCATTTGTGTATTAGAAGCCCCCTTAGAAATGTGGCTACTCCATTTGCTTGGAAGACTGGTCCAGCTCTGACCCCAACGGAAGGCCTGCAATGGTAGAAAGGCAAAATGGATTCACATGGCATTTCCTCATGTCTTCCTAATAGAAAAGGCAATATGTGAAAGTAGGACAGGACAACTGGGATGATTTCAATAGAAAGAGAGATAGGAGGGTGCCATTTGGTATTCCACTTTAGGCAGCAAAATATTCTAAAGTTCTAAGTTCTGGGTAGTAAAGAGAATGAAAAAGGCAAAGGTCAAAGCATGCCCTGAAGTGCCCTTCCCATCACTTAAAGCAGAGTAAGAATCACAAGTCTTGACATCCATTGCGGAGGAACCGCCAGAATTTTGGCTGCCATTAGCTAGAAGTTCCTGTTCAAATTTCTTACAAGCACTGTACTTTACCAAGGTGCAGGGGGTGCAGTTGCACCGGGCTACAAACTTTATGGGAGCTACAAGCTGAGCTTGACACTAGTGGCTAAAAATGTGAAAATGGATTATGTATGAATGATAATACCATCATGTTATATATCACTGGAAAGGTAATTTAATGCAGAATGCAATGAAACAAACTGCATTGGAATATCTATATTCTATCAAACATTATGGCCAATTAACCAAGAAAATGAAAATATACAAAAGCCGATTGAAGAAAAAGTAGATTTTCTTAACTCAAAAGAATATACATGCACTTCTAAGAGGTGCTCCTCTTACATTTATCAGGGAAAGAATAACCATGCCTCTTTGCCCCTGCACAGTTTTCCTAACCAATAAGGTCGAAAAATTTTATTGTTTTACTTAATTTGATTTTGTTGTTGCAAGGATAGGGGGCAACAAAATCTTCTTCAACTTCAGATAGCAGAGCAAATGGGTGGTGAACTGCTGAGAAGGAGGCAGCAAGTTTTTCTCCAATTTTCTTTTCAAAAATACCCAGGGATGACATCACTTCTGGTTGTGACATCATTTCCAGGGAAACATTTTGAGCTTTGCACCAGGCTACATGATCATTAGTTACACCACTGTTCTTTACAAATGATGCTAGACTAACTAGAATTTGGCACTATGGGCGCAAACCAGAGTAACTACTGGGAGTCCTTGCTCTGGTGTAAGAACAACTTACTCTGGATTGCAATATGAATTTCCCATTGGTTTTCACGAGGTGGTGCAGTAACTACAGGTGCATGTAAAGTCTCTTACGTGCACCCGTGGTTACTCTGGATTTGGGGGTATGTCTCTCCTCGGATATTTCCACACCAGCCTATCCGCAGGTACTGAATTTTTGAAATAATTGCTTCTTTAAAAGTACCAGTTAACGGTTACTAGCCCACTGCATGCCAAACAGATAACATACTTTGACATGAGAAATGTTACTAATATATTTAAATTCTGTGACCTTGGGTAATACCGTTTTCTTGAAAATAAACATTCTCACACAGGCATCCAGGCCATCTTTCAGCTTAACTCCTACTCACCAGAACTCTTATAGTCAGATAAAGGCTGCACTCCTAAACACACTTTCTTGGGAGTAAGACCCATTGAACACAATGGGGCTTATTTTTGAGTAGACAGTTAGGATTGTAATCACAATCATACAGTCAGATATTCAGAAGAAAGCTTTAGGGTCCAGTCTACCTAAATAAGAGTTTATACAGTAAAATGGTTTCTGGATTTTACCATATAACATTGCAAGTAGACGGACGACACGTTTCAGTATTCATCTATAAAAATGAAAATAGTTGCTCACAGAAAATTGGTTGGGAGAAATGCTAGGCTACAACCTTGAATACCTGCAAGATAATTCCCTGTGCATTTTATTGAAGACGGAAATTGGTCAGCTGCAGCTCAACATGAAAGGATTCAAAAAATACCATCTTATATACAATGTTTAAAGGTATAGGCACTGCCCCTCCATTTGTATCCGGGAACCCTAATTCTGATCCACCCTGTAAGGGTTTTGTAACAACATTGTTAGCATCTGAAAAGAAGCATGCATTTACACATCTAAGTTAAAGAAAAGAGAGCCTATTTATATTATTTATTCATCCTGATTGTCCTTAAATACTCCTGATAGGTGTCAAAGTTGCCCCCATTCTTCTGCAGAGGTGCGAACTTGGGCATCATGTCCCTGCACTAGTCCCTCCCCCACAAAGACTTCCAGCCCAATCCTATGCCTGTCCACTCAGAAGACCCATTATATCCAATGGGGCTTACTCCCTGGAATGTGTCTATAGAATTGCAGCCTCAGTGAGGGAGTAAAGCTCCCTCAAAAGTTTAAGTACCCATTTTATATATTTAGTAACTTCCATGAGTGTTGCTATATATCTCAAATGATTATAATCCAAAGATTTTAGATGCAGCTGGTGTCTTCTAGAGAAAGGCATTACTTATTTTAGAATATTATTTATTTTTAGAAAGCTAGCACACATAATTCACATTCAAAGTCTATTCAACTAAACCCTTTATGTTTCCCAAGCTATTACAACTGAGTCCAAAGGAATTCAATATCCCCAACATCATTTGTTTGGGGGTTCTGGGGCAACGCCTACCCCCATGTCACCCATACCTATTGCTTAATGATCAACACTGCCAACTGTAACAAGGGTCCAGGAGTTTGCTCTGCCGAGTGGATCCTTGGCCAATGCCCCATCCCTGATGTCACTCTTGTCCTAAGACATCTTATACATTCCTGTTTGAGTTTTTCCAAAAATTCATCATTAGGGGATAATGATGACTCCTGGCGGGGTCTACTTAGATGATAAGGGTGTTGGGATCAGGAAGGAAACCTATTTTATTATCACCATATGTTGCTCTTGGTGAAAGAGAGAGTGGATACAGTCACCCCTATAGAAGCTACCTGACTTGCAACTAGACGCTTACATAAGCTCAAAGCAAAAGTTCATTCATCAAGAACAGTCCTTTGCAAACATGACACCTTTTCCTTTCCTGCCTAACTGCATAGGCCATCTCGTGTGTTGAGTCTGAATTTTATTGATTGACTGGAAAACACTTTCCTGACAGCCATCCTCATCATAAAAAGCAATTTTATCTGCCTCACCTCTCCTTTCTAGCATCAATTACAGGAGGAATGAAGGTAAAAGGATGCAGCAATTCATACATTCTCTTCTGGTTCCAAGATAACTCTTACATAGCAGTGTACAAAAAAATCTTATTGTTTGTTGTCAGAGACTTTAATAAAAAGTCAGACCCAGAAAGTTGCTTTCTTTCTCATTTTGAGAGTTGTGTCTCCTGTCAAATGAACTCCTGCAGGCCCAATGTTTTATGGTGCAAGCTGGATACCAAATCTAAAACTGGTACATAAATTTTCCGACACTGTCATATTTTGAAGATGTTGAAGTCAATATCTGGGTGGAAGCCACTGGGTTAATGGTGCAGGACTAACAGTGTCAAGGAGAGGAAAAAAGAAAATTCTCCTTGCAGATAAAGAGGAAGGGAAGGAATCTGAGGAAACACATTTGAAAAGAAATGCCTCTACCACCAGAAAGGCAAACCCACATACATGTAGTAGACCAGAAAGACAATTTCATAGGAGTTTCTAGGGGGACATTTCAGTGGGAAAATAATTAATAGGGTACACCTGATATGCCATGTGTCCCCAAGTCTCATTCATGTACAGCTAGACCTCGTTCTGGTCCAAAGTATCTTCAAGGCAATGAATGGAATTACAGCCTCTCTTACACAGACTGTTTAAATATAGGTACTGTTGAAACCAGCCCAGCTATTAATTTTTCCATTGGGGTATGCATTCATTTCAAAAGAAATGAAACGTAAATAGTATCATCTTGAATGGGTTCTCTTTCTTCCAAAAATGAACCCAGTGATTCAGGGATAGTTATGAAGAGACTTCATTTACAAAACCCTATTTGTGGCTTTCTTATTTCATATTTTCACATTGGCAACCACTATTTTTAAACCTGTATAACTATGGGATGAAGCTACATGTTGGGACAGTTATGGGTATTCAAGATCAATGATTGTAGTTTCTGCTATTGCAACACCGGCAGTGACCAAACATTACTTCAATTTTTCTCCTTTTATTGGAAATGAATGGAGGGGAAATGAACCAAGATCAATGCTGGGAATGATTCTTTGGCCCTGACTGATTCTGAAATGAACCTAGATTGGAGATCTGAAAACAACCAGGTCTTCAAAACAGAATTATTTGTGAGTCCACATCCATTTTGTCTACCAGTGAACTTTCATTCACCTGTCCTTGAATGTTGAATGGCACTCTTGAATGTTGAAAAAAATGCTGGGATATGTTTGTAAGAGGCATCATTTCTTCACACAAGGCACCATTTTTTACTGCATGTGTGCATGAAATGTGCAGGCAGTCAAGTGCATAAACAGTGCTCACTTGGGACTGCACATTGCAGGGAAAGATTAATAGCATTGGGGAAACCCAAGAGTCTCCAGGACATGTACACAAGTGGTCAAATTGCCATTTTTCTTCAAGAAATTGTGTAAAGTCAATGGTTCCCAAAGTGTGTGTCATGATGCCTTAGGATACATGGCACACTCACAGTGGTCCTGGGGGTGTACAGCGTTGCCCCTCCTATTTATACCCCAGGTGCCACCATATTGGATCTCACAAATTTCTTAAGATTTAGGTGAAAACCATCTTGGATCACATGAGATTTTGTAAGATCCAAGATGGTGGTGCCCGGCTGAGCCAGGAAGAAGAGGCTGCTAGGATTTCACAATCCAAGTATACATTTGAGGAGCACTGCTATAAGTAGTGATAACACATATAGAAAAGTGCTGTGCTGAGTGGGTGTGAAAGCTCCACACAACAGGACCCTCTCTTGTGGTAGTTAATCATAGGTGTCAAGGATGACATCTCATGGAAGATACTCTGGCTGCAGGCCTATGAAACCTGGGGCCCAAGGGGCTAACATAATGTTGGGACCCAAGCTATGACTCAGGCCTTTCCCATCCTCTTCACAGTGCCATTTTCCACCACCATGGAGCAACTTGAAAGTAAATACATGTACTCGAAAATTCAGAACAGTAGTTAGCATATTCCTCATTAACCAGTTTGAGAGCTAATGCAGTGAATTGCAGTGCAAATCAATTAAACCAGTTTGAGATCTACTGCAGTGAATTGGAACCACTTTATCTTTATAGATGCCAAATATCTTTCCAACAGCATTGACTTTACCGAATGTTACCATGTTAATGACATTCAGATGATAAATGCCTGGACAGGTTGTGAACTAATGACACAGGAAAGAGGCAGGTTGCATATCTCATTATCAAATCCCCTAAGCTACCCTGTCTGCATTATGCAGGGAGACAAGCCATCTGCTTTAGAAACTTACACTTCATCCTGTTTTTCTGAAAGTTTAACAAGAATAAGGGAAGACAGTTCCTAAGCAGACACTAAATGTTAATGAACAGTGAATCTCTCATCAAATTAAAGCAATTAACTTTCAAGGTCCTAAGGAAGAGAATACCAGAAAATGTAAAGATGATATTTTAGCAGTGTTACACCATATCTAATAGGTGCACTTGGAAAAATGATTTGAAATGTCTGTGCCTTGGACAGTTTGGCTCATGTGGAACATTGTTCTTGAATTAAGCTGCTGCCATTATCTTCAAGGTTAAGATAGAACTTCAAAAGAACCAGAAAGTGTTCCAGAAAGATCACAGAGGGATGTTTTTCTCCTGCTCAAACAATACTAGAATTCAAGGTCACTCTCTGAAGTGTGTCAGCTGTAGTTGTCTACACATATGGTGCAATTGACTTACGGAAATTAGGCTGCAATCCTAAAGACATTTTCCTGGGAGTAAGCCCCACTGAATATAATGGGACTTACTTCTGAGCAGACAGGCATAGGATTGCACCCTTACTTACATAATTTCTCCCACCTTGCCCCTTTATTTCAGAGTCTGAGTACGTCAACGGAGAATGGCCATCACCTTCATATGCAGCTTCTGAACTCCCCAGGTGGGGCCAGTTGGCCACCTGGAAACAGAATGCTAGAATGAATGAACCTTGATCTGACATGATAAGGCAATATTTATGCTTTGTCTCACAAACAGATTAGAAGTCCAAGGTCAATTTGATGAGACACTTGAAATTATTTGTTCATGTGCATTTATGTAAATCTTATTGATCTTCATCCAGTATGCACATGTATAAAAATACATGCTATGTTTCTAATGTGAGATACTCTTGAAGAATACAGTACTATGTTTCACTGTGTAAGGAAAAAACCCAGGGCACCAATCCGGCCTGCAGTAGAAAGAAGGGGGTTGTCACAGTTCCTTCCCCTTCAAGACTCCTAGATCCCTCTCTGACAACTAAAAGCCACAATGCTCCTTCCTCTTCAGCCTTTTCTGAGTCTATTTCCTGGCTTCCTTGGCTCACTCACAAGTATGCATCATTCTTGACATATGGATCCTATCAGGCCACCTTATCGGGAATGTCTCACTCCCTCTTTCTGGCACACACTGCCAGAGCACTACCATCTTGCCACTTCCATAATAGGGTTGTGGAAGCTGAACTCTGAACTCCATGCTCTCAGGCCTTCTTTGTCTTCCCTCTCCCTAATGGACCCCCTATCTGAATATGGTGGCCTTGACAAAATAGGGCTGCCTTCTAAGGCATCCCATACACTATGAAAAAGTGTCAATGAAGGACTAATTAATAATATATATCTTTAAGACTTTGTCTATGTATATTAAAATATACCACTCGAATCGAATGCAATGTCAACTCTAATGTGCATTCTATATGTATAATGAAAATATCACATTTCCTCCAATCTAATTAACCATTGAACCTAATGTGCACCCTGATTTTGGAGACTAAATTCGGCTGAAAAAGGTGAGCATTAGCTTTGAGTAAATACAGTAATTCAAACAGAACAACAGCATATCTAATGCCTTGTCATGCAAAATTAAAATAATGGTTTCCTACATCACCCAACTATTGTATAAGGTAAACCCTTCTATTCCTGTCATATATCAGCCAGCTTTCACTGCTGCCTGATTAAAGAGTTGGCTGACACTTCTTGATGCCCACTACCCTTGTGATCCAACTTTTTCCAACTTTCTATCTTCTGCCCTTCCGCGCTAACTTCTCTCATAATTCTCTGAAAGCCTTCAAAAGAGGCATTGCTGCCCTTATATCTCTTTTTAGATGAAGCCACTGAAGTCATTGAGATTCTCCTGGCACTGTTAATAAAATCTGAAAAGAGAAGTCTCAGCCTTGGAATACCTGCCAAAAATGGACTACATCAAATGAACTAAAAGGTATGGGAAGAAAGCTCATAGTCTGCTGGGAGAGCATTGAATGTGTTACATCCCACAGCATTTCAGAATAATATATCTTTGTTTCTATTATCTTTCACAAAGTCAAACATGACAATACTTGCATCTAGTCCATTAAAAATAGATATGGTCTTTTAAACAAAAATATGGATTTGTTTCTGAGCGTATTGAGTTTGTATTTTTAAAAAGCTATTTGAAAGTAAGTAATAATTTAATAATTTTAAAGTCCAGTCTTATTCTCTCCCTTTTTGTTGGTACTACTGTGCCAAAAAGGAACAAATACTATTCAGGGGAGAGCGTGGGGGGCTGATCAAGAAGCTTTGGAAGGGATTTTAAATCACCACTGTAAGCCTTCTGCTCCTCAGTGGGTCTACTCAGTCCTGTATTCACTTTTTAGAAGTTGTATCTTAGAGCGTTATCCTAACCAATTTAGGCCAACACAGCTCACCCATCTTCCCTTTTCTGAGGTGGCCAGAACATGTCTGTGCACTGACCAAACCCCCCACTTCCCGAGAGTGGCACAGAAGTTCCTTACAGCACTTTTGTGACACTCCTAGGGCAGCATGGGACTTGTGCCAGGATCTGTGCCAGCCTAAGCAGGAGTTAGGATTGTGCTGCCACAGTGGTAATAAAATGTTACCCAAATGGCTTATTGGGATTTTGCAAGCTATAACTTAGGTAAGTCTCTCCCAACAAGACTGGTTCTGGAGAATTACCTACCTTAAACTTAGGGCCCAGTCCATCTCTCCAGTGCCAAAACAGCTATGTCAACAGGGAGTGTGAAGGATATGATCATATAGACCTCCTTAAGGTTAGAGAACATTTGTACCCTACCTCAGGGGTTATATGTGGCTGCATTGGTAGGACTGGGTCCTCTGTTTTGGCTTATTAGTCAATTAAAATTTCTCTGACTTTTGAGGATCCTTCACCAAACATTAGAAGTAGGTATAGACTAAACTTTCTCTCTGAGAGGACGAGCATTTGAGAATTAAGAACTTCATATTGACCAAACAGCGTTCTGAGAAGGAAATCATAGTACATCACCTGATCTTCTCCTTGGGCTTCTTGTTCGATCATGCATCATTGGCTTTTAATAAACTCATTAGCAGATCCTCTTAGGAAGGAAGGGTTAGTGAGCTTTTGTGAGGCCATATCTCTTAAACGGATTTTTTAATTGGATGACTTCCATCTGTGCACTAAATACTATTTGGCCATGTCTAGACTAGACAGCTTTCCTCTCTTGGTTCCTCTTTCCACAATCCGGATCACGATGTGGGTTCCACAATTAAGATCAACGTGTGGAGGCTTTGGAAACATTGAACTGTTTTCTTGAGTAGCTCTTCACCTATGTCAAATCAAAGATTATTTCTGAAACAGAGAACTATAAAAATGTTGTGTGTGTGTTGTGACACGGCAAGGTGTATCTCGAGCTGCATACTTACCTGGATGGCTGGAAAGGACCTATAGCAAGGTCAGCAAATGAGAAGTTTGCAGGCCTTGAAACTGAGCCTACACCTATCCGGACTTGCTTCAGCTGCTACAAATGTCAGAGGAGGGAGAAGCTGCCAGCCTGTGATTAGGAACTTTTGGGAAGAGGCTGAGAGAGGCAAAGAAGCCTAGTTTTCTGGCTGTCGGCCACAAGCATCCTGATTGAACTCTTGAATCTCCATAGTGGAAAAGGAGACAACTGCCTCTCCAGTGGTGGGCTCCAGCAGGTTCTCACCCACTCTATAGAACCGGTTATTAACGAGAGATGGGACATAATAAAGTTTTAAAATAGCCATTTAAGAGTGGCTGCCAAATGGGCATAGAACCAGTTGTTAATTTCTTTGAATCCCATCACTGCTCTTTTCCCTTCTCACCCCCAGTTCTGAAGCAGCACTGCAAGTTCTGCCTGTTCCTCCTACAAATCCCAAAGTCTAGTAGGGGTTTATCACCCCTATAAATGTTGAGACTAAAGAGTGCTTACTACCTAAACTTGTTATCCTGTCCTAGGGAACAACACCTCACTCTAGTCCGCTGGATTAAGAAAACAAAACTAAAACAGCATTCTGGAGGAATGTATAGGCTGTTTAAAGATGAAAAAACCGATATTTTCCATTTAAAGAATTAAAAAGTGATTAAAGGAAAGGGAAACAATTTACCAAGATGCCAGCTGTAGCCAAGCTAAAAGCTGGCAGGTAAAAATGGTTGTTTGTCATTGTTTGATTTGCTTAATAAATGAACTATTAAAAAAGAACTCTGAAAAGAGACAAAGGCGTATTTAAGCGCATTAACTTCAGGAAGCAAATTGTCTCCGCTGCTGAGATTGTAACCACCTGCAATGACTGGATTTGCAATCGCTAATATAGGAACAGGCAGCAAATCACCTTCAAGACTGTGCTGAAGTCTCCTGCTGCGTCAAATGCTGTGAAACCCACAGAGGTGAAATTGCATGGAGGTTTAACTGCTGCTGCTTTCTCAGCTGGGCCACCTCCAGTACCACATAGGGTACTTCAATTTGAGAAATGAACCAGGAGAACAAACCTCTCAGTGACTTTTAGCGGGATTTGCATGCTGCAGTGCTTTAAGGATTTTTGAAAAGCTCACCCACACAAGGGTCTGTTTTTTTGTTTTGTTTTTTTGTATCCAGAATTCAGACCGAACTCTGGATGTTGGTACTGTACAGAAGAAATAAGCAGGAAGAAGTACTGTGTTGGTTGCTTTGATTACTCCTCCCACCTCAACTTGGAACAACCACACCTGTTAGATGTGGTCCCTTACATGAGATACCTGCTTATGAAATCTGTTGTAAAGTATCTTTAGGCAAAGTGTTGCACTGGATAAGCTTAGTAACTTTGAGGGCAATCCTAACCTTCTCAAAAGTAAACCCCATTGTGTTCAATGTGTCTTACTCCCAGGAAAGTGTCTTTAGGATTGCAGCCAAAGCTGTCACTGCAGCTCAGAGTTGCAATTGGCATGCTAGATTTATACTGTCCAAAGGCACTTCTCCAACAGCATCTCACTGGACACTTAAACGGGAATGTAGTTTGGCACTAGTAAACAGCAGGTGAAGGTTATCGTGGCATTGAAGTCATCATTATTCCCAGTCATTTCTACAGATCATTCTGCTGTTAAAAGTATTACTACAGAGGCTGATTTCCAAAAGGATGTTACCATCAGCTCAAAGCTTAAACCCTCAGAGTGTGTTGTTTCCTTCTATTTTTTTACAACAAGCAAGCAAAATTTGCAATTGCCTGCATATGTAATGTCAAGGAAGAGGAGTTGGAGTCTAGCAGGATATATGACATATATTTCTGGCCAATTTCAGTTGAAAAACACTCTAGTATGCTTTGAAAGATTCTGAAACTACAAATCACTCACTGAATACAGGCAGCACTTAAAAGAATTAAATCTTGCAGAATTAAATCTACTTACACCCCATAAATCTGTTAGAGGATGACACCCATTTCTCCTACTCCATTGTCACTGATCTTTAAGATGTATGGAGTGAGGAGATTCACGATATGCATAAAAAGAACCATTGTAAGGAACCCAAAAACATACTCTAAATAGCTACAACATATGAAATGGAAACAAGATACCTTGTATGCTTGTTAAAGCATTGATCCTATTTTGCCAGCTTTGAGGGAATGACTTCTACAACTCTTATCATTCTTCATCTCCATCCCACCTCCAATGGGTTAAACAGTGGTGGGCCCGGCCTGGCCCAAGAACCGGTTCTCTTGAAGTGGGCGGGGCCAGGGTTAGGGGGCAGGGCCAGGGGCAGGGCCAGAGAGATTTTTAATTTAAAATTTAAAAAAAATTTAAAAAATAAAATTACTTACTTCTGAGTAGACCTACATAGCATGGGGCTCTGAGGCTGCAATCCTCTCCACACTTTCCTGGGAGTAAGACCCATTGACTATACTGGGACTTACCTCTGAGTAGACCTGCATAGGATGGGGCTCTGAGGCTGCAGTGCTCTCCACACTTTCCTGGGAGTAAGACCCATTGACTATCAGTGGACTTACTTCTGAGTAGACCTGCATAGGATGGGTTCTGCATAGGATGGGGCTCTCTCAGCTTCCCGAGCCAGCTGGGGAGAGGCTAGGAGAGTGCGGTGGCGCTGCACGGGTCCTTCTCAGCCTCCTCGGCTGGACGGGAGAGGTTGGGAGAGCACAGTGGCGCCGCACGGGTCCTTATCTATCTATCTATCTATCTATTTATCTATCTATCTATCGTATTTATATACCGCTTTTCAACTAACAAGTTCACAAAGCGGTTTACAAAGAAAATGGAAAAATAATAATAGCTAATTAAAAGCTAATGGGTCCCTGTCCCAAAAGGGCTCACAATCTAAAATGCAAAAAAAGAACACCAGCAGAAGCCACTTGAACAGACACTGCTGGGGTGTGTAGTGCCAGTTACTCCCCCCCCCTGCTAAATAAAAGAGGAACACCCACAGGCCAGCCGGGAGAGCCTGGGAGAGTGCGGTGGTGGCCAAACTGGTCCGCATGGTTCTGGGGGCCCCCTGCCATTGCTGGATCGCCAGCAGCAGGGGATTGGAAGATCTGGTCCCCCAGAACCGGACCGAACCGGCCTGGGCCCATCATAGGTTTTCAAGCAATGTAGCACATCCTGTTGCAGGATTTGAGCCTCAAAACACCTGTGAACCCTACTCTGAATTGCCAAAGTTGTTGAGGATTGCAAGGAGGGTGACACATTGGGTAGATTAATTATTCCAGAGTAAAAAAAATTATAAGATCTATGAATCAATTGCATATTGAATTTTTTTTTCAGTGTCCCACCTGGGGTGGTTGGAAAGATGCAAGTATTTAACACAACTTTTGCTGATTCTCATTTCCAACTGATTACTCCAAAGTCTCTTTTTCCCTCTAATCTGGGGTTGAACCTGCAAGGATTTATAAATCTTTCCCTGACTACCAAATAGAGATGTTTTATATATAAAACGGATAAAGTCATTGAGTATTTTCTTCACTGCCACTATTTTAAGGACAGTATTGTGTAAAATCATTATAGATTAGTTGTATGCTAATTCCTCTCTCTCTCTCTTCCTTATCTCTTTCCATGTTGTTAGATCCTCCTGGAGGACCCAATAAAGATTACCCATTTGTATGGTAACTCATTCCACAACTTGCAAGGGTGCCAGGAAATCCTAATGCTTCTACCTTCCAGCCTGGCAGTAAGCTTGCCATTGAGAATTGATTTTCTTGCCTGGAGTTGCAAGATTAAGAATCTGTGTTATTGTAATTCACATCCCCAGCAACTTTGCCAATAAATGAGTTATGACTTCTGCCCTGCCACAAGGGCAGGAATTCAGGCCTGCTGAGCTATAGATTCCCCCAGCATAGCAGTAAATCAAAAAATTCTGCCTTCCTCTCTAAGCTTAACATACAGCTTTCTGCTTGCTATCTCAGCTCACATTATTTGTAAAGTTTAACATAGTGCAGGTGGACAACCAGCAGAAATACTGAATTATAGCAGCACTGGTACTTGAATAAGAGCATGTAACACTTTCTGCAACAGGGAAATAGTTTCTGGAAGTCACTTAGTAGAACACTGAACTAATATGGCTTTTTGCTTCCCACATCATCACCATACATTGCACAAACCTGTATAGCTATAGACTATGTTGATATTAAGGACCAAACCAAGATGTACCCAGCAGTGGACTTCAGGGGGTTCTCACAGGTTCTATAGAACCGTTTGCTAATGAGCGCCTGGTTGTGAGAACCGGTTACTAATGGGACGTACAACCTGTTATTAATTTAGGTTATTAGGACATAGAACCTGTTGTTAATTTATTTAAATTCCACAACTGTGTACATCCAATTCTGTGGATATATTTGTTATGGAAGATCAAGATGATCAGGCAGAAGATGTCATTTTGACAGTGTTTTCCATGTTTTGACAGCTGTTTGAAAGATCTGGGCAGATTAGAGTTAATGGACTTTGATATATGAGGATGGGGCTTACACCTGGACATCAGTAGGACTGATGCACTTTGCAAGACACTGCAGTAGGTTATGGCTCACACCTGAACCTCACTGGGAATAATGAGAGTTTCAGGAATAAAAGCAGTCTCAGAAGGAAGCTGGGGTGAGTGGTGTGGGTATGGTTTTCTGAAAAAGGGAGACACACACCTACTGGACTGGGACTCTGCCCTCTGGAGCTCTGTGAGACTGGGACTCTGCCTTCTGGAGCTCTGTGAGACTGGGACTCTGCCTTCTGGAGCTCTGTGAGACTGGGACTTTGCTGGACTCTACTTGGATTGTGAAGGACAGAGTAAGTGTTGACTTTGTTCTGTGAACCTTCACTGTTTGCAATAAGAAGAGTTCTTGGGGGAAGGCATTTCTCTGGAAAAGAGCTACTGCATTATTAGGGAGTTTGTGTAATAACAATAAACTCAAACTGATAAAGGAGTTAAGTTTTTGTTTCTCTTTACATTGCAGCCATCTGTAGAGAAAGAAGGGTATTAATTTTCTGAAAATGGGCATTAAAAGGGATATATTTTAAAAGGATAAATTGGTATCAGAGGTGAAATTCACAAACTGGTACCAGATAAATTTGGATGGGACAGTATTTAAAATTTGAGGAAAGAATCTGCTCTGTAGCTTGAGAGCAGTATATTCATTTTAACAACAACAACTGACCAAATGCAAGATATATTCGGCTGCAATCCTAAAGACACTTTCCTGGGAGTAAGACCCATTGAACACAATGGGGCTTCCTTTTGAGTAGACATGGTTAGGATTCTGCTCTCAGTGTGTTTGAAACTATAGGTAGATCTGACCTTCACCTCAAGATCTTTTTATACAAAAGGATTGTCTTTTTGTTGAAGGGTCTGGTAACTCTGGTTTCCAATAGGGAATCTTGATGTGGAGGCCAGGTCTATACATGACTTTGAGTGTCCATTCAAAGCTACAGATGGACCTACCATCTACCTCAAGATTTTTAAGAGAGGCCACATACTAGCCGTTCAGAGTGCAATCCAAATCCGCAGCCAGCATAAGTCACTCACACTGGCCAGGGGATGTTACAAAATGGCAGTAATGGCTCTGTGAGCCAGACTGGTTGCAAGTGAACATGGACCCTCTCAGCAATTACACAACCGAGAGTGTCTATGTGCATCATCACCTCCCTACCTGCCTTTGGATATAAAAACCTTCCCGGACTCGGTGGAGATGTGGACTTTACAGGAAATTTTGGACCTGAGGATCAGGGGAAAGGGAAGTTTCTGACTTACATGAGGAATAATGGTGGGGCCAGCCACTGAATGGTATGCCCATGGAGGGATTTCACATCTGCCTTGGAACTGGAACAGAGGGAGGGGAGGTTGGGGTCGTGGAGAAGAGCTTTAAAAGGGGGAAAAGGCAGGAGTCAGCAATCAGGCAGGAGGCAGTGGCTGGAGACAGTGCGGTGACACCTCGACGCCTGTGGGACTCTAAAAGCTTACCTGAAAGGAAAGGGACCTGGTTAAGATGAGTTAAGTCTGTTTATTTGAGAAAGTCTATGAAGGGATGATACTTACCTGTTGATTGTGACAGTTTGGTGAAGTAACCTAGACCTGTATAAAGAAAAGAAGAGACTTGTTAAAGAAACCATTAAGCTGTGTGACATGAAGTAAACTTGACTGGTTGGTCTTACTTACCTGGTCTGAGTGGTATTTAAAGATGTCAGAGCAGAAGGAAGAGCCAGAAATAAACACTTATAGGGAGAGAAGAGACAGGCAAAGGGGGCACAGAATCTCGGAGGACAGGGGAGAGCATGACAGGCTCTTCTGTGTCACTCCTGGAGAGGGGTTTAGGCCGCTGTATGCACAGCCTCTCCACACCACCACAGGAACAAGGAAATGGGTGAGTTGCTCTGGCCTAAAATGGTTAGGATTGTAACCTGAGTGGCACATTTGACACCCTGGATGTACTTGACTTTTGAGGCAAACTGCCCTCCATCCCACTCTTGCTATGCTATTGATTTGGTGAGAATACACTGATGGTTCAATAAACTGCATCAGAAATAAAAGCAAATACTGTACACCTTCTGTTTCAGTTTTTTTGTGCTTTGACTGCTCTGGAAGCAGTATTGCTTTTGTGCTTTGAATGTTCTGCAAAATACTCTGCACAGTACGTATGCAACAGTAATTTGTACTGTATACCATAAGGATAGTACATCTTTAATACCACTGTACATATATTTAAAATAGGTATAAGGGCTGCTACTGCTCCATAATTCTACCTTTATGCTTCCACAAAAACAGCAAACTGCAAAATTATCCTTGATATGCAAACATACGGTGCTGAAGTTCATGTTTTTCATTAGCTACCACTGCAAAATTTTAATAATGTCCAAAACTAATATGCAGATTATTAATTTCATGGTGTAATATAGATCGTGCAGTCAGTGCTGTAGCCTCTGCTTTTTACCTTTTGGTAGAAAGTTATTAATTGTAGATTAAAACAGTTAATGGGGAAGAGAAAATTATCTGCAATAAAGGATATCCTTTCAGCTTGAGAATAAGTCCAGCAAAAGGAGGACTGTTATATAGACAATCACTTACAATATTTTGAATAATAAATATAACAAATAATTGGCAAAGCAAACCTTTCAGAACCATGTTTAGTTTAAATGTATCTCCCTTCCATTTAGGAAGGGTCCTAATTTCAAAATCTTGAGAAATAAAGTTAAAATTTACTATTCAACCCCCCAAAAAATTATAATTTGCCTTTTCCTTGTGAAATTTTCTCCAAAAAGAACAGGTTTTCTATCAATATATTTATCATGAAAGTGTCATTTGATTTCATTGATTTTTCAACAGTTTCAGGCAGTATTATGTTTGATGCCTAATAAAGGCAGTTTCATTTAGCCTTTAGGATCATGACAAGGATTTGGATGTCATGACAAGGAGGTGAGGTCACTCATCACTGGAAGGAACTCATTGCCAGGAGATGACCTGGAATAAATAAAAAAGTATCTTAACACTCAGGAAAAGAATAGTATGAGAGCTAGGCAGTACACATTTGAGACCAGCCACGGGACTTTTCCTAACCAGCAAAGCATTCAGTTTTAACATGACTGGCCAGAAACTCCCATAGGATTACAAAAGAACAGGAATTGCCAGGACTAGAAAACATATCAGTTACTTCACAAAGCTGCTGTTGAACCAGTCAGTCAGTAGTGAAGAGCACTCCCATTAGCTATTCTACAGTGAAGGTATCTCCCCATATACCCATAGCAGTACACTGATTAAAAACCTCTGGCATATAACACCTTGTATCACAACAAATGAACCTGTTGGAGGAATCTCATGCAACCACTGGGCTGCCATGTGATACAGGGAACCCACCTATCAAGCCACACCAATGAACATCCCATATCCTTTGTGTCATCACTTTCTCCTGTTGGCATGGCTTCCAGTGAGCTACCTTCGATATTGCCTAGCCATAGTTCAACATACACTTTGACAGCAGAGAATAGGAGGTTTATGACTATAGAGCAGAGTTTCTCAGATTCCATGGAGAATGCTGGGGATCCTGAAAGCAGAGAGACCTCTGAGACCTCTGTGCACTATCCATGCACAGTCCCATCCTGAGGCCTGCTGGGGTAAGAATCAAGAAAGGTGGGGAAAGGTTTTGGCATGGGGAAGATGTGGTATAAATCACTTAAATAAAATAAATGTGGCAGACACACAGCATCTCTGCAACATAGGTGGGTTGGGCAGCCCTCACAGAGAATCATCAAAGAAGATATGGTTCTGACCTCCATGAAGAAGTCATGCCAGCCTTGGAGCAATTGTAGGAAAGGCATTCATATCTTCAGAGAAGGGTGGACAGAGTGGCCATCCAAGCACGAACATGAAACAAGTGTCTCACTGGAGAAGCATTTTGGAGAACCACACCATAAATTCCCAAACCCTAATGAAGGTCAAAACATTTCATAGAAGACATTGTGGAGAGCTGTATGTTACTGAGAAGTGCCTGCTGTCGCTGGGAATGAGTTATAAATACAATGTGCTAATTCTGAAGACTTTATTCTTGGAAGGAATGTGAACAGCGTGACAAGACTCCACAGAAAGCAGCATTTTCTTGAAACACTGCAGAGCTCTCTGTTGCCAAGATCACTATATTATTTTCCTTTAATCCAGATTGCTGTGCATGAATAAAATGCCAGTTCCATCTGCGAACAGCATTTGGTTTTCATGCGAGCCCAAGACAAGCACAACCATCCGCTCTGTGATGAATCAAGAGCTCTTTTATTTCTACTACTACCCTATCCAAATGGTTATTGCTATTTTCTCTTGACCTCTACCAGGTAGTAGGATTTGCTGTGGAAAGACTGGATCATGTCTGAAAAAATGAGAAGAAATAAGCCTATGGTAGTATCTAGAATCTGGAGGTTATTAACTCTTTTAAAAATAGCTTTCCAATGGCTACCAAAGGAATCCTACTTTGCCCTAGAGAAAAGACAGGAACACTGCTCAGATGTATTCACCTCACATTCTCACACCCAGTTTGATTGTGTAGATTAACACTAAAAGCCAGCTTGCAGAACCCTTTCCATATGAATGTTTGCATTCATTTCTGGTCATGGCTTCATTTCTTGGGGGTCCTGGAGAGATTTTCATTCTTAGAAAGGGGTCCCGGACTGAAATGCTTGAGAACCACTGGGCTAGAGGCATTCCAGGACAAGGGAACAGTGGGATGAGTGGAGGAACTGGCTTGGTAGAGGGTTGGGATCAGTGGAGTCCTGATCCACTCAGGCTGCGTGGATGGAGATTCTCTTATCTGTTTCAGCAAGTGCAGACATGAGAAGACCGTTGCTGGTCTTGGGGCTTTCCTCACAGGAAAGGCCAAAAGTTATCTTCTCCTGATGAGATCTCCAGTGACCTCTGTAGGGCTGCTGGAGAATCATAGAATCATAGAGTTGGAAGGGACCTAGTAGGTCATCTAGTCCAACCCCCTGCCTATAGCAGGAAATTCTCTTAGAGCATCTCCAACAGGTGCTCGTCGAGCCTCTGCTTGAAGATCCCCAGTGAGGGAGAGTCCACCACCTCCCTTGGCAATCTGTTCCATTGCCGAACTGCCCTCACCATCAGGAATTTTTTCCTGATATCCAACCGTAATCTCCGTTCTTGCAGTTTGTACCCATTGGTTCTTGTTCTGCTTTCAGAGGCAGCTATGAACAAATGAGCCCCTCCCTCCATATGACAGCCCTTCAGGCATCTAAAGTGGGTGATCATGTCTCCTCTCAGCCTTCTTTTCCTCGGCTGAACATCCCAAGTTCCCCCAACCTTTCCTCTTAGGGCTTCCCTTCCATCCCACTGATCATTCTTGTCGCTCTCCTCTGGACTTGCTCCAGCTTGGCTGCATCTTTCTTCAAGTGAGGTGCCCAGAACTGAGCACAGTACTCAAGGTGAGGTCTGACCAATACTGAATAAAGAGGAATCATAACTTCTCACGACTTGGAAGCTACAGTCCTCTTAATGCAGCCTAAGAGGACTGCAGCATTAATGCATTAAGAGGACTGTAGCTTCCAAGTTGTGAGAGGTTATGATTCCTCTTTATTCAGTATTCTTCGTAGTCACATCACACTGCTGACTCATATTCATCTTGTGATCCACGGCAACTCCAAGATCCTGCTCACATGTTGTGCTGTCAAGCCATGTATCCCCCATTTTATACCTGTGTCTTTGGTTTTTATTGCCTAAGTGCAGAACCGTGCACTTCTCCTATTGAAATTCATTCTATATGTTACAGCCCAATATTCTAGTTTATCCAGATCCTCCTGGAGGTCTTCTGTTGTGTTTGCTACTCTTCCCAGGTTGGTGTCGTCCACAAATTTGATCAGGCTCCCCTGTATCCCTTCCTCCAAGTCGTTGATGAAGATATTAACGAGAACTGGGCCTAAGACAGAGCCCTGGGGCACAGAAGTTGCCATTTTAGTGCTTTGGGTCTCCTTTGAGAAAAAGGCAGAATTGAAATACAGCAAAATAAATAATAAATAAAATAATGAATAAAATATAGCACATATTCCTATATTAACTCATATATTTAAAGTACAGTCATTCTAAAACTAATAAATGATAGTTACTGGTCAGTCCATGTTCACTGTCTCTCAGGCTCCTTTCTATTACACTGGCATGAGCGGCACTGATTGTAATAGGGTTACTTCAGAGTAGACATGTATAGGCTGGTCTCTCAGGAGAAGCTGAACAGATGCTGGCAGAGCACCAAAAGTAGCCATACCCTGGCCAGGACTATTTTTTTTTTTGCTTGTTCATCAAGACATCACTTTTATATCAAAGTTTATTAAACATGTTCGCTTGTCTTGCAGAACACTCTCAATTCAAGGTTTTACTGTATTTAAAACAAAGACAAAATTCTTATTCTATGAAATAATGTCATTCCATTTAGACAATTCATTTAAATACCAACAATATCTTCCATCTTTCTATTGTTTAAGTTAAAGAAAAACTCACTCACTCCTACTACATACAGTTGGTTTCAAAATGGAGAATCTATTCTTTAATGTTCAAGAAGCCAATTCATCCAAGAATCATTGGAAGGCATGATCAGACACACACACGTTTCCAGTTATTTTAAGAATCCAATTTCTTGACAGAAGTCTTCAAATTAAATCATAATGACCCTGAAAAGTTTTTAATATAAATTTCATTCTGATACAAAAACTAATTGTCACTATTGAAACATTCACTGTCGGGGAGTTTGCACATTTATAACTCATTGCAATGGTAAAAAAATAGCTTGAAATAAAACATTCAAATGATAGTTCACAGGAGCCACCAGTCTTTCATAGTGAGACTGAGAATGACTCTCATCTCAGATGCCTGTAATCAATTTTAAGCATACCCATACTGAGTGTAGCTGTTGCATTGCTCAACAGCTTACCGTATTTATCACTTACTGTATTTATCAGCTGTATATGGTGATGGCGGAGGATAAGAACAAAAGAAGAGCCTCCACTGGATCAAGCCAAAGGCCCATCTAGCCCAGCTTCCTGTAGCACACAGTGGCATACCAGATGCCTCAGAGAGCACACAAGATATCTTCATGCAGGTGCCCTCCCCTGCATCAGGCATTTTGAGGTTGCCCACATCTACACACACAGAGAGAGAGAGAGAGAGAGAGGGGGGGGGGCGGCGCAATCCAGACTAACTACAGGGAGTCCTTGCTCCAGTGTAAGAACAATTTACTCTGGATTGCAATATGAATTTCCCATAGGTTTTTATTAGGTGGTGCAGTAACTACGGGTGCAAGTAATGTCTCTTACGTGCTCGTGTAGTTACTCTGGATTGTCGGGACGATAACGTACAGCTTGTAACTTGTGATGGTCCTGTCCTCTAGGACGTTTGGTGCATGGTTCACCACTGTGCTTTAGTCCCCTCTCCCTTTGCACATACTGCCTTACTGCATGGCCAAATTATTTCGGAGACCGCTATGAAATGAGAAGATTCAATGTACAACCAATGTTCTAAATCTACAACGTTGTGCTATATTCATTTTTGTCGTCCCTTCAGGTGTTATGCAAATAATGAAGATGAGAGTAAAAGATGACTCTTACAGAGCTGCAGGGAGCTGGGTAGGGGAAGTAATTTCTCCGAATCAAGCAAACTGACCATGTGCAATATAGGGGAGGTATGAAGAAACTCCATGTATCTGGGAAATCCGTTTATGCTCTCAGTGGCTAATTCTGAGACTGCGCATTGACCAGTTGCCTTGGCAACAAAGGATGTGCTGCGGTTCAGAAGTAAAGGGACCTGTTTCTAGACAAGCATCCTTGGATGATGATGATGGTGGTGCATTCTATGGGAAAGTCACGGGGTGATCACAGGGTGGATAAAGTATTAAGGCTGCAATCCTAACCACCAGTTAGGCTGGCCTACACGCCAGCATAATTTCTATGCTGACCTGGGGGTGTCACAAAAGTGCCACACGACACTTATGCGCCACTCCTGGGGGTGGGTTCAGCCAGTGTACAGACAGGCGCTTACCTCCCTACATCACCACAGCAACTGGAAGACCAATGAGTTGTGACCAATGAGTTAGCATTGCACCCTAAAAAACTGATTGCAGTATATAAGCTACAGGTGGATACAGAAAATCAACATAACTTTAGACAGAGTGACCATATAGAACAGAGGACAGCGTGCCTGTACCTTTAACCACTGCATAGAAGAGGGAATTTAGGCAAGTTTAGCTCAACATAAAAGGGTTTAAAAAGCAGCAACTGCCTCAATTCCCTCTTCTTAAGGAACTCTGTCCTCCATTCTATATGGTCACCCTGATTTAGACCACCTATCTATTTCCCAGGGATTATGAAATTAATGGGGAACGAAATATTCCAACTTAATGAAAATGATTACAGAAAGGAGGAAACATAAAGGAATTATTCCAAGAGGGAAAAAATGTCAATTCTCTTTGATCTTCCTGTTAGCATTGGGCATCCATTGTCCTCAGAGGCTCTTTTGAGAAGCTCTCAATATTATGACAGTCCTAAAACTCTCTGTTTTCATCTGTGAAAGAGGTTTCTAGCTTTCATAGCTGGAGAGAGTGAATTGAAAAGATAATTGCAATCATTGAAGATAGTCATAAATCAGAACTAAAATAATGATGTTTAACACTATAAAATCCATTTAATTACAGTGGTGCCTCACATAAAGAGCTTAATTTGTTCCGGAGGCATGCTCTTTAAGTGAAACACTCTTTAAGTGAAGCAGATTTTTCCATAGGAAATAATGGAAACTCAAACAATTGGTTCCACAACCCCAAAAATATTCATATAAAAATATTAACTGGATGTAAAAAGGATGACAAAACACTGGAATTGAATTCAAAACATGCATTCAATGTGCATGATCCTATGAAGTCTACTTAGGCTGCAATCCTAAAGACACTTTCCTGGGAGTAAGCCCCATTTAACACAATGGGGCTTACTTCTGAGTAGGCATGTTTAGGAGGCTGCAATCAAAGACACTTTCCTGGGAGGCTTTCCTGGGCTGCTGCTGGAGGTTCAAGGTGGACAGTGGGACACTTGGGGGCAGCTGCCTCTTGCACCCCCAGGCAACTGCCCCCAAGTTGTGGGCAGTCAGAGGCAGCAGCGCTGGCTGGCAGCCCTTTTAAACAGCCTCTGCACGGAACGTCAGGGCTGCATAGCACGAATGCCCATAACGCGCTTGCTTGTTAAGTGAAATGGAACTTGTTATATGAAGCAAGATTTCTTAGAAATTTATACTTATTATGTGAAATGTGAGGTGCTTGTTATGTGAGGTGCTTGTTATGAGAGGTATCACTGTTTTGGGATTTGAGGTTACAGAAGGGGAGGAAAACTAGCACAAGGAACTGCTCAAGTTTTTGTGTCTAACAGCATAATCTAATGCATGGATATTCAGAAGGAGTGGCATTGGTAGGGGGTGCAGAGAGTGCAGGGTGCCACTGCATAGGGTACCCTTAACAAACAAACAAACAAATAAACAAATAAATAAATGGGAGGAGGTCCAACATGGGAGTGATGCTCTGGCTTCCCATATTGTGTGATGTAAACAATAGTGATGCCACTGTTCAGAAGCAAGTCCTACTATATTCAAAGATGTTTACCCACAGGTAACCATGCATAGGATTGTAGTCACTGTCTAACATAAGTCATAGAAGTGCTGTTGCTGCAGACATTTGCTGAATGAAATTTACTTGTGTGTAAATTTGGGGATCTTAGGCACTGAGAAGGACATTACTGGATTGTAAAGCACTTCAAATGCTAACAGAACCTTGGTGTAAGGAGTTTGGCTTTTAAACTCTCCCCATTTCTGGGCTCCAGATGTAATAGGAAAAGGTATTGTGTTGCATCTTCAGTGTTCAATCTCCCCCCTTCAAGCGTAAAGCACTTTGCTGGCACATGGTGTGTATGCTCCTCTCTTGGTAACTGCAGTATCCAAGCAAACAATAACAGATCAAGCACCATGGAAATTTCAGTTCACCTCTAACCACCTCCTTTGGTTCATCCCTTCAGCTGTGAGTCCTCAAATGCTGGGTAAGCAAGAAATGAGAAGCCAAGGGAGGTGCACGTATGTGTATAAAACAGCCCTCAACTTTACAGCAAGTCCTTAGCACAGTCTTGTTTTCAGCATTGGGCTGAAGAGTCTTGTACTTGTGTTTTAAGTCGAACCTGCCATTGCCAAATTAAATATTTTTAATTTGCGTGCAATGCTTCCATTCCAAGTTTGATTAATTTCTTGTGTACAATTTTTTGTGTACCAAGACTGACTAAGAGGGTGAGTTTAAAGTTTTACAAAGTGAATGACTCAGCATTCTTTGGATCACATCCAGAATGAAAGTCTATGGTCATGATTGTGTGAGTTTTTTTTGTTGTTGTTTGTTTTTTTGGAGGCAGGAGGACCACATCATCTCTCTGACACTGTGTAGGGGGCCGGAAAAATGATTAACATTTCAAGTTTGAATAAGTTTACATCTAGGAGTTATTAGAGACAGATCTAGAGAATTACAAGGTTTGCCCACAGGTCACATTCTTTTTGTTTTTAAATGGAGATGTGGCCATCTGATTCAGAACATATTGTTTCACTTCTATCCAAAAGTTCTCCAGATCAGAAGCTTTGTTATAAAGTGTAATCAGTGGTCAGACTTGGTAGGTTTGGCACAAAAGTTCTTTTAATTTTAGTCCATGACTCCTAATGTTTTTCTCTGTGAAACTCTTGTTGGATGGTGTGAAGTTGTATGAGCAACAAAGCTAGTTCTGTAAAGCTAGTGCTCTTCATAGGTCCTTAAGAAGAATTCTTCTATTGTTATCCTGTTAGTTTTGAAGATGTAATGGTGACAGATGTACAGATGAACATGACCAGCTCAACCAGCCAAGCAGCCTTTTATCTAACAAGAATTTTCTGTTCCCTTGTGTCAATTCTCTTGGTTATATTTGCAAGTTATTCTCTTGGTTATTTTTGCAAATGTTCTATGAAGTTGATGATTGCCCTTAGTATCCATCCAGAGCTTAAAAACTGGGGGACATTTTTTATTTTTTTTATTTTATTTTTTGAGGGAGAGATAGCATAGAGTAGTTGAATTACCTGTGGCTGGTACTGGGAAATATAATTCATTGGAAACAGATAATCAGGGTTTGCAAAGTACATGCCTTACTCATTCAAAGACCTTTCGGTATATAAGAGCAGAACTTTCACCAATGAATTAAATGCAAGATAAAAGTGAAAGTAGCATTTTCAAGGAGAATGATTGCTTTGAAGATGCCTTTACTGTTTTCAGCAAGATTTATGGCCCAATCCAAACTTGTGCTGGAGTTGGCAGGCCAGCTGACTTACACAGCACAGGCTTGAAGGCTGGAGTAAAATACAGGGAAAGAGGAATTGCTTCCCCTTATCCCAGATTGTGCTCAAAGGTATTATAGAGGTAGCACTGTAGAATGTAGCATTATAGTTAGATACTGTAGATAGATGGACTATAGATAGATTTCAACTACTTTGAAAATGCCTTTAGTGTTATTCAGTCCAAACTTATTTTAACTCTCCAGGGCAAGATCTGGGAAAAAATATCTTACATATTTTCCAAAGTTAGCAGTGCATGGCACTGATAGACTGTTAGATCAATTCATTCCCAAAGAAGTTCTTCGCTTTTAAATAACATGTCATTATATCAATGAATGAATATGTAAAACACATTTGGGGAAAAAAAAACAGACAGCAGACTGATTTCTGCATGAAATTACACTTTGAATGACGCATAGCATGATAGTATTATTCCTAAAAACTATTATTTTGGCTATTTGGTCAGTAGTGATGTCACCTCTCCATGTGCGCCACCCAGTGTTGCTTGTACCCCTTAATGACTCCACTATACGGCAGAGGTTTGCAGTAGGTATGAGTATATATGGAGAATATCATGCTGCCCCACCACCAAAGCAGGGGAAGGTTGCACCCGCTAAATCTGGGGCTGCCAATCAAGGCATCAGTTCTCCAGTAAGAAAAGAGGGAGCTACCATCTGATTAACAAGCTCTGCAGAATCTGTCCTCAAGAGGCTTCCATGCAAGTATTAATCTGCCCAAGTGGTGTTTAATTTATTGAAACTGAAGTGATTGCAGCACAAGGTGAGCTGCATTAGTCTTTTATTCTTGATTAACATTTTTTTCCTGGATGAAAAAAAATCTATTTATTTGATTAGAAGGAAAAAATGTATCAGCAGTTCTTATGCCATCAATATAAATTTCTTTTTTACAAGCAGAGAAAGAAAAGGGAATGGTTAAGTAATTGTGTTGAGTGCTCAAAAATTTTCACCGAACGCATTATGTTTCTTTCATTAGTCATCTAAATCTCAGGTTCCCTTGTTTGGGAAATTCATTTAGGGTTTTATTCCTCTTGTATAAAATATCTGGGTATGTTATTTTTAACTTTTAAAAAATGTCAGCTTCAAGTACCATACTCTAAATTCCTAATTTATCCATTAGTGACATTAGGCTGGCATGAATAAACAACAGCAACCATCGTCATGACCAATGCAAATATACATTCCAGCCATCACCCTACAATTAAAGCTCTCAAGATCCTTGTGATTCAGAGGCCAAGGGCTTGAAAGCAAAAGACAGAGATGGTGCTTCTATAGAAAGGTTTTTGAAGTCTGCTCTCCTCAATCAGTAAATGGAGGTCACTTATACAAAAGGTACAAAAAATCAAGATTCAGCAGCTTTCATTGGCCAATTTGGACATTTAAGGTTTGTGCAATAATGAGCAGTCTCATTCTGACAGGTTCTCAGTAAGGACCAAAAATTGGCAGGGAGACTTAGGGCTAAATCCACAGCAGTTACAGGTCCATGCATTACATCACCCTCTAATGTTATCTTATGGAAAGTCATCTTAACTGCTCCAGAGCAAGGGGCTTAATTTCACCTAGGGCACAATCCAGAACAAGTTGAGCCTGCTCTGCCCTAACTGCTCTCTCCTAACTATTCTGAATCCAGAGCAGAAAGTTATGCTGCATCCAGAGAGTCAGGAAGCCTGGGCTGCCCAAACTGCTCCATAGCATGCTAAGTAATTGAAACATGGGGAGGACTTGCTCCTGAGGAGACACCCATCAGATCACACTGAACAAGAAACAGCTGTGGTGCCTACAGTGGTGACACGACTCTGCGCATCACCTGGTGTAGAAGTCTGTGCATCACCCCGTGGGATGTGCGCACCCCCTACCTGGACTGCGCAGATGCCAAAATTGGCACCTGTGCAGTATTTTCTGAAGCCAACTGGCTTCAGAAAGAGTACTGTGCAGGCACCATCTCTGATGCATGCGCAGTACTTTTCTGAAGCCTTTCAGCTTCAGAGGAGACTGTGCAGGCATCAGAGTTGGTGCCTGTGAGGTACTCTTTCTGAAGCCATTCAGCTGCTGCTCTGCCTCCTGAGAGAGGCGGAATAGCCGTGCAGAGGCACAGACTTCCTCTGCTCTAAGGAAGTCTCCTCTGAAGCTGTTCGGCATGCTCAGTGTGTTTCTGCCCAGTCCACCTCAGCTGGCCGTTCAGGCCAGCTCCGAGGACGAGTGGCAGCTTCTGGCTGCTGCTCCGAATTGGAGCAGGCCTGAATGGGCACGCTGATGCCCAGGGCCTGCCAAAGGACAGTCAAACTCCTCCAGCACATCACCCCATACGGAGTGCGTCACCCAATGCGGCCCACACCAGCTACACCAGTCTGGTGACGCCACTGGGTGCTTGTCTTATAAGGAGTCCCTGATGAGATGCCACTACATTCTACAGTGAATACAAGGGGCTTCTTGGAGTGGCCTGATGTATCCTGAGGTTTGTGGGCAGCCGTAGTTGTTTCATATCCTGAGGTTGAGAAGCAGGGGTTGCAGATGGGCTAGCCAAGAACTCAGTGTTTTTGGTCAACACTGTCATTCTTACTCGAGCCTTATCATGGACCCCTATGGGTCTACTCATTACTATACCTGCTCCAGAGGTGGTATATCTCTGAGGAACTGGAAAAGGGCTTTTCTGCCTTGGAAACAGGCTTTGGATACAGAGTAACTGCTCTGCCCTAGGCAATGCTAAACTTGCCCTCAACTTGCCTCTCCTGAGCTGCTTAGGCTGCCCCAGTTAGGGCAGAGCAGGTCCACCTCTCTTAGGGCACCCTATGTTGCCTTGCTCTGCCCTAAGCCTTTTCCAGAGTAACTGGGGTGGAACATCTTGCAGTTGCTCCACCCTAGTGATAGATAGGGCAACCCAAGGGCTCTTATGTGGACAGATTAGTTGCTCTGGATTGTGCTGTTAATTTCAAGGATATAGGCCTTACAGAAGGAAGGGGTTTTCCATAAGGGTTAGTTGACATTTCCACTGGAAAATGTATGCTCATCTTTCTCTTCACATTGTAGAGTCCTCCATAGCCATTCAGAAATGAAGCACATGCTACCACGTGTTACCAAGAGCTGGTGTACAAACCAACCCCAGAAAAAGGAAGCTATTTATTCTTTGGCTCCCCTGACGCTCACTCTTTAAGCATGAAAAGTAAGACTCACAATTTTTGTGAGTTAAATTAAATTGATTAACTTAAAAAAAATTGGGAGCAGAGCAGATCTTTATCTGAGAAGAGATCTCGGAGGACTCCAGAACCTTCTAATAAAGCAAAGTCCTCAAAAACCCAGAAGATTTCTTGAACTGTAATAGACATTTTTTTTCAGAAAGATGATATAAAGAAAAGTCACTGGAGCTGACCATATACATGAAATAAACAAAAATTTCCATACTATCTTCAGTCACAACCACTTTGGGCATTTCTGTGCCTTGATAAATTCCTAGAAATGGAAACATTTATATGGGACCCTTGGTTTCGGATGACATGTTGTTAGGTACAAATATTGGGAATGAGCTGTTGCTTCTGGAAAGCAAGTGGCAGGAAGTTCCTCCTAACTTATTTCCAAGACATGAGGTAGGATCAGTGGCATCACTAGGGGGTATAGGGGGTGCAACCCTCATTGGTTGACATGCCCAGGGAGTGACTCACCTGGGTGGGTATTCACCAATCCACGAAGGGCACCATCCAAAGTGCCCAATCAGCATGCGAGTCTCTTGCACTGGACGAAGAGTGTTGCAAAAGTGTTATGAAACAGTTTTGCATCATTCATTGGGGGAAAAAGCCAGAGCACTGCATAGACATGTGCCAGCCTCCCTGTGCCACTGCAGTCCTTGAAAAGGGGTTGAATATGGCTGGCTGAGCATGGCCAGTGCAGCAGTTTGTGGCATGGGGAGTGCAGGGAGGAAGCAGGAGGGAGACTCTTCAGGGTAGGATGAGAGTGGGTGGTGCATGTTCCAGGACAGGTTGGCATAGAGTGGAATGAAGGACCTTATTGTTAAACAAGACCCTACCCCCATTCTCAGGCAGCCTAGACCAGGCCCAGGCTGCTTGGATTTGTGTCGCTCTAAATGAGCTCAAAGTGTCATGTTGAAAAAGTTCTCTTCTGCTTAAGAGAGATAGCTGCAGCCCCCCCCCCCCCCCCGAAAAAAATTGACAAGAATGGTCTCGATTATGTGATTTATGTGCACGGCTTTAGGCAAAGTCCAACACAGACTTAGCAAAAAGAAATGCAGAGGAAATTATGAGGCCACCCAAATATTCTTCAGTCCCTTCTGAAAATAGACATTTCTAGCATCTTCTCTACAACTCTTAATAACTGCAGTGATAATTAGGTGCAACATAAGAAGCTGCAAGGTGAGCTGATTAATGCAACCATAGCTAAAAATACCATAATGGCGGAATTTTGATAAGACAACCTTGGCTGACTCTTCTGTGACATTGGAAATAGATCTAGGTGGACTCCTCTCTTAACACCCCCTGAAAAGAAGAGGAAAGACTACATATATAAATTAAGAGGCATTTTCTCAAGTTTAAAAATAGCAAAATGTTGCCATCAGGGTCTCTTCCTGGGGTGAATCTTGTTTATATAACATTTCTCATATGTCAGCTCCTCTATTTAGTTCCAGTTGGAATGAATCAAACACTTTGGGATTGGACCTTGAGATTTAAAAAATATTCCAGTGACCTTGGGTGCCAATTTCCAGACACTGATGGGGGAAAATTTTTAAGGAGTGTGTGCACACCATGCTGATCTTTCCTAGGAGGAAGAGGAGGAGCTGGGAACTTTAGGAAAAGGATAGGGATAAATTTTCTCTGCAATCCTAAAGACACTTTCCTGGGAGTAAGACCCATTGAACACAATGGGGCTTGCTTTTGAGTAGACATGGTTAGGATTGTGCTCATAGACTACTTGAGTCCCAACATAGTGCTCATTCTGTATGGAAGACAGATACAAGCATAGAGCATGCAAGCATAGAGTTGGTATAAACGAAAGCTTCATCACCTTCTGAAGGTTCAAGGTACACTGCCAGCCCAATCCTAACATGCAGTTCCTTACTAACCCTTTCTGCCCAATCCCCATGCAGTTGCATCAGTGAAATGTGCTCTCTATTCTACAGTGGGGAGGCTGTCATGGAGGTCTCCACATGGTAAGCTACCCAGTGCCCCAAAGATTGCATACAGAATAGATCCCCTCAGATCCAGCCATTTTGCTGGTGCAGTATCAAGGACAGTATGAGAAAGGGAGTAGAAGAGGGAACATGGATAGAATCCTGGCATATACCAGTTCTGCCCTTCCTACTTGTTCCTGGCACCAATAGCTATCCTGGTTAGAAATACATGACTTACCCCCAATCTAGAGTAACTACGGGAGCATGTAAGAGACTTTACGTGCATCCATAGTTACTGCACCACCTAGTGAAAACCTATGAGAAATTCATATTGGTATCCATAGTAAGTTGTTCTTACACCAGAGCAAGGACTCCCCGTAGTTACTCTGGATTTTGCCCGTAGTGTCTCTTCAAGAGACTGTAATGGCTCAGTGAATAAAGGCTCTGTGACTGGCAAAGGCTCTGAAGACTGGCAGGTCAACAGTTGAGACCAAAGTGCTGAACAACATAGTGAGCTCCCATCACTTATCTCTGCCAACATGTTCAAAAGCATACAAATGCAAGTAGATAAATACAGTAGGCACCACTTCAGTTGGAAGGCAATGTCCTGCAACAGGCCCTGACAAACCAATGCTGGTTGATAAATACTGTTTTTACTTTGAGGATGATCCAGCCACATTTGGAACAGAAGTCTCCCTTTGTAGCAAACTGTTTCTGCAGCATCAAGTCAGAGACCCATCTGAGGGCCAAATCCTATTCAACTTTCCAGCTCTGGTGTCGGCACACAAACCCCACTTCCTGGTGAGGCAGAAAACACTATCATTTGTACTGAGGACACAGGGGTCAGCCTGATTAACTGGGACCTTTGTCAGGCGTGGGTCCTCAGCCAGTAACCCCTGATACCACCTGTAATAAATATACAGTACAGGCAGTGGTGGGCTTCAGGGGGTTCTCACAGGTTCTATAGAACCCTTTGCTAATGAACGCCTGGTTCTGAGAACTGGTTACTAATGGGACATAGAACCTGTTGTTAATTGAGGTTATTAGGACATAGAACCTGTTGTTTATTTATTTGAATCCCACCGCTGAGTACAGGTATCCCATATTATCCACAAGGGTTCTTTTCCAGAACCTCCTATGGATCAAAAAATTAGAGCATTAAAAAAGCAATGGGAAAATAGATTTAAAGACCCATTATCAGATTTCTTGCTTCAACATTTCTCCTAATAGAATAAGTTCATGCCTCAGTATCTCCAGGGGTTTGATTCTAGGACTGCTTGCTGATACCGAAATATGTATGTATGGTATCAGGATGTATTTAACTGGATGTAAAAATGATGACCAAACACTGGAATTGAATTCAAAACATGCATTCAATGTGCATGATCCTATGAAGTCTACTTAGGCTGCAATCCTAAAGACACTTTTCTGGGAGTAAGACCCGTTTAACATAATGAGGCTTATTTCTGGGTAGACAGGGTTAGGAGGCTGCAATCAAAGACACTTTTTTCTGCAGTCCAAGACACTTTCAAAGTGTCTCCCCACTTTCTTTTTCTCTTCATCCTGAGCCTCTCTCTCCCCTGCTCCCTTCTGAGCTGCTTCCCTCTTCTTCACTGCTGTTCTCTCCCTCTGCCCAGCGGATGCCCAGCCACAGGAGGAACAGTGCAGAAGTGTTGCTTTCACTCATTTAAAAGGGCTGACGCTTTTTAAAAGGGTTGCCAGCCAGCGTGTCTGCCCCAACTGCCAACGGGTGTGCTTGTTAAGTGAAGCAACATTTGTTATGTGAGTCAGAATCCTAGATAAATTTTTGCTTATGTGGATCACTTGTTAAGCAAGGCACTTGTTAAGCGAGGTACCACTGTAAATATAAATCCACACATCAGCACCAGTTAACTCTTCTTTTTTCCCTCTTGAATATTTTGATCCTCTGTGAAAATATGGGCTTTGCATCCATGAACAGCAGAAGACACAAACAGCCCCCAACCCAGCCAGGCTGATTAATGAACAGCCTCCACCCAGCCAAGCTGATTAATCATGAGCAGGTATGCTAGTCACTACACAGAGGACACTTGCCTTCCTCCTAAAATCATGCACTCTCAAGCTGAAACTATAGCAGGGATGGCTTCTGCCTCACTTGGAGTCATGGCATTTGCCACAAAGCTGTGAATACTCAAAAGTCCCTCTCAGTTCCAGAGCTGACACCCTGAGCTTAAATTATCAAACAAATCCAGAAGTGGCTACAACCCTAGTCCTCCATCTCGTACTACTGCCTGCAGTCCCCAGATGGATAGGAGTTGTGCTTGTCAACCCCAATGTAATAAATGATGTTTTGTTTTTAATTAATTAAAAAAGATGAAGTCCACCCAGCTTCATATAGGCTATAAATGTCTGCACATAAACCCAGAACTCTGTTTATGCGAAATGTCCATTATGTTAAGTGCATCAGGTCAACATAAGGCCTGGTGCAGGCTTCTTCGAAGCAGAGGATCCTAAAAGGAAAATAAAAAACGAGGGGAGAAGCAAAGATGTGTTGATCCTTATAAGGCAAAAAGCTACAAAATGGACCAGCATAAGTCCAAGCATGCCATGATTAAAGTATATGGAAAGCCCCCAAGATCACAACACCTACTGGCTGGGTGTCAACTTTATCTTCATGAAAGGTATGACTGTAAAAGGAAAGTATTCTGTGACCAAGGCTACTCTCATATGACTCAGGGCAGATTTGTTTTCCATCACAAATGCACCAGATGAGAGATCTGTCATGGAAGCCCATTAACGTTATAAGGAATGGCCTTCTTTTGCCTGCATAATGGACAACACAGCATTGAGTACAAGTGTTTTGTCTACAGAAAAATGGTTTGCATTCTTTTAAAGAAGATCCAGGCAGAAGCATACTATCCAGGATGTTGGGGCTCAGTGTTTTAAGCTTGTTTCACTCAATAGGTTTGTACACGTGGAGTTTTGGATTAAAATTTTACTTTCCACCTGGCTAAGGGAAGACATGTTTCTACATCTGAGGAATTGGAGCTGCGATCTGAGCTCTGTCTGTGTAAAGATCTCCAGTTAACATAAGAAAAACCCTACTGAATTGGAAATACTGGTCTGTTTTGTCCAGCATTTGACAAGGAGAAACCCAACAAAGACTATTTCTTTCACTATAGCACAATGTTTGGTAGAATTTCTGATCAACAGAACACCTCTTCAGGTCAAGTTTTGGTAATCTGTCTTCACAGTATCAATTTGTGAATACAGTGGCGCTTCACAGAACAAGCGCCTCAGATAAAGTATGTTCCACATAACAAACAAAAATTTCTCTAGGTTTCTGCTTCATGTAGCAAACCGTACCCCACGTAACAAACATATTTGTTGGCAGTTGGGGCAGGTGCGCTGGCCGGCAGCCCTTTTAAAAAGCATCAGGGCTGTCTAGTGTGCCTGCCCATAGCGAAAGCAAGGCTTCCATGCTGTTCCTCCTGTGTCCAGGCATCCGCTGGACAGAGGGAAAGAACAGCAGTGAAGAAGAGGGAAGCAGCTCAGGGCTAGCCAGAAGGGAGAAGGGGAGAGATAGGCTCAAGATGAAGAGAAGGAGAAAGTGGGGAGCTTTGAAAGTGTCTTTGATTACAGAAGAAAGTGTCTTTGATTGCAGCCTTCTAACCATGTCTACCCAGAAGTAAGTCCCACTGTGTTAAATGGGGCTTAATCCCAGGAAAGTGTTTTGGATTGCAGCCTCCTAACCATGTCTACCCATTGTGTTAAATGGGGCTTACTCCCAGGAAAGTATCTTTGAGATTGCAGCCTAAGTAGACTTCATAGGATCATGCACAATGAATGCATATTTTGAATTCAATTCCAGTATTTTGTCATCATTTTTACATGCAGTTAATATTTTATATGAATATTTTTGGGGTTGTGGAACCAATCGTCTGAGTTTCCATTATTTCCTATGGGAAAATCCGCTTCACATAAAGAACATTTCACATAACCAACATGCCTCCAGAACAAATTAAATTTGTTATGTGAGGCGCCTCTGTAGTTGCCTTAGGATTTGGGGAGTGGGAACAATACATGTGAACCATCTTGAATGGGGCGAAAAAAGAAATATGGTATGTAAATACCTGTTGTTGTTGTTGTTGTTGTTGTTTGTTGTTGTTGCAAAGGTCTTGACTGATGAAGCATATGCCTTTAAGAGCTGTTTTACAAATTGATTGTCACAGTTCTGAATGATGAGAGAAACAGCACCTTGTGGACAGCTGTTAAAATACAAAAGATCCCTTCAGGCCAACAGTTGGAATATATATCCACCTGCGAGGACCACTCAGAGAAAATGTAATCTGTCAAGGACAGATATATTAAGGCTCTTGCATTTGGCACAATTTCTGCCATTGCTACTGACTCCACCCAAAACTTGAGCCCATCATTCATCACCACCACTGTTGTGATCTCAAGTATGTCCAGAACTGAACTTCTCATCTTTCTTCCCAAGTCCTCCTCTCCTTATCCACTGAGCATACCATCAACCACTCTATTGAACAAGTTCAGAGCCTTGGCTCTCTGGCTCTCTTATCTGCAAAATCACACTATTTCTGTGTTTTGACATTGCAAGAATACAGTCCTTCTTCTCTGATCTCTTGGTAAAAACAGTCTTTCATACTTAGGCCATCTCTAGCCTCCATTACTGCATCTCCACTGGTGTTCCGTTGCCTGTTCCTTTATTTCCTGCTAGCACTCTACAGGCAAAATCATTTGCCTCTTTAAATTCCTTCTCTGGCTTGCGAACCACTTTCAGATCCAGCACAAGGTCTTTGTTGTTTACTTCAAAACCCCTCATGGCTTTGCTCCTGCCAACCTCTTAAATCTCATATCCCACCTCACCCCACTCTGATCTTCACTAAGCCAGTTTCACTATCCTCTGCCATCTGAAGACCTCCTGTAATCTCAAGCATCATCCTTTCTCACTTCCTCAGATGCCTGGAACTACCTTCCAGAACACAAGCAGCTTTCTTCCTTCCTTCCATCCTCTTTCCTTTCTTCCAACCCTTCTTAGAAGACTTCTTGGAAACCATTTTCCATGAAATTGGATGCCGTTTCCATGGATGTTTTCCATGAAAACACCTTTTCCTTCTTTTTCTTATTGTGATGAACAAACATTTCATTGAAACAATCACACGTTATTTCCTGCTTTCCTCTGCCTCCATTTCCCTTCCTTTTCTCTGTTGTTTCCTTTGTGTTCATACTGATTGTAATTACTTCAAGGAAACTACTTCCTTGTCTTCTCAACTTGTATAAAAGACAATGTATGGAGATGGCGTTATACAATCATAAGTTGCTCTCCCATTTTGTTTGTTGCTTTAGAGGAAATACTTTGCAGCAGTTAACCTTTCCCTCCTCCATTTTGTCGCTTATGAAAGTGTGCAATTGTTGGTTTCATGACTCCATTTGTTTTCATTATGCAGCCCATATTTTCCCATCATTCCTTCATATCATATTTGTTTTGTAACACCCGTTTGTTTTTATGAAGGGAAGCAGGTCGCACTTCTTGCATGGCAACAGAAGCAACCTCATTTTCTTGCTTTTAACAACTTTTTCTATACTGTAGGCAATAACAGCCAAGTGCCTTTCTGAGAAGCTGCCACTTTTTTTACTTCACTTTTTTTACTTTTTTACTTGGATAGCACATAATTCCAAGGTATTTTGGGAAAATGGAAGCCAACACAAAAACATGGCGGCCCAAAGTGGCCATTCTTCACCTTCAGAATGTCTGCAACACCAGTAAAAGTGGTACATTTGTAAACTTCTTGTGTTGCAAAATGGTTTATAAATTGATGATGAAAGCTGAATGCATTATGCCAGTGGAGCTTGCTTGCTTGCTTGCTTTCTTTCTTTCTTTCTTTCTTTCTTTCTTTCTTTCTTTCTTTCTTTCTTTCTTTCTTTCTTTCTATCTATCTATCTATCTATCTACTTACTTACTTACTTACTTACTTACTTACTTACTTACTTACACACACATACATACAAACCCTGCCTTTCCCATGCCTAAGGCAACTTGCAAAACTTTAGTTCCTGCTGTCCTCACAACCCTGCGCGGCAAGTGGTGGGCTGAGAGAGAGTGACTGGCCCAGAAAGCTTTGGTGTATAAAATAATTTTTGTCAAGAGGTCCCCAATGTGGTGCCTATGTGTGTAGAAGTTCTGGGGCCACCAATGTGCTCATGTTGTTTTCATAGCCTCACCACTGCTCTGCCTCACCTGGCCTGCCCCATGGGCTTATTAGTAGAAAGAAGATGTGTGGAAATCACAGGAGCGTGATGGCCACAGTCAGGGCCAGATTTAGGTTTGGGGCCCTTTATATGTCCAGCTGTCCTTTGTCAACAACATTTTGTCGCTGTTTTTTGTGTTGAATACTATATGCTAAATGGCAATTTATGGATCTAATTTATGGACCTGCACAACACAAAACACTGTTGCTGTATGTAGGTTTTATTTTATTTGTTTTTTATCTTATATTTTGGAAATGTACAACCAGTTTTTTTTCTTTACATTTTTTGGGGGGACCCCAAGAGAGTGGGGCCTTAAGCTATAGCTTGTTAAGTCTATACATGAATCTGGCACTGGCCAGTGTTTCTCTCAGGCACAGTTTCTACTCCACTCCCTCACTCAGCTTGGCAGGAGGAGCTGAGGTAAAGTGAGGTGAGGTGGCAGATGGTGGCAGGCAAGGCAAGACAGTGGCCAGGGAAGGAGCGACTGTAGCAGTTTCTACTACTTCAAAGAAAAACCAAGCAGTCTGTCAGTTGCAGAGACATTAAAGAAAGGCACACCGAGTAGGGCAGGCAGAGGAGAAGCTGACCGTGAATGCTGTTGTATCTACACATGAGGGAAGGGAGGTACAGAGGTGTTTCTTCTACCACAGAACTGCAAATCATAGGAAGATGAATGATCTGGTCCATATAACTGGGCAGATTCCATCGGCAGTCTGGATTTAAATCAATTTTTCAGTGAGAATTGTACAAATTTATTCCATGAGAATATTATTCATCCATCTTTTGTTTCTCTGGATGTTTCCCTTCATAGTCTACTTGTCATCCCAGCTGCAGGTTCTTACACATTCTAAGCTCTCACAGGCAGCTTCACACCAAGCTTCAGTCCGGTTCCTCAGGGAATAACATTAATAACAGTAATAAACATTCCTCTGTTGACAAGCACTGAATATGAGGCTGGTCAGTGGCCTGGCAGAGGAGCATCTTGCTGTGGGGGATAGCGCATCAGCACTCTCCCATTCTCCTGGTACCTGTATTAATTGAATGTGGTTTTAGAATGTCTGAAGTGAATAGGATTCTATCTGTGTAAGACAAAGCATGCCAGAGGTTCAAAGTTTTCCTCATTGTGGTACCTTAAGGACATGCAGCTCAATCCTAAACTGTCCTGGACTACCAGGACTGTGCCGAAACATTCTGCCACATATTCTGCCAGGACTGCCACAATATTCTGAACCAGTGGCTTCTTGGGTAAAGGGGACTTACATCCATTTCCACTGGGTAAGGAGCCCCTCAATAGGGCTACATGATTCTGCAGCAACAGGTGGGATGCCATAGAATCAAGATTCTCCATGTTGGGTCATGAGATCACCTCCTTTCTCTCCACTCACTTCCCCAGCACAACTTCTCCTTGCCTCCTCCCATGCCGTCCCCTTGCCACCAAGTACTGTGGGTGATCGCTGAGCAATGATGCACCATTGTTCTACTGGGATTAGCCCAGTGTTGAACTAGCTTTGTCACTGGACCGGCACTGGGGCTTGCCAATAGCCTTTACAACACACTTAATGACAGTGTTGGAAGAGGACTGGCAGTACAAGCTCAAGAATGGGCTGTCAATACACATAATAACTACAAAGGTGAAGCAGGAAAAATGTATACCAGCTTACTCGGAAACTTCAGTGATCAGGACAGGGTGCTTCCTTGTTGTTGAGTTGTTAGGCACATTACCATTACCATTACCTTTATTGGAATATGAACAACAAACAACATAACAAACAATACTTGTTAAGGACATTGGAAGGCTAGAAGCAACACACTTGGGTTCCTTTCCTATTATTTCCTGCATTTAAACCAGTGGTCAAGGAACAGGGGTAAATGGGGTAAAAATGAATGGTAGGTGGGGTAAAAATGAAATTCCTGGGGGTAATGGACGGGGCACTGGGGAGGAGTTTGAGCCAGCCACAGCTTTGCGCAGCTAAGTCTGAGCACTGTAGGAACACATCCTGCATTTTGTCCTACATTTTTAAAAAAAAAGTCTGGATTTTTTGAATAGATTCAATAAAGTTTTGAATTCAAATAATTAATAATATATGATTTCCTTCCTTTCAAATCAAGGGGGTATTGTTGGCATATTTAAATATATTTTGGGGTAAATGGTAAAAAAGTTCCCTGACCCCTGATTTAAACCAGCAAAATTCTGGCAACTCGGAAGCTATATACTATACTATACTATACTATACTATACTATACTCATATTGAACTGAACACTCATTCTTTATCTTGGAGGACAAGCATGCATTTATTGCCTGAAATATTTTTTGGAAGATGTATGCATCACTGGCTAATTTTTATAACTGACTCTGGAGGAAGACACTGGGATTGTGAGTTTTCTCCCAGAATTATATTAGATCCAGGCTATTAGGCTTTAGTATTCTCAGATAGGGAGGGGAGAGTTTTCCAGCTTCATCTAGATAGGTTGAATAGGGTGCAGTGAGACGTGAGTGGGGATGAAGAAGGGCAGGAGAATGTTGTTTTGATGTGTGTGTTAGTTAAGAGAGGCTTTCACAATGTATCAAGTGACACACAAAGGCAGCTGGATTAATCAAGGACATGATGACATATTGGAAAACTATAAATGTTGCATGTTCCTTTATTAATATACAGCAAGGCAGATACTTTGGAGAACATTATTTATGGGTAGAAAACATTAACTTTTAATTGTTAATTGGAGAATCTCTAAAATTTTAATGAAGAAAATATCAGAATACTAATGCAACCAGAAATACACTTAAAAGATTCTCAGGCTAATGTACTGAAAACGTCTCAATTTAATAGACCACTGAATGTAACTAAGGCTAGATGGGTAGCAATCTAACCCTCTAAGGGAGCTATTTTCAACCAGTGTGCCGTGGCACACTGGTATGCCACGGCTAGTCCTCAGGTGTGCCATGGGAATTTGGAGATTGACATTAATTAATAGGAAAATTGGGGAATTTGAACAGCCTGGTGTACCTTGTCAATGGTAAGTAAAATCAACAGATGTTATGTCTTGAAAATTTCAGTGACTTGGTTAGTGTGCCGTGAGATGAAAAAGGTTGAAAATCACTGCTCTAAGGGTTTTCCATTGCAAGCAGAGAGAATAGAAGTGCAACCACATACATTGTGGCAAGAGGGAGAAGAGGCACACCAATGAGATAAAGGAACAGGCAACTGGCTGCAGTTGACACTCTCTACTATGCACTGCCTGAAAGGGGAGCTGTGTGTCACCCCTCTAGACAAGGACGGATGGGATCCCCTCCTGGCTGTATGTCCTCACCCAAGTGAAGACATGGATACTATGGCAAGAGTATGAAAGATTTACTATAAGACAGGGCAACAAGGTGGGCAGAAGAAATGTGGATAGGGCAGACAGAGGAGGGAAAAGTTGAGTGAGCAATGACCTGCCATGAGCTCTCCAAAGGCTGCCAGGAGGACACAGAACCCAGCCTGCACCCAAGCCAGATCTTACTGGGTGAGTCACCAAGGCCTCTGGGTTGGGACTGGTGCAACAGGGCAGAGTGCACCTCACTGATGATCCAAAGGGAGCTGACTACCAAGGTCAGGCGGCATTCAGCCATTGTTGTGATGTGTGATGGCCCTTGATTAGAACTAGACCTTGCCTACCACAAGTTATGTGGATTTACTCCCTCTTCAAAACCATCTTGAGGGAGTTGAGCAGAGGGTAATTGGAAGAAATGAAGGTTGAATCAAGGAAGAAAGCTGGGGTTCCCAATAGTCAGCTGGCCCACCCTCCAAAAATTTACAAAATCTCCTTGATGCCAAGAGTGTCTTGATTCATTTTCCACTGAGGGATAAGCCACATTTCTCAGAAAATTCAAATTTTTAGAGTTTTTAAAGTTCTTATTCATTAAAAGAAACAACAACCAATATCAACACAAGGAGAAAAACTGATGCAGAATCTAGTGATGTCTTCAGGCTCCGCAAGGTAAGTGGAGCCCAGCTGCAATCATGTCCTGTTTGACTTCTTTCCGGCTAAACTCCAGTTATTAAAGATCAGGCGTATAAGGTGTTGCGTGTTCCTTATACGGATGCCTGCTTCTAATTAAAGGAGATGTGAGCACAACCAGAACCCGGTTGAAGCCGCTCTCCGCTTTATCATTTAATTCAGCTGCCTAATGCCTTTCCCTTGCACATGAATAGCAGCTCATTAATTTTCCACCCAAATGTGATGTGTGCACTTCCTGAATGCATTTAGCCATGCTCCACAGCCTTTGTACCTAATTGCTATCATTAGAAAAGCGTTCTGCACCGCAGCGTCCAGCAGGTCCTGATGCTTCCTCTCAATTGCAGGTTGTTTTGTAAACTTGGGGGTTCCCCTCGCACACCAATCAATAGCTTTGTTTTTCATAACTTCTTGCATGTCTAATAATTTAATCGTTGAGTGCATCACAGTCTGAGGTGCGGTCCCATCTGGGGCAAAATGAGACGTGCCAAAGACATGGTTTCTCTCAGTGGAATTACTTCATTCCTGTTTTATTTGTATTTTAACTGGGAGAATCTGTTCCCTTTCAAAGGACCTCCTATGTCCAGTCTTCACCAGTATTTTGTCTCGACTTCTGGGTTCTTTGCATTGCTGACCGTGGGGCATGTTTGCTAGTCTGCAATACATCATTTGTTTTTAACACTATGCTTATTGTCATGCTTCTGTCAATTATTTGTCCATCCTCTTCCTCTTTCGCATTCCATATTCATAGCTCAGCTTTCAAGATATAGACCAGCCAGTATTCCACGTGGAGAGAAACTCAGATCTCCCTGTGTTCACTTGTTCCGGGCCAACCAGAGCAGACCTTCCTACTCAATCATGAAAGCTGGCAGGGTTCGGACAGCCAAGACTAAGCCAAAGCTTGCTATTTTATAAGCAAGCCTGTTTTATATATGCCAGATCGTATGCTTAATACCAGAGTAGTGAACCCATAAACACTGGTGTATAAACCTATCACTATAGTCCAGAGGATTCTAAAAGAGGTGACATTTTTTTGCCTTGGAGGCAATATATAAGAGCTGAAACAGAAGGAGAGTAGCTAGAAAGAAAGTGGAAAATTATCACTTTTCTCTTATTCCTCTCATCTCCCTTGTCTCTCTTGCATTGTGAATATTTAAGGGACATCTTTTTCAGTCTTTGTTAATGTGCCATCTATATAATCAAGGATATCCAAACCCCTGGCTGAGGGCAAATGTGGCCCAAATGCAACCCCACTCTATCCAGCCCACAGCTGAACCCTGTAATCAGTGCCAGATTTACATATAAACTGAACAAGCTAAAGCTTAGGGGACCACTCTCTCAGAGGTCCCCCAAAAGGAAACAAATGGATGCACATTTCCAAAATATAAGATAAAAACAAATAAAATAAAACCTACATACAGCAACAGGGTTTTGTGATGTTAAGGTTTACACTACAATGTAAGTAATGGGCCCCCCGCCCCATAAAAAAGGGAGCATTACCTTCAATAGCTTAGGGCCTTATCAAAACTAAATCCAGCACTGCCTGTAATCCTCCAGAGCAGTGATTTTCACCCAGTGTGCTGCATATAGTCCTCAGGTGTGCTGTGGGAATTTGGGAAAGGTCATTAATTAATAGGAAAAACAGGATTTGAACAGCTTTGTGCCTTGTCAATGGTAAAAAACAACTGATGATATGCTGCGACAATTTCAAAGCCTTGTTAGTGTGTTGTGAGAGGAAAAAGGTAGAAAATCACTGCTCCAGAGGTTGTTCAGAGGGCTGGGAAGTCTGCATGCATCTCCACTCTATGTGTATAAAAATGTTTAAGAACTGGTTTAAGGAACACCCTCCTTTCCCTCTGCTAGAAAGTGTTTATGAACTGATTTGAATTCATTCATATAAGTTCCGTCTCATATATGAATATATTATTTATATATGAATATATATATGAATATATTCATATATGTAAATATATATGAATTACATATGTAAATACATATGTAAATAATATATGTAAATACATATTCATATATGTAGATTTATTCAAATTTGAAATGTTAATTTTTTTCCACCACCCCCCACCACAGTATCAGAGACATGATATGGCTCTTGTGCCAAAACGTTTGCACATTCCTGGCGATGCAATATAAATAAAATAGAGTTATTATGATATATATATATATATATATATATATATATATATATATATATATATATATATATATATATATATATATATATATATATATATATATATATATATATATATATATATATAATGATAGAGTTATAATGCAATATAAATAAAATAGAGTTATTAATGCTCTCCCCTTTCTCTCTCTCTGGATTAATGTTCTGGTTCAGGTTTCTTTTCAATTCTAGCTGATACAAACATCTCAATATATTTTTCAACCAGTTAATATATTTTTCAACTGGGGCTGCTGTTTTATTTAGCAGGGGAAGAGGAACTGGGGTGTCTGTTTTCAGAACTTCCATTCACTTTCCGTTTCCTTTCAAAATATTAAACCCACTTCCTTTTTTCCTATAGATGTTTAGCAGTACTATTCAAATTGGTGGCAAGATCTGGGAAGCAAAATCTCCAAAACCTCTTTTGCCCTGGGTTTTTCTGGGCTAGCAGGCCTCAGTCTTGAAAGACTATGGTATTGTGCTCGGCGCTGCATACGCAGCACGAAAGCCTGGGTTGGATTGTTATGGAGGATAGGCTGTTACCCAAGCAGCAAATCCCCCCTCTCCACGCCACTGGATTAGTCCAATGGAAAGGCAGAGCCAATACAATTGGATCCAGCTGGCGTCGCAGAGCTGGGCTAAGGACAGGAGCTCACCTTGTCTTATGGGGCCGACCCAGGAATCGAACCCTGGCCTGCTGGTTAACAGGCACAGTGACTTAACCGCTTGCACCACCCACTAGCCCTTCTGGGCTAGTGTACATTGAAAAAATAGTGAGGGCAATGTAAAAATAGCAGCTTGGTACATGAAAGCTATGTACACTTGCCAACCTTGAGTTTTAGCATGGAAGAATTGATATGGGGAAAGATAAAAAGGTCTCTTTGGGTAGGTGGGGGGAAGAGGGCTGGGCAAAGACTCATAAGGGAGTTTATAACCCTAGAACAGAAAGGTACTGAAAATCACAATACATAAAAAACATAAGCAATTCCACGGATTTCTGATTTTTCATTGCAGAACATTGGTTGTCAGCAAGGCAGGAAGTGAAGGCCCTTAACTGTTCAGATAAATGAAGTATAAATATTTGAAGGGCTTACCAAGTCAGAGCAATTCTTTCTAGCCCATCCAGTAATTGCAGTCATTAAAGAAAATTCTTTGTCAAGGTAGGCGTTATCGCAGCATTTTAAAATCTAATGCATTCTGTATTATTCAGGTGCACACAGATAGCTTTGCCAGACTATGTCTGAAGGTGACCTTGGAAGACACACTTCCGAAGGGTGGTTCATACATTAGTCTGTGTACTAAATGTCTGAATCCGGGTAACATTTCCATGTGGCTAACTGCAACTGGGTTCATTTTTTTCAGAGTCCAGACCAACCATCTCTGCATTCTCTACACAGACTGCACCTGCACTGAAGATGTGAAGAATCTTACCTACATGCAAACTAACAACAATTGTATTCTAGTACATGTATGTGATGTTCCTGGAAATGAAACCCCCTCTGGCTGGGGATGGAATATAGCAATGCTGCTCTAACTGGGGAGTAGTGGCCCCCCCTCCCAGTTGGTGTAAAGGTCTGTTGTTCTCTTTAAGGGGCAAGGACAGGGGGAAAGCAGCAGTATAATCAACAGGATCATGCCCTTGCAAGGGAATTGGGGGTGACTTTCTGCCTCCACCAGGGTCTGGAGAGCCCTGGGAGCCCTGCAGATTACTGGCAGAGCTCCCCACACCTAGAAAGTTCACTTTCTCCTTCACCCTCCATTCTCCTGCAGAGTCCCTCAAATCATCCAAAACCACAAACCCTGTACAAGGGGATGTCACTGTCCAGGTCCAACCCTCTGCCCCAGCCAAGGAATGTCTCTCTGCCCTTCTGACTCCAATCCTAATAGAGTCATCAACATCCCTGCAGTCCCAGAAGAGAGGCAGGAGTGTTGGAGCAATACAGAGCCATCATCAAAGGACCCAAATTTCTCTCATTCAAGGCCATTTCACATGACCTGATGAGCAGAGGTACAAATGTCTCCCACTTTCTGACAGTTCGTTTTCTGATGGTTCCACTCTTTCAACACCTTTCAGTTATACCCAGAACTCACTCATACAACTTTCTCTCTGCGAGTCTAAAGACAAAAATTGTCTTCCCTGATGTTGATTTGCATGTGACATGGTGATGAAACTATTTTTCATCACTATTTTTATTTTTATTTTTATTTTTATTTATTTTATTTTATTTTATTTTATTTATTTTTATTTATTTTTATTTTTATTTTTATTTTATTTTTATTTTATGAAACTATTTTTCATGGTGATGAAACTTCAGGAAATAACCATCATTTAAATACATACGGTATTCATTGTCTACACACGCCTTTGTTCATTTTACTGTAAATTTTTTATGTATTTTGGCTTTCCATGGAAGCCCTAGCATGGAAGGTGAGAACCCAAAGGCACACATGTAAGAGATGGTTCCAGTGAAACTGGAAAAGGGGCCAACACAGAATGAAAAGTGCCACTCGTAGCCTCTTGAAAGAGGCCACATGGCCTTGCTCAGTTATTTCCCTTAACCCCCCCCCTCCACCCCAACCAGGGAGGGTATTGGCTTTCTACTCCTCACCTAGTGGACTGCTAGCATGTAAAACTGTACTAAGGGTCAGGATATGAGTGTGCCCCAAATACAGACAGTGGGATTGCATAGATTTGGCTGAGATGTAAAAGTGTCATTGAAACCAGCCCTTTGTCAGACCTGCCTCTGACAGGTGGCCGAGACATACCAGATTGCTCTTTCTTCCAAAAAGAACTACCTGCCCACAGAAGATGGGTCTGTCACAAAAAAGAAAACTAATCCTGCTCATTCTGTGACATGCTAGTTTTATGCGTAGCTTTGAGTGACAATACACAAGCCTGACACAGGAACCTTGGGGTGTGGGACGTGTAAGAAAGCATTCAATGATATAAGCCAGGGGTCTCCAGACCTTTCAGCAGGAGGGCCACATCATCTCTCTGACATGGTGTTGGGGGCTGAAAAACTTATTTTTATATAAGTTTTATATTTTACTTATATATAATTTACATTTCAAATTTGAATACATTTACAGATAAGAATGTAATGGAGTGGATTACAAGGCTTGCCCAAGGGCTGGATAGAGTGGTCTTGTCAGAGGCCACACTGAGGCTTGCCATCTGCATCTGACCCTTGAGGTGGGGTTTGGAGATCCCTGATATAAGCCTACACCTGTACCATGCAGTGGTAAAGGCCAGCCATATATTTACTAAATCTATGAGAACAAGGCACTTATAGTTGTCTTTTAAATTTCACTCTCCTCTGCAATTTAAAGATCTTATAAAGGGAGACCTCAGACCGATTATTTACACTTTCTGAGTGTGCTGCACACTTCACATGCGTTATTCTTGATGCAACCCTTTGAAATCATGTTTTTCCTTACTGCAGCTGCGGAGCGGAGGCTGAATGGCACCAGCTTGCCCAAGACTGAGAATTGATGATAGAGGTGAGATTTGAACTAGGGAAGTCCTGACTCACAGCTCAGCCTCTTAACCACTTTACCCCAACAGACTATTTATTAATTCGGAAGATGGAAACATTCGCTCAACCTCAATTTTTTCAATCTTAATTTAGGGGGTGGCCGGGCTGTGAAAATGTCACAGACAACTGAAAAAACAGTGCAATCCTAAGCGTATCTACTCAGAAGTAAGTTCCATTGTGTTCAATAGTACTTACTCCAAGGAAAGTGTGGTTAGGATTGCAGCCAAAGACTACCATCTGCAGAGAAAAGGGATAACCTCATCTCAAAGGACTCATAATTGAGAAGAACCTAAAAATTGAATCCTACAAGTTAAAACCGAGAAACAGGAACTAAAATCAAATCATGATTACAACTACAACTGAGATACTAAAAACAGAGATTACAGCTAACATCTAAATAGAAACCTAAAACTAAAACTGAAAGCTTGACATTTTAATCACAGCTTTGGTGAATTCCCTCAGAGGACAGCTACACCTAATGTAGTGCCTAGTGCTACACCTAATATAGGTAGTAGCTAATTGCCTACTAAATTAGGAACACCGTTGTTAGCTGTTAACTCCAACTGGTGCCTTACTTTCTGAGTAGCATTTTTCAGAACTGGGAGCCATGCATTTCTTCTTATTTCTTCTTTCCTATTCAAGTTGTTTTGTTACATACAGTATTTCCATTGCTTCCTTGTACGTGTGTGTATTGTATAGTATCAGACAATCAGTGTGTTCAAAATCCACTTTATGTCCTGTTGTTACTGAATGATCTGCAACTGCTGATTTTTCAGTCTGTTTTAAGCGATAATGCCTTTCATGTTCCCTCATTGGGTTTCTATACTCGGTTTGAGCACTGGTACATGAAGTATAACTGCATCCTTCAAACACAGATTCAAAGCAGGCATCTGTGTTGTTCAAAGTCTCTGGAAGGCGTTCTGGTAGTGCTTCATATCATTGCCTGAAAATGATATTGGCACTGGCCGGGTCTAAAATCACTTAGAGTATAAGCCTTCAGATGAGAAGGGGAGGGAAAAGGGTTTACCTCTGGAATTCACAGGCAATATTTCACAGCATGCTGTCTGGGCAGCATTCCTACATCATGATTAACCTTAAACCAGGGAGGTGTGTGGTCGGTATTAAAATAAGCCAGTCTATATAATTTGGCTTTTTCCATTTAAAAAAATGAACAGAGATTCTCAGAAAGCTTCATTACTCACCCACACTGGATCTTTTTTCTTGTTGGGGAAGGGGGGAGCTTGTGCATAATGGTACTAAGCACATAGTTCTACTTGAAAAAACTCAGATGTCATCAGGAAGTGCTTGCTCTCTCTCTCTCTTTCTCTCTGGGACTAAATTCAGTGGGACTAAATTCTGTGGATTCTCAAAAGGATAATTTCGGATGCAGTTCTAACCTCCGCTTAAGCTGACCTAAGCCTCGGCATAAGTCCTTTGCTGACCTGGTGGTATCACCAAAGTGCAGTAAGATACTTCTGCCCCACTCCTTGGAGGAGGATTAGGCCAGTGCACATGCATATGCTAACCTCCCCACACTGTCACCGAAAGATAGCCCCAAGAGGGACTGCTTCCCTACTAGATTACTGCCAATCAGGTTGTAGGAACGGCCTCTGCCATCACTCTGGCGGATGCAGTTCTTTGTGGGTACTATACCACCCCACATGTGGAAGCAGGTGGAAGTTTATAGGAAGCTCTGAATGCCTATAACTATTATTTCCACCTATATACAGCAGTGACTCTTGCAAGGATTTGGAGGCATTGTAGGGCAAGGAGGATTGTAAGCAAGGCCACTGATCTGTCCAAATTAAGGTATAGGTCTGAGCTTCAGGCAATGGACATTTTCCACACAATACATGCACCCTCTGAAGCAATATTTACATGGGTTTCCTTATGTTTTTCATTTTTATATTACAGAATATCCACATATATTTCCCTCATAAATTGCTCTCCTAACCTATGACTTTGGATTCTTCCAAGTGGGTTCTTCAATGCAGAGTCAGCAACCTCACATGATGAGTGAAAGAGTCCTGCCTTGCCACAGCTGCTTGATTTTTGGATTTTAAATTGATCTAATTACTGTATTTGTAATTTCTGTATTTAATTTCTGTAAATGTTCCAAATCTGGATTTTAAATTGATCTAATTTCTATAAAATTTCTGTAATTTCTGTAAGCTTAGCAGTTAGTGCCAGGAAGCAGACTTCAGTGCTGTCTAAAACAGGAATGTCCAAACATTCAACTGGACATTTAACAACTGCATAGAAGAGAGAATTTCAGCAGATGCAGCTTGTGATCTGTGAGATAAGAAGCTGCACCTGTTAAAATTGCCTCCTCTACGCAATTGTTAAAGATCCAGGACCCCTAAAGGTGAAAGTTGGGACACCTCCTGTCTAAACTATGAACTACAAAGCAGGACACCTGAGGTCTGTAACTTTCAAGACAGATAAAGCTTCCTTAAGTAAAAACCAGGTGGTGAACATTGGAACATGGAAGAATTCAAGTGCCATCCAGGGGGTGGTAGTGGTGGTGTGTTTGTGTTGGTTCTGGTGTTAGACCGAGACCAAGGACAAATTTTTACCCTGCCATGACACTTAGGCCAATCACCATCTCTCACCTGACCTACCTCACAGGGATGTTGTAATAACAAAAAGAGTCAAGGAACTATGTATGCCATCCCGAGCTCCTTGCAAGGAGGGGAGTATAAACATGTGGAAAACAGATAAATACAAAGGAACAGGACCAAAAGGAAAAGCTACTGGAGTTAAATGTTTAGAAGGTGATCTCAGAAACCTAGTAGTGAAACCTTGAGAAATTAGAGATGCCTCTGATGGTGAAGCAAGGATTGGGATGCCGCTCCAAAGGGGCAGCATCCATAGGAACAGAGGCTTGTTTCTATAAAGCAGACTGGAGATACTGAGCTTTAAACCTTTGCAAAGAGTGTTTGGCAATGCTGCCTGGTTCCAGTGAGGCAACCCTTGCAAAGGCAAGGGTGGAAAGGTCCAATTTGGGAAATGTTGTGAGCACAGCCAGTGGAGAATGCCTTACTTGGTGTTCAGAGGAGAGAGCTGAAAAAAGGTGAATCATTTTTTAATCAACACAACTTGGAGAGCTTGCTTGTAGCATGTGGTTCCTCCCTGATGTGCTTTTGGCTGTGCAGGCTGAAAAGAACAGAGCGCATACGGCACAACCATAACCCCTGGTGGGGCTGGCACAAATCCTAAGCTGGCCTGGGGGTGTTTGCGAAAGAGCTGTATGCACCCCTCTGGAGTGAGGGTTTTAGGCCACTGCACAGACATGTGCTGGCTTCCCCACACCACTACGGGAATGGAGAAATGGGTGAGTAGTTCTAGCCTAAATTGGTTAGGATTGCATCCATATTCTACCCCATGCATAGAATATTATATTAACCCATGTGCTGAATGTTACATTAGACTACCAGAATTTTCTCAAAGGTCCATGTACGTACATGAACCTCTGAAAACATACAGGAACATTTTCAGCCTGTGGGGTTTTGCAAAAGCCAAGAAGTGTATGTTTCCTTACTACTTAGCTCACAATTGCTAACTGATGGGCTATTTGCCTCTGGGGCCATTAGGAGGAAGATGTCTCCAAATCCCGAGCAATTATGTGCATAAAAGAAGTCTGCTGAGATGATTGGTCAGTCACAGCTCTCTGGTTCTCTCTAGCCAAGAGCCCTCTCCTTGTTGCTATTTTTGCATTTGTATAAACCAATGATATGCTCGTGTGGATAGCAGATACATTTCAGTAAATTTATCTTTCCTGGGAAAAGAGAAAATGTCAGTCTCCAAAAGGTAAAAAAATGTTTTAAGAAATTTATTTTTATATTTCATTGCTAGCACGATACTAAGCTGTGCTTAGGCTGGTACAAATCCTGGCACAAGTCCTGTGCTGCTGGCCCAGCCTTGGGGTGTCACAAAAATGCCATAAGGTACTTCTGTTCCACTCCTAGGGGGTGGATTAGGCCAGTGCACAGACATGCATTAGCTACACCATGCCATTGGGAAGATGGAGGAGTTGTGCAGGCCTCTGTTGGTTAGGATTGTGCCCTCCTCTAGCTACAAATTGAGCTTGGAAAGATCTGGATGCCAAATGGTTCATAAGAAATGTTTTTTAAAAGGACCAAAAACAAGAAGAAAGGTACAGCACATGAAAGGCAATCCCTGACGTTCATTCAGTGTTTCTTGTGCTTTCTTATAAAGCCTTATGAACAGCATGCCACAGAACAGTTAATACATGACTGTAGAAACCCTTTCATCTCCTCCGAAATATATTTTCTAATTTGGATCAAAAATCCATTTATCTGCTGTATCACAGAGCCTACAGCTGCTTTAGCGAGACAGTTATGCAGCTTGCTGCAGTGTCCACCACTGTGTTTTATCATTGGTCAAGGCATAGTAAATCCTTTTCAGTTTTTTAAAATCCATTCCTTAAGGCTACTGCATGCCCTATAATGGCAGAACAAATTTCAACTCTGAGACAGCCAGGCAACAAGCCATGACATAAAACCTATAGCTCTCTTTCACTGTCAACACCAAAGATAGGAAAGAGGCAAAGGGCACCAGGGGACAGGATGAACATACATGTTATAAGCTGGCATCCTTCAGTCTTGAAAGACTATGGTATCCTGCTAGGCGCTGCATATGCTGCATGCAAAGCACGAAGGCCTGGGTTAGATTGATATGGAGGATAGGCTGTTACCCAAGCAACAAATCCCCCCTCTCCATGTCACTGAAATAGTCCAATGGAAAGGCAGAGCTGATACTATTGGTTCCAGCTGCATCACAGAGCTGGGCTAAGGATAGGAGCTCACCCTGTCTTGTGGGGACCAACCCGGATGTCGAACCCTGGCTTGCTGGTTAACAAGCACAGTGTCTTAACCGCTTGCACCACCCACAGCTCGCATACATGTTATACATTCGCAATATTGCTGGAGAAGTGTGACCTAGTTGACCAGAAGAGGGGCTATCTTAGAACAGATGTCCAAAATTGGACCATCAGCCATCTCTGGATGGATGAAAGAGAGGAAGAGAGAAAGAAAGAGCCAAAGTGTGACCATAGACATTGGCATGATGCTTTTACTCATATCCTGAGCTCCTAAACAGCTTTTTGTGCATGGTAAGGAAAGCCAAATATACAGTAGTTTGGAACACAGGTATCCAAACTTTGGACTTGCCCACAGCAAGACCTATCCATCCGGCCCTCGGGCAAGCTTTGTATTACTCTGGCTCTGTCTCTAATACACTCTCATATGTAAATTGATGCAAACTTATTAAAATTTGAAATATAAATCATTTTTCTGCCCCCCCCCCCACAGTGTCAGAAAGATGAAATGGCCCTACTGCCAAAAAGATAGGCTATACTCTCCTGGGTTGGAGAGTACAGACACTCTTTTATTGTTACTAGAACTGCTGGGACAGTTCAGACGCTGCAAAGCAATCAAGTGCGTTTGTGTCATAAAAGGCAGGGTGTGATGCAGTCAAACCTTGGAATCCATCAGAAGGTTCAATTCCAGAGCATCCCTTCCCAAGAATAGTGGGGTCCAAATTTAAATCCCTTTAAAAACACAAAAAACAAAAAGCTTGATTCATTCTGGGGCAAGCCTGAGTGAAGAAAGGAGCCCATGTGACCCAGAAGTTTATATTTGAGTGTGTTGTTTTTGAATAACACTCTACAGGCTTGGAAATGGCACGGTTTGGCTGAGAAAAGGTAGGAAACCTGATTTTGGTGTTTTTTTTTAAATGGATTTAAATTTGAACCCCAATCTGAACCCTTGGCTGGCACCCACAGTGCTAATCTCATGAATATCATGATCCAACTATATTCATTTGTGGAAGTTGGGGGGAGGGATAAAGCAGGGAAGGGGGATAGGGCAGGGAGGGCAAAGGCTGGGATGTGGGATATGCTGGATCCAAACCTTGTCTCTACAATGGCTCATGACTGATAACAGTAAATTGGTCAGCACAGACAATCTGCAATACTTTTTATACAAGTCAAGTTATAGAAATTGACCTTTATTTAACACAATACTCAGTTTCTTTAACTTTTTGTTTTTTGATACAAAGTGACATTTTTAGTACAGAAAATCCATGTTGCAACAGTACTCGTCTGTTTCAATCGTACCGCTGATGTCCAACTCTGGTCTCCTTTAACAAAAATATATAACTACTGTCCCTCAACTTATAAACAGTATTTCAACTATGAATTTATCAAATAGGCTTTCTATATTTTTTCCTTTCTCTCTCCCCCTGTATTTTGAACTATAAAATATTATCTGCTAAACAGAGATTAAATTTCCAACCAAATTTTTGTCTTTGAACAAGTGTGCAAGAAGAATCCCTTTTTTAACTGATGTAAATACAAAGCAAAACTAAAAACTAATGGGTAAAAACAAAAGAAAAAAATCCTATCTACATAATGAAATGTTAGGAACAATCACCATAATGCAGCCCTATTCAAATGATACTTGAACAATAAAGTTAAGGTACCTACAAAACATGACATGCATTTTTTAACATACAAAACAAAACACACAGAAAACAAAGTCAGAAGTGCAAAAAGAAACACATTGGAATTTGGTACAGTCAGAAAATAAGAATTGTAACAAATTTTTTTAAGAATGGACAATATACTTGTTGACAGTGGCAAAAACTAACAGTCGTAGGTCCACTCTAAAGGTTTTCAAATCCCTATAACTGAGACTGTGCTTCTAATTAAATAAAAATCCTTATATGGCTATTATACACCAAAAAACAAATCTGAAGCAACATAAGCTTCCAATTACAAAGACTATCTACACAAATAATAAAATAAAGTAGTCTAGGCCCAACTCTTCACCTTTCTGATTTACTGCTTAATGCAGGCCCAGCAATGCAACGTTATTATTTTTGAATACACAATGAGCATAATTTGATCAGATACATTATGACATTTAAATATTAGATCCATGCATAAAAGAAACAAATTTTTGACAAAAAGAGTTTATGAAATACAAACAGTGGCCTGACCCATATATTAGAGGAGTGTTTCTTTCCCTAAATTCACTCCCGAAGGATGTACCTAGGAGAAATCTCATTTGAATTCATTATTCCAAAGTAAAATTAATTATTCCAAAGTAAAAACAATTGTTACTGAAGAACAGAACCATACTTCATGCAAGCTTCTCGACTCAGCATGTAGAAATTCTACTCCATTGAATGATTTACATCAAAGGAGGGAATTAAAAAAAAAACAAACACAAACTGCTTGTAAAAAAAATTCAAGTAAACAAACCACCAAATACTTGGGGGAAAAATAGGTTTTGTAAACGTATCCTAAAGGGTTTCTTTCTTTGCAGCATCACAAAGTCTTCTTATGAAAATGAAATTCTTGTTAGTCCATTTGTATTCAAACAAAGGCATAATGTTCCTGCCACAGCAAAGGATAATTGCCTTCCAAACACACCTTGCAGATAATGTTGCTCATGATGAACTGTCATTTGTGCCCACTGTACAGGCAGCTCGGAAACAGACCAAAAAACCCCATCAACTGTTTATTTACAATCTGTTGCAGAGTTTCAGGCTTTTCACAGCACGTTTCTATAGAGGGCCAGCTGGAATCCACAGGACTTTGTTTTGTTCTTGATCAACAGTCGTCATGATCTGAGTGCAAATGGTTGAAAGAGGACCTCCTTGGACAATGCCTATTAAAAAGGAGTAGCACACCAGTGAATCAATATATTTTTGGAAGATAATGACATTTTTGGTGGCACCAAGAAATCCAGCTGCACTGCAGAAAGGAGAAAAACTCATTTTCCTCATTTCTTTAACTATCCTTATAGGACCAAACAGTCCTGTAGGACTACTCCTAGATGGGGGTCTTTCCTCCAAATCCAAAGTGATATACATGCTTTAATTTCCCAACACCACACATGCACAATAAACTGCGCATACAATCAGGGCTTTGGTTGTTCTCACTGCAGCCATTCCTGCTGCCAAAGACTAAAGTCACTCATTAATTTAAAAGTGTCTTGTCTGGCTGTGGGAATTGTTGCACTGAAAATAAAGAGACAAAGTACCACCACATGTACAGATTGTTCTTCCCATAGATTCATAACATCTTTTTGGCTCTGGGCAGAACAGCATGGTAAATGCCTTGAACAAGGCTTCAAATGCAGCTCCGGCTCTTCGAATAAGGCAGGGATGCTGCGATACAGTTGCTGTGTGATTCTTTATGTTCCCCCACCATACGGAGTTTATTTTATTCCGTTCAAAAAATATATGCTCTGCTCTATTGTATTGCTGCTCCCAGGGCAGCTTACAGACAAATATAGCAAATTCAAAACAACCAATAAAGCACAGAACAGTATATTGTTCTCCCAAGCACAGCCACAGAAATAAAGATCTAAAAGTTTTGCCCAAGAAAGGAAGAAACCTGGGAAAGGGCAAAGTTCTTGCCTCGTGTCAAACAGACCAGTGCAGGTGCCTCACCTCTGAGGGCAGGAGCAGCTGGAAAAGGACCCCAACAATGATCCTGGTATGCAGGAAGGTTCATATAGAAAGCCACAGTCCATTTTCAGAAATGAACCAGGAGCCACTGCCATTGTTTCTCAAGCGGTAAGGTATGTTTTCACCTGCAGCCTCCACATCTAGCAGCTGCACTTGGAAAATTTTATGTAATCTATGAAAATGCAGGTGGACACAATTGGCCCACCTACAATGGGGCTAATGCATCAGCTTATATAGAGGTGGTACAGTTGTTTAATCTGGAAGTTACTAGAGATCTCTACACCCAGGAAGTCATATAAGGCTATAACCCAGAGTAACTATGGGACCTCAACATAGTTATGGTGCCATCTATGGGAAATCTATGGGAAATGCATAGAGTAATCCAGAAAAAGTGCCTATTATGTCTTCCTGTAGTTACTCTGGATTGTAGGGCCAGCCTCCAGAATCAAGGAAAAATATATCAGCACCTCAAACCGGGGACCTATACAGGTTAAACATCACTTCTCTTTCATACTGCATTGCACATGCTATATTGTACTGCTTAGGTTAGGGTAGTGATTTGCAAACTTTAAGGGAGCTTTACTCTCTAAGGGAGCAATCCTGACCAATTTATGCTGGCATAACACATATGGCATAGCTTTCTGTGGTGGGGTGGGGAGGCTGCCACATGCCTGTGCTCTGGCCTAACTCCCACCCAGGAGGGAGCAGAGCAAGCTCCAGCCTCCCCACACCACCACAGGAGGTGAGTTATGCCAACCTAAATAGATAGGATTGCAGCTTAATGTTTTTTTCTGGGGGAAGGGGATATGGCAGTGACAAAGATTACACATTAAATCAAAATATGGTAAGCAGGATCCCTAGGATTATACCCGAGAGGGAAGGGGGACAATTTTCAAACCTAAAAGAGGTGCTGCCAGGTTCTCAGGAGCATGGGGAGCATATTAAAAGACTGTTTACTGTGATACACTGAGAGTGCAATCCTAACCATGTCTACTCAAAAGTAAGTCCTATTGCATTCAGTGGGTCTTACTCCCAGGAAAGAGTCTTTAACATTGTAGTCTCAGACTACATCAGATCCTCAGAGATATTTATGTTCCACATGCAGACCAAACTGATTTCAAGCCCATGCACAGCAAGAGGAACCACAAGTTCATGTGCAGACACACTGAGAGATCAGAGCAGGGAGCGTGAGAGGTCTCAATAATAGTAGCTCTTTACTAGAAAGGCAGATGAGCAAATGTAGAAGACACAAAGAAAGAAAGATATTTAATACATGATGCTACAACTACCAAGAAAAGACAGGCAAGAACAGAAAGCAGCTAGGCCCCATAACTCTGACCCTCTAAGACAACTGTTTGGTTACTGAGCTCTCCCAAAAGCTATTTTCAGCGGCATCAAGTGACAAAGTTTACACATTAAATCTAAATATGGTCAGGGGGATCCTGTTATAGCATAATAAACGTTCATGGTTGAGCAGGAGTCTAAGTTTAGTATTCAGACAGCAACATACATAGAGACGATGGCAATAGCAACAAGCCACGAATTACAAATATTAGAATGAGTCTTAGAAACTGACCGTTTATGGACTTATTTATTAAAACACATGCAGAGTTGATATTAGTAATCATTTTGGCAAAAGATTTAAAGGATCAACTTAAATCTGAGCATGGTCTTTAAGACAGGTTTGGAGGGAAAGGAAATTATCCCAAAGACTGGGAAAAAACTGCTTGTTTTAGGTAGGTAAATCGGTAAAAAATTCCTATTACCTATTTTCTTGGGAGTTCAGGGTCAGAAACCTATAATGATAGTCAAATCCTCCTCTTGTCACAAAAGATGCTAGTAGACTCTGGCTCTGATACTATGAAGGTTCAAATTCAAAACAAATATTTGCCGAAAGAGTGCAACTCTGAAAAAGACTTTCCCTGCAGATTCTGTGAGTTGTATAGATGCTCATGGTAGTTGCCACTGATCTTCACATCCACCAACGATGTCAGTGTAGAAAAATATAAGCATCATAATGGTGTAAAAAAAAAATAAGGCATTAAGGAAGATCTTATAAGCAGTGGTTCTCAATCTTCCTAACGCCGTGACCCCTTTATAAATTCCGCATGTTGTGGGGACCCCAACCATAAAATTATTTTCGTTGCTACTATATAACTGTAACTTTGCAATCGTAATGTAAATATCCGATAAGCAGGATGTATTTTCACTGTTACAAATGAAATGTGTGTTCTATGCACCCACTGAACACAAAGGAATTTATTTCAGAGTAGGCATGCATAGGATTGGGCCCTGAGGCTGAGATCCTATCCACATTTACATGGGAGTAAAGGCCCCCCAGACTATTTCAGAGTAGGATTTATTTCAGAGTAGGCATGCATAGGATTGGGCCCTGAGGCTGTCAGTCAGCCCCAGTGCACGCGCTGCTACAGCCAGAGGTCTGGCAAGTCTGACCTGGCCCCCTGCACCAGGGGTCTTTAGGCGACCCCCAGGAAAGCTCTAGGCGACCCCCAAAGGGGTCCTGACCCGCACTTTGAGAAATGCTGTCTTATAGCATGTCTCATCCAGCTTAATATATTCTATTACATCTACCATGCTTCAAATACAGCAGGACACCTGCAATTGAGCTGCAGCATTGCTTTTATATGTCTTGGTTTATTCCTATGGCAGCTCTACTCTGAACTACTTCACATCGACAGCAGATGCTAAGAGTTCCTCAATGATCTGGATTCTCCACTCTCCCCCAAGAAGGCCTAACACCGTGTGGAAATGCAGAATGCTCTTAGGTGCAACTGTAGCTTCCTGACAGTCTTCACCACATGCTGGAATCATCACCACACCAGAGCAAGGAGAGGAACCAGTCACCCAGGTAACCCAGAACTTTCTTGAAGGTTCAAAATGTGCACCTTCAGAACAAACTGCTCAAATCATATCCAAAATGAAACAGATCTTTGGCATACTTGGGTGTCACAATTTCATTAAGGCTGCAATCCTGAAGGCACTTTCTTGGGCATAAGACCCACTGAACACAATGGGGCTTACTTTTGAGTAGACTTGGTTAGGATTGTATTATAAGACTGAAAGAACCCAAACAATTTGTAAAGTTTTACCGATATCTGCATTTTTCTAGGCTTGTGAGTGTAAAGGTGCCAGGTTTTGGGATGGGGGTGCTGGGGCGAAGACACTTCACTGGGACCCCCATGGCAACCTTCCACCCTCCCCCAACGATGTACTTGGCACTATTGCTGCTACTGGTACTGAGGACTGGGGGGGTCAACTGGGCCAGAGTGACCCACTGGTGGTAATGGGCCCATGGCCAGTTCCCAAAAGCCACTTCTCAATGTTTTGCAATCTGCTGGCAGTCCTTGCTTGCACGTACCAGAAAAAGGATTCCACATGACAGGTTAACTGAGTGTTTTTCAGAACCTACAAACAAGTGCCCACCAACTGAACATGGAAGCTATTGCACACATGTGCCTACCTGACACTAATTGGGAATGTCCAAAACTCCTCAGTTTCATTGACTCTGAGCCTACCACATTAGAAACCTTGATGCAAGATTAAACTCAACCCATCTGAAATAGAATTTTATCAAGTGGTAAAAATGATAATTTAAAAATTCTCGTGCCTTCTGTGCTGAACAACATGAAGTGATCCAAATGCTTGTGACTTAACAAAACAGCTGTTTTTTAAAAAAAATTGAAGTCAGAAAATATGAAGAGCCACCCCCTGCCTTCCAATTTGCTTTTCTTTCTACAACTGCGGTTAAATACATACCTGTGAAATACTTGCTGTATTCCTGTTCTATTTTTTGAGCAGTCTCAAATTGTTCTTTGGAATGTTTCTGGGTAACTTTGTCCCTCAAGAAGATGGGGTCTTTTTGCTCTCTGTAACATACAAAAATAAAGCACACAATTTTTTAGTAGACAAGAGCTGAACGAAAGATACATTTGCACCCGTCTAATTGGCGTTCAACACCATTGTGTGTGAAGAGCACCACCTGGTGGGCAGCATGAAAATATCACTGGCAGACAGAATGTACCATGTATACTAGCCATTTCCCTGAATTTGCTCCAACTGAAATAGCAATTTGCCATGTTCAGTGGGAAACTGAAGGATCTTAACTCTGTTTTGCAATTCTTGTGACTATTCAAGTCTGTATATATTAAAAGTCTCAACAATATAATTTTCTTAGAAACCCAACTATCATGGGAAAGGCATATACCCCATTTTTTCAGTACTAAAATGATACGCAAAACGTACAATCAAAAACAAAACACAAACCCAACAAATCTTTACAATATCTAAAATGGAATAAATAGTGAAAGTAAGTATACACAATTTTTTGCATATATGTGTCAAAAAACCAAAAAGACGTTATTGTGTGTGTGTATATATACATATATTTAAATGGGACTTGAGTGTGTTTTAAAAATACACACATACATGTATTTTTTGGCTTATAAGACTCACCTTTTTTTACCCCCAAAAGGGGGTGGAAATTTCAGTGTGTCTTATGAAGTGAATGCCTCCTGGAGGCAACTGGCTCCAATATTTTTCTCTGTTTTCCTCCTTTAAATCTAGGTGTGTCTTATAGTAAGGTGTATGTTATAAGCCGTAAAATATGGTAATTTAGAAAATCTAATAAATATATTTGTTAGACATACAAAAGAGAAAACCTACACATTTACCTAGACAATTGCAACCAATGAAAGCATATACACGATACTGGAAGCGAGACTACTGTTAAGAATCTAGATTTTCCCCTTCCATTCATTTAAACTATTAAGCAAGCTTGGAGATTGGTATTACAAGATTAAGGCTACAATCCAGAGTAACTACAGAACCTTTTACACCGACGTAGTTACAGTGCCACCTATAGGAAACCGATGGGAAATGCAAAGAGCACTCCAGAGTAAGTGCCTCTTACGTTTTCCTGTAGTTACTCTGGATTGTAGGGTTAGGCTGCAATACTAACCCTTAATTAGGCCAGCATAAGCCCCAGCACACTTGTGCCGGCTTGGGAGTGTCACAAAGTGTTTTATGGCACTTCTGTGCCATATGCATCTAATGCATCAATTCTGCTTCACTTTTGGGGGAGGGTTAGGCCAGTAAACAGACATGCACTTGCCTTCCTAGATTACCACAGTAATGAGAAGACCGACGTGTTGTGCTGGCCTAGGTTAGGACTGGACCCTAAGTAGACACACAGCTCCAGTAAGTATCCTGGTGCATATGTATCTTCTCAACAAGAGCCATTGTGCTTCGGCATCCATGGGTATTCTGTTCCCAGAATCCCTGCAGATTCCTAAACCCATCCAGCAACGATTTATGTTCAGAACCCACAAAGAGTCAAATCTGTGGTTAAAGAGAACTTGACCTATATCTGCACAGAAATGCGAGTGCAAAGTCTCCAAAATCACACTTACTTGATCTGCTTGGCATTTTTGTAACGAATGAAGATGACAATTGGGTAGATATGAATGCTGTGGAGCCGTTCAATGGCATGAGGGGCGATATCCAAGAGACAGTGACAGTCCTAATTAGATAAATAAAAACATGTTTGCACAGCATACTGATTTATCCCAAATCAAATATTTTACACTCGCATCCTCCAATAGTGCTTTTTCTTTCTCTTGCTATACTAGTGGAGCTCTCATCATCTAGGTGCATATCTACTGGATACTGGATACTACTGGATATGCATACTACTGGAGCTCTCATCATCTAGGTGCATTTGTTTGCTTACATGCCTATTCAAGACTTGCTCCGTTGTGGGCTGTCACTCCCAAACTCATCTCCCTCCTCTAACTCTCCCATTTGAGTGATAAAATAGTTGCAGTCAACTCCGTATTGCCTGGACCATTGGAGTAAGGAGATTGACAGAACAGTCCTAACCCTGGTTAGGCTGGCATAAGCCCCAGCACAAGTCCTGTGCTGGCCTGGGGGTGTTATAAAAGTGCTGTATGAGGAAGAAGGAACACCTTCCAAGAGTTCTGGGAAAACAAGTGAGGCACCACTAGGTATCATACTGAATAATGCATCAATTCTGTTTCGAAACATCTTAACATAAAAGAAAAACGAACATACAAGTGTATTGTTCTTTTAAATGCTAAGGGTTTTGGTTACCTGTGCTCAAATATACAAGTATCCTAGATTTTAAGAACAGAGTTACAATGACATGAACTTGGGACTTTAAAATCAGAACATCAGTTATACTGGGTGGTTTGAAGGGCTATTTGCTGTGACTTTGTCCTTTGAAAATGCCTATCAAAGTAGTAGGTAAAGCGTCAGGTGAGAATAGCTTTATTCAACTGTGGGTTTTCACACTGAACATTGTTCATTTTAGTTGTCAAGAAGAGTGCATTATTTATATGTTCCAGCTCTGCTTTCCCCCTAAACTTCTTTCAAATGGTCTCTTGATGGTCTCCTACCAAGGAAACACGAAGGGCCTATTTAGCTCCAGCTGTAGAGAACTGCATCATATACCTTTTTCTTAGAAGTAAATCTCATGAAGGATGTGGATTCTATTAAAAAGTACCTTCTCTGTTATCTCCTTTATTGAGGCAACAGTTGTCACATCAAAATGTCCACTCCTACGTTTATAATCTATGAATAGGCAGTCTTTCACACCCCGCTCAATAGCTTGTTGAGAAGCTTTCATCACTTCTGTTGAAGAAAAACAAACAACAATTTATTCATTTTTAGCCAGAGAACATTCATTTAAAGGAAGAATGGGAATCAGATGCTTCTGGCACAGTTTTTCTTTGTATGTTTATATCTCACTGTTTAAAAAGGCTCTGTTATTTCATTATCATACTAGCAAAAAGCGTACCAGCGTTGCATGAGTAAAATTCCCAGGTACGCCATCCCCCCACTGCGTATCAATCCCCCATGTGCAACATCCCCCATGTTCACACACCACATGTGCATCATCCCCCTATGCACATCTACCCCCCATGCTCATCACCCCCCTTGAACATCAACCCCCCAGGTGCATCAACCCCCCATGCGCATCATCTCCCAATGTGCATCAAACCCCCAATTGCAACATCCCCATGCGCATCAACACCCCATGCGCAATATCCCCCATGCGCATCAACCCATGCACAACACTCCCCCATGTGCAGCACCCTTCCCAGTGCAACCTCTTCCTCTGAACAACATCCCCCCAGTGTACCAGGCACCAAGCACCAAATTAGCTGGATGTTGGTCAGTCTTCCATGTTAAGTATAGGACAAAAACACGTTCCCCCTCTTTTCAGCCGCTAAGGATTAAATTTCTCCACATTGGTTCTTGGTGGGTGTTCATGTGACATAAGGAACATCCTCCCCAAATTTCATGCTTCTAGGTCTGGGGGTTGGGGCAGAGCATCCCTCAGTCAGCGATTCTTCAATGCAAAGTATAGGGAGGAAAACACATTGCACCCCATTTCACCCCCTTCCAGTTGGAATTTCCAAAAACCTGTTCTTAGTGCACCCCTCAGTCACGGAAGGAACACCCACCCCAAATGGTTTTGGCTGAATTTTGATGAGTCAGTCAGTCATATATATAGAATAGCATCATCCATATACATCTTCCATATATAAAATTTATAAAAAATGTAATAATTGGACCTTTCACAATTTGGTCATTGAGAATGGATAGAGTCACAGTGTGGACATGTGAGACAGAAAAAATGAACATGGTGAACATGAATGGAGAGCACACATCACTACCTTTTTAAATATAGGACTGCATAGGCTTAGAATACCACTGTGGTGCAGAGCAGTCATTTAAGAATCCCACTTGCCCCCAAATCCAGAGTAACTATGGGAGCATGTAAGAGACATTAAGTGCACCTGAAGTTCCTGCACCACCTAGTGAAAACCTATGGGAAATTCATATTGGTATCCAGAGTAAATTGTTCTTACACCGGAGCAAGGACTCCCCGTAGTTACTCTGGATTTTGTCCATAATCAGGTAAACCTTTCCGTGTTAGGGACTTACAGGCATTGGAAAGTATCTCACTCATTTAAGCAATTGAGAAAATTAAAACACACATAAAAAACCACATAACCCTGGGCAGATGGGAGCAACCTCTGACTGATCCTGTCTGCTCAGATATAGGCCACCTCCAGAACTTGTCTAAATCAGAGTAGACCTAATGGGTCTGTAATTTCCTTACCCTGGGGAAGAGAAAAGCTTCCCCTTCCCCAGAGGAGGGAAGAAGTCCCAAACCTTGCATTGGATACAACACAGGCAAGCTAGGCTGCCTGTTCCAGTGCAAGTTAGGATTGCACTGTGAGAATATGTACTAGGTGACCAAAGTATTTAAGCATTGCTTGTTGGCTTAGAAATTCTGAAAAGGCCTGATGAAATGATCAAACAGTTGGAGGAAAAGAGAGGAAATCCTAAAAATGAAGTGGTTCCCATGCAGCAGAAACCTGACCCAATTTATTGTGTGTGCAGACACGGTGAAAATCATATTTTGAATGTATAGCACTCATTGCACAAACTAGCACAAAAAGAACCACAAAGGAGCTAGATACAGGCTGTTTTAAGCCATTAATTACTCCTTAAAGGATGTTTATTTTTTATTTAAGGAGCCAACCTCATTCATGTTGAGATAAAATTGCTGGTAAAAGAATACCTGATAATTAGGATAACTATATCAGGTAGAGACATCTGGACCACCCACTAAATGTCAGCAACTATCATGTTTCTATAGTTTGCTCCAGATGAGCCCAAAGTTCTTTTTTACCAGAGAACTTTCTAACATTGGCATGCTTACCGAGAGGACATCTGCAAAATTTTCCAGGTGATTCCTTGACCAACATGTCTTTCACAGCATCAAGCAATGGCCCTAAAATAAGCACAGGCCTAGGAGATGTGCAGTCCACTTTCTGGACTCGTTGATAAGCCAGGCTCACAGTATCTGGAAAGGGAGAGTTTGTAACATTTTGCATTACATTTCACACAGGGGCTGAAAATTACTCATTTGAAAATCTCTACAGTACAAAATCTGAAGTTTAAAAACCTGTGAAAGGCAATCTACATCACCACAGGAACAGGAAGCTCAATGAGTTGTGCCAACCTAGGTTAGGATTGCACCGAGTCTCAGGAAGACTCTTTCAGTATAAGAAAAGCTGTACCATGCACATTTCCCCAATAAATAGAACAGCCCACTTTTAGCAGCAGTTCTAAGCACATTTATCTGGAAGTGCTCCATTGACTTAAACTAGAACTATAAAAAATACAAAGCGTTGTGCTGTAATTCTAGCAATTTTGTCTCCTCAGCTTGAAAGATAACTTGTTACCTTGAAAGATAACTTGTATTGTACACTGGATGTCAAGACGATTAATATTTTTCCCTTTTTTGCTGAAAAGTCAAGTAATCCTATTGGCAAGTAAGCTGAAGGGTTGTGACACCTGAAGAGCTGTTTTCCAAGATTTGTGGATAGGAATTATGGTCTCATAAGGTCTCTAATGAACTTGCTAACTGCAGATCTATTTTGTATATTAACAAATAAGTGGGTAGGGATCACACTTCCATTTCAGAACGGCAGACATGGAGAGAAACTGAGAATTTTATAGTATGAAGTTTCCTTCTGAGAAGAATATAGACTGACAGGGAGGGAAGGAAAGGCCCTCTGAAAAAGAAACCTACCATCTGCTGATTAAATTGCATGTAAATCAATAAGATTTTGTGGCTATTGATCCATCTTGCATGAGCAGAGATTGTAGCATTTGTCTAGCACAATGAGAACTTACTAGATATGGTAGGCTTCCACACCCCCATTTTCTTGATCCCAAAGTCATAGGGCTACCCAAATCAAACTACAAACCACATAGATGACTAAACTCAATACAATCACTTGCCATCCAAGAAAGGAATGGAATCCGTGCTGATGGTATCAAGGGCCAGCAAATCCTTTCCATCTTTGGATCCACTGCGTTTGTGTTTATGTTTTCTCCTAAAGAATGATCTTCGAGCTGCTGCCGATGATGTCTTTGTGGAGCTGTTTTCATCTTTATTCTCAGACATGCTATGTCTCCTATAGAATTCCTGCTCCATTCTACAAAAACCAATTGGATAACTTGAGTTGAGGTGCTTGTGAACAGAAAAGAGACTTTGCTCCTCAATGCTAGAGACAGGCAGATTCAACTAGCTTATAGCACATACTATTCCTGCCACTTCCACCAAATGCCAGATCAATAGACCACATCTGTGTGATGTGCATATGTGTGGCCATATCAGTTCATGCATGTATGTGATGAGCATACACAGATGATTTTACTTTTGGGGAGGCCAAAACGTAAAATGTATGCAATAACAGAAATCTGTGGTTATACACATTCAAATTAACATGGGAGAATATTTGGGACAAGGTGGGGAAAAGTAATTGTAAAAGAGGAGAAAGACAATAAAAACAAATTATGCAAAAAAGCCAATCGGAGAATAAATAGTGCATACATCAACAGGATCACAGCATGGGATAAAAGCCCACTTTTACCCTTTGATCTTTTATCTCCTTGATCTTTATGAAAAAAACAAAAATTCAGTGGATTAAAAATGGTTGTGCTTTCTTATGTCCCAGCCAAGGGTCAAAATTAAATATGGATGCCACCCCTGTCTAAAAATGCTCATGGAAAGCTAGTAGGCTTCTCTCCGAATTAAAAAAAACACATCCTTTCCATTTTTAGGAGGTGGGTAACTATCAACAGCACTAAAAGCTGCTTGACGGAATAGTTTGCTTAATTGGGTGTTATTAAAAACATGCCATCTCTCTCAAGTAACTCTTCTGGGAAACTTAATATCCCACAGTGTTAACTGTGATGCTTTGAAGAGTGAATTACTTGGCTTTTTATTCTCCTTTTATACTTCATTTTAAACTCTCCACTTTCAGCAATGATACAAATGCCATTTATATCTCAAGAGATGTAGTTACATGTATTTGCTGGGAATCTGTCCTCTTTCCAGCTTTTGGGCATTCTCATCCAACTGCCAAGCCATCCAGCAACCAAAGTTCCCCTGTGGCAGAGTGTCGTCAACATACAAAATGTCATCCTTCTTAAAGCTCAGGTCCTGTTCCACTTCTGGCAGCCGATCATAAAGTGCCCTACAAAGAGAGGCAAACAAACCTGGTTATTTTAACTGTGGCATACATCAAGGTCTCCATGACTTGAACTAGAAATATCTTGATTTGGAAGTTAGGGGGCTAGTCTAGTGAGCTATGGGTCCCCAAGACTCAGATGTAACAGGCTCCTTAATGGATAATCTTTGGCAGTTGATTAAGAAACTCTGATCTTGCAAGTCATTCTTGACCTGTTTTGATGCTATCATTTTTACATGATTGATATACTGCTGCCTCTTGCTATTTCTTGGGTTGATGGGCAGGATATAACATTTTTTAAAGTAAACCAACGGATTTTCTAGGCCCTGATTCAGGGCTATCTATGAAGCTGGGCTTGTCTGTCAGTAGATTGGTTTAGATATCACAAAGTGTCATGGTTTATTTTTAACTGCGGCTTTTAAAATGAACTCCAATTTGCTCCACAAACAATAATCAAATCCTGATACACTCACCTAAAGAATGATTTCTCTAGTCATCCAATGCTTCCAGCTTCCTAGGGAATGGGCTTGGATCTTGCATAACTGTTGGGTTCAAGTCCTGCCTCCTACTCCTTGCCCTTCCGCAGTTCCATCCTCCCTCTTCTCCAGAAGATCCTTTCCCTGCCCCACTCAGATCTCCACATCAGCCAAGCTTGGCCAGCATGGAGATTGGGGTGCCAAAGAGGCTGGACTCAGCCTCCACATGCTTGCATCTCTTTCAGCCAGGGTGGCTTATCCCCCTTGTGGAACATATGCGCTCAGAGTTTCTTATCGATTTCCTATCTCACACCCAAAAAGGTTAAAAGAACTATATTTGCAAGCTGCAGGCTAGACATCTGATCTATGCAAATTTGTTTTCTCTGGAGTATCTGTGAGAGTAATTTCCGATGCATTTTAAAGTTAGGAACATGTTTCAGATGCTATGTAGAAAAAAGAGGTGTTTGGTACTGGTTTGCTGCTGATCTAGTTATGCATCTCACTAGATACCAGAGCTGTGAAGATGAATCCATGTAACCCAGGATTCTCAGTACTGATATGCAAAGTCATTGTTAAGACTAACTGCTGTTAACAAGCAAATCCTTCTTTACTTCCGAATGTCAGACTCAAAAAAGTTAGAGCTGCCAGTTCACACTATTAAACAAATCATATTTACATAAAATAAACCACAACTGTGTGCAGTGTCTGAACTGACCCAGCCTGTTTGTATTGTTAATATTAGCAGTTTAAATCTACACTTTGTTAATAAGCTTGACAGCATCAAAGACCAATACCTCAAAACCTTTCATCATATGCTTGATATATGACATATTAATTAACCACTTTAGCCTCTTTGTCAGACAGGTCAGAACTAACCTCCATATTATGGGTGGGGGATAGGAATGGGGCCAATTTGCTTCATTTATTAAAAACTTCTGCATTTCTTACTTCTTATATGGATCACATACATAAAATTATGGCTTGCTTGAAACCATCAAAAGAGTCCAAGACTTGGATAATATTTGGAAATTTAAATGGCTCACATTTTACTGGCTCGAATTTTCTTCCCCAGTTTTTAAAAAATTCTTTTAACTTAAACTACACTTTGCCATAATACTTTCACTCAACTCATCCACAAATCTTTTTCTGAATATCAGTTGCAGAGCAGTATGGTGGGAGAGAAGCATTTCTTCATCTCCTGTTTGTGGACTTCAAAGAGGCAGCCAGCTGGCCATTCTGGGTAGGAGGATGCTGGACTAGATTGGCTTGTGGGATACAGCAGGTTCTTAGGACTTAAATCACCACATTTATGGACTGTAAAACCATCCAGGATAACTCAGTAAGTCTGTGGCAAAGCAGCTATTTAAACTCAAGTATTTCAGATTCGAATCTCTATTCAGATGCTAAGCCACAGATGACAAACTCTTATAATGGGATGAACAGCATTCATGGAGTCTGCTGATGGCTGAAAGTGATGTCATAATCAGGTGATGACTAGAAATAATCACATTTTAATCACTTAGGAGCTCATTAGCTTCTATTTTTGACACTCCTTATATGAAGGCTAAAACCTTCATATAACTACAGTTAACCTAAGGAGAAATACATATGCAAACACCCCAAATGTAATTTGGCTTATTATGTTTGAAGTTTTGTTACAAATTTTGCAGATTATTCAGCTGAATTCCTATATTGGTTTGAATTTCACATTAGGTGGATAATTTTCTTCTTGGATATCAGGACTGCATTCATTTCACGAGGGACTTTAAAAGGCAACAAGACAAGTTTTTGTTCCTATTACTTCCTAGGATTTCATAAGCCACAAAAATATTAAGCACAACAAATTGATGGGCAGAATGGAGCGGGGTATTGTTTGGCTAATTTCAGCTAAAATACATTCTTCTCTCATTGTTGGTTGTGAACATTCATTGACAATGTATTGTCATTGCAATGTATTTGCTGACTAGAGTACTGCCTATAAATTACATGTCAAATTTTGTATTAAATCACTAAAAACAGACTGTTCATATTACCCACTCTCAAGTCAAAATATAAATTCAGTGGAGCCCATTCAGTAAAAGCATCAGGAGTTGAAAGTTGTTCATGCGTTTGTGAACCAGCCCTTGCTGGGCGATGAATCATCTGCTAAACTAGTGAATGAGTAATACCTGACATAAAACCCATCACCAGGTAACTCTTTCAGCTTGTTGAATTCTTCTGTCCTGTACTGAACTTTTATCCTGATGTTTTCACCTGGCTTGAGCATTTCAAGATAAGCCTCCTCAGCAGTTTTGTTCCGCATGTCAACTGATCCATACTGTAAAAGTTAAAAGTAAAACAAAGAATTGTTGAAAGCCCTAGTTGGATAATTTGCATTCTACAAATTAACAACCAAAGTCTGGCAAGTGGGACTGATAGAAAGGGGAAAAGGGAAATAAGAAAAGGGTAATAAGCTGGGATACAACAAGGCACACATGACTCACTAGGGCTGCAATCCTAAGTACACTTTCTTGCGAGTAAAATTCATTGAACATAATGGAGCTTCTGAGTAGACATGGCTAGGATTGCATCCTAAGAAAATCACTAAAGGAAGCTACAAAGCTCTGTTCCCAAAAATTCATCTAGCACAGGTAATAATCCAAAGAACTAAAATCCAAGTTATAGTGGTACCTTGCATAACAAGTGCCCCAAATAACAAGTGATTCACATAACAAGCACAAATTCCTGTGCTCATCTTAAAAAGGGGCTGTGCTCATCTTAAAAAAAGCCTGCTTCACTTAACAAGCCCCAGACAACCTGAAAGCGACCTGGCTGGGTCATCTGGGGATGCAAAAGGCAGGCACATGGAGAAACAGGAAGCGCTGCTTCCTAAAGAGCAGAGCGCTAGGCAGCCCTCACACTCTGCGTGGAGCCTGTTTTAAAGGGCTGCCAGCCAGCGTGCTGCTGCCTCTAACTGCCCCCAACTTGGGGGCAGTTGCCTCTAACTGCCCCCAAGTACCCCCACTGGCCTCCAGCCTCAGCCCAGGTAAGCCCCCTATCTTCCATGCATCATCCTAACCATGTCTACGCAGAAGTAAGCCGCACTGTGTTCAATGGGGCTTACTCCCAGGAAAGTGTTTTTGATTGCAGCCTCCTAAGCATGTCTACTCAGAAGTAAGCCCCATTGTGTCAAATGGGTCCTACTCCCAGAAAAGGGTCTTTAGGAATGCAGCCTAAGTAGACTTCATAGGATCATGCACACTGAATGCATGTTTTGAATTCAGTTAGTGTTTTGTCATCATTTTAACATAGTTAATATTTTTACATGAATATTTTTTGGGTTGTGGAACCAATCATCTGTGTTTCCATTATTTCCTATAGGAAAATCCGCTTCACATAAAGAGCGTATCACATAACAAGCATGCTTCCGGAACGAATTAAACTAGTTATGTGAGGCACCAATGTATACCAAATGGCCTCCATCTGAAAGGAAGAAAGAATAAGCTGTCCACAAAGAATTTCATTGCTTGTTTCTAAACAACTCACTGTTCTTGATCAGAAGCAAGCAGGCCTAGTGCAGTGAGTCATGTAAACACACACAAGGCAGGATCCCCTGAAGCATGTCTATCTCTGATATGACTGAGAAAGCCAATTATATCTGCAGATGCAATAGGTGTATCCATCTCCTTCCAATTAACCTTGGGTTGAAGCAGTGACTCATTGAAAGATGTGTGGCAGGCAACCTCCCCAAAGGGTGGGTTTTGGAGCTGATAGGAGCCTTTACTCTTCCAATTAGTTCATGTCTTGCTGCACATTACGAGTTCTGTCCCTTGACACACAATTTGGGTGCTACTTCTAGAGGAGAAGACTATCTTTATTTTTTTTTGAAGAGATAATTTTAGCAGTGCTAAAGAAACTGGCTTCAAAAGGCACTGGCTAGTCTTCTAAAAGGATGGCTTTGAAGCACATCAGGTGCTTTTGAAAAAAATCCTTTTCTTCAAGGGAATTCATGAAACAACAGTGACTCTCTTACTCTTTTGCTGAATAGCTCTTGAAAGTTTATTCTCCATCTTTCATTACTATTTTGAAAAGAAAGTTTGATCTGCCTGGAAGTATCTCTTCAAGGTCTCAAAATTCTTTCCCAGACCAGCTAGCAGAGATCTTTCAACTGAAGGAGCCAGCAACTGAAATGGGGACCCTATGCAAATAAAGTATGGGGTCTGAACTAGAGAACTTCTCTCTGTGTACTTTATACATGACAATGACACAAGCAGTTCCCTCTACCATGCATTACATGACAATGAGACTCCACACAGTGTAAATTCAGCCATATAAAATGCCATTCACTGGAAGGAGGAAAAACTATAATCATGCAGATGTTTATATATACATAGAGGTCCAGTATCTAACTTCTACATTAAGGTCACATTATGAGCATGGTGGAGAGATATATGCGCTCAGGGTGCAATTCTTACCAATTTAGGCTGGCAGAACTCACCCCATTCCTGTGGTGATGTGAGGAGGGCAAAGCATGTCTGTGCACTGGCCTAACCCCTTCAGGAGGAGTACAGAAGTACTTTATAGCACTTTTGCCAGAACAGGACTTGTGCCAGTACTTATGCCAGCCTAACTGAGGGATAGAACTGCAGCCTCAGACTTTTACCCTTTGAACACTGTCCCATTTGGAAGGAGCTCAAGATGGCCAATTCTGAAGAGAAGTATACTATCTCGTATCTTCATTTGAGGGCTCCAGTTTACCTCAAGTATCATGTCGCCTAGTGTGAGCCCATCAGATCCTTTGGCAGGGCTGTCATCTTCAATGTCAGATACAAATATTCCATGTAGGTTTCCACCACAGATTTGGACTCCAATGTCCACTTGAGTCTTCTTAACGATAACAATTCTAGGTTCAGGTGTCTTCTTATTTGTATCCACAGAGTTCCTTTCAAGAGAAAATTGGAAATCCAATACATAGGCCAATTGGGCAATTTAGGGTGCAATCAAAACCTAGGTTGGCACAACTCTTCTCACTCCCATGGTGATGTAGGGAGGCAAGTGCATGTCTGTGCACTGGCCTAACCCTCCTCCAGGAGTGGCGCAGAAGTGTCTTGTAGCACTTTGGTGACACCCCCCCCCCCCCCGTCAGCACAGGGCTTAGGCTGGCCTAAGTGGAGGTTAGGATTGCAGGCTTAATCATTCAGCTGCCAGCCAGTTCATTTTCTTGCTAGCTTGCACTTCACAGGGAAGAACTACCTTTTAAGGGTGTTCCAGCTGCTGAGTGTAGGTTCTTTATGGCATGATGATTTGGCAGCAAAGAACCACTCCCCCACCCCAAACTACCCTTGATGAGTTGCATGGCACTGCAAGAGGGGAAATGTTGGTATATGCAACCCTAAAAAATTTCACAAAAACCAACAACAAAACACACACACACACAAGCTTTGTGTCCACCAGTCCTCAGTCACTAAAGGCTTTAGAATTTCTGCCAAGCACCAGTCCAAAGAGAAGAGCTTATTTATAAAAAGACTGCACATTTCAGTGTTAAGCAAAATGGGGAAGCTGCTTACCTCACCGAATTACGGGGACTTGTAGTCGGAGTGGTCTGCTTGGATGGCGGCGTTATGGTCCCTTCATCTTGTTCGCTCACAGTATCAATAATGGAATGGCTGTCAGGGGTGGCAGCTCCACTACCCTGTGGAGTGGAATGACTACTCACTGGTTCTAGCCGGGAACTCAAATTAAAAGGAAATAATGACAATAATATAAAATGATAACAAAACAATTTGAAATCAAAAAGTAACAAAATGCAATTATTCAAGTAATAATTCAAGGGATTTAGCCATTTCAATGACTGATATTTCAGGGATAAACAATTTAAAAACAAGCTGCTGCTGTTTCAGGATTTCTCTGCATCAAGTCTTGCCTCTCCCAAGGACAAGTCTCATCCTCTTAGCCTTCAAATCACCAGCTACAAAACAGGGACATTTACTTCCCGTACATGGACTGTATCAAGATAAAAAACCTAAAGTGCTCTGCACTGTTCCGAATTTGGTTGGAGAAGGAGAGTAGTATAATATGCTACTTGTATCTTCTCAAAGAAAATATCTATTTCTACCTGGCTCCAGACATCTTGTCAAAAGATGATAACCTCAGTCTGATCTGATGTCCACATTGAAAATCCATGGTTTGCAACTGATCAGCCAACTAAAAGCAGAACCCACAGTTTGAAGTGGATTTGTAAACATTGGTTATGTAACTATGTACTGGCATGATCTCTGCATAGATAAATACTATTTATGAAAACTGCTTTGCACTGAGAGGCTGTTGTGGCATGGAAATGGGAGATAACTAATGAAGCAGAATGCTGAGAACACAGAAAATAAATTAGGCACCTATGGATTTTCTGATGTAGGTTAAGAAATGAAATATAGGCCTAAAATTGATGTTAATGTAAAGCATGATTTGCTGTGATGCCTAGTTTCCCTACTCACAAAGAAACACACAAAAATATATCTGCTTGATCCTCTCTCTCATGGACACACAAATTTGCACAAAACTAATAAGATCTAAGCAAGTTACCTTGATCGTGAATGGTTGCCAAGTTGGAACATGTGTGGGTTGTATTGTGCCAGAATAGTTATGGTGTCACACTGTTGTCCAATGATCAGCCGAGCTTGCTGTTCTGTTGCATTTCGTAGATTTATCCCATTAAACTGGAGGAGGAGGAGAAGCAGAAAGAGAGGAGACATATATGCAGTTGCACATTTTCACTGATGAGATCAGTAAAGATTTTCTCATTTAACTTCATATTGCTTCTTGAAACTTGATTTCCCCTGATTTATTGGATCTGTGGTGTAAGAAATGTGTTGAGCTCAAGGCAGGGTGAGTAAGAGTACTGCTACTGATTTTGTATTATTTAATTATGCCTTTGAAGAAAAATTGATGCAGTCATAAAATCTGACAGTCTGGCTTGACTGTGTAAGTGGATAACTTACTGTTCTACTGTAGTGCAGCTAAGGGCAAAATCCAGAGTAACTACAGAGAGTCCTTGCTCCGGTGTAAGAACAACTTACTCTGGATTCCAATATGAATTTCCCATAGGTTTTCATTAGGTGGTGCAGTAACTACATGTGCACGTAAAGTCTGTTACGTGCTCCTGTAGTTACTCTGGATTTGGGAGCAAGTTTCCTTAAGAACTTTTTTTTAAAAAAGCTTAAATATAGGTTTAGTATTTTAAGCTCTAAGAAACCATTTTAACATTTCAAAGTTTGCAGATTATCACATATTTGATAGGACATGGTAGGATAATTTGAACTGAATTATCCTCTCAGTCATATCCAACTGTTGGCGATTCCATGAAGCTTAGCCACCTCTAAATTAAAAGTATTTTGTGAAGTTTAAAGAGTGAATGGACAACACAAGACTACAAAATTCAAACAGAGGTGTTCCACAAGCCTTTCTCCAGAATGAAAATCCAGGAATAGGGATACATGCAATCAAGAGTGCTGATAACCAGCTTGAAGACCAAGGTGGGTGAGCATGGGGTTTCTCATATTTTTTGTATTTTATGAAATAATGATTATGAAATCATCATCTGATGAAGAATTGTGGACTTCTATTGGAACAAGGCAGCATGCAACAAGGGGCCACACTTTTGCAGAGTCTGCAGGTTCTCCTTTTTAACCATCATAAGTGTGATGGTCAAGATGCCAGAAGACTTAACAAGGAGGAAAGTTAAGCTTAAATGTATAGGTTTTTCTTGCTTCCAGGGTATTCATACCTAAACATATAATGTGTGAATGTAACAAATTTGTGTTTACAGATGTACTCATACTGATATATTCATTGGGGAGCAATAACGGGCTGTAGGCCCTTGTTAAGTGGGCACTTGGTGGCAAACTCCAAACTGCCGCTATGTAAATTATATGCCCCCAACTCTCCATATGTCCAAGATTGTTGCTATGCAACAAGCTATACTATGCCACCTTACAAATTACAAATGATAATTTAAGAATATTATATAATATACAGTATATACAGTAGAATATACAGTAGAACCTCTTGAAGTTGACCTTCAAAGGAACTGGAGGAAATTGGTCAACATGGAGAGGTGATCAACATATGGAAAAACATGCAATACTGTATTTTTAGAGCTTTTATTACAGAAAAGGTGGTCAATATAGAGAGGTGGTCAATATAGAGAGGTGAACTTTAGAGGTTCTACTGTAATATCTATTTCCATCTCAGAGCTCAGGAAAGGCAGGGGTCATTACCATAGTTATCATGGGTCATGGTAAGAGGGTATCCCCGTTGACACCTTCCCAGTTCCAGGCCGGAGAAGGGCAAGCCGTTTGGGTGCCAGGCTGTCAACATACTTGGAGTATCATGTGGGTATAATTACTGCTTCGCATTCTGGCTCCAAACTTGCACAGCAGTACAAAATGGGGTTGAAGCAAAAATAAGGAAAAGGTTCAAGTGTTTGCAAAATATGACTTTACGACTATGGCCAGACAAAACCTGTGGACTGCTATAACTAATAAGAAAACATTTCAACAAAGAATTGTACCTCTAACAACTGGTCGCCGTATTCCAGGCCAGCCTGATGGGCGATGCTGCCGCCCGTCACTTTTGACACAAATATGCCACCATTTTCACCACACACGATGGAGATTCCAAGTGGCTCTGAACCCTTCTGTACTTTTACATGACGAGGTTCTTCCATATACGGCCTTTGAGAGGAAATGAGCACAAGGCCACAATGATCAAAACACAGACCGCCAAAAACAAAGAACCTGAATTATGCAAAGGCCATGCAATGCTTGTGCCTACCCTCACCCGCAAAAGTGATATAAAAGACAATTCTTAAATACAGTAGCTTTCACATCACCATGCAATGTACAGTAGCTTAATCAAGAATCAACCAAATTTACAATATTTTAAGTGCATTTGGAAAGAAGGGCAAGAACGGAAAACAAACTACAAATACAATGATGGAAAAAGTATGAAATAAAAACACATCTTTATTCATATTATATAGGAAATGAGCATATATAATATGAAACGTAGAACACATTCTAGAAGGAAATCTCACATCAATCTGCAAATGTTTAAGAGTCGTAAGAGCCAAGGAGAGCCACATGGCAATATGATAAAGCTATGAGTCATAAGGTGTAAAAGGGAACACACAATCCAATATTTAATATTTTTATGCAGGAATACACAACATTAGTCAATAAAAATTAAGCGGCTGTAAAAAAAACTCAAGCCATTAGAGATGATGGTTTGCATGGTAGCATTACAATTACCATGCAATTCTTCCTTGGGGTGAGGGGTGGGGATTATCCAAAACATGTAAAAAGCACAAGGAAGGTGCGCAAATACTGCTTGAAAAGGACAACCTTTATATCAAGCCAACCTCAAACTCCTTAGTGAACAGAACCTTGGCCTAGGAGCCACAGGGATTCTCAGAAAAGACCTATTACGGAACAAATATCTGAAAGATGCAGAGGGATGAAGAAAAGAAAAAGAAAAAAACACTTAGAAAGAGAGATAGTAACAACAGAGGCGACATAGCAACCTTAAGGCTGGAAACTACACCTCTTAAAGTGAAAACTGGGCTTTAGTGTAGGCTTCCCAATGAACATAACTCATTAGTTCATTAGTTATTCCTAATGGTACAACACCTGCTCTATTCACCTATATATAATGCTAGAGCCATGGTTCCCCTTGGCTACCAAACCTCTATTCTACGCTACCTCTATTCTATGCTACCAACTTATTCAAGTCAGTTACTCTCATCCACCATTACCAGGTAGGGGAGATAAAGGGGGAAAGGAGGAGCAATTTTTTTTCAGCTACTTTTTTATCCACAATTTTATCTCAATGCAAATGAGGTTGGCCCTTTAAATGTAAAGATAAAATCCTTTAAGCAGCAGTTAGTGGCCTAGAAACAGCCTGCTTACCATAGTAAAGCAGGCAATAAATCTTACTCTAAAACAGGGAAAGGCGTCAGCTTTGGTGTAGTTTCAAGCTGGGAGGCAGACCCCTCTCTTCTCCAGGGTATGAATATAAAGAAAGTGATAAATCACTTCCCAATTGCCTTGTATTCAGTTCCATGGGAAGAGTAGTATCTGCCTCTAGACTTAAAACCTGAAACAAAGTTGTTTTAAGCTGAGGAAAGGGAAACTGATTTTTTTGCCTGCTCACCATGGTCAAACTGCTTTTGTTCAAATGAAAATTATCCATGTCTGTAATTCAGTCTGTAATCCAAATTTGCTTATAAGGAAGGCCCTTGAGGCAGTTTCCCAGAGATTAATTTGATAGCAGTGGCTGAAGAGAGACATCAGAGTTGTTCAGTATCAGATACCTCCTGCCTGTCAATTCTCTCCAGAGAGCTTTTGCTTTCTCCAATCTTTATTATACCACATGGTCTACTACTCCCATTTATTAGCTATGTGACTTAACAGCAGGAATCTCTGAAATGGAAGAGTGATTCAGGAGGAAGCAAAGCAAACACATATGAGCTGTCAACTTTGCCTAGATGCATATTCCTAAGAGAAAGAATCACCAGAGTCCACTGCACTTGTTCTGGGAAGGAGAGGTGTCCATGCACCATGGTATGGATAGTGTTTTCTGTAAAGTTTCCTGGAGAGAGCAGCCTGGTTGTGTTTTTTTTTTTTTCTAACACTGCTCTTCAACTGTTTGGTGAGACCCAAAACGAGATCATGGCCAACCGAAAGGTAGGTCACACCAAGAGCAGAATCACAATTTTCTCATTTCTACTATGTTTTTTAAAAGAGAAAACTGAAGGTAAAGCAGAAAGATGAATAGGCAGGGGGTGCAAGATCAGGCAGATGTTTGAGGTCAGAAAGAAGAGCAAGATGAACATATATAATACAAAGTGAAAAATGGTTGCCATGTACAGCAGGTTGGGGTCAAAAGTGGGCCCCAGTCTGAAAAGACACAAGACATTTTTCTACAGTAATTATCCTAAACTTCTCTCCATAAAATATTTTACTAAAATTTAAACAGTCAATTAAGCAATTCTTTTTCTTAAATGAATTTTACACAACAAGAACCATCATAAATGACCACAACTTACTTGTCTTTTCGATGCTGCCCTATCGAGACTGGGCTAACCGAGATTCTGGGCAGCGTAGAAAGAGAATTTTGAGACTGGCTACTAGCGAAGGATGAAGTCTCCAGGTTCAGTGGCGACTGCGGTGGAGTTATCAGGCTTGGACTGCTACATTCAGAATGTGACAATGACCCTAAGGAGAAAAACAAAGCACCCGTGGTATTTGCAAGTGGGCCAGGAACGGAACTACTCTTAAAGAAAACAGTATGTAGTGATACATTTCATTAGTATTGACTTCCATGTTTTTTAATAGTATGCTTGCAACTAAAGATGTTAGAGAATTTCATCAACCTCCATTTCCTGTTCTCATCTCTAGCATAGCAGCAGGAGCAGAGCAGCTGCCATGATAACTACATCTTTAAAAAATGGAGATCTTTCCTCTTTTCTCCCTTTTCTAGTAGATCAGTATCAGAGTAACAACAGAAGAGGAAGAGAAAATTCCCAAAAGTGTAAAAGAATAGGGGCTAAATCCAGAGCAGTTACAGGTCCACATAGTTACATCACCCTCTGGTGTTATCTTATGGACTGTCATCTTAACTGCTCTGGAGCAAGGGGCTTAATTTCACTATATGCCTAAGGTTTTGACCCTTTTCTTACCTTCTCATGGCACAGATTACTAATTGCAACATTCATCTACCACAAAACATCCACACTTTCACTTTTGTTATGATTAACCCTACAATCCAGAGTAACTACGGGAGCACATAAGAGACATTACGTGCACCTGTAGTTACTACACCATCTAGTGAAAACTTACGGGAAAATCATATTGCAATCCAGAGCAAATTGTTCTTACACCAGAGCAAGGACTCCCCATAGTTACTCTGGATTGCACCCTAAGTGAGACTTATTGCTCATTGACAGGGCATTTTTGATGTTTTGTATGCTTTGCAGAATAAACCTGTATTATTTGAAGAAGATCCTCCAGTCTGTTCCTTACTTCTGCATGAATGCTAATTCATATTCAGTTTAAAGATTCCTTATTAGGGAGCTGTTTCACTTTCTACACTTTCCTTGAAAGAGTTAGGACTGACCATCATGTGTTCTTCTTGAGAGAATTATTTGTTTAATAATTCTCCACACAGCATACACAGCTGTATATTCGCCATATGGCTTCTTTGGTGAAAGGAAGAATGTATTTGAGTTGTCCTGGGTTGGTTCAGTTCCATATTCAACTTTGTTCCAATTTGGGATGTTGGGAGGGTGAGAATGGAGACATCAGCTGATTTTCAAGCTGATTCAGGACAATATTGAGTCAGGTTGACCATCTTTACTCCCCGGAAGAATAAAGGGCCAACATCAGTGGAGGGCTCAAGCAGGTTCACACCTACTCTATAGAACCGGTTGTTAATAAGAGATAGGACATATAAAGTTTAAAAATAGCCATTTAAAAGAGGCTGCTGGATGGGCATAAAACCGGTTGTTAATTTCTTTGAATCACATCACTGGCCAACATGTCAGACTTTTAAAAGGAGCAGCCAATAATGTGCCTATTAATTGAACAGGCAGACTCCATGATTCTGCATCAAACCATGTAGTAAAGAAGTCCACATAAGCATGAAGAATTATGGAAGAGAGAAGGGGAGGAGAACGGGAGAGAGAGTGGGGTCTTCAGCTCTTATCAATATGTCTTTATGTGTCTGGACTATTCCTAGGCCGAGGCAAACCAACAGAAACATGGGTTTAAACTATCTCTTGTTCAACCAAAATGATCATTGACATTGTCTGAGTTTCGCTAGCAAGAATATAATTTTCTCCATTTATACAGTACAAAATAAGAAGGAAAAAATATTTTTACCCCTGTCGGAGCCAATGATTGACCTTGGGTATCTTGGTGTCAAAGGTATTTTTATTCGTTCTGTTCTATACTGCAAATTGCTGGAAGAACCTACTTTAAATACAAATGGAAAGCATTGAGATTTAAGAAACAAAGAAGCAAACTATTTCGATGCTTATTTCTACAAAGAATCTCATGGGCTACTATAAGAGACATACAACAGTACCAATCTGACATGTTTTATCCTTTGAAACCTGGTCCCTTTTGAAAGAATTTTTACTTGACAGAGTGGACATGATAGAAGCAGCTTTGTTCTGCTGTGCACAGACTTACTCCCATGACATATAACAAGAGCAGTGAGGGACTTGTTTTAAAACTAAAAGTCTGCATGTGTGAGGAGTGCAGAACCTTCTCCCCCATTTCCTGCAGTCCACTTTCCAAATTTTTTTTTCTCCTGGGTCAAATTCCAGTACCACAAATACCAGTACCACAAATTTTCTGCAGCTGGCAGAAAAGTTTTTCAGAAGAGGAATTACATGAGGCAAGCTGCCAGGTGAGGTTCTGCACTCCTCACCAACACAATATTTTTGCTTTTGAAGTATGATTCAGAAGTATTTCCCCCTCACTCCAAACACTTTCTACACTATTTCTATGTCAGCTACACATGTAACCAAGGGACATTCATATGTCCCTGTGGGGCAAAAGATAATTTGGGTTCTGTTTCAGGTTAGGTCTACATTAGCGAGTTTATCAGCAGTTGTTCAGTATTTAACAAACCAGAAGCAGACGATCCATAAACAACTTTGTGCACTTATAGGGAATCAGTATTAAAATATACCAGGCAATTCTAGCATTTTCCACAAAAATACCAACACATAACTTAAGGAAGAGTTACACAATGGATCAGTTTATAGATAGTACACAGTACATATGCTGTAGGTTGCACAAGCAGTGCCCTAAAATGTATAAAAGATAATGTCTGGCACATACTCCCTTCCTAAGCACTATGTCCAGGACAAAAATAGACTGATTGCATGGGAGTGTTCATTTATTGACAAGATTTCTATACAGGCATCACCTGGTATCGCCAGAATTGGTATCTACTGATTTGGTTATTTCTTGTTCCCCATGCTCTATTTCTGTCCCTATATTAGAAAAAGCAATCTTCCTTTTACAGAAGGATTTAAGGAAGCCCGCATGCTTTCTGCTAAAATGTTATCTGACTCATCCCCTCTAGCTCACAGGCTTCCTGCTTATCTGTAAAAACAGATATTGATTGCTCTGCTTGAGTGTAAACAAGAACATGGAAGGTATAGGCACTGGAGGGGGTGTGTTACAGACAGAGACACCCCTTATCCATGATTTTTGGTATCTGTGAAGGAGGGGGCAAAGGTACCCCAAAGCTACCAGGGAATCAGATGGCATCTTCTACACAGGAGATCACAGGCTAGATCACATAAGCTAGATGCACTTCTGTGTCCCAAGCCAGACCAGTGTGTGATTCAAACTTCAAAATTAAATGTTAAATATATAACATAAATATATGTTAAACTTTAAAATTATATATAAATCAATGTGATGGTCCAACATTCCTATCAATTTTTGACTAGGTTATTACTAAGTCCGCCTTGCCTTCTAAATTCTGCTTCTGGTTGCCAGAGACAAAGTCTATACCAATAATTGAGGGAGAAAGAGGAATTTTTTCCCTATGTTGCACAAATCTTAGTTAAGAAGAAAAGAGCTGCATCATCCAATCTGAAGACATCCTACTTACCAAGTCTTGCACTAGAGGGAAGTGAATTTGAACCATGGGATGATCTGGTACGTGAATTTTCAGAGCAATCACTGGAGTGTTTGTGACTCAGGTCCAAACTTAGGCGGCCTTGGTGCTGAGCGCTACAATACAGAGAAAAGCTTGCCTCTGTCACTAGTATAAAAGTATTAATACACCACAGTTAATCACACAAAGAGCCCGATCCTATCCAACTTTCCAGTACCAACGTAGCTGTACCAACAGTGAGTACACTGCATTTTGCAATGGGGGAGAGGCAGTTTTGGAGACCTCCTTATGGGAAAATTTGCTCCCATACCTTGGCGCCGAATTGGCCCTTGGAAAATTGGATTATTAGGCCCTAAGTAACTATAAACATAATGACTAATGAAAATAAAACACAGAGCCCAATGCATTATGGAGAATTTCTCACACAATACTTCAGAATACCTCTAGGAAGACAATGGGAAAAGCCCATTACCCTCATGTTGTGCTTGGTGATTTCTGGAAGCTGACAGGCCACTGCTGAAAATTTGAATCCTAACTAGTGAATTTTTGGCCTCATCTAGCAAGGCTGTTATCCACATACCTGGGATGCAGATGTTGATGACAGAATTGGCTGGCAACAGATGGACAGTTGGTGGTGCTAACTCTATGGCTCCAAGCAGTGTAAATGGGGTTTCTCATCACAGCTGTTACTGCAGGACATGGTGCAATGTTTCTTGGTACAGTACCTACAGGGCAGAAAACATCACATTGAATGAGTAACTTTTGTTGGTGAAATTTAGTTCAACAGTTCTGTAATAACATATACACCACAATAACATACGGGAATTCTATAATTTAAAATGCTGGTTTCTAAGACTTTTTTCCCATCCACACATTTATAGCTCACATGCAAAGCAGAACAACCACAGAATGTCACTGTTACTAACCTGCTGAGATACTTCCAGCATATAAAGAGGTAGGCACAAACCCATCGCTGTGTCTACTGGACCGTTTTGGAGAATATGTTGGCCATTCTTGAAGCTCAGGAGAGAGGTGCTCTTCACTTGCCGGAGAGTATTTCTGCATCTGTGAGTAAAGTTCAAACGATCTTTATACAGTTTTTTGGGATGCATTTTAAGTGTGATTTCAGTTAATATCAAAAGCACTTTATAGGTTTTCTATAGTGACATGGAGATTCTCATGTACATTCTCTGTTCTCCAGACACAGAGCCAGAAGTGTATTTTGCTGCACAAAGTGACCACCTCTTGATCAGTCTGGTTTCATAACAAAGTTGGTATTATCTAGTAGCAAAGGTTTCCTAGCCATGAAGCTCATGTATGTGCTCAGGCATTTCATTACACATCAATATATACAATTGCATTTTTACGCAGAAAACTAAAAAGATGACACACTGATAGGCAGAATATTTTACTTACAGCTTGAAATCTTCTTTGCAAAGTTATAGACTAACATTTTACCATCAATACTTGTGTGGGCTACCAGAATCAAAAATATAGCTACCTTGGGTTGAGATAGCATCTGCAGGCTATCAACTGATCTTTCTTGAATTAATGAGTAATGCTTACTACCATTTTTACCATTTCTATCTCTGCTATTCTGCCCACCTCCTCACATTTTTTTTACTTCTGCCCTTAATCTCTCTGAGACCCCCCCAAAAAATCAATTCCATCCTCCAGCACTCTGTGTCCCATCCATCTACAGCAGCAGAAAAACATGGTTCAGTTTTCCAATATAATAAATTGATTCTGAATCAATGCTCTCTATACTACATAGCTGGTAACTATACTTTTTGCAGAGCTGCCCTATAGGAAGTGTGCCACATCATATTAACCTAACATAAACACCATTGATAGCCCAGTTAACCCTTCTGTGGTATCAGGAAACACAGGAAACATTTACTGAAATACTCACAGGAAATATTACTAAAAAGAACATGATATTAGCTCTTTGAACTATATGGCAAGCGTCAGATTCTTTTCTGCCTTGTTTTCTGGGAGTACTTCCTTCTGAAGTGAGCCAGTGAAACCCAGAAAAGCTGCAAACATGAACAGATAAGTAATTTGCATGATGGTGGACTGCACAGGGGGGTATTTTGAACCAAGAGTAACTGAAGTCAAAGATTTCTTGGAGAGGAGGACCTATATTATAAATCACTTTTGAAAAAGTGTTGGTTAGGATTCCTTTTTCCTGTTCTCATATCTACCTGACAAGAAGAATTTGGGATAGGTACAGGAGTTAGTTTATGTCTCAGGGCAGGAGCAGATTTAGGCCTCGGTCTTTTAATCTCAGGCTCTTCCACTCTTTGAAAGGCAACGTCATAGTCGCAGGAATTCCTCGAAGGCAAATGTGATGAATTGGCCCCCTCATCCCTGTAATAATGTCCAGAAGGCCTGCCTCGTACTTTATGAATACCACACTCTGGCTTGAGTTCAATGGACACAGGAGGCTGGGCAGTAGCTGGACTTGTAGGTGGTGAGCCAGCTGTGACAGTCGAGTCTGATGTGGAGCTTGTCTGCTGTTTGTGTTTAAACTTAATAGAATCACTTCTTTTCGGAGGTGTGGGAGGCGTAGAAATGGCTTCAGTTTTGGAGGGCTGGGGCGAATGGCCTATTGCCTGACTGGGAGAAAGATAATCCATTTTGGGAGGAGTCAGAGGTCTTTTGAAAGTGTCTGGATCAAAGATGGACTTTCGTTGTTTTGGCTTTTTGTACACAGAAAATTTCTCTGTTTCTGGTGATCCAATATTTACCATGACTTTAGGCCAAGTGCCACCACTGTGCTTCCCTCCAAGCCCTTTGTCCAAGGTGCTCTCAACCATCATACAATCTGTGGGCTCAAATGGTAGCCTCCTATTGTCCAGGTTAACTATCCCATAGCTTGGCTCCCCATATGCATCTGGACTAAAGGAGCCAAGGCTGTGTTCAGAATTACTGTGGCACCCGTGGACTGTACTCCGGTGAGAGTCACCATGTAAAACACTGCTGGAAAAAGGCTTGAGATCACAGTACAACCCGTTTTCTTGATCGCTCTGGTCCTTCTTGACATCCATTATGTCGGGATTGAAAATGTCTGTTTGGGTTGAGCTGTTGTGTTTTAAATTTCTTTTATTCTGAACCTGTACTTCTGAGGCATGAACCCTACAGTTTGGTATTTTCTCCGAATCCTTGAGGTTTTCAAATATGTTCTGACCACTCCAGGATGAGCTTGAACTCTGAGGAAAAACCTAGGCCAAGAAACAAGAGAACAAACACACCTTAAGTGGAATATTAAGACTACAGACACATAAATGCAACACACATGCATTCCTTCTCCTTAATCCCTAGGTTAATGTCCTAGGGACATTTTGATTAATGTCCACAATGACAGTTTCATACAGACCACAAATGACAAGCATTGTCTAACTATTAGAGCACTCCTACCCAATTTTTCAGTTCAATGTAAGGACAATGCAACTCAGAGGTAAGGGAACAAACATTGCCTTACCGTTAGGAAGGCATTGTGATTGTTCTATAACTGAAGGATGCCACAAATGCCCCATTGGCACAGCCATGCCAGCGCTGGAAAGTTGCTAAGGATTGCACCCTGTGATGGACAAGTTTATTCTCTGGGGTACAAATGGTTGGAAATGGAGAACATGGGTGGCAGGTAAGTACAAAACTGCAGGCAGAATGCATACATTGAATCCTACCCCTAAACTCCAGCTTCCTATCGCCCTTCTCATGCTGGGCACTGAAGCATCAGTTTACTGGCACCAGTGCCAGCAGAATACCCACCTGTGTTCTGAGCCCTCCAGGGCATGGAAACGGAGGGAAAAATGGTACTGCCTAAAGAAGACACTATAGCATTTTGTGAGTCTAGAGAGCCACAATACTTTCTCCAGCTCCCTCCTAGACACAGCCACAATCTTCAAAGTACCTGACAGCAGTCCCAAACGTTTACTGATAGACAAGACAGACTTTTGTCACACCTTGACAGACTTGACAAACTTTTAAGTGAGTGACAAGAGGGAAGAAAACATGTGGGTAGAGTACAAGGAAGGAGAAGTACTAGAAGAACGGTTGGGGATGCAAATCATGGATGAATTTGGGAGGAAAGGGAATAAGAGAGGGGCAACATAGATCTGGATGGGAAAGGTTTTTCAGGCTTGCCCCAGTACTGTGTTCACTGTGTTCCACTGCCTTTAAATTTTTCAAAGCAACAGTAAATTTAATAGCTAAAGCAGAAGATGCATGTAAATAGTTGATTTAAGTGAAGGACATGCCATTCATTTAATTATCCTTTTAAATACTTACCTTCATTAAAGAAAGCGTAAGCGACTCCCTGCAGTTTCGCAGCAAAGCTTCACATTCAGTCAGTGATTTATTATCTAGTGCAATGCCATTTATCTGCAACAAAACAGCATGTATGCAACTTAAATTGACTCTATTCAACAGAGGAAATACTGGCCTTTTCCAGGAAAACACTGATCTGGCAGAGATATTACATTCAATCCCTAAAAATGAAGGCTTGCAAATTAGGAGCCAGTCTCAGGGAATTTATGCTCACTGTCTCCACAGGGTGCATTCGCTATGCCCATTTTAGATGGATTCAGAGACAAACAACATCTACACTAGCTACGGCTTCCCTGGAACCATGGATATCATTCTAACTATTGTCTGAACTCTATTTGCAATCATGGATATAAAGCAGTGGTGGGCTGCAAACCGGCTAACAACCGGTTTGCAGCCACCCCAGAACACCAAGATTGGCGTGTGCACAGTGCGTCTTCTGAAGCCGGCCAGAAAGGAGGAGGTCTGCACCTCTGCGGGGCCATTTGACATTACTAGAGGCAGAATGGCACTTGCCGCTCCGTCTCCCTAGCGAGACCAAATGGCCCTGCAGAGGAGACTGTGAACATGCCAAGGTTGGCGCCAGAGGCCGGTGAGGAGGAGGTCTGCACTTCTGCTGGGCCATTTGGTGCTCCGCCTCCCTAGCGAGGCCAAATGTCCATGCAGAAGGATGCACTGCGCATGTATGAGACTTTTGACATGCGCAGCGCATCTGTGCAGCCATTGGGCCTTGCTCTGAAGCAGCTGGCCTCGCCTCCAGAGCAAGGCCCAATGGGTGCGCAGAGTCTTGGACATGCGCAGTGCATCTTTGCACACAATGCTATTCCAGCTAGCTCCGAGATAGAGCAGCAGCTTCTGGCTGCTGCTCCACCCCAGAGCTTGTCGGAATGAGGGGGCACAGCGAATTGGTCCCAATCCTAGCGCCAACTAACAGTTTGCTAGGATTGGGCCCAATTTAACAACTGGTTCTAGCAAGCCGATGCGAATCGGCTGCAGCCCACCTCTGATATAAAGTAATTTGAATCTGGTTCCCAACTTGCAAACCATGGTTTGTAGGGAGCCAAGATTACATCTGTTGTCAATTACTATTTTAGAAAAAGGAAGAATATGTTAACATCTTTACAAATGGTCTTCCACAACTAGTTTGGAATGGAAACCAGCCTAGCCACAGATCCCCATGCAAGGTAACCTGGTGCATATGAAAAATAATACTGTGATCACACCAAATCATGATTAAGTATGTTTTAGTATGAGTTGATATTATGCCTGACATTGCTTGCAAGACCAAAATCAGAAACCAGGATCTGAAATGGATTTAGCGCTGGTTTGTGCCAAATATGGTTTAAATCAATTGTGGTAACTATTGGTCTACCTCCAGAATATAAAGGGCCAAATAAAGGTCCAAGAGGCTACAGGGCTGAGCAGAGAAAAAAATGCAAACAGATAGCAATAAGGAACAGCCTACTGTATTTCTGGAAAATGAAATCATAGTCCAGCTCCATGGTCCATATAGCAACAAAACAAAACAAAATACGAAGTAACTTACGGCAATTATCCTGTCTCCCACTGCAAGGGACCCTTCTTTGGCAGCTGGGCTACCAGGCACTACAGTAGCAACAAATACTCCATTTTCTAGACTAATGCCACTATCTGAAATTGAGAAAACAGAAATGTGTTCAATATCAGTTTTATGCACACAGTGGAATTCTCACAAACCTTCTAGTGCACTTTGGGTGGTGTTAACTGCAGCCCAGAAACTTCTGTGAAATTAATGGCAACACAGCTGAGATGGTTTTTAAAAAACTGATACGAGATGAAACCTAAATATTCAGAAAATTTGGTTATTTTGACTTGCTCAATCTCCATTGATCCAGACACTGGGATTCACCCTCCCTCTTCCTTCTTCTGGGAGGTAGACCCATTTGCACAGTACCAGGAATGGTACTAAAAGGCATCTTCCACTTCTTTTCTGGAGCCCATTACTACTTATTTAGAAATAAAACTCCCAAAAATAAGACCAATATATTACTTAGGATTGACTGATTGCCTACCTGACACTACAATCAAAATCACAATTTCCTGGAAGCCCAGCTGATCACATGGAACTTACTTCTAAGTGGACATGCATATGACTGTAGACTAATTGCAGGTTCTTTTCCCCACTTCCACCCAAGGAACAAAAGTAAAGCAGTGTTATGTGATTTTTATCTGGGATCTCATCATCATTTTTTTTTATTTACAGTATTTATATACTGCTTTTCAACTGAACAAAGAGGTTTACAAGAAAATGAAAAAATTAATAGCTAATTAGTAGCTAATGGGTCCCTGTCCCAAAAGGGCTCACTATCTAAAGTGCAAAAAGAACACCAGCAGAAGCCACTAGAATAGACATTGCTGGGGTTTATAGTATTAGTGTATACCACTATGCTATCTCCGGATGTCAAAGGCAGAAATGCAATTACCTTTGTGGCCAGAAACATTGATGTGAAGAGGTGTTATCACCTTCCCTCCTAAGGACTTCCTTCTGCGAATGACCATATTAATAACTCCTCCACCGTTAAGTACTGCCTTTATTACTTGCTTTCTGTCCTTGTTGATAAGATCAACATCATTTATCTTCAGCAGCCAATCATTTACTCTGATTAAACAAAAAACAAAGAAATATTTTTTGGTCCTACCCATACATATGAGCAACAATTAACTCAAGTGAAATAAGCAGGCCTCCGTCAGTCTTGAAAGACTATGGTATCGTGCTCGGCACTGCATACACTGCATGTGAAGCACGAAAGCCTGGGTTAGATTGTTATGGAGGATAGGCTCTTACCCAAGCAGCAAATCCCCCCTCTCCACGCCACTGAATTAGTCCAATGGAAAGGCAGAGCCAATATGATTGGATCCAGCTGGCGTCGCAGAGCTGGGCTAAGGACAGGAGCTCATCCTGTCTTGTGGGGCTGACCCGGGTCTCGAACCCTGGCCTGATGGTTAACAGGCACAGCGTCTTAACTGCTTGCGCCACCCACAGTCCATAAGTGAAATAAAACCACCTCTAATAACACCATGAAATGACAAATCTCATTTCATTTCTCAATTTGAAGAAATCAGCTCAATGATTTCTTAACTGTTCACTGGAGTGTCATTTTAAGGAAAGCCTCCTGGACTGCAGTATCTTTCCTGTTCACCACAAGATGAAAAAAAATGTTTCTTGCATACATTCGCTCACATTCCTTTATGCACTTTTTTTCTAAATCAGCATTTGATTACAGCATTGATCAAAATCTCCCAAAAGCAGTTAATGCATTCATTTAAAAAAATCTGTCTTCCAAAACACATCCTCAGTATGTAAGAAACTTAATCCTGCCAATGTTAATTCAAAAAGGACAAGATTGTGGTGGCCAGTTCAGAAATGTGATGACCCCCAAACACTGCATAATTCAGAAGTTTGTGAGCTTCCTGGAAGCATGTCTGGTCACTGTGGGAAATAGGATGCTGGCTAGATGGATATTTGGTCTGGTTAAGAAGGTTTTTTCCTATATTTTTATTCTGGAAGGAATGCAACTATGCTGGGATAGCACACATGTAACATATAAAGACTGCCGCATATAGTATTTGCAGATCTGCAACCTTTAAATGTCAACTGTATAAATTTTAAATGGACACCGTAGTTCAAAAGAGATGTTTACTGTGTTTCTCCTGAGCCAGTAGAGGGCATGGTACTCATATTATTGCTCCAGGCTTGATAAAAAGTAGCACTCGCTGCTACAAATCATTCCACAAATACCTACAACGGTTCTCACTCTAAAAGCAATCTCTTTTAAACAAAACCTTTTTACAGCAATTACCACCAAAGCAAAATTAAAGAGAGGATGAAAGTAAAAGACTCTGTCTCAAAGATTCAGCTAGAAGGCAGAAGGTACATACATTTGGGTATCAAGATACATGCAAACCTAAAAGAAAGGGTTAATACATATGTCTTCTATAAATTATCTTAGCATACTTAACCATGTTTTATAAAATGTTATTTTCCCAATCATAACTAGGTATATTATTCTCAGATATTTCTCTTTATTGATTGTAATGTCTGTCAAGAAACTTACGCACTTACCATTCTAATGTGTATATGCGTAATCTGTAACCTCTATTATATTTCACCTCTACTATATAGTTTCACAACCTTCATAGGGCAAGGGATTCATAGACGAAAATGGACAACTGATTAATAAACTACCAATTCCTTACCTAAGTCGACCATCTGCAATACTTCCTTTGTCCACTTTGGTAACAAATATTCCACTGTCTCCTGGAAGATATGGTTCATTCACACCTTCAGCCACATCAAAACCAAGGGCTTTTAAATCCATGTCTTCCTAATGGTATAGAAATGCGATAGGTTATCTATGCAGTGTTCTGCTTATACATGCACAGAAAAGAGCTGTGTTTTATTTTGCCTTTATAAAATGGAAAATGTATACAGAAATATATATATATATATATATATATATATATATATATATATATATATATATATACAGAAAATATAACAGAAAGTCTATGCAACATTCAATTTAACTATCTATTTTTAACTATTTATTTTTATCCAATAATACAAACTGTTGAGCCTTTTGCCCAGATATCTTTTAGTGTTTTCTTCCTTTCATCTATTATAAGATATACACATTTTAAGCTTCAGCAATTCACTCATATCACAATCAGATTGGTAAAAGTACTTTTGCATCAGATTTCATGAAATACAAAAAAATTTTCTATCTGAGCCTCAGGTTCACCAAGAGGCAAAATGAAAAGTCTGCATGAGGGCACACGTTCATACATAGGTCATCAAGGGAAAGACCTTGTTACATTAAGGCTGCAGTCCCTCATACAGTGGATCCTATCAAATCCTGATCCCAGTGGTACTTAGTTTTGAGTAAGTATGCAGAGGCTTCAATGTACTTTGTATATTTGACATTTTTAAAATCCCATTTCTGTTTCACACCTGTTTTAAAATGATTGCAACTCACTCCAAAAATCCATGACAAAATGAACCAGATCTTTAAATGAAACCTTATAAACTTAAAAGCTTAAAATGCATGGAGGGTACTTAATGGGGTATGGCTCTGGGGGTTTTCTTTTTCTCTTGGCATGAAAGCAAAAAACTGCTCTCTGAAGTAACAAGCATATAATGTGCCCCTACTCTTAAACTTACCCGGTCTTTCTCAAACTCTACCACTTCTGTTTCCCACTCCAAAGAATCTGTATCAATGGCTGAATCATGAGAGCTGTGGGCCATCAACTGCCGAAACCTTGCTTCCTTTTCCAACTGATTCTCCATTTTCTCTCTGTGGGAAAACATGCAACTGAATATTGGAACCAATATTTTAAATTAAAAGAAAAAAATTTTATATTCTAAACACTCTCTACTTTTTCATGTTTGTTATATGAATTGCACATCCACATTTTAAAAAATAAGAACAAGTATTGAAAACATTTAGAGAGGGATTGCAAACTTTAAATGCCTTGCAGTTATGTAAAGCAATGGGACTGAAGCAGCTTGGTCATGCATGGAGTTTGCTTATGAACACAGTTGCTCCTCCCCATCACCCTAATACTAGCATAGCATCAAAACCTACTCCAGCATCAGCCTGGGGCCAGATGGGGCCTACTGCAATCCTCAATGTGGCCCACAGCAGGACCCCTCCATAGATAAGCCTTGTGATGTATCTAATACACTCTTATATGTAAATTCAATTAATTTAAATTATTATATTTAATATTATATTTAAATTAATTAAAATTTGAAATGTAAATCATTTTTCTGGCAGTGTCAGAGAGTCAGAGAGATAATACAGTGTCAGAGATATAATGATGCAGCCTTCCTGCCAAAAAGTTTGGACACCCCTGTTCAAGTCTGAAAGAACAGACCCTTCGCAGCTAGAAAGCAACAGGTGTGCTTGCTCCAAATATTCTATTTAAACCACCATGGGGGCCAGTTTAGTCAAAGGCAGCTGAGTGTGCACCACTATCCTCATTACAGATGCTCCTTGCAACTTGAATGTTCACTAGGGGCATTTTCCATTTGCTCCTGGCAAACAGCATTACATTATCTGAGGGTAGGAACAACTTCTCTCTCTCTCTCTCTCTCTCTCTCTCTCCCCCTTCTTACTTAATTAAATGCTTCCTCCCAACCTCGAAGATGACTTGAGCCTGGCTTTGTAAACATACTAGTATGTATGTATATATGTTTCTAAAATGCACAGTCCAACTTATCCTAAAGTCTTAGTCAAGAAGAACTGACATACAATATCAAGATACAAAGTTACACAAGGAAAGGACTTCTAGAACTCACTTCAGCTCCTTTAATTCACGCACAGCGTCATTCTTTTGCTTCCTCATATCATCCAGATTACGAAGGGCCTCGGCCAGGTCGCTCACTGCTCGATCTCTTTCTCTCCTCAGGTTGTCACACAGAGTCCTTCAAAAGTAAAAGTGCTGAAGTGAAACTTTGAAGCATTGCAGCATTTTGCGATGCCACTAATGTAGACACTCTCAGTGATAAAAAAGAAGCAGTGACAAAATACTGTAAGAAAAAGCAGTAAAACTGGAACACTACTTTGGTCAGCAACTAATTTTCATGATGGGGCAGTTGGAGGTCTACATCCTGGGGCATGTATGTTATCTTGGGACCCTGAAGACACACTGATTTAAAATAAATTAATACATTCTTAAAATATCTTCCCCCAATGACATCAAAAGGATTTAAACATGCTTTACTTTGGCTGGATTGTACACACTGTATGATTCATTAACACACAGTAAAATGAATCTTGTTACATGATATAGTATATTAGTTGAAAAATAATACTTATTGTAGTTACCGTTTGAAGAGTATTATTCTTCAGTAATTAAAACAGTCAAGTTTAAAAATTTCTGAAAATTATGGCAGCAAATTGGCCTTGTTATAATTAATTTCACACTGCAAATCAAGTCCTCGGCATTAACTAGAATCACTGGTCAACAAATGTGGTTTTACCGTATACTTTCTCTTTCTGCAACAATCTTGTCACGTTCCTGGAAGGCCCAATCTCGTCTGCATTTTGCTACTTCTGCTTCCTGGACAGCTTCTTTCAACTCCTGTGACATCGCCTCATACTGTTTCCGAAGCATTTCTATCTCTTTGTTTGCTCTTTCTATATCCATTGTAGCAGAATCTTGTATCTGAGGAGGTGGAAGGGGCCATTTTTCAATCAAAATTTGTAGGAGGTGGTCACATTTTTTGCTTTAGCTTTTAACTCAACCGACTAGTTAAAAAAAGAAGGGTACAGTTCAGGTGTGCATGTAACAGTTAACACTGAAATGAGAAATTCACTTTTCCATGGGTTTGCCTGCTTGCCTTTACGGGCTGCGGGTGGCACAAGAGGTTAAGACGCTGTTCCTGTTAAAAAGCAGGCCAGGGTTTGAGACCCGGGTCAGCCCCACAAGACAGGGTGAGCTCCTTAGCCCAGCTCTGTGACGCCAGCTGGATCCAATCGTATGGGCTCTGCCTTTCCATTGGACTAATTCAGTGGTGTGGAGAGGGGGTATTTGCTGCTTGCGTAACAGCCTATCCTCCATAACAATCCAACCCAGGCTTTTGTGCTACGCATGCAGCATATGCAGCGTCAAGCACAATACCATAGTCTTTCAAGACTGACGGAGGCCTGCTGCCTGCTTGCCTTTAGGTAACTGGGAATTTCTAAAATTAACTTCAAAATTGGCACAAGCAGTTTGTTGCATTGTTCAGTTTTTTACTCCCCCACACGCCGCAGATTACTGATACACATTAGCACTAATGCAGATTGTTTTAATAAATATGAAAGCACCTCTCTCTGGTGCTTTCACAGCATAGTCATAGAACTATGTCAAGATTGTGTTACGTGCTATGATTTAATCAATGTGCAGGTTTGGTGAATAACAACCTTTAAAAAGGCAAATTAAAAACTGTAACAAACTGCACACACAAACATACAGAGCAATCCAGAGTCCAAAATTCTTTAAAAAGAAAGCAGAATTTAATGCATTGGTGCTGTTCCAAAAAGAATTCAATATTCCAAAATTTATAGATGACTGAGACTATTTCAATATTCCTGGATGACAATAATTTAACACACTGGATTGGATCCTAAACTTGTAATGTAAGATCCAAAATCATAGCTTTGATGTATTCACTTAAGACAATCATCTTCATCATAAGGATAGAGACTCATAAGAGAGTCAGTTTTCCATGGGTCAGTTTTTCCAAGAACTGGCTAGAGTTCTTTGTTCTTGCTTTTCAGGAAATGTACTTCAAATGATCGAGAATGTTGCATTGTAATTAATAATTACTGCGCCTTACTGAAAGTCCACTGAGGTCAAAACAAAAAGTTTACACCACCATGGACATCAGCACTGCACATATTGAAACCAACCCCATGCCTGGTAGAAGCAAATGCCCTTGCATTCTGTTTTTACCAGCTACTGGACAGTCACTGAAATATAAAATTAAAGAGAAGAATGGCCCCTGGGCAAACAGATCAAACATACAATTTAAAATGCTTTGACTCTTGATTTCAAGGTGCAATCCTAACTTAGGCAAGCATGACTCATCCATCGGTCTTCGCATTCCCATGGTGATGTTGGGAAGCAGGCACATATCTGTGCACTGGCCTAACCGTCCCCAAGAAGTAACAAAGTGTCTTACAGCACTTTTGTGACACCCCTAGGACTTATGTCAGGACTTAGGCCAGCCTAACCAGTGATTAGGATTGCAGCACAAGTTTACCTGGACCTTTGTGGAACCATACGAGAAATTTTACTGATGGGGATTCTTGCCCTCAAAGAAACTATAAAGGACTTTCAAGAAACTTGCAAACTGTGGCTGTACCTGACGAGCCTGATAGTATTCTCGCAGCAAATGGTCTCTCTGGATAATGGCTTCTGTTCTCTCTTTTCTAGCCACATCTCTCTCTTCCTTCACTGTCTCAATATCCTTGCATGCTTGATCCAGCTCCTTTTGTGCCTCAGCTTTGTCTTTCACTTCATGACAGTACTTCTCCAAGAGCTCATTCCTTTCACAGATTGCTCGATCCCGTTCAACTAGGGCTGAATTCAGCTCCTAAAATCAAAGTCACTGGTTGGCATGTTACATGGAAGACAAAAAATATCTCTTGATTGATATATACTCCAGGACATATGAATACCTGTGACATTTATAAAAAGAATGAGCACTACGGCACCAAGCATGCATTTATTGCAATCAATAAAATCTGAATGTTAAATGGAAGTATTCCATTATGTCCAAGGGTTGAACTATAAATGTGGGAGCAGAACTAAGTTTCAGGATCAATGATTTTGCCAAACAGCAGTGATAGGAAAGCAGAAGATGCTCCAGTGCATCTCGTTTTAAAGTATTGTACAGTGGATTCTCCTTATCCACAGGCTTAGAATCAAATTACTGTGGCAGCACACCACCCTCGATTTGATTACCTGCCAATTTTGGAATCCATATGGGTCCTGAAATGGATCCCACACAGATACTGAGGGCCAACTATATTCTTATATCACTGTAAATTCACATCCACTCAATATAAGTGGGTTAAAGCCAATTGTGGGTTAAACCCTCATCCCTGTTTAGCAGTTTAATTATTTGTAGGCTTTAAGGCCAAAGACCCTGTCTATTTTCTGATGCCAGCCGTCTCCAAACTGAAAGCCAATATGCACTGGAAGAAGCCACCCCAGTGTGACTAGAGCTTACCATTCTGCATGGAGACTGCTACTGTACTATTGATCATCCTCCATGTTTTTTTCACCAAGCTGTATCTGCCAAGAAATCTAGGTGCATTCTATCTGTGGCAGCAGAACACAGAAGTGGGTGGGCAGAGAGAGGAGGCCAGGGGAAGGAGAGCATTGTCAGCAATGGCAGCTTCCCCTGCGGAACAGTAAGCTCTGTTTGAGTGGGGAAGGGGTTAGCACATCTGGCCCACATTGCAGTTTGGACCACCCTTCCTGATTCCAGTAGGAAAAACAAGCCAAAGTGGGAGACATGAAGGATAGTTATAAAAGCTTTCATTAAAATCAAACCATTTATTCAGGCAAGCACACTGGATAGATACACTCTTCAAACTCATCTCATGGGAGAGATGAAATATAGATTAGGTATACTGTCAAAGAGCTCTTCACAGGCAACACCAATAAGCTCATCTGAACCTCACTCATAACAGAAAGCCTTTACAATACTGTACCTGTCTTAAAGCTTCCATCTCCTCACTAGCCACCCTCTTTTCCGAGGATGTGTTTTTCAGTTTGGACTCTGCAAGCTCCAGCTCCGTTTGCAGTTTATCCACTTCCTTGATGACTTGATCCCTCTCACTCATGATGAGACGGTACTCATTGAAAACAGAGTCCCTCTCTTCCTTGTACTTCTCTGCATCCTTCACGGCTTTCAGCTGAATCGTTTTAAGCCGTGTCACCTCCGACTGCAACCGTTCCATTTCTCTCTGAAGCTCCTTGTTTTGGGCAGTGGCTTTGTTCAGTTCTTGTTGCATTGCCTCAAATCTAAAAGGAGGGAGAAAGATTCAGGTATTCCATCAATACAAAATGTTCCCTTTTTGCAAAAGCTCTCTACTTCAGTCAAAGAACCAGCATTAAACAGTTTTAATCTATGTTTCTCAGCCAATTATACTTATACCACTAATGAGGGGGTGTCCGGTGGTACCAGTGACATACTGAGATCCCTGCCACTTGGCACTAAGACCAGCAATACAACACACCAGAAAGCAATAGGAGGCTCAGCATGGTGGGAAAAGCTCAAAAAAGCCTTCTCATCTACCCTGAGCTCCTTGCCAGTGCTTGTCAAGTTGCATTTTGCATCCCAATCTGAGAGTAACTCATTGCCAGTTACTTCTGGCGGTACTTCCAACTGGTGCTATGTGGTACAGTGTTAGACAAATGTTGAGAAATGCTGGTTTAAATGGCAATGACTACAATCCAGAGTAATTATGGGACCTTTTACAACGATGTAGTTACAGTGCCACCTACGGGAAACCTATGGGAAATGCATAGAGCAATCCAGAATAAGTCCCTCTTACGTCTTTCCAAAGTTAATCTGGTTTGTAGGGTAAACTCGATTAGATGGCAGTAACTTTTTTTAATAACCCCAGGAAAAGGAATTGGAGTGGGGGAGAACTCATTTCAACATCAAAAGGGGTGCACAAGTGAGAAAAGCACAAATCCTTCCTCTACATGTTATCTTCACTTCAGGCCTTTTCTTCTAGCCTAGCTTATGGGCGTTGTGTCAGAATCAGGTGGGCTGGGGGAACGCCTGAGCAACAGACGCATGTAAATCATTTTGCATGAGGAGTGCAAGCTCTTTCATCTTTACACATCTTTTTGATTAAAAAAAATTAAAGAGCACTCAGATACAAAACATTAGTTCTAAGAGACTGATATGCCGGTCTGTTGCAGTACAAGCAGAAAGTCTTGCAGTGAGACAAGCAGCCCTGAGGCCCAACCTTCTCAGAGAGGAAGAACATTGCTGTTGGAAATGTAATGCTGAGTCCCGCTGCTTTATCAACGTGTCAGTCTGTTTCTGGAGGCGCCTGTTTTCCTCTTCTGTCTGTTCTAACCGGCTCAGATCAGTATTATGACTTGCTATCTTCTCATTGTACCGCTTCCTCAGTGCATCATAATCCTTCTTCACACCTTCTAGCTTGTCCATTGCTGTATCGTAGAGCTTATTTAGTATCTCAGATGACCCATTCTGCTTCATAACCTGGAAGATAATTCAAATAAATATTCTGTCCATCAAACCTCAGGGCAGCTTAGAAAGTTACAATTATTTTAAAAAGGGGTTGTCTAAAGTAGGGTTTCTCAACTCCCAGTCCAGGTAGTACTACTGGAGGTCCTTGGCGACTGCCTGACCAGTCCACAAGAGGACTCCTCTAAGTGCCTCTTCCCCTCCTGACAGCAAGAGGACTCTGTCGGAGAGCCTCAGAGCCTAATCCTATGCCTGTCTACTCTGTAGTAAGTCCCACTGTAGGCAGTGGAGTTTACTCCCAGGAAAGCACGGATAAAGATTATAGCAGTTATATACTGTTCAGGTCATTAACTATTCCACAGAATCAGGAAAAAAATTAGAGTGGACACTGCCTACCTATGCAATGGATTGCTTTAATGTCTGACTCCAAATCAAATCAAGCTATATTTGAAACCAAGTATCTACCTAACTTACAGTTCTTCAAGGTTTTACACAATGCATTAAGGGTACAATCCTAAACTCCAGTTAGGCCAGCCTAAGCCAAGGCTTAAGTCCTGTGCTGACCTGGGGGTGTCATATAAGTGCAGTGAGACACTTCTGCACCATTCCTAGGGAGGATTAGGCCAGTACATAGTAATGCGCTGGCCTCCTTTTGTCACCACACAAGTGGTAAATCAATGAGTTCTGCTGTCCTAAATTAGGATAGCAACGTATGTTATGGCTTCAAAGAAATCTAAAATCCATATTTTAGATCAACTGCTACTAGCCATGACGACAACATAGAGTGTACCCAGGTGTATACCCTCTGAATGCCAGCATTTAGGAAGAAAAGTGGGCGAGGGTAATTGACATTCATACACTGCATGTGAATTTCCTGGGGGAATGTTTGTACACTGTAGAAAAAGCTGGAAGCTGGCCTAGATAGGTCTTTAGCCTAATACAGCAGGGTCTCATTTATGCTGTTATGCCTTGGGCAGAGACTTTTCTCTGAAAAATGTGATTCTACCACTTTAGTCAGGAACTGAATCTGGAAACTTTGGGTATGTAAAGGCTGCGCCCTCCTCACAATGAATCAAGCATTGCATGTATCACCCCAACAAAATGTTCAGGTCCTTAAGCAACCAAGAAGCTTTTTTAAAAAGAGAGAGATAGATTGATCTTTATATTTTTGGATATGATTCATATAAGCAGATCCATCACTTGATGCGTAAAGACTCTCCACTGAAAAGTTCTGCTTGAGTTGATAGGAATATTCTAGTTCTTTCTGTGCAGATTCATCTGTATGACTGATTCCCATCTGCACATCATCACTTTAATGTAACACTGTTAATGATTCACAGTTTTCTGAGATCTGGAGATCAACTAAAAGCACTTTTCCTCAACACCAAAAAAATAATTTCAATCAATTGTATTTTTCATGAGTAATGTCTTACTACTTTTTTCCCTAACTTTACTATATCCAAGACAATCTGGTAACCACAGTCTTATCTGGAACTTGATCAGATGGCTTGAACAGACACAACTGATTTGTGTCGTTTGACAACTTAGCGTCCAGAGCCATGGCAGAAATGTTGAAAAGTAAAAGCCCACTTTTTTAGTTTACAAAATTTGCTTCCAGAATATTTTTTTGGCAGCAAATTGCAAATGCTATTTTAACTCAAATTTACATTCCTACGGTCACACAAAGATTTCTGCAAATTGACTCCCATTAATGTTTTCAGAAATGGGAATAGATCTGGAACTAAAGATAGTATATTCTCTCTCTCTCTCTCTCTCTCTCTCTCTCTCTCTCTCTCTCTCTCTCTCACACACACACACACACACACACACACACCCCACCCCAAAACAGCTTGAATTGCCACCATAGGCGCAATCCAGAGTAACTACGGGGAGTCCTTGCTCCGGTGTAAGAACAATTTGCTCTGGATTGCAAAATGAATTTCCCATAGGTTTTCACTTGGTGGTGCCGTAACTATGGGTGCACATAATGTCTCTTACGTGCTCCCATAGTTACTCTGGATTGTAGGGAAAGTCTCGTACAAATCAATATGGGGCAGGGCAATTTTAGCTTTCAGAAGAGCAGAGAAAGGTTCGAATGGCAGAGATATGTTGAATGAATGACTTCTGGGTACAACTGAAATGTGCTGAAATTTAGATCATTGAAAAACAAACTGTCAGAAAGTGGGGGATGTTCATATATTGTATGCATGGACTTTTTAAAACATAAGAGTGAATAGTATTCACAGAATGGGGAATGGCAACAGATCAGTATGAAGGATCACTCATGTGGCATTGAACAGATAAAAAAGGAGTGCCCTCATGCGTACAAGAGTAATAGGTCAGAAATATAGCAAACAAAATATTCAACGACAGTTGTTCATGTGCCTTCAAAGTTTTCTGTAACACTCCTTAAAGTATAAATGAGGCACTCCTGGAAAGTGACACTGAACAGCTCTGATATCCAGCAGCTGCAGGTCATCAATAAATGAGTGACAAATAAGCAGGTGTGCATTTTAATTTCAGTACATTTCATCTGGATTTTTGCAAACTGGATTTTTGGATTTTTGCATGACCAATTTGTGGAGAAAGATGGAGTACACATTTTTATTATCTATAAGCTGATCCTCCAACTCAAGACAAATAACATCTTTGTAACTTTGGAGTAGGCTCACTAATAGCTCTCTTTCGCAGCCCAGGGTGTGATGGGGTGGGGGAGAGAAATCTATTCACAAAATTTTCTGATTACCAATATAAAAAGTCCTTCTGTGAAGATTTCCCCTTCAATCAACCTTTGTATCTACAATCCACTGTTAACTTTTCTTTGTGTTGGACTCCAGGGAAGTTGGTTTTTAACTCAGCCCAAATGAAATAAATGAAACTCAAGTTGGTTACAATCTGTCTCATTAATTTCAAGGATGCTCAGTCACAACTACCCTAGACTTCTAACCTTTATTAGAAATTGTCTGGAAAGGGCAGACATCTCACATGTTCACTCTTAGGACCCAATGCTATGCTACATCCCAAGGCTGATAAAGCCATGCCAATGGAGTATGCACTGCAGCCTGTGGTGGGGATGCAGTCACAAAAGCCTCCTCAAGGTACAATAACAAACGTTCCTTTACTTTGAGGATGCATTGCAACTACATCGGTTCTGGAAAGTTGGACAGGATTTGCCCCTTGATTGTGTCCATACCTATCTACTTTTACAGAAAAATCCCACTCACCCAAAGACTGATCTTAGAACAGCTCTTAAATCTAGATTAGACAGTACATCCTTAATAGCTTCCATATATGTAGTCCATGTGACCTGGGGGGGCAGGTGAAGTTGGTTAGTTCATAAAGGCACACTAATGGGATGTCCCTAAGGAATAATGGTACCTCTGGGATGCTTGTGGTTCTACATATGTACCATTATGAACAAGAAATGATCTATGTACTAAATATGTATGCAAATGGCATTAAAAATAATCACCTATAGCAACATAATAACTGCTACAGTTATTATGAGGTTTCTAAAAAGGTACCCACAACAAATACCTTTAAGATATTGCTTTTTGTGATGAACACAGGAAAAGAGACCAGAACAGGCCATAAAACCTTGCTGAAAAGCCTTCCCCCAAACGTTAATCATGTTCACGGCTCCAGAGACCCAGCCTCAAAGATAGCATATTCATTTAAAAATGGATGCAACATGAAAGGAAGATGAAACAAGAAGCTAAGAAGAAATACTTGTTTTCTCTGAAGATTGGGTTAGAAAGGTTTGTGTGTGTGCTTAAAATATTTTTGGTGACTCAAATTTAAAATGGAGGCGAAACAACCATCTCAAGAGTATTAACACATATTTAAACCTAAATATGTATTTAGGTCCTAAATAGAATAAATAATTAAAAAACAACAAAAAAGGCACAGGAATAATGGTGGAACAGAAGAGAAAGTGTAACAAGAAAGTTCTCCCAGTCAAAGCCCCAATGTGAAGAAGAGTAAATAATCCAAGTTTGACCAAAGGGCACCACCATGGCAACAGCAAGCCACCATACCCGAGATGGGAAGACTTATTAGTCACTCAGCTGCTGCACAGAAAATCAATGGCTCTCTGTTAGTGGAAGACATTTGATCCAAACTTTCTATCCTTCCAAGCAATCGGGCCGATGTGCTTTTTCAACAGACTTAAAAAGACACCGAGTATCAGTTCACTTCCAAAGACTAGCACAGTTGCCTCCTGCTTCCCTCCCCTCTCCTTCAAAAAGAGAGTAATACAGATGAGAACTATAGAAAAGTGTTTGCTTCCTGTTCCAAGACAATATGATTCACTCTGATACTCTGACAAGAGAAATCAGTCTCTCTTTTGCCTTGAGTTTAGTGTGAGTTAAAGAAAAACCTTTTAATTCAACGTTTCTTATTAAAATATAGTTTTAAGAAGCTCTAATTTGTCTCTCATGTTCGTTTCTGACGTACAGTACATTTGTTCTGAGGAGGAACATTCAATCAAGCAAGATCTAACTGCAGACTGAAACTAAACTAGTATCTTGCCAATTGGCAACCAGTGTTCTTCACAGCCATCACTGATACAATATGAACCAGTGAAGCTGTAGCACCTTCGGCATCCACATGGAGACAGCACCAAATGGCGAATGCTGCAATAATCCAAATAAGAAGTTTCCAAAGGATGGTTAATGGTTGCAGGATTCGCCAACTCAGAGAAAGGGGCACAGTCAGTAAATCAGGCAAATACACTGCAAACTGGACATCTAGCAGCAGGGCCAGGGCCAGAAGCATAGACAGGCTAAGAGCCTGATATTACACACACAGGAAACCAAGATGCAACCCAACTATCATTATTGGGGGGTTTACATTTTTAATGACTTATAAGACATTCGGAGAGATGGGGAAGCCCCGGAGGGTTACGAGGCTCAGAAAGGTTCCTGGAGCAGTTTTTGTATAACTTATAATTTTACCAGAAGTCTTCAAAAAAATGCTCAAGAAGCCATTCTGAGCCTTGAAGATATCACATGTGGCTTCTCTGAGGCTCAGAACAGCTCCAGACACAAGGCTGAATCAAGGCTGCATTTACATTTGGAGCGAATGTGATCTCCAAAAACTGCAGATTTTCAGTATGTATCTACAGGGGTCTGGGACCAGAACTACTGCAGATAAAAAGGCTCCACCTGTTCTTTATTATTCAGAGCTTTGAAAATGAAAGCATTCAGGGGAAAAAATAATTTGGACAAATCTTTGAAACATCCCAATATAGTATCTATCAAGGTTTGTTTCTGACCTTTGCATGCGGCCAGCACAACACATGGTTTGCCCTCCAAGTACTACATATTCTTGAAGGCTTCTAAGAACTCTGCAAATGCACTGGGCTGAAAGTAATCAAGATCATTTTCCTTTTATAACAAGTCACACGAGATGGGTAAGACTGAAGTGCTAATTTAACTGCTATGCTATACGAGGAGCAATGTGGTGGAAAAAGTTAGTAGTTTTAATTGGCACAACAAGAGCTGCACTAGAAGTGAAAGCAACTGCTCTTTGTAATCACATTTTGAGTTACCATGGAAATTAAGGAAGAGAAATACCTACTACGTTTGAAATTGAATGGCACTGAAGACAGTCCTGCAGAGCCCCAAGTTCTTGCCGGAGAAACAAAGTGGACCTGTAATGAAATTAGCAGTGACATGCACACCAGGCAGAGCAAGGCACAGGTTACCTGCTGTTGCTGATTGCGCAGGTCTGTTATCTCTTTCTGATCCTCATCGTGAAGTCTCTTCATTTCCTCGCACGACTGCTGGAGGTGATTATGCTCTCGTACCAACTGGCTATTCTTCCGCTTCAACGTGTCCATGTCTTCCTTCAGCTGTGACTGGTCACTCAGCAGACGACTATGTAACGTACTGTTAATGTTAGAGATGTTTGCATAATGCCATAGTACTCTGACAATATTTAAAAATTAGAGGGTATTTTACAAGGCAAAATCAATTGTTTTGCTGTGACTCAATAAACATGCCCATTAAACCATAAAGGAAAAGCACAAATACAAGGACACCCTACCAGGGTGGAAATGGATTTGTTGACCCTTCACAGTGTATACATTATAAAACAAGAAACAGTTCTAAATGAGAACAAAGGCTCTCAAGTTGTATTATATGGGGCAACCAGAAGCCAAAAGACATTTTCAAAATGTCTGGAAATGGTTGTGGAAGGAGCTGTTAGGACTAGGAATGTTCATATCTTTTCAAGTCAAAGTTCTCTGAATTGTGATGTAGCTGTGATGATTGTGATGGAATTGGAATTGTGGAATTGTGATGATTCCAGAAAGACTTCATTCACTTGGACAACCCACTGGCTTCTCAACCTAGATGGACTATAGTAAGGAAGTAGGTAAGTCCTGACTCTACAATGGCTGAGAGGAGCTACTCCCCACAGATGATCTGTGCACCGTTCACGACCTTGTGAAGATCAAGTGCTTTTGAGAATTGGTAAGATAATGTCCCCTACATAGAGAAACCATCAGAGGAGGCCTGGGATCTCAGAGAATCCCTGTCAATATTTGGACCTCATATTCCACAACTAGTCCCTCTCTGTTTCCTCAGAACCTACAGTACTGCCACGGTAATCAGATCAGGACCAAGGCTCAGAAACAGAGAAGTGCTCATAAAGCTGTCTGAAGCCTTTCTATAAACAAGGTGATAGTCTATTCCTTTCTATTCCTCAAGGTGATAGTCTAAGGCCTTGGGCCAACTACAACCAGAAGAGGGTGGGGTGTCCTGCTCCCTTTCAAAGTCCTTCATTTGTATCCAAGAGCTCCTCCAAAACCAGATCCCATACTGTCTCCTTGGCATTCCCTGTTACTGACTCCTGGACCCTGGACACACTGACTCCTGGACACACTAGTTTGTGTGTTTGATCTCAGGTCCTAACATGAACTGCTGTTTCTCATGGAACAGACTATAGTCTATAGCCTCAGCCTGCCTTCTGATTTACTCCTCTGTGCTGCAGCAACTCTCTAGCACCCATAGACTATCAACTATACATCAGGTTGAGATGTTGCTGGGTACTAGAAAAAGTGCAAGACCTACAGCCCAATCCAGAGCAACTAATCTGTCCACATAAGAGCCCTTAGGTTGCCCTATCTAACACTAGGTTGGAGCAACTGCAAGATGCTCCAGCCCAGTTACTCTGAAGGAGGCTTAGGGCAGAGCAAGGCAAGATAGGGTGCCCTAAGAGAGGTGGACCTGCTCTGCCCTAACTGGGGCAGCCTAAGCAGCTCAGGAGAGGCAAGCTGAGGGCATGTTTAGCATTGCCTAGGGCAGAGCAGTTACTCTGTATCCAGAGCCTGTTTCCAAGGCAGAAATGCCCTCTTCCAGCCCTCAGAGTTATACCACCTCAGGAGCAGGTATAGTAATGAGTAGACCCATAGGGGTCCATGATAAGGCCCGAGTAAGAATGGCAGTGCTGACCGAAAATCTGAGTTCTTGGCCAGCCTAGCTGCAACCCCTTCCTCTCAACCTCAGGATATGGAACAAACTACGGCTGCCCACAAACCTCAGGATACAGCAGGCCACTCCAAGAAGCCCCTTGTATTCACTGTAGAATGTACTGGCATCTCATCAGGGACTCCTTAGAAGGCAGGCACCCAGTGGCGTCACCAGACTGGTGCGGCTGGTGGGGGCTGCATTGGGGAGGCGCTCCATATGGGGTGATGTGCCGGAGGAGTTTGACTGTCCTTTGGCAGGCCCCGGGCGTCAGCACCCCCATTCAGGCCTGCTCCAAGGCGGAGAATCAGCCAGAAGCTGCCACTTGTCTGAGGAGCTGGCCTGAATGGCCATCTGAGGTGCACTGCGCAGAAACACACTGAGCATGCCGAACAGCTTCAGAGGAGACTTCCTTAGAGCAGAGAAAGTCCGCGCCTCTGCACAGCCATTCAGCCTCACTCAGGAGGCGGAGCGGCAGCTGAATGGCTTCAGAAAGAGTACTGCACAGGCACCAACTCTGACGCCTGCACAGTCTCCCCCGAAGCCAAAAGGCTTCAGAAAAGTACTGCGTAGGTGTCAGAGATGGTGCCTGCGCAGTACTCTTTCTGAAGCCAGTTGGCTTCAGAAACAACTGCGCAGGGGCCAACTTTGGTGACTGTGCAGTCCAGGTGGGGGGGGGCGCATCCCAGGGATGACGCACAGACTTCCGCACCAGGTGATGTGCAGAGTCATGTCACCACTGTAGGCACCACAGCTGTTCCTTGTTCAGTGTGATCTGAGGGGTGTCTCCTCAGGAGCAAGTCTTCCCCTTGTGTCAATTACTTAGCATGCTCTGGAGCAGTTAGGGCAGCCCAGGCTTCCTGACTCTCTGGATTCAGCATAACTTTCTGCTCTGGATACAGAATAGTTAGGAGAGTGCAGTTAGGTCAGAGCAGGCTGAATTTGCTCTGGACTGCAGCCCTAGTTTCTAATCTTCAACCTAACACCAATGCTTCTTAAGAATCAGCATCAACAGGTTCAGAATTTCAAAATAATTACCTTGATGCAACTGCTGTCACCCAGAAAATATCTCCATGATGGCAGCAGTTAATTGTGGTGGTATGATTGTCAAATTCACCTCTGAGAAGCTACTTCTACACATATTTTTTCAGGGACAGCTGGAGTGCAGTGGATGGAGAATTTGAATGCCTAAATTAGCCTTCTCAGGAATTCATTAAACACCACATAGTAGTCTTATCTGATTGAATTCACACTTGCCCTTTCTCTGTGAATTCAATCAGATTCAATCTTAATCTGCAGATTAAGACAAAAAGTACAAGGGCCACCAGTATCCACACAGCACTTTAAAGATGACCAAGAAGGGCACCTTGTCTTGGTAAAAGCATTTGAAAACTAATAATGTAGCCATGTGCAGAGCTGCCATGTCACTATATAGCTATCTACTGTCACTGATTGTAAACTGTTTGAGGTAAGCAGGCCGGACTTGCCCCACAAATGCATCCACTGAACGATTTTGTTGCACTAAATTATTCTATATGGCTTTTAACTGAATTTGCCTGTTTTGTGCTTAACCAACAATTTAAAATGAATTCTGCCAATGGTGATCCATGAGCATTACCCCAATGAGTTATTTAACAATCCTTAGCCCCCTCCATTGACATGGAATGGTTTCACTGTTATTTTAATGCTTTTATGAGAATCCTCATTAATACGACTATCAACTCCCCCCCCCCCCGACTTCCAAACGAGAAAAGTAAAACAGAATGTATTTATTACTCCTTCGCAAACAACTTTCACAAGGAAGCTGGTTTAGCTTAGCAAGGCAGCAAGATGATCTGCTTTAGATTCAGAAGATCACAATTTTTGATAGCCTTTCATTCTCCACCAAGCTAAGCTTACAATCACATCACAATTTTTAGAAGCAGGTTCTTTATCTGCAAAGATTAAAATCTAATCCTTAATCAGTTACCCAAGGCTTTGAATGCTACCCTTAACAGGCTTTATTCGTGACATTTTAAAAGCATGCTGATGAGAAGGATCCAAAAGGAAATTAAGATCTTGGGTAACCTCAGCAATACATGGTGTAGACAGAAAGAGGACCCACAATACATTTCTGCATGTGTACAGTGTACATTTACTTACTGATAGAAATCAGCCTCCTTAGCAGCTTCTTCACATCTTTTTAATGTCTTAGTGTGCTGGTTCTGTAGGGACTGTAGGTCTGACATAGCCTTTATACACTGTATCTTCAATCTTTCATATTCTTGATTTAGTTTGGGACTAGGCCTGTTACCAAAAGATTTATCAGGCATCAGACGAACAAGTAAATAGCATTACACATTTTTGTATTACAGTAATTTGAAGGAAATGTTAAGTTCATTTAACCATTTTCCAAAGAAGATAAAACAGAAACAACAGCCACCCTTATCTTGAGGTTAAAGGGAACCTACACAACAGGAATAAGATTGGGGGCGCTTTTTTTGCTCTCAGTTAAAAAAGAAAGAAACAGGACATCATGGAGCATGAGTACATTCAAAATGGATTTGACTGTAATGGCCAAGTGCAGACACAAAGGATTTCTGATTTCTTAACATGATAAAGAAATCAGAAGAAAGCCATGGATTCTGCCCCTACCCAGCCTTAACCATGATCAAGCAAACACTAAACCTGCAACAGTACTGACCATTGCAGTAACAATATCTAACAGCTGGCTCCAATCCCTCACTGATTCACTGACTGACTCATCAATGCCCAGCCAAAGCCACTGCACCTAGAAGCATGAAATTTGGGGGGCAGGGTATTTCTTCCATAATGTAGGCACCCTCTAAGAATTGCCCTCTAAGAATTGCCCTTCACCTGCTGATGCCTGCCAGTACTGGATGACTGCCAGTGTCTCCTGGTACGTGGTGCCCACTGGTGCCCAAAGATATTCTTTAAATTTTATTCCCATGGTGATGGGTACATTCAGCTAGCTAGTCCTTACTAATTTTTACTGTAGGAGGACATGCAAGTTGCATCCTATCCTATATTCCCTGTAAAGGGTTCTCAATGTTGCAAAGACCCAACCTTCCTTCTCTTGCTGTGTAGCATCACAATGCCATCTCCAGTCTTCAAAAGTGATTTCATGCACCATCACCAAATTTCCAAGGTGAGGAGCTCAGCTTCAAGTTGCATGGCCATATAGCTCAGCATCAACTCATCCTGTCTCCATTCCCCTCCCCCTTTACTATAAAGTCAAGCAAGGAAGAATTAAGATAGGATTTAACTCAGTGGGGTCAAGACTGTGATCCATGCCTCTCCAGGGAAATTAGCAAGGAGAGCCATGGAATACTTGTGAAAACACAACACCCTTTGCAATGTATAGGACTGGGGAGCTGTGGCCAATGGCCCAGTAAGTCAAGGGAATTGCTAACTGAAAAAAATGAGAACCTTAGCTCATCAAACAGATCAGACTTCCACATGAAAAGTTGAAAAAAGCAATGAGAAGAAGGGCCCTAACTATATCTCTGAAATATATTCAGTTACAAGGGGGAAAGGAGCTTTAGGGGGCAGCTGATGAGCAAACTTGCACCTGGGAACTTGCATCCATTCATGCACTGGAATAGTGCCAATTCCCCTATTTAAAAATTGTACTTTCAGAGAAAGTTCCCAAGAGCCAGCCTTTGAAATTAAAAACTTTCATCTTCATTTAAATTAGCAGACATAAGCCATAAGGCTCTGTCTTTCTTCTGTCAGTCAGGATGAGTTACACATTAATCAAATATTTAAAGCATCATTTTCATATTAGGAATGGTGATACATGATGCACATTGATTCAAGCAAATTCCAACAGCAAGATATTGCCTAAGTCATAGAGATAAATTGAGAAACATATCGGATAGATGGCTAAAGAACTACTGTAGCTTAGAGGTGGATCAGAAAATTTACTGTAACAAAGAAGTCCCTGCTTCAAATATCTCAACCACAAACTCACTGAAAGCAAAACTAGATGTAAAGCTAAACATGTCTGCAACCAAAAACAATGTAGCAGCCACATTACTGTCTATTCCTTCCTACCCCACCATGACAAGTACAATTTTGTGACATCACATTGTACCATAGTTCCCTGTCCTTGTTACACAACATAAATTTTATTTGTATTAGGTGTTTTAGAGAGATAAAGAACCAGATACGTACTTGCTGTTATTAGTAGCAGTTAACACAAATCAATAGCTAGATACAACAAGCAAGGGCAACTAGATACAGACTATTATTATATTTTATTACATTTTCAAGGCGTTCTTTGATACAATAAATACAGAAAGTAAGCCATGATGGTTTGCATCCTCCACACAAAATTGAGTGTGTCTTGGAGGGCACAGTCCAACTACATGCAATTATCTTAACAATTGTAGCATGACAGTTTCAGATTATGAATGTACTTTTTTTATAAAAGACATAATAAAAATGGAGAGATCAGCCTGCACTGGAATCTGGGTCCGAATCATAGCTTCCAGAATGGATTTTATTATTTTGACCTTGCAAATCTATGATTCTATCTATGATTACTGATTAGGTCCAGGATTCAAGTTTTGGGTCTATTATAGAAATAAGGGACTGAAGATGTTTTGCTGCCTCTTCCTCCCTACCTCTAAAACTTTGGGACATGTAAAAGCAGACTCATTTGACTCCTCCAACCTCAATTGCACCCCAAAAGGTGCCAAATTTAGGGAACCCAAAGCATTTGTACTGTGTTTTGAAAAACCTTGCTGGAGAAAAGACTGCTTACTGGAATGCAGACTGTACTTTCTTCCCAGGGCTGAACCTCTGTAATGCACGAAGCATTTAGTAAACCAAACTATCCAGTCTCTTAGGGAGAAAATGCACTCTGAGATTCAGTAGAAACCAAAAGTCTAGAGAAAGCTAGGACACAATTCCAATCATGGCAAAAAAATTGAAAGAAAATACTAAATTTTTCACCATGATACATTTCAAAAAGTTAGTTTAGATAAGATTAATTCTTGGATCATCTATTATTTATTCTACTTGGGTGTCCATATAACTGGAAGAAAATTTGTGGTGTAGAAATATATTTCAGATAGATAGAAGAAATGGCTAACTTGAAATAGCTTGAGCTTCCAGACTCAGCAGGATTTGAACACAAGTTTTTCTGGATCCCGTCCAATGCTCTATTCATGCTATCACACTGATTTGGTTTACATAGCACACATAGGATTGATTTACATATACACAGTAATCTCAGGGAGGTGTTTTAACTGTGTAATCCCCATATCATCCCAGCAATGCCAACCCCCACAAAAGGACTGTAGGTATTACTAGAATTACTAGGAAGTGTTCGTGTGACCCTCTCTTTTTAAAAAAAATACATTTAATTATGAAAAGGGGGTGAGATAATCCTAACAGACTTGCATTATACCCAGATACAAACCATCCCTCTAGTTTGCTCACTTTTACCTGCAGTCATCAAAGGTTGACCCAGGAGAGGATAGGGCAAGCTGCTTCCGTAACTCATCTCGATCACGGGTAACCTTGCGGAGCTGAAACAAAACGGTATCCAATTTCTCATGCATCTGCCTCATATCTAGGACAGGAGGTGGTGGTGATGATGCTTTGCTTGTTGTACCTGTTGCCAATTACAAACAAAAACTGAGTTGGGAGATTAGAAAAACATTTCAAAGCTCAAACAATACATTTCGTACCAAAGGTGGCAATATGAAAGAACTATCAATTAAGCATGTCCCTAATGAAAGAATTAGAAACTTCCCAGGATTCAAGTTTTACATGCTGGCCCACATCGCCATAACCAAGGTACATGTTTCACATGCTGCTCCACTCTGCAAGTTCAAAATCTGCTGTGAAAAGTAAGATCCAAAGAACACCACTTCGAAAACTAAAATGTGTGAAACCAAAATTATTTCATATGTGAAATAATTTAATAATCTAATCTGTAGAGAATAGCCTGATAATCACACAAGTGCCATCCAACATTCACCAAATTAGTCTAGGGCCGGGGTCTCCAAACCCCTGCCCTGGGGCCAGATGTGGCCCTTGGTGAGCCTCCATCCAGCTCTTGGTAAGCCCCATCCACCCAGTTCTCAGGCAAGCCCTGTATCCTCCAGAGGCGAGGGGAGTTCGCTCTCCACACCTCAGGAGGTTATTTTGAGCGGTGGGGAGGCTGTACGCACCTCCTCTCTGTGTGTATGAAAGTGCTTTTGAACACGTTTCAATCCATCCATTCATTCATAAGTTCTATCACATGTTCATTTATGTAAATTTATTGAAATTTGAAATGTAAATTAATTCTTTTTTTAATCCAGCCCCTGATTGTCAGAAAGACAATGTGACCCTCATGCCAAAAAGTTTAGAGATCCCTGGTGTAGGGAATAAAGATCACTGCACACCAGACACACTTTCTGGACACTGTTTCACTTCAGGGCTACTTTTTACCTTATCATCAATATGTTGCCTATTCCTATAACCATTTCACACAATACACAGCGGCAAGCAAGATTTTCTACCAAGTGTCCTTTCAATGGATAACTTTAGCTATTTTTAGACTTCTGAAAAGTATACCTCTGCAAACAGTCTGTTGCATTAATTCTGTAATTAGCTGAAGTACTAGAACAAGCATAACTAATTTAGGCAGCGCTACAAGCAAGAGCAAATTACCGGTACTTAAAGGATGCATTTCTGTCTTTTTGCCAAGAGTGAAAATTCTGAGACAAGTCATCAAACTCTCCTCTTCCGTTAATCCCACCCTAACAGGGCAGCCCACTCGCTTCTCACAGCTCAATTTAATATGGAGCCACTGTTTTTCAGCAGCACAAAGGGTTCCATAGCATTATCAAGTGTGACTTAGCATATGTTTCAAATAGCCCTACAGCTCACGAGAAAAAAAAAATTGCAACACTCATCCCATCCCTCAGAGAGCACATTTCTAGCTGAATGCTAAAAGGCTTTTTATTTCATCTGACAGCTTGTTTCAATGTAAAGGAAGTGACCTGGGCTTCAAGCTCAGACTTCTTTTTTTCCACCTGACTGAATGCTGCATGCCGCAACATTTCCATTCTCCACTCCAGCCAATCAAACTCCTTCCAACATGCTCAGGCCTGGAGACCGAGGCTCCGTTTTCTAAATTATCCTCCACCTTTTTGTAACGTGCCTCTTTTCAGACAAAGTGGATTTGTCATAACATATTTATTACTGCTGCCAAGTCCAGCTTGTTTGTCAGCTTAAATAAGTGCTTCACAACTCATTTTTTTTCACTCAGCCCTCAGAACCAATCAGTATGTGGGTCACCTTTCTGGCTTGCCTCCAGGTACTAGTTTCCATTCTATCCACTGAAACGTGCTTGTCGTTCTAAGACGTTCATGTCTTGGGATTACAATTTTGCATGCAATATAATAGTCAATATAAATACAATTGATGAAGAATGATCAATGATCAGTAAACTAGATGCAACGACAGATAAGAAGGACAATAAGAACATACAGAGTTGATGTATCTGGCAAAGACAAAGTAACATTCTCAATATCTGTGAAGGCAGGACAACTACACTATGAATGGAAATAGAACAACACTCATAGAACAACACTTATAAAACCACAATTTGAAAGAAAAAGGTGGGGTTATGGTAAACCTGCCCTTTGTAAATTGCCTTGAGTCTACAGGACTTAAGACTAAGAGAAAGGTGGAATATAAATATAGGTCTAATCTTGTTTTACATTAATTTTTTATACATGGATTTGACGCAACAAAAATGGCAATTTTTTAAAAATCAGTCATTCCATTCTTCAGCTGAACCAGGCAAAGGCAAGTCCTTTGATCCAGCAAATGAGGTTCTTTGCATTTCAAATTACTACCACACTACTACCACATTGCATTTCAAATTACTACCACTCTCCACATTAGTAAGAAATGCTTTTAAAACAAAAACAATTGTACACACTTTTTATTTTTTTAAATTATTTTTTAAAATTGCTTTTGTTTGACACATTTTCAGTATCAGCAGGGAGTTCCAGAATCAAACCCCTGCAAATACTGAGGCACAACCTTATTCCATTAATAGCAATGGACGAGAAAGAACTGGGTCTTTAAATATATTTTTCAACCTTTTAAAAATCCACAGACTTTTTTATCCATGTGAAGTTCTGGAACTGAACCCTAGTGGATAACACAGGACACCAGTACTGCAATAAATAAGCAATGCAGCTTGAGGACGCAATATAGTACATTACAAGAAGATAAGCTGTCTATGACTGAGCACAGGTCGGCTGGAACAAGTGCACAATTTGGGAGTTATTTCCTGTCCCTGTTTTAGTTTTTTAGGATCCATCCACAGGAAAAAGCAGAACTAGTACTTAGTCGTCCATTTTAAACCTACAAAGGTGAAGGGTATTGTACATCCTTGGTTTTACCACCACCCCAATCACTAGGAGAGTAGTGACCAGCAACTACCAATAATCAATTCACTGTGAAGGAAGAGAAGTGAGGGGACTATGAAGAGTCTTTTACTCTCTCATAACCTCCTCCCTTTCATACTGGTGGAGACTATTTCAGCCCTATCTCTGTATCTTGGAAATTCAACCTTGACAAAAACAGATGTCCAGAGAAATCTTCACAGAGAACTTGCCTGGCATATCAGATGACTTAGCACAATTTTGGAACATTAAAAAACACAAGAGATTTCTTCAAAACGCATACACACACACCTCCAGTACAAAAGATTAAACAAAAAAAAGTCTATTCTTGATTTACATGCAATTCAAAGTAAATCATCAAAGCAATTCCACAAGCCCAGCACTCTACTTACCAGTACTGCTAAGAGAACTGCTGCTCTCAGAATCTGATGGCATTATGGACAGAACGCTGTAAGTTGATCCTGGAAGGAGGGAGAGAAAAATCAGCCACTTAATTGCCATCTCCATATGTGAGGGAGCTGCAGTTTATAAGCACTGCTATGTACTTTTTCAGGTTTGTCAAATACCTATACAAGTATTATTTGCCTATGGCAAATTGCAATTTCCTCTAGGCAACAACCAAGGAAGCTCAACAGAAAAGCAGTATTTTCCCCATAAGTTACTCACATTGGTACACATGGCAACCTAATTTTATTTGGGGGCGTAGACATTTCTGTAGACTTATTTGCAAGGTTGTCCTCCACGATTTGAGGCGGCTTGTAGGTCAATTCACCTTCCCTTCATCTCCCCTCCCTTTCAACAGCATGTACACCAGAACACAGCACACATGCAAATCTTGCCCTCGTACAAATTCCCCTACCACATAAGGTATATAGAATGTCTTTCACAACAACCATCTCCACATGCATCTTAGGGCGCAAACCAGAGTAACTACGGGGAGTCCTTGCACCAACATTAAGAACAATTTACTCTGGATTGCAATATTAATTTCCAATAGGTTTTCACTAGATGATGCCGTAACTATGTCATCATAAATGACTCTTACATGCTCCTGTAGTTATTCTGGATTGTAGGGATAGCCAGCAAGAAGTACTGGTGAGGGAATTAGACTGAGATCTGGAAGATCCAGGTGCAAATCCCTCCTTGGCCAGAGTGACCTCAGGCCACTCACTCACTCTCAGCCTCACCTACCTCACAGGGTTGTTGTGATGATAGCAGGAGGGGGGAAAAACTGAAGCTTTGTAAACTGCAATTAGCCTCACTTACATATTCAACTTTGAATTACTCAACTCAAAGTTGAGTTTCTTAAAATCATAAAAGATGATGCATAAAAGTCATGCATTTCATCTGTCAGCAGATTTGGAAAACTCAACTGCAGACTCAAGTTTGGAAAAGATCAGTCTATGTTCCAATCCCAAAGAAAGGGAATGCTGAAGAATATTCAAATTACGGCACAAGCACACTCATTTCACATGCTAACAAGGTAATGCTCAAAATCTTTCAAGCTTGGCTCCAGCAGCTTAATAAATCATGAACTACCATACCAGATGTACAAGCTGGTTTCTGGAGTGGCAGAGGAACAAGAGATCAAACTGCTAATATTCGCTGGATTATGGAGAAAGCAAGGGAGTTCCAGAAAAACACCTACTTCTGTTAATTTGTCTATGCTAAAGCCTTTGATTGTGTGGATCACAACAAATTGTAGCAAGTTCTTAAAGAGACAGGGATGCCAGATCATCTTACAGGGCTCCTGAGAAACCTGCACGTGGGTCAAGAAGCAACAACCAAATATGGGACACCAAAATGGTTTAAAACTGGGAAAGGAGTACAAAAAGGACGTATATTTTAACCCTGATTATTTATTTATATGGAGAGTACATTATGAGAAAGGATGGGCTACATGAATCACAAACTGGAATTAAAATCGCTGGGAGAAATATCAATAACATCAGATATGCACACAATAACTACTCTTAATGGCAGAAAGTGAGGAGGAATTAAGGAACCCTCAATGAGGGTGGAAGAAGAAAGTGCAAAATGTGGTTTAAAACTAAAAAACCAAGATCATGGCTTCTGGTTCCATCAATTCGTGGCAAATAGAAGGGGAAATTAATGGGAGTTGTGAGAAAGTTTATTTTTCTGGGCTATAATATCACTGCAGATGGTGACTGCATCCAAGAACTCAAGACGCCTGCTTCTGGGGAGGAAAGCTATGACAGGGCTAGACAACTTTATTAAAAATCAAGACGTCACCTTGCTGACAAAGATCCATCTACTTAAAGGTATGATTTTCCCTGTGGTAAAGTATGGCTGTGAGAGAGACTCTTGAGAGTCCCCTGGACTGCTAGGAGATCAAATCAGTCCACCCTCCAGGAAATCAACCCTGACTGTTCATTGGGAAAACAGATACTGAAGCACAAAAAATTTGGCCACATCATGAGAAGCTCTGGAGAACTCCTTAGAAAATGGTACTGGGGAAAACTAAAGGTAAAAGGAGAAGGGGGCGGCAGGGGATGAAGTGGTTAGATAGTGTCACCGAGGCAATGAACATGAATTTGGACAAACTTCGGAAGCTAGCAGAGGACAGGGTGGCCTGCTGTGCTGCTATCATGAAGAGTCGGACACGACTAAACAACTAAACAACATACTCAAACATTTGTGAGGACTTTAAAAGAAGGCTAAAACCCTCTTGCTCTGGGTTTGAAATGACTCAAGTTGAGACATCAAGAGATGATGGGAAAATGTTATAATCCTTCTTTGTGGGTCCTAAAGGTCTTCCAAGGACTTTCAACATGCATTACAAATTTATTTGGCAGGAGTTGCCCTTTTCGGAAATGAAGCCACCAAATGTTTACCTTTTGTGGTAGGTCCAAAAGTACTATTTAAGAAATTTGGAACTTGGAAATGTGTGCACTTCTCTCATAGCCTCATCATAATCAAGGAGCTTTAATATTTAATACTATCCAGAAACTAACACTTACTTTAAAACACAATTTCAAATCTTGATTAAAGGGAAACTATGATAAGCAATTCCATAAGTAAATGTTGGCAATTTATTTCCACTAGGGATGGGGTGTCAAAAGCATTTCCAAGACTGGGTCTTATAAACTGCCTTTAATGAGTTGTCATTACATGTGCACTTGCCAATGGAAACTGCATATTAGGGCATTATATGCATGTACTGACCTTAGGTATCATTATAAGACATATCTGGTACAAATAATGTTTTATCAGTTTGGACATCACACCAAAATGTTACTCGTTTAGATTTCTACCCACTTTTAAATCTACAGGGTGATTTAAAAGTGTCTCCCTAATTTAAAATACCGTATATACTTGCATATAAGCAGAGTTTTTTGGGCCCCAAAAATGGGCCCCAAAAGCCCCCTCGGCTTATACTCTGGTGAACTGAAAAGTGGCAGGATCAAACCCCATCGTGTCATTTACCATTGGATTCATATTGAAGAGCAGAATCCAATGCAAAAATCAGTTTTGAGATATATCCTTCCTATCAAAAGTTATGGCCAAAAAACAAAAAACTATAAAAATAAAAATACATTTTTTGGCAATTTTTTTAAGTAGGTAGGAATTTTGGCCGTGGGGTTCAGGAATTTTGGGTTTGGCATCTGGTCACCCTGACCTATGCATGTCTACTCTGAAGTAAGCACCACTAAGTTCAATGAGGCTTACTCCCAGGAAAGTGAGCTTAGGATTGCAGCCTATGAGTTCCAAGAAGGCTATAAGGAAAAGGACCAGTACCAGTACCTGCTGCATTTCCCACCCTAGGCTTATACTCGAGTCAATAAGTTTTCCCAGTTTTTTGTGGTAAAATTAGGTGCTTCGGCTTATACTCGGGTCAGCTTATACTCTAGTATATACGGTACCTATAAATTACAATATAGGGAGTTACTTTTCAATTACCCCATACATCTTCCAAATAGCAAGGGTAAATGAATACAGTTAAGTTAAGGCACTATCGACCCATCATTTCTGACACTATTCAGGGATTTTGTTCCTATCTCCCCAAGGCCTTACTCCTTAACTTATTGCAGCTGTTCCTTCTCATCACATCTCACACCCTTGATGGCTGGTTTGTTCTCACTATCTGGCTATACTTCTCATTCATTTCCTACTTAGAATTGCAGGTCTTTAGCTGTCCAAGGACAGAAAGCGATGAGATTCTGCAAGGAGCTTCTGGTTTGGTCCAATCTGCCAATTGAACCACAGGCTACAAACTGAATGCCAACCAACAAAATGTGTGTCCTCTCTCATCAACATTGCCAAAATCACAGACACAGCCACCAGGCATCTCAGTGCTGGCAGAGATATCAGTACAAGCAGCTGGTGCCACAAGAAGCAAAAAATACCCATATGGCAGATCAAATGGCTGCAAGGAGAGGAGGGTTTGGAAATTCTGGGAAGAGATTAACACTAGAATCCAAAGTAATTAAATCAACGTGCTTCTTTCCTTCAGTCTTGTTAACCTCAAACCGTCATACAGCAAAATGTCAAAGGCATCGGTCATTGTAATTATTTGGAATAAAAACAGGGCCAATCGTTTTATCCAGTCCAAAGACTGCTCAAAGGAAAATTAGGACTGATGATTCTTTATCAAAAAGGCCAATTGAGGCAATCAATGACTGTAACCAAGAGACCAACAAAAAGCATAGTAAGAACTACATAATGTAACAAGAAAGCCTTAGGATGGCATTGTCATCTCTGACCATCATTGAGTCCCTTCCTGCCTAAGCAGTTCTAGGGAACTGGACGATGTAAGCAGTGAAAAGGGGGCTGCTTTTTCCAGGAGTGCTTCTGCCCTTGGACAGATTGGTCAGGTTGACTTGGTTCATTGCTTCCCCCAATACTGCCTCCATCCCTGTCTGCTCCAGTGATACTGGATCTCCTTACTAGCGAGTTGCTGGCCTTAATATTTTTTCAGCAATAATAACTAAATTTAGATTTGCATACACCAGCAAGAAATTATGGGCTTTTCATGCACTCTAAGAAATTATTTATTAAACTTTTATCTCCAGGGGGCTCTAGATCCTGAACTGATTAAACTTCTGGATTTTATTTTTCATAATTATGAGGATACAGCCATGTTTTGCTTCTTTTGAGTACGAAGTTGGGAGGGAGAGGGTCTGAGTATCTTCTCACACTTTTTAGGGACTGATCCAGGTCT